>CM057455.1:1161112500-1162362500 GCA_016271365.2 Neoceratodus forsteri | reverse complement strand
ATCTGCAACAGGGTTGATACACAAGAGGGGGTGGAAAGGATGAGAAGAGACTTGGCAAGGTTGGAGGAATGGTCAAAAGTATGGCAGCTTAGATTCAATGCAAAAAAGTGGAAAGTAATGCACCTGGAAAACAAATGGGAGGTGGGGTATTAATAACTACAAAAATGGAAAGGGACCTGGGGGTAGTCATATCAGATGACCTAAATGTAAGCAAGCAATGTGAGAAGGCAGTAAGAATGGCTGGGGGAATACTGGGATGTACGGGGAGAGACAGCATCAGTAGAAAACAGGAAGTTGTCATCCCTCTGTACAGATAGTAGGTGAGACCCCATCTGGAGTACTGCATGCAGGTCTGGAGACCCCATCTCCACAAGGACATAGACAGGATGGAGGCAGTTCAGAGGAGGGCAACTAAAATGGTGCAGGGTCTGCAACATAAGCCATACAAAGAGAGACTAAAGTAGCTTAATATGTATACTCTTCAGGAAAGAAGGTAGAGAGGGGACATAATAGAAATCTTCAAGTACCTCAAGGGAATCAACAAAGTCCAAGAGTGTAGCATGTTTCAGAAAAAGAGATGTGCAAGAAGAAGGGGACACAATTAGAAGAGAGAGGGAGCATGGCTCAGGTGCAATGTTAGGAAGTATTTTTTCTCATACAGGGTGGTGGACACATGGAATGGCCTTCCTGAGGAGGTTGTGGAGTCAAAAACTGTGGGGGAATTCAAGAATGCATGGGACAGACATAAAGCAATTCTGGTGGGAGGTAGGAAGATGTAGGCTGTTGGTTAACTAGGATCTGCAGCATATCCAATAGGTAGGGAAATGGGCAGACTAGGTGGGCCAAGTGGTCCTTATCTGCCATCTATGTTTCTATGTCAAGACCGCACTCTCACAATCCTGTCAGTCCTCAATCCCCTACTCACAGCAATAAGTCTGCATAGTGACATCACCATACAGCCGTAAAAATATGAACGTTCATACAAACAAAGGGTAAGGTGTTCAAAATAAAACTGAATAAAAGGGGACCCAATATAAAACCCTGAGGGACACCCAGTGACATCACCGTTGGAGAAGAAACATAATTTGTTTTATTTTAGTGGACTGAGTACGATCATGGAGGTTGTTCCGACACTAGCATATAACTTCCTGAGAAAAGCCCAGGTTACAAAGGGTGTATAACAACAACTCATAATTTACCAAGTTGAAAGCCTAGGTAAGGTCCACAAAAACAGCCGCTGCATAATGCTGCCTATCAAAGGCCTCATGCAGGGCATGTATGAACCCCACCAAGGCAGTCGAAGTACTTTGGCTGGGACAAAATCCATGTTGTGCTGGAGTCAGAACAGAATATGTATGTAAGTTCTCTATCATCTGATCAAAAACTATACATTCTAACATCTTTGATGAAGGAGCTGGCAAAGGAATAGGGCAATAATTCTGAAAATTTGATTTATCGCCAGATTTAAATATGGATACTACTACAGCACCCTTCCAAATTTCAGGAAACTGAGCCCTACAAAGTGACAAATGAAATATTTTCATTAAAGGAAAACAAATAACGTCCATGGTGATCCTCACTAGCCTGTAATCAAATTTCAGTGGAAAGTTGGGATTAAGTTTTAAAAGGTAAGACATACCCTCATGAGATGTAAGTATCCTAAAGTAAAAATGTGGGTGAACCATACTTTCCTCTTGTGGGATATTGCAGCCTTTGTTAAGCAATAAGGTGTGACCATGGGTTATGTTAATGTTCTAGTTAATGACCCCCTGGAGGTGTAATCTGACATGAGTACGGCAAGTGCCATATTGCCCTCAGGGGTGATGCTAAGAGACATTAACATAACCTAGAGTACTCATTACTATTATAAAAAAATGGGTTCAACATTTTTTTTTACCTGATCACATTTTCTTGTTTTCTGAAGGATTTTCCCCTCAGTTTGAAGTGAAATAGTTTCTCTGCTGTGTTGCTGCTCTTGATCAATGGTCCTGTGCTGTTCTGTATTCAGATCTTCAGCAAGAGCTACAGTGCATGCGAACAAATGTGAAAACAAATGCAAATACCTATCCTTCATGCAGTTCTGTTCTAACCCCAATAACATGCTCAGTGACAAGATGAAATTTAATGTGTTAATCCTTTTATCACCCTTTATCACACCTGAATAGGTGTAAATTGTTGTTTTCCGGTCATTACATTCACTCCCTGCTTGGCTGCCTTCTACCCTCCGATACTCTAATGGTGCTGTTTTTTTTTATTGCCTGTATTTAAAGAGGGACTATTGTAAAAATCACCGTGTTAATACATTCAGAATATGGATCAACATAGCCCAATAGCCTCATGCCAAAAATGAGATCTCTAAGTTACTTTAAAAGTTTCAAATCATTTTACAACCCTAAATTCACTGCCTGTTCAAAAAAGCCAGGTTCAGTGAAGAGCTGCTGCTGTCATCTCCTGAACTCACAGTCTAGTCCTCCCTGTCAGCAAGCTTATAGGACCTGTTTCTCCAAAGTTTAAAGATGATGTGTAATGGCTTTCACCAGTAAAACAGGCAGGGCCATTCAATAAACATTGCTTTAAAAACTATGAGTGTTTCAGGCTTTGTAACAAAGTTGGCATATTTGTATTTTTTTTTTGTTTGTTTTTGGTGCTTTTGTGTTGTGATCCTTTTCTCCAGGCTTGCTGGGTGCTGAGTCATAGCACACTGCTATGAGATTTGCAAACTGGATATCTGTGATGTGGTGAAAGGCTGTGGTCATCAACACATGTCAATCAATTGAGGTGATTTCTCAGGATGGTCCTTTAAAACAATTATTCAATTGCCCTGTAAATAGGGGTGGGAGAGGTAATGCTGTTTTGAAACCTAACTTTGAGTTTCTGTGCAGTAGTCAGCTCAATGTTCAATCAATCAATCAATCAATCACTATTTAATTCATCATCAAAGTATGAATGAATGGGTTACTCATTTGAGTAGAGCTCATTTTCTGTTTTCTCCCTGGCAGGCTGTTACTTGGCCTACATTCAGGCTCATCTGTGTTGTACTTCACATTAAAATGATTGTTTTACCAGGACTAACACTTTCACCACTACTAGGAATTAACACATATAAGGCCACTATTAAAACTTTTTGTAAAACAGACACTGACAAACAGCAATGAAGTTACCAACACATTACAACACTGGTAGCAGTACAACTTCTTAACAAGCACTGTAGAGTAAAAATAGTTTCTAGCACTGTAAAATGTCTGTATTTTAATGCTAGAAGTCTTCAAAATAAACTTGATGAGCTGAACATTATATTAGTTAATGATGAAATAGATTGTTTTTATAACAGAGACATGGGGAGATGAAAAATCCAGCTGGGATTTTACTCTTCCAGGATATACCTTGTTCAATCATATAAAGAAAGACAAAAAAGGTGGTGGAGTAGCCATCTTTTTAAGAAATGTTTTTCAAGTATCTGACATTTCCAATAAAATCAAAAAAATACATAGCATTACTAAAACAGTGTGGTTAAAACTGATGATGAGTAAAGATCAGCATATCATCCCTGGGGTTTTCTATCACCCCCCAAGTGCCCCAAATGAATATCTTGACTTTATTATGCAAGAGACTGAGTTTGCCTGCTCACTTGGTGAAATTATACTTACTGGTGATTTTAATCTGCTAGATATTGATTTGGAGAGAATGGTAGCAGTATCCCAGTCAGGTAAAAAAATGGTTAATCAATGTGTGCAATGTAACCTTAATCAAGGTGTAACAGTACCTACAAGGGGAAATAACCTTCTCGATTGGGTCCTTTTTAGCAGATCACTAACAATAAATAATATTTCTGTGTTGTCACCTATTGGAAACAGTGATCACAAGTCACTCAGCTTTGTCCTGTCAAATTTAGTCTCCATGGTATCTAGCACTTCCAAGATCTATTTGTATGAAAAAGCAGACATATTAGCTATACAACAAAAACTGGATAGTATTGATTGGTCTGTCATGTTTAATACCATGAGTATTGCAGAATATTATGAATTTTTATTCACTCATGTTACTAACTTGAAGAACAGTTACGTCCCATCAAGAGTTAAAACTACATCCACAAAAACTAACCCAAAATGGATGAATAGGGAACTTATTAGGCTCATAAAGAAAAAAGAGAAGTGTTATGCGACTTATTTGAAATCTCAGACTCCTTTAAATTGGAGTTCCTTTTTATGTATCCAAAGAAAATGCAAATTTAGTATTAGAAGGGCATAAAGGAAGTGGGAATTAAAATTGGCATATAACGCATGAAAAGACAATAGCAAGACTTTCTTTGCATATATAAATTCTCTAAAAAAAAAACGACCAGTCAAGTTGGCCCTCTTCAGATAAATGAAAATCTAATTTCTGATCCACAGGATATGGCCAATATTTTTATAAGAATTTTTATAACTTATTTCAAAAAGACCAGGTTAACATTACCACAAACTATTCCCCAGGCAATTATATATCAATATCAGTATTTGATGTTCACGCTAAACTTATTAATCTTAAAAACAAAATAAGTGTATCTCCTGATGATATTTCAGGACATTTTTTATATTTATTGGCTGATAGTTTGTCTGTGCCTCTGAAATTACTTTTTGAACATTGTCTGAACTATAACTATGTACCTGAATCATGGAAAACAGCGTATGTGATTCCTATTTATAAAAAAGGCCCTAGATGTGAATGGGAAAATTATAGACCGATAAGCCTTACATTTCCCATGGGAAAAGTTTTAGAAAGTATAATAAAAGATCTGATTTCTTTATCTCTTTAGAATGTCGATATGGAACAACATGGCTTCAAAAAAGGAAGAAGATGCCCGACCGACTTACTTTGTTCTTATGAAGACTTAAGTGTGCAGTTGGATAACAGAATTCCATATGATGTTATTTATATAGATTTTAGTAAGGCCTTCGACCTTCTCCCACACTGGGCATTATGACAAAAACTCAACCATTTTAATATTAATCCTAATTTGGTTGTATGGATATCAAATTGGTTAGACAAACGCTCTGAGCAGGTATTGATAAATAGTAGGCTCTCCAAAAGGGGTGTAGTCACAGGCGAGGTTACACAGGGATCTGTATTGGGCCCGAGTCTTTTCCAATTATTTATAGCTGACATTACAAAACATTGTTATTCCAATACAGTTAAATATGCTGATGATATCAAAGTAGGTGGACCATGTATAAATTGTGAGCAAACAGCCCAACTTCAAAATTATTTAGATAAAATAACTCAGTGGCTCTCTACATGGGGGATGAAAGTAAATCATACTAAGTGCAGAGTTATGCATTTTAGAGCAAGAAATCCATGCATGTATATACATTAGATAACCAACCTTTCTATCCTTGATAGATTATGCTGACATCCTCTGCAGTCACTGTCCCATTTCCTACCTCACCAAACTTGACACATTATATCATAGAGCTTTGAGGTTCATCACAGGCCTGCCTTATTCCACTCACCACTGCTCCCTATATCAATCAGTGGGGTGGCGTTCTCTTCAATTCAGGTGTGATAAAAATGCAGCCTTATGGACCCTGAGAGCCATCTCCAAAAACTGCCCCAATACATTACAGACTGTCTTCCTATAAAACCAATAGGCAATTACACCCTGAGAAGTTGCAAATCTCTCCTACTGATGGTTCCCAAAGTTAACTCTCACTTTGGCAGGGCTGCTATAAGCTTTACACTGTCCTCCTTGTGGAATAAATTGCAAAAAAAAAAACTGAAACTGAGGTCACCCATCGGCATCTCATCTTTCAAGCTCCTATAGTCATGTCTCAGAAATGATCAGTGCAAATGTTTCCCATGACCATGAATTGTCATCATGCTAACCTGTACCATTTAACCATGAACAAATTACTTATAGTGCTTGTCTCCTCCTTGGCCCTGGTCTGTCATCATGCTTTCATGTAACACCTTGATGCCTCTGTCCTCCCTTTGATACTGGTCTATCTTCCCGCTTTCTCCAGCCTTCTTTTCACAACTCTATACTGCACTCATCCACAATCTACTCGCAATCATACTATAAAAGTCCTAACTCCTCTTTCCCTCTCCCCGTAGGCCCCCACCGCCACATCAGTTCTACCGACCTATCCTTGGGACTTCACTTCTCAAAATGTTTATCCTTCGCTTACATATTACATACCCCTCCTGGTACCCCATCTGCCATTGGTTGGTGGTTCTCCAAGCCATTTTCATGATTAGTACTAGTGAATGCCCCTGGTAAATTAACTAACTGGTACTTCTATACAGAGAACATGGTTTATATACAGTTGCATGGTTCAATGGTGGACCTGCCCCCTTGTATTTGAATCCTCCTCTGTTATGGCTTGCCTTGTCTTCCTTTTATCATTTGACTCCCCTATTACTGCACCATTGTGTTTGTGTTTATATACTTATTTACATGTATTTATATGTTTTTATGATTGATATTACCCGACCCTGTTCTAAGCAGGTCCATCTTGTAAAAGAGCTCTGCTCAATGATGCTCGCCTGGATAAATAAAGATTTTGATTGATTGATTTGAATAGGATGTTAATCAGTACAGAAACTGAGAAAGACCTGGGAGTACTGATATCTGATGATTTTCTTCCCAGTTTACAGATGAATGAGGTTATTCTAAGAGCAAATCAGAATATTTGGGCTATAAAAGGAAACATTAAATACAGGGATGGCAGAATACTGATGCCTCTCTTCAGGGCATATGTCATTCCTCATTTGGACTTTTTATCTGGATTATGGTGTCCCTTTAAGAAACAGGATATAACCCTTTTAGAAAAGGTACAAAGGGGTTACACTAAAATGGTGAAAGGCTTAAGGGAGGTCCCATATGAGATCAGACTAAGCACATTAAATCTGATGACTCTGTCTGTCAGGCGACTGAGAGGTGATCTTCTACACATGTATGATGTTATAAATGACTCATATTTAATAACAAACCTGGGCTTTAGTTTTAAGGAGAATACCTATAACTTCAGAGGTCATCCACTACAGCTGCAATTGAAGAGATTTAATTATGTCCCTCATAAATTCTTTTTCACATTACATATTATCAAACCATGGAATACACTTTCAATCGAAGTGATAGTCAGTAGTTCTAAATCTATCTTTAAATCACGACTTGATAAGTTTATTTTCTCTGGCTCTCTTCTTAATTATTATTAGTATATAGGAGCAATTATGGACCCATAGGTTCTCTCACTCCTAACGGATCCTAGTATGAATCCTAGCATGAATCACAAATGGTGTCAGTAGCCTGGAGGCATGTTGACTCCGCATCCTGCAACTCTGGAGAAATGAACGACACCAAAAAAGCATTAACAAATACATATTTGTCAACTTTGTTACAAAACCTGAAACACACAGATTTCATAGCAACATTTTTAGAATGGTGCTGCCTGTTTTACTCATGAAAACCTCTGCACAATTATCTGAAACCATTAGAGAAACAGGTTCTATGAGCTTGCTGACAGGGAGGACTAGCCTGTGAGTTCAGGAGATGACATCATCAGCAGCTCTTCACTGAAACTGGCTTTTTTGAACAGGTAGTGAAATCAGGGTTACAAAATAGCTCATAACTTTAACATGAAGTAACATAGAAACCTAATATTTGGTATGAGCTTTATTGGGGGCATTCTTATGCTATGTAGCATTTTTGGCCAGAGTCCTCCTTTAAGTCACAGAAAGTAGCTGACACTACAGGTAGTGAGAAAGAGAGAGAGTGTGAGAGCCTTAAGTCCCCCGATTCAAGTGAGCCCTATTTGCTATCAATTATTTGTTTTTCACACCAAACGGAATTCACTAGTTTCCCTTTCTGATCAATTGACCAGTTGGACTGACCCCTGATCACCCCCACTAAAACTGATAGACACTGAATAGAGGTGCAAATTTTTTTTTACTTTTTCCTCTGTTGTTTATTGAAATTGAACTGTGCAGCTTGAACTTTTGGTCAGGGTTGGGTCAGCTTTGTTTTTTGTTGATTGACATCTGATCACCCCCATGCTCAGAATAACCAGACCCACAAGCTCTAATGATGCAAAGGTCTATACATTCAATCCCATTGCCATGGCCTGACCAACAGAAAGTGAATGTTCACACCAACCGACTGGCTCGAACTAAGGTATGTAGAAGACAGTGAGGAGAGTAGAGGGCTGTGGAGCAAACTCAGAGTTTGAACCTCTCAGCAGGGCAGAGAGATACCAGCTGTTACAAGAGAGGGTGGAGGTAGGTGAAAAGCAATAGGGACTTTATACTGCACTTTTACTTTGTACTGTACAATATGAGCTACAGTGCTAGTAAATGTAATAGCTGTATCCGGTGCATGATGATTGAAAAGGAAAGCATGGGTACCGTTGCCATGGCAACACTCTGCGATGCCACTAATTGAATTTGTTTTTGTTTTTGATTTTCAGCTGAAGGGAACCAGCATTTTGACTTGGGTTGAAAATCTATTACTTAGATGCCCACTTTACTTACAGTCTGCCCACCTACAGTATTTCTCATTCTATCTAAGGAGGGGTCTCTTGTGGTAATGTACCTGACCCCCCCTCCGCTCCATTGAGACCATCTGTGTTTACAGAGAAAAATCACAGTAGGTCCCCACAGGCTTTACAATTGAGAAGGTGTGGTAAGATATGTGTTGCAGGGCAAAACAGAATATAGAAATAAAAGACGTGCCTCTTCAAAATGTTAACATTTTTATTTTAATATTTTCATTTATACTGGCTGTCTTTTTTACTTATTTATTGAAATGTTTCACCAGGAGGGCACACTGAACTACAAGTAACTCATTTCACGGTGTGACCTGGGGGGTGGGGGTTACATGGGGATAAAACATAGAGTGATACAGAAACACAATATACACAATTGGAGTGGCATACGATTAGGAGTCCAGTACAGCATGATTATACAATGACATTCGAGGAAAAAACAAGAGGGAGGAGCCAACAGGCAGTGCATAAAATAGAGTGCAATCAGATAGGACTAGGCAAGCTGGTGACAGTAGCACAATAGTACAATAAGCTACAGCCCCCCCCCCACCTGACTAATTCATGCTACAGTTCAACAGAAGTGCAAGTTAAAATGTGCAATTAGATTTGGGGGCTAGCTGGTTTATGCAGGAGAGTGCATTTGGGGAGGAGAGAGGTGGGTGTGTAGGGGGCAGTAGGAGAGAAGAAAGGGAGGAGGGAAGCTTGCCAAGAACGGACTTCTTCAGGATGCTGTGAACCCTGCCGGGGCAGAAACAAGGTGAAGTTAGGGTATAGCATACCAAGAGCAAACTCATTCAGTATGCTGTGAACCTTACCAGGGGCAGAAACAATGCAAAGATGGGGGCGTTGGACAGAAGAATTAGATAGGTTGGGGAGAGCAGGAGGTACAGTACAAGTCACATTAAACTGTTCCTCCAATGAGTTTTTGTAGCATTTCTGACTGAGTTGCATAAGTGTTGCTGGATCCAGCATAAAGCTCTGCACAAACTGTTTCTTAAGAGTTAAAAGTCAGTTTTACATTGCATTCTAACTGGACTACAGATGTATTCTAACTGAGTTGTAAAAACATTTTATAAACATTGTTCTTGAGCTGGTTAAGCATTGAAAAACAATGCACTGCCAACCATAAAAAATAATGCTAAACCAACTCATTGGTAAAACAGTTTAATGCGACTTGTACTGTAGGTATGGAGTTGGTGCTGAGGATAGCGATAGAGGAGGGGGGAGGGGAAGGAATGGGATTGGGAGGGAGGCATTTCCCAGGATTGATCCCCACATGATGGTGAGAACCCTGCCAGGGGAAGAACCCTGCCAGGGAGTACAATGGCAGCTCTGTATTCTACCAATGGAATGTTTACAAACATAGTCCCAGGGAAATAAATGCACAGGTGATAGGGCTGCAGAAGCATATTAATAAGGAGATTAATGTAGGGCTCTCAGAAATGTTGACAATCAGCAGCATTTCTATGACCTTTTTTATAATTATCAGTATCACCAGTGGGAATGTACTTGTAAAGATCTGGAAAAAATTATTAAATTCCAAGGCAATGGAGGAGGGATCATTTAAAATCCCAGTAGATGTTTTCAGAATTTGGGGAGAAGGATTCGATTTCCTACCCAATAATTCATTTAATAAATCTCATGTAGCCATGGTGTTTTTTCCTACAAACTGGTTCTGTTTTCCAATTAAAAAAATTTTGTTTTAGTTTTCTGATCATTGTTTTACATTTATTCTGTACCTCTTTGTAAACCAGTAAGGACACTGGATCCCTAAATTTCCCATATTTCTTCCATTTTTTGTCCCTGTTCCTCATGCTTTCAAGTGATGCAGGGGTAACCCACTGCTGTTTGTTTCCCCTAGTCCTTAACCATTTGAAGGGCATGATGATGTTATAAATACTATTAAAATAAGTACAAAGTGCTTTTAATGCATCGTTGGCATTATTGAAATGATCCAAAAAGGATCAATCAACTCCTAACAATGTTGAACAAAATTTTACTATGTACGATTTCTTAATATTATCGTTTTGAATGTAAACAGGTGGAACAGATTTTATTTTTGCATTCCAACAACAGTATACTGGACTATGATCACTAACACGATCCAATAACACACCCAATTGCTGGATTTTGGTAGTATCGGAAACCAGGATCCAATCCAGGAATGATCTGGGATTGTCTCTGCATCACTGGTGGGTGGCATGTAAAACACTTGTTTAGTGGGGACATCATAAAGCTGCCAATGGGTGTCATATTAAAAAGCCTTACACTCCCACCCATGTTCACAAACCTACTTATCCATGGGCACACACGCATGTGCCCCTACCCACCCACAGATGTATGCATATAATCACAGAAGTACCCATTTAAATACCCACGTACACATGGACCCACACACCTACCCTCCCCCCATGAAATACACATACTTATAGCAAAAAATGTACTGGCATTCCTCTGCTACTGGGCAGACCCACACCT
Organism: Neoceratodus forsteri; assembly: GCA_016271365.2. Classification (NCBI taxonomy): domain Eukaryota; kingdom Metazoa; phylum Chordata; order Ceratodontiformes; family Ceratodontidae; genus Neoceratodus; species Neoceratodus forsteri. The sequence goes on along the minus strand of CM057455.1, from coordinate 1,162,351,503 downwards.
CTTGCTTTCCTCCACCGTGACAGTATCTGTGGCTCTAATTAGCAGAAAGGTCCTCCCAGTGGGATTTACCTTGACACAATACTTGTCAGCAGAAAAACGTGGTTTCTGGCCAAGTAACTCTCCAGCTACAGAAGGTGTGAAATTTTTAACCTAGGATATCTCAACTAAGATGCAATCTTTTCAGTGAGGTCCTGCTTTTTTTTTCTTTTAGTATGCTTTTTTCCCCAGCTTCCCCTAAACCTGTGAGTGGGGTTAACCCTGCTGCAGCAACCTACCCCCACATGCTTGGGGCTGACCCCCCCCCAATGGGTCCACCAGTGGTGGAGTTAGGTGCCAGAGGGGTAGGCACTACAGCCGGCTCATTAGCAGGGAGCCTGAGATTTTTTTCTAGGGTTTTTCAGGGGCAAGGACATGCAATTATGGCCAGCGTCTGCCCTAACCCCCTTGTGTGCAGGCGCTGGAGTGCTTGTGGTACCCCTAGCCTCCGCTGGGAGTCCATGTTGCACCAGACACTTAACCCCCTCCCCCTTGAGCAGAAGAGCAGTCCTGAGGATGCTCATTCCTGCTCCCCCCAACTGGCCCTCCGAAACCTGGATCCATCCCCGAACTTGGGTCGTCGACATCACAGATGGCCACCATACCTCAGTGCCAGTGGGCTGGTGGGGTCCTGCTTTTTTAATCTGGCTATATATTGATCTCCTCTGCCAGCCTGCCTCATTCCAGTAGCCTCATCCCACAGGGGGCTCCCAGAAGAAGCCTCCAGCATGATCCTAACGCTTGGGCAGGTTCAATTTCCAGCTAGGCCTCTCAGCTACTTTACCTGCCTGCTGCATCTTTCTTCAAATTTCTCTGATGACTGAGGTAATCAACCTTTGGTGACTCATCAACCACCAGAATCTGGCCATACCCCCTGGGATCTCCCAAACAATCCAGCCAATAGGGAGTTTCCCAGGCGAGCCGGAGTTAACCCTTAGTGACCTGTAGACCTACAGGGAAGCAGTAGCTTCTGGGGGCTACATATATCCCACTTTGAAATAATTGGAAATCAAACACCAGGACTAGCTTTCCACCTCAGCCGCTGGAGTACAGGGAAAGGCCCATCACAACCTACCTGGCCAGAGAGAAGAAACACAGCTATAATTAGGCAGCACTATGAGAGTAATATAACATGAACAAAATAGGTATCCCTTAACCACCTGGGGGTCCTAATCCCAGGTACCCTAAGTGTCCACCCCCCAATTCCCAGGACGCTGGACCCAGGTGAACCAGAAAGTTGTCCATCAGGTCTAAACTATGGCAAAACAACCATAGTATATCTCAAGCCTTTTACCTGGACTCTCATAATAACACAAAACATTCAAAAAATGTAGTAATAAATACCCCATACTGTAGTGTCACCTGATCACACCATACACCTGAAACTTAAAACACTTAAAACACAGCAGAAATCATGTATAAAAGTACAAAATTAATAAAATGTTCAGACTTTAAAATATTTTCTGTTTCAAATTCTGTAGTAAAACTCTTACTAAAATGATTGACACAGGTCACACATATAGATAGCTAGATAGATAGATAGATAGATAGATAGATAGATAGATAGATAGATAGACCAACAGACAGATAGATAAATAATTTATATTTATGTGGTTAATAATATATTGCTAAACTGTTCACCATACGATATTCCTTATAGGCACTTCTAATGATTGTAAATATTCTGCGTACTTTCAGTGCTTATGTTGTATTATGGTGTTCCTCTTGTTGTTTGTTTGTTGATGCTTGTTGCTTTGTAAGTTGTAAGTTTTTAACATTTTCAATAACGGGTTCAGGTTAAAAAAGATATATAATTTATTTTGGAAAATGCCTTTCTGAAAACAAAGGCACTTTACTCAGCACCGCATCTATGGAACTCCCTGCCCTCATTGGTCTGCACCTGTCCTACCTTGGTGCGGATTAAGAGGACTCTCAAATCTCTCTTTTGGACAACTCCCCCCTGCAACTGGTTCCACTGAATCTAATGCCCTCCCCTCTACGATCTTTGTGGTTTATGTTATCCCAGACAGTTTAATCCAATATGAGTGCTGCTCTAATTCAGTCAAGACTATTGTCTGTATATATCATGTATATATTTTTTGCCATTGTAAGGCTTCTCAATGATTTTGTTAAATTTTACTGCCTGTAACTAAATCCTTGTTGGTATGAAAACTGTATGTACAGTATATGTATAAACTACCATGTATAATTCCTGTTATTTCATGCATATAACTAACTTCCGGTCGCCCCTGAAAAAGGGACCTCTCGTCTCAGTGGGCTTACCCGGTCACCAAAATTCAAATAAATAAATAATTTAGTAAGCATAACATAACAAAACATAAATTTTCTAAAAATAGAAAATAATAAATAAAACAGTAATGATACAATCTTTCAATGTAGACCAATGACAGTATCCTACAAAATTTTGATTGGATGGCCATGTCTTGAGTTTACTCTTAAAAAATGGTAACTGAGGGGGCAGCACCAATATCCATTGGTAAACTGCTCCATAGTAAAGGGGCTGCTACAAAGAATGCTCTGTCCCTGGCTGATTTCAACCTTGATTTTGGAATAACCCATAATTGTGGTCACTGTCTGGACCTGGTATTCCTCCTGGGGATGGAAATCTCTTATTTGGTGGTGGAACCAGTCAGTTGGTTTGACCATCACACTGTAGGGTTCAGTTTCGCGGCTCCCCCCAATAGACCTGCCCCTGTGGAGATGGTCCGGTACTGCCCTTTAAGGGGTGTATCCCTTACTGGTCTAATGGTGGTGTTGGATCTGTTGAGTAGGCCATTGGGATGCGTGGAACCAGGTGACCTACTGCTGCATTATAATAATGCTGTATTGGGGGCCCTTTGTTCCATTGCTCCTGTCCGAGTTTGCCCACTCACTCTATGTCCTCAGTCACCTTGGTTCGATGGAACCTTGAAGGAGTTGAGATGAGTTGGGCGAAGGCTGGAGTATTGCTGGTGGAAATCTGGCTTGGAGGATGTCAAACTTAGATTGATGTCCCATTATAGGGATGATCAATCAGCCATCTCCCATAAGAAGGCAGAGTTCCTGTCCAGGGAGATTACCATGGCAAGGAATTGACCGGCTCAGCTCTTTCGAACTGTGGACAGATTGTGCTATCCAGCCTGCCTTCAGAATCTGAGAGCTTTTTCCCAAGTTAAGTGTGAGGAGTTCGCTCAATTTTTAACAGATAAGATTGCCTCCATCAGGTTGGAGATCCATTCAGCATGCTCCAATGAGCAGAGTGGTGGTTGGTGGGAGGTCACTAGCGCCCAGTTTGTCTGGTCTGACTTTGACCAGCTGGCGATCACTGATATCATGAAGATTGTCCAGGATATGGGACCAGCTTACTGTAGTTTGGACCCTGGTCCAACCCGCCTACTGGTGGAGGGTGTGGAAGTCATTGGACCAGTCCTTGCAGAGATAGTCTGGAGTTCGTTGGTGAAGGGGGTGTTTCCTGACTCCTTGAAAGTGGCTGTTGTCCCTTTGAAGAAACCTTCCCGCGACTTGGACTGCCTTGCAAACTACTGATCTGTCTCTAACCTGCCCTTTGTGGGTAAGGTTATTGAGAAGGTAGCTCTGTTGCAACTCAAAGACCATCTTACCACCCATGAGGTCTATGAGCCTCTCCAGTCTGAGTTCAGGAAGAAGCATAGTACTGAGATGACTCTTGTTCGGGTGCTTAATGATCTCCTGGTGGCAAGACATTGGAAGAGCCATTTGATCTTAGTTCTTCTTTATCTCTCTGCAGTATTTGACAGTGTGGACCATGAGGTCTTGCTGGAGCTCCTGCAGATGATCTGTGGATTGTCTGGTACAGTCCTTAGATGGTTCCATTCTTTTCTCATGGGCAGGTCACAGAGAGTGGTGTCCAGGATATTTTCCTCAGCCCCTTTCCCCCTGTCCTGTGGGGTCCTGCAGGGCTCTGTGCTGTCCCCCATGTTGTTCGCAGTGTATATGCTGCCATTAGGGGACATTATAAGGCAGTATGGGCTGAGTTTCCACTGCTATGCTGATGATATCCGGGACTGGATGAGTGCCAGCTGGTTATGGTTGAATCCAGATAAGATTGAGGTGTTGATTGTGGACCCGGGTCATCGGGAAGAGAGGTCTTCTGTTATTCAGCCCACTGGACTTGTGCTGGGGACAATCATCTGAGGTCCTTCAAACAGGTGTGGGACCTGGGCATTATTCTTGATAGCGAATTGACACTTAAATCACAGGTGTCAGCCATTGTCAAGTCCTCTTTTTATGATCTGAGGAATATCGCCTGGGTAAAACACCTTTTTCCGCCTGATAACTTTCAACTTTGGTCCATGCCTTTGTGACCTCCCATCTTGACTACTGCAATGCTGTATACCTAGGGCTTCTGGGGGTGGACATCCACCACCTACAGCTGGTGCAGAACATGACAGCAAGGTTGTTGACAGGCTTACCTCAGTCAAGCCATGTCACGCTTGTGCTCTGTGAGCTGCACTGGTTGCCAGTGCGATGGAGGATCATCTTCAGGTTTGGTTTGCTGACGTATAAGACCCTACTCAGACAGGGACCACACTATTTGCAAGACCTTCTGTGTCCCTATCACCCACTTCGTCTTCTCCGTTCCACTGATGAGGGATTGCTAGAGGGTCCCAGGGCCGTTTGAAGACCTCAGGGTGAGGTCTTTTGCTTTTATGGCCCTGACCCTGTGCAACTCTCTTCCTTGTCAGGTTAGAGAGTGCCAGTCCACTGAGACTTTTAAAACTGCCCTAAAAACCAACTTATTCAGTCTAGCATTTTAATTAGGGTAATTGCTGCATATTTAAATTTTGATCTGTTTTAGTATTGTTTTAGTTTTTATTGCTGTCTGGTTTTAACTTTGTACAGACACTGTGATAATTTTGAAAAGCACCTTTTTAAATAAATCTGATTGATTGACTGATTGATTGATTGAACTATAATAAACTAGTACAGGTGGATTGTAACTCACAGACACTGGGGTGGGTTGCAAGAAGCTTAATAAGGAAGCGAGGTCCCAGTCTGTTAAGGGCATTAAAAGTAAGTAGGAGACTTTTAAGGTTGATCTGCCATCTCACAGGAAGCCAGTGCAGGGAGCACGGTGCTGGAGTGATATGTTTCCTCTTTACTGATGTAGCAAGTCTGGCTGCCGTATTCTGCATAATCAAAAGACGGAGGATCTGACCTGCTGGAAGGCCCCGGTAGAGTGTTTTGTAGTAGTCGAGGTATGAGATCATGAAAGCATGTACTAGTGTTAGCACATCTTCCCAGGCAAGGTAAGGACACAATTCTGATATAGTATTTAAATGATTGAAGTCGCTGCTTTCTACAGATGACACCTGAGGTACAAGAGTCAGCTCATGGTAAATAATGACCTCTAGATTGCAAACAACCTGCCTAGCCTTGTGTTTATTTCCCCCAAAACTAGGAAGATCCAGGCTGTCCAATATGGAAGCCCTAAGATGACCCAATCCCCACCAGTAGCAGCTTGGTCTTGGCAACATTGAGCCTCAGCCCACTATGAGCCTTTGGCGCACTGCTCTCTGACTGGGCATGGTCACTGAGGAGGCCTGCCCAGGTTTAAATAAAAGATATAGCTGGGTATCATTGGCATAGCAATGGAAAGCTAAGCTACATTTCTGGATCATATCTCCAAATGGAAGCATGAACCCTGCAAACAAAAGAGGAGACAAGATGGAACCCAGAGTCAGTGACAGAGCAATAAGATCAAAATTTCCCCAGAATCACTGACTTATGGCGATCACTGAGGAAGGCTTAGAGCCAGTTCAAAACTGTTCCTACCACACCAACAAACCTCCTCATACACTCCATCAGCTCCTCATGCCCCACAGTGTCAAATGCAGATGACAAATACAGAAGGATCAGGAAAGAAACCTCTCCATGGTCCTGTGCAAGGAACAGATAATTTAAAATCCTTATTTGAACCATCTGAGTGCTATGCCAATAACTGAAACCAGATTGGAATGGCCTATAGATGGAGAACTCCTCTAGATGTGCTTTAAGCTATGCCACCACCACTTTCTTAATGACAGTACTCAAAAGAGTGGTGTGACGTTGCTGCAGCAAAACCCCTACAGTGACAGCAATGTCAGCACTGCAACTCAATCGACAGTCATTCCATCAATCAGGATTTGGCAGTGCCAGCTGTCTTGCCACTCCAGGGGTTGTGCGCGTCCACCCATACACCTCCAACATGGAGGTGATTATATTATGGTCAGGGGAATGCAGGGCGGCACTCCCCCCTCCGCATTGATCAGCTGTTGTTTTTGCTTTTGCTTGTGTTTGGCTCCTGTCAGCTGGTGGAGTATGGGCTGGCGGGGCCAAGTTGTCAATGTAGTGTTTCTCACAGTTTTTGTTTTTGAACTGGCATGGTTGGAACCCAAAAGAGTAAGTTAGAGATGGGTCTAAACTTTGCAAAGTCATCAGGATTTAAAATAGTCTAAAAGCCTAAAAGAGTGGGTGAACCACCACCTCTTTTAAGACAGTGGGAAACACACTCTGCCTCAGGGAGGTCCTGGCAACTTCTGTGAGGGCTGGGTCAATCACCACTTATCCAGTCTTCATTAGAGAAGCAGGAAAATGATCCAGCACACAGTGGCTAGGGCGCAGCTTTGAGGGCACCTGGTGAATATCCCATCAAATCAATCTGGTTAAACCTTTGCCGCCAACCAGAGTTTCCACTGACTTCAACTCTTGACTACTGCAATTGTGAAAAGTCATCATGGAGGAGATCTCGGCCCATATGTCTACAATCTTGTCTGAGAAGAAAGTTCCAAACCTGTCACAATACTTCTGAGAAATCTCCCCCATACCTTGGGAGAGAGATTCAGGGTGGAGAATTCTATCCACTATTCTAAAAAGGGCAGTGGATCTGCTTCTCTCAGCAGCAGTGATGCTCGAGAAGAAGAATCTTCTTGAGGCAGTCATTGCCTCCTTGTATTTTCTATAATGAGCAACCAAGACTTTTGGGCTCCAGGTCAGACTTCCTCCACTTGTGCTCTAACCTCCGACCCTTTGCTCTAAGAGAACTAAGCACATCATTAAATCATGGTGCACTCCTCCTCCTAGGTGAAGGGCAGCAATGGACTAGAACTCCACAACTGAAAAATGTCAGTAAAAATGCTTTTGTTGGCAACATACCGATGTTCACTTTTATAACTCATGTAAAAAAATTTTTCCTTCATAGATTTTCAAGCGGGGGGGGGGGGTGAACCCTAATTGTCCAACTAAGCAAAAAAGCTATATTATTAAATCATATCAAAATGGGATGAGTCTTCGCCCCTAGGGGCAGTGTCTCAGACCACTGAGAATATCACCAGAGAGATCAGTCTCACACACCTGTAAATTAAGCATAAAACTTAAAAAAAGGAGTGGTCTCACCCAGACCATCATGTAGGGGATCTTTGACCTCTTCCTCTTGTTCATAAGACTGGTATGGGGATCAGGAAAAGTGTAAACCAATGCAAGTGATAGCTGGAGGGACCTCGTGCTCCACCAGGGTAGGTCCTAGTTGGTAGCAAAACTCAGGCTGCTTAACTGCTCAGCAGAAATGCCTCAGGCAGCCAAAAAGGGCCACCATTTTTGGTCCCTCAACCTTCAGGCAACCAGAATGGGCCACCTCTTTAGGTCCTCCAGGCACTTTAGTAGTAATAATTTGGATCCAGTTTCCTACAGAGTGTTCCTTCGCTGTTGTGGCTGTCCACATAATAGCAGCATTTTCTGCCTGCAAATCAATATGCTGAATCTGGTGTTTCATTATGGTCAACTCCTCATACATTTGGGGGGCCATGGATTAGACCAGGCTCTGTCTGGCTTGCTGAAAATAAAATGGATCAGAATGTTTACCCAGCCCATGTTTAAAATGTATCTTGTTGAGGGCTGCCTCATATCACCATGCATCCTGGTGGGTTTCACTCTCATCCCACAGACACCCTGGAACATCAGTTTAAAGTTTGTTTACTAGAATATTAGCCATTGAGCCAAGGCTAATTTCAAATAGCATTCCTGATAATTGAAAACAATGTATATAATAATAATAATAATAATAATAATAATAATAAATAGTAAACATAACATCAGTTACAATGTTACAGTCTCATACTGATGTTAATTTCAACTAGAGATAAGAAAGCTAGGGATGGTCCTGGTGAAACCAATGGTGAACCATTCATTCAGCCTGGGACCACGGGGATCTTGTTCTCAGCATCCCCTGAGGGGACTATACCAGTGGTTAGCAAACTAAGGTTGTCATACTCTGTACACTGAGCTGCTATTAACTCCTGGTGGTAAGTTTTCCATTTTAATCGTCGGCCTCAGCCTTGGCCTTCAGAGCATGCAGTAAGGGGAGTAGCAACAGGGGTAGGCCTCTTGGGGTACTTCAATCCCTAGAGGTCAACAGGGGAGTCTTCTGCATTTGATATAAACTATTTCTGGTCCATATCACAATGTCCTCAGAGGCAGACCTTTGCTAACTCTTGACATCTCCACTAGGGGCTGCTTGGAGGCCCACAAGAGGTGGTATCCTTGTCAATCATTTCAGTCCCTGTGGGTATATTAGTTGGACTGCTGGATCTCCTCTGCTCCCATTGGGAGAGGCAGCGATTCCTTAGGATCCATACCCTTAGGGTCTCAGTGGGCAACTCGAGCTTACCAAATTCATACAGGGTCATCAAGGAATCCCAGTACTCAGTTTTCCAGAGGGTGGCAGATGAGGCAGACCAGTTTCCCAGGGTACTAGGCCATCCCCAAAGGTATCCAGTGGTCACAGGTGGAGGCACTACTTCTCTCATCACCAGGGGAGAATATTCAATGATAATGTCCCATGATGAAAGGGTCAATCTGTCCAAAGTGGAAGGGAAGGACTAGATCCCAGAATCTAGTGTCCATTTGTAAGGGGTAACAGATGGAGGTGGGGCAAATGAACTTACAGGTTTCCTCTGGCCTTTAACTAAAGAAGGAAGTGTCATGGTGGGTGGAGGCAACAACCAGATGACCAGTGGGGTTCCTACCTTGGCCGACAAAATGGATAGATGGGTTGGGGGAACTGATGCTGTTTGGGCCTTGAACCTGTGGAGAAGGGGGACCTGCGCTCTCTCCCTCTGATGTAGCACTAAGACCTTCCTTCATACTATGCCCTACGGGGAGGATGAGCATACTGCTTTTATCCTGCCAACAACCCAGTCCTGCCAACAGTCCACACAACATAACAAGACTACAACCTTACCCCCCCCTTCCACCAATGGTGGCTGAAATCATATGTCCACTTGCACCACCTGGGCCGAGAATTGTATATTCCTGCCCCCAGTGTCTTCTTAAAGGGTAATTGAAGCAATTCTGGCCTCCTTTAGGGCCTACCATGTTGCTATATGTTTCGTCAAGTCCTGCCCTTGTTACTCCCACTTCTGTTAGCCATGTTCTGTTCTGAATCCCTCGAAAAATGATAAAAGGCTTTGCAGCTGTGGAGTTATGGTTCTGTCTCCTAGGGGATCTTCTCTTGCCCCATTTAGGCATACATGTCTGCCCAGCCTGCATGTCTGTTAGCACACTCTGGTCCAAACTGCCTCTAACTTCTTACTGTGATTTTAAATTCAATGTTTGTGTTTTTTTTATTATTGGACTTGCAAAGCAATAATTTTCCTACTGTCTGATTTGATTAATCTGATCATTTCTCCTCTTCTCCCACACTCCCTCAGTGCTGCCATGCACTGCTGTGATTGATGCAAGCCCCCCACATACAGACTGAGCACACCTGAATTATTGTTAAAATCTCTATATGAGATCCTGCCTCCTAGCTTGTGTCAATTTAGGCTCAAATGCTTTGGTAAGTACTCACTGCACTCCCAGTCTAGCCAGATCATTTTCAATTCTCATGGGGATTGCTGTATTTACTGTGCAGTGACTGTCAGCAGCACTGGGGGGCTGCAAAAGTTTTATTTATTTTTTACGGGGAGAGTACTCTAATTTTCAAAGAATGGCCATGGTTTTACTTGTGTTGTTTTCTCTGGGCTCCTTCCATTCCAAAATCTCTTCCCAAGGTGGGCAATAGTGCAAATGGGACAGACAGCACAGCCCAGCCAGCCCCATCTCTTTGCATTTTCAACCAATTGGGTGCTTTAGACAAGTGGTGGTAGTCTCCAAAATGTGTTAATTTGTGAAGGCAGCATGTTTTTTAAACTTACCTGTAGGCAGGTAAGGCTACAAGTTAGAAGCAGACGTTATCAATACATTTAGCTGCTGATGCATAACTCAGTTAAATTGTGCTTGGGCACAGTCTTTTGACATGGGCACTGACTCCACTCTTACATTAATGAACAAGCTGATATGCAAATTAGAACAGGTGCATAAGCACCTTGACATTGTATTCTTAGTCGAGCCCCAGTAATTGTACCACACTGCAGACTTTGCTTTTAAATCTTCACACACTATTTTAAACTCCAACACACGCAGATGAACTTTGCTAATTTTTTCCTTTTACAGTGCTGCATGGCCTCTGATTGCACTTTAACATCCAGGACTATCATGAATCCTGGAAGATCACCCACATGTAACTCCCCTCACTGGCCTAGGCATAACCAGCATCAATCATTTTCAGGGAAGGAGCCCTTGAAACAAAACCTCTAACCTGATGTCCCGGGCCATAGTGACCTCCTTGGAGGATCGGATGTCCTAGGAGTGGCAGCATGCTGAAATTAAACTGGATTAGCAGGCAAACACATTGTAAGTAGTAACTTAGTTTCCAGATCTGAGGTAAAGTCCAAATGGTCTCCATTTAATAAAAGTAAAAGCTCATGAGAACATATTTACATCAGTAATATCATAAATCCCAATCTGGATTATTTCATGCAAGGGTCATCCTACAGTGGGGAATGTCTTATAAAATCCAACATCCCATACTGGGAGGCAAGCCTTAGGGCAGAGGCCCTCAGATAATCACATTCAGGACACATGCTGGGACACAGTTGATGTAGCTGTAGAGATGGGGGTCATACCTAATAGGTTTCAGGGGATCCAGTTTGAGGTAGATTTTGCAGATTCTAGTTCCAATGCCTTTTTATTTTCTCACAAGCAAAGGCAAATCAGAGAATCACAGGGATCTCCACTCATGTAAATCTACCCGTGAATTCTTTCTGAAAGTGTCAACCTTCCCCTATACACAGTACCCTTTTCGCTGCTAGGTTCTTGTGCATCCACTACTCTGTGGGTTTATGACAGCTAACTCAGGGGCCTTGGGGCATACTAACTATTCCAGCATAGTCTTGCTGGAGTCCCAGCTAATCCAGGACATGTGTGGCTCACCACAAACTTCAGTGCCGGGCTCAGAGGGACACTTCTCACTCAGGGACTACAGCTTCTCTGAGTTCTGCTACTTGACTCTTTACCCCACCAGCCCTCACAGAGCAGTGGAACCTTGGCCAAATTACTGCACCACCCATTTACATTTCTTCCTGCTAACCAGCAGGAGGATGGTACCGTAGTACCTAGTACATTGTTTCTTAGAGTATAGTACCTTTTCTTTTCTTTTTTTGCAATTTACAATACTTTATTGACATTTTTTGTAATGTTCATACCAAAATCATACATAAAAAAAAAATTAAACATGGAAATACCATTTATATTCTACCGAAGAAGCTGTAACTTATCTGTTGTGTAACAGACAAAGACTTCCTTTAGGTTTTGCATAGCTGTGGGGATTCAGCTCAGAGGGGGCTCATGAAAGAAGCCACCACTATGATCCTAAGTCTTGGCTGCTTTCAACTTCCAGCAAGGGCTCTCAGCTACTGTACTTTGGTTGCCTGATGCAGCTCACTTCAAACTTCTCTGTAGACTGAAGAAAACAACCCCTGGTGACTTGTCAACCACCAAAAGCTGGCCACGCACCCTTGAAGCTCTCAACCAATCCAGCCAGCAGGGAGTTTTCCAGGCAGGTTGGAGTTAACCCTTAGTGGCCTATTGACCAAGGAAATTGTAGCTTCCCAGAGGCTACACACACTTAAGCTATGTGCTTAGTTTAAGGTGTTCCATGGGGCTGGTTACAACAGCAGAGAGTTACAGTACAGCCTCAATTATCCAAACCCCAATCAGCTAAAAATCCCTATCTAATTAATCAGACCTATGTCACCTGAGTTTTTCTGTACCTCATGAAGGAGGATAAGCTAATTGGGTAGGAAAACCAATGATGCACTGTTTCTGTACCATTTCTATTGTGACTGTATTGTAATTCTGCCACCAGGGGGTCACCAGGGGTCACTCAAGTACTGTTTAGTCAGCTAGCCTCACTCCATGACCTGGCAGCTGCAGCAGAAGAGATCTGGGGGGGGGGGGGACCACTTGGTTGGGAGAGAATCTGAGTGTGTACAGTGCTGCAATCACTACCTTCCCCTTAGTAAAGTTGTGTTTTGCCTCTCATTTTTGTGTTGGGCCCTACCCAGAGTGAAAAAAATAGTTAGGAAACAGAATAGAAAACAGCAGATCTGACATGGAGCACAAAAAACTTGAAGTGCTGTGGCTGTTTTGGTGTTTGGTATGGTACCACGCAAACAATCTTGCTTCATTCAGCTTAAAAGCAATGCAGGTTTAACTGTAATAATGTTTTTAGCAGTACAGTAGCAAGGAGCAGTAGTGCGTGGCTGTTTTGTTTGTGGCTCCCAGTAATGTGAGGCTATAGTGTTTGTGGTGAATGGTGGTAGTGACGAGCGATAGCATGAGGCTGTACTGTTTGTGGCATGTGGTGGTACCGAGGAGTGGTTGCATGGAGTAGTAGAGTTTGTGGACACAGAGATTACATCTGCATTGATTGTTTTGGGCTCGTTGGGGGAGAAAGAAAAACTTTCAGGGGCAGTATGATTGTTGGTCATGTTTGTCTCATATTTCCTTTGTGTCCAAAGGTCAGAGATAGTGAACCTCGATTATATGAACTCACAGTTATCCAAACCAATCAGATGTCTTCCAGGCAGTTAGAATAATCAGGGTCCTACTGTAGAAACATATGATGGCCCTCCAGAAGCCCATTCAGTGTGGGGGGGGATATAGCTCTGACAGGGTGACCCTCAAAGAACCTTTCATAATTTTCTTACTTGAGGGGAGGAGACTCTATGCAGAGATAACTTGCAGGGTGATGGAGTGAGTAAGGGAGTGTGTCTCTGGGACCATTTACTCTTTTCTTCTGTTTTACTCTCCTGGACATCTTAACCACTCTTGCCCCCCTCCCCCCCCCAGCTCTTGAATGCTGCTCATACTGCTCTTTATAGTTCTCAGATGCACTAAACTCCTTGTGCTTGGCTAATAGCACCATCTTGATTGGGAGTGATGACTCCTACCTAAGGACTTTGCCAAACAAACAACTAACAGGAGCAGCAGCCAGCATCATTCCAATGCCTCTCAGCAGCAGGACATACAGAGATGAGCAGGTCAGGCAGCTCTTCTATGGTCAATGTGTAGAGTGATGATCCCTACCTACTACAGTTGCAGCCATAGACACATTAAGATACAATATTTGCAGATATTTTGCAATATCAAGAGATTCCCTCTAGCAGCCCACAGTGGTACTGCAGGCATGCAGGGAATTTCTCTAGAGAGATCTCAGAAAATTCAGAAAATATCTGGCCATGTCATTGGCTGCAACTGCACCTCCTATACCTCACCAGTTAGTCACACAAAAAAATGACTACATACTTATCTGAAAGGTAAGGTGTGAAGTCCATCTAGAATGAACTATAAAAGAGAGCAGGATTAACTACAGCTTTATAAGGAGCCCACCCAATGACCAGGTGGGTAATGCATCATATTCTCATGACAGGTAATGTATCATGTTCCCATGCCAGTGGCCCAGGTTCAGGAATGAGCCCAGAATGCTGCCGAATGGGTGGTCAGTGGCTGAGAAGTGCTACCCATGGTAGCAAATCCTCAATTTGGTGAATTAGCTCTGTATTTCTGTGGCATTAGCAACCCCTGTAGTAGGGCTCTGTAAGGCTCTCATTTCAGTCTCAGGGGATACTGTGTACTGTCAAGGCCCCCCCAGGGGATATGGCATGCACCACATGGTGGTGGGTGGCCAGGACTACCAGGGTGAAAACAGCCAGGCAGGACCTGAATGATGGCAACAAGTTGGTATGCTCAGAAGAAAGATTGCAGACAGTCCAAAACATGTAATTCCAGATGATGTGTCATGGTGTAATAAAAATGGATTTACAATAATTTTTCTGCGTCTCTCTTATGAGTTAGCACGTGCCAGAACTTTTTTCTTATTATTCTATGGTTAGTTCTTGAGCACCGCATCCCAGTGCGCACTCATTTTGGAATATGCTCAGATCTCACCCGGTAAAGCCTATTGCCTGACATGAATCCCAAATAAGTCACCAGGGAACCAAATAAGCGACCTGCGTCAGGTTTAAAATGGGGGTAAGAGGCACCCCTTTATCATCCATCACCCACTTAAGTTAAGGTTAACATCTTCCACCCTCTCCCATTCTTCCAGTCAATTTTAAGAAACAAAACTCATCAGAAAGTGACTGAGGTGGAGCACAGGGTGGTCTTAGGACTAGTCTGGGTCGCTTGGAAAGGGCTAGAGTGTTACTATGTTAATTATTTTGCTGAAGACTGAAGAGATCTGAAGTGGACCAAAAGTTCGATTGTGCTGAATCAAACGTACACGTGCTGAATTTGGCCACCTTCACCAACTACAAATTCAGCATCGGCTCATTCAGCATCGGCTCATGCTCAGGTCCAGTATTTCTATTAGACCTGCTCTTGGTAAGAGGGCTGGTTTATATTTCAAGAATTTTTGAACTTCCAGTTAAAGGGGTACCCTATTAACAGGAGAAGGGTTTGATAATTTCTTGGACTGCATTGTGCACAAAGCTATTTTTACAAGACTTTCTATTCAGTTTGCCCTAGGGAGTCTTCATCCATAATTCTCCCTGCCTGCAGCTACAGTTTGGGTTTAGGAGACTGTGTACAGCATGTGCCAGCTGGGCAGCTAGATAATAGCATCTAAACTCATGCAATATTAGCTTTCCTTCCTTCCCTTCAATCAATCAATCAATCAATCAAATACATTATTTGTTCAACTCTTGATGAGTCATTACAATAGCATTTAAAATACAATACATACTTTGCATACATTTTAAAAGAGAAAATATAACATATTTATTTCCACATGAAGAAATAAAATGCTTGTTCTGGACTGTGCAATGGGGAATATAATGTGTGCAATATTTTTGTCCTTTCTTCAGTTCACATAGTTTATATAATTTACTGTTTCAACAGTACAAATATTTACAAGTGAATATAAAGTGCTTTTACTAGTAGATGTCAAGTCAAATATGAAGGAAGAAATTGTTTCCTTAACAACAATCTGTATAACAATATTTAATATAAGGATTGTTGAAATAATAGGGTTGAAAAGCATACAAAAAAATCCTCAAAATAGCATCATCCCTGAAGTGATAATATCATACTTGGCAGCTGATAATACTATTGTTCTGAGTTCGTAATAGTATCGTTCGGAGCTCTGAACGATAATATTATCATAAAAATGGAACAGTGCAAGTGTAAGCTCTCCCACAGCACGCTATGTTGCCAATGTCAATCAAACACTATCATCTGAAAACGTGGCTCATGATTGGCCACTTTCTCTTTCTGGGCGGAACATTTTGAATAACATGGCGGCCATCTAAACTAACCGAGACAAAATCGCGACCAAGATATTTATTTTTTATTTTAATTCTTATGGAAAATGGAACTATCCAGCTGATCCTGCGTTCGGCAGAAGAAAAGGTAAGTCTGCCTACCAAAAAAGCTTTTCCCCTTGATAGAGGAGTCAGTGCCTGGCTGTGGGATGGGTTAGAAGAGCAAGACAGTGCAGTAGGTGAGAGGAGTGAGACAGTGCAGCGGTCAGCCAGAACAGAGTCTTCCCACAGCAGCTGACCACCCCTTACAAAAGAAACTGGATCCATATATTAAAAAAAAATAATAAATACTTAAGTGTGTATTGCCAGGTAGTAATCTCATCTCGAGGTTTTGGGGACTTTGGGAACCTCTTGAGCTTCGCTCTTGAGGTTCCATGTCCCCAAAACCTCTCAATGAGATTACTGCCTGGTAATACACACTTAGGTATCTATTATTCTATTTATGTTAATCTTTTTGTGAATTAATATATTCCATTGGGTAAAGCTTTAGAAAATGCTATACTCTAACTTAGAGTAGCATAGCATGTAAACAAGACATCTCTACCCAGGAATAGTTGAAACATGAAGTAGCATGTAGTCTCCAAAAATATCCTATAATTGAATATCACAACAGGTTTCTCATTTTAAGAAACCATAACAAGTTGTTACTCCAATGTAACATATCAGCCCAAATTTTGTTCACACCCATCTTGAGAGTGAGCTTGATGGTTATTACACAACATTTCTGAATAAATCCATTTTAAGAATCTGAACATGTCATTTGTGACATAATACAAAGGAAGATGCATTAGGATCCTTAAAGTTTCTTCCTTTGGGAATACCTTAGATGAAAACTAATGTCCAATGGATGCATTTCTCATATGTTCATATCTTAGACAATAAAGAATAATATGAATAAGAGTTTCCAGCTCATTATGTCCTGAGTCACAATATAGATCTTGAAAAGTAGATTTGTTTTAGGAGAAGATGTATTGTAAAAATATAGATGGATATAGGTCAAGATGAAAGTTTGTAAAGATAGCTCTATCCTTTTTGTCAAAAAGAAAAAGTAAATATGGTTCTAGAATGTGATTTATTGTATTTTGTTCATACTAGCCATGTAATTTCAATGTCCTAATTCTCTGCATATCAATATTAAATTAAATTTACTTTAGTTTATTTTTAATTAACCTTGCATAATCTTGTGAAATAAATATCTTCTTGAAAGCATCATTGCATAAGTGATCCAGTTTCATAAGTTTGAACATATCTAAAACCTCTTTCAGCCATGGCAAAGAATAATTTCTGATAATCCAGGATGCTTTTTCAACTATGCATTTTTTAGTCAGACTATTTGTATCCAAGCTTGTAATTCTAATCCAGTACGCTACAGTAGTTTAGCTAAAAGAGCTAAGTTTTTAATTTTTACCCAACCTAGTTCTGCCCTAGCTATTTCTGAAGTTGTTGATCTAGGTATTTGTAGTATAGTTCTATATAACTGGATAAAAAATTTTCCCAACAGTCTGACATTTTTATCATGCCATGTCTCAACGGCATAAAGAACTACTGGATTCATCTTCATCTCCACTGCACATAAAATGGAAGCTACAGAGTGACCTCCATATCTTGCAGTAAATCTCAATAAAGCATTCTTTGACTGGAATAACTTATTTAATTTATATGTGATATGTTTTGTTGTCTTACAATTACTAGAAAATTACAATCCTACTGTAGGTATTGATAACTAGAAACCACCTCCAAGGGACTATTATTAAGGCACAATGTGAATTTTGAACTACATTTGTCTACTGTTAAGACCTGTTTAACTAAACAAGGGTGCTCTCCAGTCCTGGGGCATGTTTGCAGGAGTTGGCTAGGCTAGAAAAGTGGTCTAACATTTGGCAGCTGGGGTTCAATGCTAGAAAGTGCAAAGTTATGCCTTTGGGGGCAAAGAATGCAGCTGAACAAATACCAGTTGGGGGAAGTGTAGGTAGCCAGGCCAGAGGAAGAAAAGGACTCAGGAGTAATAATCACAAGTGGTCTGAAACACTCTGCACACTGCAGTAGAGCAGCAGCCAAAGAAAGTTAGATGCTGGGTACATATCCAGGAGAATTACCACCAGGAAGGTGGAGGTCATTCTGCCACTGTACAGGCCACTAATAAGACCATAGCTGGAGTACAGTGTGCAGTTTTGGTGACTGTATCTTAAGAAGGATGTCAACTTATTGGGCATGGTCCAGAGAAGGGCAGCCATGATGATCCATGGCCAGCAGGGCAACACCTGCGACAAGAGGCTCAGGGAGCACAACATGTACTCTCTTGAGGAAAATCGGGAGGGAAGACATGTTTGGGATCTTCAGGTAAGTTAAGGATATTAAGAGGGTGAGCACTGAAGGCCTTTTCAGCCTTAGTGGCAACAAGATCATTGGGGCAAAGCCTGCAGGTGGTGATGGGAAGGTTTTCCATTCATTTTTTTCTTCATTTATTGGAAGGCAAAGTTGAGAGTGAAATCTTTTTTACAACTGGGTCCAATACAGAATACACAATACACAGCAATACAAAACAATGCAAACATAATACATATAATTGCATTAAGGTCCTATAATTGTATATCTAAGCAATAACTAATCCAAAACAGTTACAACAATCAAAATACGCTTTGTTAAGTATTGTTTTAAATCATGAAATGGATAATATAGAATTTAATTTATAGGTTCAGGAGGGAGATGAGGAGGCCCTTTTTCACCAAGAGGGTGGTTCCCAAATGAAATGAGCTGCTAGAGGAGGTGATAGTCCTAAAAATGGTGGCCAGCTTCAAGAGCAGTTAAAACAGGGCAAGGGGAAAAATTGTGGGTAGTAGGGGAGGGAGTGAGTGAGGGAGAGGGGGGAAGTAGAGGGTGGTCAAATGTAAAATGGGGAGGAGCAGTTCCCTTTGTAAATACATAGGGAGCTGCACAATCAAGCAGATGAAATAGACTGTAAGGCCTTTATCTGCTGGTATATTCTTATGTTTTGTATAAATCTGAAGATGATGCTGTCAGGGAAGCAAACAGGTCTGGGGGCCATCTTGAGAGGGTTGGATCTACTGAGTGACCCACAGAAGCCAATTACAGGGCTCAGGTAATCCAGGAAGCAGGCAAGCCTCATAGGGTATAAAAGACTGCCTTTATCATGCATCCTGGGGCATATGTGCCATGCAATATAAGTGTAATGTCTGCAGCGGCATTCGCAGGTGGCATGCAGTTCTGCAGGGGACTTTGCTGAAGATATACCCACACAGAATGAGCTAAAAGGTGGTAACAAAAAAGCATGAAGAGTAAGTCTGTTTTTGAGACTGTAAGGGACAGGTCATCCTTCCCCCTCTGTATATGGTAGGGTAACAAGGGAGGTAGGGAAGTGGGGTTAGAAATGAGCACCTGTAGAAGTGTGATCCGATACTGGGATAAACACTATAGTATCAGAACAGTGATAATCTTGGGAAGGGCAAAACTGTAATTATACAGTGGCAAGAAAATATCACGGACTCTGATTGGTTAGGGCGTGCCTGGGCCAATGAGGTTATCTGAGTATAACCTCATTGTATGAAGTCCAGCACACACATGACTGCATGACCCAGCCAGGAATCATGCATTGCCTCCACAAGTAACCACCACTCGAAGCTTCCTTTGAGAAGCATTTCAGCCCCCCCCCCCAATGGCACCACCCTCCAAAGCTCAGT
Source organism: Neoceratodus forsteri (assembly GCA_016271365.2). NCBI lineage: Eukaryota > Metazoa > Chordata > Ceratodontiformes > Ceratodontidae > Neoceratodus > Neoceratodus forsteri. Next base: position 1,162,332,050 of record CM057455.1, on the reverse strand, counting down.
CCAGAACATAAAAATAAATCACAACACCTCCCTACAGGCCTCCTTCACAACTCATCCTTCAATACCACATACCCTACTTATAATGCCTTTTCTTACCTTCTGCAGCACAGAGGGTCACAAGGGCAGGAGTCCCCAGCCCTCCCCACTTCAAAAGAGACCCCCCCCTGCGGACAACACTGAAGGGAATCAGATCCAGGTAGCCACTGGAGTGTTTGCAGCAGCTCTCTGAAAGGAGCTGTAGCCCCGCCTGCGCTATGTGCAGGCTCCCCACCACCCCCACCACCACCCTTGGTCAGCTTCTCCTTATACAGAGGAGACCTCATGCGCTCCTAAACCAATCAGCCCACTTTCCCATTAGTCCATTATATTTTCTCACCACTAGCGGCCACCACAGAGCAATCTGTCAAAAATCCTCCACTGCTTGAGTGGAAAATAAAAAACAAAATGCAGTTCCTCACTGCAACCATCACTTTGCTTTGCATAGCTACAGCTTCCCTCCCACCCTCATCCTATCCTAGGCTACCAGACCTTTCGACTCACTCCTTAACTACAAGCCTACTCCCACTCCTCCTCAACCAGTGTATCACAACTGGCATCATGGGCACAAATGGACCCTGGGGGCCTCTATCCTCCCCCCCTTTCCATGCTGCGATACCTGTCCTATATCTCCCACTCTTTTCAGTCCCAAAGGTAAGCTTAACAACCTCTAATCATCCCACCCGAAGGGGTGCACCAATAAAGCTCATGTGCCTTCTAAGGCACACCCTGTTTTTTCTTCTCCTCTTAGCCGGGGACATCGAATGGAACCCGGACCCCAGGCTCCCACTGCTGCCCAACCACCAGCACCACCTACACCCCTCCCCAAAGGTTTCAAAATTGTCCACCTCAATATATGCAGCATCCTAAATAAAATGGCTGCCCTACAAACAACTGTCCTGGCCCTGCGCCCGGATATTATAATCATCACTGAATCTTGGCTGAAGCCTCATCACCGGGACAAAGAATTCTCAATACCCGGCTTCTTTCTAATCCGCCAAGACAGACAGGGGAGAAAGAAGGGTGGTGGCACTGCCATGTATGTCTCCACAAAATCCCCCTGCCCTACTCCATCCCAGTATACATAGCTGGGTCTTACTGTCCACTGGACACACCACCAACTAGCATCCTTGAACACTTGGGCAACCTGAGGGCCTTTACAGAAGGCGGCGAACTCCACATCCTTGGGGATTTCAATCAGAACTGGCTAGGCTGCGCTGCCTATAAAACGCGTTGTCAAATAAGCGCACTAAACTTGCACCAGCAAATAGGAAACCCACCCTAAATCACAAATCAAATAAACACACACTACTGGACTGGGCACTCATTACCCACCTCATAGGATACTTAAAGCTGGCCTTCCTATCGGACTCCCTCAGAGTGACCACCATTTGATTTTCTTAGTGCGCAAAATCTTCCGACCTCCAGCCCCCCAACCCGCATGCTGTACAGCAGAGTTTATAAATTACTGGATCAGACTGCTCTCCTAAACGACCTTACCACCATAGACTGGTCCTTCAACCCTAGAGCCACCTCCTTGGATGAAGCCCTGAACTATTTCTCTACAAATTTCCTCGCCATCTGGGACATACATGCCCCACTAAGGAGATCCAGAGTCAGAAGTTTCCACTTACCCTGGGTAACAACAAACCTTATGGAAAAACTCCATGCCAGAGCCGTGCCTGAAATCCTTCAAGGCCACAGGTGCTCATGCAGCCCAGCAACAATACCGGTCTCTACGTAATGCCTGTACAAGACTCATAAGGCAGGCCAAATCAAACTACTTCAAAACGGCTCTCAACAATAACCACACCCACCCTTCTCAATTTTGGAAGTCCATAAAATCCCTTCTCACCCCGCTGTCCCAACCTTCCACCCCCACTCTAAACCTGGAAGGTAAAATCATCACAGCTTCTAGTCTGGTTGCCACCAAGTTTAATTCCTACTTCTCCTCCACTACTTCCTCCCTCTCTCCTCTCCTCCCAACCCCACCCCCTACCCTTCAGTGCTCCCCAATGTACCCCATTGCCCCAAATGCACCCCCGGCCTCCTTCTCGCTCCAGCCCAGTCGCTCCTGGCCAGGTGCTAAAAATCCTACTCTCACTAAACCCTTCCAAGGTAAATGTCCATCAGACCTGGATTCCAAAATGCTCCTACTCTCAGCACAGCCATAGCCCAGCCACTAACCATGCTCTATAATCTGTCCTTTAAATTAGGGGCAGTCCCCACAGCATGGAAACAAGCCACAGTCATCCCTCTTCCCAAGGAAGGGGACCTCTCCTTCCCTTCAAACTATTGGCCTATATCTCTGATCCCCATCCTAGCCAAAATTCAAGAGCGCTTTGTTCTATCCCAGCTACACCACTATCTGGATACTATCTCCTTTTTCACTCCCTACCAAGCCGGGTTCAGAAAAATCACTCCACCACCACCTCCCTCCTTCGCCTCCTCAAACTCCATCCTTACAGGCATGGACAAGGGAAATAACAGCAGCCATATTTATAGACCTGGCAAAAGCATTCGACACGATCTCGCATCCCCTGTTGCTGTCTAAACTTGCCCAAACTGGTCTGTCTCTGGTAGCAAAAACTGATTCCCTCATACCCTATCAGGAGGTCACAATCAGTCCGCATTGGAACTGCTTCGATCCACCCTCTTCTTCCTGTCACCAGTGGTGTACCCCAAGGGTCTGTACTCGGCCCGCTGCTATTCTCAATATTCCTCAACGATCTGCCTGCTGTCTGCACACAAACTGCCATTCATATGTATGCAGACGACACGGTGCTATTCACCTCTGGCCCAACTGCAACCGCTGTGACAGCTTGTCTACAAAAGGATTTTGACTCCATCCAATGCTGGTTCCTCGGGAACCAACTATTCTTAAACTCAAAAAAAACTGTCTCCCTCACCTTTGGCTCCCGGGCCAAACTAACTCACCTTAGCGAACCACCCACATTCTATACCTTGGACAGATCACCACTTGTGACCTGCACCACATATCGCTATCTCGGCGTCTGGCTAGATCAGCACCTTGACTTCTCAGTGCACATAGACGCTCTGCACAAAAAACTGCATCCCAAGCTAGGAGCTCTCTGTCGTAACAAGTATTGCATCCCACTACTAACCAGACTAGCTATTGTCCAAAGAATGATCCTCCCAATTATTGACTATGGAGACGTCATCTACGGTGCCACACCCCACACGTCCTTAGTCAGGCTTGACCCCCTATACAACTCCTTCTGCCGGTTCACCTTGGACCGTTCTCCCAGTACCCACCACTGTGTCCTATACCAGTCCCTTGACCTCCCATCACTCCAAAACCAGCGCTTGCTGCATGGTACTAGAATTGCTGCCAAATTCTGGTCGCATACGCTCCCTTCCTACCTATCTGCATCCCTAACCGCCCTCTCCCCACCTACTTACGATCTCAGGAACATTGACTCCAGGCTCCTGCACATTCCACACAGATCCACCCAATCAGGTCAGGTAGCTTTCAGTTTCAGATTGCCCAAGTTATGGAACTCACTGGCAGCTGACATTAGACACATCACCAGTACTCCCCAATGAAATGCCCTTCTCAAATCACATTTCGCGACCAAATGCTCTTGCTTTCCCCATCTCTGAATCTCCTTGGACAACACCTAGCCAATCTACTCAGCTACCTGCACAACTCCTACCCACTCTATCAACTATTTGCTCCAGTCTGGACCCCGTTTTCTTTTCGATATTGTCACATAGTGCTATTTAAATGCTTATTGCTGAACCTACTACTGTTGTAAGCTGTACGTACGCCTTACCCACTTTGTATATACAATTTTCTCACTTATATTGTTGTGTTTCTACTTACTACTGTGCCACTGTCTGTCATAACCTTGTCACATATGTATGAACTGTTCTCGTCTTATTACTTCACCCATGTAACCCCCTACCCCCAGGGCACATCTAGAATTGAGCTGTACTCCACTCAGTAGGCCTTCCTGGTAAATCTCTTAAATAAATAAATAAATAAAGCAATGAAAAAGTGCCCCTCATTGAGATCGCAATTTTTTCAAACCCCGCTACGACTGGTTTCACTAACAAAACAGTGCATGCAGTCTCTTGCCTGTAAATCCCAAATATCACTTCCACTAGCTTTTTTCTGTTTGATTTTAGTTTTTTTTTTCTTTTCCAGAGCAAATTAAAAAAACATTTCCCCCTTGCAATGTACTGGACACTTACTGACCCATTTCGGCAAAGCAGAAGTCTCACTCCCATCTTCACATTTTCCACATTAGCAGTTTCCTCTCATAGAAGACGCCAGGGCCTGCAGCAGGCAGTGGGTCCACATTAATTAATATGGTAAATCCCCCCCCAAAAAATCGAAGTGAACTACCACCAACAACAGAAAAGAAACATTGGGGGGGACATACAACACAGACAGAAAACTACAATTGAGGGACCAGCCAGATGAAGAGACAAAGCCACTCATTTACCAGCAGCACCACCCACTGGCCAAAAAGGAACTATTTTTTGATACCTATACCTCCACATTGATAAATGACCTGAAAATCACCTAAAATGCTTTTTTAATCTTTTTTGTTTTCTGTTGGGAATGAGTCATTGTATAATAGACAAAATGCATTCCAGGGTGTGGGTTGTGTTGGGATAACCTCACTTCCTGGGTGGTAGATGCATTCAGCCTGTGGTCTCATGCCCAACCACCCGAGGTGTGAGGTTATCCCAGCACAACCCACACCCTGTCATGCATTATTGCTTAGTTATGGCAGGGGAGTTTAGGAAGCAGTGATATTCTGACATGGTGAAATGGGCTATAACTAGTGCATGGCCCTAAAACCTTAACTGATGTAGGGTGAAATTACAATTACAGAAGAGTTTTTTTTGAAGCAGGGGGATTGGGGTAACAGTGATATTCTGATACAGTAAAATGGACTGTTAGTAGTAAGTTGCCCCAAACCCCAAATTCTACATAAGTATGTACCTGTCACCCAGCTGCATTGAAGAAAACACCTCCTCCCCCTTCTAGCAAAGTTCACCACTCATTGTATTTTGTAATTCACTACCTTAGGCAGCAAAGTTTTTTTTGCAAGCAGTGTTAGATGGAAGGAAGTAAATAGTAATGGCACACTAGAAGACTGTGTAAAATATGGAGTATAGAGATCATGGGGAGGGGGGCTAGTTAGTTGCAGGAATTGTAGTGGTGGCCATCATCCTGTCAATGATCTGAAGATATGGTGCGTGATGCCTCTGCAGGAGAACCACAGAACACCAGTCACAGTTGGATGTAGCATGGGGTGAGATAATGCCTGTTACACAGGCAATTTAACTGAGGTCTGGAACCAGCTTCCATCATCCCTCTACCCCAAAGGCATATATGTGTAAGGGACTGGAAGGTGGCGGAGAAGGGGAGGAGGCCAAACCAAGGACTAAGGATTGTAAAAGATGGTCTGTGTTTTGCACCCTTGGAGGAGGAGAAAGTTCCTGACTTTCCCAGAGGAGGCTGTGAGGTGGTCATGCAGCAGAAACCTGAAAGCATGGCGTCACCAGGAAGTGGGGATGGGAAGGAGAGAGTAAATGCAGTAGCAAGCTACTGGTGGTAGGGGATTCCATGATTAGTACCATTGAGAAGGTGGTGTGTGAGTGTAAGCAAGGGAGGATGGAGGTTAGCTGGCTGCCAGGGGCTTCATCTGGTAGGGATGCATTTAGAATAGAAGGAATAATTAGATGAATGGGGGCAGCCAGAGGTGTTAATACACTTGGGAACTAATGATCTGGTTAACCAGGAGATGGAGATATTATTTTTTTTCATACTGTGTTTATACTCCTCTCCACGGTGCCCCCCTTCCAACCGTTCTCCCCAGATATTGTCACCCAACTACTCTGAGGCTTACCTTGCTGCCGTCATCCTCTACTACAGCACTGTGGTAGGTGGCTGGCCACTGGTGCGAGGCCTGCGAGGGGTCAGTCTTTATCCTATATCCAAAGTGTTTTTCCTCTGTTTTCTCCCTTTTATCCCCACTGTCATGATAACACAGTCGCACGTGCATGTGGAGACACACACCATGGGCCCAAAGCCTGAATGACTCAGATCCTCCCACCCGGCCTAGCACCACCACCACCCCACCTGACACTACCTTCGAGCCTCCACCCAGTGGTAGTCAAGGGTTAAGAGGGCTTACCTCCCCAGTTCAAGAGAGGAGAGCTTCCTGGTGGCCACTCAATCATCTCTGAGCCTCCCCAGCTGACCCCTGGCAGCCCAAGCTCACTTTCAAACATGGTTCACTAGTGTGGGAGAGGTGAGATGCTAGGCACCTCTGTACCACTGGACTGGCTAGGAGATGAAGATATTCAAAGCCAAATTCTATTAGCGGAAGAACAGATTGAGAGGGACTGCAATGTCACTGACCTTCTTTGAGCTGATGCCAGTGGGAGTCACGGATGGGGTAAAGGCAAGGCAGGCGGCTATGGGGGCCTTTAATGAATGTTTGAAGGGTTGGTGTAGCTAGGAGGGGTTTTGGTTTATAGGGCACTGTGGTCACTCCTGGGACAGGAGGCTCTTTCCAGAAGATACCCTCGATCTCATTAATCAGAGAACAAATGCCCTCAGGCAGAAGTTGGATGTCTACATAACTAAGTATTTAAACTGACTAGAGTGAGATTAGTGCTAGTGGAGCCCATGGAAGGGGATGGAATAAGGGAGCCTAGTTAGTTTTCCCCCAGAAAGAGGCAGGAGTCATGAGGGAAGTAGGGACTGCATAGTAGGCAGGAGGAGGGATGGATCAGTAAAGAAACAGGAGAGGGCTCAGAAAGGTGACAGAGACTGGGGGGGGACAAGAGGGAAGGACAAGAGGTACAGGCAAAGGACACTATCCAGGAACCAAAAGGGGGATTAAAAAGGGTGGGTGGAAGGTTGTACACCTGAATGCCAGGAGCTTGGGAAAGAAAATCAGTAAGCTCCAAATGACGGTAACAGAAGCCAGGCTAGACATAGACCGTAAATGGAAACTTGGGAATCATGTAATAACAAATAGGATCTGGCTATCCCAGGTTATATCCTTTTCTGTAGGGATGGGGTAAGGAGGAACTCTGAGGAAGTCCCTGTGCCTAGGGGTGAAATGTCAGTTCTGATCCACCATTGATATGGTAATTGTTCCTGTGTTCATATGGACTATAGACAGATATGTCTTGCCATTTTTCAACAACTGCATGATCATACCTGTTGGTAGCTGTCACAAATTATATGCAGTTTATGGAGTGCAATAAAAATGTTCAGAAATGGGGAGTAGCCTTATATTTATTTGGATGGCACCTCACACTAGTGGGAGAGCAGGTACACCTGTTTTTCTCAGTTACTAGGTTGTAGTTACAGGAGCAATGCACTAACTCATGTGGCATCGCTTTCACTTTTTGGTGCATGAAAGAAAGTGTGAAGTTTCCTGACTTCACGAAGTGTTTAGTGCCTACTTTGAGCAAGCATAAATTATGGGTAGTGGCACTACACTAGTGAAGTTGCTGGTGACATGCCAGTGTGCATAGTTTACACTGATCAAAGTGAAGAACTACATGAAGTGCTACTGTCTTACAAAACACTGTTTCTAAATAATTGTGTAGCCCCCCCCACCCACTGTGCTATACCTCAAGATATCCTCTCCCACCACACAGACCATTTAATAATAGATACCCCCACCCTCCCACTCAGCTGCAATAAAAAAATAAAACCTCCCATTTATTGGTAGCTCATTTTGCTATGCACTGGCAGGTACCTATTTAAGGTGCCCATCACTGTTTCGTATCTTACAATTTCACTTTGGCTGAGCTTAACAATTTTTTCTTTTTAGAAATGCTTACCTTGTAAGTGCAGTTGTTTGGGGGCATTACACATTTTTGTATTCTTAGTCTGTTCAGGAAAGGGTCATATCAGCACTAGTTGCTGAAGATAATGCATGCTTAGATTTTATATGGTTTGGACTGAATGCCATTATGTTGCAGGGCATAGTCATCCAAACACCTCTGTTGTACACTTTCTATCTGTTTTCCCCCCAATCCATAACCTTATATGTTTAGACGTTGTAAACCTGTACCATTGGATGGATCCTATGATACATGTGATGCCTAACATTTGGAGGCTGTATGTTATTGTATTCTTTTCATAATGCAATAAACATAAAGTTAAAAAAAACTCCTCCCCTCCTAGCAAAGTTTGCCACTGATTGTATTTTGTAATTCCCTTCTTCCCACCTGCGCAGCAAAAACCACCTCCCCACCTGATCAGACCCCACTGATCGATATGACTACCCTGAACAACCCCCCCCCTTGCCTACACTTACCTCTTCTCCCTGAACACCCCAAAAATGTAATTTTTTGTTGACCTGTAAAAAGAAGAAAAAACTTCCTTCATTTCAGAGTGTCTACTCTGCAAAGTGTAAGGCATCATTTATAAAACTGATGAATGTTGACTATATTTGCCTATGGTAAAACTTAATTAGCTGTGGGAACTTGTTGGGGGCAAAACAAAGGGTTGTAGTAAATGGAATCAAGTCAGAGGCTGGGGAGGGTCACAAGTGGGATGCCACACGAGTTATTCCTGGTACTGGTTAGAGATGGGTGAAGTTGACAAACTTGACTCCATGAATTAATTCACAAATTGTGCGCAATTTGCTAAGCAAAGTGCACTTTGTGGCAAAAACTTTGCAATTTGGGTGAAGTTGAAGTTTCCCAGGCTTGAGGAAGCTTTGCAAAGCTCCGCAAAGTGACAAATTTCGTCACTTCTTGCAAATTTTGCTGGTAAAGTTTTACTTCACAACATCTCTAGTACTGGCACTGTTCAATATGGTCATTAATGAAATAGGGTAGACTACCTTGGGTAAAATGTGCCTTTTTGTGTGGATGACACAAAATTATGTGACAGAGTGGACAGCATGGTGGGGTTTAGGGAGTTAAAGAGGGAACGGTGAGGTTAGTCTAAAATATGACAGTCAAGATTCAATACCAAGAAGTGCAAAGTGATTCCCACTAGGAAAAACAACCCACAAACAGAGTACTGGATGGGAAGGGTTAAGTTAGCCACAACAACTGAGGAAAGGGATATGCGGTTTAGACACTGACTCACTCAAACAATCTAGTCAGTGCAACAAAGCATACAGCAAAGCAAAAAGGATGCTGGGATGCATGGGAAGAGGGTTTGATAGTTGGAGGAAGGAGGTGATGTTGCCCCTGTATAAGTCCATGGTGAGGCCCCATAGGCAAGAAAGTGTGCCATGCAGGGTCACCAAGATGATTCAAAGCCAACAAGACACATTCTACAAGGAAATGCTTGTAGCACTTAACATGTACATGATGAAGGCCCGGAGGGAGTGGGGTGAAATTATAGAGATGTGCAAGTCCCTCCGGGGAATTAACAAAGTGAACAATAATGAGTTGTTCAGCAGGAACAGAAGTGCAGTGATTTGAGGTAACAAATGAGGATCATTGATAGGAACTTCAAGAGAGACATGAGGAATTTGTACTTCGCAGAGAGGGTGGTGGAGCCATGTAACAGATTACCTATGGAGGTTTTGGGGTCAAGGACTATAAACCGATTCAAAACCATGTAGGGCAGGCATAGGAGGCTGGTGATACCAGAGGGAGTAGATACGGAGTTAGGGATTGGTTGAGATGAGGTGGCATGGGGTAGGTAGGCCGAGTGAATAGCTAGGACCTGTTTTCTGGACAGAGTGGATGGACCATTGGTCTTTTTCTGCTAGCAATGTCTATGTTACTATGTTTCTAAATTGTCCAGGTGTGAATTGTCTGAGGTTGAATTGCTTTAAAGTCAAACTGTCCCAAAGTAAATTGCCCATGTGCAAAATGTCTGAGTGCAAACTATCTTGGGGTGAATAGTCCTGTTACTATTGAAAGCATGTACCGTACAAGTGGAAACATAGTAATTTAACACATTATGTTGACCGATGCATGCTGCACAGAAAATGTAAACATTTTTTGTGGAGCACTGAGGTTCTTTAGAGAAATTCCTGCAGTCTCCCTGCAATTGTTTTCACAAAATGTCCACATTTTTGGCTCACGTGTTTTGCTATTCTTCAGTGACACTGGATAGTTGTCAGTTGTGATGCTTTTCTTACTACAAGATATGTAAATATGTACAACAAATTACAAAAGTTTGTTCCCAAACCCTGTGTACAAAGAGCCCCCTTTTAAACCATAATTTATTATGTTGGCTTGCCGAGCTTGCACACAAATCAACATCTTGCGGTAGTGCAGCCTTGGCGGCATGGTCGCTGTTGGGCAAATGCAGGGCACGCATCAGTAGGTGCGTCCCTCATTCCCCAATCAGTGGCACCACAACATGCATGCTAATGTGGCGAGCACATCTAAGGAAAGGTCCGCTGCAATCCGAGCAAAGCTCATCAGATGCAGTTGACCCTTCCTGTGTGTTCGCCACATTAGCAGCATGGCGGGCGGCCACCCAACAGCCGACCTTGGGGCTGCCCAATCCCCCAGCCGGCTTACTGTGGCTGCACAAACTTGCCGACTGGGGAGCCCACACCCCATCGGCATACAGCAGCCCCCCCATTTCCTATATGCCGAGGGGGGTGCCCAATCCACCTCGGTTCTTGCCTCCTCCCGCTTTCATTGTGTGCTAAAGGGGGCACCCACTCCCAGTCAGCATAAATCAGCCCCCCTGCATTTCTTGTATGCTGAGAGGGTGCCCAATTCCCCTCGGCTCTTGCCTCCCCCCCGCTGTCATTGTGTGCCAATGGGGGTGCCCGATCCCCGTCTGCATACATTCACCCCCAAGCCCCCACTGTCTGCTGAAGAGGGTGCCCAATCCCCCGTCAGCTGCAGCAACCCCCCAAAACAGTTAGGTGGCATGCTGGGAGCCACCCCAGTGTGCCAAGTCCTCGGGGAAAAAAAAAAACTGTCCTGCAATGTTAGGTTTTTTTTTCTTCCTGTTACTTAAAATGGTCCCTCGTAGTCTCTTGCCCCCTACCCACACCCACCCACTGTGCACCCTGCCTCCCCACACACACCCTCACCCCCCCTCACCCATACTTACCTCTGGAGTCCGGCGCGATGATCTTCGCTGGACCGAGAACACATCTGCACTCTTCAAAGCCGACCGTGAACTGAGGAAATGCCGGTAAGCTGCATAATGGAATTAATAGGGGTTTTTCAACTTTGCTGCATATCTCGGGCAATTGTTGGAATTTTGGCACCTCATTTTCAACATGGGGTTTTTGGGGCCTCTCCTCATGAATTCTATCACTGTCATGACATTAATCGGTCTTGAAAGGTGATTTCGCAGTCACTGTGCAAAATCACCTTTCGGGACCCATTAACAAAATGACAGTGCCAGTATTCATGAGGTGGCCTCTCAAAAACCCTATGTTCCAAATTTGGTGGAAAAAATCCAACAAATGCCTGTTTTACGAGCGTGCGTTGCGCAGTTGCTAAGCAGGCTCGTAACTTCGTGAATTTGCAATATTTTAACACCAGATTTTCAGCATTGTCATTTTTGTACACCTCCTTGTGAACAGCGCAGCTGTCATTTTCCACATCCTGCCCAAAATGTGTTTCCACACTTCCGGCACACAATAGCGCAGTCGCTGTGAGAAATCAGTGTTTGGGCCATATTATGAAAATGGCAGTGACACAGTTCATGAGCAGAGGTCCTAAAATGCCTATGTTGAAAATTTGGTGATGATACTCCATAAAATGACTGCGTTATGAGTGTGCGTTGGCAGATTACACGCACGCTCGTACCGTCGTGCATTTCTGATATTTTCACTCTGGATTTTCACCATTGCCATTTTTCCACACCTCTTGATGAACAGTACAGCTGTAATTTCACATATCCTGCCCAAAATGTGTTTTCGCACTTCCGGCGCAGAATAGCGTGGTCACTGTGTGATATCACTTCTCGGGACACTTTGAGGAAATAACAGTGACACTGTACAAGAGCAGAGGTGCTAAAATGCCTATGTTGAAAACTTGGTGCCAAACGCCCATAAAATGGCAGTGTTGCAAGTGTGCGTTGCATATTTCCCACACACCCTTGTAACTTCGCAAATTAGCTATATCTACATGCCACATTTTCAACAGCTGTGATTTTTCACATCCTGCCCAAAATGTTTTCCCGCACTGCACTACCAAACACCCAAAGGGACACCCCAATGCCTGTCAGTCTCTGCAGGGTGGGGATGGGTTGGCATCAGTTCAATACTTCACTGCCATGCCTATTATGCATCTCTCTAACTCCTGCACTACCAATGCCAATGCCAGCAAGACAACATTCGGCATTGACAAATGCTTGTTTATTTAGTATTTGTTCACAGGGTAAGCGCACTGAAGAATAATATCCCCTTTCATGAGAGTGACCAAGGGCTACAACATAAAATTCAACAGGACAATTGGATATGAATTTCACAGTAAATGAATACTGAAATTGAGAAAATCTCAAAATGTACAGTGGCAGTAAAGGCCAAGAAATCAGCACCAGCTAATATCGCATAATTACATCAACTGCATGAACAGTGAGAAATGGAATTTAAATATTCTTTCAACTAAACTTTGAGTGAGGGAAAATGGTTAGCAGGCCAGAAAACCATACAGAAATCAAAGCTGTCAGTTCACATACCTTCTAATGTACTTGTATTCTTAGGACACTCTCCTGTTTTGTTTCAGGTATAGCACTGCCGTACGGTATGTGCATTAACTTCTAACATTAATGTATTTTAATTGGCAAACTTTGTTTAAAAAACTGCAGAGGTCTCTATGTCACATGAAAGCCTAACAAACTGCAAAAAGTTATATTTTTATGTCAGGTAGTTTTAGAGAAAAATGTGGCTGATGATTAGTCTAACAGTGGAAACAATTGTTCTCCACATTAAAATTCTCCAGATAGGCATAACATATTTAATGGAAATTACAACTGCTGAAGTCTTCTAACAGGGGACAAACCCTGAAAGTTTACTTACTCCATAGAACCAATGAATAATAAGCAGCTAAAAAGCAAGCTTTTTCTCTCCATGGCAAGAGCTATGAAAACAAATACAGTATATCTAGTTAAGCAAAAGACAGAACTTTGTTTCCATAAAATTCTGTCATGACAGGAGGTGCATTTGCTGGATCTTTAGGCTTTTTCCATCTTGTATTCAGTATGTTCCTTTCTATACAAAACTTCATTATAAGCTTATCCCTGATATACAAATATGGTACTCAAGCAGTATAGCACAGTGGTTTAAGGCCCTGAGCTGGACACCTGGGTTTGAATCCCACAGCCCTCACTCGCATACTGTGTGACCCTGTGCAAGTCACTTAACTTCTTTGTGCTCCCAGGTTGCACCTGTAAACAAGCTTTCAGCTTAGTGTGTCTTTCCTGGTAAAACAAAATGTAAAAAAAAGCTCACAGCAATGCTCTATCTCATTTTACAAAATGAGGCTGGCTAAATCTGACTCCTTATTCAATCAATTAATCAATCAATCAAAACTTTATTTAACTAGGCAAAGTTATCACTGAGCAAGCTCATTTTCAAGATGGTCCTTTCAGAAAGGAAAAGAGGACGGAATAATGCAATTGGACACTTAGTGCAGGCTGATACATGCAGTAAAAAAATAGCAACAACAACATTGGATGATACAGAGTGTGCAGATTGTTAATAAATTAAATTAATGGTAACACCAATGTCTGAGGGGGGATACTAAACAAGGCAATAGAAGTAACAGGGTATGGTAAGATGATTATACAAACAAAAGAGCAAGAAGGCATGAACGGACCGACCAGGAGGGTCGACCATTAGCGGAGAAGGATGGGGGGGGGGATTCAGGAGGGGGATGCCAACACTAGAGGGAGAGATGACACGAACATATCAAGATTGGGGGTAAGGAGAATATATAGAGGGAGATGTGCAGAGAAGAGTTGGAGTCATAGGTAAGTGCTAAGAAAATTGAGAGCAGAGCAGAGCAGGGAGGCCAGTAGGAGAATCACCTGTGGCAGATACATATGACCTTCAGGATACGTGTGATAGACAGCTTAAAGGTATGGGTACCCGGCAAAGGCAAGGTAGGGAGAAACTGATAGAAGCCTTATCATACTGGGACCTTATTCTTGGCACCTTGAAGGATACAAGGGATGTGCTTCTTAGGCCATACACTCATTTTACATGTACAAAGAGAGCAGAGATATAATCTGGTAGCTCATTGGTTAAGGCCCTGTAGAATCACAGGATGGCATTTTTTTGCCTCCTCAATGTAAGAGATGGCCAGACGAGCTTTTGGTAGAGCAAGCAGTGGTGGGTACGACTTGGCATAGCCAGAATAAACTGCAAGACACAGTGATAGAGGGTGTCTAATTTACATAATGCCTGATTTGAACAGTGGCTGTAAAGAATGTCAGTATAATTGAGCAGTGGAATAAAAGTCGTAAGGACCAGTGTCTTTCTGGCTTCTAATGTGAGGAGATGTCTTAAGCGATAAAAGATACCTAGACGATGTCTTAGCTTTTTTGATAGCTCATTCAGATGTACCGCAAAATTAAGCCGGTTATCCAACCAGACACCCAAGTACTTAAACTTATCCACGATTTCCAGAGGTTCACCTAATAGGGTGTAAATCAGATGATTCGATGGTGGCCCCTAGGTATGAGCGACAAGTGAAGATAAGATCATTGCCTTGGTTTGTTTTGCATTAAGCGGGAGCTTGTGCTTTAGTGAATTGTGTTGGAGGGTGACAAAGTCATGTTGTAGCTTGTCGTAAGTGATGTCCAGGGATGAGTTAATAGTGTAGAGAACCATATTATCAGCGAATAGATGTATGCCTGAGCATATGTGAGATTCAATATGGTTTATGTATAAGGTGAATAAGATGAGGCCCAGGACTGAGCCTTGTGGCACACCCTGAGGAAGGGTTTTAAGTGGAGACAGTTTCCCTTGAGCTTTAATCTGTTGCAGTCTGTTGGAGAGATAACATTCAAACCATTTTAGGGCAGTATTGTCTAGGCCAAAGCTGTTCAGGACGTTAAGCAGAAGGCTATGATCCACGGTATCAAAGGCCTTACTAAGGTCCAGAAATAGGGCATAGATGTGTTTTTTTGTATCCAAAGCATTTTGCCAGTCATTGGAGACTTTGGCGAGGGCAGTTATAGTGCTGCGCTTGGGTGTAAAACCTGATTGGGCCAGGTTCAGGAGGATCTCGGATTTTAGATAATCCCTAAGTTGGTAATTGACAATTTTCTCCAGGATTTTTGACAGAGTAGGAAGCAACAAAATAGGATGGCAGTTGTTCAGGTGAGTTGGATCTCCAGACTTGACAGTTATAGTGCTGTGCTTGGGTCTAAAACCTGATTGGGCCGGGTTCAAGAGGTTCTCAGATTCTAGATAATCCCTAAATTGGTAATTGACAATTTTCTCCAGAATTTTTGACAGGGTAGGAAGCAACGAAACAAGATGGTAGTTGTTCAGGTCAGTTGGATCTCCAGACTTTAAAAAGGGAATGACGTACGCTGTTTTCCAAAGAGGAGGTAATTCACCCTGAATCAGGGAACTATTAAATAGGTGGGTGATTTGGGCCATCAAATGGTAAAAGCCTGTTTTCAAGAAAAATGGTTTTATAAGATCAGCACCGCCACACTTTTTTTGTGTCCAGAGATATTAGATGGTACTCCACCTGGTTGAATATAACTGGTTGAAAGCAGGAGTGTCTCGGGTTTGTGGCAATGTCAGAGGATAAGCCATCAGTGGCATTGCTGTGGACATTTAGCTTGCTGAGGGTCAAAACCCGATCACAGGGTGCACTAACATAACATAAACTATGGATAGCGCAGGCTATCAGAACCATGTAGCACTTAAGGGTCAAGCATTATTAACAATGCTGACACAACTGCATGATAAAAATCCCAATACAGCCCGACAGAGTTACTCTGGAATCAAACATTGTATCTAACTCTGCACCACCTACAAAATTGCATCTTCCTCTGACCCATCTCCAAAACAACAATTTAAGGAACAAAAACAAAAGACAAAAATAAAGAAAGAAAGAAAGAAAGAAAGAAAGAAAGAAAGAAAGAAAGAAAGAAAATAATATGTGCACTAAATTAAAGCACAGCAAACCTTCAACAAAACAACAAATGTGCACGGAACAAATAGTACTAATATTGAAAATAATTTTTATTTTTATTGAATTCTGTTGACTGGGTGGGCCCACGGAGACTAAAAGTCCCCTTTTCAGGGGTGACTTGGGTTCAATTACACAGAAGTATAGCAGAAAGTAATTGTTCATTCAGTAACAATAGCAAGTTATAGTAGGTTACATACATTCAAGATTCTGTACATAAAACAGCAATAAAGGATTACAGAAGATTACATACATGTAGGATTCACTAGGGTTATGAAGATAGAGAACTACATACAGAACGCCTGTGCTCTTAATGCTATAGGAGTGATATAATAACTGAGGAGTTTTCCCCCCATAGGGAAAGCCGGCTATAATTTAGCATTATAACCAGTTGGTTATAACAGTGTAGAAGTGCTAGATTTCCCTCACTCTACGCATGCGAACCTCCATCATGCACACATTATGATCAGTATACAGTAAATGGACTCATCTCTGAGTAAGCATTTTCACAAGCTTCTTGAAAAATATAGTTGCCGTTCAGTTCCTAAATTTCTAGTTTTGAGGCAATGGCACAAAACGGGGGAAAAAAGTAAACAGTTATTTAAACCGCACTAGAGCTCAACCACGTTACTGGAACCACTGTTTTGTATAATTGCTAGGCAGTGTTTTCAAGGACAGACATTCTACACAACAATATAAAATAAGATATATGGTGGTGTGTAAAACTTGAATTTTATACACACCCCCAGTGCTGGATGCTTGTATAAACCCCTCAAGCTTTGCTCTCTGTGTTTACAGTATGTAGCATCAAACAACTCCGGTGTGTGTAAAATTCTCATTATACATACTACGTCATGTATAATTCAATATGGAATGCCTCACAAAAAGAGTGCCCTCTCACAGCTTCTGAGGTTTGTTTGGAGTATACACAATAACCTGAGTGGAGATGGATACTCAGAGGTGATACTCAGGGGTTGGTAGAAGGGTCATGTCCCTTAGGGATCAGTAGAAGGATCATGTCCCTCAGGGATTAGTGCTAGGGTCATTGTTGTTCAGGGTTTTCATAAATGATGTGGAGTTTGGAGTCTCTTGCAGACTGATGAAATTCTCTGATGGCACAAAGCAGACCACGGTGTAGGGCTTTCTTGAGGATGGAAACAACCTTCAGAAGGACCTGAACAAGCTGGGCAATGAATCAGATTGCTGGAGGCTCAGATTCAGTGTAGCCAAATGGAAGGTGGTACACTTCAGGAGGCAAAATGAAGATAAGGCCTACATAATACATAGGGGTCCTCTTGCTACAGCAGAGAAGGAAACTGAGCTGAGGGTCTTTACAGACAGGGGGCTGAAGTGTGACAAGCAGTATATTACCACTGTCAAGAACACCAGTGGAATGCTTGGGGGCATCATGGGGGAGGGGTAAACAGGAAAGTATGCTAAGTAATCCTGCCACCTTACACATGCCCTCGTCAGCCCCCACTTGGATTACTGTGTGCAGTTCTGGGCCTCTCGATACAGAAGGGGCATTGATACAGTTGAGAATGTGAAAAGCAGGGCCAACAAAATAATCTGGAGTATGGGAAATAGCAGCTATGAGGAGAGGTAGGCTATCTTTTATGTGTTCACACTGGAGAATAGGAGGCTGAGAGGGAACATTTTTTTTTTTTTATTTAATTTATTTTTTTTAACCAGGAGAGAGACACACTAAACCAGAGCATGTTTACAAGTGTGAGCTGGGAGCACAAGGAAGTTAAGTGACTTGCTTAGAGTCACACAGTATGCACGTGGGGGCCGTGAGATTCAAACCCAGGTCTCCAGATTTGCAGCTCAGAGCCTTAAACCACTGCACTATATTTCTGTCTTCTGCATACTCAGGGATATCAAAAAGACTGAACATGCAGAGATGTTTCACCTAGTGTGCTTCAGCAAGATACAAGGACATACCCTGAAGCTCAGAGATACTGTAATAAGTACAGCAGTAATGTTAAGAGTTTTTTTTTCCCCATGAGAGCAGTGAATTTATGGGACAGCGTACAAGTGGAGATAGTTAATATGGAGACATACACAGGCCTTCAAGGTCTGCTTGGGCACAGTTCTGCTTACCGAGTGACTTGGAGTACTCTGGGTAGTACAGTGGGTATGGTATTCCAGTGAATTACTATGTTTCCAAAGTACTGTATTCTTATTAATGCTTACTTATGAGTAGGGAGGGTGGATCTGATTGACCTAGAGTCCACTCTAACCTTAAATTATTATGTTCGTCCTTTAAAAACAACATGAAACAGAATACTTTGATTACCCACAAGCCCCACTCACCTAGAACCAGCATGTCTTAAAAAGGCCACAGCACAGTAATACCATCACTAGACATACACTGTGGCATACTCTAACAAAGCTGTAGTATTGAACCCAGTTCTACAGCAGACCAAATTCTTAATGCAAAAAACCTGAAAGTGCCCTTAAAAATTGTGATTCATTTCTAATAAAAAAAAAAATAAACATGTAATCAATGGAACAAAGGCCCTCCAAAATTAAGGTACTGTATCTTGCAGTGTCCACATACTGTACCTCTTTGTTAGTGTAGTAACATATTAAAGTTCATAAGGGACTGCAGGTCAATCTAATCTGCTCCCCCACAAGCAAGGATGACTCAGTATGCCGTGCAACATGTACTAATGTACTGTATAGGTACTCTGTACCCACTCTACTACAAAGGGTATGCTGTGATTCCTTTGGGAAGAGGAATTTTGTCCAGGATTACCTTTAAAGCCTGTACTATTTCATATCCTCTGTCTCTGCTTGTAGGCTGATCCATAGGTTCACCACCCTCTAGGAGAAGATGTGCCTGCTAAAGTTAACCCTGAATTTTACCCCTCTGAACTTTAGGGTGTGCCCCTACATCCTGCTGAATGACAGCAGATTAAACCTTTCCATCTGTTTAGTCTTACTGATAACAAAAGACGGCCTGCTCACCACTTTGATACCTGCACATACAGTAACTACTTATTGTAATTACAAAATATAACCAGATACACACATATAAAATGCTACCACAATAATTTCAATGTTTCAGAGAAAATTTCTCCTTTGTCAAGAAAATCCAGTTTATATCTAGGACATTAAAATATTCATATTGTCTAGTTATGTACTCTTAGTTTAAAATTGAAATTAACATGCATATTGAAATAATAGGTGAAAAACTACAGTATATACATCCCTCACTTGTGTTATGACAAAACAGAGTACTGTCTCTTTAAGAAATGGTGCTCACTTTCCCAAATCTATGTAAGAAATGTATAGCACTGTTAGGACCTCCAGTAAACATAACGTACTAAATTAATAAAATTCAGAATAAAAAGTCCTTCTTTACATTATTAACCTTAGTGCCACTTTATAACTCCCACTCAAATGTATGTTTCCAAAAATATATTAAGTTCCTATAAATACGGAGGGGCAGAGCTTGCCATCTACCATGGTGGCAGTGTAATTCTTTCGGGGGTCCATCACGAGAGCCGTTTTTGCGATCATCCGTCTAAAGTGCGAGCTGTTTTATTCCGGTTTACCATATTCGTTCTCCAGGAACCTCACCCTATCCAACAAACCTAATTTCACTGAAATCGTCCATGGAGAACTGACTCTATGCCATGGTATCATCTGGAACAGTTCCACGAGGGACAGGGCCATTTCAGATGCCGCTCTGTAGTACTGGCTTGCCGACCAGAAGCTCCATAAGGAGCACAGCAGCGAGGGTAATCATGGCAGCGAAGCACCGCTGTCACCACACGTCTAGCTCTCAAACTAGCCAATCTGCCTGTGGCATGTCTGCAATGATGGCTGAGCTAGATAAAATTCTTACAGACACTGCAGATCTTAAAATCTCTGCACAACAAACCAATAAGGAATTAGTCACCCTGGCATCAAGAGTCTCTCATACCGAACAAAAGATTCAGCACACAGTCTCCACCCTCACAATACAGGAAAGCACACTCCAAGAGCATCACAACAAACTGAACTATCTGCTAAATAAGGTAGATGATCTGGAGAACTGTGCCCGCCGCAAAAACATCCATATTGTAGGCATCCCTGAAGGGGCTGAGGGCAGAGACATGATTGGGTTTCTCGCAAATCTTCTACCTGAGTTGGTACAAAGCAACAATCTGCCCCCTCCTGAAATCGAACGGGACCACAGATCCCTTGCCCCCCGTCCACTGCCAGAGAAGCATCCTAGACCCATTCTGTGTAAGTTCCTGCGCTATCCAGTTAAAGAATTCTACCTCAAGCAAGCTCGAGACCATGGGTCTTTTCAGTGGCAGGGATGCAGGGTGCAGTTGTTCCAGGACTTCTCATTAGAGCTTTCCAACCATCGTAGAGCCTATGAAGGCGTGAAACAAATGTGTTACCATCTCAACATCCCTACTTCCCTAAGGTACCCAGCTTTGCTATGCCTGCAAGTGAATGGGAGCGATATTACATTTGACACCATGACTGTGGCAGAACAATATGTGCAGCAATATCAGGACAAAGTACACAGAGTAGACACTCAGGGCTCGCCTCATGGTTTGCAAGATGCCAATATGGAGGAGACACAGGCTGCTGCCCAAGGGGGAGACCGGGATGACCAGCAAGGAAGCACGCCTGCCCCAGCCTGGCAATCTACATCTCGAGGACAGACAGCCAAGAAGAGATTTGGGGTCACACAGGATTTTTCTTTCCATCCAAGAAAGCAGAGATCGCATAGCCGACAACGGAGGTATCTTCCTTCCGATGCTAGCAGCTGCTCCCCAAGGGTTACGCCAATTAAGACATCCAACAGATATGAACCTCTTCGCAACCTGAGCCCTCTAGCATTGGATCTCTCTTCACTGACCAAGAAGAATACTCTCTCTACTGA
This sequence comes from Neoceratodus forsteri, assembly GCA_016271365.2. Lineage (NCBI taxonomy): Eukaryota > Metazoa > Chordata > Ceratodontiformes > Ceratodontidae > Neoceratodus > Neoceratodus forsteri. Next base: position 1,162,311,019 of record CM057455.1, on the reverse strand, counting down.
GACGGAGAAGGTTTCCGATACTGCCTGGTCCCCCTTGCCTGCCGAATGGGCCAGCTGCTTACCAGACGATGACAACACTGCCGCTGATTCCATTGAGACTTTGACTGAACTCTTAGATGCATCAGACAAGATGGCACAGCCGACCTAAGAGGTCTTGATACCCTTTTTGTTTTCTATCCCAGTGTAGATCCTGGGCTTTACCTGCCCCAGGCCAATTATGACTCTGGGCTGACTAAAGGGGGAGGAGGGGGCGTGAGTCTCATGAGCAATAAAGGTTATGTACTGCTTGAGTGCCCTGGGATCCCTGAAACTCTCCAAGCCCTCCACAGGGTGCTCATTCAATTGCCACCTACTTTCCTTTACCAACCCTGGATCCCTTCTCAGGGACAGGTAACTTCAATTTAGGTGCTCCTGAGGCCTTTGCATACTCTGGCCTCCTCCTATGATTGTGGGGAGCACTGGCATCCCTCATTTAAGTATATTTGGTTAAGCGGCTGCTGCCTTGCTTAAATATGGGGTGGCTCTGCTCATAGATAGCTCCACTAGCAATCAACACACTTTTCTTATATGCTGAGTCTTCTAGCGAGTTCTACTGTGGGGCAATATGCCTTCTCTTTCCTGGAATGGATGTTACCATGGGTTTTTCTTGATTGGCTCTCATAAAACTGAGGTTCTATAAGTGTTAGTTCCTGTGTTTGTTCAATAATACAGCTAAAAGTGCTCTGGCTCTGGATGACGTTCCCTGGTTTTTAGAGGGTTCAACATCGTAGGCAGTTTTTGTGTTCAGTGTGAAATGTTTAATGTTAAAGTTATTCCTACAAATGTGTCAAGTGTTTATCATGTAACCCACCACGTTAACACCCCAGAGCGGCCCCCTCAGGATCTTGGAGGAGCACAGAACTGGCTCCTTCTGTCCGTAAGAGGGACTCAGTCTCTTTTGTATGGGGAGGGACCTCTACCCCAACCCCACCGAAGAAGGTATTTCCCATCATAGGTCCGCCTAGTGATCAGTCCACCCGAAAGGGCCCATCTTACCCCAGATGAGGGCAAGGAAGACCCGATTCCAAGAGTTATATAGAAAAGAAATCTTTGCACAGAGGTCAGGTCATAACTTATCTGACTTACTGGAGAAGAAGAGGCACACCTGGGTAATATACACTCACAGAGTATTCGAAAGACAGAGTTCAGAGCAGAGGACATCACCTTTTCCTTGCACATTTTATGAGGGGAGAAGGCCTGTTGATAACAGATTACTACATAATTATTTATTCCCACCATGGATTCCTCAACACCGATAACTTTTACCACATGGAACGTTAGAGGCCTGAATGACCCGATAAAACGCAAAAAGGTGATGTCCAGGCTCAAAAAACTCAAAACACAAGTTGCCTTCCTCCAAGAGATGAAGGTCAATCATACAGAAGCAGGGAAACTACTGAGGGATTGGGTAGGGTGGTAAGCACATAGTGTTTCGGGTAAGAAGAAAGGGGGTGTGTCAATCCTATGTCACAAACAACTTAAGTGGAAACTGGTGGACCAGCATAAGGACAAGGAAGGGAGATGGCTCTTATTGAAGGTCATAACAAATAAAGGGCCTTTAATCCTAGGCAACATATATGCCCCAAATGACGATGCCCCAGAGTTCTTCAATGTAATCTCCCAAAGGCTGCTAGACATGTCTCATGACTGGCCCGATATAATTTTGGGGGGAGATTTCAATATGGCCCTGGAATACTTACTAGCTAGATCCAATGCCAAGCCAGAACCCCCATAGTAAAGCCCTGAAGACCCTGTCCGACCTACTAGCCTTACATCACCTTATCGACACATGGCATAATCTTCACCCTACTGAAAAATACTTCACCTATTATTCAGCAGCTTGATCAATGGCTAGTAGACTAGATTACTGGTTTTCCTCTACTAACTTAAACATGTCCATAGTGGACACCTCTATCTCCCCCTTGTATATTTCCGATCATGCTCTGGTGGTCCTCCAGGCCTACTTCTCTACAAATATTGTTCACTCAGTGACATGGAGGCTTGACCCCCTCCTACTGGTGGACCACTAGTTCCAGGTGTGGCTAAAGCAAGAGGTGTCCCACTATTTTCAGAACAATCCAGCATCCTGTGTCTCCCCACAAATGATATGGGAGGCCTTTAAGGTCACCATTAGAGGCAGGATCATATCCTATGCTGTCTACAGGAGAAGACAACGGAAAGAAGAGGCCTGGCAGTTAGAAGTCCAGCTGGCACAAAAAGAGGCAAGCTACAAAAATGACCCAGATCAGCTAACTAATCAGTCTCTAATATATGAGCTCACAGTTCTTCAACTCAAACGTAATACCTTAGCCACTAGGAAGGCAGAACTACAAATGGCTAGACTATGGCATAAGTACTGGGACCAGGGGGATAAGGCAGGGAAGCTCCTTTCCCACAGATTAAGGAAGCAACAGGCTGAACGCCATATAGATAAATTAAGGGATAAATCAGACGCGGTGCAATTTTCCCCCAAGGCCATAAATACCATTATGAGAGAATTCTATGACAACCTGTATAGCTCTCATGCTCCCTCCTTAAAGTCTAGTTTTGATGCTTTTGTTGCAAATTCCCCTCAAACCAGAATCTCAGCTGAACATAGGGCTATGCTAGATGCTCCCATAGAAGAGGTTGAACTGCTAGAAGCAATAGATGGCATGGCTCCCCATAAATCCCCAGGGAGCGACGGATTTCCCGCAGACTTCTATAAAGTCACTAGAGACCTTATCCATCAATCCATGCTCCACATGCTGAGGGATTCTCATACAGCCCAGTCCCTTCCTGACACACTCAAAGAGGCTGTGATAACTGTCCTCCCCAAGGAAGGCAAGGACCCTCTCTCCCTAGCCAGTTACAGACCTATCTCCCTGATAAATGCCGATGCTAAAATACTAGCCAAAATCCTAGCAACCAGATTAGAAAAAGTACTTCAGTCCATCATTCATGAATCACAGGTGGGTTTTGTAAAAGGGAGATCCAGTGCAGACCACCTGAGGGCATTAGTGACCTTATTTTTACAGGCCTCCCAGTTGCCCCCTCCTGCAGCAGCCATTACTGTCGATTTCGAAAAGGCCTTCGACTTGGTAGAGTGGGGATATCTCCAAGTGGTCCTTGGACACTTCAGTGTAGGCCCGAACTTTGGGAGATGGGTCAGCAAGTTATACAATGCCCCAACAGCGAAGGTCCTTACTAATGGCCTTCTGTCGGACCCACTGACCTTGCAACAGGACACAATGCAGGGCTGCCCTTTATCACCCCTCCTCTTTATCATGGCTATCGAACCCTTAGCTTTGGCCATTCTCTCCCACAATCTCATCCTTGGCATACAAATAGAGGGGGAAGAATTCAAAACAAAACTGTATGCAGATGACTGCCTCATCCTGACTAGAGACATTCAGTCTAGCCTGGATTCTGTTCTGAATATTTTTCCTAACTTTGAAGCCATCTCAATACTCAAGATCAATAAAAACAAATCAGAAATAATCCCTCTTAACAAGCATACTATGGCGGAAATGGGAGAAGCTTCTGGTCTAACTTGGGCAGGTTCCCAGATTAAATACCTTAGTGTTACCCTAACACCTGATCTTCACAAACTTAGCCCAGCTCAATATGCATCCTCAGATATCCACGTTCCAAAAATAATTGAACAGATGGCAGCACTTAAATCTCTCCCTCCCAGGGAAAATTGAGTCAGTTAAAATGATGCTAGCCCCCAGAGTGTTCTATCTGCTGGCACATCTCCTGATCCTCATTCCTGACAAATGGTTCCAAAAACTAGATTCAATCATAGGCCACTTCCTCTGTGGGTCTTTCCCTCCCAGATTTAATAGATCCAAGCTCAGGGCCCATTGGTCCAGAGGAGGGTGGAATCTTCCCTATTTCAAACATTACGTGTATGCCTTCATCACATCAAGGACATCACTGGTGTTCCATAAGAGTGGTCCCTCTCCCCTTCCAGCATGGAGTAGAATTGAACAATCTATCCTAGGCATACGGCATCCGTCCATATACCTAGGATCGCCGCTACCTCGAGCAGCTGTCCAGTGGATTACTATACAGGTGGCCCATACAGCATGGGTTCTAATAGCTAGACTGGCCAAGAAATGTCCAAGATTAGGAAGGTATACATACCTGTGGGACAACCCTGACCTTCGTATTGAGGGTGAGACCTTCTGATGGGTTGCATGGGAAAATTGCTCAATATGTACGATAGGGGACCTCCTCACTACTGGTGAATGCACTATTGATACCTTTCAGGGGCTACAAACCAAATTTAACTTAAATTCTCGGGACTTTTGGAGGTACCTCCAAATCAGATCTGTTTACCTCCACTGGAGGGACACCCAATGTAAATGTGAACCCTGTAAAGTACGGGAAACCAACCTTGTCCCTGACCTGACACTTGGTGAATGGCTGGGAGCTCATAAGGCTAGAGCAGGAACTATCTACAGTATGTTGTGTGACTCCCAGCCAGATCCCATGAGTAAGGCTAAGGCCAACTAGCAGACAGCCCTATGCACTGAGATCCCTCCATCTGATTGGAATAGATGCTGGAGATTGGCCCAAGAGGCGTGTATTGACCAAAAGAGTAGGTTGATTCAGAAAAAGATACTCCACCTCTGGTACAGAACACCGGCCCAACTTAAAGCTATGGGGTTTTCCCCAATGGATAGCTGATGGAGGTGTGACTCCCTTCTCCACATCCTTTGGGCCTGCTCCCAGCTTTCCCCACTTTGGTCTGAGGTGGTAAACACTTGCTCCTCTGTCCTTGAGGTGGATCTACCAATGTCTCCATCCACCATACTGTTGGGATGTCCCCCCCAAAATACCCATTTGCCTGTACGGAAACTGAAATGGCTTACTGCGGCTTCAGTTGAGGTGAAGCAGTTAATCCTTACTAAATGGAGATCCACATCCCTGCCCACTGTACAGGAATGGATTGCTTCATTAGAAACACTGGCCATGAATGCTAGGGTGACCTTTTTGACCAGGCAACAAACAGCTACCTACTCTGACATGTGGTCTCCTTATTTACATCACATAGCCCATCTACCTGCCAACAAAAACCAGGCCCTACACACTACCATGGGGTAACTCACTCTCCTCGATAAAAATAGACCCTCTGTGTTCACTACTGTGAAGGTAACCAAATACTGTTTCAATAACAGACTATATTGGTGTACTGTTCCTTTCCGGTATTTATGCATATTCATGTGTATATCTGACCTATAATGTATTTCCCGGTTACATGTACATCTGCTAATTATTTACATATATTGTATACATCTGTAAAGATTTCAATAAAAAGTTTAACTGCAAAAGTTCCTATAAATATAAACAAATGAGTGCATGTTATTCCTTATCAGAGTTAAGCTGTCTTCAGAAAATTAATAGTACATCTAAACAACTATAAAAACTGGGGAGTGTTTTCTACCATAGGAAAACCTGATTATAATTCACCGTTATAACAAGCAGGTTGTAATGGTGAACACGTGCCAGGTTTCCCGTGCTTCATGCATGCGCCTGCCACAGTCCACCTATTATCACGTAAACCCAACCAGTTGTGGATGCACTTCCCCACCTCTCATACTCGGACTCCACAGTGAGTAAGTCTTTCTTAACAGCAATAAACTTCAAACTTAGAATTTAAATCTCTTTTCACTGTACTTTTTTTTTTTACTTGAGGAATCACTCAAAAAAAAAAGTTAAACAACACTTCAGCCCGAGCACGCACCATGTTTTAACCAGTCCATGGCTGAACAGCGATGTATTTTTATTTTATATAATTGCTGCGGTGAAAAAAATGCTCCCCAGCAATTACATACAATAATACATGGGGTGGTGTGTTTAATAAGAATTGTATACACACTCTCAGTATTGGATGCTTAAATAAACACCTCGAGCTTCACTCTCAGTGTTTATGTAGCATCCAACACCTCAAGTGTGTGTAAAATTCTCGTTAAATACACCACTCCATGTATTATTCTATATACAGTATGTAACATGTTGCATAGCATGTATCTAAAATCCCTATAATCTCATATACAAAATCTAAAATTACTAATTTAATAATATGAATGAAAGCACTGAAATGAGAAGTTGATATTAAATGAAATGTTATTGAACATGTTGAAATATTGTACATGAAATTATACAAGATATTTTTACAACATATTATGGTACATATTCTTCATATTATAGCTGTTTAGTTGTACTATTAACTTTCTGAAGACAACTTACTGTATAGCAGGTAATATTAGTGCCTGATATATTTAACTCAACAACTCCTATTGTACATATTAGTGCCTGATATATTTAGCACTCAGTGCTAACTGCTGGAGTACAGTTAGCATGGCGGATTATATTAGCGGTCTGTTTATATTAGCAGTTCTTTGCTTTCAGCTAATATAGCTAATATAAACAGAAGCTAATATATAGAATAATAATATATGTAGGAGTTGATATGGAGTTTTTACACACCCAAGTTGTGTGATAATATGTAAACCTCGAGGCGGCAGAAGGTTTACTAATATCACACAACAAAATAATAAAAAAAACTCCATTTCTACCTCTACATATGTTTTATTTTATATAATAACTGGTACTAAAAAATTCTTAGAATTACCACTACGAGGAGATGCAAGGCCAAGCTCCTACTTCCTTACTAAATGAAACACATACATACTGACATCACATAACGTGCTAAGCGTAGGGCATGCCTACCAGAAGGAAGTAGAAACGCTTTTGGCCACGGGGTCCCATGGTGATTTTACGAAAGTGATCTTAAAATATCTTAAATAAATGCTGCACAAATACAGATCTAAACTGGAGAGTAAGCTACAGAATCGGGGAAGGGGGAAGGATGTGTTTTAAGTGAAAACCTGCTCTGTTCATTTAAAATGATTATGCTCTCATTTGGATCTGTAAGTTACGATATTATTTTGAATCTGTTTACTCTGGAATGCGAGTGCTGCAGGCTTCTTGGCGCGAAGCTGTAAAAGTCACGTTGATACGACTTTTTTCGTATCAACCTGCGGGTTGATACGACTTTTTACAGTACTCGAAAACCGGTTGATAACCAGGATCACCAGTTATTATAATCTGCTATACAGTAAATCTGTAGAATAAAATGCACTCATCTGTTTTGTTGTATTTATACAAAACTTAAATATATAGGGGATACATGATGGGCGACTGTGGAATATGGATAACATTAGCACGAGTGCAGAGTGCACTGTGATAATATCATGAGTGGTGAAGCCATGAGTGACACTGTCGCAGTGCACTCTGCATGAGTGCCAATATTGTCCATATTCCACAAGTCGCACATCATGTGTGCAATTTATACAATAGGGTATGTGTGGTAATGTTTTTTAGGTGTTATTTAGTGTTGCTGTGTTATGCTGCCATTGTTTGGTTTCTCATGAATTAAATAGTATGTGGAGGAGGTTTGTGTGCTCTGCTTCGTTTCTGTCATGTCCATTTACTGATTGGTTTACTTTTGTAAATGGTGTTTGTCGAGCGCTTTGATTGGTTTCTGCTCATTTCAGTGTGTGATTCATTTTGTTCTATTGGTTGTGGTTTGGGGGTGGAGTTGTCATTTGGTGCAGAGTTTCAGCGTTTTGTGGAGGGTCATGTGCGATTGGTATCACTTACACTTTTACAGTCTTTACTGCTGTATGTTACTCGAGTGTGACATATTTTATTTTTGCAGTGACAGTCATAGCTTGGTAATGTACCATACAGTTGATGCTGTGGATATTTTGTGTGCTGATATTACTGTAGTGGTATATATGTGCCGTTTCATTCAGAAGACTGTTGTGACATGTAACACAGTATTTATTTGTGAGTTGAACATACATTTTATAGTGCCTTACTAAAAGAAAATGTAGAATAAATTCTATACGTCTGTTCTGTTTACTTCAGCAGTATAACTTTATATTGTTTTTTATTTATTGGTTGAATAGGTTGTGTTTTGCATACTTTTCTACACAAGTTTCTTCTTTTATTCAGTTATTTTAACTGTTCTGATAGTCGCCTACCTTGTCTTCAACAAAGCTTTTGACACTGTTCCACATAGAAGATTGATAAATAAGCTGGGTAGACTCAGGGTGGGTCAGAAGTTAGTCAACTGGGTGGCAAACTGGTTGACGGGCAGAAAACAGAAAGTGGTGGTAAATGGTATACAGTCAGAAGAGATCCAAGTCACAAGTGGGGTACCTCAGGGATCAGTCATGGGGCCAGTCCTCTTCAATATCTTCATTAGTGACCTTGCAGATGGACTAGAGGGTAAGGCTTGTCTGTTTGCAGATGACACAAGATCTGCAACAGAGTAGATGATCCAGATGGGGTGGGCAGAATGAGAAGAGATCTGGATAAACTTGCAAAATGGTCAGAAGAGTGGCAACTGGGATTTAATGCAAAGAAGTGCAAGATCATGCACATAGGGAAGAAAACCTGAAGCCACCTATAGGCTGGGAGGAGTTGCTGGCAGTCACAAAGGAAGAAAGAGACTTGGGCATCATCATCACTGATGACCTGAAATCATCAAAACAGACCTGTAAAGCAGTAGGTAAGGCTGAGGGGATGTTAGGGTGTATAAGTAGGGTATCACAAGTCGTAGAGAGGTAATAATCCCTCTTTACAAGACACTGGTTAGGCCCCATCTGGAGTACTGCGTGCAGTACTGGAGGCCACACCTTCACAAGGACATTAACCAAATTGAGGCAGTCCAGAGAAGGGCAACCAAAATGGTGCAGGGACTGCATCAGAAGACATATGAGGACAGATTAACCGAGCTCAATATGTATACCCTTGAGCAAAGAAGGGAGAGAGATGATATGATCAAGACATTCAAACACCTTAAGGGTATTAACAAAGTGAAAGAGTCTAACATGTTTAAATATGAGAAAAATAGCAGGACAAGAGGACACAGCATGAGATTAGAGGGAGGCCGATTAAGGGGGAATGTGAGGAAATACTTTTTCACAGAAAGGGTGGTGGATGCATGGAACGGCCTACCTCAGGAAGTGGTGGCTATGAATACAGTGCAGGGCTTCAAACAGGCATGGGATAGGCATAAGGGAGCAATACAGATGAGTATGAATAAATAGACCACTGACAGAGCAAAGGCCGATGGCACATTTATAAGGTAGAAAAAGAAATGGTCAGACTGGATGGGCCTTGCGGTCCTTATCTGCCGTCAACTTCTATGTTTCTGTGTTTCAACAGAAATGAAATAAAACTAAACATTGCTTCATGTAGTTTTTTCGTTTGTACTTCTTTCATTTATTGTAGCTGGTTCGTTGTTCAGTTATGGTTCCGTTTTAGTCTGAGTCACTATCTGATGAGATCAGAGGTGCTGTGCGCTTCCTTCCATGTTCGTGTTGTGGTCCTGTGATAAAGAGGGAAAAAGTATATGTTAATATCTTTTACTACGTTTAGTGCTAACAGTTATATTGTACCTAAATATGAGTTCAATACCCTGTATGATATTGAAGGTGATCTTTTCCACATGTATGGTGGGGTAGTTAAATCATGCTGGCATACTATTTGGGAATGAAAAAGGAATGTTTTCATGCGGCTTTGTTGTACAGCTGTACTTATGTGAAGAAAGGGTGCTGCTTGTCTGTGGCTTTTTGTTTATATCAGCACTGGCATTCTGTTGTTTTGTGATGGTCGAGAAAATGTTACTTGTTACTGGGTTTTGTTTGTATTGTTCAGAAGATGTAGATGGCACAGGTTCTGTGGTATTACTGAGTATGTTAGAGACATTTTTGTGCTTTTCATCACTTAGCTTTGAATATGTATTGATAGACTGGATTTTTTTATGCCCTGAAATTTGAATTATTTAATTTGTAGGAACGTTGCAGTCGGTTAACTTTTGTACTAAGTGTTTACACATAGAGTGGTTTGTTAGCCGTTTTTTGGTATGGATTCCAGCACTGGTGATTATGGTTTTAACAATTTTGCTGATATAATTCACACCAAGTGGTTGGTTTTTATACCAGTAAGTTGGATAGTCTGATTTTGTGATGTGATTGATGGCTAAGAAAAACGATGTATCTTCCTGGTTCCATTTCATAGGTCTTTTGCTTTTACGGATCAAATAATTATTCACTGGGCATTGTTTCTGATTCTTTGTTTGATAAGCTCTTGGTTTTACTTGTCTCTCATCTTTTGGATTAGTTCCCATTTGAGTTTTGGTTTATCTTTGCTGTATATACTCAAGGTATAGGGCGCTATGTTCATCTTTCCCTATTTTAACATCTCCCCACTGGAGACTACGGGTTTCAGTTGTTCCCCTTAATCCAAAGTGCATTGTAACTACAAGCCACATTGTGTTGAGGAGTGATTGTGGATTTTTAGGGTCGAGAATGTCTTTGTCAAATAGTTGTTCAATAATTTCAATAATTGTGTCTGTGAGGTCATCAGCTGCTTGTGGCTGATTGCCTTTGCCTTGTTCTTTTAACAAATTTTGTTTTGAAAGAACAACTTGTCTTGTTTTAATGAAGTAGTTTGACATTAGCAGGTTATGTGGGTACTCCATTTCTTTTAGGTAACGTTCTATGCTTTGCAGTTTGGATCTGATGGTTAAAGGTTTGTATTCCTTTCCATCTGCTTGATGCATACACATGAAGTATTGGCATAGTAACATATCGAGTTTTTGTCCTGGCATGTAGTGGAATAATTTGGCTATGTTGCGTTTTTCGAGTAAATACTGTTGAAAATGGTTCACATCATTTTCTGTCTTTTTTCTTGAGTTTTCATTTTTTATGCTTCTGATGAATGAGTTTATAATGTCTGTGTCTATTTCTTCTTTTTCTGTGCTTGTGGTTCACTTTCGACACTCATTTTTGTTGTAATTGTTTCGTTCTTTAAGTTTGGATCTTCAAGTGGCTCTAAATCAGCTTCGAATTGACTACAGCTGAGTTTGATTTCTTTATATACATTAACTTCACTGCACGGTCTTTTTAATTATAGTTTATTTACTCAGTGTTCTTCTTGTCTGTTGTCCCCTTTTTATCAGCTTTGTTTGTTATTTCAGTTGTGGCCATTTTTTAATTTTGCTTTTTTGCTTCTTTTACAGGTTGTTTGACAACTTCTGCTGTGTTTCCCAATTGTCAGCACAATCTCTAAGAGATCAGTTTTTCAGTGCGGAATGCAGCATTTGCAAAACTACAGGTAGCACAAGCTATTTGAGGATTCATGTGTTCAGGTGTTTTCTACTTGTTTAATCGTATGTTATTGAGGAAAGAAGTTCCGTTCTGTTTCATGTGCACTTAGGTTTTCTGACATAGTCAGTGTGGAATATTTTTAGGTGACGTAGACATTTTGAAATATTCGTGGTAATATTCCACACTCTCTACGTCAGCTTAGTGATGTTCAATACTAGGCAAAATAACTACATTTATTTAGAGTGTTATTTTTCAACCCCTATCGTATAAAAAAATAAATATACATATACTGGAAACATACATTTGAGTAGGAATTATAATTTGAGTAGTAGTTATAAAGTGGCACTAAGCTAACTAATGTAAAGGAGGATTTTTAATTCTGAATTTCATTAATTTAGTACGGTATGTTTACTGGAGGGCTTAACAGTGCTATATGCAGTATTTCTTACATAGATTTGGGAGCGTGAGCACCATTTCTTAAAGATATAAGGCAGGATTCACGAAACTCAAGAAATACCCGCAGCTGCGGGTAAGTCTCAGCTCAAGTCGGTTGCGACTTGTGGATCCGCAGGTTACCCGCAGTGGTGGGTATACACAATGGTGGAGCCAGATTACGACTGGATCCACAATCTATGGCTGCTTGCGGGTGGTGTCACTGGGGAGATGGCCGCAGCAGGGGGAATGGGCTATGGCTGGTGGAAGCAGCTGTAACACCCTCCGTAATGGCTGTGGCTGTGAATCGCTACCACCGCAGCTGCAGGCGATTCCAGTGCACAACAGCAGTTTTGGAGAGGAACTTAGAAAGAAACTCATTGTGAATCCTGCCCTAAGTACTCTATTTTGTAAGAGAAGAAGTCAATTCTTCCAGGTCATTTCACTCTGCAACAACTCGCCCTGGACTATTAGCTCCAGTGTCAATCAGCTCCCACATCAATAGGTCTCCAGACAGTTTACTACCACTGCATATCATACTGTACTCCAATAAAAATTACAGTATGACTTCCACTTCTACAATCCTGGAGCACATTGCCTCATCTGGTGGGTGAAATGTGCCAACCTGGAGTTTATTTTATGATATTTACACTGGGGGTGAATTGTCCAGGGTCAAATTGATGTGGGAGCTGACTGACACTGTAGCTAATAGCCCAGGGTGAGTTGTTACAGAGCAAAATGACGGGGGTTAATTGTGACATAGCCATTTAGTTATAAGACAAGCGAGTGCTGTATACAGTTTTGCACCTATTATTTCCATATTATTTTATGTAAGATTTCAGTAATAGACTGAGTGATGTTATAGATACAAATAGTAAGTATCCTTGTTTCTTTTCCTTACAGGTACCAGCATACAGAAGACTAACCAGCTTGGGCACCTTAGACCCATGCAGCATTTGTTACTGGAGCTGTGCTATAACATCATTTGGACTTTTGTATTCCCAGCTTTTAGAAACATAGAATTTGATGGCAGATAAGGACCGTTTGGCCCACCCAGTCTGCCCATTTCCCTACCTAATGGATAAGCTGCAGATCCTAGTTAACCAGCAGCCTACTTCTTCCTACCCTCACCCACTAGAATTGCCTTATAGCTGTCCCATGCATGCTTGAATTCCACCACTGTTTTTGACTCCACAGCTTCCTCCGGAAGACTGTTCCATGTATCCACAACCCTCTTTGTGAAAAAATACTTCCTTAAATTACCTCTGAGCTGCCCCCCCATCTTCAAATTGTGCCCCCTTGTTCTTGCACACCTCTTTTTTTGAAAGATGCTACCCTCTTGGACTTTGTTGATTCTCTTGAGGTACTTGAAAGTTTCTATCATGTCCCCCTCTCCCTCCTTTCCTCGAGGGCTATCCATATTAAGCTCCTTTAGTCTCTCTTCATATGTCTTCCGAGTGCAGACCCTGCACCATTTTAGTGCCCTCCTCTGGACAGCTTCCATCCTGTCTATGTCTTTCTGAGATTGGGTCTCCAGAACTGCATGCAGTACTTCAGATGGGGTCTCACCAGCTGTCTGTACAGAGGGATAATAACTTCTTGTTTTCTACTGGTGATGCCTCTCCCTATGCATCCCAATATCCCCCCAACCCTCCTTGCTGCCCTCTCACATTGCTTGCCCACCTTTAGGTCATCTGATATGACTACCTACAGGTCCCTTTCCATTTTTGTTGTTGTTAGTATCTCACCCCTATTGTGTACTCTTCCCCTGGGTTTTTGTTTCCCAGGTGCATTACCTTGCACTTCTTAGCATTGAATCTAAGCTGCCATACATTTGACCATTCCTCTAACCTTGCAAGTCCTTCTCATCCTTTCCACCCCACCTTGTGCATCAACTCTGTTGCAGATCTTTGTGTCATCTGCAAAGAGACATACTTTTCCTTCAGTTCCTCTGCAATGTCGCTTATAAAGACATTGAAGAGGACCGGTCCTAATACTGAACCCCATGGTACCCCACTAGTAACCCCCCTTTCTTCAGAGTGGACTCCATTTACTATTACTCTCTGTGTCCTATTCTCCAGCCAATTCTTTACCCAGGCTGTCATCTTGGGACCCACTCCCAGGCTGGCTAACTTGTATATTAATCTTTTGTGTGGGACTGTGTCAAATGCCTTGCTAAAGTTTAGGTAGGCCATGTCCACAGCCCCTCCCTGATCTACTACTTTGGTCACCCAGTCAAAGAAATCTATCAGATTCGTCTGGCATGACCTTCCCCACTGTAAATCCATGCTGCCTTGGGTCCTGTGCCCCCTCTGGCCTCTAGATACTCGACAATTCTTTCCTTCAGAAGTGATTCCATTATTTTCCCTATCACTGAGGTTAAACTAACTGGTCTATAGTTTCCTGCTTCTGCCTTGCTCCCACTTTTGTGAAGAGGAATCACATCTGCCCTCCTCCAGTCCTCGAGTACCACCCCATCCTCCCATGATTTGTTAAAGAGGGTAGTCAGTGGTGTCACTAGTTCTACCTTTAGTTCTTTTAGAATTCTGGGATGAATCCCATCAGGCCCCATTACTTTGTCCACCTTCAGTTTTAAGAGTTCTTTCAGAACCCTTTCTTCTGTAAATGGGCTGGTATCAACTTCTGTATCCAGAGTGTTTCTATTGTTTGTTTTAGGTACCTCCCTAATACAAGGTTGCTTGAACAGCCTTCATTGGCAACTTTGATTTAAGATTATTAATTAAATCTCTCTTTTTTGAAAAAGTCTAAAACTTGGATTTAATATTTATAAGATCACTCAGTCTTTTATTGTGATCTTACATAAAATAATTTAAATTAAACTTAATCCAGTTTAAATCCATTGGTAGAATACATAATTCCTTTTTTTCTAGTATTCTGCACCCTCTTCAAAATGGCTGTGCACTGCCTGACATGCATGTGTCCCTTGACTATTATGACCTTGGTCCCTTTTCTCTTCCACTGCAGTAAGAGGAGACCCACACAGTGTGTAGGTGCTGCCTCTATTATTATTATTCCTCCAAATATAGCATCCTTCATTTGGCTTTTTTTGAATCTGATACTCCAACAATCTAGTCAATTACCCAGTATTTTTAGGTCCTCCTAAAGTTTGGTTTCATCCTCAAGATAATTCACCACCCTCACCAGCTTTGAGTCATCTGTGAACTTAAGTAATCTGCTGGACGCTGCCTGCTACCAGATTGTTGACATGAATGTCGAACAGCAGTGGCCCCCAGCACCAATCTCTGAGGGACACAATTGGGTGCCACTGTCCACTGATAGTAGGGCCAATCCACCAGAAAACTTTGCTTTCTGCCCTATGCCAGTTAGCAAACAACCCTGTGTATGCACATTGTATACCATATTGGTGTACCTTGCGCAGAAACTTCTTATGTTCTCCAATGTCAATGAACCTGCTTATGCCCAGATAGACTATGCCCATTGCCTCGTCCACCTTTCTAGTTACTTCTCCCACAAAAGTGATCAGGTAAGTTTTCCACTATTTGCTCTTCATACAGCCATGCTGGGAGGAGGCAAGAACCATAACCTCATTCAAGAGCTACATTATTATGTCATTGATAATGGATTCCAGGACCTTGCCCAGTACTGAGGTAAAGCTGACTGGCTTATAGTTGCTTGGGTCTGACCCTGCTCTCTACTATTTTTTTGGTCCGGTTCCCCCGATCCTCCATTCAGAGGTCAGCCCTGCCCTGTCTGCCATTCCTGCATGCCCAGGCATGCCCCCCTGGGTAGGGCAACTGGGTGGGCTCCCCCTCAATGGCCACTGTTGGCAAGCCCCAGCTTACTCCCCTGGGTCAGGGCCAAGAGAGTGGGACCCTCCGGCGGACATTGGTGGCAGTGCAGATGGTGGCAGAACAGGATGTAATGCCCCAGGGACCTACCTTTTTGTGAATATTGGATCCCTGGGAGCAGGGATGTGCAATGATATCCAGCATCTGCCCTGCCCCACCCAGTAAGGGCGCCAGCCGCAGTGGTACCCCCAGCCTCCACCTGGGTTCCGTAAAGCACCAGGTACTCTTCCCCCTCCCCCTGGAGAAGGAGAACAGTCCCCATGATGCTTGATCTTTCTCCCTCCAGCCAGCCCTCTGACTCTCGAGTCAGTCACAGAACCCAGGATGTCAGCACTGCATGTGGAGACCTTGCTGTCTTCTTGAAGGTGGGGATGACATACACCACTTTCCAGTCCTCCAGCACCACAACTGTACAGGTAGAATCATAAATGATTACTACAATCAGCCCATCCAATTGTTCCTTTAGCTCCATTACACCCCTAGTGTATATCTTGCCTGTCACGTGAGATTCACCTGGCTTACCGCTTCATCAGGTGGTCAGCTTTCATGGTGAAAATGATTTCTACAAGCTGAATATGGCTATCCCTAAAGCCAAAGGCCCTCCCAATTACCATCCTCTTCCCTCAGGGGCAGTATTTTAGACACCAAAGACAGTTATTCATTCAGCAACTCAGCCATCACCTCTGGCTTCTTCACAGGATTCATGACCTCAGCCTTAGGGACCTTGTGTCCCCTACACCTTCTTCCTTCCATTTTTTTATGTCCCCTTCACCTTCATCTTTCCATTTTTATGCTGGACAAACACTTGGCGCTGTCTGTAGCTTACTGTTATTGCAGCTTCCAGTCACTATATGCCTTGTAGTCCCTGAGTGATGCCCTGTGCCCCTCTCTGGTCTAGAGGCAACCCAATTGTTTCCAGCAGTTGTGGACCTTTTTGTTCGGGACCAGTTGCCTTAGGTCTCTGTTGAACCAAGGAGGTAGCTTCTTGACCCATTTCCTTTATTGCGTACAGGGCAGCAGACCTCTGTGGCTGCTTTGAGCATTTTTTCAACAAACTTTACATTTACTCCACATTTCCCAGATCATGCAGTTGCTCCAGCCCCTTGGTAACTAAGTTCATTATTTTGGCAAAATGCACCTGTCTTTAAGTTTTTAGTTTGCGTTGCTGAGTCCTGGCTAAACATAAGTGAATCTGAATACAGTATTGGCATCTTCAGTTCAACTTCATTTCTGATCCCTTATCTTTCCCTTGGCTTTGACAATTCAGTCAGACACTTCACATCTTTTGTTTGGGGG
The DNA here is from genome assembly GCA_016271365.2 of Neoceratodus forsteri. Classification (NCBI taxonomy): domain Eukaryota; kingdom Metazoa; phylum Chordata; order Ceratodontiformes; family Ceratodontidae; genus Neoceratodus; species Neoceratodus forsteri. The sequence goes on along the minus strand of CM057455.1, from coordinate 1,162,294,248 downwards.
TTTCGCAGACTACAGGTAAGGCTAAGTGGTACCCTGTAACACCCACTCACCCGCCCAGTCAATCACAACCTCTTCCATTCTACCCTAGGCCTCCAGTAAGATCATTAGAAGAGACCCAGTCAGCACCTGGCTCAGTGCCAGGAGCTGAGCTTTCTTTGTTTTATGAAACAAATGTCTGGAGAGGGAAATGTTTGGGGTGGTGTGAAGGGATGGTCATGGCACTAGCCCTGGGCACCTGGTAGGGCAACAAGTGTTTTTAATTAACTGGCCTAAGGTTGAAAAGATCCTAAAATGGCCCAAAGGTTTGACTGTCAATCTGAAGGTAAAAGTGCTGATTTTTAGCACATTCATCAAATACATGCTCATCTTCAGGCCTGGCTAATCTTCTCTACTTCCACAGGGAAATTTACCCAGTTGCAATCACTGCATTCTGCATCCTTGTCATTCAGACAGGATATGACTCCCCCCCAACCCCACCACTGAGGACAAGGTCAAGGGAGGCCTCAAACCTATTCTTCTGTTGGACATGCTGTTGCAGGAGGCAGTCCTTGGTTGTAGATGCAGTTGCAGCAAAAGAGATGGTCATGTATCTCCAGATATTTTGTGTTATATTTAAAGATATTCTCTCTGCTGGCCCTATAGTTGCACTGCAGGCAGGAAGAGAATTTCTCTTGATATAGCACAGAAATTTCAGGAAATATCTGACTATGTCAATTACTATAACTGTAGCAAATCTGCCCCAGTCTTGTTGTTTACTCCAGATGCCAGTATACTATATACCTGCAGACTGTAGTCCTCCATGATCACTTCTGCATCCAAGTTGTCTACTCTCTTAATTTCCATAACCAGCTGGGCATCATACTCTACTGAGCTGTTTGGGGTCCAGTAGCACCCCCTCGACTGACCCGTGCCTTGCTGAGGCTCAATCCACCACTCGGTTTGTTAACATAGTATAATACCCACACTATCATATCTTCTTTACATAACACACCCCTCACAACAACACACACAAGTGATGAGCTTGTACATTTCTCCGTATAGAGAAGAGACACTGCATCAAATGATGACATTGATGCAGAACAAATATTTTGATTAAAATCATTCAGAAATCAGGAATGGATTAACCTTTTTCAATAGAAGTTCAGTTCAGTTTGACTTTGTAACAGAAACACTTGTAAAGGCTTCTTGTATTTTGAAGATCAAGGTAGGGTTGTGGCATGTTGCCCACACAAAAGTAGGAGAGAAACAAAAAGAGAATATTTTTGATGAGTAAAGATAATACCTTTATTAGACTAATGAAAAGGTAAAGATACTAGCTTTCAAGGCCTAAAGTACAGCCTCTTCTTCAGGAATTTTACATAAAGTGGAATGAAGACCCTTATATAGGTGTTGAATCTTTCAAAAATGCAAGTCAAAAACTGCAGAGAGTTTAAAGTGCTGATAATATCAAAGCAGGTGGCATAAAGCCGCTATTTACATTCTAGCTGCTGTCACAGTTACAACAGAAAGATGTCTTTCTTATAAGCAGTTTTAGCCCATATTAGCTGAATCAAGCGTTGTGATGCTGGTTGCATCAAGCACGAGATGAGCAGAAGGTGTTAAGAAACCATTTACATATTGGCTTTTGGTATGAAACTGTCCTCCTGAATTGCAGTATGTTTAATGACAAGGAATGCAAGAGAAAAAAAAACTGCAAATGTCTGAATAAACTCTGAAGTACTAATTAAGACCAAAACAGTAAAAATAATGTCACTATTTACATTCTAGCTAGTGTCACAGTGCAGGAAGGTTTATTTAAAAAAAAAAAAAGACTTGCAGACAAAAAGCTACAGAAATGTTTAACCATTAAGGCTAAACAAGCTAAGTGATGCTGGCTAATATTTTATTTTTTATTTTATTTTATTGAATTGTTTCACCAGGAAAGATACACTGCTTAATGCTCGTCTCACAGTACATCCTGGGGGAAAGGGGAGGGGGATGCACAGTAATAGCATTGACAAGTCATGCTGCAATACAGAGGTACGACTAAATACAGCAATGCAGCAATAAAGAGGTACAATAAAATACAATGCAATACATGCATTCAAAACACGGTCTAGGAATATGGAACATAGCAAAAAAGTGCATACAATCAGTCATACAGTATCAAACAGGATCCAAGCAGAAGGTGTTAAGAAACTGTTTGTATAAGGCCTTTTGTTATGTAGCAGTCAAGTCAAAAATGTTGGGTAGTGAGACATAAAGTCCCTTGCTGTCTTTATTTTAGACCACTTTCCAGGGTGTTAAAAGTTTGCATAAATTTGAACTCTGAGGCCCTTCTCTCCCTCCAAGTCCTGAAGTTGCACTGCAATACTACCAATTTCATGTCATCACCACTATGTCCCAAGCTGGGCAAATGCTCACCAGCTGGTGTGTTCATTATCTGGTGTTTGATAGTGTAGTGGTGCAGGATGGATATTTTAGTGGTGCAGGTCCATTATTCATGGCTAAACTGGAAGAGACCTACTTGTCCACTTGTTACATCAAACCCCTAATACTGTATATCTGCAATAGCCTGATTATGTATTCCTTATCTGGACTGCCAGTGAACAGGATCTCACACAATTCTGCCTTAACTTCAACTTGTTCCATGCCACCATAACATTTAAACTCAGTTACTCAGCCCAAGAGGACAGCTTTCTGGGCATCAATGCCACCATAAAAGATGGGAAAATACAGATATTCATTAACTGCAAATCCACTGACTGATTCAGCTACCTGCATAATAAGAGCTTCCACCCCAAACATGCAAAACATTCCATCATCTACAGTCAAGCCATATGGTACAGTCGAATATGCTCTGAGGAAAGAGACAGACACATCAGCACCTTCAGAGCAGACTTTGTAAATCAAGGATGTCACCCACAGATCATAGAAAACCAGATCTGCAAAGCAATAAGAAACACGCATTTGTCAATGCCGAATGTTGTCTTGCTGCCATTGGCAGTGCAGAAGTTAGAGAGATGCAGCATAGGAGTGGCAGTCAAGTATTGAACTGATGCCAACCCACCCCCACCCTGCAGAGAGTGAGAGGCATTAGGGTGTCCCTGTGGGTGTTTGTTAGTGCAGTGCGGGAAAACATGCTGGGCAGGATGTGAAAAATGACAGCTGCACAGTTCATAAGGAGGTGTAATTAAATGCCAGTGCTGAAAATGTGGCATACAAATATCACAGAATTTGCGGAGTTGCAAGGGTGCGTGGGAAATATGCAAGGCACACCTAGCACTTCTTCAGTTGTGGGCGTTCGACACCAAATTTTCAACATAGGCATTTAGCACCTCTGCTCATGTACAGTGTCACTGTCATTTCCTCAAAGTGTCCCAAGAGTGATTTTACTTTGCAGCGACCACGCTATTCTAGCCCGATGCGGAAACATTTTGGGCAGGATATGTAAGTGACAGCTGTACTGTTCATCAAGAGTGTGTAAGAATGGCAATGGTGAAAATCCAGGTGAAAATATCACAAATACACGACGGTACGAGCATGCGTGCAATCTGCCAATGCACTCTTGTAACACAGTCATTTTATGGAATATCAGCTCCAAATTTTCAACATAGGCATTCTAGGAGCTCTGCTCATGAACTGTGTCACTGTCATTTTCATAATCTGGCCCAAACACTGATTTCCCACAGCAACTGCGCAATTGTGCGCCGGAAGTGCGGAAACACATTTCAGGCAGGTTGTAAAAAATGACAGCTGTACTGTTCACAGGGAGGTGCACAAAAATGCCAATGCTGAAAGTACGGCATTAAAATATTGTGAATGCGTGAAGTTATGAGCCTGTGTAGCAACTGCGCAATGCATGCTCGTACATCAGGCATTTGTTGGATTTTTTTCCACCAAATTTGGAACATAGGCTTTTTGATAGGCCACCTCATGAACACTGGCATTGTCATTTTGTTAATGGGTCCCAAAAGGTGATTTCGCGCAGTGACTGCAAAATCACCTTCCGAGGCTGATTAATGTCATGACAGTGACAGAATTCATGAGGAGGGGCCTCAAAAACCCCATGTTGAAAATTTGGTGCCAAAATTCCAAGAAATGCCTGAGATATGCAGCAAAGTTGAAAAAACCCTATTCATTGCATTATACAGCTTACCGGCATTTCCTCAGTTCGCAGTCGGCTTTGAAGAGTGCAGACGTGTTCCCGGTCCAATGAAGATCGTCGCGCCGGAGTCGGAGGTAATGTGGGGTGAGGGGTGAGGGAGGCAGGGTGTGCAGTGGGTGGTGCGGGTGGGGCATCTAGACTACGAGGGCGGTTTTCGTTTTCAGGTGAAAAAAAAAAAGAAAACCATCGCGGGACAGTTTCGCATTGCAGGGCATTTGTACGCTGGGGTGGGTTCCCAGCATGCCACCTAAGTGGGTTTTGTGGGGTGGGTGTCAGTAGCCGACAGAAGTTGGGCACCCTTGTCTGCACAGGGGGTAATGCGGTGGGGGATTGGGCACCCGCCGGAGAAAGCGAAGAAAGGGGGCCTGAGCCAAGGGAGATTGGGCACCACCTCAGCATTCAACAGTTGAAATTGATGCCGATGGGGAGTGGGCTCCCTCGTCGGCAGGCAAAAGCGGGGGGTGAGCGAGGGGATTGGGCACCCCTCGTCATTCCACATTCGCGGGGATGCCAGCGGGAATGGCTCCCCTTGGCACACAAACATGGGGGGTTGCCGACAGAGGATTGGGCACCTCTGATGTCGGGAAAGGTGAGGCAGCCGCCCGCTCACCAACCATGACCATAATGGCGGCGAGAACATCAAGCAAAGGACTGCTGCGTATGACGAGCTTTGCTCGGATTGCAGCGGACCTTTGCTTTGATGTGCTCGCCCCATTATGTATGCATGGTGTGGCGGTGGCATGAAGGCTGATTGGGGAATGAGGGTCGCACCTACTGATGCGTGCCCTGCATTCGCCCAACAGCAGCGTGACCCCCAAGACCTGCACTGTCGCAAGATGTTGCTTGCACATGTGCGAAAGCCAACATAAAAACAGAAAATTGATGGCACATCACTGGTTGTCACATATGGCCCCTACACTGAACACCTGCACAAGATCATTAAATATCTCAATCCAATATTTCAGGAGGATGAAAACTTGCAAGCTGTTTTTCCACAGCCCCCACTCCTGGCTTTATAGGCAACACCACTATCTACTGCAACTTATCATCCAAAGCAAGATGCCAGCAGATAAGAATTTATCAGGGACATTCTGCTGCCAGCAAAGAAGATGCCAAACATGCCCTCACATCATTACAGCAGGCACAATCCCCATTCCTCACAAGAAACAGGATTACATCACTGTATGTTCACTGCTGTACCTGTTATTAGCTCTCTGTATACATCAACTTTGCCATTATTTCTGATGTCAATATCCTGCTATTTTGTCTTTGTATTAGATTATATCTGTTAGCACATGTTTAAAAATTGTTTCTCAATTTCCAGTATTATATGAACTTGCCTTGCTACTCACTGTATGTTATCTGTCCTAACCAGGACCTCCTTGTAAATGAACACTTTTCAATGAAACTTTTTTTCCCTGGTAAAATAAAAAATACAAATACAGGGATCATGTAACTGCTGCTTCACTAATGTTGTATATATGAACATGTGCTCAAAGTGTCCCAACATGAATCTTTATGTAGGGAAAACATGACAGACTCTTAGGAAATGAATGAACCTGCACTGCTACAATTACAAACACCGGATCACAAACACACCAGTAGCTTGGGACATAGCTCAGATGACATGACACTGATAGTCCTAAAGTGCAACTTCATAACACAGAGGGAGAGAAGGGCCTCAGAGTTCAAATGTATGGAAACTTTCAACTAGGGCTGTGCAAATATCTTTTCCCAAATATTCAGATGAATATTTGGTATTCAGAAGCCAAATATTTTGGTATTTGGATATTTGAAATGTCTTTTATGCTAACAAAAAAAAAACACTACAAGAACATACTTCCCTTGCCCTTACTTTGCTCAGTGTCCCACTCAGCCATTAAATATTTACCCCATTCCCCCTCTTGTTGTCTGCACCTCATCACACCCTCCTCCCCCAGCACCCACACAATATGTTAAATGTTATTTTCCATCCCATGGTGGATGACCAGAACAACCTGCCCACCTCCGCAGCCAGCTGCCTTGTTGTTCAACAGAAAGTGCTTGTCTGTGATGTACAGACTAAGTATTCCCCTGCCACCCCACTCTGACGGTCTCCTCATTCCACCCTCCTCCCCCCAGCACCCAAGTAGTGGCACTCCAAAAAGGTGACTGGCACAATCCACCCTCCTCCATGGCTGGCCACCTTGTAAAGAATGAATGCACTTGTTCTGTCTCTATAGAAACCCAGCTAATGCTGCGATCAGCTGGGCTTCTATACAGACAAAGCGAGTATGTTCATTCATTAGAAACTGGCTGGCTGTGAAAGAGGGAGTGTTGTGCCGGTCGCCTTTTTGGAGCACCACTGTTTGGGTACTGGGAGGGAAGGAGAGTAGAATAAGGATATTGCCAACGTAGCGGGACGGGAGAACACTAAGTCTATGTAGTGTAAACAAGCATGTTTTATTGAATAGCCTGCTGTGGAGGTGGGCAGGTTATCCCAGTCATCCACCATAGAATGGAAAATAATATTTAACATATTGTGTGAGTGTTGGAGGGGGGAAGGTGGGATCAGGTGCAGGCAACAGCTGGGGGAATTGAGGATGGTGCATCAGAGATAGCAAGGATGGAGAAGGGTGTTTTTGTGTTTTTTCTTGTTCCATTTTCAATTGGGGACAAATAGTAGTTCCTGAATACGAATGGTGCCCTATTCAGGAAGGGCTTCCAAATATTCAGGAGACCTACTATTTATGGTATTCAGGAAATACTACTGAGTCCCTGCATAGCCCTGGAAAGTGGACTGAATAAAGTCTATATGTAAATCATTTCTTAGCACCGTCAGCTCCATAACAAAAGTCCATGGCCTGGATATTCAAAACAGTTGTGCATGGCGTAACAAGGTTGTGCATGCGCAACAGCAGAGATGCACCATAGAGCGATATTCAGTGAGAGTCACTGTGCAGCAGAAGTAGCAGTGCGCCAACATGCAATAGTAATGAATGTAAGCACAAGGGCAGGGGGTGTACCCATGAATATGCGGCACAGTTCGGTATTCAACCCCCGATCAATGGCGCAAGTGTGGAGCAACTTCCAGATGTGCGGAGCAGACTTGAGCCTATAAAAACAGGGAGCAAGCAGGGGGATGGCACTTGCACCAGAGGGGAGTAGAACTGAGGGAGACAGACAGACAGGCCTGCAGAGAGAGAGAAGAGAGAGAGAGAGAGAGAGAGAGACAGAGAGAGACAGAGAGAGGGAGAGAGTGAGAGAGAGAGAGAAAGAAAGAGAGAGTGAGAGAGAGTGTGACAGACAGGGAGGCCGATGGAGGGAGAGAGAGAGAGAGAGAGTGTGAAGGAACTATCAGTCCCAAAGGGAGTGACACATGCACCCACAGGGGTGGGGGACAGAGCCCGTAGGTGACAGCCAGCCAGGGGAAGGTGGTGCAGGAGGGGGCCCGGATGAGCAACAGGCACTGCCCCACAGAGTCAGGTGGGCCAGTGGAGCCGGACGCCCAGGGGGTGACAGGACAACAGGGGCCATGGCCAGTTCAGTATTCTAGATGGAGGCCATAATGAGGGGTATGAGGAGGCAGGAGGCAGAGCTACATGGGCGTGGAAGGGCCCGTCGGTGGTATGCCCAGAACAGGTGGTACTGGCCCCGCATCAGCTTTGAGACCCACGCTGACAAGGAGATCATGGGCTGGTATCACCTGAACCGGGCGATTCTGAGGCAGCTCTGTGAGCTGTGCAGTGAGGAGATGCAGGCACCCACTAGTCAGAGCCACACCCTGACAGTGGAGATGAAGGTAACAGCTGTCATGTGCCTGCTCGCCATGGGCACCTTCCAGAGACCAACAGGGGACACCACAGGCATAACCCAGTTGGCCACATCACGACTCCTCACACAATTCCTCAACGCCTTGCTGCCACATGCTGCAGAATACATCCACTTCCCCAAGACACAAGCTGAGCGTACAGCAACCATGCAGGAGTTCCACAGGGTAGCACGGATGCCTGGCATGCTAGGGGCCATTGACTGCACCCATGTGGGTATCTGCATGCCACCTGGCCCAGAGGGGGTAGCATATGTCAACAGAAAGAGCTACCCCAGTATCAACTGCCAGGTGGTGTGCGATGCCAGGGGGTGCATAACCAATGCCTGTGCCACACCCTCTGGGGCCACACATGTGTAGGGTGGTTGGTGGGGGCTGGGGTACGGCCATGGCCTGCTGTACCTTGTGCCATGGAAGCTGTGTGCAGCACATGGTGCAGTGTGTGTGGCACTGTGGGGCGGCCATTGCATATGTGTGGCAGCTGTTGGTGGGCTGGGTGTGCATCCCACTGTCACCAGTGCTGCTGTGGTTCCGCTGCAGCGCTGTGCCACCTGTCTACCACTGTGCAGTTGGGTGTCCCTTGGGTGGCGGTGTCCAGCACTGTGCAATGCCATGGCTTGCTGGGTTGGCGGCAGGCATAGGCCCACCCACTGCGGGTGACCAGGGTGCCACTCCAGGGGCGTGTGTTCCCACTGTCAGCTGTGCACAGTGGGGTGCTAAGGTGCTATGGATGCACACTGATCGCCTGTCCCTTCATTTGCCATAGGTGTCTGGAGGGGTTCCTGCCTGCCTCTGTATTGCCGCCTCCTGCAACAGGTTATTCTGATAACCTCCCACACAATGGAGATTGCGGACCAGACGAGATGGAGCCTGCTCAGGGACCAGCACAGGGGGATGCGCCAGGCAGCGGCAGGCCGTGGTTGGCCATAATGGACTACAGCTCCCTTCTCACCCCTGACCTCCCTTCTCCTACCCTCCCCCATCCAACTGTACATGCCCTGTTCCCTGTCCCTTTACCTCCCTCACCTACCTTCTCCCTTGTTTACAACTTTGTGTACTGTTATCGATGTTTACTTTGCAATACATTTGTTACTTGTTTACCCGTCTGTGTCCATATCTGCTTTGCAGCTGGCGAGTGGGACCATGCTGCAGTGGTGTGGTGAGTGGCTGTGTGGTGCACCAGTGTCGTTGTGTGGACTGTGCATGGTGGTGACATGCCCCTCGATTGGTGGCTGTGCCTTGGAGTGGCCATGGGCTGGCTGTACGGGCTGTGTGGCATGTGTGTTGGGTGCCATGTGCCAGGGTATGGCATGCTGTTGTCCGGGTGGGCAGGGGCATGCTGTCCGGCAGATGGAGGCCAGTGGGAGCTTACCCTTGGACGTTGGTGTCACCTGTACCATGCGTCCACCACCCTGGTTGGGGGGGTGGCTGGATGCATGCCTGTGCTCTATAGGTGGTGGTCACCTGTGGGCCAGCTGTGTGTCCCTGCCAGCATCCCTGGCCTGGATACACTACCTCCCCATGCTGTCCTCCCCCCTCCACCTTCCCCGATGCCTGGCTCCCTGCTGTGCCTGTGGCTGCTCCTGCTGTGCCTTGGCGCATCTTCCTCTGCCCCTTGGGCATCCCTGGTTGCACTGTGGCACATGTCTGGTTGCTCCCTGGTGCACCTCTGACTGCGCCAAAGTGCATCCCTGCGAAATTCAGCCGTGTTGCGCTGGTGCATGTTGCAGTGCATAACCGTTGAATATCGCAATCACTGCACCATTGCGCGGTTGAGTTGCGCTGTGCCAGGGTTGCTCCTGCCTTTGGTGCATTTCTGAATATCCAGCCCTATATGTAAATAGTCTGTTAACACCTTCTGTTCATCTCCTGCTTGTTGTATCCAGCACCACAAAGCTTGATTCATTTATTATGCGCTAATGCATTAACTTCTGCTTATAAGAGACACCTTCCTGTTCTTACTGTGACAAGAGCTAGAATGTAAATTATGGCTGTGTACCAGCTTTAATATTATCACCACTCCAAAGTCTCTGCAGTTTTGGTCTTTTGGTTCAAACCCCTATATAAGGTGCTTCAGCCTACACTGCATAATATACCTGAAGTAGATGCTGTACTTTAGGACTCAAAAACTTGTATCTTTAACTTTTCATTAGCCTAATAAAGGCATTACTTTTACTAGCAAAATGATTGTCTTTGTGTTTCTCTCCTGCGTGTATTTTGAAAAACTTTTAAATATTCTGTAAGTCATTTGTATGAAACATGCAATTTATTTGCTATATTTTTATTTTGAGACATACAACCGTGATTCTTGTGTAGTTAAACATTGTAGAACTAGACTGGCACAGAAAAGTACAAATTTGTTAACTAATTCACAAGTCTCTATCACAAAAATTCAGTTCAGCAGTGGCACTTGTAGTCATAACATACTTGTTAACAATCAAACATAAGGGAAGCTTTTTTTTATTGGACCAACCTGTAATGTATTATATATAAGCTTTTGGTCCCACATAGGTCACTTTGTCAGTCAAAAATGCTAGTGAAATATTTATTCTTTCTGGAAACATCTGCATCTCACATATGGTAGGATGAATAAACTACTTGTAACATAGAGCTATCTTGTTTTGCCCGCATCTATTGCTTCCAAAATCCTGTGACATAATTGATAGGCTGAGAAGTGAACAAGAACATGTAGCATTGATAGAAGGCAGCTCTGAAAGCACTCCTGTGTAAGTTATACAAAAGGATACTATTTCCAGAGGTAACTGAGGCCCTTATCAGGTACAAGCCATGAGGAATATAGGTCAAGGTGACTCCCCCAGGAATTAGTCATAGCCACAACACCATGTCACAAGTGGACAGTGACTGTCGGCATGGCTTTATCTTTCTGATGCTCTCCACAAGAACCCTTTCAAGGTGAAAACATTTATGCACTATTTATCAAAATGTAGTCAACAGAGAACTGATCACATTTATCTGAGACCAACACAGAGTAAGCCTGCGTGTTTTGTTTTTTTTTTTTTTGTGTGTGTGACAGTATCCATTTCTGTTTCAGGCTTCTGATATCTGGTTTATATTAAGGATATATTACAGCTTTCAGAGGTCTAGGCTTTGTGTAAATAAAACCATACCTTTCCACTTAAGAAAAACAGATACCTTTGGCTGCCCATACATTAAGGTCAGGTTTACTTGACCACAAGGAGTCTTTGGTCTTGAAAATAACTAAACTACTGCTGGTCTAATATTCTAAACTTCACTGAGAATTCCTTAAAGTAAGTAGCTCAATAAAATTGTACAGCACATCCATCCTCAGGTGTGCAGAAGACCCCAGACTGAGAGCAGTTCTGACATGGTTCAGGGTATGCATATAAATTATTTTACTTGCGCATGTCAGTAAGTGCTAGACAGGAGATATTCCCTTTATTAGAAAATGTAACAATTTTAATGTAACATTGTCAGATGCATTGGTATGATATTGGTATGACTGAAAGCCTTCATACTAACATTAACCCCAAGGGTACATTTTGGTTTCATTATTTCTGGATCGGTCTCAAAAACAATGCTGTTAGTCCAATAAAAGGTATCACCAGTGATGAATCTCTTGTGTTTTCTTCTAAACAGATCATTGGGATGCACTGTGGTAGGGTCAGTTATTCTATCTTGTTAGGAGCTGCAGCATCCATTAAATATTTTGGGTTGTCTCTTTTCTTCTGCTGTTTTCTAAAGCCTACTGCAGTAGCATGTCTGCCCTCTGCCTTGGGACTGGCCTTCCAAATTGTTAGAACACTTTTTTATGTTTGCTTACACGCATGTGCAAGAAATATAGTGCCACCATATGAAGTTTCGTAGGTGTGCCACCCCGCTTCCTATGCCCTGCTCTTTCTTACAGGCGTGGCTTCACCCCACCAATAAATGTCAGAGCTGTCTATGACAGCAGTTCAGATGCAGTGGCGTACAGTTCAAAGCAAAAGACCACTACAATGAGTGGTGGTAATGTGTAGGCAATTTGCAGACTGCCATCTGCAGGCAGTTTGCATACTGCCGTCGGCAGTATGCAAAGTGCCTACACATCAGCACTGCATCTGAACAGCTGTCATAGACAGCTCCATTTTTTCTTGGATCCCCCCTTCTAACAAACACCCAAGTAGCATGCTGGAGCCACCCCTAGCATTCTCATGCCTCCCGCACCCCGCTCACTCTTATGGCGGCTGAGGGTGCCCAATCCTACAGCTCCACTGCCCCCAAACAGTCTTCCAGGTGCCATGCTGAGAGCCCACCCCAGCATGGCAAAGTCCATATGAGCCGACAGGGGTGCCCAATCCCCTGTCGGCTCCACTGTAACCCCCCCAAAACAGACTTCCAGGTGCAACACTAGCAGTCCACCCCAGTGTGGCAAAAGTCCATATGGCCAATGGGGGTGCCCAATCCCCCATTGGCTCCACTGCCCCCCAAACAAACTTCCATCTGCCGCACTGTTAAGCCACCCCATCATTGCAAAGGTCCATATAGCCGATGGGCATGCCCAATCCTCTGTCGGTTCCACTGCCCCCCCAAACAAACTTCCAGCTGCCACACTGGGAGCCCACCCCAGTGTGGCAAAAAGTCCTGCATCATCTCAAAAAAACCCTATAAGAAAAAATGGTCCCTCGTTGACTCTCTCACCCCCTTCCCCAATCCGCTCCCACCCTCTGCATGCCCCACCTCCCCACACCCACCTCTCTCTGCCTTACCTCTGGATGCCAGCACGATGATCTTCGGTGGACCGGAAACACGTCTGCACCCTTCAAAGCCAATCATGAACTGAAGAAATTCCGGTAAGCTGTATAATGGCATAAATAGTTTTTTTTCAACTTTGTTGCATATCTCGGCCATTTTTGGGAATTTATTCACCAAATTTTCAACATGAGGTTCTTGGAACCCCACCTCATGATCTCAGTCACTGTTATTTTTGTTATTCAGCCCCAAAAGGTGATTTCGCAGTCACTGCATGGAACCACCTTTCGGGACCGAGTAACAAAAGGACTGTGTCACAGTTCATGCGGTAGGCCCCCCAAAACTCTATGTTGAAAATTTGGAGAAAAATTCCCAAAAGTGACTGTTTTAATAATGTGCATTGTGCACACTTGTAACTTTGAGAATATTTAATATTTTCACTCCAGATTTTCAACATTGCCATTTTACCATACCTCCTTATGCACAGTACAGCTGCCATTTTTCACATCTCACCCAAAATGTGTTTTCGCACATGTGGCGCACATTGGCACAGTTGGTGTGCAAAATCAATGTTCAGGACACATTAAGAAAATCACGGTGACACTGTTCATGCGCAGAGGTGTTAAAATGGCTATGTAGAAAATTTGGTGACAAAAGTCCATAAAATGACTGTGTTACGAGCGTGCACTGCACAATTTCCATGCACCCTCATAAATTCACGAATTTGTAATATTTTCAGTCCAGATTTTCAACATTGACATTTTTCCACACCTCCTTATGAACAGTACAGCTGTAATTTTTTACACCCTGGCCAAAATGTGTTTTCATACTTCCAGCGCAGAACAGCACGAGCGCTGTGGGAAATTAGTGTTTGGGACAGATTAAGAAAATCACAGTGACACTGTTCATGAGTGGAGGTCCCAAAATGCCTATGTTGAAAATTTGCTGTAAAAATCCCCAAATTAATTACATTACAGATGTACATTGCACAGTCTCTATGCACGCTCGTGACTTCACCAGTTATTTTTGTATTTTCACTCCAGATTTTCAGCAATGCCACTTTTTACACATCCTCATGAACAGTACACCTGTCGCTTTTCACATCCTGTTCAAAATGTGTTTTCGCATCTGTGGCACCAAATGGCACAGTCACTGTGCAAAATCACCTTTTGCCTAATGAACTGATAGTATCACTGTTCATGTGGTGGGGTCACAAAAAGCCCATGTGGAAAACTTGGAGTAAAAATACGAAGAAATGCCCAGGGCGTTAGAGTTTTCAACCATAATGCCCTGCCCTGTAGGGACTGACAGGTGTCAGGGGTGTGACTTGGGATTGTCGACAGTAATGCTCATGCCATTCCACCCCCACCCTGCAGCCAGTGACAGGCATCGAGGTGCACCTTGGACCCTTTGCCCCCAGAGTTCACCCCATTTTCCTATACTGCACCCATTTCAGCATATTTCTTTATGGAATGAGGTGAATGTAAAGCCCAAACACCCCAAGGCACACCTTGACACTTGCCAGTTTCTGCAGGGTAGGGTGAGGTGAAATGTTGTGACCTTCATGGGCAATGACCCAAAGCCACATCCCAATGCCTGTCCATCTCTGCAGGGTGGGGGTGGAGTTGGCATCAGTTCAGTACTTCACTGCCATTCCTATACTGCATCTGTCAAACTCCTGCCCTTCCACTGCTAATGTTAGCAATCAAACATTCAACATTGACAAATGCTTGTTTTTACTTTATACAGTATTATCTATACCTTCTCTGTCTTTATCTATACTTTATTTCTACTCTAATATATCGATTTTCACTAAGCTGATAAATCTTGCCTGTTCCCTGTTTTCTGTGCCCGTGCTCACTTCATTTCATATTCTCCTAGTGGTGTTTGTAAATAAATCATATCATCTTGTGGTGGTTTGTGTAAGAGGGGCCTCCTAACCTTGTGTATGCATGTTCATACTAGGATTTCATACTAGGAAGAAATAGACATACAGATAGCCAAAGCCCATTTGTGTATGTCTCCAGCACAGCTGGCACAGGAACCATCGGTTTACAAAAGATAACCATCCAGGTTTTGTTTGAAAGTACTTTTAGTGTTACACTGAAATAAATAATTTGGAATAGAATTTCATAGTGGTATGATTCTTTGGGTATAATAGGCTCTTCTCTTAATAGTTCTAAGGAATATAAGTGCAAGTTGATGGGGGTGACTACAAAGGGTACGGTCCCTGTTGTTATTGATCATTTTTAACTGTTCCAATAGTTCAGTATCTGTATGGATTTTATGCATAAGTAAGAGATCACCTCTCTTCCTTCTTAACTCCAATGGGTACATATTCAGCTCCTGTAACCTAGTCTCATAGTTTATATCCTGCATGTTAGTGACCATTTTGGTGACTCTCCTTTGAACTCTCTCCAATCTACCAATGTCTCTCCTTAGGTACGGACTCCAGAGGGGAGAACAACAATCTGGGTGGGGCCTCACATATGCCCCATACAGTGGCAGCATACAGCCCCTGTCACGGGAGGTAAAACTCCTTTTGATACAACCAAGTTGTCTATTTGATTTATTAATGATATGATTACAATGATTACTGGAAGTAAGTTCTGAATTAATAATTACCCCTAAATCATTATGTTGCGCTACAGAAGTTAATGTGTGTCCATTTAGTGTATATTTGTTCTGTATGTTAGCTGTACCAAAGTGCACAATTACGTATTTATCTGTATTAAAAGACATACAGTTTTGGACTGCCCATGACTCAATTTTCCTGAGGTCGTTACAGAAAGTTGTTACATCATCAGATGTTTTAACTGATGCTGCTGTTTTTGTATCATCTGCAAATTTTATGGAGAAACTGTTAAGATTGGAAGTAAGATCCGATATGAAGATATCAAATAGTAAAGGGCCTAAGACTGATCCCTACGGTACTCCACTGGTAACTGAACATGGGTCTGATAGGTGCCCTCTAATACACACACACATTGAGTCTGTTCTTTTAACCATTCCTCTACCCAGTTTATAATCTTAGAATTTATACTCAGAAATCTCATTTTATTTATTAAGAGGTCGTGGGGCACTTTATTGAAGGCCTTTTGGAAATCTAGATAAACAATATCAATTGGTATGTTTTTGTCCAGATTCATACTAATGTATTCATAAAAAAACAGGTTACTAGTTAAGCATGATCTATTTTTTTTAAAACCATGTTGTGATTTATCTCTTAACCTTTTTTTTCTAAATCTTGTTCGAGTTTGTTTTTTAAAAGAGTCAAATATTTTTCCAATTATACAAGTTAAACTGATTGGTCTATAATTAGAAACTTTAGTTCAGTCTTCTTTCTTATAGATTGGTGTGACAACTGCTTTTTTCCAGTCATTAGGAATTTTATTGCTTATACGCAACATGTTAAATAATATGTATAAGGGATGTAATAACCAATGTTTAATTTCTTTGAGCAATCTTGGGTGTAATTCGTCAGGCCCTGGTGATTTATTAATATTGATTTTATCGAGTTGGATCATTATCTCATCCTTTGTAAAAGTAAGGTCGTTGTCAACAGAAACAATTGAATTAGCAGCTAGTACTATATTATTAGTATTGAATACAGATGAAAAGTATTCATTAAAAACTTCAGCTAATTCACGTGGGCCTGTAATCTCTTTAGTATTCAATGTGATGGAACTTATTGTCCGAGATATTTGTTTCTTTTTGTTTATATATGTATAAAAACTTTTACCTCCATCTCTCCTATACGGCAATCTGTTTTCAAATTTCTTTTTTTCTTTTCTTGCATTTTTATAGGGCAGATCTATACCTCCATTTGTTAAAATCCTCCCATCCTGTTTCATCAGTTTGTATGTCTGTTTTTTTTGTTTAATTAATTTTGTTACACTTGACGTCACCCAAGGTGGGATCTTTCCTTTGTTGTTATATACTATTTTATTTGAAACATGTTTGGCCTCTACATCTACTATTTTATTCTTGATTGTGATACAAAGATCATCCGGGGAAGTTACTTCGGTATCGCCATCCCAATTGCAAAGGTCAGATTTTAATTGTGCCATATTAGCATTATTATAATCCTTGAAGATGGTTATTCCTTTATCATGATTTATCTGAGTACCACAGTTAAAACTTATAGTATTGTGGTCACTACTGTGTATTGGAGATTTCCAATGGCAGGAAACTGAGCCTGGCTGAGTGGATGATGTCATCACATCCGGTGATGGGACTGGCTCATTGAGAATGTTGGGCATGGCTGAGTGGATGATGTCATCACATCCGGTGATGGGACTGGCTCATTGAGAATGCTGGGCATGGCGGAGTGGATGATGTCATCACATCCGGTGATGGGACTGGCTCATTGAGAATGTTGGGCATGGCGGAGTGGATGATGTCATCACATCCGGTGATGGGACTGGCTCATTGAGAATGCTGGGCATGGCGGAGTGGATGATGTCATCACATCCGGTGATGGGACTGGCTCATTGAGAATGTTGGGCATGGCGGAGTGGATGATGTCATCACATCCGGTGATGGGACTGGCTCATTGAGAATGTTGGGCATGGCTGACTGGATGATGTCATCACATCCAGTGATGGGACTGGCTCATTGAGAATGTTGGGCATGGCTGATTGGATGATGTCATCACATCCGGTGATGGGACTGGCTCATTGAGAATGTTGGGCATGGCTGAGCATTGCTTCTTTCTCCTGCAGATGCTGGCAAATGGTGTCATGAAGTGAAGAGAGGGAACTGGAAGCAAACATGAAACTACTCCCCCTTCCCTGTGTATGGTCTCCTACTCCTTGCACCTGAGTCAGCGTGTCCACCTTCCCCAACCTCCCTAGCCACCCCCACTTTCTCCCAAACACCCTTTGCCCACTTGCCCTACCTCCCTCATACACCCCTCAGCAGCCTTCCCTTGCTTTGCCCCCTTCCTCAGCACTGTTGATAGACATCAACTTTGTTGCATGGAGTCTCCCAGTTGCTAATCTAATCTAACCATTATTAACCCCCTACATGCCTACTTGTTCTTAGGTATCTACTGACTTTAATGCTAGTTATCACCTATAATTGATTGCTGTATTGTCACATTGTGCAATGTTTCCACTTTAGTGTAAATATTGTTTTAATTGCTGTTTTAGCCACACTATGTATTAACCACTAGGCATAATGTTTCTGCATCTATGCAAATATTGTATTTATGGCATTTTCTATGTATGTATAATTTCCTGTATGTGATG
Organism: Neoceratodus forsteri; assembly: GCA_016271365.2. Taxonomy (NCBI): domain Eukaryota; kingdom Metazoa; phylum Chordata; order Ceratodontiformes; family Ceratodontidae; genus Neoceratodus; species Neoceratodus forsteri. Next base: position 1,162,276,331 of record CM057455.1, on the reverse strand, counting down.
TTAGATTATTGTCCCTATCTCCTACTCTGGGTCACATCTGCAGATGAGCCTTGGCTCAGTGTGCCTTTCCTAGTTACCAACATTTTAAATAAATAAATAAATGAAACATACCATTGTGAGAGGCTGGAGCCTCTTTTAATTAAAAGAAATCTGTGGGTACACGTATTGCACCATTCTCACTCTCTCAGACAGAGGATAAGACTTCTGCTGGGAGTGGGTTCTGCAGAGCAGCTGCCGTGGCTCACTGGACTGAGTCACAGCAGTAGGCACTGCATCTGGGACCGGGTTTGATTCCCGGTTCCTGAACCTTTTATTTTGTTTGAACTTTGTGCGCTCACGTGGTAAACTCCCCGAGTTGAGAATCTTTGTTGGGGATTCTGAGGGCAAAGCCCTCTGTAGCAGGGGTGGTGGGGGGTGGAGCCCCAAAAGACACGCCTCATGGCAGAAATCATGCCGCATTAAAAGGATTACAGAAGGCATAATGTCTTGTGACATTAAGGACCCCATACTGGGGTCAGCAGGGGAAGGAAGGGATTGAGCATCCAGAAGACTCCCTTCCCTGGGGAGGGATCAGGGTCTCGTGCCACTCTCTAGTGGCTCCTGAGGGAATTCAGGTGCAATGCAGGGACACAGTGCCACCACTGTGGGGAGGAGCAGTGGTGGACATTGGCATATAGTGCTATGACGTCATTGCACGTTTGCACTCCTGTGTGGAAAAAACTTATGAAATTCCCCAGAGGACTGGGGAGGCAAAGAGTGTCCCAGGGATCTGGCCTCACATCCCCAACACCAGACCACTACTCCAATGGTCCCCAGGTGCCACCCATACATGACGGACCCTCTAATCTCAGAGAGAGCTGCCAAGGAAGGTGAGGCGGACCCTCCTGCAGGGTGGCTCCATGGAGCTGGGAAGTCCTGGTGGGTGGGACCATTGGAGGAAGGGTCTTGGCTGGGAGTAAATGATCCAGGATCGGGTGGGCACCTCTGAGAGATGCCCCATTCTAAAGGTGCACAAATAGAATCTACAAAAAAAAAAAAGATACAAGTAAAGGTATGAAGATTAATAAATGCAAATGTGGCAGTGTTGTAAGTCACATGTGGAGAGTTACAGGGCAGGTGAGAAGCAGGGCGCAATGTGAGACAGTCTGTTTGTGTAGCTGCATAGAATGGTTAGCTCCTCTGTATGAAGTACAAGTTATGCTGGAATAAAGTGTTGTTTAACAAATCTAAAGAACCCTTTGTTTTGATTACTACAAAACAAGACAGTAATGGAGGTAGCTAGGAGTTGTCTAGCCCTGCTGTGACTTCCTTTTTACTGGTGGTTGAAAATGGTGAGATGAAGCTGATGCCTAGCATGAGATCCTTCCCTTTATTAAAGAAACACTGTCAACCCCCTTAAACCTCAAAGTGCCCCTACAGTAGTTTAGAAAACACATGTTATGATTTCTCTCAGTATGTAGGATTTGTTGGTTTTGCTGTTAGTTCAAGTTCAAGTTTATTGCAGGGAAAAACTCCGTTAAGCAGTCTCATTTACAAGGAGGCCCTGGTTACAAAGCATTGGCAGATAGCAAAAAGAAATAAGGGTAGGTGGTATGCAAACACGCTTAGAATAATGAAACATTGAAGTCACAAGCAGTGGGATAACTCCATGACGGTAAAAGAGATACAGTGCATAACATCTTTACATAACAGCAATAGGAATTATAATGCATAACATTTACATATTGGCATCAGAGGAAAAGTAGGGAGGACTATAGTAAGGTGCATTAAACATAAAGCATTGAAGTAAGTGCTAGGCCGCATTAGGGAGAGTAAAGAAGAAGTTGAGTCAGAGAGAGAGAGAGAGAGAATTTAGTAAAGAGGGGGAGGACAGAAAAACTGGAAAGGGGAGGTTTTCTTGTAGACTGAGAAGAATAGAAACATACTGGGGAGGGACTTGAGGGATGGAGAAGGTGTTGGAAGGTAAGAGGGTACCTCGGAGGGAGAATGACGGGGTGGTATTGGGATTGGTGGGGGAATGGTGGGGAGGAAGGGGAGATGTTGTAGTATGAGGAGAGAGGTCGGGTGGGAGGATGGATGGGAGTAACATGCATGGGAAGCATGCACAAGTGCCTGAGATGGAGGGGAGGAGAGGGAGTGGAGGAACAAGAGAGGAGGGAATAGACAAGTGGTGGAGATTAAGGTGCACGTGTCCGAGGTGAAGGTGGGAAGGGGTTGAGAATGGGATGGAAGGGGGTTAGGGATGGGGGAAGGGAGATGTGAAGTGGGGAGTGGGAAGCAGGTGGGGGAGTGCAAGAGCAAGGGGCAGAGGGGGTAGGGTTAATTAGTTATTAGTCTAACTTATTTTTTTCATTTTGAAAGTGAAAAACAGACTGCCCACCATAGTGATGTTACCGCACAACAACACATTTGTTTATATTACATGATCGACTTTCTAGACATCTTTCTTGGACTTGGTAACACCCCCACACAGTCTAGCCACTCAAGGAGTGGGAGGAAAGGAGACCAAAAAGGAAACAGGAAAATTCTGGGTGATACACCATTTGTCATACCTCTACAGGGAGTCAGTGAATGACTACATTGTGAGGAAGCAGTGTGCAGTTTCATATGCAACGCTGGATAAAGAAGTACTAACATACTAAAATGCCAGCAGACTAGGCTTAACGGTCTTTCATGTCTGCTCATTTGGTCAGTCCCCACCCTGGGTGCTGACCTTGCTGCCCCCCTCGCCTTCTCTGGCTTCTCCCTTCCCAGTTCTGGATATTCTTGCTGCATTGGATTTTGCTTCCAGAACCCTTCCCCTGTACCTGTCCCACCCCCTCTTGAACCCCTCCACTGTCTCTGCCTCCACTAGCCCCTATGCAGCGCATTCCATGGCTCCACCACCCTCTCAGTGAAGTAGCACCTCCTCCTTTCTCCCTGAATCTCCCCTCCAGCTTCCACCCATGCCTCTAGTGGCCCCTCCTCCTTCCTTCAAGCACCCTGACTGTTCCTCCCTATTTACCTCTTCATGTACCTGAAGACCTCTATCATGTCCCCTGGTCCCTCTCTCTTCCAATGTGTGCATATTTAGCTCTTCCAGCCTCTCCTCATAGGTCCTGTCCCCAAGCCCCAAATCATTTTGGTTGCCCTCCTCTGGACCCTCTCCAGGAGGTTAATGTCCCTCTTTAAGTGTGGCCTCCAAACCTGCACGATACTCAAGGTGCGGCTCACTCAAGCACTTATACAGAGGAGTATCACTTCCCTCCTTCTGGAGGTGATCCCTAGCGATGCATCCCAGCATCCTGTTGGCCTTGGCTGCTGCCCTCCTACAAGTCTCAGAGTTGTTCATCTTGACATCCACCACCACCCCCAGGTCCCTCTCAGCCATTGAGACTTGTAGCATTCCCCCCCCAGGGTGTACACTTGGCCCGGGTTTCTGGACCCAGGTGGAGTACCTTGCATTTCCCTGCATTGAACCTCAGCTTCCTCTTTCTAGACCATCTTTCCAGAGCCTCCAGGTCCCCCTGTAGGGCCACCCTCCCCTCCTCCCCATCCACCACCACCCCCAGTAGAAATAATAAAAGCAATGGATGATCCATGGCTGGCAAACAGTGACCTTGAATTGGCTTCCTCTTGCTGCCAATCAGGCCTGAAAATTGGGATCAGTTTGGTTTTCAGTTTGAAGCGGAGTACTATTTCAACAAGGTATTTGCCTATGGAATGCTCGCTGGCCTGTGCCACTTTCAAGGCATTCAGCACATGGCTAGTGTGGGCATTCCAGAACAGGAGTGGTGGTCAGGATGTGGTACACAACTTGGATGACTTCCTATACCTGGGATAAGGAGATGAGGGGCTAGGGAAATGCTGGTGCAATTTAAAGGACTATGTGAATATTTAGCTGTTTTGTAGTTAGTGAACAAGATGGTAGCCACAGCTGAGGTCCTGGAATTCATGAGTATTGAGCTGGATATGGACATGGTTTAGTCCTGATTCCCAGCAGCTAAGGTCCAAAAGTTGAGGGAGATGTTGGTGAAGTGAAGGTTAGGTCCAAAAGGAGGGCCCCATTGGTTATGGTATAGTAGCTACTGGGGCACCTCAACGTTGCCTGAAGGGCATAGCCCCAGGCTGGGCAGTCACAAGCTGGCTCACCAGGATAACAGGGAAAGCAAGGAGGCCGCACCATTGAGTTGATATCACCAAGGTTAGCAAGGGAGGCTGTGGCGATATGGGAAAGGTTTTTGGAAAGTTACAATGGAGCAACTTTTTGGCAGAATGAATGGGTGGGCAACAGTGACCTGCAAATGTATACAGAAGCAAATGGGACATGTGGGTCCATGCCACATTTTCAGGTCAGTTGGATAGCAAAGGAATTGCTGTAGGCCTGAAAGAGAAGTGACTTACCAAGGATAATACATTTCTGGACATATTCCCAATATGGATAGCTACAGTGGTATGAGGGGAACAGCTGCAGAACCACATAGTGCTATTCTGGTGTGACAACCAGGTGACAGTGTAGGTTCTGAATTGGCAATTGGCAAATTCTGGATCTGTGTTGAAGGTAGCATGGAAGTTGGTGCTCAGCGGATTGCACATCAACATGTCCTTTAAGGCAAAGCACATAGAAGGGGTGATGGATATGGTGGCTGATAGCATTTCTCATCTCCAAATGGACAAGTTCCAGGAGCTGGCACCAGGGCAGATGCAGGGGGCATAGCAGTGCCTCCCAATTTATGGGAGATTAGGTGGTGAGTGCATAGCTGCTTTTCCAGAGATTTTAATTGGCAGGGACTCAGAGATCATACAAGGGATCCTTGAGGGCATTTCAGGAGTTCAGGGAGAAAGCCGGCATGGAGGTAATTGAGCCAATTGGGATGGGGTAGGTCATGCATTTTGTGGTGGAGATGTATGATGCAGGGAGGGCACATTCCACAGCTACCTGGGAGCACTTTCACTAATAACTGATTAAAGGATTGGGAAGGTCCATGCCAGCTCCTAGCAGTAAGAAGGATGATGCAGGAGTGGCAGAGAGTGAAGGGAAAAAGTGCAGATAGTCAATCACACGGAGCCTGCTGTGCAGAGTAGTGGAGACACTAGGAAGGATCTGTGTCTTGCACTATGAAGCAAGTTTATTCAAAGCAATATTGCTGGTCAATATGCCAGATGTTAACTGGAGTGCAGTTGCAGCAGCCACTTCCAAGAGTGGGGTTATTCTAGGTGCCCTACAGGGGGCATGCCTTAGACAACTAGTATTGGAGCCCACTCGAGAGGGAGCAATCTTAGACCTGGTTCTCTCAAATGGAGATGGAGAGAGGATCACAGATGTAGAAGTGGGTAGCCATCTGGGAACTAGCGACCATCGAACAGTATGGTTCACAATAAACACAGCAATAGAGTCAAGCCATACAAAGGCAAAAGTACTGTACTTTAGGAGGGCTGATCTTTGCCAAAATGGGTGAGTGCCTAAAGAATGCACTAGCAAATGGGCAGGAAGGAGGGGTGGAAGAACAATGGGGAATAATAAAAACTGCCATCACAGAGGTAACGAGCCTTTGTGTGAAGCAAATAAACAAAACAAAATGATGTAAGAAACCACTATGATTCTCAAAGGAAGTGGCAGTGAAGGTTCAAGAGAAAAAGAAAGCTTTCAGGAAGTACAAGGAATCACAGAAGGAGCAGGACGGAGAACTGTATCAGTTAAAGCAAAAGGAAGCTGGGAAGGCAGTCAGAACAGCAAAGACCCAAACCAAGGAAAAGATAGCCAACTCAGTTAAGAAGGGGGATAAAACCTTTTATAGGTACATCAGTGAGCGAAGGAAGACCAAGGGAGGGATAGTGAGGCTTAATAAAGGGGAGGGAGGGTGGGCAGAGGAGACTGTGAAAAGGCAGAGATACTAAACAAATATTTTGCTCAGTATTTACAAATGAAGAGGGGAGGTACCTAAAACAAACAGTAGAAACACTCTGGATACAGAAGTTGATACCAGCCCATTTAACAGAAGAAAGGGTTCTGAAAAACTCTTAAAACTGAAGGTGGACAAAGCAATGGGGCCTGATGGGATTCATCCCAGAATTCTAAAAGAACTAAGGGTAGAACTAGTGACACCACTGACTACCTTCTTTAACAAATCATGGGAGGATGGGGTGGTACCCGAGGACTGGAGGAGGGCAGATGTGATTCCCCTTCTCAAAAGTGGGAGCAAGGCAGAAGCAGGAAACTACAGACCTGTTAGTTTAACCTCAGTGATAGGAAAAATGATGGAATCACTTCTGAAGGAAAGAATTGTCGAGTATCTAGAGGCAAGAGGGGCACAGGACCCAAGGCAGCATGGATTCACAGCACGAAGTTCATGCCAGATAAATCTGATAGATTTCTTTGACTGGGTGACCAAAGTAGTAGATCAGGGATGGGCTGTGGATATGGCCTACCTAGACTTTAGCAAGGCATTTGACACAGTTCCACACAAAAGATTAATATACATGTTAGTCAGCCTGGGAGTGGGTCCCAAGATGACAGCCTGGGTAAAGAATTGGCTGGAGAATAGGACACAGAGAGTAATAGTAAATGGAGTCCACTCTGAAGAAAGGGGGGTTACTAGTGGGGTACCGCAGGTTCAGTATTAGGACCTGTCCTCTTCAATGTCTTTATAAGCGACATTGCAGAGGGACTGGAAGGAAAAGTATGTCTCTTTGCAGATGACACAAAGATCTGCAACAGAGTTGATGCACAAGGTGGGGTGGAAAGGATAAGAAGGGACTTGGCAAGGTTAGAGGAATGGTCAAATGTATGGCAGCTTAGATTCAATGCTAAGAAGTGCAAGGTAATGCACCTGGGAAATAAAACCCAGGGGAAGAGTACACAATGGGGGGTGAGATGCTAACAGCAACAAAAATGGAAAGGGACCTGGGGGTAGTCATATCAGATGACCTAAAGGTGGGCAAGCAATGTGAGAGGGCAGCAAGGAGGGCTGGGGGGATACTGGGATGCATAGGGAGAGGCATCACCAGTAGAAAACAGGAAGTTATTATCCCTCTGTACAGACAGCTGGTCAGACCCCATCTGGAGTACTGCGTGTAGTTCTGGAGACCCAATCTCCGCAAAGACATAGACAGAATGGAAGCTGTCCAGAGGAGGACAATTAAAATGGTGCAGGGTCTGCACCAGAAGACATATGAAGAGAGACTAAAGGAGCTTAATATGTATAGACTCAAGGAAAGGAGGGAGAGGGGGGACATGATCGAAACTTTCAAGTACCTCAAGGGAATCAACAAAGTCCAAGAGGGTAGCATCTTTCAAAAAAAGAGATGTGCAAGAACAAGGGGGCACAATTTGAAGATGGGGGGGCGGCTCAGAGGTAATTTAAGGAAGTATTTTTTCACAGAGAGGGTTGTGGATGCATGGAACTGCCTTGTGGAGGTTGTGGAGTCAAAAACAGTGGTGGAATTCAAGCATGCATGGGACAGTCATAAGGCCATTCTAGGGGGTGGGGGTAGGAAGAAGTAGGCTGCTGGTTAACTAGGATCTACAACTTATCCAGTTGGTAGAGAAATGGGCAGAATGGGTGGGCCAAGCGGTCCTTATCTGCCGTCAAATTCTATGTTTCTATGTTTCAAGGGACTTTCATTGTGAGCGAAGTCATTGCAAGTAGAGAGGGGAAGGTTGGTGGCGCTTTTGGCATAGACTTGGTAAATATGGCATGAAGAAAAATACAAATATATCTGGACAGATCAAAAACATACAGGGATTCAATGTGTGGCTGACAGCTGTGCAAGTCCTTGTGCAATTTTCCTTTGAGTGTTTCTTTGGCTTGTCTCTTTTCTCTGGATTTCCACCCTTGGTAAAGGTGCCAGGAGAAGTTTCTCAAGGCTAAAGAAACTTGGTAGCTAAAAGAGCCACAACAGAAGCAGAGCACCGGAAAAGGAGGAAGGGTGGAAGGTGGTCATGAAAAACACTAGGCAGGGGAGGTATGTGAGTGTGTGGCTTAAGTAGGGCAGGAGGGTGGAGTCTGGCAGCCACCCAATGAACCTCAGGTGCAACCTTTCAATTCAATGTGTGGCTGCCAGTTGTGTAAGTGCTTGTGCAACAGTACTTTGTTACTTTGGCTTGTCTCTTTTCTCTGGATTTCCACCCTCTGTAGATGTGCTAGATGTTTCTCAGAGCTAAAGGAAACTGGTAGCTAAAAGAGCCAAAAAAACTGAAGTGTAATGTAATACAGCCCACCAACTCCAGCTCACAGAATAGACACAATAATATGGAGGAGAGAAAATAAACCCTGGCGGAGAACATAGAAACATAGAAACATAGAATTTGACGGCAGATAAGGACCGTTTGGCCCACCCAGTCTGCCCATTTCCCTACCTACTGGATAAGCTGCAGATCCTAGTTAACCAGCAGCCTACTTCTTTCTACCCCCACCCCCCAGAATTGCCTTATGACTATCCCATGCATGCTTGAATTCCACCACTGATTTTGACTCCACAACCTCCTCGGAAGGCCATTCCATGCATCCACAACCCTCTCTGTGAAAAATACTTCCTTAAATTACCTCTGAGCCGCCCCTCTATCTTCAAATTGTGCCTCTTGTTCTTGCACACCTCTTTTTTTGAAAGATGCTACCCTCTTGGACTTTGTTGATTCCCTTGAGGTACTTGAAAGTTTCTATCATGTCCCCCCTCTCCCTCCTTTCCTCGAGGCTATACATATTAAGCTCCTTAAGTCTCTCTTCATCTGTCCTCCGGTGCAGACCCTGCACCATTTTAGTTGCCCTCCTCTGGTCAGCTTCCATCCTGTCTATGTCTTTGCGGAGATTGGGTCTCCAGAACTGCACACAGTACTCCAGATGGGGTCTGACCAGCTGTCTGTACAGAGGGAGAATAACTTACTGTTTTCTACTGGTGATGCCACTCCCTATGCATCCCAGTATCCCCCCAGCCCTCCTTGCTGCCTTCTCACATTGCTTGCCCACCTTTAGGTCATCCGATATGACTACCCCCAGGTCCCTTTCCATTTTTGTTGTTGTTAGTATCTCACCCCCCATTGTGTACTCTTCCCCTGGGTTTTTGTTTCCCAGGTGCATTACCTTGCACTTCTTAGCATTGAATCTAAGCTGCCATACATTTGACCATTCCTCTAACCTTGCCAAGTCCCTTCTCATCCTTTCCACCCCACCCTGTGCATCAACTCTGTTGCAGATCTTAGTGTCATCTGCAAAGACATATTTTTCCTTCCAGTCCTTCTGCAATGTCGCTTATAAAGACATTGAAGAGGACTGGTCCTAATACTGAACCTCAGGTACCTCGCTAGTAACCTCCTTTCTTCTGAGTGGACTCCATTTACTATTACTCTCTGTGTCCTATTCTCAGCCAATTCTTTACCCAGGCTGTCATCTTGGGACCCTCCCAGGCTGGCTAACTTATATATTAATCTTTTGTGGGACTGTGTCAAATGCCTTGCTAAAGTCTAGGTAGGCCATGTCCACAGCCCCTCCTGATCTACTACTTTGGTCACCCAGTCAAAGAAATCTATCAGATTCGTCTGGCATGACCTTCCCGCTGTGAATCCATGCTGCCTAGGGTCTTGTGCCCCTCTGGCCTCTAGATACTCGACAATTCTTTCCTTTAGAAGTGATTCCATCATTTTCCCTTTCACTGAGGTTAAACTAACAGGTCTATAGTTTCCTGCTTCTGCCTTGCTCCCACTTTTGTGAAGGGGAATCACATCTACCCTCCTCCAGTCCTCGGGTACCACCCCATCCTCCCATGATTTGTTAAAGAGGGTAGTCAGTGGTGTCACTAGTTCTAGTTCTTTTAGAATTCTGGGATGAATCCCATCAGGCCCCATTGCTTTGTCCACCTTCAGTTTTAAGAGTTCTTTCAGAACCCTTTCTTCTGTAAATGGGCTGGTATCAACTTCTGTATCCAGAGTGTTACTACTGTTTGTTTTATGTACCTCCCCTCTTCCTTTGTAAATACTGAGCAAAAATATTTGTTTAGTATCTCTGCCTTTTCACAGTCTCCCTCTGCCCACCCTCCCTCCCCTTTATTAAGCCTCACTATCCCTCCCTTGGTCTTCCTTTGCTCCCTGATGTACCTATAAAGGTTTTATTCCCTTCTTAACTGAGTTGGCTATCTTTTCCTCAGTTTGGGCCTTTGCTGTTCTGACTGCCTTCCCAGCCTCCTTTTGCTTTAACTGATACAGTTCTCTGTCCTGCTCCTGCGATTCCTTGTACTTCCTGAATGCTTTCTTTTCTCTTGAACCTTCACTGCCACTTCCTTTGTGAACCATAGTGGTTTCTTACATCGTCTTGTTTTGTTTATTTGCTTCACACAAAGGCTCGTTACCTCTGTGATGGCAGTTTTTATTATTCCCCATTGTTCTTCCAACCCTCCTTCCCCCCCATTTGCTAGTGCATTCCTTAGGCGCTCACCCATTTTGGCAAAGTCAGCCCTCCTAAAGACAAGTACTTTTGTCTTTGTATGGCTTGACTCTATTGCTGTGTTTATTGTGAACCATACTGTTCGATGGTCAAAGGTTACTGGGTTAATAATCTCCCCAGGCTTCTAAAAATTATGAGGCCAGCTGCTGATAAGCTTTTCAGTGTTTAAAAATGTTGGATGTCTAGATTTCAAAATAGGATGATGTGAGTGAACCATGATCTTGAGGATGTGAGCTGGCACATTCTTTCCGAAGCTCAGATGGGTGCTATACTCATGAATCAAAGGCAGGAAAAAAGATACGGACTCAAGATCCAGGCAAGATAGCACAAACTAGAAAGTAGTCATGATATAATAGTTTTCAAAACACAGAAAAGGATGAGTAGAATCAAGATGTCTGTCCATAGCTTTCAGTTGGTAGAGGAGCTGAATGAGACACCAAGCTGAGTTTGTTGCGATATAGGATATGTGGATGCCTTATTACTTCTGTCAGTTTTTGACCTTGGTAAAGTAAAGGTAAAACGATTTGCTTATGCTTTCTCAAGGCTGCTCTTTGTTAGGTGAATTTCATGACTGAAGACAGAAGAAGATGTAATTCTCCATGTCTTAGGAATCCAAGAAATGCTAACGTAATGGCTGCTTGTAGATAAAGATGAGGAAAATCCAAAAATCCACCTTTTAACAGAGCCATCAGTTAAGAATATAGGTTGTACTGGCTTCCGTCTCTCAAAGGGAAGAATCCCCAGGAGTTGGCGACTGGTGACTCATACCTCTCTGTACGGGACATGACGATGAAATTCCCAGCCGGCCTGGGGGGCTTCTTTAAGTTAGATCAGGTTCGACATCTGTTGATCTCTAAACAGTTTACTCTGGGAGTTGGTAAGGGAATAGTTGAGATTTTTCAACCTCTAATTGCTTTGTCCCACCAGCCTCATTTTGCCTCCCATGTATATGCCTCGCTCTATGTCTTGGTTTTCCCCCAAATAGAGGGAGCTTCCCCCTACTGGTCTGACATGTTCCCTCAGAGGGCCCTGAATTGGGATAGGATATGGAGGTCATGTCACTCCTACATCACTCGGGATAGACTGCGGCTCATGCAATACTCGATCCTCCAAAACATGTACTTGACTCCGGTAAAGTTACATAAAATGGGCAAACTCCCCTCCTCCACCTGTAGTCGTTGCTGCAAAGCCAAGGGTACTCTGTATCATATCTTCTGGGAGTGCCCTTCCATTGCGTCACTCTGGGAGACCATCAGACAGAGGGTGGACCCCCTCCTTGGTTTGGACAATTTATTTTCCCCAAACATCTACCTGTTGGGTGACTTTACCGGAGTCGAGGTCAAGCAACGACAGTTTAATGTGGCCATGATTGCGCTCAATCTGAAGGCCCTGGTGCTTCGTCACTGGAAAGAGGCCACTGTCATTTCTTATATGGAATGGCTTCAGGAACTGTTAACCAATCTTCGAGTAGAGAAAATGGCTGTAAGTCTATGTAACTGTATGCACTGATACAAAGATCGCTGGGAGTCCACGCACACCCTATATTGTCTTTAAGATTAGTTGGTTTACAAAGGTCATGTCAAGGATGATGCTGGGGGGGGGGGGGTTACCTGTGCCTGTTGATTTGGTTGTCTTGTCCTGCATTATTGTATTGTGTTTTTTTATTGTCCTGTGACTGGATTTTCTTTTGTATACCACTCTGACTTAGAAGCTAATAAAGCTGAATTTCAAAAAGAATATAGGTTGTACTGTAATCCATAAGCTTCATTTTGGGATACTAGGAAGAATATTTTTTCAACCCTTGAATAAATGCTTTCATTATTAAGAAAAGAAAGAGCATGTGGTGTTGGGACGGATGCACAGCCAGGTAAACAGTGTGTGTGAGATATATTCTGTGATTGTTGTGGCTGCCCAGCTAAACGTTTGAAAGCAAATGATGCAAATGCCAGAACATTAGAACAGAATATTGCAGAGGCAGACTTGTTGATGTAGCTAGAGAATTTCAGATGGTAGTAGAATCGTGGTTAAGATACATGTTCTAGGTCATTTGCAGCTCTTGGAATGGTGGAAATGGTTCTTTGTTGTTGTGAAGGTGAGCAGCTTTGAACTGATTAGACAAGTAGATAATGTGATCGAATGCAGCCAAGGAGGCAGTACATTCCCTAGGTCTTAGGAATCCAAAGAAAGCTAAGGTCAAAGCTGTTTTAAATGCTGAGCTGTTAGTGAACTAAAGACTTCACTCTGTAAGAGATTTGTTGGTTTGTAATATTTATTTGTTTATTTATTTATTTATTTATTTATTCAATTGTGATAACCGGGTAAGTCCACTGAGCCTTGAAGGTCTCTTTTTCAGGGCGACCCGGAATTAGTTACAGAGATAATGTATACATAATGGCATACAATATGTTTGTACAAGGCATAAGTACAACACAAGTTGATGAAAGGTTGTGCAGTAGGCTAATCAAGTAGGTTACAAAGTGGCCAGGCCTCCACAGGGTGATAATAACTCAATGGAGAACATAGGCAACAATGAGCAGCGAATATATATCAACAAAGTAGCAAGCAGGGAGACATACACAGGGGGTTTACAGGAGTTGCCAGTGATAAGGGGGGAGAAGTTGGGGAGTAGGTAGGTAGGGTACTGATTCATATAGGATTCATTGAGAGGTTACTCTGGGAAGAGATTTCTCAGGGGCATGTGTCAGAGGAATGTGTCAGAGAGCTTGGGTGCTCAGTAGCAGGAGCAAGTACTGGCATTGAACATGTGGGACCAGAGCCTGGATTGGAAAGGTTCAAGGGAAGGGGCTTCCTGTACAAGGGGTGGGGGGAGTTATTCCACAACATAGGGGCAGAGGAAACAAAGGATTTACCGTTAGCCTTGGTCTGCACCCTAGGTTCTTCCAGGATGATTCGTCCTGTTGTGCGGAAATTTCTACCAGAATGCTTGGGGACCATGAGCCCTGCAAGGCTGACTGAGGAGTTGAAGAACTTATACGCATTGCAGAGGAGGGGGGTACTGAAGGCAGGAGTTAAGGAATGACCAGTTCAGGGAAGCCAAGACTTCACTTTGGTGGCATCTAGCATGAGACAGAGAGGCAAAGTAGGTCACCTTGTTGTACAGCACTTGTAGTCTGTTAATCTCCTGTTTTGCCATACCCTGCATGACAGGGGCAGCATATGTCAGGGTGGGGAAGAGGACACTAGTAGCAATGGTAGTCCTGGCCTTGGGGATCAATAGATCATGGACTACAAGCTTCCTTGAGGGTGGTCCTTGAGGAGTACATTTTTCTGGTCATGAATGAATGTTTTATCTGCTGGACTGGATAAGGTCAAGTTTAGATAAATGGATATTAAGGTAAACTATATAGTATATTTTCTGATGGTACTGGCCAACAAGCCTAATGCTTGAGAGCAGTAGATGTAGCTGACAGACCAAGTGCTTGGAGCAGTATACTGTGTCCAAAAGGCTGACTGCATGTGAAAAGTATGGTGAGGCTGACAGACTGATTGTTTGGAGCAGTATGATGTGGCTGACAGGCTGATTGCTTATGATTAGTATACTGGTGTTTGCTCAGGTCTGCTATGTGCTGATGATCTTGGTCTTTACTCATTCTCAAACCTCTCAGATATCAACCGGAATCTCAATAGTAACTTAAATTCCTTTCAGAGCTGGCTATTGCAAAACAAGCTTGTCTTAAATAAAAATAAAATGGTGACTATGCTGTCTGGTTTAGGGTCACAAATTCGGTCCTGCACCCCACCATTAAGTATCAGAGTGCTTGGTGGCTCTCCCCTTAACACAGTTACCTCTTTTAAATACCTAGGAGTAACCCTTGATCCCACCTTGGATTTTGACCTGCACCTAGCCTCAGTCATTAAATCTGTCAATATTCAACTTGGGCTGGCATATAAGGTAAGACATAGCCTAACATCCACGGTGAGGATGGCCATTGCACAGGGGATACATACATAGATACATAGATACATAGACAGTGTCGGCAGATAAGGGCCTATGGCCCACCAAGTCTGCCCATTTAAGTTTGTAAGTTCAGTTTATGTTTTCCAGGAAGTCTGTTGCCCCTTACCCCTGACCTCCAGAATTCCTTTATGTCTATCCCATGCATTCTTAAATCCCGTGATTGTTTCAGCCCCCACCACTTCCTCTGGCAGGGTGTTCCACTTGTCCACCACCCGTTCTGTGAAGAAATTCTTCCCACGTTTCCTCTGAATCGTCCTCCCTCCAACTTCATCCCATGCCCTCTAGTCCTGGAACATCTTTTTCGCTTAAAAATAGTGCATTCCTGCACCCTGTTCCTCCCTGTAAGATACTTGTATGTCTCTATCATATCCCTCTCTCCCTCCTCCTCCTCCAGGGAGTACATGTTCAGTGCCTTCAACCTGTCCTCATAGGACTTGTGATGCAATCCATGCACCATCTTTGTTGCCCTCCTCTGAACCTTCTCTACCCTGTCTATGTCCTTATGTAGGTAAGGTCTCCAGAACTGCACAGTGTACTCCAGGTGCGGCCTCACTAGTGTCTTGTATAATGGAATTATGACCTCCTTTTCCTGCTGGTGATGCCTGCCTATGCATCCCAGCATCCTATTTCTTTACCTGCTGCCTTGTCACACTGTTTCCCTGCCTTGAGGTCATTAGAGATGATAACTCCAAGATCCCTTTCCTGCTTGGTGCATGCTATATCCTCACCCCCAACTGATATATTGTGCCAGGGTTTTGTGCCCCATATGCATTATCTTGCACTTCCTTGCATTGAATTTCAACTGCCAAACCCTGACCATTCTTCAAGTTTCTGCAGGTCCCTTCTCATTCTGTCTACACCCTCTGGTGTGTCTACTCTGTTACAGAGCTTTGTGTCATCAGCGAACAGTGAAATTCTGCCTTCTAGGTCCTCGCAATGTCACTGATGAAGATATTGAATAGTACCAGTCCCAGCACTGATCCCTGTGGTACCCACTGGTCACTCTTCCCTCTGTGGAGTGACGCCATTTACCACCACCCTCTGTGTCCTGCTGTCCAGCCAGTTACCTACCCACCGCACTACTGTCCTGCCCACACCCATATTCCCCAGTTTGTGCAATAGTCTCTATGTGGCACAGTGTCAAAGGCCTTGCTGAAGTCCAGATAGGCCATGTCCACTGCCCTCCCGATCCACCTCCCTAGTCACCCAGTCAAAAATTCAACGAGGTTGGTCTGACATGACCTTCCCTGGTGAAACCATGCTGCCTTGGGTCCTGTAGTCCATTGACAATCAGATGTTCCACCAATCTCTCCTTCAGTAGTGCTTCCATGATCTTCCCCACTACTGAGGTGAGGCTGACTGGTCTGTAGTTCCCGCTTCCTCTTTGTTCCCACTTTTGTATAAGGGACTACATCTGCTATCCTCCAGTCTTTGGGTACCTCCCTGTTTCTAGTGATCGGCTAAACAGGATAGCAAGAGGTTCAGCCACCACCTCTCTTAGTTCTTTAAGGACCTAGGATTCCCCATCTGGCCCCATTGCTTTATCAACTCTTATTACTTCCAGTTCCTTCAGGACCCTTTCTCGTGTAAAGGGACTTGTGTCCATTTCTGCACCATTCTCACCCCTTGTACTCCATTCAGACCCATTACCCTCCTCTTCCTCAGTAAAGACTGAACAGAAATACCTGTTCAATATGTCAGCTGAGACCTATATATCCTATATATATATATATATATATATATGAATATATCCTGAGACTCAAATTGGTGTATGGGTTAATAGCTTTACAGCAACTACTGAAGGGGTCCTCCAAAAGTGGGATGTCTGCTACAACATCATTTGCCATTTTGCTCTATCTTTTCTCAAACTTACTCACCAATGCACACTATACCCCAGTCTGGGATGGTTTACCCCCTCAGCCTTCCAACAGTTTACTTCCTACTGTTTTATAAAGAATATAATCTCCTCCCAGATACCTGACAAATTGGCTCTACTGCTCAAACCTGTGACCTCTTCCTACCCACTGAGATCAGCTGACAAATCCCTTCTTGTCGAACCGAGATATAAAACCAAAATGGGGGAGAATGCTTTCTCTAACTGGGCCTCTAAACTATGGAACTCCCTTCCACTGAGTCTAAGAATCTCCCCTTCTCCACATAGCATCAAACAGGAGCTTCGTATGGCTCTTCTAAGCTCTGAACCCTGCTCCTGTTCTCTATCCACCCACTCCTGCATTGGTTCCTCCTAGTTGCCTACCGGCTCCAACCTCTACTACTGTCAAACCTGCCTGGAAATCTTGCTATTTCCTCTCTTCTAGCACTTACTCACTAGTTGTATGACTTATGACTGTTAGTTATTTGCACTTACATTTCTGTTTTGTTACTACATATAGATTCCTGCAAATGTACTGTCATTGCCGAAAATTTGGTATGTGTACTATGTCTGACTTCTACTTGTTCCCATGATGTTTTCTTGTATCTACTATTGTCTACATACCCTTTGTTGTAATCTTCCAGGTTGTACCTGAAAATAGACAGCTATGCTGTCTAGTATACCTACCCAGCTAACAAAAATGAAATAAATAAACAAAAATGATGCTGACAGGCCGAATCCTTGTGAGTTGCATGATGTGGCCAACAGACTGAATACTTGTTAGCAGCATGATGTGTCTGACAGGCTAGATGCTTGTGAGCAGTATACCATGGTTTATACTATGATAGTAAGATGACAGAGGGCTAGTTGCCCATGTAAGTCATTCTCACTTCACAGTGGTTAGATGTTTTTCTTGATATACAACTAGGCATCCAGTTTGTTTTTAAAGGTGTTAAATGTAATTTGGTCAACTATATCCTGTGGAAGTTTGTTCCAAAGTCAAATGGCTCTAGGTAAGAATGCATTATTTCTAATATTTGTCTTGGAAAGACAATCCTGGATAGTTTTGTTATGTGTTCTTAAATTATATGGAGTTTCTTTGAATTTGATGTCAAATGAAGATGTTAGTTCAGTGTCTATGGGAATTTTACTAGAGTCAGGATATCCCGTTTCCTTAGTTTAAGTGGCCATACAGTAGCTTTAATATCCCCAGCCTAGATTTATACAATGTGTGTTTTAGGTTGAAAATCAGTTTTGTATATCTTCTTTGGGCTTTCTCTTAGATATCAATGTTCTGCTTTAGATTGGGATCCCATACCTGTGTACAGTAATCTATATGTGGTCTAATGTAGGCTTTATAAAGAGGCATTAATACAGCATGAGACTTGTTAGAGAATGATCTATGAATACAGCTGGTTAACTGGTTTACTTTCCTAGCTGTGTCCCTGCAGTGGCTACTGCTTTTCATGTCACTTGTTATGGTGACTCCAAGGTCTCATACTTCGTCTACAGATAACCATGTATAATGTACTTTTGTCTGTGGTTGTGTTTCCCATGATAGATAGATAGATAGATTGATAGATAGATAGACAGACAGACAGACAGACAGACAGACAGATAGATAGATAGATAGGTAGATAGATACTTTATTTTTAAAACACTCATTTCCTTAGACTCTGGGTGCTGTACAATAAAACAATATAATTAATCATACTATAATACAGACATAAAATCACTATAGCTGGGAGCAATAATCTATCTATCAAATTTAAAATAATACACTATTAATCAACAAAAGCTTGCTAGAACATAAATGTTTTCAACCCTTTCTTAAAGGCTCAACCGAGGGAGCCTCCCTTAAATATCCAGGCAGTGAGTTCCACAGGGTAGGCTGGTACGGCCGCAGAGAATGCCCTATCCCCAGAATGCCACAACCTAACCCTGGGAACTCAAAGGAGGTCTCCCCCAGCAGAATGAAGTGCCCTGGATGGAAGGTAGAGGACAAGGAGATCTTGCAGATAGACAGGTCCCCTTCTGTTCAGGGCCTTATAGGTCAGGAGCCCTATCTTGAAGACACTCCTCCACCTGACTGGCAGCCAATGCAGTTCATGGAGGACCAGGGTAATGTGATCATACTTTCTAACTCCTGACATAGGTCTCGTGACCATATTCTGCACCAGCTGCAGCCTGTGGAGGTTGCCTCCAGAAACCCTAGGTACAGGGCATTACAGAAGTCCAGTCTGGTTGTGAAAAAAGTGTGTACCACTGTGGCCAGGTCTTCAGGCAGGATCAAGGTTCAGATCTGGGCAATGTTACTAAGATGATAGTATTCACTTTGACCATGGCCGACACCTTGGCTTCCAGGGTCAAGCTATCATCCAGGATCATGCCCAGATCCTTCACCCATCTAGACTGGGCAAGGGGAACCCTCCAGCACAAGCCTGGGTGGTAACCCCTCACCCCACCTCTGCCCCGACAACCTGGATCCACAACTAGTACCTCAGTCTTGTCTGGGTTGACCCTAAGCCAGTTCTGAGTCATCCACGTCTGGATAACAGTGCATTTTTTGTAGCTGAACATTATGTTGTTATTATATGACCAACGGGTAAAGTGTTCTAAATTCTTGATCATAGAAAGTCTCTCATTTGTGTCACTGACACTGCCACCCAGTTTAAAATCATCAGTAAATTTAATTAAGGGGTTATCACTATCTATTTATAAATTATGTATGTAAATATTAAAAAGCAGTGGTCTGAGGACTGACCCCTGAGCGACCCCACTGATAACATCACCAATCAAAGATAAGTATCCATTTATTCAGACTTTTTTTGTCCTGTCAGTAAGCCATGCATTGATCCAAGCAATTATGTTGTGGTTAATACCTAGTTTTATCAGTTTATCAATAATACCCTTGTGAGGTGTCAAAGGCTTTACAATAATGGAACAATATAACATCAACTGGTTTGTTGATGTCAAGATTTTTAGTGACAGTGTTGTAAAAGGTTAAGAGGTTCATATTACAACTTCTCTTGGC
This sequence comes from Neoceratodus forsteri, assembly GCA_016271365.2. NCBI lineage: Eukaryota > Metazoa > Chordata > Ceratodontiformes > Ceratodontidae > Neoceratodus > Neoceratodus forsteri. The sequence continues at coordinate 1,162,257,030 of CM057455.1, read as the reverse complement.
TGTGAAACCATGTTGGGTTCTATCTACTAAGCCATGGTTATTTAGGTATCCCATTAGCTCATCTTTAATAATTCCCTTGATAACCTTACTTGTAATCGAAGTAAGGCTAATGGACCTGTAGTTCGATGGTTGGTTCTTGCTACCTTTTTTAAAGATGGGGACCATGATAGCCATTTTCTAGTCCTTAGGAACACAGACCCCTGTTATGGTTATGTTCCCAGTTATAGATATGGGTGAAGTGAGTAAGTTCGCTAGTTCCTTCAATAGATGCGGGTGGGTCCCGCTTGGTCCTTCAGATTTATTACTGTCAAGTTTCTTTAATTTTTCCTTGATAAGCTCTGGTGTACATACAGTATGTGACTCAAGCTATCATTCTTTGTCCTTAACTTTGATGAATTTCAAGGGGGATTGTTATTCTGGGTGAAAGTGGAACAAAAATAGGTATTGAAAATAGTTGCCATGTCCTCAGGTTTGGTGTAGGTGGACCTGTAAGTTCTGCTAGATTTTCTTTTAGTGTTAATATAGGAATAGAAGCCCTTGGGGTTATATTTGGAACGTGCAAGCCTGAATGCAGTATCACTCCAAACTTTCTTAATTATTTCTTTCAGTTGTTTTAATGTATTTTTATATTTATTAATATTACTTGTAGTGTGATTCCTTTTCATTAGTGCAAATAGCCTTTTTTATTTATTAACCTTTGTATTTTATGGTTAAACTGGATTGTTTTTTTTCCCTTGAATAGAAGGTTTTTTTCTTAGGCATGAACTTATCTACCAAATTTTTTAATGTACTATGTCTATAAAAAGTGTCCAGGCTTGCTCAACATCCAAAGGCAATAATGTATTAGGTAGGTCGGCCTGAATGAGATGTTGTTCAGTTGATGTCCAGTCGGCCTTATTATAATTTATAATAAATGTGTTTCCCTTTATTGGATGTATTTTTTTATCAATCTCTGTATTGAAACTAACTATGTTATGATCATTGTTTGATAAAGGTGCCCTTACTTTAATGTTGAAAACTTTGCTGGGGATATTTGTAAATATTGTTCCCCCTTGTTGGTTCCCGGACCGCCTGATGTAGGTCAAGAGGACCAACGAGGTCTAAGATTTGCTGGTCCTGCAAGCTGGCAGCCTGTTCTATTGTCCAATTGATATTTGCCAGATTAAGATCCCCATAATAATTACACCACCTTTATCAGTTATACTGACTATTTTGTGCAGGAGTGAGTTGTTCAACTCAGGGGTATCATCTGGTGGTCTGTATATTGCTGCTAAATAAAAGCTATTCCGCCAGATGGATTCCACATTGTTTTCATCTACTGGGTCAGGTATGACCTCATGGCACTCGAGGGCTTCTTTAGTATATATCACAACCCCCCCCCACACAGCCTAACCTGGGCTTGTTAAATAGTTTGTAACCCTCTATTTCTTGGTTCCAGGTGCTGTTTTTATCCCACCAAGTTTCAGAGATGCATATAATGTCTGTATCAGATGCTAGAGAAATGGTAGTTAATTCAGTTAGTTTATTGCTATTGAGACTACGTGCATTAAGGGAGATGAAGGAAATATAATTTTTGTTGGCCTTGAACGTCTTATGTTTGGCAATGGGTGTTAGTAGCTGTTAGTTCTGTCTGTCCCTTGACCCCAGAAGTGTCTAGTTTAAATTAGGCATGACGGCCCTAACTATACTGTTCCTTAGGTTTTTACTACCTTTGTGACTAGGGTTGAGGCCATCCCCACATTACATATCTGGGTTATCTCTCCAAAAGTCCCAGTGCCTAATAAACCTATAATGTTGTTCTGTGCTCCAATTTCTCAGCCAAGTATTTATGTGCTTGATTTCATCCTGCCTTCTGTTGTTTGCCCATGGGACAAGTAGAATTTCTGAGAAAATTATTTCACACCCTTTACTTTTGAGTTTGTTTGCCAGTGTAACGAAATAATTTTTAATTACCCTTTCACTCTTCTTTCCAATGTCATTAACCCCTTCGTGTATTACTGGCAATGGGCACTCACCTGCCCCTTTAAAGATGGTGTCTGACATCCTAGTGATGTCACTAACTCCTGCTCCAGAGTAGCTGCAAACCATAATGTTCTCCTTATCATACTGGCAAATATGATTATCCGTATACTTGAGAAGTGAGTCACCTAGAACAATTAATTGCCTTGGTGTGTCCCTTTCTAATGGTGGCTGTTCTATGGCCTGTTGTCTATCCATGCTATAATTATTGTCACAATAATTTTGCTGAAGGGGTGTATATCTATTGGATAGCTGGATGGGGTTCATTTGAGGGGATGTATATCTGTAAGTATTGGGTTGAGATGCTGCTGTCCTAGTTGTAGTATTTGTTTCCTGGGACAGTAAATCTTTTGATTGTTGGGGGACTGTGAATCTCTCAAGAACCCTTTTCTTTCATTTTACTGTTTGCATCTCATGCCATTCATTGTCCTCATCACTGATCTCAGGGGTTGTTTTTCTTTTATTATTTGATGTACTAGGACTATTGGAGGGCATGGAGATGTTAGATTTAGTAACAGTGGGAAATGTTTTTAATTTATTGGCCATTACTTCCTGTCTTTTCTCTAGGTCTTCTAGTTGTTTAGTAAATAACAATACCTGTTTCTTGAGCTGGTTGTGTTCAACACATTTATTAAAGGTATAGGTTCCCAGTTGCTGCTCATGTGTATATAGGGCATACATGTGGCAGCAACTACATTCATAACCAATGTCCCCTTCAAGCGTAAGAACTTTACTCATCATGGTCGCATGGTATGTTTAAAGAGATACCCAGAGGATGTAGGTAAACAATCCAACCTTATGGTTACACACCAGTATGGTTTTGTGGCCTCCTCACTCACTTCTCCCGTTGCACCCTGCTTGCTTGCCCTGCTCGCAGAGGAGTACGCTAAATACAATCCTGTGATCTGGAAGTGCTCACCGGGCCATGCTCGGTAAATCAAATTCAATTTTAGTAATTATAGCATTCATTGAGCTTGTGACAACCCCTCATGTGGGAAATGGCAAGAGGAATATAGATCAAGTGCCCCCACTGAATAAAAAGCATCCCAGTGTAGTCAGTAGTTCTCTCTGCTACAGTGGAGAACTTAACCCCTTCTTCCAGCTTCCTGCTATGCAGTCTGCAGGGCTCCAAGTAAAAACAGCAAACTTTCAATAACATTCAATGTTCAGTAAGGGCTGAGTGTACCCTCTGGTGTTTCCGCCGGCAGTACTGCCCCTTAGCAAAATGACAATGGTCTCAATGGTCAGTAAGATGTGGCTATCAGGCCAAGCAGTTGTGAGCAGTATGATATGGTTAACAGGCCACTTGCTTGGCAGCAGTATGAGGTGACCAACAGGCTGATTGCATGCTAGCAGTATGTAGATCCTAGAATGAAAGAGTAAGAGTCATAACTTCATCAGCTAGAGGATGGAAGGTTTGAGTTGCATGAAGAAGCTCATGTTGATCATCTCTGGACATTCATTATGGAGGAGAAAGATGGACCTGTATTTATAATGGCTAAGGGTTCTTGGTCATTGGAATAAAATACGAGATGTTGTTCGTTCCAAAGGTCACCCCAAGTGAAACTGATTGTTGCAAGGGGATAAAGTACAGACAAGAAAGACAAAGGATTGGATTCTCAAAGCGCAGGCAGCACCAAAGGCAGCTTTGGCCAATTGCCAGTGCACAAGGGACCCTGCACCCAATTCCTGATCAGGTAGGGCTCCAGCAGCAAAGTCCAGTGGCTTGCGGCAACCATAGCGCTGCACCAAACAGAGGGTGCACCTGGACAGGTTGCCACAAGCTGTGGGCAGCTGTGTGGCAATGTCCCCAAGCATTCCCTGGGGGTCTAGCAGACCACCCAACCAAATCCCCCACTATTAAACATAAAGGTCTCATGGACCCCCTTCCAGCCCCAATCCCCCATTTTTATAATGTAAGATCCCTGATGATCTGGCACCCTCCCAAGTCCTGGTCCCCCATTATTGTAATTTAATATCCCTGGTGATCTAGCAGCCCTCTAAGCCCCGATCTCCATTATGATATATGAACATTTCATTGGTGGTCTAGTGGATCCCCACTCCCAGCCCAGCAGGCAGTGTCTCACCACCTGCTCCCCATCACCAAATTGAGCCAATGACTGGCACAGCCCACCACTCACCACAATGGCCAGCCACCAACTGAGCTCTCAATGAGTGCTGTACTGTATTTAGCAGATGGGGGGACAGGTTGTTGGCACACTCAGCCTTCCTGGCCTTTTCCAAGGTCATCCCTGTGTTGGGCAGGGATGAGAAGAAGAGTAGAATAAGGAAGAATGAGATAGAGAAGTTTAATGGGTGGCTTAAAGGGTTTTGTCAGGAGATGGGGTACCATTCTGTGGGGGACTGGATGGATTTCTGGGACAGGAGGCTCTTAAAGAGTGATGGACTCAACTGGACAAGTCAATGGACAAGTGTACTGGGGCAGAAATTTTTAATTTATATCAGCTAGCTAACCTGACTGTGGGGGAGACTGGGACTAGAGGAACCACAGTGATGGCTGTGAGGAAGGGGAACCTAGCTAGTACTCTCACATATCTGGGGACTTGTACCAACATAGCAGGTAACAATAGTAACCAAACTGGGCTAGGGGAAGATACATTAGTAGGGGGAGCAAAAAGTGTGACATCACCATGAAAAACAATTGCTTGGAGCACCAGAAGTCAGGCCTTGCTGGATATATTCCAAGACTGTCTACTTATACAGCAAGTTAAGAAGCCCACCAGGCAGGAGGCCATTCTCAATGTGGTGCTCACCAACTCCGAGGTGGTAGGAACTATGAGAGTAGGGGAGCTACTAGGGAACAGCAACAACAGCTACATTTTGTTTTAACCGACCCTTGGGACTGAGATACCCCAGTCAAGAGCTGAGGTTATTGATTTCAGAAGACCAGACTTTAGTAGGTTGAGGGAGTTGGTCCAGGGCAAGTAAGTTGGGTTGAGAGCATAGGAGATGTGGAAGAGAGATATGGGGCAATAAAAGGGACCATTCTCAAGGCATCTGTGTTATGCTTGAGAACAGTAACCAAAAGTAACAAGTTTAAGAGACCATTATGGTTCTTGACAAGGGTCAGGGAAGAGGTGAGGAACAAGAAAAAGGCCTTCTATAGGTAAAAAGAAAAGCAAGGGGAGAAAGAGTTGGGAAAATAATTACTAAGAAATAAGGCGGTAAAGAGAGTGGTTAGGCAGGCAAAAGCTGACACAGAGCTGCATACTACAGAGGGGGTCAAGGGCGAAGAAAACATTTCTTCTGGTATATTAGGGAAAAAAGCAAGAAGGGAGGAAGAATTGTTAGGCTATTGGGGGGTAAGGTGATAGAGGAGGAGGATGTGCAAAAGGCTGCCATCATAAATGATTATTTTTGCTCTGTCTTCACTAGCAAGGATTGGAGGCCTTTGCCAGAGGGTGGCATCAAAGCTACAAAAGGGGTCTTGGAGATGAGACATCCAGTATTTACAAGCAAAAGGGTTCAGAAATGGCTAGCTGCCATACAGAAAGATAAGGCCCTGGGACCGGATGAGATGCACCTGATGGTGCTCAGGGAACTAGCAGCAGAACTGGCTGAACCCCTGGTAGGACTATTTAGTACAGTAGCTCATTACATACAGGGGTGGTATTAAAGGACTGGGGGGTGGAAGACATAGTTTTGCTCCATAAGAGGGGTGGAAAAGGAACAGGCAGAGAACTACAGATCTGTTAGTCTTACCTCAGTTGTAGGGAAGCTGATGGAGTCACTGATCAAAGAGGACCTGATGGACTACCTGGAGAGTAGTGGTCTCTAGAATAGTAAACCGCATGGGTTTATGGCAGGGAGGTCTTGTCAGACTAACCTGCTAGTCTTCTTTGATTGGGTGATGCAGGCATTGGATAGGATCACACCATGGATTTACTCTATTTTGACTTAAGCAAGGCTTTCAACTTGATACCTCACAGATGCTTGATGAAGAAGATGGTGGATCTGGGTATGTCTAGGGATGTAGTAAGGTGGATAGGTAACTGGTTAAGGAGAAGCAGCAGAGGACTGTGGTTAGTGGGTATGGTGAGTAGAGAGGGAGGTCATGAGCAGGGTACCACAGGAATCTGTCCTGGGCCTGGTCCTCTTCAAATGTACATTAGCAATATTGGAGAGGGAATCTGAGGCAGGTTGTGTCTCTTCAAAATGGTACTAAGTCTTGTGAGAGGTTGGAGAGTGATGAGTGTATAAGGGAAATGCAGAGTGACCTGCAAAGGTTACAGAGGTGGTCTAAGATTTGGCAGTTGAAATGCACCACCAAAAAGTGCAAGGTGATGCACCTAGGGAACAAGAACCCCAGGACTGAACACTAGATGGGTGGGTTAAGACTTAGCACTAAGGCTGAGGAACACAACCTAGGAGTTATCTACAGTAACACCCTTAAACAATCAAGCCAGTGCAGCAAGGCCTATAGTAAAGCAAACAGGTTGCTGAGGTGTATCAAGAGGGGTATTGACAGCAGAAGGAAATATTTAATACTACCCCTTTATAGATCTTTGGTGAGGCCTCACCTGGAGTACTGTGCTCAGTTCTGAGGCCTTACCTCAGGAAAGATAAGGACAGGCTGGGGACATGCAGTGAAGGGTTACAAAAATGATTCAGGGACAACAAGGCAGGTCTTAAGAGGAGTGACTCAAGGTACTAAACGTGCTCACTGGGGACCAGAAGGGAGAGGGGAGATATGATACAGACCTTCAAGTGCCTAAAAGGAATAAACAAGGTGAACTGTGGGGACTTTTTTAGCATGAGTAACAGTTTGAGATCACACGGGCATGAGTGGAAACTAACAGAGAGGAGGTTCAGGAGGGACATGAGGAAGTATTATTATACTGAAAGGGGGGGTGGAACCATGGAACAGTTTACCAGCTGTGCTGGTGGGTGCTAAAACCATTAATGGTTTCAAGCACAGTTAGGACAGAGTGAAAGGTATAGTAGTTACTTGGAAAGACAAAACCTTGGAGGTGAATGGGGATTGATGTGGAGGGCTAGTACACTGGACCTATTTCACCACGGGTATACTGGATGGACCATTGGTCTTTTTCTTCTGTCATTGTGTATGTTTCTATGAAAGAAGGTAACTGGTGCAGTCTTTTTGGACCTCAGCAAAGCTTTTGATACTGTTGATCACAAACTATTAGTCAATTGTCTTGCAAAGTTGGGTGCCACATACCATACCACCCAGTGGTTCTCTAGCTACCTAACTGGAAGATTCCAAAAAGTAAAGGCTGAAGGCTTTTTTTCTGCTGCCTTGCCAGTTGCAAGAGGAGTCCCCAAGGATCCATTTTAGGCCCTATCTTGTTTTCTTTGTACATTAATGACTTAGATGCTAACATATCTACGTCCAATCTGCACTTTTGCAGATGATACTGTGTTGTATACTTTGGTTCATACGTTATCTGAAGTCAAGGGAGTGCTTCAGCGGACTTCGCACAACTTGACATAATCTAAAAGGCAAAGCTTCTGCTCAATGCTAAGAAGACTAAAGCGATGATATTCTCCGCAGTGCTGTCGAAGGCCCCCAATACCCTTGCCCAAGACTTCATTGTCACCACGCTAAGCGAGCCTCTGGAAGTTGTAACCAAATTTAAAATATCTGGGTATCTGGATCGACAATAAATTATCTTTCAATGACCACGTCGAAGATGTCTCTAGAAGGTTAAAAGCAAGGTTAGGTTTCTTCTACAGAAATAGGCCCCTTTTTCCCCTTGAAACGTGAAACAAGCTTGTACAGGCCACTTTTCTCCCCCTCCTCGACTATGGCGATGTAATCTATTCCTCCACCACTCTTGCAAATCTAAGTAAACTGGACATCCTTTATCACTGTGCGTTACGGTTCATTACCAACTCCCCTTACCGTTCGCACCACTGTGACTTATATGCAGCTGTTGGTTGGACATCCCTTACTACTAGACGCCTACTCCATGCTGGGCTATGGACTTTAAACTGCTCCTGCAGAAATTGCCAAGCTATCTCTCTTCCCTTATTAGTATCTCACATAGTGCATACTCGTTAAGAAAATCTGACTTTATTATGCTTGACATACCAAGGACACGGACTTCCTTTGGTAAACATGCTATTGCATATGCCCTTCCCTCCATTTGGAACCAATTACAAACCGTACTGAAACTAACTAGCACAGTTTCAATAAACTTCTACAAATCGCTAAGTTCAGCCAAAATAAAAGACACCTGTAACTGTCATTAAGTCTCTTCCTCCCCCATGTGTGCCATATTTATCCACTGATAAGGTATAATTGATTTGTCATATTAACTGCTTTCCTTTCCCCTTCTACTCCTGGCTTTATCTATGCTTATGCTCCACTGCTACTCTATCAAATCACTCCTCCCCCCCCATATCAGTTGTAGTCTGTTGTTTGTTCTAGCTGCCAAAATATATGTATTGCACACACTAGTCATGTTTTATTTATCAGTATGCAACCTGTAAGTCGCTTCCCTGTTTCATAGCAATGTTTACCATCTGCGGTCACCCTATGTGGTACCCTTGTATGTATATCCAGCCTGTATCATGTAATGTGCATTTCATGTATATACTGTTATTACCTATCTGTGTTTGTACTTTAAGTGTTTATGTCACAGGACCTCCTTGTGAATGAGCTTGCTCAATGGAGTTTTCCTGCAATAAACTTGATAAACTTGAACTTGAAAGTAAAGCCATTTGGGGAGTTACAGGTGAGCAAAACAAAGTCTTCATTTTGCTGTTTTGTAATGTTTTTGCATCTCTGTAACTTTGTTCCCCACCATCAACTGATTTTCACAACATTTTCAGTATTAAGAAATCCTTGTACCAGCTCCACATGTACCAAATTGCATGCAAATCACTAGGTCCAGGGTGAGTTATAAAGGTGCAAAATTCAGAGTTTAACACAGAAGTGCTTACTCAACCCTAATATATTGGCATGATTGCGCCTGCATAATATAATGGCAAGAGAACCAGATGCATAATGTCACAGAAGGTAATGCAAGAACAGGACAGTCTAAAAGTGGGATTCACTGAGGGGTGATGAAAAAACTTTAATTTCACAAGCCATATTCATAAACCTAACTAATATTAACAAAATATTTGATTAAATATATAATGTACAATTTAGAACCCTCAGGAACCTTCCAGAATACCCCTGCCTTACTGGAGGTGGGGAGTATGACAACATTACAGTATGTGCAGCAATACAGAAAAAGATGTATAGTTTATGAATTGTCTAGCCTCTTCACGGTAGAAGGTACATTTACAGTATAGTGCTTTGTTTTTTTCAGTTACTATGTTAAAGGTCTTTCAGAAATGGTTTTCGTAAGTGCAACCATTACCTTGTATTTAATGAATATGATTTTTTTTCTTTTTTTTGACTAAACACAATAAAAACAATTAATTACAGATATTCTGCTCTTTACTAATTGGAGGAATTTTGCAAACATTTTCAAAAATTTACATGCAAAAAATTTCAGAAGCAAAATGAAAATTTCTCTAGAAATTCTACCAGCAGAATTTATATTTTTGTTCAGCCCTACCATTTATAGATCATAATAGCCCTTACCAACCTTGCTGCAGCCTGCTGCAACTCTTCTACCCATAAAATCCCTTTTAAGAGGAGTAGCAGTAGTTTGAGAGGCCTGGAACTTGATAGAAAGGTGAGTGGAAGGATGTGACATTCAAGCTGCAATTTAGTAGAACTGGAGCTAAAAGGGTTTTCCAATAAATGATAGAGAATTATTGCTGGTGAACGAGTGGGTGGTGAGGCTTTGGGCTACCAGTGAATTGGCCAGTGTGCCAAAGTAATTCCTGGATCAGTGTCCCAAAATAGGACCACGAGGTAATGGGGGAGCAGGGGAAGGGACACTTCTGGGTGACACACCTGGATTCTGTGGAGTTAGCATGGCATCCACAGGGCTCTATGATGCCAATTTCATGAACCGGCATCACAGCAATGGAATTTATGTTGACCTCAAGTTGCGGTTGACATAAATCCATATGAGAACCCAGTCCTTGTTTCTATCGGGGGGCCTCACCCCTCGAACTCCCCATGTGGGGAGCTCTTCCCCCCTGCACCCCCATACTAAATACAATCAACTCTGAAAAGGAGTTGATTCGGGAAGGGCATGCAGGACCAGGAAACCCTGTGCCTGGGTCTCTGGCGCACCATTACAGTGAACTGTTGATGTCAGCATCGACGTTCACTGTAATGGTGTTGCTGTTGGGGGGGTATACCCATCTGCAGTGTGGTTGGTGCTATGCCATGCTGGGACTCTATGAGTAATACTAATCAAAATGTTAGTGGGTGCAAGCTTCATATATGCCCACTAACACTTGGCAAACTCATTTACAATCTGACTTAGACACTGGGCAGACTCCTCTCCAAATGCAGAAATTAATGAAAATGGGAATTGTGCAAATCGGTAATGGCTCAGTGGATGACATTTTGCTGCCCACATTGCATCCCCATCCTTATTTTACTGAGGATAGGGCCCAACATGTGTATTTTCATCGCCCAAACATTTTGTCATTTTCCAGTCACTATACACAAAGGGATGAATTTTCAGAAGGGTGCTACTGATTTGCAACACCTATCAGATGTAACTGCTGAAACTGCACTTGGTTGTTAGACCACCTATGAAGTAGGCTATCAGGTGCAGTTGTCAGGTTTGCAGCACATATGGTGCCACATGTCATAAAATGGAACTTGCATGATTTGGTGGATGCAAGCTGCCACAAATCATGGAAACAATTGTAAAAACCTGGACACCTTTGTAACTAAAGCTGTTTTTGCACAACTGGGAAGATGTTGAAGGAATGAAAAGTAACCCCATGCATCAGCTTCCCTTCTACAAATTCTACCCTTACCTTCTACATTTGACTGACACCCATAGGGGCTATGTATATTTTGCTTTACATAAGCTTTTCTTCATTTCTTTCTTGTCTATTGTGATAAAATAATCAACAGTACTTGTTTACATAATTGTTTATATCTTTCACTCTTACTTGAACATATTTTCAAATGGCTGAATTATTATTATTTTTGCTAGGACAAAAATACTGTATATCTTGGCCTAAATGGAATATGTGAGCCCATTTTGAACATTTTCTTTTCACTACTACAGCTTCATTCATCCATGCTCCTGTTCTCTACTGGCTGATAGTTTCCTCTAAAATAATTACTGTAATACCCTGATTATTTTAAAGCAGTCAGTTTTTGTCTGCCTAGGGCTATTTCAATTCAAAGGTTTATTGTATAACAAGTTATGTTGTTACAGTTGGTGCAATTTTTTCTGATAAATTCATACATAGATAAAATATCCTTTAATATTGTCAAAAATACTAAAATAAACACCAATTTCATTGTTATCATGTTATTGCACTTAATTCCCAGCCACCTAAATTTCCCTCTAGATTAGCTTATCATATTCTTGACATTTGCTCTTATGTAATTCTTTCCATTAGTTCATATCTGTAATATTTCTCTATTGCTCTTTATGCACTTTTTAGTTTTTTGTCCCTCATATGCAGTTTTTGTGTATCAATAACCTTAAGAAAATATATCTCATTTTCCAACATTTTAATTGACCCAGAATTCAGTAAATTAGCTGTCAAATCCTTGGGGTTACCTTCCATTTGTCTAAGAGTGTACCCCAATATTTTATTTCTATATTTTTCATAAAGCTGACATAAGATAAGTGCACTATATCATCTGTGCCCTGGTTGCACTTAACATGGAAGACGTTATTGCTTTGTTTATAGTATGTTTGAATCTCTCTCACTTTTATGGTACTCAAAAATTAATTTTATAAATAAATTCCTTCTGTATGGATCTTTGATTAATATTAGGCATTCTCCAGGCCAAAAAACTGCTTGTTCAATGCTAGCCATTGACTAATTTTATATTCTAAGCATCTTTCCATATCCTTCTGTTTGAAAATGCCACTTATTTGATTCTTGGTGGAATTATGTATTTCTTCTGATATCTTTCTACAAATATCTGGTATATTTTGCAAAAGGCCATAAGATTTGATCTACTTTTCTTTTACTTTAATTATTGGGAAGGTGAATTTCCTATCTTGATAAGCGATAGCCTCATCTAGGCATTTTCTTGGAAGTCGATGTTCCTGCATATTGTATACCTTGAACTAATATAAGATTATCCTTTCCTGGATTAAGCATTCAAGAGAGACCTGTCCCATTTCAACTCTAATTAGTGCCTCTGGGGCTCCTGGTGAAAGGCCCATTAACTTCCTATAAAATATATTAATGACTTTTTCGATTTTGTTATTCTTTTTCAGTCCCCAAATGTCAGTTCTGTATAAGATTTGATTCCTTATCTTAGCATTAATAACTTTTATTGAGTCTTTTATTGAACTACTTCCAAATTTGTAAGAAAAACTTGAAATAGCTGCTACATTTATTGAATTTTTATTTCCATCTCCTTTATGTGGTTCCATGAGAAATTTTCATTCATATTAATGCCCAAGTACTTGAAATCCCTTACCTGTTCTAGTATATGATTATAAATTCTTACGTTGTATTTTTCTTGCTTTTGTTTCTAAATATCACAGTCTTGGTTTTCTCAAAGTTGATTTATAATAATGCCGTCTTACATTCTTGATGAAATGTCTCTGATAATCTTTTTGTCCACAAATAGCTTGTTGAAATTAACACTACATCATCTGCAAAAGCTAAATATGGGCAACATTGTTCACCAATTTGGGGCATATGTTGCTCTGATTTGTAATATTTAATCAAAATTCTGTTTATAAATAGATTAAATAAAATCAGTGACAGGACACAGCCTTGTCTTACACCCCGTTCCCTCTGAATTCATCTGTGGTTTCACCGTTACTATTGTACCTAATTTTAATTTGGTTTTCTTTATAAAGTGTCTTTAATAGATTTAGCATTGCTATTTCCATTCCTATATCTTCTAGGCAATTCCAAAGTAATGTTCTATTTATGCTATTGAAAGCTATGTTCAAATATATATATGTGCAAAACAGTGTTTTTTTTTTTGGGATAATTGTGTGCTTACAAATTAATTGGCTTAAAACATAACATTGGTCTATTGTTGAATGATTTGCCATAAATCCAGCTTGGGCTTCATCTATTAATTTGTATTCATCAATCCATTCCAATATTTTGTTATTTAAAATTCTTGTAAAAATTTTCTGGGCATTATCAAGTAAACTTATAGGTCTATAACAGGCTGGATTCTGTCTTTCTCCTTTTTCAAATATTGCTACAATAATTGCACTACCCTATGATTTTGGTGTCTTGCCTGTTTCTATGACATAATTGAATAATCTAGCTTGAGTTGGTAGCGTAGGTCTAACTGCTTAATTATGACATTGATCAGTATGCCATTTGGGCCTGGTGCTTTATGCCTCTTACATTTTTTAATAGAATAATATAATAAAGGAGTAATGCACGATAGAGTGTGTGTCGTGCTGGGATAACGCAATGCCTGGGGGGGTTGGGCATGAGACCACAGGCCAAGTGCGTCCAATGCCCCAGGTGTGGTGTTATCCCAAATGACACACACCCTGGAGTGCATTATTCCTATTATACAATGGCTCATTGTTATACAGAATAAAAAAATAATTTTAAAGATGTTTTTGTGTGGAAAAATATTTTTGTTTTTAAGAGAAGATGAAACAATCAATCAAATGCTCAGTAAAACCATCAATCAAATGCTCATCTACATGGGTTCACAGTGCTGAGACTAGACCTGTGGCGACGTGCTGGGATAACACCATGGGTCCAGCCCAAAACTGACCAATCACAGTCCAAGATTCTTTCTTGCCATTGTATAATTCAGGTTCATCTATTTGTTTCTTTAGTGGTGTCCATTTACTTGTTACCGGTTCTTGAAAAGTTACATTATCTGTATCGCAAAACATGGTTTTGAAATGCTGCATCCATTTTATTGGCTGTACTGCACATAGGCTTCTGCATCCCCTCTATTTTCCCCTACGCCTTTTGCTATAATAGTCCAGACTTTTTTGCTGTCATTTTTGTAAACTGCATTTTCTACCTTTCTCCATAATTCTGTCTATATTTTTCTTTATGAATGTTAACAATTTTATGAATTATTTTCTAAGCCTGTAAAGTTCTTTTCTGTTCTCCAGAGCTGTTTGTTTGTTGGTTCTCTGTGACTGTATATTCAGTTTTCTCTTGGCTATAGCACATTCCTTTCTAAATCAGGGCTTCCCCATATTTCTTTTTTTAGATATTTATTTTTTTACATACCCAAGCTTTTAGTTGTTGGACTATATTTTCATATTTTATTATACAGTCCTCTTATTCTTCTGATTCTATATACTTATTTATTTAATATATAATTCCTCTTTCTTCCATTGATGCTCAACAGTTCTTATGGTTTATTTCATCCCAACATATGCCTTTTTTGGTTTGCACCATTTTGGGTAATATATCTACAGTAGCTGATTTAGTTGTACAGTATTTTGATTATCTCTCACTATTGCTTGTATTTCCAGTGGAACATGTTCACTTTCAACTCTGTCCCCGATTTTCATATTTACAAAATTTTCAACCGTGTTTATACTAATCCATGTTATGTCTATTATTGAGGTACCTCTGTTGTTTATGAAAGTATAACCACCCTTACAGTCTAAGGTAGCTATTCCATTGACTAGTAGAAAATTCCTTGCTCTAAAGGTAATACAAACCTTTTTTCCCTAATTCATTATACTTTTTTCTCCATAGTATTTCTGGTATCCTTAAGTCCTTCACTGTTGCAAATAGTTATAACCTCTGAGATATCTTTTGTGATAGTTGGCAAATGACCCACTTTTGCATTAAAATCTCCTAACACAATTATTCTGGCTAGTGGGTTAATTATTGTTTCTTTGGCTACTATATTTTCTAGATACTCACTGATTTTAGATCTTGTACAATTATAATTAGATGGGGGGATATAGATGTTCAATATTAATATTTCCTTATCCTGATTCTTGATTCTTATCCCCAGTATATTATCATTTTTTATTGCAATTTCCGCAGTTGAATATTTTTTCTTAATTTATTTAAGATTAGCAATCCCCCCATTTTTCGTCCATTTTTCTTGTTCCTTTTGGTACATTTGAAATATGATTTATAACCATTCAGTGTGATTTCATTACTTGCCCATGGTTCTTGTTGGTGAATTAGATCACAGTTGTTGAGGTATTTTATCTGCTAATTTATTTTTGATACAAGAGATATTCCATGACAATACCTTTGAGATCTTGCACCCTAATGGCTCTTTTTTCTTGCCTGGCTTTTTTTTCTGGTCAAGATTCAATAGCTGTATCCAGTATTTTGAATCTGTTCACATTTTCAAACATTTCCACCCATTCAGATTGCTTTTCCTGTACCTCTTTGTTTCTATGTAATCTGTTATCTTCAAAGATGTAAATCCCTAGATGGTCCAACTCACATGTCGTTTGCATGATCTGTGTATAGAACTGATCATTATCAATCCAAATTATCTGTCACTTGTCTTCCCATCTTATTGCCCTTTTAATACAATGTCTTAATCCTGTTATTTTCAGAATGGGCTCCAGTAATTCTTCCATTTTTATTCTCAAATTATGTTTCATTTCATTTGTAAAATATTCCAGTCTGAAAATAGAAAGTGATTTACTGTCAGTTTCTTGTCTTAATTTTTATTACCTTTTTTTAATATTCTGGAAACATTTGCCCTACGGTTGAAATGCTCTCACAGTTTATATCCACTTGTTATAGTTTTGTTTTATTGAATTCTATAGTTCTTAGAATCAAATATTTGTTTGATATTACTAGAACCCATTCCTTGTCCTCAATTGGCCTCACAGTTCTTATATTTTATATCAGTGACTGGTCATTTCCCAAAATATGCAAGACCAGGCTTTTGATGTTTTCATTGAGCACTTCCTCAGTCTCATTTAGCAGCATGTCAACATCAAAAAATGATAGAACATAGTCTGAATCCTTTGTTTTTCCCATAACATTCATAAAACTGTCCCCCAAAGTGTGTCCTTTTTTAATTTCAAATGTTATTCTCCCCAATTCTTTTTACCTCCTTCACTTAATTTAATCTTTTTTCCTTACTATTTTCCCAGTCAGTTTTCTGTTTTGTTTTTTTGTTTCCCTTGCTCTCTGCTTTAATTTTTCTTATTTTCTTGTTGCAATAATCTATGACACCAGTATTTTTCTTTGTTCTATTATTTTTTGATCCCTTTTTTCTTTCTTGGAATTTCCCAACATGTGATTCAGCTGAAAATCTGTTCTTGAGTAGTGCCAAGCTCCTTCTCATCCTGGTCCCTCTTTGTGTTTGTATTTCTGTTTCTTGTTTTCTTTGTCTTCCTTTCCCCCTTTTGGACTCCTTTTGTTAATTTCTGGGTATTTTCTTTTTTTTTTTGATTTACCCTCTGCCTTTTTTTATTTCCTTCTCCTCTTCTTTAATCCACAATGTTTTATTTCTTAGCTTCAATTCCTTGCATATACTATCTTCCCTTACCCTTGGTGTACATAGCATTGTTAGCTCCACTGTTAAATCTTGGCTCTGATTACCATATCTAGAGGAGTCCTGGCTGTTACCCCACATGTCTTTCTCTCCTTTTCATTTTTTTGTCATAGTAGTTGTTAGTTTGTAAATCCTGTATGGCTTTTTTGCTTTCAATAGCTATCCCTTTTATAAAATGTGATTCCTGAGCTATTTTAACTAGCTGTTCAAACATTAAAATGGTTAAATCTTTAGTTATCCTCTCTATATCTGTTACAAAAGTTTTTTCATGACTCATAAATATTGTAGTTCCCTCTTCATCACTGCCTCCAGTGATGTAGGATTCCTATAGTTCTTTGTTAGTTTTATTATCCTTGTTTTCCTCACCTAGTTTACTATCTATCATTTTTAATCCTTGAATTATATGGTATAGATGGTTTCTTACCTCATGAACTTTTAGAGGTAGATTGGTGTATGGAGTCTCATAATCTGTACCATTTTTATCTTCTTTGGTCTCTCTTGTGTTCTGGTTCTGAAAACTATTTCCCCTACATATACTATTGTTCAGTTCTCTATGGCTTTTATTTTCTTGTTATTTTTCCTTTATTTGTGATGGTATACCACTAAAAGGGTGACTGAGATTAAGTGACTCAAATATGAGTGACTCAATCTCAGCACCTGGAATATGGACTACCCTGCAAGGGTAGTGACGAGCAAAGAACAGGGTGACAGGAAGACTGGAAGAGGAGGGAGAGTATGTAAGGGATAATGCAGCATAAGGCTGCAAAGCTGGTGCTGTGGTGGAGTGGTGAGGGTAGCTGGCTATGATGGGGAGGGTGCAGGGTTTGGGACTGGGGAGGGATACAGTATTTTTTCTTTTTTTTTATTGCTCCATGAGTAATTTATATTTTTTTTCAAAGTTTCCCCCTCCTCAACATGC
This sequence comes from Neoceratodus forsteri, assembly GCA_016271365.2. Taxonomy (NCBI): domain Eukaryota; kingdom Metazoa; phylum Chordata; order Ceratodontiformes; family Ceratodontidae; genus Neoceratodus; species Neoceratodus forsteri. The sequence continues at coordinate 1,162,239,559 of CM057455.1, read as the reverse complement.
ACCCCCCTGGAGTTAGTAATCCTTAGTAAGGGGGGTGTGGGGGGCAGCCCACCACAGAACAACCTTTTCTGTGTTCACCGGTGTTTCCTTGCTGTGAGTGTACATCACCTTTTTGTTTTTTCGGAGATGTACACTCACCATAAAGGTGATCACTATTTTGTGATTGGCATTATGACATGGAACTGTATGTGATTTTGGGGTGGATGTTTTAAATTCTATACCTCTGTCTTGGTTTGTTAAACCCTCTTGTGACTTATTTTGCTCAGTTTTTATTTTGATAATAGATGAGGTGATCCGAGGTTGCTGCAAGCGTCCCTCATTCATCCCCTTTTCCCCCTTCTTGCCTTTATTCCCATCTGCCAAGGGCTAAATGACCTGGGGCTTGATTCACAAAATTCACAAAAAATCACAAAGGCAACACAAAAATTTTGCATCATGCTTTGCAATTGCCCAGGTGTTAAAAATCCTATTCATAGATGGATAGCATATTACGCTATCCAACTGTGAATAGGGCTAGGTCAAGTTAGCAGTTACCCCAGTACCATTACCTCAAACCCCTCTAGTGCCGCCCCAACCTGCATCCTGGGGAATGGCCCCACAATGAGTATCGCAAGTGCGCTATTTGGTATTCACAAAAGCAGCAATGCAAATGAGCCCATTGGGCATGCAAGACAATTTATGTCCATTTGCATGCCCATTATGGGCCTATTTACATGGGCTGCAATGGAGTTCAGCATGTCCCCCACTGATCGCTGGCCCAAGTAAAACAAAAGTCCCTGGTGTCAGTGGCTCCACCCACCCCCTGTGATTGCTGATTGCTGACCCAGAAAAAAGAATAGTTCCTGATGGCTAGTGGTCCCTCCCCCCACCTGATCACCCACTCAATATGATATAAAGATATCCCTGGTGACTAGTGGTCCCTCCTCCAATCTGATTCCTCTCCCCACATTTAAATCAATATTCTCTGGTGTCCAGTGGTACCCCCCTCACCAATTGCTAGCCTGATATAAAATGCAGATATTTCCTCTTGGTCTAGCAGACCTCCTCCCTATCACTGATCTGCCCATATGATGCAAGTCATATTTTTCCCTGGTGTCTTGTGGACCCCCCACCCCAGCAGGTAGTGTCCCACCAAGCTGTTCCCCCAATCCCAAACCTGAGAAAGCGACCAGCACAGCCTTCCTCTCTCCACCATGGCTGGCCACCAACTGAGCTCTCAATGAGCACTTACTGTGTACAGTATGCACTTATTGACATTAATTGACAGCTCAGAATGAACTGTCATTCAATAAGCAGGTACTGTATACAGTATGTGCTCATTGAGCACTCAGTCAGTGGTCAGCTGTGGTGGAGAGAGGAGGGCTGTGCTGGACACCGGTTCATATTCGGGATGGGGGAGCAGGGTGGTGGGACACTACCTGCTGGGATGGGGTTGGGCATCCACTAGACATCAGGGAATAATATGACTTGCAGGATACAGGCAGATTTTGGATTAGGAGGGGAGTCCACTAGACCACAGAGAAATATCTGCATTTTTTATCAGGCTGGCGATCAGCAAGGGGGAGAGATCACTGGACACCAGAAAACAATGATTTAGATGTGGGGAGAGTGATTGGGTGGGGGGCACTAGTCACCAGGGACATCTTTATTTCATATTGGGTAGGTGATCAGGTGGGGGGAGGGACCACTGACTCCAGGAGTATTCTTCATTTTACTGGGGCCAGCAATCAGTGGGGGGCACTAGCACCAGGGAGACTGTTTTTTATTACTCTGACCAGTGAGCTGTGAGAAAGGTGCCACAGTACCTCCACCAACCACTAGGGTTGCACAGAATTAAAGCAAGGTCTCACTCAGTGTTATTTTCTCCACACAAGGGAACCCTGCAAAAGGCTCTTGCAAGGAGAAAATACTTTGTGAATGGGACTGTGCCAATATACAGCTTCCTGTCCCTCATTTGCATTGTAGATTCCTCCACACTTTGCTCCAGCACAAACCCAGTTTGAGCCCACAAACGGGGCCTTTGTGAATATGCCAGGGCAAAGTTTTATAAATCTGGCCGCTGGGTGGCAATCAAAACTAAAATAGATTGATTAATAATACTAATGGTAAATCATCAGCCCTGCTTCAAGCAGTCAGCAGTGATGATCTGACTACCCATGAGGATAGCTTATGACCATAAGGGGACCACATGTGCAGCATTTGAAAAAGTGCAGTGGATCATACTTGAAATGAGGGTTTATAATTTTATTTCATTTCTTTTACTGTTTTTTTAATTAAAAATCAAACATAGTTAGACTGATAAAATATTTATAAAGCAAGAAGCATCAATGGCAGCTAAATGAGTGTTTGCTTGCATGTTCTTACCGTAAGGTAAACCACAACATGTAGTTGAACATTTCTGGCACCCTGAGGATGCAAGCTGTCAGAAATACTCTGGTCACTATATTAATGACTTTTTGTCACTAACCCACTGAAATCCAGTAGTGTCTGGACACTTTCTCCCAAGCCTCTTTTTATTGTACTTTGTGTTCCTATGGATAAGTTTGTGCTTGAATGCTTTTCCATAATACTGTCTCTTGTACACTAGCTATGTCTGAATCAGATGTACTGGATCATTATCAGAAGAAAGAGAAGCAGTGTTTCCCTATTAGCACCAGCTGCTGGACTTTTTCTTTTTCTAGAATGACACCTTTAAAGTAATTGAAAATTCTGCATATTTCATTCATGTATTTAGTTATTTGTTTCTGTGCACTAGAAAGGGGGGACTAGAATATATTTCATGTTTTCAGCTAAGTTATACCCCCTCTCATTCTAGATACTGATGTCACTATTATGGTTGCAGTGAATTTGAAATTTGCAAATAAACTTCTCATGAAGTATCCATTTGGTCGAATTGTCTGCAAAATGGGCCCTTAACATGAAATTTCTACCTCACAGAAAAAAAAAAAGCTTAGGAAAGTGGTACTTTTCATACCCACAAAAAAAAAAAAAAAAAAACGCTCTTGAAAGTTAGGCTTTGCTGGTAAAAGGTAAACAGACCATTAGTGGAGTTGTTATTAATTTCAAAGTTTTTTTTTGTGGAAAAAACCTCCATGAACTTTCATAGCCCCTTTGCAGTGAAAGTCAATAAATGTAAAGGTTTTTTATACTTTAAGTACTCTTTAGTTTATTTCTTTAGCCATGTTATGAGGACTTGCAATATGATAATGCTACTGCATTCCTGATGCATGTGGAACTGCTGTAAGTGTATGCAAGACCACCTAAGTGGATGTCTAATGTGTCCGCACAAATTCTGTGATTTGTAACAAATTTGGAGCCACTTGGGTAATAGTGGAGGACTCCAGACCCAAAAAGTAGCCAATGGTACATCAAGGAATTAGTGTACATTATACTATACTACTGCTATGACACTTGCATGTGTGAGAGCTGAACACTACCATTGTCAGCTCAGAAGAAATTGTAACACAAGAAAATGGGGTGGGGTGGAGTCTCCCTTGTGACAAAGCCTAAATGTTGGCTTTGTTAAGGAGAATGGGGGGCTTCACTCTCCTTTTTTATTGTAACAGGTAGTGTATTGGTTTGTTTATGCCAGTATATTACTACTCCTACTGCACAGCATGTTCAACTGTTTCATAGAACAGCAGAGCAGGTGGCACTGGCTTGAGAGTGCTCTTAGCATGGAGGAAGTGTCGACATGCTGAAGAGTTTTGCGTACATAGAAAAAGAGTGTAAGTAGGTCCAGACCCCTCCACTATTGCTGCTACTTGAGTGCAAAAAAGAATAACATTTCATACATCCGTATATGATGCATGCATCTTTTTTACCATAAAGCGAATGAAACTGTTACAAATGCGGCTGTAATTTTGAAACTGGTGCAGGGTTTACAGAAATGCAACTGAATAAACTGCAACAGTCTGACTAAAAATCCAGCCACTAGTCACTAGCATATTTGATGTGTTTAAATTTATTTAATCATTTCTATATTTTAATAATTTTGTGCCCAATACCTTCATACACAGGAACATATATGAATGTTACGATGAAAGATTAGTTGCCTATCAAGTCCACCTCTCCCAATTCTCAGTGGTAGTATCTCCACTTTTGACTCCTGTAAATAATCAACTAATTTTTCTTTGAATGTTTTCTTTATTTCTAGGTTTACTATGCTACTTGGGAGTTCATGTCACTCAGTATCTTGAGTGAATAACCATCAAAAACAGTGAAGGCCCTCACTTTGCACTTGCCTGTCTTCTTGGAGTATGATAGCTAACCACTAGTGCTCACAGACTAAATGACCTGTGGAGGCACACATGTTTGGTTCTGTACAATGACACCTGCTGATTCTTTATTGACATTGCAGATGGCAGTGTATATTTTTACCACTTGTAAACAATGACAAGTGACACCAAGCTTTACAACTAGTTATTACTGAGATAATTGTGACAGAAATATGCAGATGTCCATAGTCCTGCTTGAACATGATGCTGGGCACCACCGTAGCATAAGTGTTAGAAGAAAGTTGCAGGACCATGGTTCTAGTACCAGTAAGGCAATTTAACCTCCTGCAGTATGTCAAATAAATGTGATCCACAGTGAAGCCAAGATAGATTGTAGTTCTGCCAAGAGGGAGGTAGTATGGTCATGTCCATGGAAAGGGCAGTCAGGGAGATTTAAACTAAAGAATGGGAGGGTAGCTGGTGCAGGGGTCATCAGTGGCAGGAGTTAGAGGAATCAGTTCACCAAAGCCAGGGCAGCTGAAGTGGATAGCTCATGGATAGTAGACCCCCAGTTAGAGCAAGGAAGCACAGAAGGATGAGTCTTACTTGAAAGCAGGTCATAAGGGAATCATACCCAGCACAGTTGACTGGTCTGAGAAATCAGTGCACTTGAAAGTCTGGGATCTGCAGGTATTCACAGAATCCTGGTGAGGAAAGACAATGACTGGGGCACCAAGATGGAGGAATTCTGTGTTTTTTTCCAAATGGATAGGTCTGACTGGAAATGAAATAAGGTGGCTGTCTTTTTAAGGGATGATGTCTGTGAAAGACAAAGAGGAAATCAGTGTGAGAAGCAATTTCACTGAATCTGTTTAAACTCTGAGAAAAAAGCAGGGTGGGGGTGACAAAATAGTCACTCAAAAAGGAACCACAGGACTAGAAACAGTTTAGTACAGTTAAATTATTTAGTGGTGGTAAGTGCTTTACAAAAGTTAAATTCCAAAAGTGAAAGTCTAGTGAAATTACCTTTTACACCTTCATTAATTTGTGAGCAGATTTTGGCAATTAGTAATTTGCTGTACTTCTATTGCAAATTTTAAACTGCTAAACCAATGTTCACCAGCACTGTTAAATTTCAGGATTCAATCAACATTTGGCATACATGTCAAATTTCAGGGGTATACCTGCAATAGCAGTGGAGCTACAAACATCCAAGTATTTGAAACAGTTTCACAAACTTTCATAGGTAATTAACTTGTGAAATTATGAACCCCTGTAACTTCAAATTTATTTGGAAAAATCATTTGTGATCTACAACTGGACCTTGGTTTTCTTGACTCTTGGAGTCGTGTTAACTTAATCAAGAGACACTATACTTTCTACTAGAATTTGCATGCCTGCTATAGTCATATCAATTATTCGTTAGTATCTAAACCTTGTTCCAATGTTATATGTATGCTTACGTTGGACACTGTATTATTTAGAAACATAGAAACATAGACTTTGATGGCAGATAAGGACCACTTGGCCCACCCAGTCTGCCCAATTCCCTACCTACTGGATAAGCTGCAGATTCTAGTTAACCAACAGCCTACTTCCTGCCACCCCCCACTACAATTGCCTTATGTCTGTCCCATGCACGTTTGAATTCCTCCACTGTTTTAGACCCCACAACCTCTCCAGGAAGGTGGTTCCATGCATCCACCACTCTCTCCGTGAAAAAAAATTTCCTCGCGATTACCCCTGAACCGTCCCCCCTCTATCTTTAAATTGTGCCCCCGTGTTCTTACACATCTCTTTTTCTGAAAGATGCTACCCTCCTGGACTTTGTTGATTCCCTTGAGGTACTTGAACATTTCTATCATGTCCCCCTGTCCCTCCTTTCATCAAGGGTATACATATTAAGCTCTCTCAGTCTCTTCATATGGTTTCTGATGCAGACCCTGCACCATTTTAGTTGCCCTCCTCTGGACTGCTTCCATCCTGTCTATGTCCTTGCATAGATGAGGTCTCCAAAACTGCACACAGTACTCCAGATGGGGTCTCACCAACTGTCTGTACAGAGGGATAACCACTTCCCTTTTTCTACTTGTGATACCCCTTCCTATGCATCCCAGTATCCCCCTGGCTCTCCTAACTGACTTCTCACATTGCTTACCCACCACCTTTAGATCATCTGATATGACTACCCCCAGGTCCCTTTCCATTTTTGTTCTTGTTAGTACCTCCCCTGCTATTGTGTACTCTTCTCCTGGGTTTTTGTTTCCCAGGTGCATTATTTTGCACTTCTTTGTGTTGAATCTAAGTTGCCATATGTCTGACCATTCCTCCAACCTTGCCAAGTCCCTTCTCATCCTTTCTACTCCACCTTGTGTATCAAGTCTGTTACAGATCTTTGTGTCATCTGCAAAGAGGCATACCTTTCCCTCCAGACCCTCTGCAATGTCACCTATAAAAATGTTAAAGAGGACTGGACCTAGTACAGAGCCCTGAGGTACTCCACTAGTGACCCCCCTTTCTTTGGAATGTGTTCCATTCACTATTACCTTCTCCCAGGCTGGCTAACTTGATTATCAATCTTTTGTGTGGGACTGTGTCAAATGCCTTGCTAAAGTCTAGGTAGGCCATATCCACAGCCCCTCCCTGGTCTATTACTTTGGTCACCCAGTCAAAGAAATCTATTAGATTCATCTGACATGACCTTCCTGCTGTAAATCCATGCTGCTTTGGGTCCTGTGCCCTGCTGGCCTCTAGGTACTCAACAATTCTTTCTTTCAGAAGTGATTCCATCATTTTCCTACCACTGAGGTCAAACTTACAGGTCTGTAGTTTCCTGCTTCTGCCTTGCTCCCACTTTTGTGAAGGGAATCACATCTGCCCTCCTCCAGTCCTCAGGTACCACCCCATCCTCCCATGATTTGTTAAAAGTGTGGTCAGTGGTGTCACTAGGTCCTCCCTTAGTTCTTTTAGGACTCTGGGGTGAATCCTGTCAGGCCCCATTGCTTTGTCCACCTTGAGTTTTAGGAGTTCTTTCAGGACTCTTTCTTCTGTAAATGGACTGGTGTCAACCCCTCTACTCAGAGTGCTTCTATTGTCTGGTTTAGGTAACTCCTCCTCATCTTCTTTTGTGAATACTGAGCAAAAGTATTCATTCAGTAACTCTGCCTTTTCACTGTCTCCCTCTGCCGACCTCCCCTCTCCCTTATTAATCTTCACTATTCCTCCCTTAACCTTTCTATGCTCCCTAATGTACATATAAAAGGTTTTATCCTCCTTCTTAACTGAATTGGCTATTTTTTCCTCGGTTTGGGCTTTTGCTATTCTGACTGCTTTCCCCACTTCTTTCTGCTTAAATTGATACAGTTCCCTGTTGTGCTCCTTCTGTGATTCCTTATACTTTTTGAATGCAGCCTTTTTCTCCTTAACCTTCCCTGCCATCTCTTTTGAGAACCATAGTGGTTTTTTACTCCACTTTGTTTTCTTTATCTGTTTTACACAAAGGCTTGTTGCCTCTATGATGGCAGTTTTGATTTTTCTCCATTGTTCTTCCACCCCTCCTTTTTGGCCATTTGCTAGTGTATTCCTCAGTTATCCACCCATTTTGCCAAAGTCAGCCCTTCTAAAGTCCAGTATGCTTGTTTTTGTATGGCTTGTCTCTATGGTTGTGCTTATTGTGAAGCACACTGTGCAGTGGTTGCTTGTTCTCAGATGTCTACTGACTTCTAAATTTGTGATCTTCTCTCCATTTGAGAGTACCAGGTTTAGTATTGTTGCCTTCCGAGTGGGTTTCAACACTAGCTGTCTAAGGCCTGCCCCCTGCAGGGCATCAAGAATGACCCTGCTCTTGGATGTGGTTGCAGTACATGTCATCTAGTTAACATCTGGCATATTCAGGTCCCCCATCAACAGTATCTCCCCTTTTTAAGCCATTCTGAGAATGTCCTCTATCATTTTCTTGTCCATTTCCTCTCCTTGAGATGGGGGTCTGTATACAACCCTTGTGTGGATTGTGGTGCCATTCCCTGTCTCCAAGGTGACCCAGAGTGTCTCTTGTCCTCCCCCTTTACTTTTTAGTTCTGTAGCTTTGATCCCTTCCCTTATGTATAGAGCTACTCCACCTCCTCTTTTCCCCTCCCTGTCCCTTCTGTAGATTGTGTACCCCAGTATGTTGACATCAGAGTCATGGTTCTCCATGTACCATGTTTCTGTGACTGCCACAATATCCAATTGTTCATCTTCCATCAAAGCTACTAACTCAGGAAGCTTGTTTCTCAGACTACGGGCATTGGTACTCATTGTCTTCCATTTAATGTTGGCTTTATCCTTTTTTCCCCCCTTCCCTGCTCTTTTTGCCCTTGTCTATTTTTACATTTACCCCTGTCCTTCCCTCTGTTGAGCACTGTACCTTAGTGTCTACCTTACTACTTGTCATGTTTTGTGGGAGGAGGCTTGAAATGTCCTGCCTCTTATTAGCACCTCCCTCCATGGCTAGTTTAAAAGCTTGCCAAGGAAGCATTTAAACCTGTCACTTAGAATCTTGGTTCCCTCTGTGGACAGATGCAGCCCATCATGCCAGTATAGACCTTCATCTCTCCAGGTGTACTCCCAGTCCCCAATGAAGCCAAAGCCCTGTGCTGTGCACCAGTTTTGCAACCATTCATTAAACTGCATGGTGTGTAGTACCCTAGTCTCACCCCTGCCATGGACTGGCAGCACCTCTGAGAAGATAACCATGCTTGCTACCTGTCTGAGGCCCCTCCCCAACTCCACAATTTCATCCTGCACTGCACTGATCCCATTCCTAGCTAGGTCATTTGTCCCAAGGTGGACATGATATCTAGTTCCCTCTCCTGTGATGCTGCCTCTGCAATCCTGAGGATTTGCTTCTTGTCCCTCCAAGCCATGGCACTAGGCGGGCACATTACTTCCCTCTCCTCTCCCTTCCCCAGGTCTACCCCTCTAACAATGGAGTCCCCTATCAGAAGCTGTTTCCTTCCCCTGTTGTGTCCCTTACCACCCTTCTGTGGGTCTCCCTTGTGGATGTCCTCAGCATTCTTCTTGGTCTCCACTGAGGGTGCTATCATAGAGGAACCTTGCTCTGCCAGACTGGTGTATGGTTTGTGTAGAGGTACAACTAGGGGGCTTTGCCTCTGTTCCACTACCCGCACCCTCCCAGAACCCACTGTGGTCCAACGGCTCTTCTTACTTGGCAGCCTCTGAGGCAGTGGTTTTGGCAGTGGTGCTCTTTGGGTGGGGGAGGCCTCCTTAGTCCTTGCCAGTTCAGCCTGGAGGTGAGCAACCTCCTCCCTCAGAGCTGACAGTTGCCTGCAAATAGGACAGCAATGCAGTTTCCAGAATGTCTCCCAGAAAACTGCTGCCCCACAGCCAGTGCATTGCACCACTCCCCACATGTCCCTCTCCCTTATAATATACAATATGTAATATATATTTATTGTTTTTTCTTTTGTTTTTTCCTTCTTTTTTGTGGTGTGTACTTACCCTTTATGCACTGTCCTGGGTTATTAAGAATATGACAGTTCTGCCCCAAGACCTGTTGAGGAAGTGATGTCAGAACATTGGCTATAAAGGAAACATCACGCCTGCGGGGGTGGGGTGTGGAAAAGGGTGGTTGGGTAGTCCACAACCACTGGTGACTGTTAGAGACAATCAAATACACCACTGCTCCATCACCCTAGTGAGTACTGCTCTTTATAATAATTCAACTAATGTCGAGTAACTGAATTGTAAACTGTTTAAAAGTAATTTGATGCAAACTGTCACAGAATACTAGTAGACAGTCAAGTTAGCCACAAAGAAAAATCAAATATGCAGTTATTTCAATCCTTCTGAAGATGCTCACAAGATAAGCAGTTTTGAAAACCCTCTTCCTGAATTAAAAACTAAAATAATTAAACACAAAGCAATACCAATGTAAGACTGTATAGTAAGGAAAACTTCCCTCAGATGTAAGCAAGAGAGAGATTTGTTGCAGATATCTAGTCCAATATAGTATATCCCATGCAGCTTCTCAGTTGTTTCAAAGCACACCCTGTTACACAACTTGGAAGAAGATGGACTTCTGTCTGAAACAGGATCACACCAGTAGTTTATAGTAATTGAGCAATGCTGGAATGTTCAAGCCAGAACAATTGGCTATGATGCAGGTCTCCCTGACTTGTGAAGACAATTTCCCCCACCTCAGGCTCTGTCTGGCATCCAATTTCAAACTGCAGCCTTTGCTATTTTAAAGTACACAGCCACCACCAGTAAATATTGCAAAATACATTGATGCAGACTGTCACAGAATACTAGTAGACAGTCCAGTTAGCCACAAAGGAAAATCAAATATGCAGTTATTTCAACCCTTCTGAAGATGCTCACAAGATAAGCAGTTTTGAAACCCCCTTCCTGAATTAAAAACTAAAATAATTAAACACAAAGTAATACCAATGTAAGACTGTAAAGTAAGGAAAACTTCCCTCAGATGTAAGCAAGAGAGAGATTTGTTGCAGATATCTAGTCCATGCAGCTTCTCAGTTGTTTCAAAGCACACCCTGTTACACAACTTGGAAGAAGACGGACTTCCGTCTGAAACAGGATCACACCAGTAGTTTATAGTAATTGATCAATGCTGGACTGTTCAAGCCAGAACAATTGGCTGTGATGCAGGTCTCCCTGACTTGTGAAGACAATTTCCCCCACCTCAGGCTCTGTCTGGCATCCAATTTCAAACTGCAGCCTTTGCTATTTTAAAGTACACAGCCACCACCAGTAACTATTGCTAAATATATTGATGCAGAATGTCACAGAATACTAGTAGACAGTCCAGTTAGCCACAAAGGAAAATCAAATATGCAAGATATATTTCAGATCATGCCCCTGTTTTCACATCTGTTCTTAATGGGCATAAAAGGGAGGGACCCTCCAGATGACGGTTAAATATGTACCTTCTCAAGCCAGGTAAGTTCAGGAAGTGGCTTATTGAAGAAATAAAAATATTTTTTCAAATTAATGACAATGGACAAATTACATATACTTTATCTGCCTGTGGGAAATCTATAAGGTTGAAATAATGGGTTTTATGGAAGGATACTCTTCTAATGTTAAAAAAGTACCAGGTAGCTGAACTGGTTAGTCTAAAATTCCATTTAGAAAATCTAGAGGATGCCTGTAAAGATAATCCCAAAGGCACTGATATATTATTGAATATAACCACTCTAAAATATAAAATTAAAAGGTAGGTGCTCCCTTTGTGGATCCCTTTGAAGTTTTTTCACATCTGTAAAGGGTCAATTATCATATTTCCTTTGGAGGAGAGGGAAGGCCAGATTAAAGAAAGTTATCTTGCAGAAGTTCCTTGGAGAGTGAGGACTAGAGCTCCCAAAGTTCAGACATTAACTTTTGGCATCACAGCTGGCATTCTGAGCTGATGCTGGGAAGCACCAAGATCATCCACAAGCTTGGGTCAACATAGAAAGAAAGGAGATGCCCGGCCGTTTGTTGTTTGTCCTTTTGCCTAGCACAGAAGTAGTCAAGCAAATAAACCCATTTACTATGACATTAGTCTGAGTTTGGCTTAATGTCATACAATAATTGGTCATTGATAGGATACATCACCAAAGGCAAATTTACAGATGGGGATCTGAGGGGGACACTGATCCATCAAGGCAGATGCTGAAAACAGAGAACTTGGTAACAAAAGGATTAGTCACAATGGAGGCACTGTGTATGAAGGAGGAGTAATGGCCTCATACCAGGAACTGTATAAAAAATAATTTGTGCCTACAGGACTTCTCTGTATACCTACAAATACATAATATAATCCTGCAGATACAGGGTTCCCTTGACAATGACCTCAATGCTCTTCCCTTAAAAGAGATTATCCTGAGGCAAGGAGAGAAATCATATCCTGTGCAGCAATGTTACCTTGTGCTTGACAACAGCTCCAGAGAAACCTTGGGGTCCTGAGGCACAAGTGGGCAAAGGGCTAGGGGGGAAAAGGAGCTACCCATGGGGTTGTGGGAAGAAGCAACACAGGCAGTGACACAATTCTTAAATAGCAATAGACTTCGACAGTGGCAGTATAACAATCTGCATGGGGTTTACTTTACCTCAGTGCAGGCAAACAAAAGAAATCCTATAAAAAACAGATCACTGTTTGAAATGTAAAGTAGGAGAAGGTTTGTCTAGGTTTAAAAGCCAATCAGAAACTAGGGCTCAACATGAACCTTGATGTATATCCTTATCTAAAAAGAAAATAGGGTGCCCCTGACATGATCCACGACTGGTCGTCAGCAAATTTTTTGTCGAACGACCAGACAGTGAAACCGGCAGGTCAACCACATTTTGCAGGCAGCTGCCAGTTTCATAGGAAAACAAGTGTTTTCTTCAGGGGGCATGCCCCCCCTAACCCTCCACATGAGGGCTGCACCTCCTGCACCCCCACTTAAGAGTCTCAACTCCAAGTTGGAGCTGATTCAGGGGGTGAAGGACCCCTGACAGACAGTGCTGGGTTCCAGTGGGCTCCCTACAGCGATGTGGCACTGTTGTCACTGTAGGGGACTGCACTGTCAAAATGTCACTGATAGTGCGGCATACCGCCCCTGACCTAACCAGTAATAGGTTTGAATATTGAATTCTTGCATTTAATAATGAATACTGTGATTGTACAATGAATTTATTAAGTAGGTGTTTAGAATTTGTATTTCCACCCCCACTACCTATTTTTATAAATATATATGTTATTTTTAGCAGGTTGTGCTTCTGACTTTTAATAATAATTTATAAAAGTTCTTAGATTTTTATGTGTGCAATGATAGAATTCACTTTTCATATGAAAAAATTGTGATGTTTTGAAACTTAAAATGTATCATGTGACAGGAATGAATTGAGATGGTAATTAAGATTTGAATTTTACTAATGGGACAAGAACCAATACGTAGAGGCTTTTTAGAACTGACAGTTAGTCACATATACTGTTTTAGACGTTTAAGTAGTGGTTATGGTAGTTTGTATTTCAGTTGCCTTTGATAAAGGACAAGTTATTGTCTGAAACACATCAGTTGTCAGGTGTTTTTATTTTAATAAATATGTTAAAGAATTGGAAGTTTGACATCCCTCTCTATTGGTTGTGTGTGCCTGAATTTTTATGGTTATGTATGATGACTCTCAAGTTTAGAGACCTCTACCTCCAAGTATGAGAGAGGTTGTCATTACGATACTCACCCAAAAAAGATAAGAATCCCACTGATTCCATAAATTATGGACCCATTTCCTTATTACCATTGATTATGAAATGTAAGCAAACATTTTAGCCTCAAGGTTACAATTTGTCATTTCCAAAATTATACACAAAGATTAGGGGGGAGTTATCAACAACACATATGTACAAAACAACTCTTGAAGACTCCTGAATATCACGTGACCTGCAAATAAATCAATCAACCCTGCTTTAATTTTATCTCTTGATGCTGACAAGGCCTTTGATTCAATTGAATTGCCTTACTTAAAACATGTTCTCTCTCATCTTGGGATAGGGGACTCTTAAAATAATTGGGTATCTACTTTATATAAAGGGGGCATCCAGCAAGATAATAACTAATAGCGTCATATCCACTTGTTCTGGTTTAGAGATGGAATGAGAAAAGGTTGCCCCCTCCCCATTGTTGGTTATTCTAACACTAGAACATTTGCTGTGTTCCATCAGACAAGATATAGAGGATAATGTATGGGCATCAATGAATAACCACACTATGCTAGCCTCGAGTGGTTCTCTTGGCAACCCATGTAAACCTTGAGAGCGCAGCTTGAGAGGTTTACCAAGGTTGCCAAGGGAACCACGCAAAGCTAGCATAGTGTGGTTATTCAGCTGATGCCCATACATTGTCTTTTGTAGTGTATGGGCATCATGATCATCGGAGTGATACAGAGCATTGGCAGAAGCCTAACACATTGAGTACAGTAGCAATTTTATTACCTTGTGCTGATGAGACTGAGAATAGTTTGATCAGTTAAAAAAAAAAATCATTTATTCAAAATGTTAACAGCATCTTAAATTCAGACAAAAGGAAAATACTTTATGTTAAGACAACAATATAAGGTAAACACTCAAACATTTAAAAAGCAAAAAAGTAATGGCAACAGGGATCAGAGAACTTAATCATGTGACATGCAACATCCAATTGGGCTTGTCGTAAAGTGGGTGACAGGCTAGTGCTGGGAATTGCTGAATTTTACAGTACTGTTCAGTGCGTTGGCCTTCATACCTACAAGGAAACAGGAGATAGAAGCAAGAAAAGATGTGGTTTAGTAGGTAGGTCATGGAGAAGAAATACTGACTTACTAGCTGGCATTTCATATAGTAAGTGAGGACATGCTTGTGCTAGAGGGGTTTCAGAATGGACGGGGGAGGGGCGACACTTTTGTTTATGTGAGTATAACAGTGACAGTTCATTCCCACACTTCAAACTGGATTAGGAACGCGTGTCTGCCCGTACCACCTTGGAAACAGCCATGCATGTCAATTTCATTGTGTTATGCTACCTATATGACACACCATCAATGGGTTAACAACAAAACTGTGTCACATTGATGGTATAACAACCTTAGGAAAAGATACATTTCAACTAATAACAATGTTTTAACATACATTATAATGAGATTTCAGGTATTACAAGCAAACACTTTCAAATATTAAAGTCTCTCTTAAAAAGGTAATGAAAATACTGGAAAATGTTGCCACCCTATCTAGTTTATGTTTTAAGTGGAAGATTTCAGACTAATGTCCTTAAGCAAGCATTTCTCACACAATGACTTCTTAGAGACAAACATGAATTTATGTTGGATGCTAAAATCAATCTCTTATTTGGGAATCAAAATTACAAATAATTTATATCAGTTAGATAAAATTAATCTTGACTCTCTACTGGATATGATGTGTCTAGACCTGAATAAATGGGGAAAACTAAAGTTGTCACTGGGGGAAAGATTAATGCATTTACAGTAAGTTAATTTTGACACCTAAAATATTATGTGTACTTGACAGCCTGACAATTAAAATCAGTGGTATTTGGTTTAATAAACTTAATAAATTGGTAAACTCATACCTATGGAGCATTGAGCCTCTGTTTTGTGAAAGGTCAAGGGACATGAGCACACCGGGCCTGTCTAACTTTAGGAAATATTACACTACCTTCATAGCTAAACATCTAACAAACTGGTTTTACATCAGTGAAAGTCCCCCAATATGGGTTTCTAATGAACAGAAACCGTTAAAGCCCAAATCCCAACTAGACCTACCATTCAGCTCACCTTCTGGTCCTCTGGTTTTTCATCTGGCTATCTTTGACTGCATTTCTGCATTTAAATTCATGTCTCTATCTCTGTGCCTTATAGAACTTTCAATATAATTTCTTCCCTTATAGAACAATTCCAAAGTTAAGTTTGAAAAAAAAATATGCTTAATGACAATCACTGGAAGAGTAAAGGAATAACAATTTTAAAAGATAGTCAACCCTCCGACTAAAGTACTGTATTCCTTTGTGAACAAGAAAGTCACGTTTTGAATGCCATTTACTCTGTTCCATAAATATCTTCAGATAAGAGATGCCTTGCAACCAATTATGGGACTTAATGATAAAATTAACTTTTCCAGTTCTTGGGAATCTTTTCTTAAATTAGCAGCAGTCAAGGGAAGTGCCAGAAGAATCTTAACAGCACTGAGAATTTTAATTTACTAAGATCAAATGGGAAAGGGGCCTGGACTACAAAATCTCTCCAGAAATATGGACAAAAATATGGAACAACACCTACAGAATAAGTCTAGTAAAGAGGTGCACGGTAGATGTGCACATTATAAAATTATACATCATTGCTATTTTACATCTGATAAATTTGAAATAATGAGAAAATATCCAGAGGGCAAGTGCTGGAAATGCATACAGAAACGTGCTTCTCTAATACATGGGAAATTGAACTGTCCAAACTACTAAATATATGAAATCTGGTATATAAAATATGTTCTTTAGTTGTTGACTTTGACAAACCTTTAGACCCTAATATTTTCATATTGGGGGACATATCCAGTTTATTTCAGAAAGAAAAGGACCACATTGCCCACCCAGTTTGCCCAGGTAGTCCATTAATTTATTTGAAAAAGTTTCACAAGGAAAGGCATGCTGAGCTACAATAGTTAGTTTCCAGATGTGCCCTGGGGAGAGAAGAAGTGGGAAATACAATTGGTGTATACATAAATTAAGATACAAAAAATAAAACATCATAAAATTTTATAAATATAAAACAATTACAGCTATGTCCAGCTTAATATGTGAAGAGGACAAAAGAGTTAGAACTATAATTTTGCACATTCAAAACTTGAGATTGGAGGCCAATCCCTTAGCAGAGACAGGGTAGGTGAATGGAAGAGAGAGAATATAGTTAGGCTGACTGAAGAATGGAGCGGGGGAGAGGGATAAGGTAAAAGGGGAAGCAGACCTTCACCACTCTGGGATGCATCCCCTGCAAGGGCCAGACTCAGCAGGAAGCAACCCAAACCAAGAGTACTGGTTTCCCAGGCCTGCAAAAAGAGAGAATAGAATAGAAGGGAGAAAGGCAAACCCTTTGACCCTTTGGAGTGGAGACCCCACAAGGGTCCAACACTGCATGATGTTCACTCAGTTAGTGTCATGGGAAACCGATTTTCCTGGGGAAAGGTAGGAGCAGTGAATAGGAAGGAGTAGTCAGACACAGTTTTAAAAGAAAGAAGAGGTGGGGAGCAGTTATTGGGAATTGGGACAGGTGCAGTTGCAGGATGGAGAAAAGAAATTGCAAAAAAGAGAGGGTAGAAGGGAGAAAGGCAAATCTTGAACCTGTGGAGTGGAAATATCACAGGGGTTCAAATACTGCTTGATGCACACCCAGTCAGTGTCATGGAATGCAGGCTTTCCTGGAGAAAGATAGGGGTGGGGCATAAAAAGGAGTAGTTTGACATGGTTTTGAAAGAGAAAAGGGGTGGGAGGCTCTTGGGAAGTGCATCAGGTGCAGTTGCAGGATGGAGAAACATAATTGTGAAGAAGAGAGAATAACAAATGAGTGGACAGGGCATCTAAGGGGAGGATGTTCCAAATTTTAGGGAAATGGTAGAAGATAGCAGCCTGTTCTGACATGGAAGATTGGACAATGAGGGCAAGAGTCTGGTAGCCAGAGTTATGGAAAGAATAGGTGGGAGGAGGAGGGGTGGAGAGGAGAGGAGAGGAGAGGAGAGGAGAGGAGAGTGGACATGGAGAGTCCATGCCTAATCTGTTTCTGAAGACCCTAACTGGTCTCTGGTAACTCTCCCTTCTCCCAGCCTATTTATTAATATTCACCTATGTCTATCCCATGCATGCTTTAAGCTCCCTATTGTTTTTACCTCCACCACTTCTGCTGCCAAGTTTCTTCCTGGCATCCACTACACTTTTAATAATGTAGTACAGTACTTCTTCACATAACTCTTAATCTCCTCTGTCCAATGCATTCTGGTCCAGGTGCTCTTAATCATTCAAAATAGACACTCCTCCTGCACCCTCTTCACCCCCTTGATGTACCTATTGCCATCATGTCACCTCTCGCTTTCCTCTCTTCCAAGGTGTACATGTTGAGATTCCTCTGTCTCTCTTTGTAGGGCTTTTGATGCACCTCCTGCACCAGTTATGTTGTCCTACTTTAGACTACCTCCACCTTGTCTATGTCCTTTCTCAGGTGTGGCTTCCAGAACTAGGCACAATACTCCAGATGGGGTCTCACAAGTGGGTGATACAGTGGCAACACCATCTCCCTCCTTCTGCAGGAGATACCTGTCCCTAAGCACCCCAACATCCCACTGACCTACTGTATCTCATTGCTTTGTTACACTGCCCTGCCCCTTTGAGTTCATCAGATATGATAATCCCAAGGCCCCTTTTCTGTATAACAGCAGTGAGTACCTCTCCCCATCCAAAAGGAACAACAGTATTGGGTTTTAGCTGCTGCTTTATGTTTCAAAATAATACTATTAGCCAAATAGAAAGAGGATGCTACCCCTTCCCTAGCTGATTGGATTTCTTACATGGGGAGATTAGCATGAATAAATCAGCTATTTGATCTAAGACAAAGGGGATCAGTTCAGCAAAATTTGGAATCCCTTCCTTATATTACTATAGAGGAAGTAACTGATAGCAGATTAAATCAATTACTCTGAAGAGTGATAAATGCTGCATGCTTCAGATAAAGGAACTCAGAAAAGGGAGTAAAGAGGTATAATATTAGGAGATATTGAAGGTAAGGTAAGGTATTTATTTTTATATAACACTCCATTCACGTGACTCAGAGTGCTTCACAGTATTCAGGACATTTTCATAAAATACATAAAAAAACAACAACATTTATATATATATATATATATATATATATATATATATATATATATATATGTCTGTATGTATGTATATATGTATGTACATGTGTACATGTGTATGTATGTATTTATGTATGCATGTATGTATGTATATATGTATGTATGTATGTGTGTATGTATGTATGCATGTATGTATGTATGTGTGTGTATATATGTATGTATGCGTGTACGTATGTATATATGTATGTACATGTGTACGTGTGTATGTATGTATGTATGCATGTATGTATGTATATATGTATGTATGTATGCATGTATACATGTATATATGTATGTGTGTATGTATGTATGCATGTATGTATGTGTGTGTATATATGTATGTATGCATGTATGTATGTATGTGTGTGTATATATGTATGTATGCATGTATGTATGTATATATGCATTTATGTATGCATTTATTTATTTAGTTCATGAATTTCAGCAGGAAAAACATACTGAGCTAACAGCTCATTTCCAGATGTGTCGGGGGAGTGGGATATGGAGAGTGCAGTAATACAATACTTCAGTAATGTTATAATTAAATAACATTAATTATACAAAGTAGAAATTATGCAGTAGACAACCGAGAGGAAGCACAAAACATAAATAATGCAGAACATAGCATATCAATAGCAACAGTTCAGCAAAGTGGAACTGACAGCCAAATGAGGGAGGGAAGGCAGACTGAGAGTCCACCGGGGGACTAATCAGAGGGAGAAGTAGTTCTAAAAACCAGATTAGTAGGAGAAGGAGTAGTATTGAGGGAGGAGCAGAGGGACTAGCCTATAACCAGTGGCAACTGTAGCTGTGAGCAGTGAAGTCACTGAAGAGGGATTTTAATGATAGGGAAGAGGGAGCATTGTGAATAGCAACAGGGAGGGTGCTCCAAAGTTTGGGGAAGGAGAAGGAAAAAGCATATTGACCTGCAGAGGCTTTTATGGGGGGAGATTGATACAGCAGATGTCAGAGTTGTGAAGGTAGCAGGAACAGGAAGGAGGGGAGGAGAGGAGGGAGGAAAGGTAGTGGGGATGGAACCCAACCAGAATTTGAAGACAAAGGTGGCACAATAAGCTAGGCACCTGGTATTAAGGGAGGACAAGAACAGGGAGGAATACAGGTAACCATGATGGGTTCTAGGGAGGAAATCATGTGACAAGTGGCATAATGAGTGAAAGAGGGGATCCAACCTGGCAAGGGTAGACTTGAGAGCAGTGCTATATATAATGTAATCATAACTGAAAATAGGTAGAATTATTTTTGAGATGATCTCTGTACAAGTAGGAAGGGTGATACTTGCTTTGTTCCTGTAAAGTGCCCCAAGTTTAGGGTGCAGCTTTAGAAAAGTCCATATGACAATCCAACCACACCTCAAGGTATTTAAAGGAGGAGACATTCTCAGTCACAACACCATTAAGTGTCTGAAAGGAAGGGGAAGGAAAGAACTAATGCCAGATCTCATGTAGGCCATTTTTCAGGCACTGAGGGACTGCTTATTGACCCAAAACTAGTGCTGGAGATTGTTTAAATTCAATCAGAAATGGGTTGTGAGGTCAGAGGCAGAGGAACCAAGGGGTAGAGAACCATGCCATCTGCATACATGTGAATAGATACAGTGGAGTAGGCAAGGAACAGGTTATTCAGGAAAATGGAGAACAGAATAGGACCAAGGATGGATCCTGGGGTTACACCAGAATGGATAAGGAGAGGAGAAAAGATGGTGTCATTAAAAGGGACAGCTTGGATCCTACCCTCCAGGTATAAGAAAGACCACTCAACTGAGGAAGATGAGAGCCCAGCTACTTTTACCTTGCCCAGAAGGATGGGGTGGGCAAGAGTGTCAAAGTCTTTGGCCAGGTCCATGCTAGAAAGGATTTAGTCAGTGAGCATCAAGAGGGAGGTGGTGGTGGAGTGGAATTTCCAGGATGTGAGCCCTGAATGCCTAGCAGCGGTGATTGACCTCTCGGAGTTTCCTGTTGCTAGCTCAAGTCCAGAGTCCTTGGTCTTGGCCTATAATAAGGTCATCTCCTTGGCACTGGACCTGATTGCTCGTGTCCGTGTTCGTCCTCTCCCACTTTGCCCTTGGGCCCCTTGGTTTGAATGGTCTTTGAGGGAGTTGCAGCGATTAGGATGAAGGTTAGAACATTGCTGGTGGAAATCCGCCCTGGAGGCCAATCACCTTAGATTGGTAGAGCATTACAAGGCCTACCAATCAGCGATCTCCCGTAAGAAGGCAGCGTTCCTGTACAGGGAGATTGCTGTCACTCAGAATTGACCAGCTCAACTCTTCCGAACTGTGGACAGGTTGTGCAACCCAGCCTGCCTGCAGCTCCAAAGAGCTTTTTCGCAAATGGAATGCGATGAGCTTGCTCGATTTTTTGCGAATAAGGTGGTTGACATCAGGTCGGAGATCCTCCTGACTTGTTCTGTGGGGGATGCTGTTGGTTGGTGCTTGGTTACTGCACCTCCTATCTCCTGGAGTACCTTTGACCTGCCGGAGTTTAGGGATATTATGTGGATTGACCAGGGTATGTGCCAAACATACTGTAGCCTGGATCCGGGCACAACTTCACTTGTTATGGGTTGTTGTGATATCACTGGCCCAGTACTAGCTCAGATAGTCCAGTGCTCCTAGGAATCAGGTGAGTTTCCAAGATCCCTGAAGGAGGCGGTGGTAATACCCCTTCTGAAGAAAGCTTCTTTGGACCCAGATGTTCTAGCAAACTACAGACTTGTCTCAAACCTTCCCTATATAGGGAAGGTTATTGAGAAAGTAGTGGCAATTCAACTGGAGAACCACTTGACCATCCATAATATCTATGAACCTCTCCAGTCCGGTTTTCAAAAGAGGCATAGTACTGAGACTGTGCTGGTTTGGGTGCTCAGTGATCTTCTGATAGTAAGAGATCAGAGAAACCATTCCATTCTGGTGCTCCTTGATCTGTCTTCAGCCTTTGACACTGTGGACCATGGGGTGCTGCTTGAGCGCCTGAAGTTCATCTGTGGCCTCTCATGTGTGGTCCTTAGGTGGTTTACATATTTCTTCACAGGCAGAACATGGAGAGTTGTGTCGGGTATTTTTTTCTTCAGACTCACTCTCTCTGTCATGTGGGATTCCTCAGGGCTCAGTGCTGTCCCCCATGTTATTTTCAGTGTATATGCTGCCCCTCGGAGACATTGTAAGACGGTATGGGCTGAGGTTTCACTGCTATGCTGATAATACCCAGCTCTACCTGTCTTTTGCACCTGACCAAGATAGTGCTTTTTTTTTTTTTTTAGTCTTTGGTAACTGGATAAGGCCCACTAGACACAAGTGCCTGTTTTCAGGGGTGACCTGGGAGCACTGGGCGGTTAAGTGACTTGCTCAGAGTCACACAGTATGCAAGTGGAGGTTGTGAGAATCAAACTCAGGTCTGGTCTGCTGGATGTATCAAGTTCATTCACACCTCGTTCCTCTAACCTCTAGGCTATATTGCCAGTCCAGCTTTCTCAGTATTTAATAACTGCCTCACTGAAATCCAGGACTGGATGAATTCGAGCTGGCTAAAGTTGAACATGGGAAAGACTGAGGTGATGGTTGTGGATCCAGGTCACCAGATAGAAGGGTTGAGGGTTGGTTAGCCCTCTCGACTTTTTCTGGGGGGGCTCCCAGATTCTTACCTCTGAATGGGTGCATGACCTGGGAGTGGTGCTTGATGATGGGCTGACCCTCCAATCTGAGGTGTCGGCAGTCATCAAGTCTGCCTTTTACCATCTTAGGAACATTGCTGGGGTCAAACACCTTGTTCTGTCCAGCGATCTACCTGTGTTGGTCCACGCCTTTGTGACCTCATGCCTTGACTACTGCAACTCCCTTTACTTAGGGCTTCCTGGGGTTAATACCCACCACCTGCAACTAGTGTAGAATGCTGTGGCATGATTGTTGACGGGGTCGTCTCAGGCTTCGCATATTACCGCGGTGCTGTGCGATCTGCACTGGCTGCCGATTCAGTGGCGGATCACCTTTAAAGTTGGTTCACTGACTTATAAAGCCCTACATGGACTTGGTCCTCACTACTTGAAAGCGCTTCTAATTCCCTACAGCCCTGTGTGACAGCTCTGTTCGGCTGATGAGGGGTTGCTGGAGGTTCCGAGGGTGACTTTGAAATCTTCTGGGGCCTGTGCATTAAAGTCTGTGGCCCCTTCCCTCTGAAATTCTCTACCCCATCAGCTTTGGGAGTGCATGACCATGGGGGATTTAAACAGGCACTTAAAACTTTTTTGTGGCATCAGACCTATCAGTGACTCGTTGTATGGATCTGTTGTGTTATTTATTATTGTGTTTGTTGTTTATGGAATTATGTTTTAATTCTTGTAAAGCACCTTGATATTTTGAAAGGCTCTTGAAAAATAAAGTTTATCATTATTATATTATTATTTTTTATTTTTATTATTATTATTATTATTATTATTTGCCAGAGAGTTGTCTCCCCTTTTGGCAAGGGGGATGAGAGTGGCCTGCTTCCACAAATCTGGGAATGAGGCAAGTGACAAGGTGCAATTGAGGAGGTGGATAATCAGAAGGGCAATGGCTTTGGTGGAGAGAGACAGGAGTTTGGGGTCAATGCCTTTGAGACCCCCCTCCTTTTTGTGGGTTAAGAGCAAGGAGGACCTTGAAGGCCATTGAGGTAGTTGTAGGAAAGAAGAAGAAGGGATGGTGGGAGGAGGAGCAGATTAGGGCAAAAGGGGAGGGGGGGTTGTAGAGGTGGAGAGAAAGCGGGAGAGTGCACTGGAGGTGAAAAAGGAGTTTAAAGATGAAATGACAGCAGTGGGATCAGACATAGGGGAGTTTCCCACCTTGAGGACGGGAGAAGAGGGACTGGAGGGTGGGTAGAAGAGGGCATGGATGACCTTCCAGAACTTTGAGGGATGATTAAGGTTGTTCTGAAGCATAGATGCAAAGTAGTCAGCCTTCACTAACCTAGTAGCCTAGTATGGACATTACAAAGTGACTTATGGTTAGCAAAGTCAAATGGGAAGCTAGTGGACATGAGGGTCTGCCAGGCAAGGTCACAAGCATGGTGACAGGCCAGCAGCTCAGCAGTGGTCCAAGGGAGGTGTGAACCTCAGGCTTTAGTTTTCCTCGGGGGGGAAGATTATCCCAGGCTGACAGGAATTTGGAATTTAAGAACCTGAAAGCTATATTGGTGTTGCTGGTTGTTAGTATGTGGGACCGGTCAGTTGACATAAGGTCAGCAGGTAATGAGAATGTATTCAAGGATCAGGAGGATGGCAAAGGGAAGAAAGAGAGACAGTATAATGCAGTGGTTTAAGGCTCTGAGCTGCAAATCTGGAGACCTGCATTTGAATCCCATAGCTACCACTTGCAAACTGTGTGAGCCCAAGCAAGTCACTTAACTTCCCTGTGCTCCCAGGTCGCACCTGTAAACCAGCTTCAGCTTAGTGTGTTATTCCTGGTTAAACAATTAGAAAAAAAAAGAGATGAATGTGAGGAGGCTTTGAGGTGGTGGATCTTCTGCATGCATTAATGGTCACTGGGTCATCAGGGAGAGTACCAGAATTGAAAATGCAGTGTGGGTGGGATGAGAGGATCTAGTCCAGAAGGAAGTGGTTCTGGTGTGAGTCGGATGAGATCCATAATCAGTTGGATAAGCTGGAGCAATTTTACATTTTGGCAAAATTTATGATGGTAGGATGACAGCCAATTGAAGTTGGAGTCACCTAGGATGAGCAACTCACTTGAGGAGGCATGGGAGGACAAATTGGTGAGGATCACAATGACAGAGGAAGCAATATGTCAGGGTAGCAGTACATTCCAGCAATGAATATGGGGATGGAGAAGGCTAGGAAATGTTTCAGGAGGAGCATATCACAGATGGAAGGTGAGGAGATGGACAGCACAGGTTTAGATTGGGTGCTGAAAAACAGATAGATGGCTATGCCTCCTCCCCTCTTAGTACGATTCCTTCAAACAATTAAGAAGCCAGGGATGGCTATTGCAGTATCTGGAATCTTGGGAAGAGCCAAGACTCCTACATCACCAGGACATTAGGGTTGACGTTTACCACTATGTATTGTAGAAGGTTAATTTTGTGGAAGAGACTACGGATGTTAACATGGTCTACTCTCTTCCCTTTGGGAAGAGGCGAGGAGAGGCAATTGGTTGGGCAGGACTGGGGTTGAGTTCAACATCACCTGCTAGGATGCCTAGCAAGGAGATGAGAAGCTTAAGGGGGCCTATTAGGCACTTGTGTGAAGTAGAGGGAGGGGAGAGAGGAGGGTCTGGGGGAGGGAGGCATGGCAGAGGCTCCTGAGTGCTTCAAGGTGGACCCAGGTGGAAGGTAGGAGGCTGCACCCAGGAGGCCAGGATGAATGTTGGGGGAAAGGTAGCAGAAGGGAGGGAGGGTGGAGGATAAGTGGGGCAGGAAGATGGAAGGGAGAGGGGAAGGAAGACTGGGGGAGGTAGCAAAGTAGGGATAGGAGAGGGAAGATAGTAAGGGTTATTAACAGTGGACAGTGTGTAAGCAGTTGTCCTGAGTAATAAAGTGGGAGTCTGGAAGCTGTAACAACAGTAGGCTGTACCCAGAAGGGAGGCCTGAAAAGGGTTGTGGGGAGTATAATAAATTCAGTAGAGAGAGGGGAACTGGAGAGAATTAGTACAGGAGCAACACCCAGATAGGGAGTAGGCTAATCGTAAGTGCTAAACTCTGGAGAGGTGGCAATACTAGTACTGTGAGGAGATGTGAGCTGCATCCATACAGGGAGGACAATATACAGTATGTAGCATTATGGGACAGCAGACCAGAGATGCAGTAGTGCAGTGTAGAAGCACAACCAGCAATAGACAGTATGATATGATCAGTAAATTAAAAGGTTGGATTAGACTTAACTGCAGCACAAAAAAAAAGATAACTACCAGCAGGCAGAATAAATTAGCAGTACATTAATGGACCAGTAACTGACACATACTGTAACTAAAGCATGAAAATGACAGTAAAATGCAGCAGGCAGAGTAATGTGCAGTATTCTGCAGTAGCTATGGCATGAACATGAACTAAAGTGCAGCAGACAAAATAACAACAGCAGTGAAATAAAGGTCTAGATGTCTAGCCAAGGCAACAACAGTGAGATAGCACTACCTGGCAGTAGGCTATATGATATGAGAAATAAGGCAAGCAGGAGGCAACTTACATAACAGAAGTCATGGAAACTCACTGAAACAACCAGAACGGCCAGCTGTTGGCAGCCTCTATGGCTGAATCCTAGGCAGACTTTTTAGTTACCCTTTACACTGTGGCCCTTCACACTGAGAACTGCAGTGTGGAGGGCCACTTGGGCCTTCAACTGTTGAGCAGCAAAGCCCTAGTTACAAAGTCCGTTGGAGCCACCTGATTGACTCCTGGCTAAATCTGTGTTGTTGGGCTCCTGGTGTTTGTTTTGGAGCTGGTGTGGAAATTCCATTCTGGGGAGGCCATGGCTTGGAAGAACCACCCCTCTGGACCCAGATACAGGTTCTGGCACTGGATTGGTTGGTGAAAGGGAGCAGAGAATGAGTGCTGCAAGTTTACATTTCAGCAGATTTTTCTAGCCTCATCCACTAAGTCATTTGGAGCTGCCTCATTGGCTCCTGGTGTCGGCTATGTTGTTGGGCTTCCAAAGACTTGTTTGGGGCTGATGCTGTGATTCCATGCTGGGGGGAGGGTCATGGCTTTGAACAACCCTCCTCATGACCTAGATGCAGCTCCTGCACTAGAACAGCTGGTGAGAGGGAGTGGAGAATGAACGCTGCAGGTTTAAATCTGAATAGGATTTTCTAGCAATTCTCACAAAGTCCACGGAAGCTGTCCAATTGGCTCATGGTGGCAGCTGTGTTGTTAGGATCCTGGTGGCTCTTTTGGGGCTGGTACAGCAATTTCATGCTGGGGAATGGTTGTGGCTTGAAATAACCCCTTCCTTCTGATCTAGATGCAGCTCCCAGTGCTAGAACAGCTGGTGAGAGGGGTAAGCACTATACCAGGCATTAGGATTAGCAGGCTTGCACTTGTAGATTCATTTGGAGATGGCACAGTTCTCTTTCCTTCATCCAGTGTGACAGTGGAGTTAGACCAGATTTGGTTTAACCTTCCAAATAGATATAAATTAATACATTAATACTGCACGGGGTCATAATGTCACAAGACATTACATGCAGCAATATACAGCACTGCCAATACAGCGTGGTATATTGCCAACTTGATTACTGCATGTCTTGTGGGGGCTCCACCCCTCGCACCCCCCATTACAGGGACTGCACCCATGAACCCCCCAACTTAAATAACCAACTCTGGGAAGTGGGGGTGGTTAACACATTAAACTACACAAAAGTCAAAAAATAAAAACATTTCATGCATCTGGGACCGGGAATTGATACCTGGTCCACAGATGCATTGCCTCCCTCACTGCCTGAGGCTCATGCCATCGAGCCACGGCAGTTGCTCACCAGCCCCTCCTCCCTGCAGAAATGTTATCCTCTGCCTGGGAACAGTGAGAGGGTGCACTACCTCACATACAGTACACTCTTTCATGGTTTTGCATGCTCTCGCTCTTCACAACCACTCTGTTAGTGTTGCATGGTTTTGATGTACGTGGCAGAACGTGTGAGATACTGACCTGATAGGCATTAATACCTTACCTAAAACACCAGCCATGTGATCATTCATCTTGCTTAAATCATAGCAGGATTTGAGGCATTGTTTGTTATAAAAGCAGAGAAAGCAGAGACAAGGAGGACTCTGTACCTTAAATGCAGGATCATATTTCAGGGGATTAGTGTGGTTTGAATTTGAGGGCTTTGACTAACTGCCATCCAGGGGGGTTCCCCATGTTTTAGGTCCAGAAGCAAATGATTTGATACCTTTTAATGGACCAACATAGATGTAACAACAACAACAAAGTGCTCTAGCTTTCAGACCAACCAGTTCTTCTTCAGAAGCTCATGGCAGTTGTTTAGAAAATACAATACTTATAACAGCTAGATAATGCAGAGAAAAACAGAAAAAAATTCCCATTGGTTTAAAATACTCATTTAAAAAACCCCAAAAAAAACAGAAGATGATGTCAGAGAAGTTTAACAGTACCATACTGCCTTCAGCCAGAAAGAACCTTGGGTCAGACGTAGTTGGTGGAACACACATACCACCTGATACCATTTTAGTGACAATGGATGTAACATCCCTCTACACTAATATTCCACACACAGATGGCATTGCAGCATGCCTTAAATACATACATGAGAAAGGACCGGAACAAAACATCAACCCTGGAGTGGTGGGGGAACTTATGGAATTCATTTTGACACATAACAACTTCAACTTCAATGGTAAACATTATGTTCAAACTATGGGCACCAAAATGGCTCCACAGTATGCTAACCTCTTTATGACTGACTTGGAGGAGTATTTTTTAAGGCAGTATCCCCACAAACCACTAGCTTATTTCCGTTACATTGATGATTTGTTTATCATCTGGATGGAAGGCACAGATGCACTCAAAGATTTTCATCACAAACTTAATAATCTCCACCCTACCATAAAGCTTGCCCTGGAGTACTCTACCACCGAGGTTGTTGTTACATCTATGTTGGTCCATTAAAAGGTATCAAATCATTTGCTTCTGGATCTATTCTTGCAAGGACCAATACAGCAACTACTAAATCTAGATTTCACCATATTTCAGGGAATTAGTGTGGTTTGAATTTGAGGGCTTTGACTAACAGCCATTCAGAGGGCTTCCCCATTCTTTTCGGGCAGCAATGAGGGATTTAGTTTGCTGGAAAGTCTGTGACTGTTGTTTGTTATAAAAGCAGAGACCAGGATTTGACGTGTTGTTTGTTATAAAAGCAGAGAAAGCAGAGACCAGGAGGACTCTGTATCTTAAGTGCATGATCATATTTCAGGGGATTAGTGTGGTTTGAATGTGAGGGCTTTGACTAACTGCCATTCGGAGGGATTCCTCAGCAATGTAGGATTTAGTTTGCTGGTAAATCTGTAACTTGTTTGTTATAAAAGCAGAGATCAGGATTTGGGGCTTTGTTTGTTACAAAAACAGAGACCAGGATTTGAGACATTGTTCCTTCTAAAAGCAGGGAAAGCAGAGACCAGGAGAACTCTGTACCTTAAGTGCAGGATTACATTTCCAGGGATTAGTTTAGTTTGAATTTGAGGGCTTTGACTAACTGCCATGCAGAGGGCTTCCCCATTCTCTCTCAGGGCACTACTGAGGGATTTAGTTTGCTGATAAATCTGTGACTGTTGTTTGTTATAATAGCAGAGACCAGGATTTGAGGCAATGTTTGTTATACAAGTAGAGAAAGCGGAGACAGGAGAACTCTGTACCTTAAGTGCAGGATCATATTTCAGGGGATTAGTGTGGTTTGAATTTGAAGGCTTTGACTAATAGCTTTGCAGAGGGATTCGCCATTCTTTTAGGGCAGCACTGAGGGATTTAGTTTGCTGGTAAGTCTGTGACTGTTGTTGAGGATTTGATTCTGTTTGGGCAGCACTGAGGGATTTAGTTTGCTGGAAAATTGGTGACTGTTGTTTGTTATAAAAGCAGAGACCATGCTTTGAGACTTTTTTTTTTTTTTATAAAAAGAGAGACCAGGATTTGAGGTATTGTTTGTTATAAAAGCAGAGAAAGCAGAGACCAGGAGGACTCTGTACCTTAAGTGCAGAATCATATTTCAGGGGATTAGTTGAGGATTTGATTCTGTTTGGGCAGCACTGAGGGATTTAGTTTGCTGGTAAGTCTGTGACTGTTGTTTATTATAAAAGCAGAGACCAGGATTTGAGGCTTTGTTTGTTATAAAAGCAGAGATCAGGATTTGAGACCTTGTTTGTTATAAAAACAGAGACCAGGATTAGAGGTGCTGTTTGTTATAAAAGCAGAGAAAGCAGGGACTGAGAGGATTCTTTACCTTACGTACATGATCATATTTCAGGGGATTAGTGTGGTTTGAATTTGAGGGCTTTGACTAACAGCCATTCAGAGGGCTTCCCCATTCTTTTCGGGCAGCAATGAGGGATTAAGTTTGCTGGTAAGTCAGTGGCACGTACTGGCAGATCCAATATGGTGGACATGCTGGCTGTGTGAGGAAAGGCTCATCCACTTGTTCCAAATGGGTTACCTTCTCTGTCAGCTCAAGACCTAAACATGCAGCTGAAAACTGCAAATGATGCAGAAGCACATCTACCTTGTTGTAGAGTTGGTACCCACCATCTGCTGATCAATTCTTTGTGTCTTTTTTATCTGGCTGTGCTTGTTTGCTTTTCAGGGCAGTGTTTTTCTTTCAGCTCGCATGCTGGAGACACTGGTTACTGGATCCTGCTCCTGATTTTTGGATTGGTCTCCCTCTGACTGCTCTGTCGCATCATTGCTCGGGTTCAGCTCAGGGGGCGAGATTCGGAATTTGGCTTAATGGTCTCCTTTGTACTACCGCTTGGAGCCCTTGGATTTGTGGTGATTGATTTGCTCCTGTACAGGAGAAGAGCACACAAGAACATGAATTGTGAACTGATCTGACTGGACCCAGGAAGACTTTACTGGCCGATAATGGCCATTCAGATAAGTAGGCAGATGCCACATTTTTCTTTTTTTAGTTGTTTAACCAGGAGTAGCACACTAAGCTGAAAGCTTTTTTACAGGAGCAACCTGGGAGCACAGGGAAGTTAAGTGACTTGCTCAGAGTCACACAGTTTGCAAGTGGAAGCTGTGGGATTCAAACCCAGGTCTGGTCTGCTGGATGTCAGCAGATTTGCAGCTCAGAGCCTTAAACCACTGCGCTATACTGCCTCCCATTTTGAACCTGCTTGGACAAAACATAGCTAACTAAAATAAACTTCCTTCCTTCTTCTTTCTTTCTTTCTTTTTTTTTTAAATCATTATCTTTTTGAATCAAATGTATGGTGATGATCTGACTCTGAACTGGTCCTTTCCACAGCTTCTCGGCTTGGTTGACATGTGCGACTGATTGCTCAAGATATAATCATTCACCTGCTTCAACTCTAATACACAAAAGCTAAGTGAACACTGCTTTTTCTCTTTTTATATATGAAGGTGGATGTATAAATCTTAATTCTCTCTTATGCTTGAGACCTTTGTTATGATCCACTCATCTGAAATCTTGTAACTATGAGGATTTCTTTTTGAGAGTTAATTTCTTGATGTATATTAAGCAATTTGTCTAGAAAACATAAGAGGAAAGCAAAGTAATTTAGGGGAGCAAAAAAAAAGTGAAAAGAGAAGTTCTACTTATGCTGGATGAGGAGGGGCAGCCCTGACTATCTGACATTTGACCTTTTGTAATCTCTGGCTGAGACTCAGTTTTTTTTCACTAGAAGATCCCTGAGCCTTTCTGTTCAATAAGCTTATGACAGACAGTCACAAAATCTGCATTAAGGACTGGCATTAAAGGTGAGAGAAAAAAAAATAAATCACAAAAACAAAATATATGCTTACTGTATATGTACAAAAATAAGAGGGCATATTAAAAGACTTTCAGTCAGTAAAACAGCTGAGAGCTTGGAGATAAAAAAAAAACAAACTTGGATCTCACTGTTGACAGTGGTAGCCCTGAACTGAACCATATTAAAAATAAAAAAAATAAGTCAAAAATCGACAAATAAGAAGCACGCTACCACAATTAAGGCTACAAAAACTAAAATAAAAAAAAAAAGATTTAAAACTGGCAAATAAAATAGCTAATTACATTCCTAGGCAGCAGTCAGACTTATACACCAACTCGGATCACCCCCACAAGGAACACTAGAAGTCCATTTGAAAATGGCAGATAATAAAGGGGGTTAAATAAAACTAGACAATAAATGTCAACAAAAAAGGAAAGAGGGCCAAACAAACACTACTCCTATGAATGAAAGTGATAATGAATATACAGTGAGTAAAGATGATCA
Organism: Neoceratodus forsteri; assembly: GCA_016271365.2. Taxonomy (NCBI): domain Eukaryota; kingdom Metazoa; phylum Chordata; order Ceratodontiformes; family Ceratodontidae; genus Neoceratodus; species Neoceratodus forsteri. Next base: position 1,162,207,985 of record CM057455.1, on the reverse strand, counting down.
AACTGCTGTCATACTACTGGAAATGAGAACAGACTTTGACTCTATGAAAAAACATGCTTGGGGAACTTTCAGGCCAGGTCTCAGCCATAGCAAAAAAACTTAATCACTCAACCTAAGAACAAATGAATTAGAAAAAAGAGTCTCTAAAATAGAGGATGAAGCCAACCCTGCATTTAAAAAAATGTATGAGCATACAAAAGAACTTAAAATCTTACAAGATAAAATGAATGATCTAGAAACAAGAGCTAGAAGGTGCAACTTCAAGCTGGGAGGTGTCCCTGAAGGTTTAGAAGGCTATAATCCAATTTTGTATTTTAAAGCACTTCTCTCAGAAGCTCTAGAAAGAAATTATCCAGAAAATAAAGTAATTTTGGATAGAGCACATAGAGCCTTCAAAAGCTCTAATTACAAATGCAATGCCCAAAGAGTTGGCTTTATCAAGCCTTTACACTATCACTATCAATTATCAACTATTTCACTATCAAGATAGAGAGGAACTTTTAAGAAAAGCCAGTATCAACAAAAGAATCCAAGTTAGAAACCTGAAGGTACAATTGTTTCCAGATTTGCCACTGCAAGTGATGCAGAAATAAAAAGAATTTAAATCTGTTAAATAACTTCTGTGGAAGAACAATACAAGATTTACTATATTGCCCCCTGCCAAATTAAAAGTTACTCTACATGAAGGCTTCAGACATTTACAACTCCTCATAAAGCTGAGTTGGCAGTTAAAGGATTATTATCAGAATCTGACAAGCCCCTAGCAGGTTCTATAAAATCGGTAAATGGCCCACCTCCTAAAAATAACAAAGAGGATATAAGACAAGCTGAAAATGATGACTGGGCAGACACGAGCTCTAACTTTGAAGAGATGGTCTCCTCCTATCCAGAGAATCACACTGTTAGTGAAAAGTCAACCATTTTGAACCCTGGAGTTTCTATTAATGAGGGGGAAGGCCCTTCAACCCACACTTAAAATATATGACCACAGTGAATAACTAAAAACTGGGTGAGAAGGAAGAATGGATAGAGGAAAAGAAAAAAAAGATGAGAAAAGAAGAAGGAAAAGGAAAGAAAAAAAAAAGAAAAGGGAAAGGAAGGGAAAAAAAAGAGGATTGGCAGTAAGGACAGTAAAGCATGTAGTAGAAGGTCTGTGAAAGTGATGGGAAGGCTAAGTGAATGAGGAATGGTGAAATTGGATCTGAAGTTGAATTTGGGCTTGACTATAAAAAAATTGTCAAGAAAAAGCACATCACCTTCAGATCCAAATTTCTAAGAGATTGGTATCTGGTAAGAGAAATCTTGACCAAAAGAAGAGGACAGTTATAATGTACTTAGTGCTGAGAGACAGAGACATTTATCAATCCCTTTTTCTTTATTGACCGACTCGGGTAGCAGGTGGATTAATTCTGCCTTCAGACTCTCAACTAGCAGGCATGAGCAATGCCCATGCTCTCATCTTGAAGGTTAGGAATGTAATGAATCTCTGAACACAGATCAGCGGTAGAGGTAAGAAGGGGGACTGCTCAAAAATCAGAAAAATAAAATTAATAAGATAATAATAAAAAAACATAACTTCCTATCCTATTTCATATAGGATTGATAAAGAAGATCTCAGACCAAAAACTTTTTATGGCTATAGAAAGAGAAAAGATAAAGTACCCTAACGGTCTCAATCCTGGCCTTACCAAACATGGCAAATTTGAGAAAAACAACGGGGTCCTACAACTGCAGATGCGCATCCTGGAATGTAAGAGGGCTAAGAAATAGAATGAAAATGAGAAGCATTGCTTATGAATGTAGGGACAAAAAAATTGAAATATTAACAATACAAGAGACCCATTTCGACTTACGGGATGCAAAATACTACGCAAATTTAATAAAAGCTCATGGACATTATGCCTTCTTTGATTCTCCAGTGAGAGGAGTCACATTTTGTATAAGAAAAAATGTGCCTATTACTTGTAAAAATGTAAAAACAGATCCAAATGATTGATTTGTTATGTTACATCTGCAGTTCAGAAATCAAGAATTTATGATCCTAGGACTGTAAGCTCCTAATGCAGATGTTCCACACTTTTTCTCAGAACTTTTCTTGACATTAAAGCAATTTTCAGCCCCTTACATAATGGTAGGAGATTATAACCTTATCTTAAATAAAATAGATAGGACACCTGACAGCTTAGAATCAAAGAAAAGAGCCCCCCAAATAATAACAAACTTTAGTCAAGATTTAAATTTGGTAGATCCCTTTAGAATTGCTGACCCCCAAAAAGAAACATATTCTTATTTCTCTCTAACACATAGAGTACATTCCCATATTGATTTCATGCTGACCCTGCCATAGTTTTGAATTACATTAAAAATATAGATTATGCACCTATGACCCTCTCAGATCATGCATTAATGACCTGGGACTTAGAGTTAGCCAGTAATTTTTACATAGAAAAAATCTGGAGACTTGATCAAATGATAATAGAAGAACAGGCGCTGTTCTTATAGATTGAGGATACACTGATTAACATCTTCTTAGAGAATAAGGAAGATAACACCTCAATCTTTAATATATGGGAAGCAATGAAATTAATGATAAAGTCTCATATTATCACATACACTGCATATAAAAATAAAAAATATAAGGAACAATTACAAGATCTTGAAGTAAGATTAAAAAGGGAAGAACAAAACTATATTCAATCAGAGTCATAATTAGATTTACACAAACTATTGACCACCAAAAATGCTTACAACTCAATACCAGAACAAAAAGCTAGAGCTGCTTTATATACTGTAGATCAAAATCCAAATACTATTACTTGGGCAGAATTCCTAATAAATTACTGGCCTGGCAATTAAAAACAGAGGAAGTAAGCAAACTTATTGCTAACATAAAAGATGAAGAGGGGAAATATAATAATAGATCAAGACAAAAACATAACAATCTTAAAAAAAATTATCAAGACCTCTACACTGGAGAGAAGCCGGCAGAGAAGTATGAGATGGAATCCTTTTCCGAACAAATCATGCTACCAAAGTTAACATTAACCCTATCACTAGATCTGGACCAGGAAATTACTGAACAGGAAATACTAGATGATATTAAAAATTTACTGCCAATTCCTCACCCATACCATACAGCTTTACAGTAGCCTTCTATAAAAAATTTCAAAACGTTCTAGTTCCTAAGTTGAAATTAATCTATAACTTAACTGCAAAGGAAAGGGCTAACCCAAAATCTTTTAATGATGCCCATATAATCTTGATTCTGAAGCCCAATAAAGACTTAGAAGAACCATCATCCTGTAGCCCTATCTCACTATTAAATAGTGATTATAAAATCTTCACGAGAATACTGGCTAATCGTCTCAATAAAATACTGAATGCTTTGATCGTGCCAGATCAAGTGGGCTTTATACCAGAAAGAAGACTTTCACAGGCAGTTAGAAAGACATTGGACATCATGGAGTTAACTAAACAAAGAAATACAGCTATGCTTGCACTGGAAGCAGAAAAGGCCTTCAACAGGGTAGACTGGACTTTTTTAATGTCCACCCTGTCGAAGGCAGGATTGGGACCAAATATGCTTAACTGGATTAGTGCTATTCACTTCCAGCTGAATGCTAAGATCTACTCTAATGCAAAGCTTTCTGATTCATTTAACTTACAAAGAGGAACTAGACAGGGCTGCCACCTATCCCCAGTCCTGTTTGCCTTATATATAGAACCTCTTGCTCAACGTATAAGAGAAAATATTCATGGAATATAATTAGGTCAGTTTGTGAGGGCCTCGGAGTTCTGCCCTCCCTCAAGCAAGCAGGGACCACCGCTGAATTCCTCCAGTGTGCAGATGGTTGGTTTGTGAGGGCCTTGGAGTTCTGACCTGCCCCAAGCAAGCTGGACCCCTGCTGAATTCCTCCAATGTGCAGTCGGTTCATGAGGGCCTCAGAGTTTTGCCCTCTCCCAAGCAAGCTGAAACCCCACTGAATTCCACCGGTGTGCAGGCATGCTACGCTGCAGCTGAAAATGCCAGCATTTTTTCGTAGGAGCTTACTGAGGACAATAGGACTTTGAGTCTTGGTGCCATTTTCAGAAGGGCCACTCCTCATCTCTGTTGGCAATCTTGGCACCATTTTTAGAAGAACTACTCCTCATCTCTGTCGGTACAGCAATGCAGATAGTTTTTTAGCCATACTGTTAATCTGATAACTACATTGTCCTATGCACAAGTGAAGGGAGCCTTAATTTATTTAATATATAGCAGATTTTGGCTTTTTTGGGGGGCTTTAAATGTGTCCTCTGCTGAAAAATGCCAGTTTCTAGTGCTAAGAACTTATAGTCATTTTGGCTCCTCTGGAGGTAGCCTTAAGTGTGTCCTCTGCTGATTAAATGCCAGTCCCTAGCGCTAATGAATATACAGTGGTTTTGGCTCCTGTGGAGGGAGCGTTAAAGTGTGTCCTGTGCTGTAAAAGCCGTGCTGCACATCGTGGGTTGAGCTAACTTGGAACTCAGGAGCAAACATATAAAAACCTAGTAAATTTTGACTAAAGTGTTTTAATAATTCCTGAAACACAAGGCATTGTATAAATGTGCTTAAAATCTCTTACCACGTAGAAGTTCTTTGACTAAGCTCCTCCTCCAGTCCACCTGGATTCTGGTTTTTGTATATAATGCTACACTTTTCCTCTCTCCTCAGATGGTCAGTTTATAAGGGCCTCAGAGTTCTGCCCCCCTCCAAGCAAGCTGAACCCCTGCTGAATTTCTCCAGTGTGCAGATACGCCATTCTGCAGTGGAAAACACCAGCATTTTTTCATAGAAGCTTACTGAGGTCCCACCGTCGCTATGCGCCTGCTGCCCCACCACCCCTGCCACCACTGCTCAGCCTTATATAGGCTGGGTCATGTGAGCTGTAAGCTGTATAACCTATCAGCCCACTTTCCCATAAGCAGCTTATCTGCTCTCACCTGTAGTGGCCACCCTACTCATCCCTCCTGCCATAACCAGCAGTTGCTATACAGGAAGCCCAGTCTTTTCCTTGACTAAGGAAGGTAAAACTTGTCTACCCACTGTCCAGCATCTGTTGGCAACATATAGCCCTGTGGGCTGAATCTGCCTCGATAACTACTGGTGCTACAGGAGCATGACATGTTGTCCGTTATAGCTGAGCTAGTACAGTGCATCTCTGCCATCTTGAACTAGTGCTTAATTAAGCAACCTAGAACTAGCAAATGCTACAAACAGTCTTATAGAGCTAGAGTCTGTAAATCAGAAGGGATTGACATAGCAATAACCTCTCTGAGCCACTTAAATCTGTCATAAGCAACAATCTTGCTGTGGCAGCTGGCCTTAGAAACCAAGCCTAAGCAAGGACTTGCTGCTTGCATATGGCCATTATAACCTGCCTGGTTCGATCCCTGCTAACCTCAGGTTGCGGCACTGTTTTCTTGGGAATTCCCTTGCTCGGAGCCTCACTGCTATCTGCTGCATCAGGACTGCCAGCATGGCCCTCCTGGGACTGGTTGGGGGCTTGGCTAAAATCCCTGGACCTCAGGCCTTCGTGCCCTCATTCATGTCCCCCCCTCCTGGCTATCCGCCAAAGGCATAAAAATGGTTCACTTGAATGTTCTTAGTATCCTACCAAACCTAGTGGAGCTAACGGCATGGGTGGTGCACTACAACCCCGATATTATGGGGGTCTAGAAATCTGGCTGAAGCCACACACCCCTGATTCTGCATGTGCCCTTCTGGACTACAGCCTCATCAGACAAGACAGAGCAGGGAACAAGCATGGGGCAGAGTGCTCCTCTACTATAAGGTGCACTTAAATGTGTCTGTCATAGGACATACTCCCCCCACATCCCCAGCTTGTGAGTTCCTGCATGCCCTTCTTCTGCTAGGAAATACAAAAAAGGTACACCTGGTCTGTGCCTACAATCCTCCAAAGGGAGGCATGCCAGGGCTCTGCTCACTACTTGACAGCCTTAGCGACAAGGTCGGCTCTAATGAGGTACTAGTCCTTGGTGACTTTAATCTAAATTGGTTGGGTTCCAACACCAAGATATTATGAGCCTCTGCTCTCTGGCATTGCCCTCAGCCAACTCATTACAGAACTCACAAGGTTCTCCTCCCATGGGGGAAAAGGATCCCTCATCGACTGGGTACCGAACAATAGACCTGATAGAATAGTCTCCTCAGGTATTCTCCCTGATGTTATCTTGGATCACTCTCCCACCTACTGCACATGGGGCATCTCCCCACCCAAAATCCCCTGTAAAGTGAACCAGATGAAGGACTACTCTAAATTCAACATAAACGACTACCTTGCGGACCTATGACATGCTGACTGGTCCCGGGTCACTGCCACTAGGGACCCCTCAGGAGCTCTTGACCATTTTCTCATTGTGTTTACTCCCTTGCAAAACAAACATGCCCCCTCACAAAAAGGAAGGTAAGGGGCAGTGTCACAAAATGTCTCGCTCCATGGTGGCCTATTCTCCCTCATGAAGCAAAGGGACAAATGCTGGGCAAGATACAAGACCTCCCTCAACAGTACTGACCTCATAGAATACCGGGAGCTGAGAAACTCATGTAAAACAGCCATCTGCACTACCAAGAGTGAGTTCTGTCAATCTACCCTGCTATCATCGGCCAGAAACTGAGGAGTTTCTGGCAAAATATCAAAAACATGGTCGGAGGGTCCGCTCAAGTCCAGGTCACTGACATGCATATTGGCGGGGTTAGCTTCAACAACCCCCTTATGATCACCAATGCATTTAACTCCCTGTTCTCTGACCTGCCTGATCCCCCTTCCCAGCTCCCTGACCCCATGGCTCATGGTCCCTCCTGGAGTGGGTACACATCCCAACCTCCCTTCTACTTAAAATGGGTCTCTGTAAAGGAGACCCAGAAGCTCCTCGCAGGTCTCTCCCCTCACAATGGGGTGTGGCATGACAGCCTTGAACTCAAACTGCTCAGCCTGGGGGCATCCCTCCTAGTCTGGCCCATCTCTCACATCTTTAACACTTCTCTAATCTTGGGTATCATCCCTGATGTATGGAAAGTGGCCAAGGTCATCCCTGTCTTCAAACAAGGCGACCCGAAAGATCTCAAGAACTACCGCCCTATTGCCATCCTGTCTGTGATCTGTAAGCTTCTCAAAAAGGTAGTTGCCTCACAGCTCTCCCACTACCTTCAGAACTATGAACTTCTCTCCCCTGCACAACACGGCTTTAGAAAAGGGCATAGCACTTCTACTGCCCTTGCTGTGGTTACCTCTGAGATCAGGTTCGCTACTGATCAAGGCAAATTGACCGGCGCTATCTTCATGGATCTCTCAAAAACCTTTGATCGGGTTGACCACTCGCTCCTTTGCTTCACTCTGTGGTCTCCTGGCTTCTCACGTCCCCCGCCCATGCCTGGTTCTCTAACTACCTCTCTGGCAGGCAGCAATACACTAACTTCAACAGAGCCCTCTCTGACCCCTCTCCGGTGAACTGTGTGGTCCCCCAGTGACCCATTCTGTTTTTCCTCTTCATAAATGAGCTGCCCTCCATCACAACCCATGGGTGCTCCACCCTATATGCAGATGACCTCGTCATCCTGGCCAGCTCTCAGGACGTCACTACCATTACCTCCAGGCTAAACTCTGACTTCAACCTTATTCAAACCTGGCTAGAGGGCCATAAGCTGACCATCAACCTAAAAAAGTCTCAGGTCATGCTCTTTGGCTCCATGGCCAAGATAAAATCCTGCCCTGCTCCCCTAAATATCTATGGAGCTGATGGCTCCCTCCTGCATGCCGTGGATACTGTCAAGTACCTGGGTGTAACCCTTGACCCACAAATGGATCTCACCCTGCATATTCAGAACACATGTAAGGCAACTAACTGCAAGATCAGACTTGCATACAGAGCAAAAAGCTGTCTCACCTCAGCCACACGACTTGCCCTAGCAAGTGGGGTCCTCCTACCCACTCTTTGTTATGGGCTTGTAACCTTCGCCCCATCCCAAAAACCAGTCTCATAAAATGGGACACTGCGTAAAACAATGTATGCTGCTTTGCGCTCTCTGCTCCTCACCTTATGCACCACTGTGAGCTTTACTCACGGCTGGAGTGGCTCCCTCTGGAAAAGCACCGCACCTTTGTCCTCGGCAACTTCATCGACAACATTGTCAGAACTGCCACCCCTTCTGCACTCGCCCTACCCCTCATACCTGGAACCCCTTCCTACCACTTAAGATCCAGTGACTCACAGGCCCTCCTGGTTCCTAAAACCCGCACCCACGTGGGTGATCAGGCCTTCGCCGCTCACACACCCAGAGTGTGGAACTCCCTTCCTGCAACCACTCGCTCCGCCCCCTCCCATCTTTGCTTCAAAGCCTCCCTATGGGGCTTCCTAAAATCAGCCTCTGCCTGTCTCAGTGCCTAATAGACCCCTGACAGAGGCAGTTTTTCCCAGCTTGACTGCCAGGGAGTGAGGCTCCTGTTTATTGAATGCACTTCTTCCACTGACGATCTTGTAACTGCTAGTTGCATCAAATGTATCAATATGCATTGGGTCCATTCCCTGCCCAAACTGTTCTCGAGGGATTACTTAGACTATTCCATCCCATTTTTTCCCAGGTCTCTCTCTCACAATTGGCACTCCTCTTGTAACTCTCTATCCTTCCCCACCTGAGGGTATGGCTGATCCCTTTATTGTTTGTTACTGTTGCCCATGCCTGTATTATGATGTTATCTACCCATTATTTAAATTGTTTATACTTGATGTTCTTGTATGTTACCTTGACTCTGCCTGATGTTCTTGTATAGAAACATAGAAACATAGAATTTGACGGCAGATAAGGACTGCATGGCCCACCTAGTCTGCCCATTTCCCTACCTAACGGATACGCTGCAGATCCTAGTTAACCAACAGCCTACTTCCTCCTACTCCCCACTAGAACTGCCTTATGTCTGTCCCATGCATTCTTGAATTCCCCCACTGTTTTTGACTCTATGACCTCCTCAGAAAGGCTGTTCCATGCATCTACAACCCTCTCCGTGAAAAAATACTTCCTCACATTACCTCTGAGCCGTCCCCCCTCTATCTTCATATTGTGCCCCTTTGTTCTTGCACATCTCTTTTTCTGAAAGATACTACCCTCTTGGACTTTGTTGAGTCCCTTGAGGTACTTGAAACTTTCTATCATGTCCCCCCTCTCCCTCCTTTCCTCGAGGCTATACATCTTAAGCTCCTTTAGTCTTTCTTCATATGTCTTCTGGTGCAGACCCTGCACCATTTTGGTTGCTCTCCTCTGGACAGCCTCCACCCTGTCTATATCTTTGCGGAGATGGGGTCTCCAGAACTGTACACAGTACTCCAGATGTGGTCTTACCAACTGTCTGTACAGAGGGCCAACAACTTCCTGTTTTCTACTGGTGATGCCTCTCCCTATGCATCCCGGTATCTCCCCAGCCCTCCTTACTGCCTTCACATTGCTGGCCCACCTTTAGGTCATCTGATATGACTACCCCCAGATCCCTTTCCATTTTTGTTGTGCAGTATCTCACCCCCATTGTGTACTCTTCCCTGGGTTTTGTTTCCCAGGTGCATTACTTTGCACTTCTTTGCATTGAATCTAAGCTGTCATACATTTGACCATTCCTCCATCCTTGCCAAGTCCCTTCTCATTCTTTCCACCCCACCTTGCGTATCAACCCTGTTGCAGATCTTTGTGTCATCTGCAAAGAGACGTACTATCCCTTCTAGTCCCTCTGTAATGTCACTTATAAAGAAATTAAAAAGGACTAGCCCCAGTACTGAACCTTGCGGTACCCCAATAGTAACCCTCCTTTCTTCACTGTGGACTCCATTTACTGTTACCCACTGTGTCCTGTTGTCCAGCCAGTGTTTTACCCAGGCTACCACCCTGGGACCCACTCCCAGGCTGGCTAATTTGTTTATTAATTTTTTGTGCGGGACCGTGTCAAATGCCTTGCTAAAGTCTAGGTAGGCCATGTCCACAGCCCCTCCCTGGTCTACTACTTTGGTCACCCAGTCAAAGAAATCAATTATATTTGTCTGACATGACCTTCCTGCTGTGAATCCATGCTGCCTTGGGTCCTGTGCCCCACTGGCCTCTAGGTACTCAACAGTTCTTTCCTTCAGCAGTGATTCCATCATTTTCCCTACCACTGAGGTCAAACTGACAGGTCTGTAGTTTCCTGCCTCTGTTTTGCTCCCACTTTTGTGAAGGGGAATCACATCCACCCTCCTCCAGTCCTCAGGTACCACACCATCCTCCCATGATTTATTAAAAAGGGTAGTCAGTGGTGTTACTAGTTCTTCCCTTAGTTCTTTTAGAATTCTGGGGTGAATCCCATCAGGCCTCATTGCTTTATCCACCTTCAGTTTTAAGAGTTCTTTCAGAACCCTTTCTGCTGTGAAAGGACTAATATCAACCCCCTATCTAGAGTGCTTCTATTGACTGGATTAGGTATCTCCCCCTGCTATTCCATTGTGAATACCGAACAGAAGTATTTGTTCAGTATCCCTGCTTTTTCACTGTAGCTCTCTGCCCAACCACCTTCCTCTTTATTCAGCCTCAGTATCCCTGCCTTAGTCTTTCTTTGCTCCCTAATGTACCTAGAAAAGGTTTCATCCCCCTTCTTAACCGAGTTGGCTATCTTTTCTTCAGTTTGGGCCTTTGCCATTCTGACTGCCTTCCCCGCTTCCTTCTGCTTTAACTGGTACAGTTCTCTGTCCTGCTCCTTCTGTGTTTCCTTATTCTTCCTGAATGCTATCTCTTTCTCCCTTACCTTCCCCGCTACTTCTTTAGAGAACCATAGAGGTTTCTTCTTTTGTTTTGATTTGTTTATTTGCTTCACACAAAGGCTTGTTGCCTCTGTCATGGCGGTTTTAATGTTTCCCGATTGTTGCTCCACCCCACCTTCTTGCCTGTTTGCTAGTGCTTTTCTGAGGCACTCTCCCATTTTGACAAAATCAGCCCTCCTGAAGTCCAGTACCTTCACTTTTGTGTGGCTTGACTCTACAGCTAAGTTTATCATGAACCACACTGTTTGGTGGTCGCTTGTTCCCAGATGGCTATCCACTTCAAGATCAGAGATCATCTCTCCATCCATCCCCATTTGAGAGTACCAGGTCTAAGATTGCTCCCTCCTGAGTGGGTTCCAAAACTAGCTGTCTGAGGCATGCCCCCTGTAGGGCATTGAGAATGGCCCTGCTCTTGGATGTGGCTGCAGCAAAAGTGCTCCAGTTAACATCTGGCATATTCAGGTCTCCCATCAGCAATACCCACCTTTCTCTGCCATCCCAAGGATGCCTTCTATCATTTCCTTGTCTATTTCCTCCCCCTGAGATGGGGGTGTGTATACAACCCCTGTGCTGATTGTGGAGCCATTTCCAGTCTCCAGGGTGACCCACAGTGCCTCCTCTCCTTCCTGTTTACCCTTTAGTTATGTTGCTTTGATCCCTTCCCTTATGTAGAGAGCTACTCCTCCTCCTGTTCATCCTTCCCTGTCCCTCCTGTAGATTGTGTACCCTGGTATGTTGACATCCCAGTCATAGTTCTCTGTGTACCATGTTTCTGTGGCTGCCACGATATCCAGGCATCCCTCTTCCATTAAGGCCACCATTTCGGGGAGCTTTTTACCTAGACTATGGGCATTGGTACTCATTACTCTCCATTTTTTTTATGGCTTTATTTCTTTTTGTCCCACCCCTGTCCTTACTGCCTTTGTCTTTTTCTCCATTTACCCCTGCCCTTCTCCCTATCGACTGCTCTATCTTGGTGACTGTTGTTTGTTATAAAAGCAGAGACCATGATTTGAGGCTTTGTTTTTTTTTTTATAAAAACAGAGACCAGGATTTGAGGTGTTGTTTGTTATAAAAGCAGAGAAAGCAGAGACCAGGAGGACTCTGTACCTTAAGTGCAGGATCATATTTCAGGGGATTATTGTGGTTTGAATTTGAGGGTTTTGACTAACTGCCATTAAGAGGGCTTCCCCCAATTTCAGGGGATTAATGTGGCTTGAATTTGAGGGCTTTGACTAACAGTCATTCAGAGGGCACTCACATTATTTTCAGGCAGCACTGAGGTATTTAGTTTGCTGGTAAGTCTGTGACTTTTGTTGAGGATTTGAGTTCTCACACACACACACACACACACACACACACACCCCTGCCCCCACTTTCACCAATTATTAAATTGTCTCTCTGAAGATATGCCCAGGGGAGGATACCACCAACAGAGGAGGAGAGGAGGTGGAAAGTGTCAGCAGTGAGATGGGAGTGGCCTCTAGCAGAAAAACTGTCCCAGTACTTCCTGTACTTTTGCTATCAGGGCAAATCTGGCAACCCCGGTATTGAAATGTTTGGCACAGTAATTATTGTTTAGCAATAATTCCTGTGCTGTTTTATGTTAGCAGGGCATTTCTGGGAACCTCAGTATTGATATGTTTGGCACAGTGATTATAGGATTGGATTTGCTGTACTACTGAATTATAATCAGGGCAGATGGCGTTTGGTTGTGCTTAGGGGACAGTCTGCTCTTATTGGGGGGGAAAACTTTATTGGTTGGCAAACTTTTACATGAGGGTAAGGTATCAGATAACTGGGGGAATCATGGACAGAACTGGTAAAGGAGGATGGGAGGGCCACGGAGGTGCTATGGGCATCCTTCAACTGAAAATGAGGGGGGGGGGATGATGGTGGGCAAACAGGAAGACAGGAAGGGTGGTAGGCTGCAACAACTGTGGCATGGCAATCTTTCTGAAAATTGCATGGAGAGTGGGAGGTTGTATGGTGTGCAAGCAAATTAGGCAGCTTAGGAATGGGATCAGCTGTTTACAAACAGAGTTTAGACGGGGACTACAGACTGCATTGGAGGAGGGCTCAACAGCAGGGGAGGGAAGGAGGGTAACTGAGGGAGGAGGACAGATTCTAGTGAGAGGGGGGAGGAGTGGGGAAAGGGTGGCAGATGGGGTAAGGAGACAGGGGGTCCCAGTACAGAGAAAAAACAAGGGAGAGAAAGGGGAAGAATGGAAGCTGGAAAGGAAGAAGGAATCTAACAGTTGTAGAGTCAAAAGCAGTGGGGTAGCTAGCAGAAGGAAGAAAGGAATAGGTGGTAATTAAGGGACATTGCAAAATCAGTTCACAGCACTGGCAGAATTGAAGGATGTGATAGGGGGTGTGATGGTTGGATGAGATGAAGATGGACCAGAGGAGGAGGAGAAGGAAAGAGAAGGGGCAAGGGTTGAGGGATATGGGATAGTTGATGGGTAAAGTAAAGGGGTTGTGGGGAAGGGGGGAGAGGAGATATGAGAAGAAAAGGGTAGGGATGTATCAATGGGAGGAAACAGGTGGAGCCTGGTGGGGAAGGGAGATAAAATCAGAGGAAATGGGGGGAGGGAGGGCAGAGAAGAGATAGGGGACATTACAACAGGAGTGGAAAGGGGAATAACTGCACTGGTGGAGGGGGAGGATTAGAGAGGAAGGTGATGGATAAAGGAAGGCCAATGGAAGCAGAACATGAAGAGGAATGTGGGATCCTAGTGCTGGGTGAATCAATTGTGAAAGGGATCAGATGGGGAAGCAAGGGGGAGAGGCGTAGTTGCATATGGGTGGAGGCTATGCCAGGTATGACATTAGAAAGGGTGTGTCAATCTATTTTGAAGTATGCTAGAAGGGGTAGGGTGAAACCTCACATAGTTCTGCATTTGGGAACAGATGACCTGGTGGAGAATACAGTAGATATAGTTCAGAGATAATGTTTCAATTTGGGTTTTTGAAGCTTTTTGGAGTTGTAGTTAAAGTGGAAGGGGGGTGGGAGGGACAGGGTCGCCAACTGCTCTATCTGGCAGCATCATGCACCAATCTAAAGGGTGGGTGCCCAACCATCTACCAGGTAGCCATGGTCCTGTGGACCAATCGGTGATTTAGCTGCTTGGCATGGGAGTTGTTACACATTATACCATGGACATAAGTGAACAGCCAATGAAATTGTCAGACTGGCAGTTTACCACCGGTGTAAATCCTCTGATAACCAATGGCTGTTGATGAGTATATGCAATATATCCTCTGCAGCATAGGAATAAATACAATAAAAATAAAAAAAACACAGCAACCTCTTTAAAAGTTGTATTTTATTATAGTAAAAAAAAAATTAACCTTGGTATAATCGCAGTAAGTCACTTGGAGGATGTGGGTTATCAGGGGATTTTCCATGGCTGGCGAGGATTTACCCACTTGACTGTGCCTCATGGGCAAACCACTCCAGCCATGGTAAATTCCCTGATAACCCACACCCCCTCGTGGCTTATTGCTTAATTATATATCACTATATCACATCTTGGAGGTGGGTTGGGGGAAGGGAGGGACGAGGATTGTATTGGGTAGTTTGTTAATTGTGGTAGTAGGGGAGAGTAGGAAGGGCCCCATGGTATCAGCCGGGGATCAGTTTTTATATTATGGCTTTTCAGGTTTCCAAATGATAACCACTAACAAAAAATATGGCTAATGTTATTCGTGTGTACTCCTGGAATGTCAAAGGTGCAAGTAACAAATGTAAAAGATTTAAAATCCTTAAACACTTACAAATGGTGAAAAGTCAAATTTCTTTCTTGCAGGAAACACACCTGCAGGAAACAGAAGCCACTTTACTGAGATGACTCAATATAAGGCAAGTCTATACAGCGGGTAATAACACTCAGAGTAGGGAGGTTGCAATTTTAATTGCTAAATCCCTGGGGTTTAAATGTAGTCAATGTATTCGAGACCCAATGGGCAGATTCGGTTTTGCTATTGGAACTCTGGAAAGATCTGATATAGTCCTGGGGTCTATATATGGACCTAATAGAGATATGCCCTCCCTCTTTATGGAATTAATTAGCACCCTGTCACCTTTTCTCTCTGCTCCATTCCTCTTAGGGGGTGATTGGAATTTGCCCTTTTCGCCAGACATGGATAGGACTAGTAGACTAGGGGCGGAGTTGTCCCCAGCCCAACGGCCTGTCAGAGATTTCATGGACAGATTAGGACTATATGACCCCTGGAGGGTGTTATACCCTGATTTGCGGGAATACACATTCCGTTCACTTGTTTATGGGACGTCCTCCCGTATTGATTATTTTCTGGTGAGCAAGCAACTTCTGGAGGACCTTATGGCCTATGAGATTTCCCTTGAGGTAATCTCCGACAATTCCTCCGTGAGTTGTACATTGTCCCTATCACCCAACCATCAGATGGCCATGATTTGGAAAGTCAACAATAGGCTCTTGAAAGATAAATGGGTGCTGGATAAACTCAAACAGTGTATCACTCAATATACTAAGGACAATCTCAACACTACAAAAAGGGTGGATATTGAGTGGGGTGCCCTTAAATCTTTTCTAAGGGGAGAACTTATAAGGATTGTATCCACTAGGAAACATAAAAGGGAGAGACAAACACTGGACCTATTGAGTCAAATCAGGGATCTAGAAAAAAACATCTCACCTTCCTCCTCGGAGATACAACGTCAAGCACTTATTAAATTAAGGGCCCAATATAATGACTTAATAGGAGAGAAAGCCGAATACGCCATTCTTAAATCAAGATCCTCCAATGTAGATCAAGGAGAAAAAGCCAGGAGACTGCTATCACTAAGAATTAAATATCAAGAAGCATCTAGGTTAATAAACACTGTTCGCTCATCCAGGGACGGCTCTCTTAAGACTGGTGTCCGGGATATTCTGTCAGAATTTGAAAGCTTTTATACAGAGCTCTACAGTGCCAAGTCTATATTCCCTTCAGATGAACAGGTGGATGCATACTTGGCAAAGGTTCCCCTTCCAACCCTCTTTCCTGAACAACAGTCCCTGCTGATCTCCCCCTTCAAGGAAGAAGATGTAAGGTTTGCAGTCCTTGCCCTGCCGATGGATAAAGCTCCGGGGCTGGATGGCTTTTCCCCAAACTTTTACAAAGCCTTGGTGGAAAATTTGGCTCCATGGTTGCACCGCCTATTCCAAGCTATTTTGGATGGAAAGTGTCAAGACCCTCAACTGTTTGAAGCCCTAATAATTGTATTGCATAAGGAGGGGAGGGACCCAGAACAGGTGTCAAATTACAGGCCGATATCACTTTGGAACTATGACATTAAAATTCTAGTGAGACTTCTGGCAGACAGGTTGAACAGGGTTATCTCCTCTCTGATTAGTGCAGAACATGTGGGTTTTATGGTAAACAGGTCACCCACAGACCACTTAAGGAAATTAGACCACATTTTTGTGGCATCCCGTGACAACATGCTCCCTGCAGTGGTGGTGTTGCTAGATGCTGAAAAAGCTTTTGACAGAATAGACTGGCACTTTTTGTTCAGGAAGGTGCACAAGTTTGAGTTCCCTCCTCTCTTTGTGCAGGGGGTTCAAGCACTGTACACTAAACCAAGTGCTAGGATATACTGCAATAGTGCCCTTTCCTCATCTATTCCCCTTTCTTCTGGCACCAGACAAGGCTGTCCCTTATCCCCACTACTATTTCATTTGTACTTGCAACCACTTCTGGTGCATATTATGATGGAGCCTGGGGTACAGGGGATTTCGATTGGGGTGCAGGAATTTAAGTTATCGGCATATGCTGATTACATACTCCTACACCTCTTTAATCCTAGGTCCTCTATTAATAAAGCTCTAGGTCTGATCAAGGAATACGGTCATTTCTCTAATTACAAATTAAATCTGGAGAAGTTTACATTCTTCCCACTTAATTCGGCTACTTATAGACAAGAAGTAGATGATCTGGGGCTTAAATGGAAATCCAAGAAACTAAAGTATTTAGGTATTTTCCTAACTAGAGAGGCTAAACTCTCACAGGAATTTCATTTAGACTCTCTCATCCACTGTATTCAGCAAGACCTAGATAGATGGAAAGTGTTGCCTATATCTCTCTGGGGTAGGATAAATTTGATCAAAATGAATATACTCCCTCGTATTTTTTACCCTCTCAATATGTTAAATTTATGGTTACCACAGAGATAGTTCTCCAAAGTCCACACACTGATATCTGATTTTATTTGGAGGAGTAAACTGGCCCAAAGAGCCTATTACAAACTGGCTGCTCCCAAAATTCATGGAAGACTATGGCTGCCTCACTTTAAGATATATTATTGGGTAAGTCATGCTGCAAAATACCTGAGATGGTTGGAGGATAGGGAACTTGTAGATAATGGTTAATATAAACTCTTGTGGCTTGCCATTGAAAAGGCAATGTTTGAAGTGCATCACCTGTTGCCCCATGCCCTATTGCACATCCCCCTTAAACTGCTCCCAGAAGGTTTGCATAATACATTGATTGCAACCTCAGTAAAGACTCACATCCAAATGTGTGTGCATTCCTGTCCTATAGGCATACCCATGATTCTAACCAGCCATTAGTGGGTAATCCCAATTTTAGAAATGGGGGCCAATGCATTAAACCATCCTGGATCCCACAGATGGTAGAAGTTTCAGTGTTAGAACTGCTAAGAGATGGGAAAGTAATACCCTCAGGAGAAATTATTCAATGCTATGGCTTGGGAACTTATTCGGGGTATGAAGTATTTCAAGTTAGACATATGTTGGCTAGCTCCCAAGTAGTACAAAGGACAGGTGATGATGGTAGGTTTCTGCAACAACTCGCTTTAATAACAGCCGAACCCCCCACGCAGTTGCTAACATTTATAGGATGCTCTTTGAGAGGGCATACCCACAATTAGATGGTTCCTCGACCTACTGGAACACTCTATTCCTCTCAACATTTTTAATTGGACCAAAGTATGGAAAGATGTCCATAGGTTTATATCACAAGATAGGCTGAGGATTATGCAGTTCCAGATCATTAATAACATGTACCTTACCCCTGTCAGATTGGCCAAAATTGGTAAATCCCCTTCCTTGATCTACACACAGTGTAATCAAGAAGAGGGCTCCTCTACCATATTTTGTTGGGACTGCCCCAAAACAGCCCCACTCTGGACTCTTATAAAGCAAAAGGCTGACCCGCTACTGGGGGTGGTAGATCATATTGAATCCGCTGCCTGCCTAATTGGGGATTACTCCCAGGTGTTCGGTACTGAATGGAAGTACCAGTTGGCCCTGATGGCCGTGTCAGCTAGGAAATTCGTGCTCCGACACTGGTTAGACAGTGAAATCATTCCTTACTCTGAATGTCTGAAGGAACTTCTCCATAATCTTGCTATAGAAAAGATTACTGCCAGTACTCATAATAGACTACCAAGGTTCGACAAAACATGGAGTAAATTACAGACTGTATATTCACTACAGTGGTGTATATTTTCTTCAACCTGGAACACCAACCATTGGAAAACGTGCTGATACCATGGGAGGGAGGGAGTGAGAGGGGGTAGGGTTTGTTTATGTGTCATTGTCTGCTTTGTAGTTTGCATTTTGTCATCATATGTGTATGATAAAGGCCACTTTGTGGCTGTGTGTGAAAATTTAAATAAAGCTTTTTGATTTTCAGAAAAGATGTAGTTCAGAGGAGGTTTGAGGAGCTGGGGCTCATTTGTGGGGTGGCAGGAAGATCAGTAGCCTTCTTGGAGGTGCTTCCAGTACCCAAGGCGACCACGGCAAGGAAGCTGAGGATAGAGGACTTTAACATGTGGCTAAGAAAATGGTATCAGTCCAAAGGATATGGGCTGGTGGGGGGGGGAGGACCTGAGAGGTTAATCATCTCTATGCTAAGGACAGGCCACACTTAAGTGAGCAGGAAAGGAGGGTATTGGAACAGAAACTGGAGGAATACATAACAACCACTGAGAATTTAAACTAGAAGAGGGGGGTGGCAAGTCGGCAGGAGTCATGCAGGAACTACAGGAAGCCGAGTGAGCTTTTTTTTTTTTTAGTTGTTTAACCAGGAATAGCACACTAAGCTGAACACTTTTTTACAGGAGCAATCTGGGAGCACAAAGAAGTTAAGTGACTTGCTCAGGGTCACACAGCATGCAAGTGGAAGCTGTGGTATTCAAACTCAGGTCCGGTCTGCTGGATGTCACCAGATTTGCAGCTCAGAGCCTTAGACCACTGTGCTATACTACCCCCCATACCTGCAGCAAGGGACTTAGGGAAGGGTCAAAAGGGAATTTTATTTATTTATTTAGTTTTTGTTGACCAGGTAAGTGCACTAGACAAATCCTGCCTATTTTCAGGCACTTCCGGGGGAGGGGGATACAGATGAATTCCAACTGACCTTGAACCAGATTAAGCTGTTGGTGGTATTTTTAGTGAATGAGGGAAATTTGGCCAGGACACCGGGAAAATTCCCCTACTCTTTTTGATAAGTGCCATGGGATCTTTAACATCCACCTGAACTACCACCAATCCAGGCAGATGGGACCTCGATTTAACGTCTCATCTGAAAGACAGCACCTCAGAAGTGCAGCACCCCTCTCATGCTGCACTACAGTGTCAGTACTAGGATATTAACCCAAGTGCCAGATGTGGGAACTGAACCCACAGCCCTCTGATCTCCCAGCCTCAGAGGCGAGTGTGCTACCTACTGAGCCACTGACACTATGATGAATGCCAGAAAGGGAGAGAAAGTAGGGAGAGGGGATAAGAAAGTGGGGTGGAAGATGGTAATCTTGAATGCTAAAAGCCTGGGAAAAAAAAATAACAGAGTTAAAGGCTCTCATGGCAGATGGGGAGGTGGACTTAGCGGCCATCACCGAGACATAGGCCTCCCATTACCATGACTGGGACCTGGCAGTACCAGGGTGTAGGATATTTTGGAGGGACATGGTAGAAGGGAAAGGAGGGGGCATGGCGCTATATGTTAGAGAAGGACTGAAGTGTGTCAGGGAGGAAGGGGAAGAAGGGGAAGAAGGGGAGGAGGTCAGCACAGAGTCTTTATGGATGTAGCTCCAGGACTCCAAAAATAGGAATTTCAGGATGGGAGTGGTGTACAGGCCACCCTGTCAGACTGAGGAATTAGACAGGGAACTAGTGGGACAGATCAGAAGGACCTGCAGGAAGGGCAACACAGTGATTGTGGGGGACTTCAACCTGCCAGGAGCGGATTGAGGTACCCCAGCCACCATGAATAGGAGGGAGCAGGTACTTCTGGATGCCTTCCAGGACAGCTATATAACTACAGATGGTCAATGAGTCAGCCAGGTTAGGGAACACCCTGGACCTCATACTGGCTAATGGTGAGTTTGTGAGGGAGCTGGGGATGGAGAAACCACTGGTGGGGAGTGACCACCACTCAGTGTGGTTCACAGTAAATGTGGAAAAAGAGGGAGTTTGAACAGGCAGAAGGATGTTAGACTTCAGGAGGGCTGACTTCGGGAGAATGGGGGAAATAGTACAGGGGTATGTAGCCAGAATCCATCCAAATATGGACACTAACCAGAAGTGGGAGGTCATTAAACTGGGAATTGAGAAGGCAACCAAAACATGTACAAGGATCCAGAGTAAGAGGTCTAGAGCCAAGAAACCTAGCTGGGTGAGCAAGAGGGTCATGGAAAAAGTAAGGAAGAAAAGAGGCACCTTTAGAAGGTACAAATAAAACAGGGAGAGGGTAAGGGAGGACAGAGAGGAATGGTCGAAGGAGTCAAGGAGGTGACAAGGACAGTTAGGGCAGCCAAGGTGTCCAAGGAACTCAGGCTAGCACAGGAAAGTAAGGAGGAGGAGAAGGACTTCTTCAGGCACATAAGGGAGAAAATGAGTTTTAAGGACCAAATAGTAAGGATTAAGAGGGAGGGGGGGTTTGTGATAGGGTGCAGGTGTTTGTGGACAGTAACAGGTAGCGTGACTCAATATTTGATTCTCTTTATAGTCCAAAATGTATTTCAGAAGTGGTTTTCTTCATAAGCAGGACACTTTACATGCAGTGTACATCACCATCACTTCATAACACTGGAAAACTTCCTCAATTCATGTCTCTCATATAATTGGCATCATTCCCTGAAGTTTCTCCAGACCTTAATCTTCTCTGCTTACTCTCTGGATCACATCTAACATCCGTAAGTGCTCTCTCCCCTTTTATACAATTCAGAGTCCATGCGACATGAAAACTCCACTCACCTGAACATTTCAAATACAATATTTTTATATACCAAGTGTTTGATTTATTTCATAATTCCTGAACACTCCAGTCACAATTTTAGTCAACACTGTGACTTTCATGTAATCCCTACAGTATCTGTGTATGTTTTTAAATGTTTCAAACAACCTCCCAGTATCAGGTAGCACCACCCACCTCTAACTACAACATAAAAGCAGTCCAAAGATGGCCGTCTGGCTCTTAGAAGAGAGCTGGAACTGACAGGGATTGAACTCGGGGCTTTAAAATGCCAGGGGAAGCAACAACACCCTCGCTCCACAAAAATCCCAGCCCCAGCCCAGAAACACCTGCATTCAACTTAAGGAGGTATACAAAATCCTATTCTCATTGTTTCCTCCAAACAAAATTATAAGGCTAAATGCCTTCCCGACAGTGAGCACAATCAAGTGGGTAATTAATTACCGGCGCTCACATTTGCACTGTTGCGCAGGAGCTCAGCAGCCTAATTTAACAAAGAAAACTACTTTGTTGTACAGTTCTTGAAAAAAAGAGCATTACGGGGAACAAGGAAGGGAACCAGGAGGTTCCCAACATTATTTTAGAGTCCAAAAGACACCAGTAAGCCCACGGAAGCACTGCAGGACAAAACAGGGTTCTTAGGGCAATTCAAAACAATGTCCTGAAATATTCTTAGACAAAAGGCTTTCTATCCCCTTATATTTAACATTAACTTCAAAAACTTGTCTTTATATGTCTTTTACTAGACAAAACAAATAGAATATTCACAAATTGTTAAATCCTTTAAACAGGAAGTATTACAACATAAAATAGTGCAGTCTTTTAATATTTAATACAATCTCAGGCTTCCTAAGCACCGCCTCCCTAATCTGAGGCTTAAATAGGGAAAAAGAATGGCTGGCCAGCCCCTAGATTCACTAAGCGAAGAGCTGGCGTACCGTGCTGCATTAAGAAATGGGCGGTTTCCTGGTTTACTAATACGGGCAAAGCCTACAAGATTTGCAACCAGGGAGTTTCGGTAAGCTGGAGTTGTTTCCCAAACCTAAAGTCTTTATTAAAAAGGGGATACTATGAGAAGCATTCACAGAACTCACCATGCAAACAGTTTTCTTATATGCGAGTGAAGGTTGTTCTTCAGCTCCAAAGCGCGCACACTCGAGAAGGACAGGAAACAGCCCCAATTCAGCAGTCAAATCTCTGAGGAGAAAGAAAAACCTTTTCTGTAATTGGCGGCTGTTAGTCACATAGCCAGGGTTCCTGTTTTACCACCAAAAGGAAAATTAACAAGGAAAACCACTCTCAGGGGTGTAGGAATTAACAGGGCTGATTATAAATATTAACTACTATCCCTACCAAATTTGAAGCAATTATGCTTTATACCAGAACGGTCCACTTAGATTTCAGTGTGCCAGTCCAAGAAGGCTCTGGAAACTTACGTTTTCCATTATACCAATGTTTTTCTGCTGTCAGCTTTATCTACAATTTACGCTACGACTCAACAGGGTTATTAATAACTAAACCATATTTTGAAATGGCAGTTGAAATTGACCAACAATACAAGTCAGCTGCCACCTCCTCAATATATATTTTACAAAGTCTCCAGTTCTCAAACGGGACAACTAATTCCCAGAGAGAGATACTACTCCTCTTTTCTTTAACCTCACAAAGTACCCTGGAATGGCGGCTATATTTTAAATCAAACGAACTGGAGCACTTTTACACTAACTGTGTGGCATTACATACTATCGCAGGGCATCAAAACAATTACAACTACCTATTAAAGGGGGAAGGGGTAGAAAATATAACCTTCAATCTACTCCCTTAATTAATTTAATTTAATTATATTAGTATATTTACTGATGGTTTTCCCTGCCCTAACAGAATAATACTAATAATTCCAAGACCCCCCCAATCCTTCACAGAGCCACTCTGTGACAGGGTTGGTGGAAACAGGGGCAGAACAGGCAGAAGTATTAAACAAATATTTCTGCTCAATTTTTACTAAAGAGAAAGGGGCGGGGTCTGTACTCAAGGGGGTGGGAGTGTCGGCATGGGGGGAGGTGACAGACGGGGAAATCCCAGTGGGCAGAGTACTGTAGGGCTTGAAGGCACTGAGGGTGGACAAGGCACCTGGACCAGATGGCATACACCCCAGGGTTTTGAAGGAGCTGGCAGAAGTCCTGGCAGAACCCTTTGCAGACCTGTTCAATACCTAACTGGACTCAGGGAGTGTACCTCAGGACTGGAGGATGGAGCACGTGGTACCCCTCCACAAGAACTGCCCCAAGGATGAGCCAGCGAACTACAGACTCACACCCATCATGGGAAAGCTGATGGAGACAATCCTGAAGGAGAGACTGGTTTCCCTCCTAGAGATTAATGGGTTGCAGGATGGTAGACAGCATGGGTTTGTCTCAGGCAGATCCTGTCAGACCAACCTGGTGGAGTACTACGACTGGGTAACCAGACAATTAGACAGAGGTCATGCAGTGAATGTCCTGTACCTGGATTTCAGTAAGGCATTTGATTCAGTGCCACATGGGAGGCTAGGAAGTAAGCTGAAAGGCACAGGTGTGGGGGCGAAGGTGGTGGGATGGGTAGTGAACTGGCTGCAGGGGAGACAGCAGAGGGTGGTGGTGGGAGGGGAGCTCTCAGCTGCCAGGGCAGTGGCAAGCGGGGTACCACAGGGCTCTGTACTGGGGCTGGTGTTGTTTGGCATCTTCATAGCAGACATCTTAATAGGCATCAAGAGCATTAAGAGCAAGATCAGTTTGTTTGCAGTTGACACCAAGATGGGAGCAGTAGTGGATGACTTAAGAGGGTGGCAGGGGTTGCAAGATGATCTGGTGAAACTGGAGGCCTGGTTGGACACTTGTCAGCTGGGGATCAATGCCAAGAAGTGCAAGGTACTACATTTCGGTGCAAAAAACCCCAAGGAGGAACTACCAGCTACGTGGGATTCAACTACCCAAGATGGAGGAGGAGAAGGATCTGGGGGTGATCATAACAAGTGTAATGAACAACTCAGCACAGTGTAGAAAGGCAACTACAAAGGCCACCAGGATGCTGGGTTGTATTGCCTGGGGCATATCCTCCAGGAGGTGGGAGGTGATACTGCCGCTACATAGGTCACTGGTTAGATCCCACCTGGAGTACTGCATGCAGTTCTGGCAACCGTACCTGAAGAAGGACACTAGGTTACTGGAGGGGGTGCAGTGTAGGGCAACACAGATGATCCAGGGGCTAGGGGACTTATCCTATGAGAGCAGGCTGAGGGGGTTGAACTTGTACTCCCTGGATGAGAGGAGAGATGGGGGGACATGAGTGAAACCTTCAAGTATATGAAAGGAATAAATAAGACGGGTATGGAGGGACTCTTCAAATTAAAGGGAGGGAGGGGCACTCGACGGCATCAGCTGAGATTGGAAGTGGGAAGATTCAGGAGGGAAATGAGGAGACACTTCTGGAGAGGGTGGTTTCGGTGGAATGCATTGCCAGAGGAAGTGGTATCCTGCAGAACAGTGTGCTGCTTCAAACAGGGATGGGACAGGGTAGCTGAGAGGGTCAAGGGAGGGTGGGGTGGGGAGGGAGGGAGGAGGGGCTGCTGCAGTATAAGGGCTGCTAGCTATACAATCAAGCAGACTTTATAGACCATAAAGCCTTTATCTGCTGGCAATTTCGTATGTTCGTATGTAATTTACTTGCATGCTTCCTCCTCTCTGCACACCAGGCTTACCACTGCTTATAATAGTACATGTAGATTTGCACTCCTTGCACCCTACTCCACACATCACTGCAACTTATGCCAGTCATTAGGGTGGCTCCCTCTACAAGGATGGCATGATTATGCACTTGACTACATCATTGATAATGCCATTAGAGGTGGCAACTGGTTATCTTACACATTCCCCCTCAACCACAGGGTCTCTCCCAGGTGCCTCTGGGAATCATCAGCCCTCTCTTTAGAAGTCCCCATGACATTTATTTATTTATTTTTCTATTTTAGATTCAGATTAATACCTTTGAGCCAAGAGGCTCTTTTACAAACGTTCCAAGTCAGTTAAGCATGTAATACAAGACATTTGGTACAAGCATGAATTAATTACAAGACAGAACAGTAAAGTACACAAGTATACATATAATAAGCAGTTAAAGAATGCAAAGAGTTTACAATAGCATCAGGATGTACAAATACACAATAATAATTGGGTTAAAAGTACACTGTTATAATGCTTAGAAGACACATTGGGTTACTAAGTGCTAGTCAGTAGGGAAGTAGCAACCTGAGTAGACTTTGTCAGGATGAGAAGAGTGGGGAGGTAGCAGCCAAAGTAGACTTTGTCAGGATGAAAGGAGTGGGGTTGGGGGATAGGAGGGTGGAGAGGAGGAGGTAATAGGGCAGGGGGGGCTGTAGATATGGCATGAAATAACACATTTAAGATGGGCAATCGCAGTGATTTGATTGGGCTAGGAAGAGGCGGAGTCTTCTTTTGAAGGGGGCCAATCTTTGCACAGTCAATGAGGGAGGCAGGGAGGTCATTTATCCATTGTGGCCCCCAGTAGGATAGGGCATGCCGAGCAAATGTGGTATGCTTAAAAGGGACATGGAGAACACCCTTCAATGATGTTCTAGTAGTTTTGGAGGTTTGTGAGCGCTGGAAAATACGTGCCATTGAGTCATGGGTTTGACCAAGTAGGGACTTTTTTCCAAGCAAGTAGGCCTGGTATTTGTTCCTGAGGTGCAGTGGGAGCCACCCTGTTTCAGAGTAGAGAGTACAGGTGTGTGTCAAGCGATCTGCCCCAGGACAAGTCTGCAAGCATTGTTAAGGAGTAACTTAACCTTTTTCAATGCTGTGTGCATAGCAGTGCTGAAGATAACAAACCCATAGTCGAATGTGGGCAATATGGAGTGCCTTGTTACCAGGGTCAGGGCCTCAGGGGTCATTGACCGCCTTTGATGATAGAGGATACCAAGCTTGATGTTAGCTGTTTTAATAGTGTGGTCGATGTGGGAAGTGAAAGACACGGTGTCATCAAGGTGTATTCCTAGATATTTGAAGGTGTTGACTTGCTCTAACATCTCCCCTTTATGGCTAAGGATGGTCAAAGGGCTGTTTATTTTCTTATTGTGAGGCACTGAGAATTGCATAACTTTTTTTTTTTTTTATAGTTTAGAAGGAGTCTGTTTTGAGAAAACCAAGTCTTTAGTTTTCTGACGCTATCCTATAGGGCTGCTGATATTTCTGATGTTTGGTAACCTAGGATGGAGATTACAGCATCATCTGCATACAACAACATGTTAACCAGGCATGCAGAGGGTAATGAGTTTATGAATAAGCTGAAAAGCAGTGGTCCGAGTAGAGACACTTGGGGGACCCCAAGGGTCACATCCCATGGATCGGATGCTACACCTCTTATTTTCATGGACTGTGACCTGTGGGACAAGTAGCTGCTGAACCAGGTTATCATATCATGGGACAGACCAAGGGCCAGTAGGTTGTTAAGTAGGATCTGAAAAGGCTCCCTGTTCTCAATGGCACAGTAGACCCAACTTCTGCTGCAGGGACTATGAAGTTCTGTGGGACCATTAGGCCTAGATCTGTGGTAGTGGGCAAAGTTCTGCAGCACATAAATAAGGTGACTAGAGCATGTAAACCAATGTTCTTTTATTAATAAAATCACATAGCACATGTCTGGCACAAGTACACCATAAACTATTATTATTATTTTGAGTTGCAGGTCATCCCCTCCTCCTTCCTTTTTGTGATACCCCTTCCTATGCACTGCAGCATTGCACTGGCCCTTCTGACTGCCTTGTCACACTGCCTGGCCACCTTCCAATCATCCCATATGATTACCCCTTGGTCTCTTTCCTGCTTTGTCAGTACAGTCCGCCCTAGTTTTAACGGACATGGTTAAAACGTCCGTTCAGTTATATCAGTCGTTTCTTGAAAACCCAAACCCAGTGCATAGTATTCAATGTAAACTCATGCTGATATAATGACTTTGCACCACCGTCTAAATCAGACATACCAGGGGCTCCATTGTTGTTAATCCTCTGTCTGATTGTGGTCAATTAACAGCAATTAGCAGCTATTTAAGAGCTTACACTTCTGCGCTGCTGTACTGCTTCACTTCTAATCGACAGGGAGGAGTTCAGGATTGCCAAAGTCTGCTTTTGTGTAAGATTCCTGCCTGCTTACCGATTAGGTTAAGGTGCTTTTCTTTTGTTGCAGAGGCAGGCTATGGAATAATGTGCCGATTTGGAGCCTGATTGGTCAGCACTCCAAACTACCTAGCGGATCTGGACGAAGAATGAGAAAATATTGGAAAGGCAGACAACAATGCTGGACTTCATAAAAAACAGTGAAGCATGAAGCATGAAGCAAAGAATATGATGAAGGATGTGACATGTGCTTTTCATATTTTAACTTACCTGACTGAATAAATAAACTTGATTGTTTTTAACAGCTAACTGAACTGTGCCCACTAACCGCAAAGCACAAAGTCCACAAGCACAAAGCAGAACATCATTTCAAAAATTAAACAAAGTCCTCCAGTACAAAGCATAACAACCAGCTAAAACATAAACAAAATCCACCACACACAACCAATAGCACAACCAATAGCATGAGTGTAATAAGCTCACATACTTGCATGCAATCGAAAAATCCATGTTTGAATAACAGTACCACCGAGTACAGCAATGCAAAAAGCACAAAATGAGCACTTTGCAGTAATTCAGATGCTCGACTACATAGGCACTATTGGACATTTACTGAGTAGTCCCAAATAAGTGGGTTGCACTGTATTATACTAATGTTTCAAGGAATCCAAGCAATAATAAACAGTCAATACTGTACGGCCGACAATTATTCTACTGCTCCACTCTTACAACAAGGTAAGCAATATTGACTGCACTCATTTCTTACTTATGGAGATATGCTGACCCTGTTAGGAACAAATTAGTTGTGAATGACCAGCAGCAAGAAAGTTTCCAGGCAGCTATAAATTGAAATAGAATTAGAATTAGAATTTAAAAATGACACTAGCCATCTACAGAGTTCCCGTCTCATAGGCTTCAGTCAACATCCACAGCATTCAAACTTTCCAAAACCATGTGCTAAACAAGAATAGTCAGACACAACACCAATGGACCCTCTATAGTGAAAGTTTCAGGAGATCTCAAACTTCAAGTTTAACAACTTAATGGGTATACAATGGTACACTCATTCTGAAAGGGTAACTAAAAGAAACACAAAATGAATTTCAGATTTTTGTAAAACTAGCAAATAAAATTCCCATTGAATGAATGGAAAACATTTAAAGATCATGTTTACATAGGGGACAGCAGATGATGCTCAACATATGTAGATTTGCACAGCAAAAAGTCTGAAATTCATTGTTGTTTTTTTTCCTTTAGCTAGTAGCATATACAGTATGTAAAATCATTTTCAGCTGTACTTTTAAATGCCAAATTTATATATCATCATTATGTAAGTCTGCAAATTTTGAGTCTATTTCTGTAAAGAAGTAAGACTTACTATAAACCTACAGAGTAAGTGGCTCAGCTGGATAAATCACTGCCCTTTGTGCCAATAGTGTAGTGTCAAATCCCCACATTTGGAATTTTTTTTTAGACTTCTGTTTCTTATTTTGTTTTTAATTAACGTTCAGTACTCATAATAAATTGAAAAAAATCCTCAAGTCTGGGAACGTGTTGCAAATCAAGTGGTTTAAGCAGCCATGTGGACAGGCTGCACCACTCACTTCCATGTGAAACACCCTGTGGGCATCTTTTTGCTTTTATCAGCAGACCGCCCCTTGACTCGCAGCCCCTCTCTGGTGCATCTTGCATCAGCGCTGAGAGGTTCTGTGTAGACACAGAAGCTGAGCATCTTTTTTGGTCAGGGCAGTGCTGCAACACTCTACAGAAGGAACAAAGTCAGACATGTTTACACGGCTTATGTTTCTAAGTGAGGCAAAGTTCCCTTCCCCCCCAGAGGAAATAAATGGCAGTAGTGCTCTCTCCTCCACTCCAGATCAAAAGGCTGCAATGATCTCTGCTCTCTTGTCCACCCCCAAAACTTAGTAAAAGAAAAACTTTCTCCTTCCCCACTTCCCACCTACCTAATGGTAGTAATACTCACTCCTCCCCCAGTCTACATAATGGCAACAATAATCCCTTCTCTCCTCTCTTCCCCAGACCTAATCGCAGCAATGCTCTCTCTCATCGCTCTCCCCCTTAATGGTAGTAATGCACTTTTCAACCTACCCTAGACCTAATGGCAGCAAGATATTCTCTCCTTTCCCTAACATGCTCCTGTCCCCTCAACTGCCTTGCCTGATTCCAGTTTTTAAAACCCAGTGTAACCCACCCCGCCCAACTTAGCACCACTACCCACCGCAGAAAGGAAGAGGATGGTCTCTGCAATACTCTCCAAAAATGTTATCACAAAACATTAATGCATTGGGGCTGGCTGTCAGACTAGGGATGTTGAAGAGATAGGGCTGCCAGTTCCACAGAGCCAAAATTTGATTAATTAAAATCGGGGCAAATTACACTAGATTTATTCACTGGTAACCTTACCGGTTACAAAAGAATAATAAAAAGCTGACTACTGTATTAAACAGTCATTGATGCTCTAAGTAAATCTACTTGACCCTCAGTGAAATTTTTAATTGGGATGCAGCGAGCTTGAAATCTATCTTGCCCACCCTTGCATATTGTCCTGGAGCAACATATAAATGTTAAAACACTTTAAAATGTTTCATCTGCAATCGCCCTGTGACTTTCTCTGTTTTGTTTGTTTCCCTGTTCCGTTATTTAGTTTCCACATTTTAAAGAATCTTTATCTTTAGTTTTTCCCTTTTCTTACCTTGGCTTCATCTTTTTTATTATGTTGGCTCACACTTGCATGCCAGCCAACATATTGCATTAGTAGCAGATTTGGAGGTGTGGGCACTGTTGGGTGAATACTGGGCATGCATCAGTAGGTGTGTCCCTCATTCCCCAATAAGCCGGCATGCAGTTGTCACACCAGGAATACATAATGTTGCGGGACATCTAACAGAAGGTCCACTGCAATGAGATCCAAGCTTGTCATGCAGCGGCACCAAAAAACATGCCCTCCCTACGTGCCTTTCCTGGTGAAGCCCTTCAGTTAACATGGTGGTGCTGACTGCAGCCATGCAGAGAGCTGACTTCAGGGGTGCCCAATCCCCCTGTTGGCATGCCCCAACCCACATAATTTGCAGACAGGAGCCCCACTCCTGTCGGCATAATCGCCCCCATTTCAAGCTTGTGCCTGGGGTGCCCAATCCTCTCGCATCATGTCCCTTCCCAGTTTAATTTGCTGACGGGGAGCCCACTCCCTGTCGGCATAATACCCATTTGTTGTGTACCAATGAGGGTGCCCAATCCCCGTGGGCTACAGACCCCCAAAAACACTCGGGTGGCATGCCAAAGAGCCCACCCCAGAGTGCCAAATGCCCCTGTAAAAGAAAACGTCCGCAATGTTTTTTTTTTTTAAACCTGCAAAGCAGAAAACGGTCCTCGTCGACTCTGGTGGCCCTCCCCAACCTCGCCCACCCTCTGTGTACCCTGCCTCCCCACACACACCCTCACCCCATACTTACATCCAGAGCATGGCATGATGATCTTCGGTGGACCGGGAACACGTCTGCACTCTTCAGATCTGACCGCGAACTGAAGAAATGCCGGTAAGCTGTATAATGGCATAAACAGGGTTTTTTAAACTTTTGGTGCATATCTCAGGCATTTTTGGGAATTCTGGCACCAAATTTTCAACATGGGGTTATTGGGACCCCCTTCATGAATTCAGTCACTGTCATGGCGATATTCGGTCCCAAACGGTGATTTCACAGTCACTGTGCAGAATCACCTTTCAGGACTGATTAATGAAATGGCAGTGTCACTGTTCATGAGGGGAGCTCTCAAAAAGCCTAAGTTGTAAATTGGTGAAAAAAATCCAAACAATTGGCTGTTTTACGAGCATGTGTTGCGCAGTTTCCACGCACGCTCATAACTTTGTGAATTTGTAATATTTTCACTCCAGATTTTCAAAACTGGCATTTTCCCACACCTCCTTATGAACAGTACAGCTGTCATTTTACATATCCTGGCTGAAATGTGTTTTCACACGTCTGGTGCAGAATAGTGCGGTTGTTGTGCGAAATCAGTTTTCAGGACAGTTTGAGAAAATGACGGTGACACTGTTCGTGAACAGGGTCCTAAAATGCCTATGTTGAAAAGCTGGTGATGAAGCGTCCATAAAATGACTGTGTTATAAGCATGCGTTGCGCAGTTTCCATGCACCCTTGTAACTTCGCAAATTAGCAATATTTTCATGACAGATTTTCAACACTGGCAATTTTTCACACCTCCTTATGAACAGTACAACTGTCATTTTTCACAGCCTGCCCAAAATGTTTTTCCGCACCTGTGGTGCACAATGGTGTGGTCGCTGTGGGAAATCAACTTTTGGGACAGATTAACAAAATTGCAGCGCCACTGTTCATGATGGGAGGTCCCAAAATGCCTATGTTGAAAATGTGGCTATAAAAATCCCAAAAATAATTGGGTTATGGACGTGTGTTGTGCAGTTTCTATGCATGCTCATGTCATGACTTCACCAAGAGACTGAAAGGTGTTAGGGGTGTGACTTGGGATCATTGGCTGTAATGCTCACGCCATTCCACCGCCACCCCCACCCTGCAGCCAATGACAGGTATCGAGGTGTGCCTTGGAGTGTTCAGCCCTAAAGTTCATCCCATTCTCCTATACTGCATCCGTCTCAGCATATTTCCTTATGGAATGGGGTAAGTATAGGGCTCAAAGACCCCAATGCACACCACAACACTTGTCAGTGTCTACAGGGTAGGGTGAGGTAAAATGCCATGAGTGTTATAGCTGATGACCCAAAGGCACACCCCAATGCCTGTCAGTCTCTGCAAGGGGGGGTTGGTTGGTGTCAGTTCAGTACTTCACTGCCATTACTATTATGCATTTCTAACTCCTAAACTACCAATGCCAATGCCAGCGAGACAACATTCGGCATCAACAAATGCTTGTTTCGTCAGTCTATCCAGCATTCTCTCCTTCTTTTCCTGACTCAACAATTTTATTTATTTAGCTGTCCCTTTGCTTGCATTTTCATAATTTACATTTTTCTCCTGCAGGCACCAATTAACTCATAGGTTGACAATCCCCCAGCCCTATCTATATCAACCTTTTGTGCTCTAAACCCCATAAGGATAGCAACTTGGTCCCCCAAGCCAGCAATTTGCCTATTGCCCTCTCATGATTTTAGAACAGGTTAAACCCACCAATGCCCATTTCAGCCCCATAACTTCCTGACCAGCCTTGAAAATGTCATTGAGTGGCCGTGTACATTTAAATGCATGTCATTATCCAGCCCAACACTGTACAGTGATCCTTCCTCCCTCAAAGATATTGTAAGATCTTCTCTTTTACATTACTCTGCCCCCTCTTGAAACAAGAAATACAAATCCTGCATATCTTAGGCCCAAAGTCATTCCACCCAGAACCTCACTGAGTCACTCAGTTTATTGACATCCTTTTTTTGTTCAACACTGTTGGACAATCCACTGCCTCTTCCTATTACTGCTGGGTCCAAATGTGGGATTCATGCCCCAGTATGGCTTTGTGTGGGTCCCAGAAAGCACTACTGGGATAAGAAACAAGCATTCTGGCCCACTAGCAGTGATAGGGAAAGACAATGGATTGTCACACAACCTTCAACCAAAAAAAGGTGAAATATAAAAAAAAATAGGGTGACTCAAGGGGGGGTCTCAGGGCTGGGTGAGGATGTTTTGAGAGGCTGAAATGGTTGGGGTAAATTTTAGTTCTTATAAGTTACAAGCAAGCCAAGGAATCAGTGGAAAGGAGTGGTGTCTGTCTCTGTCTAACTTACTGGGGCAATGTCTGCAATTTATGCAGCCAGACCCAAATTCTGCTGCCAGACCCAAATTCTGTGGTAGGTCATAATTTCTGCAGCAATTGCCACATAATGCATAGCTGTAAAAAACTGGGGGCCTTGGGATCTGGTGGTTCACAGTGTCAAATGCTTTTGTGAGGTCTATAAAAATGGACCCCACCCACTTGCCAATGTCAAGCGTGTCATACAGGTGTGTAGTGTAGTCTGTGAGTGCTGTTACACTGCTATGTTTTTTTTGAAACCCATGTTGTTGTGCACACAGTACTGTAGATTACACTTATTTAGGTACTCTGTCAATTGATTGAATACAATCCTTTCAAGGGACTTAGATAAAGGGGGTAATATTGACATGGGTCTCTAGTTTCCCAGACCAGTTCTGTCACCACTCTTAAACACTGGGGTGACATGCGCTATCTTCTACTTGTCTGGGAAAACTCCAGTTCATAGGGATATAGGGAATATCTTTGTGAGGGGCAGAGCTAGTTCATCCAGAGTGAAAGCAACGAGTTTCATGTCAATCATGCCACTGCCAGCCCTAGTTTTACCTAGAACACTCAACATAATTAATGGTTTACGTTCTATATATTTGTTTAAAGTAAAATACTGGTTTTCCAGAGTTTTGGGTTGGGGGGGGCGTTATTGTTAGCGGGTTTGTTGGAAGACTGGGTTGTTAAATACTCCTGAGGTAGCACCAGCTTAAGTCCATAAATGTGATGTTGATGGCATTAGCCAGATCCTTTGGCTCTTGTAATATGCCAGTAGTTGTAACAATCAGGTCTGATGGTGTTTTGGATTCCCTGCCAGTCAAAGTTTTTATATTGTTACAGAACTCTTTCCCGTTACCCCATGACATACCCAATAGTTTTTTATAATAATTTGCTTTTGTATTCTTGACCAGCCTAGTGCACTTGTTTCTGGCTGCTTTGTAGGCAGTAAAGTCAGCCTGGTTTCCGGTAGCCCTAGCCTTGTGCCATAGGTTGTCTCAAAAGTTCAAACGTTCGATAAGTGAGCCCAAGAGCCATGGGTTGATGGTCCCTTTTGCTTTTGAGGAATTTGAAGGGGACATATGTATTGCAGGCATTGCTGAAGATTGTTGTAAAGTAGTTGAGAGCCTGATTGACATCATCCATACTATCTAGTGGGGTCCAGTCAGACTTTTTTTAGAAATTGTCTGAAGGACTCTTACTGTCTTTTTCTTAAAGATCAGTTTCTAGTGATCTGAAGGGTGCTTTTTGAACCTTTGTTAGACCATATGCAGACCACTGGTGAGTGGTCACTTAGGGAGTTAGGAAGGATGGCTACATCATCTAAGTGTTCAGAGCAGGTAGTAAGCAGCCAGTTGATAAGGGTGCTGGTGCCTGTGCGGTGGTTTCTCCTGGTAACTTAGGAGATCATTTGTGATACAGGCTGACGATTTGGTCCCTAATGGTCACGGTGTCCTGGGCTAGCCAGTTTGTGTTGAAATCCCTTATAATAATCTGTTTCTAGCTCTGCTTAACCTGTTTAAAATGATCAATAAACTTTTCAGTGCCTATTCCTTGCTTTCCAGGGGGTAAATAGACTGTTGTGAGCACAAGTGTTTTGCACTGGAGACCTATTGTGAGTCTGATGGATAAAATGTGTGCCTCTTTTGTAGTGAGACTGCTAGGCAACACTTGGCCTTTGATTTCATTACACAGGTACACCAGGCAACTGCCTCCATGTTTGGACAGTCTGTCCTGTTGGAAGGTGGTATAGCCATCAAGGGATACCGTGGCATCTGGTATCTTGGGGAGAGCCACGTTTCAGTGAGGGAGAATATGTCTGGCTTATGCTGCACAACTCAGGCCTGGAAATGGGGAAGTTTAGGTACCAGGCTCCCTATATTGATTGAATCAATTTTGAGGTGGCCTTTTCCCTGGCAATCACTGGACCCAGTGGGCTTGGGTTAGGGTGTATGTTCTCTGACAACAGGAGAAGGATGATAATTAGTCTTTTAAGGAACTGTTTCCAGTGGGCCGTAATTCTGCGAGTATGCTTGCGCTTGGCGAGTCTCTCTTTCTTGGCTCTATCTGTTCATGAGTGAGTGCATAGTAATACTGTAACAGATGCTGGTGTGAGGGTAGGTGATCTGAAAGGTTGTGGTGAGAGTTTGCACAGAGTAGGGCCCATAGCATTAGCATCTGGACCCACCATTGTGCCTGGGGGTTGTAATATTGGGTCACGTGTTGTTGGTTAGTCCAAAAGAGCTAGAACCAAGGGTTTCTCATCATCCACAGTGCTCATTGTGGTTAGGAAAACTGCCAACAGCAGCCCATAGTACTTGTACATACCCAGAGGTGTTAGTGTCTTACTTGTATAAATGTTGGTAGAATAGGTGTTGGTCCCTTTAAGAGAGGGAGGATACTTGCTCCTCCTCAGATGTATTAGTGAAGGAGCTGGGTGGGGCACTGTGTACAAAAAGTGGATTTAAAAAGTATTGGGGGCAGAGGTGGGTGGGTGAGAGAAAGTTCTAAGTCACTGTACAAACACCTCAGAAGAATTTCAGAAGAATGAGCAGTAGAAAGAACAATCTGAAGGTAACAGCCAATGGCAGGCTTAGGCTTGCAGAGGAGAACCAATATAATTGGTGGGTTAGGATTCCCTGTGTTTGCGGCATACCTGTCCTTGCATGCAGGTGGGTGGGTGGGTAAAGAGGTGCAGCCGGCGGCAGAAGAGCCGATCCACAACCGCATGTCTGCAGGGAGCGCCCGGTCAGGGCCTGCGTCTAGAGGGAGGGAGAAAAGAGTAGGTTAGCACAGTTATACTGGCTGCAGAGACAGCCTGGTGCTAAATCGGTGGGAGGGTCATGTTAGAACAAAAGAGGGAGGGGGGGAGAGAGAGAGCAGTATGAGTGGGGGTAGACAAAGAGTATCCTGGTTGGGGGGTATCTGGGTTATTGCACCAGTGGAGGCTAGGGGAAAGAATAGATTATAAGGGCAATTAAGTGATGGATCACAGAGTGGGTAAAGAAGCCCAGATAAGAGCGAGATCACAGATAGAGAAAAAAATCAGAAATTTTAGTTTTAGGCAGAGAACGAATGTTTAGGCAAATCAGTTCATCTTACACATTTTTTTAGACATCTAACATTTTAACAGGCATTTTAGCATGCTTTAACATGAGAGTACATCAAATTGAGCTCTAAATAAAATTCAGAGTCACTGTACAAACACCTCAGAAGAGTTTCAGAAGAACAAGCAATAGAAAGACTTCCACTGTTCTGTGTAGCAAAGCCCTGTCCTTTGCAGCCCCCACGCTGTGGAACAAACTCCCCACCTCCCTTCACTCACTGGACTCGCACATTCATTTTAAAACATGTCTGGCAATCCTTGCTGCCAACATGTGCCTTCCTTGGTAAATTATGCACAACTCTAACAAATCCCTGGTTACTCCTCCTGCATGTTATATTTGTTAACTGTAATTAGTGTGCGATATTTAGTGAACACTTGACCTTCCGATTCTGACACAAACTGAGATTTCTTGCGTATGTAACTGTGTTCTTTAATCGCTGCCTGTCTGTGAATTACTATTACTGTACTGATTGATCTAAAATTACTATATTGTTTGATTCTAAATGTACTTTTACATCAGTGTTGTTAGCTTAGACCACACTGTTGTTGTTTTCTGTCTGCTTGACCCGTGACCTGAATTTTTTAATGCTTTGTATATTCTCTGCATACTAGTGAAAGTATTGTTTTGGATGAATTGTACTGTCAGTGTACTGCACTTCCTGGGTCACCCCTGAAAAAGGGATTGTCTTGTCTCAATGGGCTCACTCAGTTACCAAAATTCAATAAATAAATAAAGCCTGGCTGCTGTCTGAAGCTAAATGTTCCTGCTTCACCAGGTAACCTACAGATGGGAGTCCCCTCCCTTACCCCAGTGCCCTACCCACCCTTTCCTCTTTTGGGGCTCACCATAGACTGTACTGGCTGCACCATTGTTCTAATTTGCACTTGATCATTACCTGACTGTATTGCACTCATTTTGCTTTGTAACAGCATTCCTTGAATAGTAGATTACTTGTTTTCATTAGTGTGTCTTGCATTCCTGTGTATTTTGTACTAGTACTGTATGCCTCAGTGTTGAAAGCATTTCAGTGTATTTTTCCAGTCTACGTAGTCACCTGTACCATTCTCAAGTTATGTAATTTGTATCTGTCTGTATGCATATGTGCAATCTTTATGGCTCGGGTGGTGCCTGAAAACAGTCCTTGGGATCAGTGCACTTACCTGATGAACATAGAAACATAGAATCTGATGGCAGTTAAGGACCGCTTGGCCCACCTAGTCTGCCTATTTTCCTACCTAACAGATATGCTGCAGATCCTAGTAAACCAACAGCTTACTTCCTCCTACCCTCCACCAGGACTGCCTTATGTCTGTCCCATGCATTCTTGAATTCCCTCCACTGTTCTTGACTCCACAATCTCCTCAAGGAGGCTATTCCATGCATCCACAACCCTCTCTGTGAAAAAATACTTCCTCACATTACCTCTGAGCCGTCCCCCCTCTATCTTCAAATTGTGCCCCCTTGTTCTTGCACATCTCTTTTTCTGAAAGATGCTACCCTCTTGGACTTTGTTGATTCCCTTGAGGTACTTGAAAGTTTCTATCATGTCCCCTCTCTCCCTTCTTTCCTCAAGGGAATACATATTAAGCTCCTTTAGTCTTTCTTCAGTATGTCTTCTGGTGCAGACCCTGCACCATTTTGGTTGCCCTCCTCTGGACAGCCTCCACTCTGTCTATGTCTTTCTGAGATGGGGTCTCCAGAACTGCACACAGTACTCCAGATGGGGTCTCACCAACTGTCTGTACAGAGGGATAACAACTTCCTGTTTTCTACTATTGATGCCTCTCCCTATGCATCCCAGTATCCCCCCAGCCTTTCTTACTGCCTTCTCACATTGCTTGCCCACCTTTAGGTCATCTGATATAATTACCCCCAGGTCCCTTTCCATTTTTACTGTTGTCAGTATCTCACCCCCCATTGTGTACTCTTCCCCTGGGTTTTTGTTTCCCAGGTGCATTACCTTGCACTTCTTTGCATTGAATCTGAGCTGCCATACATTTGACCATTCCTCCAACCTTGCCAAGTCCCTTCTCATCCTTTCCACTCCATCTTGTGTATCAACCCTGTTGCAGATCTTTGTGTAGTCTCCAAAGAGACATACTTTTCCTTCCAGTTCCTCTGCAATGTCACTTATAAAGACATTAAAAAGGACCGGTCCCAGTAC
Source organism: Neoceratodus forsteri (assembly GCA_016271365.2). Taxonomy (NCBI): domain Eukaryota; kingdom Metazoa; phylum Chordata; order Ceratodontiformes; family Ceratodontidae; genus Neoceratodus; species Neoceratodus forsteri. The sequence goes on along the minus strand of CM057455.1, from coordinate 1,162,169,689 downwards.
TGAACCCGGCAGAACCCCACTAATAACCCTCCTTTCTTCACTGTGGACTCCATTTACTACTACCCTTTGCGTCCTGTTGTCTAGCCAATTTTTTATCCAGGCTACCACCTTGGGACCCACTCCAAGGCTGGCTAACTTGTGTATTAATCTATTGTGTGGGACTGTATCAAATGCCTTGCTAAAATCTAGGTAGGCCATGTCCACAGCCTCTCCCTGGTCTACTACTTTGGTCACCCAGTCAAATAAATCTATTAGATTCATCTGACACAACCTTCCCATCATGAATCCATGCTGCCTTGAGTCCTGTGCCCCACTGGCCTCTAGGTACTTAACAATTCTTTCCTTCAGAAGTGATTCCATCATTTTCCCTACCACTGAGGTCAAACTAACTGGTCTGTAGTTTCCTGCCTCTGTCCTGCTCTCACTTTTGTGAAGAGGAATCACATCCTCCCTCCTCCAGTCCTCGGGTACCACACCATCCTCCCATGATTTGTTAAAGAGAGTAGTCAGCGATGTCACTAGTTCTACCCTTAGTTCTTTTAGAATTCTTGGGTGAATCCCATCAGGCCCCATTGCTTTGTCCACCTTCAATTTTATTAGTTCTTTCAGAACTCTTTCTTCTGTAAATGGACTGGTATCGACCCCCATCTTCATAGTGTTTCTCTTGTTTGATGTAAGTACCTCCCCCTCCTCTTCCTTTGTGAATACTGAGCACAAATATTCGTTCAGTATCCCTGCTTTTTCACTTTCACCCTCTACCCATATTGCCTCCCCTTTATTAAGCCTCAGTATCCCTCCTTTGGTCTTTCTTCTCTCCCTAATGTACCTATAAAAGGTCTTATCCCCCTTCTTAACAGAGTTGGCTATCCTTTCCTCGGTTTGGGCCTTTGTTATTCTGACTGCCTTCCCAGCCTCTTTCTGCTTTAACTGATAAAGTTCTCTGTCCTGCTCCTTCTGTGTTCCCTTATATTTCCTGAATGCTATCCTTTTCCCCTTAACCTTCCCTGCCACCTCTTTTGAGAACCATAGCAGTTCTTTCCTTTGTTGTGTTTTGTTGATTTGCTTTACACAAAGGCTTGTTCCCTCTGTGATGGCTGTTTTGATTATTCCCCATTGTTCCTCCACCCCTTCTTCTCGCCTGTTTGCTGGTGCTTTTCTGACGCACTCTCTCATTTTCCCAAAGTCAGCCCTCCTAAAGTCCAATACTCTTGCTTTTGCATGGCTTGATTGTATGGCTGTGTTTATCGTGAACCACACTGTTTGGTGGTTGCTTGTTCCCAGATGGCTACCCACTTCTAAATCTGAGTCTTTTCTCCGGCCCCATTTGAGAGTACCAGGTCTAAGATTGCCCTCCTGAGTTGGTTCCAATACTAGCTGTCTGAGGCATGCCCCCTGTAGGGCATCAAGAATGACCCTGCTCTTGGATGTGCCTGCAGCAAAGGTGCTCCAGTTAACATCTGGCATATTCAGGTCCCCCATCAACAAGATCTCCCCTTTTTCTGCCATTCTAAGGAAGCCGTCTATCATTTCCTTCTCCATTCCCTCCCCCTGAGATGGGGGTCTGTATATAACCCCCATGCGGACTGTGGTGCCATTTTCTGTCTCCAGGGTGACCCAGAGTGCCTCATCTGCTCCCTGTTTACTCTTTAGTTCTGTTGCTTTGATCTCTTCCTTTACATAGAGAGCTACTCCTTCTCCTCTTTTACCCTCCCTGTCCCTCCTGTAGATTGTGTATCCTGGTATGTTGACATCCCAGTCATGGTTCTCTGTGTGCCATGTTTCTGTGACTGCCACACTATCCAGGCATTCCTCTTCCATCAAGGCCACTAGTTCAGGGAGCTTGATACACAGACTACGGGCATTCGTACTCATCACCCTCCACTTTTTGATGGCCTTACCGCTTTTAACCCCATTTCTGTCCTTACTGCCTTTGCCTTTTTTTACATTTACCTCTGTCCTGCTTCCTAATGACTTCTCTACCTTGGTGTTTACCTCACTAATTACCGTGTTTTTGTGGGGAGGCCACATTTCCTGCTCCTTTCAGTACCTCCTCTTGGCTAGTTTAAATGCTTAGCCAATGAAGCATTTAAACCTTCACCTAGATCCGGTTCCTCCCTGGACAGATGCAGACCATCACACCAGTATAGGTCTGCATCCCTCCAGGTGGCTCCCAGTCCCCAATGAAGCCAAAACCCTGAGCTCCACACCAGTTTTTCAACCATTCATTGAATTCCCTGGTGAAGAGTACCCTAGCATCACCCTTGCCATAGACAGGCAGCACCTCCGAGAAGGTTACCGTAAGAGCTACTTGTCTAAGGCCCCTCCCCAACTCTACAAACTCATCTTGCACTGCTCTGATCCCATTCCTAGCCAGGTAATTTGTCCCTAGGTGGACCATGACATCCAGCTCCCTCCCTTATTCAGCCACTCCCACGATCCTGAGGATTCGCTTCCTGTCCCTCCAAGCTGTGATGCCAGGCAGGCACCTTACCTCCCTCTCCCCTTCCTTCCCCATTTCTACCCCCCCAATGATTGAGTCCCCCACCAGGAGTTGTTTCCTTCCCCTGTGGGGTCTCATGCCACCCTCTTGTGGATCTCCTTTGTGAAGGTTCCCAGCATCCTCCTTGGTCTCCACTGCAGGTGCCTCCATAGAGGAACCACTATTCACCAGAAGAGCAAATTTATTGTGGAGAGGTACAGCTGGAGGGATGCAACTCTGTTCCATCACCCTCTCCCTCCCTGAGCCCACCCTGGTCCAGCCTCTCCTCTTTCTTGGCAACCTCTGAGGTAGTGGCATTGGCCCTGGTGGTCCCTGGGTGGGAGAGGAGGTTTCACGAATTCTAGCCAGGTCAGCCTGGAGATGGGCAACCTCCTCCCTCACACCAGAGAGGTGCCTGCAAATAGGGCAGCATCGCAGCCTCCAGAATGTCTCCCGGAACACTGCCGCCCCACAGCCATTGCACTGCACCACTCCTATCATGTCCTATTTTGTGTCCCCTCTCCTGTTTCTCTGTATGCTTACTCTCTCCTCTCCTTACAACTCTCACCCTTCCTGTTCTGGCACAGCAACTTCCTATATTCTTCAGTAGCCTCCTTCTTCCTTGCTCAGTGTCAGACCACCAGCAGCTGGGGGGAGTGAGCTACTTTTTTCCTTTAGGGTTGACAAAACCAATGTTTCTCTATGATCCTTCCCTTCCTACTGCCAAACAGGAAGTTCCTGTTGACAGTTAAATCCAGTGGCTATAAAAGTAGAACTGGCTTAGGGTTGGTGGGATGGAGGGCAATTAGTAAGAAAAAAGGCTAGCAACAGGAAGTTGTAATTTTAGTCACCTGCTTTTATAGTGTCTAAGCCACACCCCCAGTTAAGCTCTCTCTCCTCCTACTGGTTTAGCAAAGTAAGTTGATACAGTACTCTTCCCAGTACAGAACACACACTGACTTTCTTTATTTTCTTTCTTTTTTTACCCTAAATAAGACCCCTTCTACCTCTAATAAAGTATCTGTCTGCTTAATCTCAACAGACACTGACTCCTGCTGAGATATAAGTGCTAAATTAATAAGAAAATGTAGCTTCTTTTAGTTACAGTAGTTGCTTTCTGATCTACAAGCAAGGCTAGGAACAAGAAGTTGTAATTTGAGTCACCTGCTTTTATAGTGTCTAAGCCACACCCCCAATTAAGCTCTCTCTCCTCCTACTGGTTTAGCAAAGTAAGTTGATACAGTAGCCTTCCCAGTACAGAACACACACTGACTTTCTTTTCTTTCTTTTTTTTAACCCTAAATAAGACCCCTTCTACCTCTAATAAAGTATCTGTCTGCTTAATCTCAACAGACACGGATTCCTGCTGAGATACAGTATAAGTATTAAATTAATAAGAAAATGTCACTTCTTTTAGTTAGCTGATTTCTGCTCTACAAGCAAGGTTAGCAACAGGAAGTTGTAATTTGAGTCACCTACTTTTACAGTGTCTAAGCCACACCCCCAATTAAGCTCTCTCTCCTCCTACTGGTTTAGCAAAGTTTGTTTGTTTGTTTGTTTGTTTTGATACAGTACCCTTCCCAGTACAGAACACACACTGACTTTCTTTCTTTTCTTTTTTTAACCCTAAATAAGACCCCTTCTACCTCTAATAAAGTATCTGTCTGCTTAATCTCAACAGACACTGACTCCTGCTGAGATATGTGTTAAATTAATAAGAACATGTAACTTCTTTTAGTTAGCTGCGTTCTGCTTTACAAATGAATAAATAAATAAATCTCCAGAGATGGAGTAAAATACCAGCTGCTGGCATGTTGCAGGAGCCTGGCATAATGAGTTTGTGTCACAGTCCAGTCCTGTGCTTGTGAATGCAAGTCAATGTGGTGGGTGATGAAAAGATTGAAGGAACAATGCATCAAAGGAGTGTGGGAGGTGCAGGTAAGGGCAGCTAGCCCATACATTCAGCAGAAGAAAACATAAAAGCTGCACTCAGGGAACAAAATGATGAATGCACAATTTATTTATCATGTGTATTAAGAGGGTTTATTCCTCAGTCAGACTAAGAGAAACTGCCCCAGCACTTTGACCAGCAATTGATCTTCATCAGAGGCTGAAGTCATGTAAGTTACATTACTTCATTTATACTGTACATACATGCAACCTGGTTGATCAAGTATCCCAATCATAAACAATTACAAATAAATTAAATTTTATTTATTTATTCATTCTCAGATTATAATACCTTTGAGCACATAACAGCTCTTTTACAAAGGTTCCATGTCAGTGGGAAGAGTGACAGACATGCAACGGATGGTATTACATAACATTTTGACCAGAAAGTATTTAAAATTACATTAACCTTGCAATTAAAATTAAAAATATGAAGTGGTAGAAAATCAAAAATAACCTAATAAAAGGAGGCAGCCCAAGGTGCTTTGTCAAATAGGTATAGGTAGATTTGGGAGAACAAAAGCTCAGGTAAGTGAAGGTAAACAGTGTAATGAAGGTGGAGGGTGAGATGGGTGAGGTGAAAGAAGGATTGGGGAAGGAGGCAGGAAATATGGCAGTGTGGTTAGGGTGAAAGTGATCATTTGCAGAGAAAGGGGGAGAAGTAGGTACACAAGGATGTGTCAGTACTACTGAGGTAGTGCCATGTCAGTTGAAACAGCCACAGGAACTGTTAGCTGTAAGATGCTGATGAAGAGTGCCTTTAAATTGTCCCAATTTTGGTAAGGAAGAGATATCTCTGGGGCAGTGCATTAAACCATAGTGGTGCTCTATACACAAACAATCGTTGCCCTTGTGTAGTCTGGCATCTTGGGACAGAGAAGAGTTGGTTGATTGAGCTACACATGTGCTGGGAGCTGCAAGAGGGGTTGAGTAAGTTTGTAACACCAGAAGGCAGGAGCCTGAGAAGTGCCTTTTTAGTTAGCAAGCAGGTTTGATAGTGAATCCTCCCATATAGCTGAAGCCAACCTGTTTGTGCATACAGTTCACATGTGTAGGTAAGGCATACTGCTCCAATAAGAAATCAGCATACTTTATTGTCATTTTTTAAATCACAAACAGTTACAAATAAATTCAGCTCAGATCCATCCACCATCTATGTAAATCAATTGGGGGAACACAAGTGAAGATTCCTTGACCAAACATGACCATAATTAAAGTAAACAGAAATAAACATTGGTAACAAAGTGCATTACATGACACAAAGTTCCACTACTGATATTTGATGCAAACCCAATTAATACTTAATCAAAATAATAATTTCCAAAGTTATAGAAAAGTGTTATATTCCTACTGTATCTAGAATCACAGATAATGAAGAGTATGCACAGGGAAGCCTTCATCAGTGCACAGCATCACATGATTCAGATTAAATTCTATAAAGGAGAGGAGCCATAATAAACATGAGATTCCACCACACTGTGGTGACATCCCTGACCGTGACGTACCCCATAGTGATGGGACCATAGCGACATCCCTGATGCCGGTGCGTCCCAATGACAACAAGCAACACGGCGACACCCACCGACACACTTTGTACGCAACGACACATGGAGAGTGCCCGCACCCCTCCCTACTTTAGATATCTAACTTCACATCGCACAGACAGTGGAGTTAGATGCATGTCCCCATTGCAGCAAAGTCCGTCACTGTACAACACCGTCACTGCAATATCCATCACTATCAGGGTGTCACTGTGGGGGGGGGGTCACTGTAGGTGTGTCGCAATGCGGTCGGTATACGTAAACATGAACCTGTAAGAGAGAGAAAATGTTTGAATAATAGGGGCCTTGGAAAGTAAAAAGTCAGGTACAAATCCTGAGTTTCACTTTACATAGAGTGCGTAGTCTTCTCCTTCATTGAGCCCATATGGTTGTTCAACATTCAGTGAAACTATCCATCTGGTTTCTTACCTGAGCAAATGATTAAATCTACTGCCCCCCCCCCCACCTTCTAGGAGGAATATGCTCAAGCCCCATGAAAGATAGCATTGAGGGATCTTCATTAGGAACAGTGTGCACCCAAGGGATCAGTATCATCACCATGTATGATGGCTCTTACATGCTCCTGGATGCGCACCTTCAACTGTCGTACTGTGTGTCTTACATATAACCAGTTACAAGGGCACAAAGCAACATAAACAACAAAAGAGGTGGCACATGAAATAACTTAAACATTTACCCTTCTTTTAGTTATAAGGTGCTCAAAAACATTAGCCATTTGTGCATTCTATATACCGTACAATTGCTACAATGAAAAAAACCTTTGGGTTTTATTGGCAACCAGTTTAGATAGGACTGTTCCTTCCTGGTAGGGATAAAATGACTGGAAGTCAAAATATCCCCCAAATTTTTAGCTTTTGCAAAAGTTACACTCAAACAGCACCTATTTCTTGAGCAAGTATTTTATCAGTTTGTAGGATCGACTAGTACTTATGTATCAGGCTGCCCACATGGTCTGTTAGGCCATTGTACACCGTAGAAAATGTTACCAAAGTGTTATCTGTAGCTGCTTTCCACTTAGAGGTCTGAAGGGTATGTCTACCTGTTCTTTTAACTTTTTCATAAACCAATTTCAGTTCTTGATCAGAACACCCCCCTCCCTAAATCTCTCCTGCATCTCAGAAGTGTGTTTTTCAAACCCAAGGTCATCAGAACAATTTCTCCTGATTCTATGGAGCTGTCTATAAGATGTGGACTCAATAAGCCACCTGGGATGAGAACTATCAGCTTGTAAGGTGGCATTAGCAGCTATATGTTTTCCATAGTCAGCAGTGGAGGCAATTTGCCCTGGAACACCTGTCAGCATGACATCAAGGAAATGGCAGTTGAGCCTATGACACTGATTTGTAAATTTAAGGCTCTCTGAAATGCTGTTAAAATACTCCATGAATAGTAAAATTTGTTGTACATTTCCTTGCCATGTACAGACAATATCATCTGTATATTGGTCCCACGTTAATATATTGTTAAAACTATTTGTATCTGAATTCACAGACTTCTGTTCCCATAGCACCATTACCAAATTGGCATAACTGAGGGTCATGAGCCCTATACCTTATCTCTGGCGGCAACTATGAAAATACTACTGCTATTACTAATATGCTCAGGGAATGTGGAACTTAACCCTGGGTCACCTGGGACTGTCTCTGCACCATCAGAACTAGTAAAGATTAAAGGGCTAAGCCTTCTACATATTAATGTATGTAGTCTACTAAAAAAAATCACAATGCTCCAAGCCTGGGTTAACCATACACTACCTGACATCTTGGTAGTGTCTGAGTCATGGCTTAGGCCTGACAAAGCTGACAGAGACATAAACTTACTTGACTATCAAACATTCAGAGCTGATAGACATGCAAGAGGAGGTGGGGTAGTAATCTATGTAAAGGCCAACCTACCTGCAACTTGTCTTGACTCTTCTTCTATGGCAAAAGAATTTGAGTGCCTTTCCCTCAGAATAGCTCTCTCCAACAATACCTCGCTGTAGTTGATCGGCTGTTACAGACCTCCCTCAGCTGGCCTTAAGATACTATCCCACTTGGGTGACTTGATCACACAAGGGAATGAAGAAACCATAATTTTAGGTGACTTAAACCTAAACTGGCTTTCTAAGGCAGCTGCACCACTAACATCATTCTGTGACATGCATGGGCTTACACAGCTCATAAATGAACCTACTAGAGTAAACAAAAAGAACCCTATAAACAGCACACTATTGGACATATTATTAGTGAGTAAACCTCACCTTTTCTCACACATTGGAGTACTGTTCAACGACATCAGTGATCATTGTACTATTGCAGCAATTAGGTCAGCATGTAAGGCTTCATCCCCTACAAAATTCATGCTGAGGAGATCGAAAAAGAAATTCAACATCAATGCATATCTGGATGATATCAAACACTCCACAAGATGGCAAGAGTTCTATTTAGCGAACACAACGGAGATTGCATATGATATTCTAAATGACATTATCACAGGTGCTCTAAACACCCATGCACCAGTTCCTAAACTACGTATCAAAAATAAAACCTGTCGCTGGTTCAATTCAGACCTTAAATCCACCCTCCTTGACAGGGACAAGATTTGGAAGAAGGCTCGAAAAACTAAGTTAGCCACTGACTGGGAGCAGTTCAAAAAAGCTAGGAATCTCTGCACCAAGAAAGTGCGAGACACAAAAGCTGCATATTACATGGCTGAACTAGACTCCTCATACCACAACCCTGCCAAATTTTGGAACACTATAAAAGATATAACTGGCCATGTCCCAAGTAACTTACTCCCAGCAAAATTACATAGTGGAAACAGAACCATCAACGATAGAATAGAAGTCCTGGAAGCCTTCAATAATCACTTTACAACTGCTGGGCTAGCATTCGACTCCTCTCTAGCCAATCAATTGAGATTACAACTAGGGATTAAGAACACTGATGCAAGAGTGACTGACTCCACTTTCTCCTTCAAACCAGCCACGCTGAAGCAAGTCGAAGAGCTAATCTCACAGTTGGATACAAAAAAAAGTGCAGGTTCTGACTCCCTCGACCCCTACTTCTTAAAAATTGCCATACATGTATTAGCAGTACCAGTGACACATCTGTTCAACCTTTCACTACAGTCAGGAGATATCCGCCAATCTGGAAAACCGCCTCAAGTTATTCCACTACTGAAAGCCGGGGATCCCACAGACCTCAATAACTACAGACCAATTTCCATTCTTCCTGTGTTGTCCAAATTACTTGAAAAAATTGTGAGCACCCAATTAAGAGAATATCTAGAAGCTAACAAGCTACTAAACCCAGTGCAATCTGGTTTCAGAGCAAAACACAGTACCATTACAGCTCTTGCAAAAGTCACCAATGACTGGCAACTTGAATTGGATAAAAAAAATTGTGTATGTGCTGTTTTCTTAGATCTATGTAAGGCCTTTGATACGGTTGACCACGACCTGCTCCTCTCATCACTGAGGTCATTTGGACTTGACACCAAATCCATTAGTTGGTTTAATAATTATCTTTCAGGAAGAACTCAGCAGGTAAAGGCCGAAGGAGATATATCCCCACTCAGACCACTTCAAAGAGGAGTACCACAAGGATCTATCCTTGGCCCTATCCTATTTGCTATATATATCAACAACATTGACATAAACCTTACCAAAGCCACTGTACACCTGTTTGCTGATGATACAGTACTGTACGTCAGTCACCCTTCTCCTGAAACAGCCTGCAAAGAATTACAAGCAGAATTTGACCTGCTGCAACACCAGCTGCTGGGAAAGAAACTACTATTGAATGCAAAAAAAACTAAGGCAATGTTTTTCTCCCCACAGGTGCAGGCAGGATACTCTATCCCTATCGACCTCCCTAAACTATCCACTGCCCTTGGTGAAAACCTAGATTATGTCACAAAATTCAAATATCTGGGGGTATGGCTAGATAATAGGTTAGACTACCTAGAGCACTTGGAAGAACTGCTAAAAAAACTCAGACAAAGACTTGGACTTTACTATAGAATAAAGCACTTCCTTACAAGTGATTCAAAAAAGAAGATGGTCCAGGCCACTTTCCTTTCAGTACTAGATTATGTTGACTTCTTATATAGTCGCTGCCCTACTGTATATTTGAATAAATTAGATACACTATACCACAGAGCTTTGAGGTTCATCACAGACCTACCATACAGCACTCACCACTGCCTGCTATACTGTGCAGTGGGATGGACTTCGCTTCAATTTAGAAGAGATAGAAATGCAATACTATGGACCTACAGAGCAATATCACAGCAGCTTCCAAAATATATCTCTGACTGTTTTTTACAAGCCACATCAAGTAGTTATGCATTAAGAAGTCTGAACCTCATTACCCTCAAGGTGCCTAAATTCCACTCCCGACATGGCAGATATGCAGTTAGCTATGTGTGATCCACTCTATGGAACACAATGCAGAAGACATTGAAAGTGAACAAGTTTATATCTATTACAGCCTTCAAATATCTATACAATAGGATATTCAAAGAAAAATGTAACTGCTTCCACCAACACTAGATTAACCTTCCATCTATCTCCCCTGCGGGTGGACAGATAGGATAGCTTACCAGCACCCTAAGTGAAGTTACCCCACAGTTCACAAACCAGTACCTCAATCCATTCTTTATATTCATTAATGTTCTTAGTCTCCTTTACACTCTCAGCTCTTTACCTCTCCAGTCTGGCTCTCTCCTCTTCCGCCCAGACCCACTCTAAATCCTTATTGCACCAGCTCTTCGATTCCTCCTCCCCACCCTGTTCCCTACCCTGACCATTACTTCAGGTATGCATCTACCCATCCCTTGTCACTGCTCCTGCTGGTACCCGCCAAGCTACGAACCCTCCTTGTAGATATATCTTCCAGCTATCCATACATCCTGTCACCTTAGTTTAAAAATTATCTAAGTAATTCTCTGATACTTTTAACCCTTCATCAAAATGTGCTAGTATTAAAGTGTCTCCCATTACCTATTTAGCAATCTGGCTACCTCATGAATCTTGTATATATGTATTATATCCTTGTTTTTCTAGCATATCAATTTACCGTGTTCTGTATTTGATATATTGCTTTCATTTTCTGTTTCTCAAAGTTGTGTATACTCTGATTGTTATATTTCTTGGATTTGATGTATTACTTTCATTTTCTGTCTTCTCAAAGTTGTGTATACTCTGAATGCTATATTTCATGTAAATTGAACCTTGACCTTACCAGGTCCATCTTGCAAATGAGCTTTGCTCAATGATGTTCGCCTGGATAAATAAAGATTTGATTGATTGATTGATTGATGGTGGCCCCCACGGCTGGCCCACATTTCTGTTTGAAGAATTTACCATTAAAAGTGAAATAATCTTTACACAGCACAAACTCTAGGGCCTGTATGATGACGTGTGTGGGTATGCCATCTCCCTTATGTGGTAAACTTGAAATAGTGTGGTACCACCTTTATCTCCTCTTGGTGCTTAATACATGTGTACAGGCTTTGAACATCTATTGTTAACCAATAGTAGTCCTCATCTCATGTGACATCTTTCAATTTGTTCAAGATGTGCATGGTGTCTTGTGTACGAAATTTAAGATTTTGTGCATAGGGTTGTAGAAAAAAATCAATGAATTGAGAAAAGGTCTGAGTAAGAGAACCTATTCCTGGGATTATAGGCCTCCCTGGGGGATTTTCTGGGTCATTATGCACCTTTGTGATGATATACATTGTGGGTAATATGGGGAACGCAGCTTTCAAAAAGCCAGCCTCCAGCGCTGTAATCCAACCTCTGTTAAACTCATTGTCAACCAAATTATGTAATTCTAAACTGTATTTTCTAATGGGGTCACCTGTTAGCTTTTTATAATTTTGACCCACATTCAACAAATCAATAAACTTATTCATATAATCTTGTTCTCTCATTAGCTCCACATTCCTCCCTTTATCGGCAGGTTTAATAACCACGCCCTTCAAGCCTTGCAATTGTTTTAAAGCCTCCCTTTCTGCCAGAGAGAGACTGCTATATTTATAATACCTATAATCCTGAAAGACCCTGTCAATCTCAATAGTTAAAATCTTCTCCAAAGCACTTATAGTTGCATTGTTCACCTGTGGAAGGAATATGACTTGCTTTTAATCTACCTTTTCTATTAGGGATGTTGTATGTCCACATCAATCCATCCTTGGACTTCAGCCGGAAGCTGGTCACTGTCCTTTATGTCAATCAAACCCATCTGGGTATCCATGGGAACATTTTCCACATGACCCTTGCTTCCTGCACCGACCAGAGTTGTTGAATATTCACAGTACCAATCAGACCCAAATTATTTATGAGGCTACCTTGTAGTTCAAGGTCTAATCGATAACTTGTTGCCCACTTGCAATTAATCCTGTGACACCAGTGGTATGTGTATGGGATGTTATCTCTAGTGGCTGTGCTCCCTAAATCACATTTTTGCCATTGCTTGATCACTCTTTCCATGTTGTTCAACAGTTTGTTTCTGTCTGCAAAATGGAATTTCAGTGTTATTTTTCTGTTTATCTTATATATATCTATTTTAATATTGAATAAGTCAGCGAGTGAACTAGGTACAAAAACTGAGTCCTCTCGACAAAACTTTTTCCTGTGCTAAAATTAGTACTATGTCACTCAAGTTAATTATATTTTTTTCTGCTGCATGTTAACATAGAAACATAGAATTTGATGGCAGATAATGACCGCTTGGCCCACCTAGTCTGCCCATTTCCCTACCTAATGGATAAGCTGCAGATCCTAGTTAACCAACACCCTACTTCCTCCTACCCCCCACTAGAATTGCCTTATGTCTGTCCCATACATTCTTGAATCCCCCACTGTTTTTGACTCTACAACCTCCTCAGGAAGGCTGTTCCATGTATCCACAACCCTCTCCATGAAGAAATACTTCCTCACATTGCCTCTGAGCTGCCCCCCCCCATCTTCAAATTGTGTCCCCTTGTTTTGCTCATCTCTTTTTCTGAAAGATGCTACCCTCTTGGACTTTGTTGATTCCCTTGAGGTATTTGAAAGTTTCTATCATCTCCCCCCTCTCCCTCCTCTCCTCAAAGCTATACATCCTTAGTTCCTTTAGTCTTTCTTCATATGTCTTCTGATGCAGACCCTGCATCATTTTGGTTGCCCTCCTCTGGACAGCCTCCACCCCTCTATGTCTTTGCGGAGATTGGGTCTCCAGAACTGTACACTGTACTTCAGATGTGGTTTTACCAACTGTCTGTACAGAGGGCCAACAATTTCCTGCTTTCTACTGGTGATGCCTTTCCCTATGCATCCCAGTATCCCTCCAGCCCTCCTTATTGCCTTCTCACATTGCTGGCCCACCTTTAGGTCATCTGATATGACTACCCCCAGGTCCCTTTCCATTTTTGTTGTCAGTATCTCATCCCCCATTGTGTACTCTTCCCCTGGGTTTTTGTTTCCCAGATGCATTATTTTGCACTTCTTTGCATTGAATCTAAGCTGCCATACATTTGACCATTCCTCCAACCTTGCCAAGTCCCTTTTCATCCTTTCCACTCCACCTTGTGTATCAACCCTGTTGCAGATCTTTGTGTCATCTGCAAAGAAACATACTTTCCCTTCCAGTCCCTCTGAAATGTCACTGTTCTGTTGTGGTTTAGGTTTTCAATGTCCCCTTAACCCCTGTCTTGTTTGTTTGTTTTTTTGACTGGGATTTGCTTGTTGTACATTTTAAAGTCTCGGGCCCCTGTGGGATCTCCTTGTCTAAAAAATGCACAGAGGGATGTTATTCAAAACATTGTGCAACTTTAGACTCAATTTATGGAGGCTAAAATCTCTTTTTTGGCTAGATATTTTATTTCTTGATTTATTTCTCCATTTTTTATTTTGACCCCTGTTCTTACTTCTTGACCTCCCTCTAGCATTCTCTGTTTTTTTTTCAGGATGTTCTCACCCAAGTACTTATCCTTTTTCAAAACCACCTGCACATCTGTTCGGTTTGGATTTTTATTTCAATTTACCAGTTCAGTTTCAAATTTAACAATTTTGTTACGGCATCCTTTATTGAGCTCATTAAACTCAGGGGCCCGTATAGTCAGAGCAGCTGTGCATGGTGCATCTAAGTTGCGCCAGGGCAAGTACGAAGATAAGATTAGGAGCGATATCCAGCGGGAGCCGTAGTGCGGTGCAAAACCCATTGCGCCAATGTGCAACCATAATATATGTGGCGCAAGTGCAGGGGGCGGCCCCATGAATATGCAGCGCAATGACATTTTCAACCTTGAAGCCATGGCGCAAGTGTGGAGCAAACTGAAGATGTGTAGACCAGACTTGTTCCTATAAAAACAGGGTACAAACACACAGACAGCAGTTGTGCCATTAGTGAGAGAGAGAGTGGAGAGTGAGAGAGACAGACAGACAAACAGACAGAAGAACAGACACAGAGGGAGAGAGACAGAGAGGTGGTGTAGGAGAGGTAGAGGGAGAGAGGAGCAGAGAGAGAGAGAGAGAGACACACACACACACACACACACACATAGATAACAGTGTACCAGTGTGGCACACAGACAGCGGCGAACTGCCCAGGGGGACACTGGACTGAAGGAGTGATGAAGAGTGCACCATTCCTGATGGAGGCAGTAATGAGGGATGTGAGAAGGCAGGAGGAACAGCAGCGTGGCTGACGAAGGGTCTGTTGGTGGTATCCCCAACACAGGTGGTACCATGACCGCATCACCTTTGAAAACTACAGTGACACCGAGATTGTGGGCTGGTACCACCTGAACAGGGCCATTCTGAGGCAGCTCTGCAAGCTGTGCAGTGAAGAGATGCAGGCACCCACCAGATGTAGCCACGCCATGTCCGTGGAGACCAAGATGACCACCGCAATGTGCATGCTTAGAAACATAGATTTTTGATGGCAGATAAGCACCGCTTTGCTCACCTAGTCTGCACATTTCCCTACCTACAGGATAAACTGCTGATCCTAGTAAACCAACAGCCTATTTCTTCTTACGCCCCACAAGAATTGCCTTATGTCTGTCCCATGTATTCTTGAATTCTCCCACAGTTTTAGACCCCACAACCTCCTCAGGAAGGCTGTTCCATGCATCCACCACCCTCTCTGTGAAAAAATACTTCCTCACATTGCCCCTGAACCCGCCCCCATCTTTAAATTGTGTCCCCTTGTTCTTGCACATCTCTTTTTCTGAAAGATGCTACTCTCTTGGACTTTGTTGATTCCACTGAGGTACTTAAAAGTTTCTTTCATGTCCCCCCTCTCCCTCCTTTCCTCAAGGGTATACATATTAAGCTCCTTTAGTCTCTCCTCATATGGCTTCTCTTGCAGACCCTGCACCATTTTAGTTGCCCTCCTCTGGACTGCCTCTATCCTGTCTATGTCCTTGTGGAGATGGGGTCTCCAGAAGTGGACGCAGTACTCCAGATGGGGTCTCACCAACTGTCGGTACAAAGGGATAAAAACTTCCTGTTTTCTGCTGGTGATGCCTCTCCCTATACAACCCAGTATCCCCCCAGCCCTCCCTACTGCCTTCTTACATTGCTTGCTAACCTTAAGGTCATCTGACGTGATTACCTCCAGGTCCCTTTCCATTTTTGTTGTTGTTACTACCTCCCCCCCCATTGTGTAATCTTCCCCTGGGTTTTTCTTTCCCATGCTTGCCATGGCCACCACGAGCATCACCCAGTCAACCATGTCCCGTATCCTCAAACAGTTCTTCAGTGTTCTGCTGCCACATGCTTTGGAATTCATACGTTTCCCCAGCACACAGGTGGAGCATACAGCAAACATGCAGGACTTCCACACGGTGGTAGGCATGCATGGCATGCTTGTGGCTATTGACTGCATCCAGGTGGGCATCCACATGCCACCTGGCCCAGAGGGAATGGCGTACATCAAAAGGAAGGGGAGCCTGAGCATCAACTGCCAGGTGGTGTGTAATGCCACGGGGCGCATCATCAAAGTCTGCGCCACACACCCTGGGAGTGCACATGGTGCATTCATCTGGCACAGCTGTGTGCTGTGCCACAGGTTTGAACGTGGGGACATCCCTACGAGCCACCTAGTGGGTGAATAGAGTATAGGCAAGGGGCAATAGGCATTGCAGAACTGGGGATGGGGGTGGCCAGGGTGTGCAAGGTGGGGTGGGTGCCAGGGACTGGCAAGGGGAGCACTATATAATAGCATAGGGATAACCATGTCATTTTCCACACAGGTGATAGCGTGTGACTAAGGCCCTGGCTGCTCACTCCCTACGGTGACCATCATCCCACGGGGTGCTAGCAGGGAACTGCATGGCACGTGCAACATCATTGAGCACATGTTTGGCATGCTGAAGGCACAATTTTGTTGCCTAGACAGGTCTGGTGATGCCCTAAAGTACAGCCCCTTGAAAGCCTGTGGCCTATTCCTGGCCTGATACATACTGCACAACATGGCCATTGACCATGGGATAGCTGTCGAGGTTAATGAGGGTGACAGTAGTGGGGATGACAGAGACAATGTGCTGGAGGGTGGTGGGCAGCCCCCAACTCCAGCAGCAGGCATGATGCCACTGCGACACTGTCGCACAGGAACACTTTGGCGAATGCAGGTAGGTGGTGTGGTACACATGCATGGGCCACACAGGCAAGGACATCACACATGCACGGATGTGCTTGGCAAGGGGCATGCACACACAGAGACGCAAAGCAGGGGTAGGGGAGGCAGTGGCACACAACCACACATGGCAACACACACACACACTCATGCACCCACCCACACAGGCAGTGGAATGTGGCATGGATCAGACACATGGCACCGGTGCACAGGCACAACCGGTGCTAGAATGCCCTCATCACACCCATGCCACATGGTCTGGTGGCTGGGCATGCACACACATGGGCATCATGTGGCACGACACACAGATGCACCACCACAGGTATGGTGTACACACACTGCCCATGTGCACACAGGACATCAGTAGCAGACTGCAGTCAGGGCAGCACTCAGCTCAGGGCATCCATCTGGTACCATGGCCACCATGGCTATGGGGACAGCTGCGCAGGAGCCTATTGGCAACTGCAGGCTGTGCATCAGCCAGGGAGGTGTCCAACAGCCCCCCGGGGTGGAAGCATGGGACTGCGACTGTGTTCTTGTGGGGTGTGTAGGCGCCCAAACACGCCAGCCCCAGGCGTGCCTGGGATGCCCACATCCACATCCACTGTGTTGGGGTCACCCAATGCCGGGTCCGTGGGGTGGACAGCACACTGTGGGAGGTCTTCTTTGCACAGCCACGCCCTGTGGCATCCAGCAATGCAAAGCCATCCACAACTGCACTGGCAATGCGATCCAAGGCCACGGATGTGGCCTCCTGCATGTGTTGCACCCCCTCCAGGATCTGCGCAGTGCCCCTGTCCTGCTGCTTGACTAACTGGTGCACCTCCACCTGCAGTGCATGCACCCCAGTGGTGAGCAGCACCTGTTGCTAAACAGATGCCTGCAGCAGCTGGGTGTGCTCTGCCAGACGGTTTGCATCCTGGGGCTCCCAGGCAGGACACCAATCGTCAGTGGGTGATCTGCCATGCTGCACAGCTCCCCTCTCCGGTGGATGCTGCACAGTGGGGTCTGCAGGGGGAATGGGTATGGCAGGCGCACCGGCGGCGGATCCTGTGTCTGGTTGCCTGGTGGCACCCGCAGCCTGCTTCTGTCAGCCGTCCAGCCTCTGTATGCCTCCCTGCACCTGCACGGCCACACCACCACCAAAGCAGGGCACAGCTGTGGCAACAGAAACTGCCACACCTGCATTGGTGGCAGGCAGCTGTGCCACTGCTGGCATTGCACTGGGCCCTGTAACCACCTGTGATGCTGACAGGGGTGAGTCACCCACAATGTTGCCCATGCTGTCCAGGATCTGTGTGAAGTCATCATTGGAGTCAGACCCCACCCCAATATGTGTCTCTGCACACAAGACACCAAGACTGGCATCCTGCAGGAACACATCCAGGGCCTCATCCGACCCTAGGCCAAGGACACCCACAGGCACCATGGTGCTCATCTGCAGCCTGTCAGGCCCCCGGACGATGGTGGATGTTGATGGGTCCTCCTCCAGGGCCGTGCCAGCATCCACGGGTGCTGTGGCTGCTTCCAGCACCCCATCCTCTGCATGGAGGCATGCTGGTGCTGCAAGAGAAGGATAACATGTCAGTGCTGCATTGTCCACATGTGTCCCTCCATACACTGCTGCTGCATGTGTCCAGCAGCATGGCATGTGTGTGGGTGCACACACGTGCATATAGCATGCACGATGGCCACATGCATGACAACATGCCTGTGTACACACCCTCAGGGCCACCAGCTGTGCATGGCTGCCATACATATCATGCAGTGATGGGCTGCCACCTGTCTGGAAACCTCCTTCATACATGCCCTCCACCGAGGTGTGGCAGATGGTGGCTGCCACCAGCTGCTCTGTGGGCATCAGTGTCGGTGCATCCACTGGCCCTCCTCCGGTGGCATTATGGGATGCTCTGATGGCTGCCACCTTCTCCGTAATGCACCACCTGTCAGTCTCGACTTTCTTGTGGCACTCCTGCGCTGACTGCTGGTGACTGATGTGCTGGTTGACATAGGTCACTACCTCCTCCCATCCAATGGCCTTTTCCTGTTGTGTGTCCATGGCACCACTCAGCAGGGCCTCCCTGTCATGGTAGGCCTCAAACAGGGCATATGACTCCCCCTTAGTGAAGTTGGGCCTGAACTTCTGTGCAGACACCCACTCCTCGGCCTCCTCATGTGCTGACATGTTGCCTCCTATGAACATGGACAGCACAGCGTGTCAGTTGCAGCATCTCCCTGGTCCGTCCACCTTGCAGTGCTGTCTGCTCCTAGTCTGCTGCTGCGGCATCCCCCACTTACCTGTCAAGGTTGCAATACTAGTCCATGGCCTGTGCTGTTCTGTGGTGCTTATGAGGTGCAACGCATACAAATGAGGTGGTGCGCAATGGTAATGATATGCTAATGCACCCCACTGTGCCTTGCATTGGCTGGTTCATTTGCATGTGGCATCTTAATATCGAGAAGACGCGCTGTGCGCAATGGTGTTTCACCGGAGCAGGTCAGGGCGCAATGACCACGCATGCATGGTGCATGGGTCTGCAGTGCGTAAGTGCGCTACGCTGTCATGGTGTTAATCATGCACCACGTGCGGACAGTGCAATGCAGTGGCACTGCTCATGTTGTGCATGTGCAGCTTCATGCATGATCGTGCATGGTATCATGTGCCCTACCATGCACATGCTCACTGGTCTGTGACCTCTGACCCCTAGGTAACCTCTGTAACCCCATGACCCCACCATGCCTACTGCGCATGCTCAACAATGCACTATGGGCTGGCACCACGCATTCTCCTGTGCATCATGCATCCGGTACCTGTGGCTGCCACGTGCACCTGTTCCTACCATTTGCACCACCGAACTGTGAGAGAGCCATGGTGCAGGGTTGGGGACACCATGCCTGTAACTGGAGCAATCTGGAGGTGATCAACCTGGTCGCATGTGTGGAGCCCTACAGTGTTCAGCTGTTTGGGCAGGTGCCTCTGCAACAGGCCAGGGGCAGTGTTTGGTAGACCATTGCCATCTGCCTGGAGAGGAGGACAGGAGTTCCCCGGACAACGGAGTAGTGCAGGCCCTGGTATGGTGACCTGCGCCAGAGGGACCCTGAATGTCTCCGGGGGCTCGAGGCACACATCAGGCGTGATGCAGTGCCACAGCCGGGTAAGGCAAGTTTTATTTAAAAGACGCCCATCCCGGAAACTCTGGGCTCCGTGCATCAATCAAAAAAATAAAAAACTACACAATAATAAACATTTGTATATAACATTCCAAACAATTAAAACAGAATTTACTACCCTCAACTACAACTGAATTCAGCATTGCTAAAACTGAATTAAGCATCAATTTCTAAAAGACAGGTAAGGACTATAAAACATAGTCTTGGAAGGCCTGATTATACAAGAAGGCCTTGAGGCGGGCCTTAAATACCTCCATAGAAGGGGCCTCCCTATTGGCTAAAGGAAGTGAATTCCACAGGATGGGACCGGTGACACCAAATGCTATGTCACCAGCAGTTTTTAACCTCATCCTGGGAATCGTGAGGAGGCCCCTAGAGGAGGAGCAGAGGGAGCGGACCAAGACAGCAGGTGCAAGAAGGTCCTTCAGGTAGCAAGGCCCAGGCCATGTAGGGCCTTAAATGTGAGCAAACCTACCTTAAAGAGGACCCTCCTCCTAACTGGCAGCCAGTGCAGTTGACGCAGCACTGGAGTAATGTGACAGTACTTAGGCTGTCCTGTCAACAGCCTCGCTGCCGTGTTGTGCACCAGCTGCAGTTGATGCAGGGTACCCCCAGAGATCCCGAAATAGAGTGCATTACAGTAGTCAAGCCTGGATGTCACAAAGGCATGCACCAAAATGGGGAGGTCCAGTGGTGGAATTAGGGGCTTTATCTTGGCGATATTTCTCAGATGATAAAAGCTGGTACAGACAACGGACACCATCTGAAACTCAAGTGTCAAACCACTGTCAAGAATAACGCCCGGATCACGCACCCTAGAGGAGGCCTTCAATGGTACAGAGCCAAGGCAAAGCCCTGTCTCTGCACCAGAGGCCAACCTATCACACCCTCTGTTCGACTCCACCACCAGTACCTCCGTCTTACTAGGGTTTAGTCAAAACCAGCTGGAGGCCATCCAGTCATTGATGTCAGCAAGGCAGCTGTTGAGCACTTCCACTGTGCAAGGTGTTCCAGGGGCAAAGAAAAGGTACAGCTGGGTATCATCAGCATAGTAGTGAAAACCCAAACTGTACTTCCTAATGAGCTCTCCCAGGGGTAGCATATACACGGCAAACAACATCGGCGACAAGACCGAACCCTGGGGAACTCCGCCCAACAGGTGGCCTGGGGAGGAGGAGAAATTTCCCATCACTACCCTCTGCCTCCTGTTAGATAAAAAAGACTCAAACCAGCAGATGACAGTGCCAGCGAATCTGCAGAATTCCCTCAAGCAGTCAAGTAACACTCGATGGTCCACCGTGTCAAATGCTGAAGAGAGATCGAGGAGAACAAAAATTGTCCCCTCCCCTCGATCTCTAGCCCTAAGGAGGTCATTATGCACCCAAACTAGTGCAGTTTCTGTGCTATGCCTCACATGAAACCCAGACTGGAGCAGCTCGTACAAATCATGGGCCACGAGATGCTTCTCAAGCTGAAGCGCCACCACCTTCTTGACAATCTTTCCCAAAAATGGGAGATAGGAAATAGGACGGTAATTTGCCTTGATGTCAGGGTTGAATGATGTTTTTTTCAGAAGGGGTCTCACCAATGCCTCCTTCAAGACATCAGGGAAGACCTCCTCTGACAAGGAACACCGGACAATCAGGCAAACACTGGGCCAACGGAGTCAACACATCTTATTAAGAAACGAGTTGGCACCAGGTCCAGTTCACAAAAGGTGTGCCGAAGCTTGGAGGTAATCTCACTGACCTCAGCCACCTCCACCAGTCTAAACTCACTCCAGCCAGGCACCCAAGGTGACCACTGTCGGCCAAATTCTGGTCCACTGGTGGAACCCCCCTACCTGATGGTAGACACCCTGTACAAGAAGAACCGAGCAAACTCCTTGCACAGTGTTCGAAAAGGCTACCTTCGGCTGTAGACAGGAAGGATGAAGAAGCCTGTCCACAGTCCAAAAGAGCACAGTTGGTTGGTTCCTCCTGGCGGCAATCACCCTGGACAGGAATTCTGTGTTCTTACAGTTGATTGCCCCCGGTATACACAAAAGTGCACACGTGGGGCCAGTTTGTCTACCTCCAGGCCGGACTTCTGACAGCAGCGCTGTAATCTCCGAACCAAAGTCTTCATTGCCTTGAGCTCCCATCATACCAGGGGACCTCAAGAGAAGATCTGGGTCATACACGGGCTGGTGTGAGGGGTCCAAGTGCACCAAGCACCTTATTATAGACATCACTGGTGCACCACCCCAAACCTGCACTCTCACACTAGATAGGTCAGCCACTGCCAAAAAACCCTCAGGGGTCAACTCCCTCTAAGGGCGATAGCTGAACATCTCTGCAGGGGGAGGGCTACCAAGGGGGACCCTGAAACAGAACTTCACCATGCAATGATCAGACCAACAGCCCAATCAGTGTTGAAACTGTTTATCTCAAGCCCCAGTGAGAACACCAAATCCAACATGTGGCCACCCTGATGGGTCACAGAGAAAACTCGTTGCGCAAAGCCCAGAGATGACATAATCTGGAGGAAGTTGTAACCAAGCCAAGAAGATTCAACCTCGGTCCAAACATTGAAGTCCCCCGGCACTAAACATCTGGGGCCCTCCAATGTTTCCCCGATGATGAAATCGGCCATCTCATGCAAGAAATCTCCTGACGCCCCAGAAGGGCGGTAAATCAGGAGAATCAAGCAACCTGCACCTGGACCCCCATGGATGGCCACACATTCAAATGAATGTGGTGCTCTCACTGGGTGCAGGGTGAAGCCCAGCTCAGATCTAAAACAGATGGCTACCCCCCACCCCTATGTTCCTCTCTGGGGCAGTGCACTACGGTATACCCGGGTGGGACGACAGCTTCTAAAGCCAGGCCAGCATCATCATCAATCCAGGTCTCCATAATGCAAGCCAGATCGGTGAAAGAAACCAAGTTCACTATAATTGCAGTCTTGTTTCTGACCGATCTGGCATTGCAAAGCACCACCCTCAGGGGATTGGTGGACAGTGCAGCCCCTCTGGCTGCCTGCTCACTTGGTCTGGTGGGAACCCTGGTAATGGGAACTAACCACGTCTGGCCTCTCTGTAAGTCCCGTCTAATCCCAGGGCGCCTTCTGTACCCCACTACCTCGATCCTACCACCACCTGCAGTTCAAGGGGCACCCCACCCTGATCGTATCCTGCGATTCCTCCCAATTCCAACCTCCCTACAGCACCTTGCTGTAGTATCCAACACAGGGAGGTTGAAAAAAGGCTGAAGATCGAACAGCCGGGATGCCCTATTCAGTATCCTGACTCGACTCAGGCCCTCATACCTTCCCATACACATCCCCCTGACTACATAATCCCAAAACCAAAACAAAACTCAATACCACACACTCTACACACACACACACACACACACACACACACACACACACACATATACATGAACAAGTAAACCCTAACCCTTCCCCCAAACAACCCCCCAAAACAGGAAAGTCGGAATTAAGTTTTAGATACAGTTCAGGAGAGCAGACTGCAGATCACATAAAGGATCCCAATACTCAGGATCACACAAAAATACAAATAAAACAATAATCTAAGAAAAATATCAATCTACAGCCAAAACTACTTTAAGACAAGGGCCCTCTCACTGCCCCAGTCATTTTGTAGTTAGATGTTTCCGGCAAACAATTAAAAAATACAACCAGAGATGTACTCCCAAGGAAGCCCCAGCACTGCTCTCACCAGCTACTGGGACCCCTAGGGAAAATACCAGAATCTGGAGATCTTTTGGCCCCCTAGTCGATAGATCCACAGGGGCCCAAGTCCAAATCCCAGAGAGCAATTTCTCAACTCCGTATAGACTGACCGCTCAGGTCCAGGAGGCAGCCCAAAGTCCCCACAGTACTCCGCAGAGCCAACCAGATAGCAGATCCAACAGTATATCCTTAGCCCCAGGGTCAATGATGCGGAAGCACCCTCAGCATCCGCAAGCCCTGGGAATACAGTCAGTCTTTGTGGTGCTTCTTCCACCAGCACCGAACAAAGTCCCAAACCTTAGATGTTTTACACCGGGGAAAATCCTCAACCAGGACCGGTGACGTCAACGATAGTCCAAACTCAGCTCTCAGCACCACTCTCACCAGCACCAAGCAAAGTCCCAGCCCCTAGAAGCCCCACACTGAGGGACTCCGCAACTGCGGCCAGCAACGCCAGCAACAGGGGTCCAAGAACCACGGGCTGCAAAGTCAGCACACCAGCAAATCCCCAAATCAGAAGCGGCAATCAGACAGAGGAATGCAGCCAAGATTGCACTCGCGCTACCGAGTCGTGCTACAACACACCGGCTTCTCTTGCATAAACAAAATGCCGGCAGTCTTCCCACATGATGTAATCTAGGAAAATTCAAGGGAGCACTTCACGTTCAAACCGGACCTTCCTCAGCTTCTTCACTCCTTCTGAAAGGCTTCACAGCAGTAACCAAAGGTAACACTCAAGCACCTTACCTAAAAACAAAAAAGCTGTCTTTTCAAACTGTCTCACTATCATGACCCTGCCTAACATGTAAGCCCCACACATTACACTAACTGTTTAAAATTCGGATAAAATTTAGGACTCCTGACTGAGTAACAGTCACCAGAGTCACACCAACTAATTCAGCTCTCTTGAGATGCAGAAACAAGGCAAAATAAAAGAGGATAGTAAAAATTTTTAGCTCAGTTTAGAGCTCTCGCTGACAGGGTAGGTGTTCACATGTTGCATGTCTGCCCTGGTGCTGTACTGTGGTGTTGACTTCACTGCCTGGCATGCCCTGTGGTGGGGTACACTGTCATTGTGTGCATCGCTGACTGTCATTGCCAGCTGCTGCGTGTGTTGTGATGCAGCTGTGCTGGTGTACAGGACATGTCAGGCAGGGGCACGCCCTGTGCACAGTGGGTTGGGGGGGCAGCTGGTGTAGTCAGGTACTGATGTGCTCCTGTCTTCCTTTCATTCACAGGACCAGAGGACCACAGGCAGGCCAGGGCGGCAGGAGAGCATGACCAGGCGGTGAACCCTGATGGGGTGGACCTGCGCAAGCTGCACCACAGGGACAGGTAAGCACTGTCATGGTCATTTTCACTGTACATGGGGGTGGCGGTGGGGAGTGGGTGCAGGCATAGCCACCTGTGACATGCGCCATGCCAGCTGTGTGTGTCACACTGTGCGTGGTGCATGCCACTGTGGTGCATCCATTGGACCCGTGTGCCAGCTGTTGGTGAAGTGGGCATGTGCCCAGCTGCCGCCATTGTTGCTGCGGTGCTGCTGGTGCAGTGTGCCATGTGACTGTCCCTGTGCGGTCGTGTGGCCATTATGCTGTGGGGACCACCTCTATGCAACGCTGTGGTGTGCCGTGTTGCTGGTTGGCATTGGCCCCCCCCATGGGTGTCCGTTCCAGGTCCTCCAGGGGTGGTGGTTTCACTGCCCATTTCACACTGTGGGTAGGCATGGTTCCTTGGGCCATTGCACTTATCATTTGTCCTGTCCCTTGCCATAGGTGTTCGGTGTCCGGCACAGAGAGTGCCTCGCACAGTGCTGTTGAGGCTGATGTGGCAGATGCTCCTAGTTGTCTCCAGTATCCTGCAGGTGGTCGTCACCATCCGGAGGATGTTGGCAGCGGAGAGGAGAGAGCGGAGGGTTGGTGGGGTGGCCAGATGTGGCCGCCATTGATGTTCCAGTTCTTGGCCCCTGTTTACCCTGTTGCACCTTCCCCTACAGTCCCCCTTCCCACTGTACAGTCCCTGTTCCCTGTCCCCTTCCCTCACTGTACCTACCCTTTCTCTGCCCCTGTTATGTGTTGTGCATAGACACCTGTTTTATAAATCTTTTCTAACATACCTGCCTGTGTCTGTGTCTGCTTTGCGGGTGGCATGTGGAACCATGCAGCAGTGGCCCAGTGTCTGTCCGTGGTGTGTGCATGAGAGAGGGCATGTATTGTGCTTCCGTGGTTCCCTGCTGTGTCCTGAGGTGTGTCCCACTGTGGTGGTGTCCATCCCCTGGTTCGGTGTCTGTGCATTGGGGTGTCCATGGGGTGACAGTCAGGGGTGTGTGGCAGGTGTGTGTGGGTGGTGGCACCCAGCCATAGTCATTGTTCCAGTACTGTCTGCACCCTGTGTTGGGGTCCTCTGCTTGGCATTGTGCGACCCGTTCCATGTGGTCTGCCACACTGTCTGAATCCTGGCCCATTCAGTGGCTGGTGTGTGAGCTCCCTGTGTGCCTGTGTGGCATGTGTGTGCTTGACTGCATGGTCTGGGGTGTGGCCTGCCATGGTCTCATGGTGGGGAGGCACGGACAGCGGCCTGCCTGGGGGGGCTTCCTTGGCAGCCTTCCGTTAGTCGTTGGCACCTCCTGTCGCCTGCTATCCATGCCACCATTGTCTTTTGGGTTCCAGTCTCTGGGTGCCTGTGTGTGTGCCCTGCTGCTGGGGGTCTCCTGTGGCTTCTGTCACTGTGCTTCCATGGCTGTGTCCTTGGGTCTGTTCTCTGTGCCCTGGCCCCCTCTGTTGCTGTGCTGCTCTGCACTGCCACAGTTGCGCTGGGGCATCTCTGTGAGTGCAATGACACAACTCTGCCATATTCAGCCGCATTGCGCTGGAGCTGTTCAGCCTGTTCCTCTGAATATGGCTTCAGCTGCGCCATAGTGCATCAGGTTTGTGCTGCGCTGGACTTTGGTGCATTTCTGAATATCTGGGCCAGGATGTAGACTGAATTTTTTTAGTTGATTTTGGACTTGTATAATTTCCTCTTTAAGTTTAATTAACTCCCTCTCATCTTTTCTGATGAGCAATTTGATGAACTCTACAGTACAAGCTGTTAATGTAGCCTTCCATTCTATTTTAAGTATTGGGTTCTCAAATCTACATGTAGGCACTTTGTCAATACGTATATCTCATGGGGACCAACCCTTTTCCAAATAAAAATTATTGAGCTCTATTTTTTTCTTAAATTTTCAAGTGTCACAAATAATGGGTTTGATTCTCAAAGCTACAGTAAAGCAACACAAGGTGTGCCTCCAGCAGCATGCATTGATTGCTGGTGTGCCTGGACCCTGCACCTGTTTCACTATCAGGTAGGGTCCCGGCATCAAAGCCCTGCATCTTGCAGCATGTTTGGTCATGCACCAAAAGGACAGAACCCCAGAGAGGTTTGCACAAGCTGCAGGAGTGGTTGTACAGCACTCTTGGCAGGGTAGAAACCTATGCAAAGAGCAGTCACATGTTGACTGTTGCATGCATTGCTGGTGGCACAGTAATACTACATGATGCAGCCCAAGATGTGCATGTGTAGCGGCAGTCCTCACAAAGTCCATAGCACTCGTGGCACAGTCACGATGCAATTACATATGTGCAGTAATATACACTGCATAATATAATACTATGTTATGTAACTAATGTAACATACACGTGTTCTCCATGCTGCCACAGGATACAGATACTCTGCTCATAATTCCGTATCATACTTAAATTGTAACATATACACAGATCATAAGTGAATATACCTACAATAGCATACATGTACTAATAATATACACTTGCTATATCCTGTGCAAACACCATTTCCTTGGACATTGGGCTAACCAAAATGTACCCTCCCACCCAGGGAGGGCTCTGCAGGTGGTGCATGGACCCTTCG
Organism: Neoceratodus forsteri; assembly: GCA_016271365.2. NCBI lineage: Eukaryota > Metazoa > Chordata > Ceratodontiformes > Ceratodontidae > Neoceratodus > Neoceratodus forsteri. Next base: position 1,162,142,267 of record CM057455.1, on the reverse strand, counting down.
ACCAGCCCTGGCTGGTCTTGTGGGCGTTTTTTTCTGTCAGAACCATACACTTCAGTGAATTCCAGAAAATGGGATGTTGCAGCATTGCCCTTGCTCAGGGTCCCTGTGCCATGCTGCACCCCTTTTTGTGCCACAAGGACAACACAAGACCCCCTTATCACACACAGCCTGTGGTAGCCACAGGCTGTGTTTGAGAATTGCTCTTGGTGCCATTCTTGATGCAAGCTGGTCCTTGTGTCGTTCTTTTGGACACAAGCTCCTTATGTCATTCAGGATGCTCTGTGAATCGGGGCCCTCTCTCTCTTCATCTGGTCCAGTCTTGCCAGTAAGCAAGGAGTTAACCAGGCATTCTCTCCTTGTGACAATGGAGTCCCAGTCTGCTAGGCATTCAAAACTTATGTTTTCTGTAATACCAGCATTAGCTTCCACCACAGTAACGCTTCTGGTCAGTGTTGTATGGGGCATAACGTCCATTATATGAACTAACACTAATAGCTTTTTAAAAATTGTCTAATAGCCCTTAGGGATAGTACAAAATGCTCTGGAGTGATATTGAAAAATGCCTTGAGCTGAACAATGTACCCCCCCGAATGTGTCCAACTGCCATGAGCAGGTTGCTCAGCCACTGTTTCTCACACCAATTATTGTCCCTGGCAGCAGCTGCGTAGCAGTTTGAGAGGCAAAATGATTCAAGGAAAAGCAGGTCATAGGAGTGTGTGGGAGATCAAGACAAGGACAGCCAGCTACTAAGTTCAACAGGAAGAAAGCATAAAATCTGCACTCATGCTACAAAATTACAGACCCCAAATAATTTATAATGTGTACAAAAAGGGTTAATTTCTCAGTCAGACTAACAGAAACTACCCCAGCGCTTCGACCAGCAATTGGTCTTTGTCAAGGGGCAGAGTCATGTAAGTTTCATTATTTCATTTATACATACATGTGCAACCTGTTTTATCAAGTGTCCCAATCACAAACAATTTAATTCTCAAACAATTGTAGATAAATTTAGCTCAGCTGCATCCACCAACTGTGTAAATCAATTGGGGGCACAAGTGAAAATTCCTTCACCAAATATGACCATAATTAAAGTAAACAGAAAATAAGGTTGCCATTAAAAGGCAACCAGAATTGTCTGATGGCATTCCCAGAGAAATGGAAGGGGATTTGGAGCTAAAGGGATTGGGGGAGGGAGGATAGGGGGTGGGGAGGCTGGTGAATAGGTAGGACAGAAGGAAGAGGTGGAGCTTAGTGAGGTCATGACTGACAGCAGGTATTCAAAGGGGGTGTGGACAGGTGAGGTCATGATTGGCAGGTGTCAAGGGAGTAATGCATGCACCTGAAGGGACACAGGATGGGACTTGTGGAGTGGCATGGAGGGGTCCTTGCCAGTGGTCATAATGGGGTTTATAAGGCCAGATTGAGGAACTCTCTTCCTCTTTCTGCTGGGATTTTGGATTTCAAGTGGATCTCAGCACAGCATTTGGCAATTTCTTCTTGTTTGTTTGCACCGTGAGGTAAGGTATTGCGACCCTGGCCCAGGTCCCTGAAGGTTTATATTGGGGATTGTTCTTGGTTTAAAAGGTATGAGGTATATAAAAAAAAAGAGGGAGAAGAAAAGGGGGAAGGGTAATTGCTTGGCTCAATCTGTTAATATGGAAGGTACTGCAATAAAACGCATCCAGAGGTGGCCCAGGGCCATTTGAGTTATAATTGTCTTAAAAAGCATATGCTTAGTGGGCCTCATTCAAATACATAGGGCAGAATATGCTGAGGTCTGGAGCTCATTGTTTGTGTTTGTTTGGCAAGGCTTGATGAATTGCCAGTCATGGCCATAAGCCGGTGCTGGTGATTGTGCAATGGAACAAGCTGGTGGAGAATAAGTTGTTTGCCCTGGATGGAATTTTTGTGTTTGGACCAATGGGGGGGTCCCTGGGGAGCCGGAGGGTTGCACGGGCCAACGCATGTACCTTGCCAGTCTCACAATGGAGGCCTCTACGAGGTTGTTTGGTGGTGGTGGTCAGAAGGCATCTTTCCTTGCTGAGCTGGGGGATAGCTTTGGTGTTCACTCACAGGAGGCATCAGGCTGGTGGTCCTCAGGATGTGGACAACATTTTTCGAGAGCGTGGAGATGGCATGAGGTGTCCTTACCACATCGTAAGAGGTATGGCCTTTCTGAGGCATTTGCTGCAGGATCGTGGGCCTCAGGGATCAGTGTTGGTGGGCCTGAATGACGGCAGAGGTTTTGTGACGCATGGCGCTCATGAGGGAGTTTGCAGTTTTACAAAGAAAAAGACAAATTTGAGACAACCTAGGGAATCCTGTGGGCTGTGTTGATGGGTAAAGGCCTTGGTGGAGTCAAGAGATCTGGCGGTTTTGTGCAGGAGCGGATTCACCTCCAGGGCTGCAGGAGGCAGAAAAAAAAAAGAAAGAATTTTGAGCCGTTTTTGTGGTTCCAAAGGGTGCAGGCTGGAGATGGGTGAGTCGAGGGTGAGGACAGACTTGGTTGGGACCAGTTTTCACGTGGTGTATCCAGATGGAGTGCCGCAATTCAGGGGAGCACATGGAAGGGCTGGACATCACTGGAGGGTTTCTGAAGCATGGCGAGGAGTGAATGGCGTGCCGGGTAGGGAGCGAGGCAGAGGGGGCACCCAGCCCCCTCACCCAGGAAAGCATCTCAAGGATTGCCTAAAAGGTGATTGCCCCACTTGACCATGGGATTGTGTCGGGTTATGGGTGCCAGGCTGTTGGGGCAGGCTAGGGCTGGCTGCATAAGGAAACCAAGAGCTAGGCTGATCGTGCGGCCGTGTGGGATGGCGTCTGAAGTAATTGCCACACGTTTGGGTGAGAATGGGGACTGCAGCAATGTTGGGAGGTGTAGCCTCCCATTTTGGCCCAGGCTTAGAAAGGTTCCTCTTTAATGATTACCAGGACTGTGGAGCAAATATAGGTGCATAATGATGAAAGGGAACAATTCATGTCCTCACTGGCACTTCAGCGTAGACCCGAATGCATACACGTATAGCCTGGGCCTGTCATTACATAGTTTGGAATTTGCAAGAATTGTTCTGAGAACTCTATGTCTTGCCAGCGTGATCACTCAGTAGTATTAAATAATAACCATACTTGGCTCCAGGGGGAACAGGGGAGGCCAAGGGGGCAGACTGAAGCAATCTGAGGGGCATATGGGTGAGCAGCCACGTCCTGGGAGATACTGCGGAGGCGGTACAGCACAGTGGTTGAGGCTCTGAACTGCAAACCTGGAGACCTGGATTTGAGTCCCACAGTCCCCACCTGCATTCCTGGGTGACCCTGAGCAAGTCACTTAACTTTCTGGAGGGGGGGGACGCTAGCAGGGGAGGTGATTGGGGGCCTCAGCGCAGGGACACAGCTCGGGCAGAATCCCATAGGGCCAGGTCAGCGGTGAACATATGGATATTAGGGCTACCCTTGGGACTTTGGCCAGGCTTGGGGCAATAAGGGGGGGTACAAGATGTTGATAGGTGGCTCGATGATGTCAAAGCATTAAGAGCTGTAAGTTTACATGGGTAATTGACTGGTTAGGAATAAGGTGATGACCATAGTCCGTGTCTCATTTTCCTATTGATTTGTCAGAGCGTTTATTGCAGGACATGGCTCCTAAGAAGCAGCCCGTGCCAGCCTCCAGTGCTCAGCTATGCTCAGAAGCAGCAGCCTTAATGAGTAAGATGACAGAGCTCATCAACCAGGCACAGAAGAAGGAAGAGGAAGAGGTGGCGGATAGAAAAAGGAAGTAGCCGACTGGGCCCCGGGGCAGCGAGTAGGAGGCAAGCTTCCATGGGGGCCAGCCCCAGTCCTTGAGCTGACCCCCCTGCTGGAATCCACACTGGAACCTTCGGACCTGGACACAGGAGCTGGAAAGGGTACAGGTGAATCCTCAAGTGAGGGCAGCCTCAAGGAGCATATGGCAGGTTTGTTGGATGAGATGGGGGGAAAAGGATTGGACACAATGGTGAAAATCCTGGAGGAATTCAAAAAAGGAAAAGACGGTACAGTGGGTTGTTGGGGGGGCAGGTCTAGGAGTCGGTGGGGGGAGGAAGCTCTATGACGCCTCTCCAGGATTTTCTTTGGGGGACCATGTACCCACCTCCATCAAGGACAAAATATGGAAAGGAGAATATGTGGACATATTCAGACTATTGGACAAAAAGAGAGCCCAAAAATATGAGCAGAAAGAAACAGTAGGAAAATCAGAAATGGCGGTAGCGATGGCTGTGTTGGTCATAAGGACAAAGAAGCCACATATAAAGGTAAAACTTTTTTTGATATACAGTGCCATTCTGCTAGAAAAATAACTAGATTTGATTATTCTGATCCTGACCTATACAGCCATAATTAGGGATGCCTACAAGGCTCAGAAAGGGTATGGATGGTTGGAGTACAATGAGGCTTTCCAGCAATGGATGACAGCGAAGGGGGACCTAAGGTGGGACAGCACACACTCAGAGTTATGGGTCAGAACCTTGTCTGGTGACTCAAGAGTGGCAGTAGAAGGGGCCAAAAAGACATTGAGGTAGGGAGACTCCAAGTCCTGCTGGGTCTACAACAGGGCAGCGTGTACCTGGACCAATTGTAAATTTAGGCATGTTTGTTCAAAATGCAGTAGCCAGCATCTGGTACTGAAATGCAAGGTGAACAATGAATGGTCGGGAGAGTCTAGCAACCTGGACCAGTCCTTTTGAGGGGGACAAGGGGGAGGGGTGGGAATGGGAGTATGTTTGGAGGGAGAGGAAGGGGATCTGGGAACAGAGATGGGTATGATTCCAACTACGGGTGAAACTGAGACCAAGGAGAGGGTGCAGCTGAGATGGGGTTTTCTGCTGGCCAGGACTCCGGTGAAGGCCAAATTTGTGGAGGCATGGACAGTGGGTTACCCTGATCAGAAGCAGGGGGTGATGTTATGGGAGGGTTTTTCTAGGAGTTTTACATTAGCTTTCCAGGGAAATAGAACAAGGGCAGAGGCTAAGAACCTCTCCTCGGTCAAAGGTAAGGAGAACATAGTGCACAAGAAAATCCTTAAGAAGAAAACAGCGGGCAGGGTGGAGGGGACTTTTTTGGGACCACTGTGTAATCAATTTTACATCTCCCATTTGGGAATAGTCCCCAAGAAGCAGCCTGGTGAGTATTGTCTGATTCACCACTTGTCTTATACTGAGGGCTCATTGGTTAACGATGGCATAGCCAATGAGCACAGTGTCATATCCTACGCATCTTTGGATTCAGTGGTGCTATTGATCAGAGCAGTCCAAGGAGCTTGGTTGGTGGAAACAGACTTTCAATATGCTTTTTGGCTGCTGCCGGTATGGCCAGAGGACTGGGACCTGCTGGGCTTCCAGTTTGATGGGGGGAATTATTTTGACAAGGCCATGCCGATGGGCTATTTGGTGGCTTGCTCCACTTTTGAGGCTTTTAGCACCTGGGTTCAGTGGGTGTTTGGGCATTGATATGGCCACAGGTGGGTGCTACGCTACCTTGATGATTTTTTGCTGATTGGGGAATCCAAGAAGGAAATGCAGGGGATGTTACAGGATTTCCAAGGAATATGTGAGGCAATTGAAATTCCCTTAGCAAAAGAATAGTAAAAAAATTATTTTTATATGGGAATAAGAAAACATGTCATTTGGATTATACAATCCAGTTTATGAAAAAGTCCTGTACAATATCTAAGTTTTACAACAATATTAATACAACTATAGAAAGAAATAATGCAAACGTTGACCTATACACATACACATAATATAGTCTAAAATAGACAGAGGTTAGTCCATATTATTAAAAGGGTGGGAGAGGAAAAACATTCAACACAGGGATCACTTCGTACAAGTGCATGTATAAACACAACACATATTTAATGCCATAATAAATTTCTTGTGTTTTTGTTCAGCTCGTACTGGAGGAGGAGGAAGTGTGTTCCAATATACTGAGGCTTGAGGATGCCAATGTTCTGTCCCCAAATTTAATATTTCACTTATCTGGATAAATTTTATTTTGATGTATCATCCTAACTGAAAGTTTCCTAGTAGCAGAGTCCTTAATTACCAATAATTTAGAGATGTTATGATTTAAATAATTAGTCCTATCTTTATGAATAAAAATTGACCAACTTTTCTTATAATCCAAGTCAAGAGGTAACCAGTCTAACCTGGCAAACAAAGTGCAATGGTGAGTTCTAAAATTACAGCACAGGACATATCTTGCAACCCTATTGTAGAGTTTATCTAATTTGTTTAATAACGGTTTATTAAAAGATGGAAGAACCAGCCAGGGTATTGACATTTTTGGGAATAGAGGTAGATTCAGTGAGGGAATGTTTCCAGTTGCCCCAAAGCAAGGTACAATGGCTTAAGGAACTGCTGGAACAGGTGTTGAGCAGAAGCAGGGTACCTTTGGTGCTAGTTCAACAGCTATTGGGACACCTGAATTTTGACTGCAAGGTCATTGGCCCATGCAGGATTTTCACACAATGACTGGGGCAGGCCACGGGGAACACAAAGCAGGTGCATCATTGGGTGGATATCTACAAGAGTGTGAGAGGGGACCTGGTGATATGGGACAACTTTTTAGTGGTCTACAGTGGGGTTACTTTCTGGCAGGAGGACTGAGTGGACTGCGATGCTCTCCAACTATATACAGATACATCCGGGGCTCTGGGCCTGGGAGCTTATTATGGGGGCAGATGGATGTCTGTGGCCCGGCTGGACAGTTGAAGGGACAAAGGTTTGCTGAAAGATATCACCTTGTTGGAGATCTTCCCCATTTGGTTGTCTCTAGTAGTATGGGGCAAGGAAATGTGGAATAGGAAGGTTCTGTTTTAGTGTGACAACAAGGGTATAGTCAAGATCATCAACAGATGGAAGGGGTCCATGGAAACGGTGACTAGAGTTATGAGGCAGATGGTACTGCTGGGACTACGTCTGAACCTTACTTTTAGGGCCAGGCATGTGGAGGGGATTTGAAATGAAATTGCTAACAGCCTTTCACATTTTTAGTTGGGCAGGTTCTGGAGACTGGCTCCTCATGCTGAAGCAGGGAGAACACCGGTGCCATGACATTTGTGGGAAATTAGGTGGCAAGAGCCTGAACGTTATTGCTCAAAAACAGACTAGATGGGACACAGGGTTTGGGTGTAGATTAAGCAGGAAGAGGGGGACCAAGCAAGCGCAGTCTGGGCCATGGTATATTACAGGATCATATGGCCCTCAGCCGTGGGTTCCTGGTTTCGGCATGGCAACGGGGGAGTAGTGACCTGCCTCCAGGTGGGGGGAGTCCTATAAAAGGCACTAGCTTTCAAGGGGCAGGACCTGGCACAGTTTGTTACACCCAGTAGGAATATAATAGTTTTCTATAACTTTGGAAATTGTCATTTTGATTAAGTATTAAATGGGTTTGCATCACATGTCAGTAGTGAAACTTTGTGTCATGTAATATACTTTGTTATAAATTTTAATTTGTTTAATTATGGTCATGTTTGGTCAAGGAATCATTACTTGTGTTCCCACCAAGTTGATTTACATACTTGTTGGATGGATCTCAGCTGAACTTATTTGTAATTGTTTGTGACTGAAGTTATTTGTAATTCTTATTGGGTCACTTGATCAAACAGGTTGCACTTGAATATATAAATGAAGTACTATAACTTACACAACTCTACCCCCTGATGAAGACCAGATGTGGTATGTGAGACTGGTCCCAGGCCACTTCTGAATGGCCTAAATAGTCTTCCTTCTCTGGTTGTGCCTAAATAGAGTAGAGCAAGTCATAGGAAGTACATAAAAGGCAAAAAAAAAAAAAAAAACAACAACAAAAGACATAAGCAGAGTAGGCAACTACATTATTCCAACCTAGTTACAATGATTGGAGACTAGGGTTCACTGTTTTTCTGCTCCTTGATAGGAAATATGTAGTGAATTTTTAATTTACTGGTGAAGTTGGAACGAATTTGTGGAAATTTGCACTTCGTAAGTTTTGTGAATTTAGTGGCAGCTGCACCAATTTCTCCACGAAAATTTCTGTTGTAAAAAAAAAATCTGAAACATAGTAAAAAACATTCTTCCACCCACTGTGCTGTGATGTAACCACCTCCCACCTCCTTAAAACATCCTATGATCAAATACCCCCTTCCCATGCCCTGCTGGCACCCTCTTTCCCACCCTGCTCTGGTGAAGTGCAAAGAGTTTAACTAGGATTATTAAATGATTTAATGGGAAAGAGGACTAATGAAACTGAGCTTTTTATTAGGGATGATGATAACTTAATGAAGGAGCCCCTTCTTTTGGCTGAATTATTTAACAACTTTTTTTGTGATCTTGAAAAATATTGGGGCAATAGCAGTCTTATTACATCTTATAGTGACATTGGTTCTCTTAATTACAACCCTAAATTCTACTTTAAAGCAGTAACCCCTGCCATTGTTAGGGACTATGTCATCAAAAATGATCCTAAGCCCAAATTTGGTTATGGTGACCTTGACTTTAGGTTTCTCAAACTGGGTATAGATGTTCTGGCTCAACCAAGATCAGATTTGTTTAATCTTTCACTTTGCTCAGGGGAATTTCCCAAATTGTGGAAAATGACCATTATAAAACCCATATTTAAAAATGATGGAAGGGATAATCTGTTTAATTATAGACCAATTTCCTTTCTACTACCATTATCTAAACTATTGAAGATAATAGTCCTGGACCAATCTATGGAATTTCTGGAAAAATATGACTTACTTTCCAAATCACAACAGGGGTTTAAGCCCAAACACTGTACTGATACAGCCATGGGGGGTTTACCAGCTGCACACAGGGCTTCTTAGATAAAGGGGACTCTGTTGCAGCTGTTTTCGTGGACCTCACCAAGGCCTTTCATCTTGTTAGTCATGAGTTGATACATTCTACACTCTCTTAAGGTTAACTTCGTAACTGAGGTTTCTGATTGGTTCATTACCTATCTCTCCATTAGGGCCCATAAAACTATCATTAATGGAGCATTATATCAGTCCAAGGAAATTGGGTGTGGAGTCCCCCAGGGCTCCATCCTTGGTCCACTAATTTTCTCACTTTATATGAATTTTGCCTCTCAAGACTGTTGTCAGTTTCAAATGATTTCATTTACTGATGGTGCCATTATCTATCATCCAAACAGTGACCCAACTGTTGCAGTTGATATTGTTTAAAATTATTTTTGCTATTTTATAATTGGTTGGTTTCTAAACAAATGATACTTAACATAAAGAAAACTAAATACCCTATATATTTTTTTCAGGCCCTAAGAAGCAGGATAGGGTCTTACCTATGATGGTAAATTTATATGTGGACATGGTAGAGAAAGTTGATCACTTTAAATATTTTGGGATTATTTTAGATTCTAGATTAACATTTGAAACACATATTCTAACCACAATAAAAATTATTCATCAGAGATTAGGTGATTTATATAGAATTAAACAGTTTTTGACTCCATCAACAAGGGCACAACTCACTCATGGCTTTCTTTCAGGGATATTGGATTACGGAATTCTTATATACGCATCTGCTAGTGAGAAACTCCTTTCAAAACTTAAAGTCACATATAATAATATACTAAGATTTGCTACTGGTCTTACCTCTATGATCCATAGATGTGATCTATTAATTATGGCCAATATTCCTTCTCTAGAAAATAGAATAAAGATAAAATTGGGCATGTTGCTCTTTAAGTCTTCTAGGGGACTCCTTCCCACTACTCTAGTTTCTTTATTTCCCAGAACCTCCAATTCCATTCTGACCAGGTCTCAGGGTAAACCTCAGTTTAAGATACCCAAAGTTAAAAAAAACTTTTGGTCAAAAATCATTTTTATTCAGAGCCACTGTATTTTTCAGTTCTATCCCCTCATCCATTAGTAACTGTCTTTCCCCATCACTTTTAAAACAAGACTTACAGCATGGTTGGATAGCTCTATCTCTTGTACATGTTTGAGCAGTACTTCTATGAATTGACAATATAGTTTGTCACGTTTTTGTAATGTATGTTTTTTTGTATAGTACCTATGTGTTTTTGTACTGAATGACTATACTTGTTATTTGTTCAGACTTGCCACTTATGAAAACGGGCAGCGGTGCTCATCAAGTTATCAAGTATAAAAAATAAAAATAGAAAAAAATAAAAATGAAGGGATCATGTACATGACTCAGAGTTAGTCTGAATTTAAATTCAGTAGGATCAGCACCTTATCCTTCCCCCCACCTGCATGCCAAACACACTCCCCTGCCTCCCCCAGCCCGAGTCCCACCACCTGGTCAGCAGTGAATTTTCAGCCTATTAGGTTTTACTAGGAGCAAAGACATCACAATTCATTTACACAGTTACAAAGATGTACACTGAACAGAGCAATCCCTCTGTACTGGGCGGATCATTTCTTTATTACAGGTTTTGTTTCTAGGTGCTGGTGACAGAAGGAGGATGGTGGGGACCAGAGGGGGGTTACGTGTGTAGGGGAGCTTATTATGACTCACTGACACTGTTGACCTGTTTGTGGGACTTGAGGGGAAGTAGTGGGTTTGGTTTCAGGGTTGGTGGAAGGATAGGGTAGTTACAGGGTACTGATAATACTGAATTTGAGTTTAAACTAACTCATGATCCTATTTAAATTCTTTGCAATTCACCAGGGCAGAGGGGAAGAGGAGGGTGCCAGCTAAGGATGGGAGGGGGTTTTATGATTATAGATGTTTTTGGGAGGTGTGAAAGGGTAGAGATGCAATGTGCATCTTTTTACATTTGTGAATTGCCCAAATTTGCATGACAAACTACAGTGAAGCTTGCCAGGATCAAGCCCAACTCTGCAGAATTTTGCAGTAGAGTTACTGCAGGGAACAATTCATTTTCAATGGGAGTTGATCCCTTTTGTCAGGCAGGGAATCTGTGACACTGCACTTGATCCTAGCGGGCTTCACTGTATGCAGATTGTCTAATTTGCCCTCAAACTGACTATTCATGCAGATTTGCCACACAAATTTGGCCAATTTGCCTGGCAAATAATGATGTGAATTGCAGTCACTGGTGAAGCAAAGTTGCCAAAATTTATGAATTATGACATGAGGTGAATTCTGGCAACTTCACCCATCTCTACTTGTTCGTTAACCTTACACAGATAGGCTGAGACAAAAATGGAGAAGACAGGCAATGTGTAACTTGCTGCCAGTGATAACTGCTCTAGTAGATGAGAGAAATCGTTTGTAAATTAACTGGTGGAGAGCTTAAATTACTTGTAAGAATGGAAACACAAAAAGTAAAAAACACTGTGGGGGGATTCAAGAATGCATGGGATAGACACAAGGGAACCCTGACTACAAAGGGCAACTAGAGTGTCAAAATAGGTCTAAACCAAATGGGCAGACTAGATGGACCTAGTGATCTCTGTCTGCCATCAACTTCTATGTTTCTATGTTTCTAAAAAAAAAAAGATGTCAGTGACATTGATTGATGGCTCAGAATGAGCTGTCATTCAATGAGTGCATACTGTATACAGTATGCACTCATTGATAGTTCAGTTGGTGGCTAGCCATGGTGGAGAGAAGAAGGCTGTGCTGTTCACTGGCTCGGTTTAGGGATGGGGGAGTGGGGTGCAGGGGCACTACCTGCCAGGTTGGGGGTTCACTAGGCCACTAGGGAATAGTTAACATGCACTACACAGAGGATCAGGGACAGGGAAGGAGGGTCTGCTAGACATCAGGGAAATGATTATATTTAGTATACAGGGGTTTGAGATGGGGGGGTTACAATGGACACCAGGGACTATAATGTCAATGTCAGGTGGGTGTTTGGGTGGAGGGAGGGACCACTGGACATCAGGGAAATGCTTATTACACATTGGGAGGATGATCAGGTGGAGGGAGGGATCGCTAGCCACCAGGGAAACACTTTTAATACATCAGGTAGATGATTGGGTGGGGGGAGGGACTGCTAGCCACAAGGGAAATATTTTTAATATATTGTTTGGATGATTGGGTGGGGAGAGGGATTTCTAGACCACCAGAGAACATAAGCATACTGTACTACAATACAGTACAATGCAAACACACCTCATTGGGAGTCACATCACTCCCAATGATGTCCAGCTGTTCCCCCCAACTCCCCCTATGCCACCTTCCCATGCCCTTTCTGCACCTGGCAGCCCATTGTCAGATCCCCTCCAACTGGCACAAGCCACTTAGATTATCTCCTGGCTGGTCTAAGTGGTGCCCCTTACTGCGTCCATGGTGGGGCTTGTAAAATCCCCAGAAAGGGGATGTTGCAGCCCCACTGTGGTGCAAGCCTCCTTGAGACCTAGTGCACCTGGTTGTTTTCCACAAGCTTGGTGCATAGGGGCTTTGGAGCAGTGTTGTCTGGATCTGATGCAGGTTGATTTAGAAAATTGCGGTTGACACAACTTGTGACGCAAGTCATCCCTTGCGTCAAACTCTTTTGATGCAAGTCCCTTGCATCGATCTAACATGTTTGAAAATTGAGCCCAAGTTCAATGGGAGTATGCAACTTAGTGAGGAGTTGTGTTTGTGCAACATTGTTGACAGACTGAAGGTAGCTGAATGAATGTGTTATTTGACTATTATACATGAATACTTTAGCCGTTGGCCCTCTGTCCCATTGGGGAATGCCAGCCTTAGGGGGTATTGTGAAGCAAAAGAACAAAGGAACTCTCTTGAGGAGGGTTCTACCCCTAGAGATGCCCCAGTAACATAATTCCTTTAGGCTAACATTACCTTAGGAAGGGGACCAAAAGTACTGCACAACAAGTGGTGAACACAGAACCTGAGTGGAGTGCTGACTGACAACAACTGGTGATGATTAATAAAAGACAGAGTCTGATTAGAACAATGACTGACAACCACTGGTAACTGATAGCAGACAGAAGCATGATTTTGGTAAGAAGAGAGGGAATGATAAGATGAAAGAATAAGAGAGCTACCATTCAACCTCAGCTCACAGTGGAAACCCACTACTATGATAAACGCACTACTTAAATACATATACTATATTATGGCCTTCGGCACTTAGGAGAGAAAAAAAAAACAGTGGAAGAAATCTCTGGAGATCCATGGCCTCAGCCACCATTTCTCCAGGCATGGACATTTATTGCTGTGACAGCTCAGAGTGCTAATGTGAAGTTCAAAATTTAGGGAAAGTTTTTGGATGGATAACACTCTCTCTCTAAATCCTTCTAAGGACATAACACTGTGGCATGCCATGAATCAATATCTGCAGCTGAAGGAAGTCCCCTGCAAAGGAGGCTCACCTGTCAAAACATAGAATGAGGAGAGTAGCAACTGCTGAAAGGCTATTGCCGAGCCCCAAGACCGTGATGAGGCCTATCCATGAATGAAAACTAGAGGAAGGGGATATGGAGTGAACTTTAAGCAGCACAGGGGAAATAGCTTTCCAAGGTGCTGCTGAGGTGGTCTTCACAGCTAAAAAAATGCCTGTGAACTTAAGACCCCACCATCTGGTAGCAGAAGTCTTAAGTATTACATCTTGAGGTACTGCTGACCAAAGGTCTGTATGGCTAAAGATTCCCCCAAACCACTGGACCGTACCACATCTTGGTACTGCTGGGATGTGCCACAGGAGAGAAGCAGCCTGCAGAGAAGGGCCCCCTTTCAAGATATAGACTCACCCTCAAGATGCGAACCTCAGGGGGAGCAAGCCATCTACCCACAGGGAGAATATATTTTAAAAGGTAGACAACTTTGGCAGTTAGCATTTTAGGGTAGGGCCTCAGCTGATGGGAAATCCACCTTGCCGACTAGTGACTGAACTTAATTTCACACCAGAGCTCTGATATGAAAGACTAAAAGACCCTCATTCCCCATTTGGGATGAAATAAGTGAGTAGCCATTTGAGGCACAAAGTACATTTAATGATTTGTATATTCGGGGAGGGGGTGCACTGGATATTTTGTTTTGTGTTGATTATGTATGTCATAACCAGTAGGAACCCAGTGAGAAAAGCTATTTAATGTGTGTGATATTGCATGGGATGAGCAGCTAATTTTGGTTTTGTTTACTCACAGAGAAAAGCCTGAGAGCAAGATTCTAACCGAATAATGAATGCTGAATGGAATGACTGATATTGATGAAAAACACAGCAAATGAAGATATTGATCTTTAAAAGTACATCATGGTCAAAACAAGAGGTAAATCCCAGCCTCAGCAAAGAAGTCTGGAAGCTGTATACACACTAAGATTAGAGTGGAAAATGTTAAAACATACTGACGGAGTAAAATAACTGAACAGAAAGTAGGTGAAAACAATTGAGTAGGAATGCAGTTGAACTCAGAGTTTACAAGTGGCCTGGAATGAACAGCAAAATGGAAAAGCCTGAAATACTGTAGCACAAGCCAAAACAGCAGAAATTACATAGGCAGAACAAACTGTGGAAACTAGTAAACACACCAGGAACCAGGAAAAAAAAGAAACACAGGAGTTTCATCAGGACAGAAGTGCAGCAGGAATTGCTGACTGAGAGAAAGAAACAGAATTTGTCAGCAGCAAAGGACCACTTGGCCCACCCACGTAGCCCAGTTTTTTTGTCCATGCCTATTCTGTCCGGTTCCAGCAGACCTTAACTGGACTCCAGCAACCCTTCCCCATTTTTACCTACAATTATTCCCCTATGTCTAACCCATGCATGTTTGACCCCTCATCCCACACACAGTTGTTGCACCTACTACTCCTTTTGGCATTCACTCCGGTGAGGTACTTGTAGGTCTCTCATGTCCCCACTGTCCTCTCCTCTCCAGTTCTAGGTGAAATAAGCTAAAGCAAAACAGTGTGAGCAAGAATAATACAAGCAAAAGAGCATGGCAAAAAAAGAGCACAGTGAAATAAGAGCTAAAATACCATACAACATGGCAACGTGCAGGCAGCCCAAAAGAAAATGACACATGTGAACAGTATATAATACATGTTTGTGTTCAGAACTGCAACACTCAGTGTGCTGTGGGTTATGTTCTGCATGTGTCATTGTCGTTTGGGCTGCCCACATGTTGTCACACTGTGTTGTATTTTAGCTCTTATTTCAATGAGCTCTTTTTTTGCTGCACCACCTTGCTTGCACTATTCTTGCTCACAATGTTTTGCTTCAGCTTATTTCATGTAGAGCCCACTCTCCCTCCTCTCCTCCAGGGTGTACATATTGAGATCCCTCAGTCTCTCATCATATGGTTTCTCATACAACCTATGTACCATTTTAGTTGCCCTCCTCTGGACTGCCTCTACCCAGTCCATGTCTTTCTGAGATGCGGTCCCCAGAATTGTACACAACATTCCAGGTGCAGTCTCACCAGTTATCTATACAGTGCTAATATCATCTCCCTCCTTCTACTTGTAATACTGCTCCCTGTGCACCCCAGCAATCCACTGGCCCAGCCCACTGCCTTGCCACACTGCCATGTGACTCTGAGGTCATCAGATATTATAACCCTTATGTTCCTTTCCTTCTTAGTGACTAAAAGTACTCCCCCTCCCCCAATTTATACTCAACTCCTGGGTATCTATGTCCCAGGTGCATGATTTTATACTTTTTGGCATTGAACCCCAGCTGCAATACCCTTGACCACTCATCAGGTTTTCTAAGGTTCCTCATATTTTTCACACCACCTCCTGAGTATCCACCCTGTTACAGATGTTAGTGTCATCTGAAAAGAGGCATACCTTCCCTTCAAGCTCTTCTGCAATGCCAGTTATGAAGATGTTGAACAGGACAGGCCCCAGTACTGAATCCTGTCACACTCTGCTGGTCACTCTTCCATTTTTAGAGAAAGTGCGATTTACCACGACCCTCTGCCACATACCCATTAAACACAGGTTACTGACCTGTAACAGTAGTTCTAAGAGTAGTATATGCTGTTCATCCACACTGTCTGGCACTGTCCTTTCCCCTTTAAATCTTGCCAGATGTCTTCCAGCTGGCTCCTCCCACCCACCCGGGTGGTATAACCCTCGACTCCACCCCATGACAACAGATATTTGCCTGCTGGAAGCAGAGGTTGTGTGCCTGAGCCTGGGGAGGTCGGGTGGGTCCGTGTGGATGAACATCATGTACCACTCCTAGAACTACTGTTACAGGTGAGTAACTTGTGTTTCTAGGGATGTGGATATGATGTTCTATCCACATAGTCTGGCAGACTCCTAAGAGTTTATGATAGTCTCAGTAGGTGACCTATCACAGGTAAGGGTCAGGTTAGAGGCTATAGTCCCTCCCCCAGACAACTAACAACCATGGGAGCACAGCTGTTGCTAAGCAGCTGTGTCTGTAGTAATGCTGGTTGTGATGTCATACTAATTGTGACATCATGCTGTCTGTATAATCTGATGTCCTGAACTGAGTTGGTCAGTCTGTCTTAGTGTGTATCTGAGTTTTTGTCTGTGTGGAGACTCACCTGCTGCCAGTGAGGAGAAGGAGAGAGATTTTCAGCAGAGGACAAGCTGCTTATTTCCTCCTGGAGAGATTGATTTGGAGACACTAGCTGAGAGATGCTGATGTTTTCTTTTTTTTTTTTCTTATTTTCTTTATCCGCCCCAGGGGCCACCAGTCTGCCTTACCTTACACGTCTTGGCATCACCCCTGGTACATCCGGCCGCCATCTCCCTGGACTGCCTCCGACATCCTCATTCGGGCCTCATGGCTAGCCCCACGGCTTGCCCCCTGTGGCGGGGTGGTGGGGAGCACTCCCTTCGGAGCTCAACCCACCCCAGTCAGGATCCGGTACTGCCGTGCACCCTCGCACCGAGAGGGTCCGCTGCAGAAGGCGGCCTACATGCCGCCGCGACTAGTGCCCCAGTTTTTCTACTTTCCTACCCCTGAGCCGGCAGGCGTGCACTGAGCATGATGGCCATGAGCATGCTGGCCCACCATGCTCTGGCCAGGCGCCTGCCTCCGTTGAGTACTTGTGCTCCCAGCAGCTAGAAGCACTCTGGTCTCCACCGGGGTCCTCCTGCGCCGGGATGCCCCTGATCCCCTCCCAGGGAGAGGGAGAGCTGTCCTCGACGCTGATCCTACTCCCTCCCTGCCGACCCCAGCACCCGGGCTCGTTCCCGAACCCAGGTCGCTGGCATGACGCGAGGTGTGGCGTCCAGCGCCTCAACCCTCAGCGCCACCGGGCCAGTGATGCTGATGTTTTCTAATTAGTTTATTTGTTTTTGTTTTGTGTACAATAAATCACCACTTGTGGTTTTTCTACAATTTCTCCTGGACTGCTCATGCTTCCTGACCTATAAGCCTCCAAAATATTTGATGATAGAGGTATCTGGTTTAGTTACAAGTGGTGCCAGTCTGAGTCAGAAGCCATACCACATCCAGAAACCTCACCACATATGGTGCCAGAAGTACAGGCCACCATACAGTTCCCTGTGAAGAGGGAGGCAAGGCCCACACCCCCTACCTAGGAAATCAGGATTAGAGAACTGATCCTGGACTCCTTCTTATGAGACCTAGAGCTGCGCGAACTTGAAAGGCCCTCTCCCTTAGTTGGGAGAGACTGGCACAGCTCCTTAAAGAAGCCCAAATAAGTGGAGCCCAACTTGAGTGTAATGAAGGTTGAAACCAAGGAGGACTGCGTGGCAGCCTGTGCCACATCCTCCTCGAAGGCCTTAAGCTGTTCCAATTGCTCAGCAGACCCTGCAGCTGCAGAGACCACCCAACAGGCATCCCTAGATTTGACTGGTGGATGCCATTTTTCTGGGCGGCCCAACTTCCGGCAGGCAAGGTGATAGTTAACCAACCAACGCATGAAATGACCAGCATATCTCACAAGCCTGGGGATCATGCTTGTGCCCCAGGTAGTAAATGCACGAGGTGTGAGAGTTGGTACACAACATTTTCTGCCTGCATGTGCACTGACAAAATCCAGGCGAGGACTGGTCCTCCATCGTGGTTGCGATCGAACATCGTGCTGAAGACAGAACTCTAATGAGTTAAAGTTTTGGAAGTAAATCCGAAGACTTAAGTGCCAGGGCCTAGTCAATGTGAGAGCAGTATGGAGGGAACCTGCTTCTTCCAGCAGAAAGGAAGATCTGGCCTCATGGGGTGAAGCTGAGGGTCATACCACCCGGATGGGTGGGAGGACCCAGATTGAAGACTTCCAGCAAGATTTAAAGGGGAAAGGACAATGCCAGACAGTGTGGATAGAACATTATATCCATGTCCCTAGAGCCAGTTTTTTTACCCAGTTTATAACTTTGGCTCCCACTTCTAGATTATCTACTTTCTTTATCAGTCTCCTATCTGGTACCATGTCAAAGGCTTTACAGATGTTCAAATAAGACACATCTACTTCGCTTTCCTGATCTATTTCCCTGGTCACCCAGTCAACGAAATATATCAGATTTGTCTGACATGACCTTCTACTCATGAATCCCTGCTGTCTTTGGTCTTGCAGCCCCCTTGATTCAAGATATTCCACTAGCCTCTCCTTTAACAGGGGTTCCATTAATTTCTCAACCACTAATTGAGACTGACTGGTGTATAGTTGCGAGCCTCCTTCCTGATGCTGCTTTTATGGAGTGGAGTTACACCAGCTCTCCTCCAGTCTCCTGGAACGTCTTCTGTTTCCAGTTGTATGTTAAATAAGGTTGCCAGTGGTGCAGCAAGCTCCTCCCTGAGTTTCCTTCACACCCTTGAATATATTTTGTCTGATCCATTACCTTATTTACTTTCAGGTTTGAAAGTCCTTTCAGTACTCTTTTATCAGTAAATGGATTTGTGTTTACCTTCCCCCTTCTGTGTTTCTGCTGCTCCTTGTTGGTTTGCCCCCCTCCACTGTGAAGACAGAACAGAAGTGTATGTTCAAGATGTCATCTTTTTCTTGATCATCTGCACAGACAAAATCAACCTAATTTCCTTATTCTAACTATCCCTTCCCTTGTCTTCCTCTTCTTGCTTACCTACCTGAAGAAAGACTTGTCCCCTTCTGCCACTCCCTTTCACTATCCTTTTCACTGTTTGCACTTTTCCTTAGCTCACTGCACTTCCTGATTTCCTCTGTTTTGCCTGGTACTTCTCCCAATCCTCCTCCCCTGTGTTTCTTTGTACCTCCTGAATGCCATACAAACATGAAATTTGCCAGCAAATAAAGGCCTAGTGGTCTGTCAAGTCTGCTTGAATGTGTAGCTAGCACATCTTTGTTTCCCTCACTTTCCTGTTCCTAGAGTACCATAGTGTTTTTTTTTCTCCTGCTTTACTAACTTCTTTCACTATATCTTCTTTAATTTGACTCCACTGGTCCTCTACTCCACCCTTGCAATTTACCACTGCTAGTCTATTTGTAAGGCAGTTTCCCATTCTTTTAATGACTGCCCTTCTAAAATCTAGTACATTCATCTTCATGTGGTTTGCTTTTGTATCTGTTTTGATACTAAAACACACTGTACAGTGATCACTGGCCCCAGGGGACTGCCCACTGTGACTTCTGCTACAATATCTCTGTTAGTGAGCACCAGGTCTAGTACTGACTCATCTCTAGTGGGTTCACTTGCTAACTGCCTGAGAAATGCTTCCTGTGAAGAGTCTAGGATTTCCCTGCTTCTAGTAGAAACTGCTGCTAGAAGGCTCCTGTCCACATCAGAGACACTGAAATCACCAACCAGCAGCAACTGCCCCTTATTCACCATACTGCTGTTGTTTTCCCCTAATGCCTTGACCAAATTCTCCACCTTTTCTGGAGGTCTGTATACCATCCCATGAAAGTAATGGCCTCTGCTCCTGCCTCCCATGTGACCCACATTACCTCTAGCCCTTTTACTGTCTCAAGGTTCCCTGGCACTTCCATGGCCCTGATACCCTCCTTCACATACAGTATAAACCATCCTCCCCTCCTGCCTTCCCTGTCCCTTCAAACTGAGTGTATTCTGGTATAGCCATATCCCAGTCATGGTTTTCAGTGCACCACAACTCAGTTATGGGCCATGGCCAGTATATTTAGGTTCTCTTCCGTCATGATGGCCTGCAGATCTGTTTTATTTCTTAGACTTCTTGCATTGGTACACATGGCTCTCCAGACCTTGCTCCTTCCCTGTCTTCATCCCCTCTTTCCTCCATTTTTTCTGCCTGTGATGTTTCCTGTAACTTTACCTAAATATACTTTCCCTTCTTTGCTCCCTCTTTTCCTTATCCAGTTCACTTCTCTCTTTTTGCTTTGTCTGTTGTTACCACCCTTGTCCACCACCATTCCCACCTCTCTCCTTCTTGCTCCCTATCCCTGGGGAAATTGTCTCCTTCTGGGCACTCCCTCATTGTTGCTTTAACCTGTAAGAAGGCAATTTATGCCTCCCTTCATAATACAGCATCCCCCATCTGTCAGTTTAAATGCTCATCCATATAGCATTTAAACCTCCCTATTGGGTACTGAGGTTCCCTTCACAGAAGGCTGTAGGCTGTCACCTTTGTATAGGTACAGGGACCATGGTACCTGCAGGAGCTCCTTTTCCCCTACCGGCCCCTTCATCCTCTCAGCTCCACCGACGAGGGATTGCTGGAGATTCCCATGGTCTTTTTGACAACATCGGAGCTAGGCTGTTTGCTTATGCTGCTCTGGCCCTGTGGAATTCTATACCTCGTTGGGTAAGGGAATACCCATCCATTGAGGCCTTCAAATCCGCCTTGAAAATGTATTTATTTGAGTTAGCATATATTGATATTTAAACTCCTGCTATGTTTTTAGAAATGTGGTTCTGTTTTTAAATTGTTGTTTACATTATGTTTATATTACGTAAAATGCTATGATCTTCTGTGGAATAATGTTCTAGAAATAAAGTATGGATTGGATTGGATTGGATTGTAGGTTAACATCCTTCAAGGTCATTCCCCAGTCCTCAATGAATCTAAAACCTACTTCTCTGCACCATTCCTTCAGCTAACTGCTGAAGTTCCTAGTGCAGAGTTCTCTAACCTTCCCTTGTCCAGACACTGGTAACACTGCTGCGAAGGCCACCATTTATGCTACCTGTTTAAGATCCTTCAACAGTTCCCTGAACAGCCCCTGCACAACTCCCGCTCCTTCCCTTGCCAGTTCATTAGTGCCAAGGTGGGCTATGGCATTCAGATCTTTCTCATGGCTTTCTACCCTAGCAATCCTTGGGATCTAACCACCGTTATCTCTCTCGCTGCTTCCTTACCTGTTCCCATGTCTAGCTCTCTCAAAACAGAATCCCTCACTAGAAGCTGCTTTTTCTTCTGCTGGGGTGTCCTTTTTGCATCCATACTGAGACCTCCCCTTCAGGGGTCCACCACTTCCCCCGTTGCCACCACTTTGAGTGCCAGCTGTCCCATTCTACCAGAATGGTGGAGGAATTATGTAGTGACAGAGGCTGAGGACTGTGTATCCCACCTGCTATCCCCACCATCTCAGAGCCCACCAAGGTCCTGCCTTCCCTCCTATGCCTATGAATCCTTTGAGGCAAAGGCAGCTTGCACAGTGGCCCCTGGGAGGGGCCAGAGATCCTCTAGATCCTTTTCAACTCAGCTCAGAGTCCAGTGACCTCAGCCCAGAGAGGTGCATGCATATGGGCCGGCATCTCAGTTTCCACAATGTATCCCTGAAGACTGTGGCTCCACACCTATTACACTCTCCCACTTCTTTAACAGATTGTCCTTTTGCCCTTTTAAAGCACTGAATCTAACCTATTTATTTATTTATTTGTTTTTGTTAACCAGGTAAGCACACTAGACAGCCAAGTGCCTATTTTCAGGTGCGACCCGGGAGGGTTACAGGTAAAGTGAGTACAAGTACAGTAAGGAAGTCAATGCAGCACACAGAGAATAACAGGCATATGGGGATTACAGTCAATGCAGCATACAGAGAATAACAGGCATCATGGGGATTACAACAGGTATTTAACAGTATTAGAATAACTGAATGGTACAAGAACAATACAGTAGTGGTACATACAGGGTCATTAGGTTGTAAACAGTATTTGACAACTAAATGGCACAAAACATTCCAGTGAAGATATGTACAGGGAGGATTTGAACAGTAAGGCATACTAGGAAAGCTTACAGAGAGTAAACGGGCTTCGCAGGGACAACATTAGGTAGCTTGACAGTATCTAAGAACTATGTGGGACATGATCAATGCAGTAAAAGTACATACAGGGTGGGATTGAGTATGCATAACAGGTACGATCCGGGGAAAAAGGGACTGGGAGTAAGTGCGAGGGGAGGGGAGGGTGAGCAGTGCCTAGTCAGGTACTAGTTACTCAGCGAGGTGCATGAGGATAAGTCCCTTTGAACATCGGCTCTGTATTCTTTCATTTGCATGAAGCTGGCCAGCAAGCTGCTGGGTGGCTTTATGACATTCTCTTCTCATGCTGTGTGTTTTCTGTCATGCTTAGCAGCAGTAGCACTCATGAGTGCTTTCCGCATCCACACACACACCACAGAACTGGAGCTGCACTTGACAGATGTGGCACTCCTGAGTCCTTCCACATCTTTACCCCCCCTTCAGAAATGGAGCCAAAGTTGGTGGCAGTAGCACTGCAGAGTGTTCTGACCCCCACCCCATAATGGAGCTGCGCTAAGCTACAGTGACACTCCCGAAGTTCTTTCAGCATCTGCACCCTGCAGCAATGCAAGCTGTGGCACTCCAAAGTCCCTTCTGGCCCCCCAAATGGAGCTGCACTCCCAAGTCTTTTCTGCATCTTGTTTGCCTTACAGGTAAGTGACAGTGAGCTACTGTAGACAAGAGAAACTTGGAAAAAGCTCACAGAGTGATGAGAAGATGGGCAGAGTGCAGATATTCTATTTACAGTGCTGTGCAGTGCCATGTCTCAGAGTGCTGGTATTTTGCCTTAAAGAAGATGATTTTATAAAGTCAGCATGAGAAGTGTTAAGTAAAGATTTAGCTCATAGACTTCTCTTGATCCCTGAGCCACTATCGGGATCATTGGCTGCAATTCAAGGCAGCTGCAATTAGTTGTAATTGCTCTACCTTGGTGCTTAACTGAGTGGAATTACATTTATGCAATTCTCAGTGCTCAAGTTGACTCTTCACATCTCCAAGAGCATTCAGAGTCATCCCCACTCACCCCCTTCTACAAAACTGACAGACTCCCACTCCCAGCCCCCTGGCAGCACACAACATGAGAGCTCCCCCCAAGAGCTGAACTGCTCGGTTAAGCTGGTACACTTAGTTTTGTGTACTTGACCTGATCTGCTGGAGTCACCCAGCAACAGTGCAGGCAGCCAGCCAGATTGTGCCTCTCTTTGTCTCGTGCCTTGACTCCTAACCAATCACTAGTAGACTGAGGAGGAACCAGAGTCACTTGGCATGTGCTGCACATGCAGCAGGTTCAGTTGACCTAGAAGTGAAGTGGCACACACACTGTCTGGCAATGAATGGCCACTGAGGACCCTGGAGATGACGAGAGTCCAGGATGGGTTAAGGGTTGGTGAGGTCTTAAGCTGTCAACTGTTTGTGCACTGTGCAGCAACCATTGCTTATGGGCTGTAATGTAGACAGCTGTGCTGTCTAATTGTGTGTATGGTAACTGGGGCGGGCATCACTGATGCTGTGAGGGAGGCTCAGGCTGTTGTTTTGTAGGGATGGGCAGAGCCTTGACTCGAGTCTCCTTGATCATTGTAGGTGGTCTGTGCTGTGGTGAGAGATTTAGAAAGACAGAGTGAGGATGTTTAGTTGGGCTGCCTGGTGGGTGGGTCAGGGCATGGGATGTGCACTGTACTGCACCAAGGGCACTGGGGGGGATTGTGCACAACCAAGACAGACTCAGGGTGTATGTGGGGGACTGGAAGTGTCTCAGTGTCAGGGTCCATTACAGATACCACCAGGATGAGAAAAATTATGGTGGACTTCTTATACTAGTGGACAGCAGCCTGGCAACAGTCAGCTGTCCATCATAGACCATCTGGCAGGGAAGCAGGCAGGGCCAGGGCAGTAAGGAGTGAGCCAGAAGAGAAAAAGACATCTTAAACTGCTGAGGGGGCCAGGCCAGGCTCCCTGGTTCCCTTTTCTCTCAGCTGGTCTGCAGGTCTAGTCTGGAGGTTAATTAAAAAATAAATAAAAAAAAGCAGCTGCAGCCTGCCATCACCTGGTCCAGGAGGGAGGAGGACTTGAACAGATGAGAGACAAGCCATTTTGGGGGGGGACTAGTCAAGAGAACACAGTTGGGAAGGGAGCAGCTGGGCACTGAGGGAAGCATTTGCAAGGAAGCACAAGGCAGAGCCCTGGGACTGGCAGTGTGAGCAGGTGTGGTGGGCCATGGCAGGGTGGGTAACAGAAAGTCTGTCAGATAGAGTACCATCAGTAAGTAATACTGGCTAGCAGTTGCTAGCAGCAACATTTTCAATAGCAGCATGGCCTGTGAGTGAGGTGGGGTCCACAATTGTGTTGTGAGATGAAAGAAGACAAATGTTATCGAGATTAAAGTGGAGGACTGAATGAGCCCTGCAGCGAGGAGGTCCGATGACAAGAAGAGGAGATCAGAGGAAATCTGAGAGAAGGAATCAGGAGAAGGAGGAGGTGGCACTAAGGTAGGAGAAGCAACAAGAACACACCTCAGCAGACAGCAAGAAAAGCATCTCAATGATCAACAAATGTGCACTCATGAACAGAACAGCTACATCCAGGCAGGCAGACAGAAAAATTGAACTAAAAGACAAGAAAAAGGTACTGTACTGATTTTTAATATGGCTTTGCCTAAGCAGACCATACTGAACACTGTCTACTGTGTAGTTCACTTCCAGTATGCACTGGAGGTCTAGGGGACATGGTGACACTCAGGGGCCCAGGTTTGCCTGCTCTTGTGGGCCAGGTAGTGGGGGAGACGGTCAGAGAGGCCAAGCCCAAGCCCAAGCCCAACACAACCAAGAATAATCAGACATTCATTCCCCGAGTACTGAGTGTAGTTCAGGTGTGAGTTTTAAGGGTTTTACCAGCACTGCACACATACCACAAAGTGAAGGATGGCAGCTGGGCCTTGGAGGTGGAGGAGGGTTGCTGTAAGGACATCTGTTTTGCAAGAGCAACATGTGCATATAAGTAGAATTTGCATATACCCAAAATTGCCCATTCTATTCTCCTGTAGCTTTCCCCTCTTAAACTTCCATGTGTGGCATGGGTCCAAACAGTGCTGACAAGAATAGCATAATCTACCAGCATGTGGTAAAAACAGCACTGATTTTTTTTCTTCTGTCCCCCACACCCCACTTTTTTAGGATTCTCACTCCGAGAGGGAGCAGATCCCGGGAAAGTTAAAATTCATGGGGCTGTTATGGCCCCATGTAAAGAAAAATATTAAGTCCCAAGGTAGATAAAAGATTGGAGACCAGGATTAGAACACTGGTCTTCACTATTGCTGATTAAATTGCCCAGTGACCCAGCACTCCACACCGCAGGAGCAGCTTAGCCATTATTTTGGATTCTGGTGGCCTTGTGTTACTTCCGCACCACGGACAGTGACCAGGGGAGCACTTACAGCAAGTGCTGTAAATCCCCCCCTTGTCTTGTGGTGGAGCGCTACCAGACTAGTGCTGTCTGAGCGATGCTATTCTGGTAGCGCTCACTTGACAGTGTACCCCATGGGGCATGTACAGTGCAGCAGATAACAAAAGAACAGCAGATCTTAATTACTTCATTTTTATTGTACAGCAGAATCATTATTCTTGAACATTTAAAAAAAGGAATTCTTCACTACAAATGTCAAGTATATGTCAATTACATGACCTGTACTGTTTACTATTTTAAACCATAAGCTCCTTGTATTATTGTAGCAGTGTTCTTATTATATGCTGCCTCAACTTTTTAAAAAAAACTCACATTGTACTGTACTGTAAGAGGTTTGTCTGTATATCTTATGAAAAATTAATAAAAAGTTTAACTGCCAAAAAAAAAAAATCAATTAAGCTGGGAGAAAAAGTATGTAAAAAATAAATAATTGAAACCGCAAAATTAGCATGTTTTGTATTTCATTGGAACAGCACCTAAAGGTGAAAATAATTAGTTATCTTAGTATGTTTAGTGTTCTAGACAGCTAACTTATTAAAACAGTGTTCAAACTCAGAAAGTACGGTCAGGTCATGCTTTTTTTCAAATATGCATAAAACAACAGATTTTGTCCATTGTGGCAAGAGCCTCTGACATGATAACATGCTGGGGGGGGCGATCATCATCTTCTTCCTCCTCGACAGTAGCTCCAATCACCTCCTGGCAAATAGCATCATCATCAATTGAGCCATCTGTGGGGGCTGAATTATCCATGTCCCTGAACTCCTCAAATTCGATCAAAGTCATGTTCAGGGGAGTCGGGGAGCAATCAGCTGAGGATCCTCAGAGGCAGCTTCAATCACAGTGGCAGCAGCATCATCGGCAGGTATGAAGCTAGCCTTTTTGGAACAGTTTACAACTGTGTCCTGCTTAACACTGCACCAGGCATGATCCAACATCTGGATCGCATCCAGCACAGTTATGTTTTTATTAAGGCATTCACATTGCTGGTGGGTCCTTCATCCAGGCACAGAAGGAGTTTCTCAATGACCTTGGAAAAAAAGTTAAAATAGCAGTGTTAATGTCAGAAACAGGTCAGTGGCTAACAGGCTTACAGGTTTACTGGCTTAATGTACCTGGCTATAATACAGATGCTTCATGTTCCTTATTATGCCCATGTCCATTAACTGAATCAAAGCCATTGTATTGGGTGGGATAAAGATTAGCCAGATGTTAGACAGGGTGACATTGGGGTGTGCTGAACAGTTATCCAAACTCAATAGTGTCAGTGGCTCAGCAGGTAGCACACTTGCCTCTGAGGCTGGGAGATAAGAAGGCTGTGTGTTCTATCTGCACATCAAGCACTTGGGTTAATATCCCAATACTGACACAGCAGTGCAGCATGAGGGGGATGCTGCACTGCTGAGGTGCCATCTTTTGGATGAGACATTAAACCAAGGTCCCATCTGCCTGTTCAGGTGGATGTTAAAGATCCCATGGCACTTCTCGAAAAGAGTAGGGGAATTTTTATTCAAATCATAACAAATACAAACATAATATCAATTCCACTCGTAAAAAAGAAACAACTTCATAACACATCATTTTGAAAGAAAAACAGAACTAAAAATAAGTATTAATTCATACATAGAGAAAAACATTATACACAAGATTAAATAATATTTTACATCCCCCTTTAACCTCCCCCTTTCTCCCTTCTTTTCCATTTATATATGTTTTTGAAAGAACCTTTATAACTATCAAATTCATTCCATTAATAATATATACACTTAAACTCATATCTCAAATCTAACCTAAAAAAAATGAAAAAAAATATATTCCAAACATAAAAGCACTTAATAATTTATTTTCTAATCCCCCTTTTACATTTTGAACCTGCTAATTCTAATCCACTTTATAAAAATTCATAATCACTCCATAATTGAGCCCAAAGAGTAGGGCTAAAATATAAAGCCTCTGTGTGTTGTAAATGATTTAAGTCAGAATTTACCATATATAATAGCTCTTCTGGGGAAATATGTTGCTGTTGTAGCAACAATCTACATCTACTTATCCATAACCAGTATAATAAATGACCACGTATTATTCTTAAAGTAATAAGACTTTCTTTGGTCATTGGAGTATTAGAGATCCCATAAAATAATAATTCTAAAGCTGGAGGAACTAAAATGCTATTCTTCCAATGGTTTTTAACCACATCCCAAAATTTTGTTGCATTTGAACAATCAAAGTAAAGATGCGACATTGTTTCCAGGACTTCAACACACCCCTTCCATGGGCAATATCTATCCCAAAGGTTTTTATGTTTTTGGTTACTATGTGCATTAACTTTATTGTGTAGTGCTAACCATACCGTATCCCAAATATGTTTGGGGATTCTTGGATCAGAAATATAATTTGAGATATCTTTCTGATGGAGCAAGGAAAAATTAGAAAAAGAAATTTCCAAAAAACACCTTTGTAGAACTTCAAAATAAAAAAGCTTTTCTTTCAATTTTTGTGACTAAATTCCAACTGATTTGCCACATTTTAATCTTGTCAAACAAATCTTCCCATACCTTTGTCAATCTAGGATGTCTTCTATTTTTGTGTTGAAAAGAACCCAATTTCCATTCTAACAACACACTATGTCTATGTATAAAACAATTCCAATCTTGATTACCCCCTTTAATTAGTGGAACAATATTACCATATAAAAAAACTGAGAAAAAAAATAATACCGTGTTAACCATCTTAACTCCCCCATCCTTTATTGATAAATATAGTACCTTTCGTCGAAGTGGATTTAAACTGCTCCCCCAAAATCCAGTAAAAAAAATCCCATTAATCGTGTCTCCAGAGCTCGTGGTAGAAGAAAAACGGAACTTAAAAACAAAAATACAGGAAGCAAAAAAGTTTTTATCAAATATACTCGTTTCAACCTGGATGATTTCCATCTATTCTGATTTGTCACTAATTTTTGTCCTTTGTCTAAAGCTTTTTGGCAATTATATTCTGCCATATTATTACCTTTGAAATATATTCCTCATATTTGGCAAGGAACCATATCTACCGGTAAACCTTCCACAATTTCATTTTCTGGGGGAAAACTATTTATACATAGACAATGTGTTTTATTCAAATTAATCCATGCACCAGTTATTTTACCCACTTCTCTTATTAATTCACAAGCTGAAATAATAGAATTACCATCTTTTAGAAATAAACACAGATCGTCCACATACGCCAGTAGTTTTGGAAAATTACCAAAAGCCCCATTTATCCCATTTAGATCCGAAGACCCTAATAAAAGTCTTAATAAAGGGTCTAAGGAGAAAACATACAAAAGTGGGCTAAGCGGACACCCTTGTCGTACCCCCTTCAAAACCTGATGACAAGATCGTAGCCATCCATTGTCATATGGTCTAACATTGGCTAAAACATAACACAATCTAATCCACTGTACAAATGGTTCAGGAATGCCATAAGCCTGTAAACAATGCCATAAATATTCTTGGGAAACCTCATCAAATGCTTTAGTCTGATCCAGACTAACCAAATATCCTAAAGTTTTTTCCCTATTTACCGTCTGAATATCAAATAATTCCCTAATTAACAATAAAGCATCTATAATACATCTACCTGGAACAGAGCCATACTGATGTTGACAAATCAAATCTGGCATCACTAAAGATAATCGATTCGCCAATAATTTTGAAAAAAATCTTAAAATCTACATTTAATAGTGTTAGAGGCCTCCAATTGTTAATATTTGCCTGATCTCCTGATTTATAAAGAAAAACTAACAATCCTTCATACATTTATGAAGGTAAAAAAAGCTCTATCAAAAAAAAAAATGATATAAAGATAATAATGTCAAAGGCATTAACCACCATAAAATTTTATATAGCTCTCCAGACAATCCATCTGATCCTGGAGATATATTTGCTTTTAAAGATAATATAACCCCTTCCAATTCCATCTCCGAAAAATTCCCAATCATTGTTTTTTGTAAACTCACAGAAAGTTGCGGAAGATTTGCAGCTTGCAATAAGTCCGACAAAAAATCAGAGTCTTCTACCTGTTTACTAAATTTAGACTCAGTATAATCATCAAGAATATTCATTATGCTTTTGTTATCAAAAACTTGTTTGCCAGAAGGAGTGTTTAAATATTCAAAAACTCACTTCCATATCCGGTCTTTACATGCCATAAAGGGGTTAACAAAAGTGGTTTTACCCTGAGTTCCAAATGACTGTTCTTTACTTAATGAAGACAATCTGTTATACTGATAATGACTCATTTAATGTTTAACCTGTGCAATCTCCTCGGTCAAACCTTCTTCCCCTTCCTTCTATCAGGACAGTAATAGACATAGTGTATGTCTATACCCGTAATATTCCTCCAGCTTTGTTTTAGCTTGTGATTTACCAATGTCTGAAAATATCCTGTCAGACAGTTCTTAAAATCTACCCACCATTCCCCCACATTATCAAATGACTCTAATGTTGTAAGTTTATCTTGTATTATAATTTTTAAGTCTAATTCTATATCCAGTAATGTTAAGAGGGAAGAATTCAGCCGCCATACCCCCGGACCATGTTTTCATCTAGGAGGATTTTCTATACTAACTCCTATTAAGGAATGATTGGAAGTTTTTGTCTGTAAATTTGTTACATTATGTATCATCAAAGATTCATGTATAAAAATAAAATCAATTCTTGATTTCAATAGACCTTTTGAAAAAGTTGATTTTGCTTTCAAACCACCTAAAGCATGTGCATCTACTAAATTAGCTTGTGCCAAAACTGTTTTTAGAAAAACTTTATCACAATATTGCTTACCCATATCAGTTCTATGATGAAAATTAATGTTGAAATCTCCACAAAAAAAATGTATGACTTATATATAAAAAAGGTTGTATTTGTTTTAATAAAGCAAATCTTGAAGCTTTTAATTGGGGACCATAAAAAGAAATAATTCTACATTGTATACCATGAAGTACTACGTCTAGCAGAAAAAGCCTCCCAGGGTCTATATCAACCACTTGTAATACTTGCACATCTAAAGTTAAAAAACAAATCCCTTTCCCACTGCAAGCATCCTTTCCTATTGACCAATAGGAACTGCCCCATGGCCAATCACGCATTCCCTGAAGTACCTCATTCGAGGTATTCAACCTAGTATCCTGTAATAGATACACATCAAATTTTAAATGAGACAATACACCAGAAGTTGCAAGTCACTTGGTTAATGATTTAATACTGTTAACATTTAGGCTTGCAACCCGTAGAGAAGAGAAATCAGGGAGGGGGTTTTATAATTTTCCCAGTGGATCTCGTAACTCACTTATTAACATCTGGGATCTTCCTAGGGGGTAATTGTATACCTGATGTTACCATTTCCACAGATTTCTGGGATAATTCAACATCAACCAGAGGATTCTCCTGCTCCATTTGTTCCTCCCAAGATGAGAGGAGAGTAAAACGATTTGTTAGTGGTAAAGGAGACAGAGGCACCCCTTGTACCGTAAGGCCTTCTGCTCTTTCCACCCCTACAGAGGGCGAAACATTAACTTTTTCCTTCAAATGGGGCACGTTCTTAACCGAAGGTATAGAGAGATGTTCATTATCTAAAGTAACAGAAGGAAGAAGCCCTCTGTTTTCCCTTATTGGGGAACCAAGTGGAGTTACAAAGGGAGTTCCTCGTTCCCCACCATCTGCCACAGTCTGAGGGGATGAAGCAACTTCCATGTCATCATGAAAAATAGGACTGGCTTCAACTAAGGATGGAACTATTGAGAACCTTTCTTTTACACTCCTTATACCTCTTCCCCTCCCTCTACCATGACATCTACCCCTGTCAATACTTCCTGTTTCAGATTCCTGGGGGATTTCTGGCCTATATAAAATACTCTTGATCTGAAGAAGCATCATTATCATGGGTAGCCCATGAACATTCAGCATATGAGTGACCTTCTTCCCCACATAGATGACACACAGAAGGAGCCACACAATGAGCTGCTGTATGCCCCAACATACAACACTGAAAACATTTAACTTGGTCACATGAGGTGTTCAAATGCTGTAATGACCCACATCTATAACAGCTCTTTGGCTGGCCTGCATAGAACAATAATCCCCTGTCATGACCCAGAAAAAATGAACTTGGAAGATGTTAGATACCTTCCTCTGTCTGATTTAATTGAACCCTTATAGTCCACCCCCCTGTCCAGAAACCATTCTCATCAATTATGGGTTTTGGGTGATCATACACTGAACATCTTTTTTCTAGCCAAAATATAATATTAGCCACATTAACACCCTCATTGCCAAAAAGAATAGTCACAGTTTTGATAGTTGGTTTGGTTATAGAAATCACCAAGAAGTTCTTCCAAACCTCAGAGTCTTTAACTTCATAATATTTCCTCCAAAATGTATTCAGTGACTTCGTGGTCACAAAACTACTATCATACGTGTGTTCACCTGGAGGAGGAATAAAAGCATACACCTCGGAAGGTGAAAACGCTAAAGAATCCACCAAAACGGTCTTTCCAACCCAAATTCTGTCCTGAACTACAGGGGCTTTACCCTTATAGTGGATTCTGACCAAAAACCGGCGTTTAGCCACTTCAGCAGGCTTCCAAAATAAGCCAGTGTAAGTTTTCAGCCCAGAATCCAAATTGACAAAAGAGTCACCATTCTTTTGAACAGATTCAGTACCAGTTTCTCTGCAAGTATCGACTGGGGTCGACTGGACCTTGCGTGACTCACCTTCTTTATGTAGTCCATCAGAAACCTCTGTTTGTAAGTCCAAAATAATATCCGAAACTGCAGGGTCATTGCATAACAACGCCTGGCCCACCATGCCAGGCTGAACCTTCAACTCTCCAACCTGCCCTTGGAGACACGCAGTCACAGTGGGATAGGACAGAGGCCTTTCACCAATGAAAGACTCCAAGTATGAAGAATTCACTACCACACCCAACTCAGACAGACCAACTGCAGCCAAAAAACCAGGCAACGGGATTTGCGGATCCAGAACCCAACGACCTGCCTTCAAGAGCCATCCTGCTTGCTGTAAAGCCATTCCTGGAGTCCATTCAGAAACTGGACAGGTTCCTCCTGAATAAACCATTGATAGTATAGGCAAAACTTCCTCCTTAGACTGCCCTTCCATAGACGAAGTAAAAGACAATTTCTTGCTCCCATCCTGACGCGGACTTGCCATAGAACGTTTCCATTTATTCCATTCAGCTTCCAGCTTCTGCTGACGGGTATGAAAGTCTCTTTCAGCTATATTTATCAAGTCCAACAGTTGGGCTTTTTTTCTGTCTAATACCTTCTCTATTTGCACTTCTGCAGACATCTCTGTTTCCATTAGCAATGTAGAGACAGGTGAATCCAAAACTACTGCTTGGTTACCACTTAAAAGCTGACCTTCTCCTTCCAACATAGAAGGTACTGCAATGGGCTCCTGAGCTCTAAGTCTACGTCCATCCTCTTCCACTACCTCCTTCAGACTGAGGTCCTCCATCTCTGCAGACAGACAGACAGTGCCACCTGCCTACAGAGTAGGGGAATTTCCCTGGTGCCCCATCCAAATTTCCCCCCTTTCACTAAAAATACCACCAACAGCTTGAACTGGTTCAAAGTCAGTTGGCATTCATCTGTATCCCCCTTCCCTGGGTTGTGCCTGAAAATAGACAGAATTTGTCTAGTGCACTTACCTGGTCAACAAAAAATAAATAAAAAAAATGCAATTCTAAGACACTTGCTGTGCATTTGAGCATTACATTTCTTTAACCAGTTGATGAAAATTTTGCCTGCCATCCAGGAGTTGGACTCCCAATCAGCAGGCAGGGCATCCAAAGACAGTCCTGAGAAACAACGTGGTTTCCTTAATTTTCCCACAATAAGAGGACACAGCTTATCTGTGCCGTCCATATTGCAGCACAACAACACGGATATTCTCTCCCTAGCCTTTTTTCCCACCACCAGCAGCATCCAATTTAAATGCCAGTGTTCCTTCAGAGACTGCTCTGAAATCAAGTCCAGTCTCATCACGACTGTACACAAGGTGTGGGGAATAATCTTTCAGAAGTTGTGGCAGCACACTGGATAACCATGTATCCTCTGACTGGGTGTCAGCATCTTTCTTTTCACCATGGAATTGTTTAAAAATGATGCCATGTCTCTCCTTCCACCTGTTTAGCCATCCACTGGTAGGGACAAATTCAGTGCCCATGTTCTGGGCTAACTGTTTAGCTTTGCTCAACAAAATAAGGCCATTCACTGGAGCAACAGCTGTTCTTGTTGCAGAGAACCACCTCAATAAAGCAGCCTCTACATCCTTGTTCTTGCCTCCCTTCCTGTGCTTTCTACATTTGTTCTCTACCTTCTCCCACTCTGCATACAAATGCTCCCTTGATTTTAAAATGCAGTATACTGTGGACAAATCAATGCCAGACTTGATGGATACATCTGACCTTTCGATTCCAGGAGTCTTAAGGCGCTGTAGCACTTCAATCTTTTGGCCCAATGTAAGTGTAACTCTCTTTTTGTCCATCACAGGCTTTCTACTGCAAACACTGCTGCTGATGTGCTGGCAAGGTGCTAAGGTGCTTGTCAATCGATCTTTTATACAGGCAGATAGCATCCATTAGCACCTTGCTAATTAATTCCACAAATCCGGAATGCAATTAACACATTTAATAGCAAGTGCATCTCAGAAAGGTTGTGCTTAACCAAAATTTGCAGTTATGCAGAATGCTTCAAAACAAAATTTTTAACATTGCATGTAATACAAAAAAAAAGGGAAACTGAAAAAGTGTATTTATAACTAAAAATT
Source organism: Neoceratodus forsteri (assembly GCA_016271365.2). Lineage (NCBI taxonomy): Eukaryota > Metazoa > Chordata > Ceratodontiformes > Ceratodontidae > Neoceratodus > Neoceratodus forsteri. The sequence goes on along the minus strand of CM057455.1, from coordinate 1,162,107,925 downwards.
GCATTTAAGCGACTTGCATATAAGTGGAATTCACTGTATATCTCTGTCTCTATTTTAAATAAAATAGCTCATCCACCTGCATTACTTTGGTATCTTGGTTTTTTTTTGAGGAAAGGACTTTTGTCCAACTGCAGCCACCGTATCTGTAGTTTTTTATTGAAGTGGTTGTCATGGTCCCCCCTTCCCCACAGACATTTCTATTATTTAATTTCCATTTTTTTCTTTTAATTGGAGTGGGCAGTCAATGACTGAGTGAGTGTGCAACAGCGCGGGACTAACTGCCAGGCAATGAGCATAACTACTGGAAGATCGACATCTACAAACAAAGAAGGACGTGAAATCTGGATGACAGTATTCTTTAGCTGTTCATTTTTTTAAATGACTGTGAGGTGGGGAGCTATGAAATTACTAAGTATTTGGCAGCCAGGAGTGAATAAGTGAGGGACACAGGGAGCGAGCAGGCAAGCGTCTGGGCAGGTGGCAGGAAAGTCGCCGTGCTGCAGTTGAGACATAAACTGGAAAGTGTAGCAGTTACTTGTACAAAGATAATTAAAAAAAATTACTGATCTGCAGGTTCTGTTGTTTTAAGTTGGGAATTTATTTCAAGGGCAATATGTGAGGAATTTTGGGTGTTTTCACTAGGTAATGTAAAAAAAGTGACGGTCTTTAGCCTTCTAACTGTTTTTAAACAGTCTAAATGAACATTTTTTTCTGGTACTGCATCCAGGCTGCTAGCACTTGATTTTAGCCATGAGCTAGACACTTTCAGCACATGGCTATCAACCAATCACAGGGCTAGAAATATTAAGCCGATTTCGTAAGCGTTTACTGTATATTGTAGTGTTGCTCAGGATTATCCTCCCAGGCCAGGAGAGCACTAGACTCTTCCCCTGGACACGTTTCTACCTTGTTGGACAACCTAAGTAAGCTTCTAGCAGTCTCATATTGTACTAGGCATCTATAGTAGTGGCTGAAAAGACCCTTAATACAGGTTAATAACAGACTGACCATGTCCAAGCAGGCCTCATGTGGAAGTTGGAACAAACCGCTGCAATGACTTAGTGCCAGTCCTACTTATCTTATTGCTTTGCTGCATTAGTGCAATCAGTCAATATTGGTTTAGCAGCAGTGTAGAAGCTGTCATGTGTGGAGAATTTAGCCACTACCAGTAATATTTGCATAAATATTTTTTTATATTGTTATGTGACATTGTGTATGTATAAATGCCACAAGAATGTCAGTGTTAATAAAAAGGTCACATTGGAAAGAGAGAAGGTCCTTACAAAATGTTTGACATTCCTCTGTGATCTCAAAAAGGCTTACTTGACAGGAAGCTAAATTCCCTGTCAATGACTGCTCACAAGGATGTGCCAGAAAACCCTCACCTGTCTTAAATTTTCACTTCAAAGCAGGATGCTTTGGAAACAGAATTTGGGGAATATCCATTCTGGCAGGCTATTGTGAATTATCTTACAGGTGTGATAATTGTCAGGGAAGTAAAGGCCACTAGGGAGTTATGCTGTGGGATAAATATAAACATTAATTCCTTCAAACTTGGGAAAGCCATGATCTAGGAAGTAACCAGTCTTGACAAGCTGGAGTCAATTGTATTACCAGTAAGACACTGAGACATTACAAGGCAGCCAGGAAAATTGGGTTGTTGGGAAAGCACAAGAGTGACATCTACTGGCCTAAAAGTTGTGACCAGACCAGGGATTTTGACCCACTATATAACTGAGGAGCCAGAGAGTCATTCTCTCTCTTTTTCCTGGAGCATTTCAATGGACCCGCTTCTGACATACAAGAAGCAAGACTGCTACAGAAAGGACTGACACCTTTGAAAAAACAGTTGTCCTTTGGACTTCAATTCACTACGAACTTAAGATAGAAATTAGATAACAGTTATAGTGCATTTTCTTGTACATCTTCACCTTTATTTGTATCATTCTGTGACCAAATTCATGCATTTTTCAGTTTTTTAAGTATTTGGTAAAAAAAAAATTACATACATATATACATACAAAATTTGTTAGCAGATAAAGGCCTAGAGGTCTATCAAGTCTGCTCAAATGTACAGCTGGCACCCCTTGTTCTGCAGCTGCCCCTCCCCTCCCCCTCCTCCCTTCCACCCTTCCCCTCCATTGACCCTCCCCTTGACCCAACCCCTTTTGAAGCAGTCCACTGTTCTACTGGATACCACTTCTGCTGGTAACGCATTCCACCCAGCTACCACCCTCTCTGTAAAAAAGTGTCTCCTCATCTCCCTCCTGAACCTTCCTCCCTCCAGTCTCATATCATGGCCCTGGGTGTCTTTCCCCTCCCTTACTTTGAACAGTTCCTCTGTACCTGTATTGTTTATTCCTTTCATGTACTTAAAGGTTTCAATCATGTACCCCCAGTCCCTCCTCTCCTCCAGCGAGTACGTTTAACTCTCTCAGCATCCTCTCATATGATAAGTCCCCCAGCCCGTTGATCATCTGTGTCACCCTGTGCTGCACCCTCTCCAGTAACTTAATGTCCCTCTTCAGATACGGGTGCCAGTACTGCACACAGTACTTCAGGTGTGGTCTAATTTATGACCTACACAGTGACAGAAACACCTCCTCCCTCCTCAAGGATATACCCCTTGCAATGCAACCTAGCATTTTGTTGGCCTTTGCAGCTGCCTTCCTACAGTGTGCCAAGTTGTTCATTGACCTTGTAATGAGCACCCCCAGATCCCCTCCTCCTCTGTCTGGGCTAGCTGCACTTCCCCCAGCTGGTAACTCCTCCTTGTGTTCTTTATCCCAAAATGCAGCACCTTTCACTTTTTGGCATTAAACCCCAGTTGCCAGGTGTCTGACCAGGTTACAGCTTTGCCAGATTATCCTGCAACCCCTCCATCCCCCTAGGTCATCCACCACTGCTCCCATCGTGGTATCATCAGCAAACAGACTGATCTTGCTCTCAATGTCCAATGATATGCCTGTAATGAATATCCCAAACAACACTGGTCCCAACACCAAGCCCTGTGGAACACCACTTGTCACTACCCTTGGAGATGAGAGCTCCCCATCCACCACCATCCTCTGTTGCCTTCCCTGAAGCCAGTTCCCTACTCATCTCACCAGCTTTGCACCTGTCTCTGCACCTTCTAACTTACTTCCCAGCCTCCCATGTGGCACCGAGTCGAATGCCTTACTGAAGTCCAGATACAGGACATCCACTGCATGGCCTCTGTCCAATTGCCTAGTTACCCAGTCATAGAACTCCACCAGATTGGTTTGTCAGGATTTTTATTTAAAGAAAACCTGCCTGAGTGAGATTTTTTTATATTGTGTGTGAATTGTGGGACAGTTATTAATAATCTGTGCTCAGACTGTTATTGCTAAAGGGGTACCACCATAAGCAAGGATCTGTAAGGGAAATCTGGGTAAAGATAGGGAGAATACAGAAGTCTCAGGAAAGAGTCTGTGGGGATTTAAACCAGGTTATTGCAAGTCATGTGGGAGAAGACAAAATCAGTGTTACACAGCTACCCCAAGGAGTGTGTGATGCCTGGATCTTCCCCCTTTGTGTAACAGCCGAGTAGGTTTCATATTTGGCTACAAGACTCAAGACTAGTATTGTACCCTGATCCAGAGTTTAAAGAGGGATGCCCTGGTACCTCGCGGTGAGTGTTCAGTTGTGAACTCAGCAAGCACTCTGGAAGGACACGAGGAGGGTATTTCTGTCCTCCCCATCACAGATTGCACTTAGGGCTGGACACTGTGAGCTCAGGGGACCTGACCCCCAGGAGTGGGTTTGTGATGTTATGTCGTGATGTCATGTGGCAACCTGTTGAGGCTGTAACTTGTGAGTAGAGTCATGGTGGCAAATTATGGGGCATTGTTTCAGTTGTGGCATTTTCAGTTTTTAGTGCTTTATTTATTTATTTATTTATTATTAGACCATCGGTTTACTGACCTTTGAGTCAAAGACTCATTTACAAAGGCACCTCATCAAGAGAGCAATACATCACAGCAAACAAAACAGTACTATACATAACGCTTAGATTAAAAAAGCAACCAGTGTTACAGGCATTCACTGGTAGTACACGCTTGGTAATAGGTAGATCACAGAAGTCATAATATAGGTACACGAGTACCACGTCAGGTAGCAACTAGAGATATTTTATTACATTAGTCAGCAGATGTTGCCTGAGACCCCAGGTATATATAGCAAAAGTAGACAGGGCAGACCCAGCCTAGGGGTGAGGGTAAGGGGCAGGTGGGGGATTATGTGCAGCTGCAGCAGTGAGTGCTTTTCAGATGGCTTCTGAGGGAGACCTTGAAAGGACCAAGCTTAGTGGAGTCAGCTAGGTTGGCTGGGAGGGAATTAAACCAGGAAACAGCCCGATAGCAAAAGGATCTCTGGGCCATAGAGGTCCTTACCCTGGGGAAAATAAGGGTGGTTTTGACAGTGCTGCAGGTAGAGACTGAGGGGGAGGCACGCTACAGGGAGGTGGTGACCCCAGGGGGAGAGAGCCCTAGTAGGGTCTTTTTTACAAGAAGGCAGGTTTGGAAGCGGTTAATGTACATAAGCTACTTGAACTCGTCATCCATGCTGTTCAACATTAGGTGGTCTTGCTGTGTTTATTTACTGATTTTGTATAAAATACCTGGAAGTGTAGGGAAATAAATTGGATTAAAGTTCTTATATGGGCCACAAGCCAGCGCTGTTACTGTTTAGCAGCGGTAGTGTTTGTTAATCAGCAACAATTTCATCATATATTGTTTTATCAAAAATGTATTTCTGACATCTTTAGATTCATAATCAGTTTATTTTTAATGTTCATGGCTAAAAGTTTGTGTAGCTCATTGTGTAATTATTGTCTCACATCGTTAAAGCAGGCGGCCACTCTAACTTTTTAAAAAAAATTTTCTGCTGAGGTGACTTGTTGAATGTGCATACTATATTCATACTGTGGATGTATTATCATGGTGCTACCACATGATTCTGATGGTCAACAGCATAGAACCACTCCAAGATATTTAATTTTTCATGACGATCATGGCACGGGAATGGGAACTTTTAAAAAAACTTAAAAATATATCTTTATTCAGGAATGAAAGAAAACAAAAAGAAAGAAGGGTACCTTTTGGCTTTGGCCAGAACAACATTATTGCTGGAAAAAAGAAACTATGTTGTGACTAAAAAATACTGCTGTTGTAAGAAACAACTAAGTGATGAATGGGAAAATTAAAATGCAGGCAGATTTTCTCCATGTTTTATGCTGTTTTGTCTTGTCTTGCACTGATAGTGTAGCAGATTGATGATAATGATTGAGCAGCTATGCACAACAAGCTGGCTGCCTGTGCTGTTTCTCTATTTGGTGTTTGCCCTGAGCTAGGCACTATCATTTAGACTCCCCCTCCACCCCACAGTTAACTCAAAATTTGTTAGATTCAGACTGGAGGTTAGTTCTTTTATGAAAGGGGGGAGTGAGCTGCTGCCAGGGGCAGAATGGAGTGTACAGTAAAGGTTTACTGACTGTCTGACTCATTAGTGCTGCAGCATTTACATTCGCTGCCCCCCCTGCCAGCACAGAGTTAAATTTAATTAATCCAAGAGTCGGATCAGAGCAGAGTTCTGGTCCGTTATGTCAATGTCAATGTAACTTTATTTTGAAAAAGCTCTTTTCAAAATACCAAAGTGCTTGTACAGAAATTTTAAAACAAATCAATCAATTATAAAAACAACAATAAAACATTAATAACGGCAGTTAAATTTAAAAAGCATCAGGAAATGCTAAACCAAATAAGTATGTTTAAGTACAGAATGTTAAGACTTGGTAATCAGGCACTCTCTAACCCAACAAGGTAGAGAGTTCCACAGGGTCGGGCCGCAAATTAAAATACTCTGGCCCCCGAGGTCTTTAAATGGAACCTGGGAACCTCTAGCAATCCCTCATCGGTGGAACAGAGTGAGTGGAGTGGGCGGTAGGGACAAAAGGAGATCTTGCAAATAACATGGTCCCTGTCCATGTAAGGCCTTGTAGGTCAGCAAACCAACCTTGAAGGTGATCCTCCACTGCACCAGCAGCTGGTGCAGTCTGCGGAGCATAGGTGAGACATGACTAGATCTAGATAAGCCAGTCAGCAACCTGGTTGCCGCATTCTGAACTAGCTGCAGACAGCGAATGTCCACCCTTGGAAGCCCTAGGTATAGAACATTGCAGTAATCAAGGCAGGAGGTCGCAAAGGCATGGACAAGTGTTGGAAGGTTGTCAAGCAGAACAAGGTGTTTTATCCAGGCGATATTCCTCAGATGGAAAAATGAGGTCTTGACGATGGCTGATACCTGAGATTTAAGTGTCAGCCCACCATCAAGGGTAATGCCCAGATTCCGTACCCATTCAGAGGACCTCAACTGGCTGCCCCCAGCCTAGGCCCAGAAAGCAAACCAGATGAAGACACCTCTACCAGATGACCTGGGTCCACAACCAACACCTCAGTCTTATCTGGGTTCCAGGCTCAACCAGCTGGCACTGATCCAATCTTGGATCTTGGTGAGGCAGTTGTTAAAGACAGAAATGGCTTCACCCTGTTCAGGTTATGTTAGGAGTGGGGAGCTGCTGCAGGGGCAGGTTGGTTGTACAACAGTACAGTACTCATTGGTTGTGCTGTTTCTGCATTTTTTCACTATTGCAACTCGTGTTATAAATGTATTAATTATTGCCTCTGCACTATCAATGCCAAACACCTATACAGCAAATGCAAGCAAACAGTCAGTCAGCATTGACAAATGCTTGCTATATACTTATTTCCCTAATTCCCTTCCTTACTGTTAGATTGCTGACTGCTTCTCCTCTGCTTCATGTAATTTGATATAAATTAGTTATGAAAGCTTGCCGAGTTAGTTAGCGATGGTACCTTAAAGTACATACAGAGTTCCATGACATACCTTAATTAGAAGACCCTCAAATTTGCCCATTACCTAAGCAATTCCACCCAGCATCAGTACACAGTCAGTCACTGAACACAGCATAGACCACAATTTGAATTATGTAAGGTTGCAGTAGAAATAATTCCTTTTAAACTCCCTTTCACTTTTGTCAAAGTAATCCTACTTTTATCAACCCTTTAGCTTAATCCTCTTGTAATAATGCTATTTAATCCACCATATTACTTAACTGTGTTCAGGAGCTGATGCTAGTTGCTGCCGTCTGAAAATTTTAGAAACACATATAAATACTTTTCACTACACTTAAATGACACTACAGTGCAGTTTCACACTTGGGGTGCAGCTTCTCTTGTTGACTGCCTCCCCCCCCCCATTCTGTCATTCAAGTTGTCGCCCTTAAGCTACTGCCATGGGCCATTGTGATGACTGCCTGGCTGAAGCACAGAAATACTACAGATTGTCCCTGCCCCCTTTTCTCAAACTCACTCTTGATTGCAGCACAGGATTGCAAGGTAGGCAGAGTTTAGTGAAACAGCTTGCTGCAGGAGTAAGAAAGTCAAACTGGTACACAGTCCAAACTAGATATAAATCTTGCTGCAGGACCCTGGCCCAACTGATCCAGGCACTATTTTTACCCTACATCAGCTGTTGCCTTTGTTATTGAAGAATGGAGCTCTGGTTTAAATACCACCTGTTCTTTTGCTGGCCCCACCCCTTTTCTCAAACTCACTCTCTACTGGAACAAATGATCACTGAGTGGGGTCAGAGTTTAGTAAAATAACTTGCTGCAAGAGTGAGAAAGTCACTAGGAAGCACAAGCTGCAGCCAGGAAAGGTAGAAAAAAATGATGTACAAAATACTGACCTAGAAAGCTGCTGAAGGCACAAACTTACCAGAACCCCCAAAAAAAAAAAAAAACAAAGGAAATGTGGCAGACAAACATGGGGAGGAAAAGGGGGTTGGGGAAGAGCCCCAGCAGAGCCTCTGGCTGCAGCAAAGAAACAGTTCTTTCAAATGAGGCTAGAGGAAGCTGGCTTACATAGGGGGAGCTGGTGGCTCCCACCGACTGAATTGCAGGCACAGACTTTGTGTTCTATATACTGTATATCCAAATGCGTCGCCACAGCACAAGACTGGAGATTCAGGTTCAATGCTTACAAAAAATACTGCAAGAACTGAATGGGTGAGATTAGTTCCCCTTCATGGCCAAGTGTTTAATGTCCCTAGCTGGGGAAAATAACCATTTTTTTATCCTGAACAAGACTCCAATATTATCTCTTTGAAAACAAGAATTTGAAGAAATTAAGAGAATGAGAGAAACAAATGCAGAGTGTGATGCAGTGTACAAAGATTCTGAAGATACTGTATGGCAGAACTGAAGTTCGACACATGATATGTTTTATTTGATTAAGTTAACATTGATCTGGAACAAGTACGGGGAACGTTTGAAAATATTTATGGTCTCTTAAATAATTTTCTCTTTTTTTGGATACATTATATTGACTTTTGGCTGGCATCTCAAATGTAAAACTGAAGATGAGTTAATTTTTCTCTTTTAAGTACATTATCTAAAAAGAATATTTTGGGTTTGCTCAAGGTGAGGTGCTAGTACTGTTGCTCTGAGGATGTAAGTGTGTTCTTTCCTTTGCATTCCCTGTTAATGCAAAACAAATTAACTAGTTCAAGCAAAGACATACTGGCTGAATGCTTGTGATTTTATCCCATAACATTTAAGTAATATAAGGGTAATGGGGCATATGCATGAAGATGCAGATTTCTTAAACACCAAGGATCCACAGCACATAGGCAACCCTAAGTTAGAATGCCATGCACTGGGGTCCAGCAGACTCCTGGTGGCATTCATGGAAGGGATGCATGCCATTTGCACATTTGATCCCCCAGCTGTTCATGCAGCTACTGTACTTGTGCAGACATTCTGAGATGTGTCTGGAGGTGTGCCTACATGCCATGCCATTCACAAATGAGTGGATTGCTGGGCAAGGGACCACAAAATATGACAGCAGAGACCCTGCCATCTCTGTTGGGCATCCCCAACATTTGCACCAGATTGTGATAGTATGATGCACCACCCTTACTATGCTGCTGCAGTCCTCCAGGCTGGCAAGGAGGCTTGGGGGAAGCTATTCGAGCTCTCACCCATGTAGTTTATATTTTACCACCCCACACCATCCCACAATCCTCTGCTCCGGGCAAAGCAGCAGATCCATTACAGGACCAGGGCAGGCATCTGAATGGATGCCCACCTGTGTCTTCCAGTCCATCCCCACAATTGAGCACATGAGGGGGGCAGGGACACAGACAGGAGCCTGATGGTGGCCAGCATTCATGAATGTCTGACAATGTGCACCTGTCTGTGGGTGCGGAGCTGCTTGAGCCAGGAGTGCTTGGCCCTTCATCAGTGCATAGCCCCCTGTATCTTTACTTTTTGGTTTATATATGGTTAATGACTCTCTACCAATTTCATTATTTGGACTTCACCAAATCAATTTAAATAATGAACATTATGTCTTACTGGGTTTCTAGATACATTTTTCTTTTTTTCTTTAGAATTATATCTCTTGGATTAATAAATATAAATATGAGTTGTAAAACTTTATTGAATAATGTACCCATTACAAAATGTAACAACAATGAACATTTCCAAAAATAAAGGAGTTAGTGTTGTTTATGAATAGAGGCACTCTGTGCAGAGCAATGCCATCTAGAGCAAAATCTGTGAATAGCAGTCAAAAGCAATATAGCCATCTAGTGGTGGTCTGTAGGATAACACGTATAAGAGTCATGTAAGCATTAAGCCACTTCAAAGGAGGGTTCTACTGGGGAATTAATGCCTGGTGCCGAGTGCCTCCAACCACTCAACCAGGCATTAATTCCCCAGTAGAACCCTCCTTTGGAGTGGCTTGATGTGCTTGTAACATGGCAAGCATTTCCAGAAATAAGCAGATTTACTATTTGTACTGCTAACTTGTAATGCAAAAAAGACACACACACAGTTATTGTATTTTTTTATCTTTCACAGTGAATTGATAGTACACATTCTGCTGAATGTAGCCTGGCTTACATATATTGTGGGTGTAGTAAGGCATTATTTTACAACATTTTGATTTAAGTGCATGGTGTTATTATTGCCAAATATACTTTTATAATTTTTACTGTTATGTTTTTTTTCCCCTAACTTACTGTCTGGATCAGTGCTAGAGACTTCAATTTTCACCTGTGTGTAATACAAGATATGGATTGCACTGCATGATGGGACCATGCTAGGGCACATTTTCATGTTTTGTTCCTGCAGTTCACTTGGCAGGCCAACACATGGCTGTGATTGCCAATAACTGTAATATCGTGAGTACAAACTGAATGATATTCAACCAGTAATTCTATACATATTAGCTTTACATTTACTAATATGGTATTTTTTCTCCTACTTTACTGTCAGGATTGGTGCTACATACTTCAATTTTCATCTGCATGTATTACAAGATATGGGTTGCACTGCATGATGAGACCATGCTAGAGTACATTTTCGTGTTTTGTTCCTGCAGTTCCCTTTGTAGGCCAACAGATGGCTGTGAAACAATGCTAGCAGCACAGCACTGTTTTGCAACTATCTGTTGGGCTGACATGGGAACTGCACTTGAACAAAGAGTTTACTCTGGTTCACAAAGAGCAACAGGGCATTACTAGGGAATTAATGCCTTGTTGCTCCTTGGTCAGCTGTTGCTATTGCTCCAATGAAAAGTGTTTCCTTGTGACTGACATTTATTGCCATGTTACAAAGCTCTATATACAGAGTATGGAACTTCCCTCGAGCTGAATTGTTAGAGCTGCTACCTTCAGATCTCTGGGTCCCTGCTGGATTTCCAGCAAGGACAAGTGGTGCACCTGCCTAAGTAGAGTGGACAGATAAGACAATAACCCCGACCTCTTTCCCTCCTTAAACAACAAAACTAACATATTTCTATATTTCCAACTGCAAAGTCCTAAACAAAAGCAGTTATTTACTAAAACATAACATTGTCTTTCACATACGGGTCTAAACCTGAATGTGGGCATTTTTTTTGTTAATTCCACAAACAAAGTAGAACTCAACTCCTGGTTATGAAAATATTTTCTCAATTTTTATTATGTTGATAAGCCACCAGGAAGACAAATACACTGAGGTTTAGAGGCTAGAAGATTTTGTCACTTTACCCTCATCTTTATCAAGACAAAAAGGTGGTTATTAATAGCTGAGGTGCACGCTTACATGGCACAGTACCTGTAATCTACAGGGTGTCCCTCTCAATACACTATTTTTTTGAAGCTTTACACATGTAACCTTATAAGGGAACACAAAATCTCCTACTGCTATAGAAGATCTGGAAGGCTGCAGTTACTTGTAACTTACTTGTAAGCATGGACGTCACCAATTGCTGAATTTTGAGGGAATGCAACTCCACAATAACTAAGTTTTCTTAAATCAGGGATGAGCGAACCCATTTAGGAAAAATCCACCCCCACCACACACACACACACACACACACACACACACACACACACACACACACACACACACAGCCTGGCAGATTCAAGTTTTGAACACATTCCTATTAAAACATATCTGTATTGGTCTGAAATGCAAATTATGTAACTAATCTACTTTTTATATCAAATATGTGCCAAACAGGGTTTTCTTCATCTTTTATTGTTTTTACCTGCCCCCCCCCCCCAATTTTCCAGAATTTGCACTGTATTTTGTCTTTGATTTCAAAGTTAAAATGGAGGAATATTTGAATTAAAAGTTTTTACCTTTACTAAAATAATTTCTCCTTATTTTTATTATTTTTAAGACAGATACACAGTATTTTAAGTACATTTTATAAGTACAATAAGACACTCTAGGATATGCAGTTATGGTGCTATAATCATACTTCTCAGGTGCGTTTAACAGTGCATGGCTGCACCTCAGGCCTAACAATGCACCCGAGCTGTGTGATTATATCACCATAATACCCATCCTGTCATGCTTATTGCTTGCACAGTTTATCGCAATGGTCTTTTTGCCAAAAAACCATGTTTTATCATAGCTGTGAGAGCAACACAATGACTTCAGAAAGATGTTGCACCATAGGTCTAATGTCACTACTATGGTAGGGTGCAATGACTTTCGAATCATGTGCCACCTGTATTTGGAAGTGCATTCCACATCTCTGCCCCCCAACCCACAACACACACTCGTTGTGCTGATATTTTTCTCAAAAACAGAAGTCACGAAAACCCACCTCACTCCCAGCTGCCAAGTACCCAACACATTTGCCAACCATTCCATAGAAGTAATAAAGCAAATATTGTTATGTTTACTTTGAAAAGATGTTCAGCAGGCGACATCTCTCCCCCACGATCTCCCTTGTATTTTAAAAGTGCATTGCTGGCACTCTAACATAAACCAGCAATGTACTTTCCAAATATAAGTGAAAGAGCAAGAATCAGATGTTGCCTGTTGAATGTCTTTTAAAAGTAAAAACAGTACAGCTTTGGGAAATAGGTGGGTACGTGGCAGCTGGGAGTGGGGTGGGTTTCCCTGACTTCTGTGTTTTTTTTTTTCTTTGTTAAAATACTAGCAGAGTAAAGTGTGTATGGCAGGGAACCATACACTATGTAAAATAAAATATGGGCAACCACACACAACTCAGTGTGTGTTTACATCTCAGGGTTAAGATGACAATATGGTCCTTTCAAGCTTCGCTACTGAGGTTTATATGTTGCCATGTCAACCCCTTGATGGAAACACAGCCTTGTTGTTTTTGGTTGCCATTATTTTATTCTGTATATATGAATATATTATATTGTACTCCAAGTGAGTTTCCTGCTTAATGGTATTTCTCTAGGCAAACTGTAGAAGGTTATTAGTGGATATATATAAAATATTATTTTTTTAGTCAAGTTGATAAGGGATAAAGGGGGAGGTGTGCATATTGCCAGTGTTGGCAAGGGCAATTTGAAGTATGAGTCCACTACATAGAAACATACAAACAAAGAGGTTGACGGCAGATAAGGACCGAAAGGCCCATCCAGTCTGCCCATTTCTTTTTCTACCTTATAAATGTGCCATCGGCCTTTGCTCAGTGGCCTATCTATTCATACTCATCTGTATTGCTCCCTTATGCCTATCCCATGGCTGTTTGAAGCCCTGCACTGTATTCATAGCCACCACTTCCTGAGGTATGCCGTTCCATGCATCCACAGCTCTTTCTGTGAAAAAGAATTTCCTCACATTCCCCCTTAATTGGCCTCCCTCTAATCTCATACTGTGTCCTCTTGTCCTGCTGTTTTTCTTACATTTAAACATGTTAGACTCTTTCACCTTGTTAATGCCCTTAAGGTGTTTGAATGTTTCGATCATGTCACCTCTCTCCCTCCTTTGCTCAAGGGTATACATATTGAGCTCTATTAATCTGTCTTCATATGTCTTCTGATGCAGTCCCTGTACCATTTTGGTTGCCCTTCTCTGGACTGCCTCAATTTGGTTAATGTCCTTGTGAAGGTGTGGCCTCCAGTACTACATGCAGTACTCCAGATGGGGCCTAACCAGTGTCTTGTAAAGAGGGATTAGTACCTCCCTCTTATGACTTGCGATGCCCCTACTAATACACCCTAACATCCCCCTAGCCTTACCTACTGCTTTACAGGTCTGCTTGGATGATTTCAGGTCATCAGTGATGATGATGCCCAAGTCTCTTTCTTCCTTTGTGACTGCCAGCAACTCCCCTCCCAGCCTATAGGTGGCTTCAGGGATTCTCTTCCCTATGTGCATGATCTTGCACTTCTTCGCATTAAATCCCAGTTGCCACTCTTCTGACCATTTTGCTAGTTTATCCAGATCTCTTCCCATTCTGCCCACCCCATCTGGATCATCTACTCTGTTGTAGATCTTGGTGTCATCTGCAAACAGACAAGCCTTACCCTCTAGTCCATCTGCAATGTCACTAATGAAGATATTGAAGAGGACTGGCCCCAGGACTGATCCCTGAGGTACCCCACTTGTGACCTGCATCTCTTCTGACTGTATACCATTTACCACCACTCTCTGTTTTCTGCCCGTCAACCAGTTTGCCTCCCAGTTGACCAACTTCTGACCCACCCGAGTCTACCCAGCTTATTTATCAATCTTCTATGTGGAACAGTGTCAAAAGCTTTGCTGAAGTCAAGGTAGGTGACATCAACTGCTCCCCTTTGGTCCACCACTTTGGTTACCCAGTCAAAGAAATCTATGAGATTAGTTTGACATGACCTTCCTTTTGTAAACCCATGTTGTCTTGGATTCTGTGCCCCTATGGATTCCAGGTGTTGCACTATCCTTTCCTTAAGGAGTACCTCCATAATCTTGCCCACTACTGAGGTAAGACTGACTGGTCTGTAGTTCCCTGCCTCCTCCCTGCTACCTCTCTTGTGGAGCGGGATCACATGAGCCCTTCTCCAGTCTTCTGGGACCTCTCCTGTGCTCAGAGACTCACTAAACAGTTCTGCTAATGGCTCTGCTAGTTCCACCATTAGCTCCTTAAGTACCCTGGGATGTATGCCACCAGGTCCCATTGCCTTGTCCACTCTGAGCTTAGCGAGCTCTTGTAGGACCCTTTCTTTTGTGAAGGGAGTAGTGCTCACCTCCCTCCCCCCTGTGTCCATGGTGCTGAGCTGTGGGCCCTGCCCTACCTTCTCTTCAGCAAAAACTGAGCAAAAGTATCTATTTAGGATAGATGCTTTTACACAGTCCTCCTCCTCACGTGCCCCCTTTTCTCCTTTGAGCTTAGCAATACCCCCTCTGGACTTTCTCCTTTCACTAATGTATCTATAGAAAGTCTTGTCACCTTCTTTTACTGTTCGTGCTAGTGTTTCCTCGGTTTGAGACTTTGCCTGCCTTACTGCCTTCCCTGCTTCCCTTAGGGCAGTTTGGTATGTCTCCCTATCTTCATCCCGCTGTGTTCCCTTATATTTCCTGAAGGCCAGCCTTTTGGCTCTGACCTTTTCTGCTACTGTATTAGAGAACCAAAGTGGTTTCCTTATTCTTCTTTTGAGCTTCCTTTTCTGTGTAACACAATGGGATGTTGCTTCAAGTATTGTATCCTTAAAGCTTGCCCACTTTGCCTGTACCCCCTCACCTGTGTTTCTTTTTGCCAGGGCTAGCTTAACTCTTTTGGCCATCTTATCAAAGTCAGCTCTTCTGAAATCCCATATTTTTGCCTTGGAATGGGATGATTTAGATGTAGTGGCCAAATTGAACCATACCATGTGATGGTCACTGGCCCCCAGGTGACCTTCTACCTGGAGATCTGTGATCCCTTCCCTGTTAGTCAGTACTAGATCTAGGATAGCCCTGTCTCTTGTGGCTTGTTGTACCAGTTGTTTGAGGCCCTCCCCCTGTAGGGAATCCACCATGTGTCTAGTTCTGGCAGATGTTCCTGCTGGTATTGACCAATCTGTATCCAGCATGTTGAAGTCTCCCATTATCAGAACCTCCCCTTTAGCTGTCATGTTTTGTATATCTTCTAACAGTAATGTGTCTATGTCCTCCCCCTGGTCTGGGGGCCTCTAGACAACCCCAGTTTTTATGGCTTTCCCATTTCCTGTTTCCAGGGTGACCCACAGTTCTTCTGGCTCCTTATGTGTACTCTGAATTTCTGTAGCTTTGATATTTTCATTGACATACAGGGCCACTCCACCCCCCTTTTTGCACCTCGGTCTCTTCTGAACAGTACATAGCCAGGTACTGAAGTCTCCCAAGTGTGGTTACTGGTAAACCACGTCTCACTAATTGCTACTATGTCCAGTTTAGCCTCTGACATTATTGCCTGCAGGTCTGGGATCTTATTTCCCAGGCTGTGAGCATCTGTGTACATGATTTTCCATTGGCCAGATTTCGGTGTGTTAGTTGTTGGGTGAGGTTTGGCATTTCCTGTGCATCGTATGGGGAGATGGACCTTTTTCTTACATGGTGATGCAAATGAACTGCAAACATGCTGAATCCCTGTTTGATCACTAGCTGAGGGGGAGGGTGTTCTTCCATTCGACGATAGGTGCTGCACCCTCTCCCATTTGCTAGTTTAAATATTCTGCAAAGATGTCAAACTTCTGCCCCAATGCACTGACTCCCTTCTTAGTCAGATACAGTCCATCAAATTTAAAGAACTTTCACTCCCAGAACTGTTGCCAGTTCCCTACAAATCTGTGTCCCTTTTTCTGGCACCAGCCCTTGAGCCACATGTACCAACTAGTATGTATTTGGTGTCACTGTATCTGCAATACCCCAGATAACCTACTGTGATTGGTTGCTGATTCTTACCTTTTCTGATGCTGAGCCAACCCATCCACCTACTCCACAGAAGGATGTTTCAGTGAGAATACAGTTCAGTCAGCTACTTTAGTGCTACAATATAAGTGGATCTTTTTACATTTATTTTTTCTTGTTGCTATGTCTCCCAATGGCTTCCCAGATTCCCCCAGCTCCTCCCCTGGTCCCAGCTTATCTTTCCTCCATCCACCTACTGTACATGTTATTCTGGCTTACCCCCAAGTGGGCACTGGAGTGAAGGATGCATCCCTGATCATATGTCACACTGGGCAGTGGAGGAGGCAGCTGGACCATGTCATATATTCAAGGGTGCTGCAGGAGCTGATGCTTGGACCATGCTCTCTGTCCCTGTCCCTGTTACTCAGAGGATGTAGGTACCCTTGAGTAATGAATGTGCATGTGCACACTGTGTGTGCTCAGTGTAGGTCTGGAGCCTATGTCTTTCCCATCCGTTTTATGTCCTCAACTGCACTGCCACTTAAGGGCACTAGTTCAGTCAGATGTAGGCGGTAGAAATGAAAACACTACTTCACCCAGATAGTGGGAAAAGTATAGAGCAACCTGACAAAGCATTGGGGGCATGATATCTGAGTGATGCATGTTCACTAAGCAGTAATGAAATCAATTACTAGAGATGCAGCAACTTTTACTATGCCAGCAAAATTGGTGCAAAGTCACTAAACTTTGCAGTATGCCTAGCAAGGTGAAGTCTCCCAACTGCAACCCAGCTTTGTGCTGCAAAATTCTTTAAAAAAGCTGTTTTAAGCTTGTAATATACCCCCCCACTGTGAGAAATTGATCCCCCCACCATCCAAAACCTTTTAAAGCTATTACCACCTCCCTGCCAGTCTCTAGCACCCATCTCCCTTCTTCCCTCACAGTTCTGACAAAGTTTGCTAAAAACATACGATTCCCTTTCCCCTACCTGCACCACATTTGTAAAACACCCCCCACCAAGTTCCCACTACCCTGTGTCTGTCTTCTAGAGTTATATAAAATAGGGAAACCCCTATCCTAACACTCTCTAACATCCAGCCTCCCACACCAGTCCCAAACTATAGAAAGTAGCAGTCTCTAAATGTAAAAAAAGAAAGCCATCCAGCCCTGGAGTGAGATGCCCCCATCTTCAGTATTCTACTGTAGAATAAATGAACCAATGAGGACTTCCTCATCTATAGTAACAGCTCATTGACTGATAAGTGGCCAATCAGGTTTTACTAATGCATAAGGCATTACTTCTGCAGCAGAACACAGAAGAGTGAGCACACTCACTCCAGCATTGTATGGTTTTCTTTTTTGTTCATCTTCTATGTAACCTTTACTACTAGGGGGCTTGGGGAGAGATTGGTTGCTAGAGGGTGGTAGGGTGAGGTTATTGTGGCTATTTAAGTGAATTAGGGGACAGGGATGGGACCAGGAAGTGGTTGGTGGGTGTTACTTATGTGTCAAGGGTGTGGGGGAAATGGCATCATTGAAAGGTGGGGGTACATGCAGTACCATCAATGGGTCTGTGTGGTGGGAGGAGGTGGCCACACTATGCCACAGTGGTTGAGAAAGGGGTTATTCATTTAAATAAATGTTAAAAAAAAAAAAAAAATGAAAAGGACTTTGTCTCACAAAGTTAGTGGTGAAGTCAGGAACTTTGCTCCGCTACATGTAGGACAAAGTTCTAACTTCACAACAACTTTGAGGTGTAATTAAAGTTCACAACACTCCTAAAGTGAGATCTTCATACTGAAAATTGATGGGGCTTGTCTTGCCAACTATGTGCTTGGATCTGTATCACGGAGCATTAACTGACACATAGTTAAAATTAGCTCTTGTGGGCAATGCTTCAGGGAAGAACTGGATGACTCCTTTATTCTGGGTGGTTTAACAAATTCTCTTAATCTGTGCACTAGGAGTAAGTCATTCACTGATACTTGTATGAAATTTAATTTTTTCTCAGACAAGAATCCGAGTTGCCATTTCTTCTACATTTAAACCAATTGAAGTTGAACATTTACGGTGTCACAAATCCCCCTTTTTCTGATGCTACATTGGCCTACCTACCAATGCCTGTGGGTTGGGACAGTGGGATATGGTCTCGCTGCTGTACCTCACAAATTGTCCCTTGCTCTCATGTTTACACTTTGTTGAGTTAAAGTGTCAGGGACACTGGCTCAAATGACTGGATGTTGTTTTAGGTTCTAAAGTGGAAATACAAGACAGCAGGCAAAGGGACACCCCTCTTGAAGCCTGTGAATCTTTGTCTCAGGACCCGTCTCCCCGTGGCTGGCAGAAGGTGCCAAGGAGGGGAGGATAGGGAGTAGAGGCATAAAGGGTGGAGCAGAAAGAAGGGGTAGTCAATAGTAGGGGAGAGTTGGCCAGGGGAGGAGCTAGGAGACTACTTAATGGCCAATGCATGTGAGCTCAGCCTCTCAGCTCCTTCTACAAGATTTGATTGCAGGATCAAGAGCAGGACCATGTCAGGAGCAGGACCAGGGTGAGCAAATTGAGCAATACTGACACATGCAGTAGGGATTAAGGGGTCCCAGGGTGATGGTTGCCCAGCTGTGGTGAATTTATTATATTAAAAAAAGGACAGAGACAGGTGTTTGGGTACAGCAGAGGTGGCACAAAGAGGGAAGCTGACGGCATAGGAATGTCAGGGAGTCTGGTTTTCTGCACAGCTTAGCTACACTGCATGGCAGCTCGAGGGAGGTTAAAAAAATGGAGAACTTTATCTGAAAGTGGTGCAGTTTATAAGGATGTAATTGCCTCCATGGGCAGCAGGCATGGTAGAGCTGGCACCTCGAATCTCGCACAAGGGCTTCGGTAGACTTGGTGTGTGAGAGCTTGTCATGGGGCTGGAGAGAGACAGCAGCATGGTGATCATGTGGAGGAATGCATGCCTGGGTGAAGGACTCAGTTTATAAAATAATATAGTGATAAATCAAAAGGCTGCATTCTGTTAGTACAGTTGGTAACTACTGAGGTAGGGAATAAAAGCAGGCAGCATGGAAGAGTGCACATGGATCCTACCAGAAGCAGCCCCGATGATGCATGTACAAAGGAAAGGGCTGTGTGGGTTGCTATGGTAACTAATCGGCACCATAGAAAGGGGGGGAGGTGCCAGGGGGTAGCAGTTAATGGGCCATTCTGTCATAAGGGGCACCCGAGATTGGATGCTCATATCCAGATGAATAAAAGTGAGAAACAAGGTGCAGGGACTGTGAGTCAAGCATCAGTGTCTGGTTCCAAGAGGGCAGTCATTGCCATGGTAATGTGTGCCATTGCTACAGTAATGTGTGGAAGAATGGCCCATTCCATGGCAACAGGGGCTGCCTGCTCTTGCTTGCTAGCAGCATGACCAGTGTAGCAATATGGTCAAAACAGGACAGGAAGGCAAAGATTATAGCCCATTATAGTAATTATATTATTATGGGTACAATTAAGCACAGGGAGGCTGAAGTTGATGGTAAGGACAGTCTCAGGACACAGTTAGAAAAGTGAATCATTACAGGTTGGACTTTTAATTCTGTCTCCAGAAGGATGTTACTTCTTTAACAAACTATATAAAAACTTGATAAAAAATAATACATAAATATAAGAATTTCTACCCCGAACATGATATTACTAAAGCAATATTCAATAGGAATCGAAACGTCTATCAAGACTCAATGAGATTGGTTCATGTAAATAAAATAACAATGCTTAAGACCAAAATCAAATATGGTATAAAAACTTTGTGATCACAGGCATCAAAAGCCTGGAATGTATTACCTTACACAGCCCAAATGTCTTCTTCTTATGAGATGCTCTCCCAAGAGATAAATGGGTTATACAAGTGCCAGTGTTCTTGTAGGCAGTAATAAATTACTGAATTTAGTACATAGCCATTTATATTTAATATCTTGATTAAAAATGTGATTGTATGTCCCCCCTTTTATATTCTAATTGTTATCGTGCATAGTTTTTGTAATTATTAGAATATGTAACTAAATGTAGTTAAATTTCATAAGTATAATTGTGATTGTATTACGTAAATTTGTTTTGTCTTAGAAATATTAGCACTAATAGGACTGTCTTGAAAACTAGGTTGTATAACCTTAATGGCATGATTTATGCCTGTATAAAATTAAATATTTTATCTATCTATCTATCTATCTATCTATCTATCTATCTATCTATCTATCTATCTATTAAATAAAAGAATAAATAAATACAAAATGGTTTCACAGAGGCAGTCAGGAAGCGTCACCATGTACAGTGTTGGGTATCTCAGTGCCCAGAACAACATTACAACAGTAGCTGACTAATTCTGGTGTTGATTAACCTTTTACCAACTACTCCTGGACTGAAAGACCAGTTTGTCTTGAAATATTTTTAAATTCTATCTCTCCCTCCCTCTTTCTCATTGACTATTTAAGTCAGAAGCAGTCATCACTGAAGCAGAGCACAGACATATTATCATCTGCTTGTTCCTTTTTCATTTTTCACTTAGCTTCAGGTTCTTTAAATTATTTTTCTGTGTTTTGTGTAAGCTTGTGTAAGATGAGTAGTTTTTTTTTTTTAGGTTTGTGAATGTGCTTTACTGTACACACACACACACACACACACACACACACACACACAGTGAAACACACATGCCTCGGTCTGCGTCATTGATTGTGATGACAGAGGAGCTCTTGGAATGAAAAGACCACAAGTTCACAATGCCTGGCCTCAGTCGCCACTCACTAACTAACCACACACTGTCTTCCCTATGCTTGTTTTTTTCTCCTTCCAATCAATTAATTTATGCTGCCTAAGCTCTACGCCCCAAGGTTGCCAATCCTAAATCCAGAAAACAGGGACAGTCATAAAGTTTTTAAACTGGGCAGCCACTGATTTTAAAGAGCAGCTTCCTAGTGTTAGTTGTGCTGCCCTCCCCCAGCCCATTTGATAACTTACATCCACAGACAGCTCCCAATGAAGTGTGGTATAAAAAGATGTGCTGTATTAAAAGTTATTTGCCATGTAAAATTAAAATAGAGCCCACCGGCAAAAAAAGCACTGACTTCCCAGTCTGCAACCATGCCCCCATGTCGGCCCACGAGCCCTGTTTTGTGATGTTACAAAATGAAGGCTGCATGAGCGTGCCCCATTCACTTATAATGGGGTAGATATTGTCAGATAGTTTTATACTATTTACTGTCGGGATTTGCTTAAATCAAAGTGACCGATCGACTAATAGGGACCCTACAAAATTTTGGACATTTTGCAGAAATTTCGGAACTTTTGCTATCGGCAAAACTGGGATTTTCAGTGGATTTTCACTGAGTTCTGCAGACTTTTTTAGGGAACTGCAGAAAAATGCATATAAACTGCAGAATTAATTCTATCCACAGTTTAATGAACTGTCAGTGAATGAGTGCGTGCTTGTACAACCATGCAGTCATTCACTGGGAATACTGGGACTAGATGGGGAATGAGTCCGTGAACTGCCAGCTGTTGTTTTTGTGGATTGAGGAATTCAGGCTAGGAAGGAGGGTCTGCTAGACACTAGGGAAATAAAATGCTTTTGGGGGCCATGATCGGTGGGTGGGGAGGCCACTAGACACCAGGAGAGTCTGAGGGAGGGATTGGAGGTATTTATTTATTTACTGGTACCCCTGATCAGTGGAGGTGAGGTGGATTCATGAATTAAACTGTGATTAAAAAAAGCCTCAGAACTGGCAGTGATCCATTTTGTGGATTTTTTTCCCAGCAGTTTAATAAATTAACCCACAGTTTGTGTATTTATTCTGCAGTTTTAAGGCAGAATTTCTGTGAAAGTTGCGAGAATGATTTCTGAACTTTTACAGAAGCGAAATTTGCACTTTTGTGGAAATTCCGCTGGCAGAATTTTTTTTTTGCACACCCCTAGTCAGGACAGGAGACATGGAAAATCCTCCTCCTCCAGCCAATCAATCCTTCTCAGCTTGGCATACAGACCTCCTCCAAGTCCTCCACTTCTTTCAGGTGGTGACTTGACAACTGTTCGCTGAGGACTGAGCAGCAGCACGTGTGCTGCATTGGGGAGGGAGCAGAATATGCAGCATGGTATGTGCGCCTTTTCTTTTTTTTTTCCTTTTTTGGCAGACCAAAGTTTGCAAAGTTTGTCTGTTTTTGTTAAATGTTCACTCCCTGGGAGAGTCAGGGACTACTGAAAACCATGCAGGTTTGACCTTTTCTCCTGTTTGGGCTGATGGAACTTGCAGCCCTAGTCTTCCATTTCTTCTGTATTGAACAAGCTGAAAAATGTGTCTCCTGATTCAGCTCTTTAAACTTATAAAACTGAAAGCATGGCCTTCTTTCTCTCTCAAGGAGAACATATCTAGCCTGTCCATACAATCCCAACCCTATCTCCTCCCTTCATCATTTTACTTAGTCCCAATCACACCTTCTCAATTGCAGCAATATTATTTTATACTGTGGTGGCCAGAATTGTACATAGCGTTCAAAGTGCTATATTACCAGTGCCCAAGTGTCACACATTTTCATGGCATGATATACAATATTAAAGCTGTTCAGTAGTCTATTATTGTAGCTGTACTATATGCACTGCCACTACACATCTCTGTGAAAGCTCCCATGTCCTATCAAATATGACACTGTTGCTACTACCTGTTTACTATTTAAAAAGCACCCTTGTTCCCTAACCTGAATTCTTTGAACCAAGGTGAAAGCACAAGGATGAAATGGCTTTGTGTGCTGTTTCATTTATCCCCTATGTGAGCACTGGCAGGCACAAGGAGGAGGTGACATTGGTATGGGCTGTTAGTCTACCTTGTGGATTCCTTTGTGGGAGCTTGTTATATATATTTATAAGTGACACTGCAGAGGATCTGGAGGGAAAGGTCTGCCTATTTGCAGGTGATACCTAAATTTGTAACTGGGTGGACATTCTGTGGGGGGAGGGGGTTGGAAAGGATAAAGAGAGACCTGAGAAAGCTAGATGAGTGGTCTAGGGTAAGACAACTTGATCTCAAATAGAAACAGTGCAAAATAATGCACTTGGGGTACAGGAACCCAGCAGTTGAATACAAAATTGGAGGAGTAATATTGACAACTAAGCAGGAGAGAGACCTCGGTGTAATTGTCTCAAATGACCTTCAGGTAGTTAGGCAGTGTTACAAGGCATTTGGAAAGGATAACTGGATGCTGGGTTGCATAGGGAAGGGCATCACCAGCAGAAGTAGGAGGGTTGTGTTACCTCTGTATACGTCACCAGTGATATCTCATCTGGAATACTGTGTACAGTTCTGGAGACCACATCTACAGAAGGACATAGATAGAGTGGAGGCAGTCCAGAGAAGGGCAGCTGGGGGGGGTCTGCAACCAAAAAAATATGAGAAGAGATAGAGGGAACTCAATTTGTACACTCTGGAGGAAGGGGGGATATGACAGAGAAATTTAAATACATAAATGGGGTGAATAAGGTACAGGAGGGGAGTATTTTTCAGATGAAGATGTGCTCAAGAACAAGGGGGCATTCTGTGAAGCAGGAGAAGGTAAAGTCAGGATGGATATAAGAAAGTTCTGCTTCACAGAAGCAGTGGTGGATCCTTGGAACAGGTTTCCTGCTGAGGTAGTTGGGGCTAAAACAGTGGAAGGATTCAAGAAAATATGGGATAGGCATAAGAGAATCTTAAGGGTAATGAAACAAGGGGTGGGTGGAAGAACTGGGGATCATGTCGGGTCTGTGAGGATACTATAGGTAGGGTTAAATGGGAAGAATGGGGGGACCAAGCAGTTATTATCTGCTGACAAATTCTCTTTTTCCATGTTTCTATTTATTCAAGTTTATATCAGATAGGAACTAACCAGTTAGCATCGGAGTTCCTCGGACTCAGTTCATCAGCGACTCCTTCCCTTCATTCACTCAAACGCTCATAATAGGGAGTCAAATCGAGCAGCATAACAGTGTGGTAAACCCTTTGTTTTTTGCAGGAGGCATTTTATTGACTAGCTTTCCCTTAAAACAGGTTTTTAAAACTGAAAATTAACTTTAAAAAGCAGTAAGTGACCTCTGATGCCACTTTCAGTTTTGGGGCTCAGTGTGAAATTTAATTCCTCCACTGTGCAAGTGACAAAGAGCCCAAGGTGGACGTGACACAGACAGAGTCAGTATCTGCCTGGTGTCAACCTGAAAGAGGCCAGAGACCCAGAAATACTGCACATCCACACACTATGTACCTACCTAGCTAACAGCTAGCTAAAATTACAAACACCGCTCACTGCCTTCCACTTCAGTCTTGACGGCTACCTCTCCCCGCCTTTCCCCCTTCTACCTGCCTACCCCTTTGCCCTCTCTCCCTTTCCTCCCCCCCCAGGCATTTCCTGGCTTTTATCCCTCCCCTTTAGAGTTCTTACCCTCACCCTCTACCCTCTGACAATGGCCCTCCTGCCTGCATACTTCCTTCCCTCTCACCTGCAGCACTTATTTCAAAGATTGCCCTTGGCTGGTATGTCATGCTACCTAACACTTGGCACATTTTGAATTACTGGAATTTCCTAAGCCTCAATCTCTTACTTCTTTTTATTGTGTAACTATGTATTATTATGTTGACCTTTGTATGTATGTATACCCCCCATTCCTTCAATGTGGAACCTTTGTAAACGAGCGGTTCCTGCTCAAAGGTATTTGTAATCCTAGATTTCAATAAATAAAAAAAATAAAATAAATAAAAAATATTGTATATAAGGGGTCAGCAAACTGACAGGGAAAGCCAGCACTGAGGAAAACTGGGGGTGTACTATTAGAAACAGATACAGGAAAAGGAAAATCATGCATTTACCACTCTACCACTTGCTATATTGCTCAAGAAGGGACATATCAATGCTTAGATAAAAATATGTCTATTTATTTAAACTGCCATGGCAGTCTAAAAAAGCATTTGTCAGTGCTAAGATTGGTTGAGATTTACCTTCCGCCGGTAAAATTCTGGTGGAATTCTGATTTTGTTTCTGCCAAATGTCATGAAAACATCATGACATTTTGTCAAAGTTGTGATTTTGGTAATTGCTGTCTAAGTTAAAATGTACTGTCCATGTAGCACCAACTTTACTGTAATAACTTCACCAAGATATTACAGAAGTGTACTAATTTTCAGATCTCTGTCTTTAACGGTGACTGAGCTACAAGCCTCCATTTCAGAAATTTGAAAATTACATTTCAAAATGATGTAAACTAAATGTATCTGTCCAGATTAAACCAAATTAGGTATGATTACTTTACCAAGGTCCATACAGAAGTGTACCATGTTTCGCATCCCTGTCCTTAAAGGTGACTGATTTATAAGCCTGCAAACTTTCAGAAATTGTAAAATTACATTTAAAAATAATGTAAACTGCAGAATTTTAAGCCCCCTTAACATTAACACTAGAGAACAGAATATTACCAATTTCGTTAGGTTCATTGACCCTAAATACTAGGCTTTGAGGCCACTCCCATGGTTTAGCAGCAGAATATTGCACTCCCATGTTGATGACCCAGGTTCAGAAGAAAGCCCAGGAGGTCATGTCAGGAGGCAAGCCGTGGTCGAGACAGCAGCTGGTTGGCAGTTCATCTTGATTGGAGACTATCAATAGTGTGTTCTATCAACACAACAACCTCTGCAACTGAGCCAGGGAGCTTGCTCCTGTTGCAAGGAAGCTGTGACTGGACAAGGCTGACAGAGGTATCGCCCCCAGCGGGAGAGAAAGGAGGGACAAAATGTTGCTGAAAAAAACAGTAGTCTGCTGCATGATGGCTAGGTTTAGCCTCATTAGGGTATAACCCTGTGAACATGGTATATCCCTGAGAGACGAGCTGCCAGCCAGGAGAAAAAATACTATGAAAAAGAAGAGGGACTATGTTTGTCCTCTTTCTAAGTTCTTGCTCAAAGGCTGGCCAAGTTATAAGCAGCCAAAGATTCTAAAATAACATCAGTAATTAAAGTTGAATTTCATGAGCTTTTGTGAAATTGTGGAATGTTGTGATACTTTTGTCAAAGCCATGTCCATATGTTTTTCCCAGTCATACACTTGAGTTGCCATTGTAGAGGAAGGTAAAGGCTGGGTAAAGTAAGCAATAATACCTGACAGGGTGGGTGAAATTGGGCAATACCAAACCGCCCATGGGTGTAATGAAGCCCGACGCTGCAGGCGGAGGTCCTTATAGCTCCTGGAAGGTCTGGTATTGCCCAATACCGCCCACCCTGGAGGGTATTATCCTGCTTAGAAAATGGGCTTCTTTGTACATTTTAATAAAGTAATAAAATAACAGAGGAAATTATTGTGAAAAAATATATATAAGCACTACAACATTTTCTTTTCGTTAAAGTAGTCCCTGGTTTCTGTGCTGTCCCATCTTACGTTGCACCTCCCTCCCCACAGAGCCATTCTCTTGTACATATGCCCCCCATTTCCAGACGAAGAGACAGTTTCTAAACATTTTGCCCCAGTAGTCTCTTAGTGTCGTTTTTTGAGTTTTTAATAAATAAAATGTTTTACCAGTTTTCTTTTTTTTTGAAATTCAAGTTTATTAGTTTTAACAAAGCATATACAAACATATAGTTGTACATTAGTGTCATAAATCCAGTTATGGTATAAACAAAATACAAAAAAAACCAACCCCTCCCTAACACCCACCCCTCCTTCTCCCCCTCCTAAACAAACCCACCAAACCTCCCTACTACCACCCATAACATACCCACCCTCCACCCTACTAAAGCCCTTGTAGAGTGTGCAAAATCATTGTATGTTTGGCTCTATCAACAAATTCACTACGGAACTATAGCTTGATCATGTAGTCAATGTCGCCTGAAATAAATGGAAAAAAAGGGGAGAGGCGAAAACCTTATTGGGCATCAGAGAAGACATAGAGAGGTCACTGGTGTAAATATAACGCATATAATTTGCCCCATTTTTGTCAAATAAATCCATGCGGTTACGAGAGCTGGCCATAAGTCTGTCCATATTGAAGTAACTTGAGAGTTCTGTCAACCATTCAGAATAGGTCAGGGTCAGCTGGTCAATCCAGTGTTTAAGAACCAGTCTTTTGACCACTATAGACACTAAGGCCATGTGATATCAACGTTCCAAGCAGTCTATGGTGGAATAGTCACCTAAAATGCAAATATCAGGTGTAAAGAGATTGGTAAGGCCAAGTATAGGGTCGAGCTTGTCCTGAATAGAGGTTCATAAGGGGGCAACCTTTGTACAATGCCAGAAAATGTGGAGGGCGTTCCCTTCACTAAGTGAGCAACTGGAGCAGAGGGGAAGAGACAGTTTATTGAAACGGAACAGTTTATTGGGAGTATAGTGCATATTGTTTAGTATGTAATATTGGGTAAGTTTAAATCTATCTTGGGTGTGGTATCTGTGTAGGTCTTTCCATATACGGGCCCAGTTGGGAGTAGACTCTGGGAGCAAGGAAAGCCAGATACTGGAACCTTCAAGTGACTTTGGGAATTTGTAGTCCAAAAGGTGGGAATATATTAATGAGATGGAATGTGGTTTGGAGGCAAGGGTAAAAATATGGGAGAGAAAGGGGTGGACCTTAGGGTCACGAAATTCTAAGCCAAATTTAGTGGCTATAAGATGTCTTAATTGGTATATCTTGAAGATCTTATTATTGGGAATACCAAGTTTAGCTAATATGCTTAGGGATGAAAGGAGAGATCCTTGATCATAGTAACATTCGAGATTGGTTTCCTTGATATGTGGGAGCCACTCAGGAGTAATTATCGAGTTGCCCAGTTTAATATTAGGGTTGAGAAAAAGGGGTTGGGCTAGATCCGTTTTAGGAAAGATTTTAAGGAAGTATAAGCATTGAAACAGGGATTTGAGAGATGTGATAATTGTTTGATCAGATAGCCAGTGTGAAAGCACCGAGGTGGGAGTATAGAAAATTGCCTGGGGGTCTATTTTAGTCTCTGAGAGAATCTTTCTTTCAATTTGGAGCCAGATCGGGGAAATGGAGTCAGTGTGAGTTGAATACCATTTACCTAGTTTGGAAAGGTGGGCAGCCCAATGATAAAGTATTAAATTAGGAAGTCTAAGGCCACCTTTGTCTTTGGGAAGGGATAATTTAAGGAAGGAGCGTCTAACTGCTTTCCCTCGCCAAATAAAATTTGAAAAGATGGTATGGAATTGTCTTAAATAAGAGAGCGGTAACCAGAGACCTAATAGATTAAGGGGGTAAAAGATATGGGGAAGAATGTTCATTTTAATAATGTTAATTCTACCCCAGAGAGAGATGGGGAGGTTAGACCATCTTTGTAAATCTAATTGGATATGGGTTTTAAGATCGTCTAGGTTGAGTTTCCTAAGTAGAAGGGGGTCTGAAGCAAAGTGGATACCTAGGTATTTAATTAATTTAGGGGACCATCTCATACCAAACTTACTGAGTTCATGTTTATATGTACAGGAATTCAGCAGGAATATTTCAGATTTTGAGATGTTCAATTTATAATGGGAGAGGTTGCCATATTGAGTTATAAGTTGAAGTGCGTGGCCTAGGGAGATAACAGGGTGAGTGACATGGAGTAATATGTCATCTGCATAGGCTGAGAGGACTAACTCCTGTTGGTGTAACAAACAACCTTGAATGACTGTGGAAGCTTTAAGTTTAAGAAGAAGAGGTTCAAGATACAGGTTGAATAAGAAAGGTGAGAGAGGGCAGCCTTGTCTAGTACCAGTGTGGAGGTGGAAGAGAGAGGAGAACACCCCATTACAATATATCTTGGCCGAAGGGGATTTATACAAAACCTGGATCCATTTGAGGAAAGAGGGTGGGACGCCCATTTTGGTCAGGGTAGCCCAAAGGAAGGACCAATTGACTCTGTCAAATGCTTTCTCAGCATCTAGTGAGTTCAGGGCCATTGGGAGGTGGGATGTTTGGGCAGCTTGAGAAATATGAGAAAGGGTTCTAAGATGGTCTGCTGGGGAAAGAGATTGCACAAAACCAGCTTGCTCCGGACTAATGAGGTGAATCCAGGTTTTTTTAATCCGTTCGGCCAGGATCTTGGAGAGAATTTTCATATCATTGTTTAGAAGAGATATAGGTCGGTAACTCACTGGGTCAGTGGGGGTTTTATCGGGTTTGAGGATTAGAACAATGGTGGCCTCGAAAAGTGTAGGGTCCAAAGTATCGGTAGTGAGGATATAGTAATATAGCTTAAGGAGTAAGGGGGCAAGCTCCTTAGAAAATACCTTGAAAAAATTCGAGGGAAACCCGTCTGGCCTGGTGCTTTATCTGGGGCCATGGAAGTAATAGCATCTTCTATTTCAGAGAGAGAAATAGGGGAATTCAGGGTTTCTTTATGGGAAACCGAAAGTTGGGGAATATTGAGGTCTGCCAGATAAGTTGAGATATCTGAGGAAGATGCAGAGATGGGGGGGTACTATAAAGGGCTCTATAGAAATCTTCAAAAATCTGTAATTTCCTGGGAGGTTTTAATGAGGCCTTCGGGGGATTGTAGGGCCGAGATTAGTCTGGAGCTTTCTAACGCATGCAATTTTAAGGCCAGGAGTCTGCCTGCCTTTTCACCTTGTTCGATATATTTAGATTGGGTTCTAATGAAACTATATTCAGCTTTTTCTTTAAGAAGATCCGTATATTCGTTTGTGACTGCTAAAAGGGCTTCAAGGGATGGCAAAGTAGAGGAGGGGGAATAAGAGCTTTCAAGCTCTTTGATCTTGGCCATTAATAGGGAAGCACGAGCTTGTCTAGTTTTTTTCCTTGTCGAGGCCAATTTAATCAGTTCGCCTCTTAGGTAACATTTTAGGGAGCACCAAATAATGTCAAACCGCGGGGTAGAGTCAATATTGTTCTCGAGGAAGTTAGAGATGAGAATTTTGATGTGAGCCACCAACTGGGGATCTTTGAGGAGTTGAGTATTGAGCTTCCAGACAGTGTCCCGTTGAAAATTAGGATCAGGGGAAATTCTAGCCTAAACTATAGCGTGATCAGAGAGGACAATTGGTTCAATACCAGTCTGAACAAGGCCGGGGAGAAGGGATTTACTAATCAGAATGTAGTCTATTCTGGACCAGGATCCGTGAGGTTGACAGAAAAAGGTGAAGCAACGCAGGGAGGGATTGGAGAGACGCCAAGGGTCACACAACCCAAGTATATGCAGAAAGTCTAATAGGGACCTTTGAATTGGATTGGGTGGACGACTTGAGTCTGGAGCTTTGTCTAGGAGATGGGACAGTGGTACATTCTAGTCTCCACCTAATATAAACTGGGAGGGAAGAAGGGCACTTAATTTATCTGCCAGGACCATAAAAAATTCAGAACTACCTCCTACTGGACCGTAGATTGAGCCAAGAACGATGGTACCGTTATTAAGGGATCCTTTGACCAATATGAATCTGCCTTCTGGATCAATTACTGTTGTATCCACTAGGAACGTGACATAGTTCTTAACAAGGATGGCAACACCCCTACTGGAGCCCGACCCATTCGCAACAAATACCTGTGAAAAGCCAGATCTAAGCAACCATTTAGACTCTGAATTGAGTACATGAGTTTCTTGTAGCAGTAAAATATCGGTTTGAAATAGGTCACAGTGATTAAATACTTGGGTTCTCTTGATTTTCTTTCTGAGCCCACGTACATTCCATGATGCAATTTTGACAGAGTTTATAGCCATTTTAAAAACAAAAAGTTATAAAGACAGTCAATAGAACCCACAACTATAATCCAGAACAAACAGCACACTCTAAACCCAAAACCCCGACCCACTGTAACCTGCCAAAAGTGACCTATTACATATTGCTGTGCCATAAATAAACAAATCAGGTCAAAGCTAATACGAAACATGGGAAAAAATAGACAGAGTAACCAACCCGACCCCCTTTTATAACCCACTACTAACTCTATCCAACTATATACATCCTGGTACCAGGCAGACTCAATCAAGAATTGAGAAAAGGCATGGTAGAAGCCTGAGAGCCAGAACCCCATAGTAAATCCAGCATGCAACTTGCTGCTAACATTATGTAAACTGAGGGGTCTACAAGAGACCAGACATACTAAGATGTTATTCAACCCAATAAGACAAATCAAAAATAGCCCCACATGTGGACCTGGATTTACATACCCCCCTTCTCTAAGTTCGCAATGCAACTCTTCAGTGCAGTTACAAACGGCTCAGGAGCCACCCCCCCCATCAGCCCCCATCATATCCATTGAAAAAGCATTTGCGATTGCGAGGGATGATCAGCTGCTATTTATAGAGGAAAGGCTTCAAAAGATACACTCACCTCTTTAGTCGGGCTGTTAGAGGGATCTGTAAGTTGGCAGGGGCGGCGAGGGCTGAACTCATTGCCACCACGAATGTGGAATGTTTCCCGAGGAGCGATTATGAAATGGGACCAAGCGGTCCCTAGCTGAAAAAAAAACGGGCAAAACCTTACAGCAGCTTCTGTTTTGTTCCGAGCAGATGACGAGGACCAGAGAAAACGCGGCCTATTCTGACCTCCGCCTGGGCCACCGAGGATTCTCCACGCGTCAGGATGACGCTGGAACTAACCACCCAGGTAAATTAACATTAGTAACCTTAAATATTCAGACTGAAACAGCGCCTTAACTGTTAAGTTGGGGACTGAGAAATCAACTGTTTTGTTTAAAGAGGTTGGGGAGTTTGACTGATAGGTCCTTGTAAGCAGAGTCCGGGGAGTCGTAGCTTTTGGAAGTGTCCCCAATCGTGACTTTAAGGGTAGCAGGATACAACATTCTAAAAGGGATGTCTGCCGCAATAAGCTTTTGGACGACAGGATGAAATGCTGTTCTCTTCAGTCTGGTTTCCTTAGGAAGATCTTGAGCTATGCGTAGTTTGGCCGATCCCCACATAATGGCTTGTAATTCTCGAGATTTGGTAAAAACATGCTGCTTTTCAACATAGCTGAGGAATTTCACAATCATCGGTCGCGGGGGAAGAGTTGGAGGAGGTCTAGGTCTCAGGGATCTGTGCGCTCTTTCCAGGTGATAGTGGGGATTGAGAGGTGAAGGACCCACTGTTTTGGCTAGAAATTTTTGGAGGAAGGCGATGGAGTCGAGGCCTTCTTCAAGCTCAGGGAGACCCAGAATGAGCAGGTTGTTTCTCCGACTGCGACCCTCCAGGTCTTCCATTTTTAGTTGTAATTTTTTGACCTGTTGATTTAACGTGACCAAACCAGATTCTGCCTTAGTTTTCCATTGTTCCAGAGAGTAGATTCTAGCCTCTGAGTCAGACACCCTCATGGTGAGAGAAGAAAGGTCTCCCCGAATGGATTTAAGCTCCGAGGTAATATCTTGTAATACCTCCTTCAAAGGTGTTAATTCCAGTAGAAATTTCTCCTCAGTTAGAAGATTTGTTGATGGTGCCTTATCGCCCGTTTTATCGGGGGTGAGACCGAGTTGATTCCTCGCTTTTAGGCAGCTTTCAGGAAGTAGCGGTGGTGTATGCGGATTGCGGCCTGTTTTTTCTCCGTCTCCATCCTTTTTAATATTAGAGGGATGTAGAAAGAAATCGCCCTAAGGCCAAAAGGCGGAGTAAGATGAAGCAGTAGATATATGAATTGCTGAACTTGTTCTTCAAGAATCGCAATTTAACTTAGATAAAGCTGACGGGAGTCAGGAGCTCCAAGCCTCTGCTGCTGCTCAGGAAGTTAGCATCACGTGACCATCTTACCAGTTTTCTTGTGTTTCTTCTTTCTGAGGTCGGAAATTGCGGCTGTTAAGACTGGGAGCGTTACCCTGTGACGGCTGTGAGCGAGATGCAAGACAACTGGAGCGGAAAGGGAGCTGGTGTCAGCTTATTTTATTTTTTTTTAAAGTAAGTTTCAGAAGCTATTTTCTTAAGATGATGCAGTGAATGTGATGGGTAGCGGAGCCTGGGTGTGGGGGGAGACTGCATGCTGTTCGCAGTCAAGGAATGTCGCAAACAAAGCAGGCTGCAAAAAGAAAAGAAAAGTGCGCTTTATACTACGCGATCGCAAGTCCAGGTTACTGTTCTTTATCCCCTTTACTGGATGGCAGCAGGACAGCGATCAAAAGTACAGGGATTTCTATTTTTTTCTTTCTTTTCACACAGCAGTCAGTTCTTCAGACCACTCAAGTGTCCCGATTTTTTTCAGATGCTGGCATCCCATTTTTGGCCCACCATTTCAACTCCTGCTCAATCTGCTGCAGCTGCCGTCCTCTCTGGATGTTATGGTAAACAACAGACCCTGGTGCTGAGGCAGAAACATCAGGTAAGGGGAGGCGTCTATGGTGTGTTATGGATAACCGAGCTGTTGGGGAGAGAGGGAATGACCAAGTAAGCATTGTTTTTAAAATGGTGATGCTAAACTTCCTTTTTGCTGTGAGAGGTATGCTCTGACAGCGGAGCCAAGTTTTGCTACTTTTGCACCTGAGTGCCATGCCAAGACTCCCGACCACCAGGAGAAGGAGAGACATTTTTAAATTCTCCCTGATATGGCACACACAGAAGCAGCTACATTAGCTGTATTTCTCTCACAGGAACTTAGAGTTGACAGCAGGTGGCAAGCTGGATGAGAAGGTCGTGAGAGCACAAACAGAGCCGCCGCTACAGTCTTGCAGGTTTTTTTTTAGGTTTGGGCTCACATTTTTTTAAATAAACAGCTGGATTCTGAGCGCGGGGTTACATTTTTGAAAAGGAAGGCATTGGCAGTGGAGTTGTGGGAAGTGGGGTCATGCTTCGTTTTGGATTCAGTCGCCAGAGGAGTGTACGGGAGCTGAGCAAGCGGTAGAAGCAGCGCAGTTGATTAGTGTAGTGCAGTGTAAGGTATACACCACGGCTGCTCCTTTTTTTTTTTTTATAGAAAGAGTTTTTCTTTCTTAACTTACATTGGGTGACTACTGCCATGAGTGCCGTTGTTGGGGGGGTGAACACTCACTCACTAAGTGAGATAATAAAATGACGGCGATTTAAAACTCATGCCCAATGTTTTGGCCAATGAGGAAGCGGGGTGGGCAGAGGGATACTTAACTGGGTGAAGTGTCAGTTTGGCTGGTACTTTTAATACCCGGGCTCTGTTGTCTGATAGATGCCCGCCTTGCCAGGGGTATCAGCCAATCAGCCTGGGATTTTTCCATCCCATTTTCTAAGTGACAATAAGGTAGCATGCATAGGAGGTTCAATAGTAGAAATATGGAGGTGCTAAGTGTCAGGTCACTGCCTGGAGTGATGTACCACGAAGAATGGCCATGGAGATCACTGTGCACTAGCCTGACATCTTGCAATACACCAGCTATGCACTAGAGGTTACTGATTTAAGGACTTTTGGAAGCAGATGCAGCATTGTTTCTGTACAGTGCCACCTGCTGACTCTTTAACAACCCTGTGGATAACAATGTATATTTTTGCTGTTTGAAAACAGTGTCACCAAGTGACTCCAAGCCTCATGCATTACAACCAATTGCGACTTATGCCATTGTGACAGAAGTATCTGAATATTAGTTGTGGTGGAGCGTGATACTGGGCATCACTGTCACAGGAGTGCTGGAAGGGTATTGCAGGGCCATGATGCTAGTGCAGGTAAGGTGATTCAGTGGTGATAAGTATACTGTGAAAATTAAATTCCACGAGTGAAATTCTAGTGGCATTACCTATTATGCATCCATGGATTTTTGAGAAAATGTTGCCAATTAGTAATTTCTAAAGTATCCATGCTAATTTTTAACCTACTGAACCACATCTATCCAGTTTATTTACATTCCAGGTCATATTTACTTTGATAAGCATGCCAAATCTTGAGTGTATACCTACAATAGCAGTGGAGCTATAAACATCCAAATATTTTGAAAAAATGTCATACACTTTAACAGATAATTAAATTCAGAATTTTGAACTCCTGTAACTTACAGTTTACACAACCACTTACCTATTTAGCTGTTTCTATGACTCTTTCAAGAAAGGCTGGGGGACATTTTCAAAAGAGATGCACCAGCTCATCTCAAAGAAATGCACCACAGTGTGATATTGAAAGGGTGGAGATATGTCGCGTATCTCTGGCTGCACCCAATTGCAACCATAATGTATGTGGCGCATCTCCAGGGGGCGTGCCTATGAATATGCGGCATATCCCCATATTCAGCTGAGATGCACTGCACATCTGTCACACATGTCGGAGATGTACCGCACAAAATTAGGCAAGGTAGAAACATGCCTAATTCCTGGCCACCCACAGGCGAGCTGTTGTACTGCACACAGCAGCACAGCAGCTGCCAGCCCCTACAGCCCAGTGGCACTTCCCCATCTCCGAAACCCGATTGTGGTGGAAACCATGAAATCAGTTGTCCCTGGACCCTGGTAGTCTAGTGGCACCCCTCATCCCATCCCTGAACCTAGTTCCCCATAACCATAACCATGCCCCCCTGTCCATAATGTAGGGACCCCCCTCCTGTCCCCATCCCTGTATGAATTAAAATACAAGTAGTTCCCCTGTTCTGGTTCCATAGTTCAGTGTCCCCCCTCCTGTCCCAATCTCAAGGCTGAGGAATGACGGCTTACAGTACACACTAAGCCCATTGGTCAACAGTGTCAACCAATGGGCTCGTAGTGCATACAGTAAGCTGTTATTCATTGACAGTTCAGTCAGCAGGTAGCCATGGAGGTTTGTATGAGGGCTGTGCTGCTTGCCAGCTGACTGGCCAAAAGGCCATGCTGGGATGGGGAGAGCAGGATGGGCTGGGAGTGTCTGAGTGGGTGTGGGGCCACTACATTATGGAAAAGTGGGCAGGGGATGAATTTATTTTATTACAAACTGGGGTCAGGACTGGGAGGGGGACACTGCACTATGAAAAAGAGGGCTGGGATCACATTATTATATGTATGAACGGGGATCAGAATGAACAGGGCTGGGGTATGCTTCACACGGGACTGGGCAGGGGGGAGGCTACCTGGCGCATCCTGCCAGGTGCATCCCTGCAGATGGCATGCAAATGAGGCCATAATGACATGCAAATAGCCTGTTTGTGCCTTACATGCCTAATAGCCACATTTGCATTTTCATGGTTGAATATCTGGTATTCAGGCCATCCTGGGGGATGCGCTGGCATATTGTCAGCGGCCCCCATTTGCGCCATGTGCAAGCATTGTTATATTCAGACGGGATGTGCAATCGCGCATCTCATTTGAATATAGCATTGTTTTGCACCAGCCCATTTATTTGGGCGGCGCATCTAGATGCACCGGGCATTCCCCAGCCTTTGAAAATGTGGGCCGCTAAATATAAATTTTAAATTATCTAGCTTCAAAGGTGGCTAAGATGTAAGCACTGAATTATTTTCAGACATTTTCATATGAGTAATAAATTACTAGTCT
The DNA here is from genome assembly GCA_016271365.2 of Neoceratodus forsteri. Taxonomy (NCBI): domain Eukaryota; kingdom Metazoa; phylum Chordata; order Ceratodontiformes; family Ceratodontidae; genus Neoceratodus; species Neoceratodus forsteri. Next base: position 1,162,071,328 of record CM057455.1, on the reverse strand, counting down.
TTGAGCCCCTATAACTTCCTCACCACTCCTCCAACTGTCGAGAAACATGACAGCCTTTTAAGACCCCTTCAAAGCAATACAGATGCCAAATGTCAGATCTCTAGATATAATACTGACTTATGACTAAGGCCATTGGTTTTCAGTTTTTACTGGAAAACCTAGTAAAATTCCAGAATACAGACTTTCTGCACACTGGTAAAAACATTGACTTTCACAGAATCTGGCATTTTATACCAGATCAGTAAATCTACGGAATGTATGTTTTTGTTATAATTGCTTCCTACGCTATTTTCAATTTGCTTCATTTAATGCTCTGTTTAGTAAGCCTTCTTTTATTCTGATTATTTATACACATATTAAAAGAATGACAGTAGAATCCAAGTAAAATCCAGAAATTAGACAGTCACTGGTGCAATTCCTGGAATTTCAATTCCTGAAAATGGAATTTCATTATTTTAATCATTGTAAATCAGTAGCCTTGTTTATCACCAAGTAACAAAGTTCAGAACTAGAAAATTTCACAAAACTTCATGAAATTGTGTGGAAATTTGTAAAAAGTCTGTGAAATTGGAATCTGCATATTTCACCCACACTTACTCAATGCCAAATGTTTGCTTACAGTGCAACAGGGCTTTAAAGAGCTTCTGATGTTATTGGGACTACTCCAAAAACATTATATCTAGACACTGTTTAGCTCATATTTTACCCTTTATTGAAATTGTCACCCTCATTTTGTTTATTACTAAGGATATTTGCATGGAAACAGGATCTCTTCCCTGCTTTTTCTGTCTACTTCCTGCAGTCAGTTATGTTTATGGCGTCCCAATCTTTCGCTGTAGAGATAATTATGATGTCATAAACAGGGCAATATCAAGTCATGTGTAAACAAGCAGACAAAGCTAATAAAGTCCAAGGGACAGTAATTATGCTTTTATGTCACTTCGCTCAGTAATAAAGAAAAAAGGGAAAAGAACTGCACAAAATGTAGTTCTGGCTGAATGGTACAGAGGGTAAAAGCACAGAACTGTAAAACAGTGGGTTGCAGGTTCAGCTCCTCTCAGGGCAGAAACAAACAATGTTGTCTAAGGAAATCTGCACTACCGTAAATGTGTAAACAGGCCAGTAATGTGGCGGGCTGAGGTACTGGATACCTCACCTCCTGCCATACTGGCAGCTTGGGTCTGAGAATGGACCAAGGCTGTGTACTGCTGCTTTTCTGCCACCTAGTGGGGGGAGGGGTTAGGTGGCACAGCAGCGGTCCCCAGAACTGAAAGTCAAGGCGGGCATTGAAAGCATGCACTGTTCTCATGGTCTACGTGTGTGACTGTGCACCATTGCACACTGCCAGCTCTGACTCAAGGGGAGTAATAGGCAGAAAAGAACCCCTGTCTGCAGGATGATGCTGCAACCCTAAATGCACCACACTGCCACATCCATGGCACTCACTCACACAACAAAGCAAGAAGGGGATGGAGGAATTCCAGGGGGTGGGGATGAAGGGGGCTGGGGTTTGACAGCAGAAGGGGGCTGATGGGATGGGCAGGAGGATAAGGTCCATATAAGAAACAAGGGTTGCAAAATATTTGAACAATAAACTGAACTGTGTCTATCACTCACATTTTTCAAAGTTATCCAACTGGTATCAGGGGTTCTTTAAAGGGAACATAAATAATGTGTAATTTAAATCAACTATTGCTGTTTTTTTTTCTGTTCAGAATTGACAGGCTAACATATTTGAAGTCAAATAGGTACTTCTTGTCTGTAACTGGGGGAACACACATGCATACACGTACATGACACATGCGACACACACACACATATTATAGCTTATGCAATTTAGGTAATATCCCTGGTAGTCTGTAGGGACATATACCTCTCTTTCTGTTGTTTAGGCCCTGGGTCTATGCATCCTTGCTGGCCTCTACTTCCTTAAGGCTTGCTGAAGATGTAGCTCCCTACTGTGTGCTCCATTACAGGTTTAGCTGTGTGGTCTCATACTGGCGGTGGCAGACTATTAGCCCCTGAACAGGCATACCCTGTCCTGCTTTAGTAACACTCGTTATGTAGACTAGATAGCTTTAACGCTGACTGGTGCCACAAACACTATTGCTAGCTAGCTCCCATCTGTTATGTGCTTATCCTGCATTTTCATACGGGAGCCTGAACATGGCTACCACAGTAATACTCACAGAACAGGCAAAGTGTAGTAAAGTGTGAGGCAGTTATTAGTGTTACAAAAGCTGTTCTCCCACACATTCTTGTACAGCCATTTTATTGTTGCACTGCAATCTAACATTTAGACTCCTTTAACCTGTTTCCCCTGTCCCACCCCTATTCCCGCAGAACCTCTCCATGACCTTGGTCTACCTCCCTTCCCCCAACCCATTCTCATCTCACCTCCCTCCATTTTAGCCCCTGCATACTCACTTCCTGGGTAGGATTTTGTTTACCCATTGTTGTTATGCTGTAACCTGATCTTAGTAACCCTTAGGCAGCCCCCACTTATCATTTTATTTGTATTCCTTAGACACCTCCTCAGTTTGGACTGCATGGATCCCTGCATGGTTGCAAGGGTGCCACTTCAGTCCTTCCCGCCCTCAAGCCCATTGTCGGCCAGAGAAAAGCTACAGGTATGGGATCATGTTGCTTCGGTGTTTGGCCCCATTGCTCAGCTGGATACTTAATTAAATGCAAGATTCCATTGGCATAGTACCACTGATAGTTCTCTGATGCATCATGCTACTATGCTGTGGTATACAGAATTTAACACATTGCAGTAAACCTCAGCCAGGATAAACTACTACTTAACACAGATAAAACTAAAGTTGTGATCTTTTCCCCTAATAACAAGACCTCCTCTGCTACCCGCATCCCAAACTATTCACCCTGCTACAGTAGGTGATATACTAAAGATTGAAAATAGCATAAAATACCTTGGTCTTTAGATTGACAGTAAACTGTCCTTCGTACCACACGTTGAGATATTATGCAAAATACTAAGAAGTAGGACAGGCTTTTTTTATCATAACAAAACGTGCCTTCTACAGACCGTAGGAAAGAACATACAGTAGTACAAGCCACATTCCTTCACTTAATGGACTATGCGGATGCTATCTATGGCAGCTGTTCGCCATTGCATTTACACAAACTAGACATATTATACCACAGAGCCCTTAGATTCATCATGGAGCTTGAACCTAGAGCACACCATTGTATCCTATACAACACCGTAGAGTGGACTTCATTATCCACTAGAAGATTAAAATATATATATGTGGGCCTTCAAAGCAGTCACAAATGATGTCCCAGCATATATGTCTGATCTCTTAAAAAAGTATCACAGCACATACACTTTAAGAAAGAATAATGATATACTTTATGATACTCCAAAAGTCCATACTAATTATGGCAAAAAGGCCATAAGCAGTATTATCTCAATATCATGGAACACACTGCAAAAAGAACTTGAAACTCACCAGCGCAGTCAGCCGTACAATGTTCAAAACCATGAAAAAATATGTTTCAAACCATGTATATGCAATGGTGCAGTCCCTTGAATGCTTATACAATCCTATATGTTCTACTATAGTAGTCATACACTAATAATTCACCTTCTTGCCTGTTACGTTTCACTTTTTTTTACTTGACTTATTCCACCATTACTCTTCTGTCTATATATGGTTCATGCTATTTGCAAATTGTATACACTTATTTATATCCTTTGCTAAAACTGTAACCAATGATTCTTCTACATTATACTATTATTATGTTTTGTACTGCACTACTCATTGTATTACACTGAGTATTGTTTGTATCAATTATATTTACTGTGTATTGTTTGGATCACTTTATGCTGCCCTACCCAGGACCTCCTTGAAAATGAACTTGCTCAACGGAGCCTTATCCTGGTAAAAAACTAAACTAAAACTAAATTAAACACTGTGAGGCTTGATGTTTATCTTCAAAGCCTGATGATGTCTGTTAGCTGGCTAATGGGCAGAAAACCAATGTGATTGATGGGGCTTTCTCCTTTGAACTACAAGAAGTTTATGCCCATCAGCCAGCTAAACATTGTCATCGTAAGCATTCTCAGCAGTGGCTTTTGAGAGGCAAGCCTCCTGCATTTCTACATCCATTGTTTTATACAGCACACACCTATACAGTAACAATATTTTCACTTTGTGCATGTACGCAAGCAAACATAAAAGCATGGATAGTGAGCACAGTCATATCCTAATCAATGTTTTGTGTGTCTCACTGCACACTTTCTCAAGGTACTGGCTGTAATTAAACACAGTTCATTTACACAGGCCAGTTGAAGGACCAGATAGCATTAAATGAAGGCAGTAAATCTGCAGGCTCAAAAAGATCAACATACCATAAAACTAGTAATTTTCACGCGAATAATTTTTTAGTACAAACACAAATGCAACCATAATTGCATAAACTTAATTTAATGCTTAGTCACTGTCACCACATTCAATACAATGGAAAAAAATGCCAATATCACTAAGTAGCACAAATTTATTTTCATGCTAATAAGGGATTCAGCAAAAATTGCAAAAATTATTGGCAGTGAAAATTTCAAGTCTTACATGACAGCAACTACATAGTAAAACATACATACAAAGAATCAAAAACAGCAGTAACAACCATAGTAATCTTATCAAAGGGAACAGTCCATATTAAATGATTTTAAAAACATTATTAATCTATTTAAAAAAAAGAAAGTACATCAAGCAACAAAAATACATCACATTCACACAACTCACAACAAATTTCATAACATAAGAGCTTTTTGGATTGTCTGGGGAAGCAACAGTGGGGGAAGGGGAGGGAGAGAGCATTGTTACCTAGGTGGTCTTCTTTAGTCATTTTACGGGGCTGGAGAGGATTCAATTGTACTGAAATGTGGAGTCAGAAATTCTGATACTGCTTGTGGCTCTGAGTCCAAGGCCTCAATCAGCATGGAATGGAACTGTAATTTCTGATAATCTGATGGCTGCAGATGGAACAGATTTTTTTTGTTTCTTTTTGTTTTATTTAGTTGTTATTGACCAGGTAAACACTCTAGACAAATAAATGCCTATTTTCTGGTATGACCCAGGAGGTTACAAGTATAGTTTCTTCTTCTTTGTCCTTTGACTACCCTCTTGATCCACTGACCCCAAGCATAATCATCCACCATCCCTGGGGCTCCCACCACTTATTAACTCCATGGGTGAGTGGGTCCCAGTAGATGGCGCGGAGCCTGCAGAGTTGGTGAGTTCATCCTGCCAACAGAGGGTTGTTTTCTCTATTTTTCTCCCTCCTTGTTTGGGCCAGTCTGCATGCAGTGATGTTCATGCACAGCATGAAGACACTGTTTGCCCTAAAAATCTGTATGTGGCTGACAAATGTGTGTAACAGCTGGTGGTGCCATATGTCAAGGTTAGGACAGAAAGACCCACTCACTAGATATACATTTGTTTATATTATATTCATCCAGTGACTCAAAACCACAAACTTTCACTCTAATCACTGCTATATGTACTGCCAATGTTCTGAAGAATAATTCTCTTTATCAGGGCGAATGCATGTCAGCTATTAAAAATAATCCAAAATTATAACATAAATCTAGTATATCATTCTCAGCAATTAATATACAAAACTGTAAATATAAGAGCACAATGTAATAAACTCACTTAGCCAATAATACCTCTTATGTTAGCTTGTAACATATCCAAATATGTCTTTACCCATTATTCCATAAAAATATTTTGCCCAATTGAATATTAAACATATATATGAAAGTTATAACATAACAAGCTATGACAGACAGATACCTTACAGTGCAAGGATTCTAGCTTCAAAAGTTGAGTTCACCTGTACTTGATAAAACAGACCTTTTTAGGCATTTAAAAAAATTGCATTTTTGTGTAATAACTATGTGCAACAAGTTTGTTGCTCCTAAATAATTCCATATTATTTGTCAAGGGAAATTCAAACAGTGAATGTTATATAAATGTAGTATTTTGTTAGTATTGTTAGAATTGTGTTGGTCATGCTGACAGTTACTACATCAGCATTATGTTCAACATTCATGTAATGCAAGTTCAAAAATAAATGATAATAATAGTGATCTGAACTTTAGAGACCTCCATGGCAGCCCTAGTAGATTACCTTGAAAGGGAACTGCAAGGCAATTCCTGCATATACATTTGGTGTATACTCTGTCTAACCAGTGCTACTCTACAATAAAAGGCTCAGAGAAAGTTGAAAGGTAAATGATGTACCAGGTTTTCAAATTAATAGTTTTACATCAATGATACTCTACATTTGTAGTGCACTTAGTTTGGAAGAAAGAATTTACTGGGAAACAAAGAAAGCAGCATCTTCTGCTCTGTGTGCAGGTTGACAGATGAAAGAAAACACTCTGAATTTTGCTGTTTTATACTCTCCTAAATGCCATGCAAAGGTGTGGGCTAGTATCAGTGTTCAGACATACAGCTGTCTGTACCATGTTGTTGCCATCAAACTCCATATTTGAAAAGTCTTGAAATATATAATAAGTGAAAAAATACAGTATAGGTTTATCTTAAAACATAATAGATAATCATTGTCATACTGCACCACGCTTTGTACACATTATCTTGCAGTAAAAAAGATTACAAGTCTGGTGGGAACACCTTACTGTTCCACGCTTGTGGCTGACTCGCATCTTGCGTAAATAAAGCAGCCGAGCTGTCTGCCATACACTACTGCAGATCTTTTGACTGTCAACTTGTTTAACACCATGTGGTGTAACACTCTAATTGGGCTGAGAAAACACGAGAAATGTGAAAAAGTCTCAGATTAGCCAAGGGTAACTGGTCAAATGGGTTGACATATAACACCTAATTAAATAATGTGCTAAATTAAGATATGTTAATTTTATAAACTCTAGTGGACCTTCTAATAGCTCATAACTTAAAAATACTTTATTTTCTTTGGAACATCCACCTCTAACAATTATTTCATTATAAGGTCCTAAGCTAACACCTTACAGGCAGTCCTCACACACCAAGTATGGGCAGGGTCTCAAAGAAGACCCATGGAAAATTTCACTTGCCCCTACCTGGCCTGCATCTGTTCCCCTTCCCCCATCTCTGTCAATCAATGAGTGTGTACTGAATACAGTACAGCACTCACTGAGAGCTCAGTTGGTGGCTGGCCATGGTAGTGAGTGGTGGGCTGTGGCAGTTGCTGGCTCGGTTTGGGGATGGGGGGAGTGAGGTGGTAGGACTCTGCCAGCCGGGGTGAAGGAGTAGAGGTCCAGTAGAAAACAAATGATGTCTTACTATATCATAATAACAGGAGATCAGGGCTTGGGGGGGTGCTAGATCACCAGGGATCATTATTTAAAATAACACAGGGTCGGGGCTGGAGAGGGGTGTCTGTCAGACCACTGAAGACACTCTTAATATAATAAGAGGAGACTGTGGCTTGGGGGGGCTGCTAGATCACCAGGGATCATTATTTAACGTAATGAGGGACCCTGGCTGGGGAAGGGGTCTGCTAGACCACCAGGGATACTATTAATTTAGTAATAGGGGATCGGGGCTGGGGCTATCTGCTAGGCCACCAGGGACTGCTCTGGGACATTGCCGCATGGCCACCCATGGCTTGTAGCAATCTGTCCAGGTACACCCTCTGCTTGGAGCACCACTATGTTTGCCGCAAGTCACTGGACTTTGCCACTGGGACCCTACCTGATCAAGAATCGGGCGCAGGGTCCACGGGCACCAGCAATCGGCACAAGCTGCCTTTCTTCAACTTTTGAAAATTGAGCCCCAGGTTCTTACTTCTGAGCAATAGAAAATTGATTATTTTATTTAATGTATTTTGATGTATTCTTTCTACTTTTATAATAAAATATTTGTTAGTGCAGTGAAACAAGTGGGTTTTCACCTTTTGCTATTCACACTGCTAGTAAAAAAGAACTCAATAGAATTCTAGTATTGTAATGTCAGAAACTGCCAGCTACTTAGGAGCCAATGTATTTCAATAAGAAACAAAATATATTTTTCTATCTTTTTAAAAGAAATAGATATTTATTTCATCAACAAACTTGCCTTTTATGTGTTTACACGATTGTGCACCATTTGTATGATTTTACATTTTTTAAAACAATAATTAGCTTCTCTTTTCCTTTTCCCAAGTAAATTCAGGTAAGGAAGAAAATGTCACCTGCTAAATTATAATAAAAGATAACATATTATCAAATATCACATATTACTATTAAATATATAATATTTTGGTGGTAGGAAGTTTTATTTCACCATAAAAATCTGAAAACAGATTTACAATGTCCCATTGAAATACATTGCCAGTCTTGCCAGTAAAGAGTTTCTGTTGTCATGATATAAGGATTCCATTGGATTCTTTTTTTCACTAGCAGTTGGCAAAAGAAAAATAAAATTATGAAAAAGTAAGTAAAGAAGCATATAAAAGCAAACCAAATTATTTCAGAGGCATCTAAAGACCACAGACCTCCATTCTTTAAGATATATATCCTTACTAAGCACTTGCTCTTTAAATGATTTTACCTCTTCAAGATGAGTGTCAAAAATGGGGGCAGCTGGAGAAAGTATTGTCACTCAGTGACTGGCCTCCTGTTTCCAAAGAGCATTGCTTTGATCTTTTTACTGTTTTAACATTGAAGACACATTTTTTTGTCAGGAACCAGTTTTCCAGTTGCTGGAAGTCACTCTCCAGGTTATTTTTTATCTAATTAATGTCTTCCAAGGATCCATATAAAATGGCATTGTCTAGATAGAGTCGTACCATAGCCCCTCCACAGCTGAGGGGCAGATGGTTTATGAAAAGGGAAAATAGTAGGGGACCAAGAATAAAGCCTTGTGGTACACCATCAGCTATCATCCTAAAATCTGATAAGCCTCTTTACACACTGTTTCTGGTCGGTCAAGTAGTTGTGGAACCAGAGGCAGGACAGGTCATGGAGGCCATTTGCCTTAAAATTGGTCAGTAATAAATCATGATTAACCAAGTTGAATGCCTTGGTAAAGTCGATAAAAATTGCACCCATAGTCATAGCATTCTCCATGGCATTGAGGATGTCAGAGGTCACACGCACCAGTGTGGTGTCAGTGCCATAATTCTTGTGGAAGCTATGCTGTATGCTAGTCAAGGAGTGACTATACCCCAGGTAGGCCTGGAGTTGGTCGTATAACAGCCTCTCCTAGATTGTGACAAATGTGAAGGAAAGAGAGATCGGTCTATCATTTTCAATCAATTATTTCTCTTCGCTTTTGTGGATAGGAATAAGTCCCACTTTCCATTTTTCAGGGACAGTTCAAAGAAGGAGAGATTTACAGATAATATATTTGAGGGGGATTACATTAATGGTTGCTGCTATTTTAAAGAACTGAAGTTCATCAAATTTGAATAAGCCTTCATTTTTTACTCTTTTAAGGAGCTTGAGAACTTAAATCCTGGATACTAGTTTGAAATGGAACTTAGACTGAGGTCCTGGGGTAGGTGACTGGAAGGGAGGCAAGGAGCTATCAGAGTTACCACTTAAGGGGGTCTTAAACCAACCTAAGTCTGTGAAGAAGTTATTAAACTCAGAAACAATGGATAGAGGGTCAGAGAGGACTTGACCTTTAGCAGTTATTTTGCAAGAAGCTGTATTGGACTGACCTTTGAGTAAATAGTACATTTGGGTCCAGCCATTATTGGGATTAGATAGATTTTTAATCTGTAGGGACTTTAGGTAGGATCTATTGGCACCTTTGAGACTAATTTTACAGGTATTTTTAAAATGTCTGTAGGTCTGCCAGTCAGATGCTAGGCCAGATTTCTTACGCTGTTATATTGTTTTATATAATTACAAATATAAAAAGAGTAGTATAATTAAGTAAAGTCTTGCAGCCCAGTGCAGCAGTTGTGCTGTGAGGTGGGTAAAGAGTGTAGTAGCTGTTTCAACACAATGAAAAATGCACAGATGTGGTGAAGGGAATTTGGGGCTGAGTTGTATACAAAAAATATTTACTTCAGCACATTTATGTATATACAGATATGTCACAGAGTTTTCAAAGGAACGTAAGAAACTATTAATTAAAATAAGCAGGAGTACTGGTATATGACATTTAATGGACATATCAGAAATGCTAAAAATATGTTAAAATGATATATAAAATGATATTCTTAGTTGTGTATTTTTAATTTACTTACAGTATCCCCAGAATAAGCCCTATAGGCGAAAAGGGGTTTGTTCAATAAAACACAAGTACTCAAGCCATTTTAGGTGGTAGCCTTTATTGTCTCAGAGCAGCCCACCCCCATCTGGTGTCAGTGTATACACATGTCTGAAGCCTGGGGAATAATATTTGTAACATGCAGGCACTGGTGGCAGAGGCTCACTTAGACTTCATGGCCGTGATGGGGACATGGACTACATAGGGGAGGAGTGGCCTTGCATGTGCAGAAGACCATTAGAGCTGCAGAGAAAAAAGACTTGGTTGGGCACTGATATAAAAGCATTGAGGGTACAGGTAGCCATGGGTAGGGGAGGATTATTGGAGTTGGAATGGCATATAGACTGCAATATCAGAAGGAAGAATCAGACATGGATTTGGGAGAGGTAATCAAGAGTGCAGCAAAGCGGTGTCCCGTGATTTAAGTGAATCAATTTTGGTGACTCAAAAAGAGTGAGTACAAAAGAGTGAGGGCAATATTGGTGACTGTGTCTTCACAGCACCAGGAAATCTCAGCGAGAATGGTTAAGGTTATTCTCATGAGTCACCAGTGGGGGAGCACCAGTGTCAGTGCTCAGCATTACAAGAGGCATTTTGGTAGGGCACCAAGTGTGCTGGCAGCATAGTGCAGGGGCTTGGGTCAGGGTCTGCATGTGCTGCAGTTGCGGGTGGACACTGGTTCGATGCTTGGGGTGAGTGTTTTTGTTTTCTTTTTGGGTGTATTTTTTTTTTTTTTTAACAACTGTTGCAGCTGACTTCTGTCCCTCCCTCCACCTTCTCATATGTTAAAAGCACTCCTCCTGCAGTTGCTGTCCACCCCATCCTGTTTTTCTTCACATCCATGAGTTCACCCCCTCCGGTGTTAGTTATACATTTTTCAGGGGTGCGGGGGGTAGAGCCCCCAGAAACAAACTTGGCATACACAAGATGCCTTCCTGCTGTCTGGCACCTGGTTCATTCATTTCTTCAGGCACTGTTAAGTAACTGCACTGTTTTTGTCTTCATGATTCTGCAGTCACTGATTTTGGCATCCCTGTTTTGTATTCGCCAAAATCACATATAACCCAGCAAAGAAAGGTGAGGTGCTGCTAATGGGGAATTCCAACATGCCAAACATGGACTGGAGTATTTCAGTAGCAATAAGTGCAAGAAACCAGAAGCTGAAAGAGGGTCTGCAGGATATATTCCTAGCACAGAAGGTGAAGATACCTGCAAAGGAGGTGGCCATTCTGAATTTGACCCTCACAGATAGGGACAGCATTGGAGATGTCATAGTAAGGAAATTCCTGGGAACAAGTGATCAACTGACCATGCGGTTTGACATAAACAAGAGATTGAAGGCAATCACTCATAAACTAAGGTTTTAAAATTTAGAAAGGCACATTTTGGTAGAATGAGGGAACTAGGAAGGGAGAAGCTGGCGGGGGTAAGGGTGGCAATGGCAGTGAATAGTAAATGGTGAATGATAAAAAGTGTTACTTGAAGCAACGAGTTCCTGTATTAAAGAAGCAGGAAAAAAACAGGAGTAACAAAACCAATCTGTTACATAAAGGAGGTGAAGGAGGCAGCGAGGAGAAAAAGAAGGCTTTTAAAAAATACAAGGTAATGAGACAGCTGAAAACAAGGAAGTGTGCTAAACCAAGACGAGAGATGCCAAAAAGAGGGTTAGGAGGACAAAGTCAGAAGCAGAACTGAGGATCGCAGAGTGGGTAAAAAAGGGTGACAAGACATGTTTCCTCTACTTAAGAAGAAGTGTAACTCAAAGGTGGGATAATTAGACTTACAAAGGGAGAGAGAGTGTGGAGGAAGATAGAGGTAAAGCAACAATACTAAATGAGTATTTCTGCTTAGCATTCACAGTAGAGAACAAGGGGCCACTTTCTGAATGCAATTTAAAGGCCAACAGGGGTGGTGGTGGTGGTGGTGGGATGGGTGTCACATTTGACATGGAACCATTAATGGATGAGAGGGTGCTGAGAGGCCTAAGCACTTTGAAGACTGATGATTCAGTGGGCTTGTATGGGTTGCACCCTAAAGTGCTTAAAGAAATGTGCCAGGAGCTGGATGTACCACTGGCAGATCTCTACAACTGTTTACCGGAACAGGAGAGGTGTCAGTGGATTGGAGGGCAGATGTTACATACAAACATATGAACATGCCAGCAGATAAAGGCCTTACAGCCTATCCAGTCTGCTGGATTGTGCAGCTCCCTATGTATTTACAAAAAGAAGTGCCCCCTTCCTGTTTCCTTTTGGACCTCCTTCAACTTCCCTCACTTTTCCCGAATCACCGCACTTTTACCCACCACATTTCCCTCACCCTGTCCCAACCCCTCTTGAAGCTGTCCACTGTTTTCAGGGAGACCACCTCCTCTGGCAGCTCATTCCACTTGGCCTCCACCCTCTCAGAGAAAAGTGCCTCCTCATCTCCCTCATGAACCTTCCCCCTACCAACTTTACTGCACACTCTGCCCCCCAGTGGTCTTGTTTCTGTTAAGGCTGAAGGGACCCTCAGTGCTCACTCTGTTCATAACCATAACGAACTTCAAGGTCTCAGTCATGTCTCCCCTCTCCCTTCTTTCCTCAAGAGAGTACATGTTGAGCTCCCTGAGGCTCTCCTCTTTGGTGTTGCGCTACTGGTCCTGGATCATCTTGGTTGCCCTTCTTTGGACAGTCTTCAGCAAGTTGATATCCGTGTTAAGATACAGGCATTAAAACTGTACACTGTACTCCAGGTGTGATCTTACCAGTGACATGTACAGTGGCAGAATGACCTCCACCTGCTTGGTGGTAATTCCCTTTGCTATGCAGCCCAGCATCCGATTTGCTTTGGCTGCTGCTCTCTTGCAGAGTGCAGAGTGTTTCAGGCCATTTGTGATTATTACTTCTAGGTCCTTTTCTTCCTCAAATCTGGTTACCTGCACTCAGTCCAACCAGTATTTGATCACTGGTGTCTTCACCCCAAAGTGCATAACTTTACACTTTTTAGTAGTGAACCCCAGCTGCCAATTGCCAGACCCCTTTTCTAGCCTAGCCAGGTCCTCCCTGAGTTCCTGTCTTCCCTCCTTCATGTCTATCCTCCCACAGAACTTGGAGTTGTCTGCAGTCAGATTTTTTTTTTTATTATTATAGTCTTTGGTAACTGGGTAAGGCCCACTAGGCACAAGAGCCTGTTTTCAGGGGTGACCTGGGAGCACTGGGCAGTTAAGTGACTTGCTCAGAGCCACACAGTATGCAAGTGGAGGTTGTGAGACTCAAACCCAGGTCTTGTCTGCTGGATGTACCAAGCTCGTTCACAGCTCATTACACTAACCTCACAGCTTGGTACTCTAAACTCTAGGCTATACTGCCAACTATACTTTTACCCTTGATCCCATCCATGATGTCACTTATGAAGATGTTAAACAACAGTGGACCCCACTGGTCACAGGCACCGCTTCTGAGAATCCTCCCCTGACTACCACCCTTTGTCTTCTATCCTGCAGTCAGCTTCTGACCCATCCTGTAAACTTAGCCTTCACCCCTAGTCCTCCAGTTTCCCGACCAGTCTCCTATGAGGCATGAAGTTGAAGGCCTTGCTGAAGTCCACATATGGGACATCAACCACCTGGTCTTTGTTCACTGCTCTATTGTCCCAACTGAAGAATTTAATTAGGTTAGTTTCACAGGACCTCCCCAGAACAAACCCATGCCGCCTCTCAACTTAGAACCCATTTTCCTCCAGAAAGCTGATCAGTCTTTCTTTCAGAATGGTCTCCATCAGCTTGCCAACTATTGAGGTCAGGCTGACTGATCTGTAGTTCCCTGGTTCATCCCTCAGCCCACTTTTATAGAGAGGCACCACATGTGCCACTCTCCAGTCCTGGGTCATGTTTCTGGACTCCAGAGAGGTGTTAAACAGGTCTGCCAGGGAGCCTGCCAGAACCTCTGCCAGTTCTCAAAGGACCCTTAGGTACATGCCATCTGGCCTTGGTGATTTGTCCACCTTTAGAGCCCTTAGGCCCTTGAGTATCCTGTTGGCTTGAACTACACCATCTGTGACTTCCCCCTCCCAGTTCTCACCCCTTACTCCCTTGTGTTTCTGTCCAGCCTCCTCTTGAGTGAAGACTGAAGGGAAGTGCCTGTTAAGCACCTCTTCCTTTTCTTCAATACCCTCTGCCTAACTCCCCTCCTTTTTTATCCTGATAGTTTCATCCTTTATGTTTCTCTTCTCCCTTATATACCTGAAAAAAGCCTTCTCACCCACGTTTACCCCAGGGCTAGCTGAACCTCTGTCATGGTGTTTGCCTCTCTTGCCACCCTGCTCAACTGTCTTGAGTTAGAGGCATAGTCAGTCCTATCCTTCTCCTTCTGAGTACACTTGTACTTTTTAAAGGTTGCCTTCTTGTCCCCCCACTGCTTTTGCAACCTTCTTTCTGAACCAGCTGGGTTTTTGGCTTTATCTTTCTTACTTTTGGTTTTGGCACACTCACTAGTGGCATCCATCAGTCCCTTCTTTATTATGGCCCATTTCTGTTCCACATCCATCATCACTCTGATCCCAGCAGGGTGTCCATTCAGAACTTCTCCCATCCTACCAAAGTCAGCCCTCCCGAAGTCCAAAACCCTCATCTTGGTCCTGACCATCCCTCTGCCCATGTCCAGGTGAAACCACACCATGTGGTGGTCACTTCCTGCAAGTGATGCATCCACCTTCACATCCTGAACATGGGAACAGTTGGACAGGATCATATATAGAATGGCCCTCTCCTTAATGGGGTCCATGACACCCTGAGTCAGGAAAGCACTCTGGAATGCATTCAGCAGTACTTGTTCTGTAGTGCAGGAGGTAGCAGGGATTTTCCTGTCCACCCCAGGTAGATTGAAATCCCCCATTATTACTACTTCCACCCTGCTGCGCAGATCTATGATCTAGGACCCCAACACCCTATCCAATTCCTCGTCCTAGGAAGGTTGTTTATAGACCACCCCCTTCCTTAGGTTCTTCCCTTTAATGGATTGGATCTGTATCCACAAAGCTTCAGGCTTGCCCTCTGCATCTTCCTCTATGGTGCAAATTATCCTCTCCTTCACATATAGCACCATTCCACCACCTTGCCTTCCCCCTATCCTTTCTGTACATTTTATACCCAGGAATTACTAGGTCCCGGTCATGGTTTTGTGTGGCCAAAGTCTCTGTGATGGCTGCTATGTCCACCTCTCCATCAACCAACGTCTGCAATTCCACCATTTTGTTCCTCAGATTTCTGGTGTTTAGAGATGCCATCCTACACTGCAACTTTGAACCCCCCTTGCTCCTGACCTGCCCCCTTCCACCTTCTCTTTTCTTGTTCCCTTCCTTCTTACCCCACCCTTTCCATCCCTCCTCTCCTCCTGCTATCTGGTTGGGGGCCTATTAACCTCCTCTGCCAGGAGACTAAGGGTGCTGTGAACTCTGCTGCCCCCTGTCAGTTTAAATTTATATTTTCAGTCATGAAGTCTGCCAACTTTCTCTTCAGGACCCTTGTGCCCTTTCTACTTAGCTGTAACCTGTCTGATGCATACAGGTCTTTGTTATCCTATGTCCCCTCCCAAACACCAATGTACTCATACCCTTCCACTTCACACTACCCTCTAAGTCATTCATTAAATTTGGCAATTCTTACCTTTTTTGCCATACTAGCCTTCCTGACCAGATGCACCTTCAAGAAGGCTACCAATTTCCCTTTTCCCCTGCAGATACTCCCCGCCTCCTTAAACCTCTCTTGCACTACCCCACCTCACATATTCCAAGGTCTTTCATACCCAGGTGCACTATAGTGTGAGTTTTCTCTCCTCTTTGTCCCAAGCACTGTGCTACTAGTGGTCTCTCCCTTCCTGGCATGTATTCTACCCTCTTATGGATTGGCATGCCCCCCATCCCACTGTCACAGCTGTTAAATGCTTATTATGTCACCTTATGCAGCCATGCTAAGAAGGATCTGAGTAAAGATCCAGCAAGGTAAGAAAAATACCAGTGTCTCAATTGGGTTGGAAAGGGGGGGAGGGATTTGTGAACCAGGTTGGTTGTATGCCCACTGGTTCAGGTATTGCACTGCTTTCCCCAAAGAGAGTGTGGTATTTGGACCTGTTACCTGGGTGTGCTAGCTAAAAAAGGAGTTCATAATTGACCCCAGGACTCATGACTGGTAGTTGCTCGGACTCAAAACAAACAGGAGGGTGTCCCTGTTTGTCCCCTGTTCACAAATTGCACTTAAAGGTTAGGCACTGTTGTAGCAGAGGGTCTGACCACAGGAGTGGGTTTATGACACTCACTACCTTAACTACTGAAACCACCAAGATCACCACCCTGCCCCCCTCATCCTGGGACCTCCCTTCCTTCTGTCCATACTGCTGCCCAGTCCCACCTGCCTTCTTCTTTTCCTTCTATCCCTCTTGTACTCCCTTCTAACCCTCTACTCCTGCTATCCCCTTCCCCTCCTCCTGAACCTCTCTCCCACTGGGACATTCCCTATTTCTCCCTTCTGTTCCCCCCCCCACCCATGCACAAGAGCAGGAGCAGGGATGAACCAATGAACTTTAGATCAGTTAATCTTATATCTCTAGTAGGCAAGTTACTTGAGGCCATTATTGAGGAGAGGATGGCAGAGTTTCTGAATGATGTGGATTATAGAACAGGAACAAAACACCATGGATTCATAATGGAGAGGTCATGTCTGACAAATCTGATTAAGTTATAGATGTACAGTGCACTCTACTTATAACGGATGCTGTTATAGCAGACAGTCATTTATAGTGAACAAAAGCTGATTTCCCAAACCAAATATATCAAATCCAATGCATTTTTCTCTGGTTATAATGGACACAGTCATTGCGTATAACAGACAGTATGAAGCTTTTATGGACATTTGTAGTTTTATTTGGGGTGGGGTGGGGAAGTTCAGAACTAACGAGGAGATTTGGCAAATGTAGAATTAAGATGAAGGAGCTACAGAGCATACAGAAATATATATGCTAGCCAGAATTCTGAGTAATCTACGACATTTTATAATAGGTTCTCATTCACTCTAAGCCCATGCTCACACATGCAGACACACCTAATACATAGGCTCCACCTCCTCTGGATATAATGGACACTGGATATAACAGACAAAAGTTGTGCACACAGATGTGTCCATTATAACAGGCTTACATTATACTGCATCTGGAAATTAGAAAGGTATTTGACTCTGTTCCACATGGGAGAAGGGTTAAGAAATTGGAGAACCTGGAGGTACTATAGGTGGCAAGACTACAGGATGGCTCAGGAACTGGTTGGCTGGGAGAACACAGATATTAGTCTTAAATGGGAAATTCTTAGAGGTACTGTAAGGAAAGTCATCAATGGGGTTCCATAGGGCTCAGTCCAAGGCTCAGTACCTTTAAACATCTTTATTTGTGACATCAGGGAAGGGATTCAAGGGAAGATATGCCCATTTGCAGATATTACAAAAAATTGTGGTAGAGTGAACACTACAGTGATGAGAGTATCAGGATATAACCTTGAGGAGAGATCTAGAGGCTGGAGAAATGGGTAAGGGTCTTGCAGCTAAATGTAATACAAAAAAAAAGGATGAATTTATGCACATGGTGGGCAGGAACCCAAAGACAGTATACAGGATGGGTCAGGAGGGAAAAGAAGTATGCACTTAGGGAGCATAAAAAAGTTTATAAAACTTTATGAAGAAAAATACAAGATGGTAAATGTAGTGTTAGAAAAAATGATAGCATAGAGGGTACCTGAAGCCTTAATAGCAGACAACTTAAAGCAGCCATCACAGAGCAACAGAGCAGTGAGGAATGTAAATAGGATGTTGGTGTTCGAGTGCAGTGGGGTCAGCAGCAGAAAAAGGAGATGATCTTGCCCCAGTACAGATCCCTGGTTCAGCAGCAGTTGGAGTACTACATGCAGTTCTGGAGCCTGCACTCAAAAAAAGTACAGGGATAGTGTTGAGGCAGTAATGAGGATGACAACAAAAATGATTCAGGGGCACCAAGAGGAGTTTGACATGGAGTGGGTCAAGGATCTTAATATGCCTACACTGGAGTCAAGGAGGGAAGGGGCAAAGATTGAAACATTCAAGTTTATTCATTGGATAAACTAGATGGATAACATTCGGTACTGCTCACAATGTTTGGAAACATGGGCACAAGGGGAATGCAAAGAAGCTGGTGGAAGGGAGATTCCGGGAATATATCATAAAGTATTTCTTTACAAAATGGGCAGTAGATAAGTGGAACAGCCATCCAGAAGGAGTGGACTGTGAAAAATTAGTGGAGGGATTCAAGTGAGGGTGGTACAGACATAATGGACTGTTGAAGATAGCACTGGAGGATGACATGGGGGAGGGAGGGAGAGTGAGTGAGTGATCACTGGGGCATTTACATTTAATTTGTTAGTTTTCAGAAGACCTCTGAGCAATCCTGCCTTTTTTAGACCTGATCTGGTGTAGAATTGCAAAGATAAAACAAAAACTGTATTTGTCCAAAATAAGAAATAACAACTAATTATACTTATAGTATATATCACTTCCATAACAATTTTTAAACTAGTCCTGAAATTCACAATGTTTCAAGTGCACTTGGTTACACTTTAAGTGTCCATTTCAATGTAAACAATCATTCATTACATGCAACAGGGTAATTCCACTGTAGCTACATGTTTGTTGCATGCAACTACATTACAATTGTACTGCAATTATTGTGTAGTTACACTGTAACTAAAGAGTAATTGTATGCATTAAATTACTTTAGTTTATTTGAATAAAAGAAAGCATTTTTAACCTAGAGCAGCTTTTTTCAAAGGAACTTGTATTGCATGTTCGTGCATAGCCCTTGTACTGTATTTAATTTTAACTGCCATAAAATGCAGATTAGCAAAGAATTACAAGCATTTGTCAATGCAGAATGTTCGCTTGCATATATGTGCTGTGCAGGTGTTTGGTAGTGATAGTGCACAGATGCAGATGCCCTACGACACAGGAAGACTCCATCCAAAGGCCCTGCCCTTCTGTGCAGCAATGAATGTGAAGAATTCATAGGGCTGTCTGGTGTGCTTCCATGTGGCCACAGATACAGAAGGTAATTGTAAATGGAGGTCACGCTGAAGAAAGAGGGGTTACTAGTGGGGTACCGCAGGGTTCAGTACTGGGTCCAGTCCTTTTTAATGTCTTTGTAAGTGACACTGCACAGGGACTGGAAGGAAAAGTATGCCTCTTTGTAGATGACACAAAGATCTGCAACAGGGTTGATACACAAGGAGGCACAGAAAGGATGAGAAGGGACTTGGCAAGGCTGAAGAAATGGTTAGAAGTATGGCAGCTTGGATTCAATGCAAAAAAGTGCAAAATAATGCACCTGGGAAACAAAAACCATGGGGAAGATTACACAATGGGGGGGGGAGGTAGTAACAACAACAAATGGAAAGGGACCTGGGGGTAATCATATCAGATGACCTTAAGGTTGGCAAGCAATGTGAGAAGGCAGTAGGGAGGGCTGAGGGATGTATAGGGAGAGGCATCACCAGCAGAAAACAGGAAGTTGTTATCCCCCTGTACAGACAGTTGGTGAGACCCCATCTGGAGCACTGCATCCAGTTCTGGAGACCCCATCTCCACAAGGACATAGACAGGATGGAGGCAGTTCAGAGAAGGGCAACTAAAATGGTGCAGGGTCTGCAAGAGAAGCCGTATGAGAAGAGACTAAAGGAGCTTAATATGTATACCCTTGAGGAAAGGAGGAAGAGGGGGACATGATAGAAATGTTTAAGTACCTCAGTGGAATCAATAAAGTCCAAGAGCGTAGCATCTTTCAGAAAAGAGATGTGCAAGAACAAGGGCGCAATTTGAAGATAGAGGGACAGTTCAGGGGCAATGTGAGGAAGTATTTTTTCACAGAGAGGGTTGTGGGGTCTAAAACTGTGGGAGAATTCAAGAATGCATGGGACAGATATAAGGCAATTTTTGTGGGGGGTAGGAAGAAATAGGCTGTTGGTTAAATAGGATCTGCAGCCTGTCCTTTAGGTAGGGAAATGGGCAGACTAGGTGGACCAAGCGGTCCTTATCTGCCGTCAAAGTCTATGTTTCTATGATACAGATGGACAGGACAAGGAGTAGATCTGTTAGCCAATACACAAGGTGCTCTGCCACCTTTAGATGGAGACATGCAGGGCCTACGCCAAGAGGACAGTTATCTTCACCATATAGTATCAAGGGTGACGTGGACAGCCCTTCACCTTTCATTTCCTGTCTGGGAAGGGTGTTGCATAACAGCATCAATTCCCCAACCTCACCCCATCCACGTGGGTCACTGAGCTCACCCCTGAACTCAGCTCACTGGCATGGGATCACAAAGCATGGCCACAGGTGTGAAGACTGGCACTACACACCAAGGTGTTTAAACAATTATAATTTTTTTTTTATTTTTAACCGAACTTTTCAAGATACTAGTTTTATGATTCGCCTTATAAACATGACATGTACCATTTAAAGTATACTGGCAAAAATGTCATTTCCCACCAGAGGTGCGAAAATAAGTCTCATCCAGGATTTAAAGAATTACATGTGTCTCATTTATAAGGTGCTATGGAAAAATGGCTATGTAGAAAAGTTTGGAATCAAAATATTGTAAATTAGTGAAGTTATGAGTAAATGCTGAAATATTGTAGCATTCAGTCATAACCTGGACATTTCACCATATTTTACACCAAATTTTCAGAACTGCCTTCTTATTACCCCACTTCTTGAAACCGGTAGGTGAACATTTTCAAATCCCTGCCAAAACATGATTCCATGACACCAAAATGTCATTCAGTGCCATAGGTGCGAAAACACATTTTGGCCAGGATTTTAAAAATGACAGCTGTCATGTTTGAGAAATGGTGTTAAAAAATGGCTAGGTTGAAAATTTGGGTCAAAATATTAAAAATTACCACAATTATGAGCAAGCATAGAAAAATGTTAATGTATGTGCATAACTTTGCCATTTTTACATATTTTGACCCCATATTTTTTACATAGCCTTCTTATGACTCCACCTCATGAACAAGGGCAATGAAAATGTTCAAATCCTGCCTTAAAGGTAATTTCACAACATGATCATGAAATCACCTTTAGGGCCTGATTTGCATAATTCCACCACTGTTGGTCATGAGGTGGGGTCCCAAAAAGGCCATGTTGAAAATTTGGGGTCAAAATATACAAAAATGACAAAGTTATGCATCAGCGTTCAAAACTCCATCGAAATACATTGAACTGCACTTACCTTATTTTCTCATATTAGAGTCAGTGGTTCCAGAAGCAAGGTGTGTCTTCCTTCAGACAGTGGATCTTCATCCTAGGTCATGTTCAGGTGAGTGAGGAGGTGTGGGGGTTGTGGGGTGATGGGTGATGAGTGGGAGGTAATGGTGGGGTGGGTGGGGTGTGTGTGGGGTAGATCAGAAATGGACTGTTATCTGTTTTGCAGATTTAGAAGAAAAAAAATTGAAGGATGGTTTTCTTTATTTCAGGGATATTCCGCCCCTTGGATTGGGAACCCCAGTGTCAGGCTTGTGTTTGGCAGCACTGGGGTGGGCAACCCCATGCTAATACCTACATAAAGGGAATGGGGTGAGTGACCTGAAGGGGAGGCAGGGTCAAGAGAACCAGTACCAGGTTGGGCACCCTGGTCCACTTATATTTTAAAAAAATTTATATATTAAGATTGGGAAGGGTGGGCAGGCAAGTGAGTGACCTGTAGAAGAGGGGTGAAAGAAGCAGTACCTGGGGGTGGGCACCCTGGTCTATTTAATAGACAGACAGACAGACAGACAGATAGATACAGTAGATACATACTGTAGATAGATACTGTAGATAGATAGATAGATAGATAGATAGATAGATAGCTAAATAGATGGATGGCTAGACAGACAGACAGACAGACAGACAGACAGAGAAATAAATAGTGGCACAATCACTCTCAGGCTTCCAATGCTGAAAGCCAATCAGTTGCTTGCTGACTGGCTTCATGCAAATGAAAGGACTGAAGCCCCCTCTAATAGGAGTGGCTTCGGTCCTTTCAGCTACATGAAGTTTCCACCCAGCAAGCAGTTAATGGTGTCACGACCACAGTACGTGCTCATTGGTCTGGACTGCTGAAGCCCCTTCCAGCTTGACCTGCAATGTGTTTGGCACTGACACACCTCTGAAATGCCATTTTCTGCAACAAAACTTTTCTAGTGCATGTGCAAGCAAACATAAAAAAAATGGAAATCTTCTTCATATATAATACAGATCTAGAGGATCCATAGCAGAGAACTATATAAAGTACAATGATGTGGCTAAGGATAACCATCCACAGCAAAATGACAAGCTCTGTTTACAACCACTTGGGCACTTGACAGTGCGCCCTTCTCTACACCAGAAAATACAACCAAGCCATATTCAGCCATGGGTAACACAATGCTAGGTATGATTATTTTTTTAGTTTCAGCAGTAAAGTTGGATTTATGTATATATAAAAAATACCAAGTCTGAAATTAATTGACATCCTATTTTGTAATGCAGTATTCTTTCTAATGTTGTAACATTCATTTAGTTTTTGTTGACTGGGAAAGAAGGACTAGACAATTCTGCCTATTTTCAGTCACATCCTGGGGAAGAGGAGGAGTGAAGATGCAGAGGCAAATGAGGCAAATGACATATTGGATCATGTTAAGCTGTTGGTGATATTCTAGTGAATGGGGGAAATTATGCCAAGACACTGGGGAAATTTGTCTACACTTTTCGAGAACTGCCATGGGATCTTTAACGTTCACCTGACATCCACAAGAACAGACAAGCAGTACATTGGTTTAACGTCACATCTGAAAGATGGCACCTCAGGAGTGCAGCATCCCCCCATGCTGCACTAGTGTCAGTATTGGGAGTTACCCTAAGTTCCTAGTGTGGGGTTAGAACCCAGAGATGTCTCATCTTCCAACCTCAGAGTGGAGTGTGCAACCTGCTGAGACTCGTCATTCTGTTGTAGTTTTCTGGATAATAACTCTAAATAAGCATTCTGTTGCCTAGTGTACCTACTCAGAAAACAAGAACTAAAACAAATAAATAAATAATTGATTTCGCAATATTGTCAATATGAACAGTGCTGAAGATGGCAGTGTCACGGTACAAGCCCAAGCACATAAAAATAAAAACTTGCTCTATGTCATCACCTGCTCAAATAGTAATGTGTAACTTAAGTAGATCAGTTTATTTTTTTCCACTCAAGAAAACCATGGATTTGGTTTTCTTTTTATTAATCAATAGAAAAGACTGAATTACTAGGACTCCAAGTGTCGGTCTGCTCAAGACCCCTGTGTAGGCAAGCAATGGATCTGTTGAGACCTTTTTAAAGATTACCTTTTGTACTCTGCTCATCAGTTAGTTAGAGACCCAACCAAGGGATTCAACAGGGGGGCCAATGGAACTCTAGTTGTTAATCAGGATCCCATCGTCAACTGTGTCAAATGCCTTAGTTAGGTCAAAATAATACAGACCCAGCACAGTCCCTGCTATCCAAGGCCGTGTGTACTGTATAAATTCTGTGAGTTGGAGCAAAGCCATAGTAGTACAGTGCTAATATTTTTTTGTAAGATCTATATTAAATATTAGATTGAAGATTGCATTTTTCCAGTTAAGTAGTCAGTTTATCAAAAAACAATATGTTCCAAGGCCTTGGGGGGTGGGGGGGGGCTATTGGCCTGCAGTTACTAACAACACTGCCTTTCTTGTGAATAGGTGTAACACTAGTTGATTTCCATGCAGTTGAAAAGGATTAGGTAATTAAGAACACACTGTACAGTTTAGTTAAGTGTTAGACTGCTGTCATTGAGGCATAAATTGAGAAACGCAAGCAGACCAGGAGAAATTATAAAATTTGCAAGTAGGGTTTTATTATTATTATCAATAATAAAATAACACAAATTAAATTGTACAGGACAGCTCTTCCTAAGGGCAGTACAAACAAAAAACAGTCCTTCATCGAGAATCTCTTTAAAATCTCCAGCTCTGTCTATGTCCCCAAACAAAACATTTCTCTCTTTTCATATGAGATGTCTTTGCCTGGCACTTTAACCTCTGCATCATGTTCCTTTAAGTTTCATGTCCTGTTTTTCACAAACTGCAGCAATACTTTTTCCATTGACCTTACAGTGACCAGCCTGAAGAGCACATTAGTAAGCAATAACCCATGACAGGTTGTGTGGGTACTGGGGATTAATCAACACTCTTGGTGCATTTTGAGGCACGAGACCATATGCCGAGTGTCCACACAGCACCTGGGGTGTTGATTAATCCCGAATAACCACACACCCTGTCATGGGTTACTGCACTTATAACATGGGGTATCTTTAAAACAAGGAGAAAACACCAGAAAGGGGGCTTCTCTCTCTTTTAAGACAAAACAATTGACTGTATCCTGACACCTGGAAAAATAGTTCCCAATAAATGCTGCACAGGTGACTGCTTTTATGGACATAGAAATGTCAGAAATAAACTACTGGGATGATTTCTAACATTTCTTTTGCATAAAATACTGTATTGCACTTCCAACCTCCTTTATTGTGCCCCAAAGAGTTAGTGGCTGTTGCTCTCTCACTCTCTCTACATCTCTCCATGCAATGTTGCATGCATGACCAGTTGGAGCTGTTTGGAAAAGACACACAGACACACATGCTACAAACCCTGCTAGATAGAGAGAGAGAGAGAGAGAGAGAGAGAGAGAGAGAGAGAGAGAGAGAGAGACACACAGACAGACACATAGAGAGTTTGTGTCTGTGCATCTCTCTCTCTTTTTCTCTCTCTTCCTGATCGGTTAACAATGCCAGTCGCAAAACAACAAACATTAATGCCGTGTAGGTAGGGCAAGTAAGTTAAATGGTCAGACCCAGGGAATTGCAATCGCAGCTCATTTGTGTTCACTCCTGTAAAAGTAAAATGCACGCCGCTCCCAATTCCTTGGTCATTCTGCTGAGGGTAGAACAGAACATGGACTGCATACAAATGAAGAACACTGCCCATGTTCAGCACAGTACAGGACCAATTGAGCAGGATCACACTACCGGAGAGAGAAAAAAATAAAACAGGGGCACACAGCAGCAGAGAGGGAGACAGAGAAGGCATTTGCAGCCATCCGCTGCAGGAGCACTCTCTTTCTCAGGTTGGGCTGTCTCTCTAGTGGGACTTGCAGGCTCCATCTGCACCCACCACACTGTTAAATTTCAGCAGAGGAGACATGTCCTGGCTTAACAGCTATGGTGCCCTGAGGTCCACGGGGTGGGTGGGAATTTATGTGCCTCTCAACTGGGAGATGGGGGACAAATGGAGCAGATGCAGGAGCACAGAGACTCTACCAGCTCATGTAATAGAGAGACAGACAAAGATAAGATTACACAAACTTTTAACACTGCAGTCACTGTGCAAAAACTTTTAACAGTGAAGGCACTGTTGGTGCACTGTCTGAGCCACAGTACATGACAGGCTTGTGTTACGGGGGATCACTCGCTTTACAAGTACAACAATGGCTGCCTGTGACACTGAATTTACAGCATAGTAAGGAGCCCATCAGTGAAACTTAAGAGTATTGATTTTAGTAATAGACTGTTCACCCATAGAGACATACTGTTTTTTTTAAATGAAACTTTGGTGTAAAACTGTGGATTGTGTGTGAAAACTACTGTTAGGGCAGATTTAGCTAAATAATTTGTATTTCTGAGCGATCTGAGCCCTGTGACCAACCGGAAGCAGGAAGAGAGCTTGTAGTTTGTGACTGAATGCAACAAACTACAAACTAGCTGTTTTAAGCAACTTTTACATTTCTAAAAGCTACGTGGCACTTCTAGACCTTAGTGAGGTCTTTAAAATATTCCATAGTGGAAAATATCTTAATTTTGTAAACTTTAAAGAATGAGGGTTTCTCAGGCTACTTCCGGGTGCACATAATAAAAGCAGCCACTCTGGCGAGCCGAGTGGAGCGCGTATCGCACACGGAGATGCACGCAGAGACACGCGCGTCGTGTGTCTGCTGTGTTTGCTGGGGACACTGGGAATCACTGGGGGACAAACTATCTTGCTGCATAGGAAACATAATATTTGGGCTGGTAAGTAGGTTTAAAATACTGATATGGCTCACACTAGACAAAAAAAATTGAAAAGGCAAAAAAACATGTCGGGAATGCCTTATGTATGTGGAGGAAGTTACAAATACAGAGTTTACGTGTGATAAATGTATCAAAAACTCAGTTTTAATTAAGGAGGTGCTTGAACTTGAAACTAGATTACAAACATATAAGGACATGTCTAAACTGGAGGAATATATAAATGAGGCTGCATGTGATGTTAACAATAGGCAATCGATGATTCTGAATAAAACAGTGCACCAAGAATATTCAAATGACAAAAATGAGATTAGTGGATCTTTCATTCATGATATGAATGAAGTAATTCAACCAAATTCCACAGTAGAATTAATTAATAGATTTGAGTGCCTCGCTATGGTTGCATCTGATAACCTTGATAAGAATAGCAAGGAAAAAAGGGGATCCTACACGTCACCAAGTAAACCAAAAATATATAAAAACACAGAATTCTTGCAAGTACCCCACAAGGCATTAGATAGTAATGGGCAACAAAGAAATAACATTAGTACTTCCGTAGGAAGGTTGGAATCACAAAATTAATCAAGTGACTCTAGTAACCATCTTTACATTATTTCGGACAACTCCACTTACCCAGTTAAAGCAAAACCACCTTGGAATAATAAATCAACAGAAAGGTATATCTTGATAATTGTGGATTCAATTATAAAAGGTATAGATACCCATGTATGTTTTAATCGAAACAAACATACTACAGTTAGCTCCTTACCTGGAGCTAAAATACATGATATAGTTGGATTATTGGAAGGTCTATTTGAAAATACAGTCTCTCCTCTAGTTATCCTACATGTGGGGGCAAATGATGTGGGTAAAACTAATTGGAATTCCATGCAAAGAGACTATAAGTACATTGTGGATGCAGTCAGAAATTATGGTGGTGAAATTATTATTTCTGGAATAATTCCCATGCAGGGAAACAAAGCATTCAGAAATAAACAGATAACAATAATAAATGGCAAACTCAGACAATTCTGTGTGGAAAAAGAGATAGGCTTCATGGACAATGAAAAGACATTCAATAGAACATCCTTATATAGAAATGACGGTGTCCATCTAAATTATGCTGGAGTAA
The DNA here is from genome assembly GCA_016271365.2 of Neoceratodus forsteri. Classification (NCBI taxonomy): domain Eukaryota; kingdom Metazoa; phylum Chordata; order Ceratodontiformes; family Ceratodontidae; genus Neoceratodus; species Neoceratodus forsteri. The sequence continues at coordinate 1,162,043,830 of CM057455.1, read as the reverse complement.
GGATTCTAGGTAAAAAGGTTCAGGAGGTTATCAAATTCCATTTAAACTGGTTAGGAAGGGGGGTACAGACAACAAAAACTTAAACAAAACTTTATCTTCGCCTTTAAATATCTTGGGATGGAATGCTATTCTCATAAATGCACGAAGCTTGCAGAACAAATATGATGAGCTCAACATAATTTTACATAGTAACAAAGTACATATAGCCCTAATCACTGAAACATGGTGGGACAAAAAAGATAAATGGGATAAAGAAATTGAGGGGTATAAACTTTTTTCCCATTGCAGAAAATATAGAAAGGGTGGAGGACTGGCCATATATATTTATGAGGATATTGTTTCTGAAGAAATCAAATGGGATGTAGGGCAAATTGAACTTCTATGGGTTCAATTATTACCTATTAACAGACCCAAAATTATACTGGGTCTTCTTTATAGGCCCCCGTCTATGACACGAGATGATGACAAGGCTTTATTGAGCATTCTTGAGAATTTGGACCCTACTAATAGGTTATTGATAACTGGTGACTTTAACCTACCCAATATTGATTGGGTCAAAGGTACGGGCACATGCCCCCTTGAGAGACAGTATATAGACATCATGGATCATGGGGGACTTGAGCAGTTGGTCCTAGAGAATACAAGGGGTAATAACATTCTTGATTTAATTTTTACTAATATGGGGGGCATAGTCAACTCAGTGGAAATAGGGACTCCCTTAGGTAACAGTGATCGTAATACTGTTTTATTTAGTATTAAAGAAATCCAATTTAGTAAACCCATGGGAGCTACCATTAAGTTAAATATTGGGAAAGCTGATTTCCAAAAAATGAAAACAAAATTGGGTAGCTGGGACTGGAGTTCGGAATTTAATAATAAACCCTTACAAACTATGTGGGATTCCCTTAAAACTAAATTGGAGAAATTAACTACAGAATTTGTTCCTGTAACTACTAAATACCTAAATACTAAATAGGGATAGAACTATAAAACCTGCCTGGCTCTCTGCAACAATTAAAAAATTAATCAATGAAAAAAATAGATTATAAAAGAAGTTAAAAGTTTCCAAAACAGCAAAACTACATACTGAATACAAGGAATGTCTTAAAAAAGTAAAAGTAAATATTAGGAAAGCTAAATCCCTACATGAGATAAATCTTGCCAAGAGAGTACATGATAATAAAAAAGCTTTTTTTTTCCTATATCAATAACCGGAGAAAGACCCCAAATAGTATAGGCCCCTTTCCTACTGAAGGAGGACATCCAGCTACTAATCAACAAATGGCTAACATTCAGAACAAATATTTCTGTTCAGTCTATAACTCTAATGATACTGTTGCACATAATATAAATAGACCTTTTGAACCAGGGACAATAATATTGAACCCAGTCAACATATATAAACAGTTAGTTGGACTTAACATTAATAAATCCCCAGGTCCAGATGGTATTCATCCTAGAATCCTAAGGGAACTGGCAGATATGTTGGCCCATCCATTAACATATATTTTTCAAACATCTATAAATATGGGTTCTGTCCCTTATGATTGGAAGTTAGCAAATATCATACCCATTTTAAAAAAAGGCCCCAGTACCCAACCAGAAAACTTTCGGCCCATCAGCTTGACCTCAATACTGGGAAAACTTATAGAAGGTATAATTAAAGATATCCTAAAGGAACATCTGGAGGGATAGGATATGATGGATCCCCTACAACATGGATTTGTGAGTAATAGATCATGTCAGACCAATCTATTATCCTTCTATGAAAAAGTAAATAGGGAAATGGATGCTGGGAACTCTGTGGATGTAGTCTTTCTCGATTTTGCTAAGGCATTTGACAAATTGCCACATAGGGAATTATTGTTAGTACTGGAAGATATAAAACTGCCTAGTAACATCTGCAGATGGGTTTCTAACTGGCTGCAAGATAGAAGACAGAGGGTGGTAATAAATGGGGAATATTGAGATTGGGCCCCAAAATCTAGTGGAGTACCCCAGGGTTCGGTGTTGGGACCTAGTTTATTCAACATATACATTTCCTCGTTGAAAATTAGTAACAATAATATATGGATGTATAAGTTTGCTGATGATTGCAGATTGGGGGTAGTTGCAAATAATGACTAACAAAGAGCAGCATTACAGCACACACTAGACTCAATATATGAATGGGCTAGCCTTAACAAACTTGTATTAAATAAAACAAAATGTAAGGTCATGCATGTGGGAAAGAACAATAAGGAAGTAACCTACCTACTAGACAATAACACTTTAGGGGTAGTTACGGAGGAAAAAGATTTGGGTATCACAGTTACAAAAGACTTAAAATTTAGAGTGCACTGTAGAAACCAACTTAAGAAAGCAACCCAGATTTTAAATTGTATATTCAAGCACATAGGAAGCAGAGACAGGAATGTGCTGATCCCACTGTACGTTGCATTGGTGAGGCCTCACTTGGAGTACTGTGCACGGGTGTGGTCACCCCAAAGCAGGGAGGATATACTTTCTGTAGAGGGAGTTCAGAGAAGACTTACCAAACAAATAAAGGGACTGAAAAATAAAACATACCATGATAGACTGGTGAGCCTGAATCTTTATTCACTGTATTATCACAGATTAAGGGGAGATCTATGCTTTCTATATAAGAGTACAAAGGATGAAGAGTTATTGAAAGAACTGGGTTTTATACATAACCACGGGAGAACTAGCTCAAGAAAACATATGAAACAACTCTGCCAACAAACCTGGGAACATAATTCACGTAAATACTGGTGTAGATTAAGAGTGGTTGGAGTCTGGAAAACTTACCGACTAAACTAGTCAACAGTACCACAATGAAATAATTCAAAAATGGGATAGACTTGTATTTTGGAGATAACAAATTTCTTTTCTAATAAAAATTGGATGGCAAGCCTTATAGGGTAGATTTCTATCTTCGGCTTGAATGCACCTATGAAACCTATGAAACCCTCAGCGTGTATATAACATGGATTAATCAACTGTCAGGTGACAGTTCTTAACCAATGAATTTACTTGCTGAAATCTCCCATGATATAAGTGTTCTTAACAGGTGCAATCAATTAAGACATCCTCTCCTGGGGCTGGCTCGCTGGTGTAGAAAGCTGAAGCGCTGGCACCTTACCTCTTACTACGCTGGCGAGCCGGGGTTGGGAGCGATCTTGGGTGTTGGGTTCAGCCAGGGGGAATGAAGATTGAGCATCCCATGAACTGCTCTCCTCCTCCGGGGAGGGTGGGAGGGATGACCACTGAGGTACTGGCTCCTGTTGGTGACTGGGGGCTGGTGCATGCTTGGGGGTCACAGTGTGGGACGGCCCTGGCCGATATCGGATGTGCAGTGTGTGGAAGCATGTGCGGCAGTGTCCCTGATGTCACTGCATGCCCACACTGCAGGGGCAATCACGGGGACAAACTGAACACTCTGGTGCATGTGAAGGCCAGCCCCAATGGTTCCGCAGAGGACCCACTCAAAGATAACTCCCCCCAAGCCTGGTCTCCAGGTCTTCCACAGTGTGCATGGTAAGTACTTGTTGTGAAGCAGCCTGGTGAGGGTAGGGTGAGGGGGTAGAGCTCAGGACTGCGGTTGGTGTGGGGGCATAGAGGGCATAGCTGGATAGGGGGAACCATAAGACGACCCCTCAGCCGAGGAGGTAATAAAGAAATTAAATTTAAAAAAAAGGCAACCTCTCCTGGAGCTGATTTTCTGCCGACAATTTTGTTAACAAGCTTGTGAAGGGGGTGTGGCTTGCCTGACTGAGAGATGGCTGCCTTAAACAAAAGCTCTGTCAAAGCCCTGTTACAATCCTTCAACATCTGCTATTTTACCACCCCCTCAGTGTAGCTCCTTAAACAGTATGATAGCCACTTACCTGCAGTTGCTTGGTTTTGCCTCTCTTACCTCTGATCAGTGGGGTTTATGAGTTTTTCAGCACTGTTTGATCTCTGTCTTGGGTCTTCAGCACGGTAACCAGTCTAATCTTCTGACACAAACCTGCAGGAAATAAAACAAATGTTTGCATGAATGATGGCCCAGCTTAATAAGTTGCAGACAGCCTCTCAAAATATGGGAGCCGACATCATCTCACTGTCTCACCGCACAAATGTCATGGAACAACGGATCGCGGACACCGAGGACCGGAGTGAGGGAATTATGAGCTATATTAGAGAACAGGACCACAAGATCAGACTGCTGTGGCAATGGGTTGAAGATCTAGAAAACCGCAGTAGGAGAAATAATCTATGGTTTGTGGGGTTTCCAGAGGGGTGTGAGGGATCCAGCACCATTAGCTTTCTTCAAAAAAAAACATTCCTGCTCTTTTAGGTCGTACCTGAACAGGCCCAATAGTGATTGGTCGGGCCCACTAATCCCTCACCCCAAAGCCCGTGCTGGGCTCTCACCCCCCCCATCCTAGCTCATTTCTTGTGGTACACGGACTGAGAGGTGGTCTTGCTGGCAGCCAGGGGCAAGCAGAACCTCTCTTGACAGGGGCACAGAATACAAATCTTTGCGGATTACTCTGCCAAACTCACAGAGTGCAGAAGAGCTTTCACCACTGCCCGAAGGGTCTGTGCTGAACTCAGCATTCAATTCTCGCTCCACTATGCTGTGGCCCTGAGGATTACCACAAATGGAGTGCCCTGGCTTTTTGAATCTCCAGAGGTGGCTGAGGGTTTTCTCTCCTGATTTGCACCACACCGGAACTGGACCAAACTCCAGCCACCTACCCGCCCGCTCTTGACCTGGGACTCTCCTCAATAGATGGAAGTCATTCCCGGCCCTAGTGTTGCACAGATTGCAAAATGGAGGACGGGTCCGCCTCTACTGTCCCTGCTTATGGACACTGACCCATGGATCCTGTCTCCCAAAACCAGACATCACAACAAAAAGAAGATGCAAGGCAAAGGGACCACTCACCCTGTGCCCACACTCACAGCTGTAGCCACAGCCGGGAGTCCCTAGCTTAATCTGGCTCCATTAGTCCGGAAGGGGGGAGCAACCATTTCCAAGCTCTGAAAGACTTATGATAGGATTTTCCACTGCTCCTGCCTACAGCTCCTGCTTCTGGGACTCTGACTGTCATTCCACTGCCAACTAGATCCTAGGCTGAGACAGCGGCCCTCCAAACCCTCCCCTCCAGCGTGTCCTCCAGCTCTAAAGAACAACCAGGCAGCTCCTAGCCATCACAGATTCTGCCCACAGGATCTAATGTTGGTTGACTGTTCTTGAACTCCCTGGAGTTGCTCTATGCCACACCCAGATTCAGCCTCCTCATTTCATTTATACCCCCCCATGACGTATGCATATGTTAACTGTGGGGTCAGGACGCTATGCTAATTTACCCTATCTAGGCACTCAGACACTTTTTCTGTTGGACTTTCTTAAAGTTACAGTTTTGGACATGCACTGTTGGGGCTCATTTTGTTCTGTGATTCACTATTATCACACTTTTAACATCACTGCGAGGCACTCCCGTTAGCTGAGTTTTCTTTATTTTCCTTTCTAGCTGTAGTTATCCTATAAGGGTTGAGGCTCTGGCAGGTGAGATTGGTTCCATAAAGGATGGGTGATACACCACCCCCCCAAGTTTCCTTCATGTGGGCCCTTAGGCAATGTCACCCTCAGTGCTGACTCCCCAGTCCATGATTTGCCCAGCCCTCTACTTGTTAAGGTTTCAGAGGTGTGTGCACTGAGGGGCTCTTACAGGTACTGGGATGGGCCTAGCTTTCTCCCTGGGGGCGAGCTAACTGGTAAGTATTATGCGGCTTAAGTATTTCAATGTGCCCACATGGCTGGCCCCCATCTCTTTTCACCCATCCCTCACCCCCAAGGGCTATTTCTTGCTCCTCACCTCAGGGAGCTTGTTCCACTCTCCTTGACCCCTGCAGAGCAGAGTTCTTCTGCACGTTATTCTCTCTGTTTTTCCTTTGCTTCCTTAGTCCTCTGTCTTTGCCAGGAAGTGGGGCCTACCCTGCAGCAGGGACCGACTATGGGCCTTTATAGTCCATACCATGGCATTACCCAATGTTCTTCTCTCAGCCCTGATACCCAAGCTTTACTGCTGTGCCCCCTGTCCCAAAGTAGGTGATGTTCTGTTCACCTGGTCATGCTGTCATACCTATTCACTCTACCTACTCCATGTTGTGGAGGCAAACTACACCCCTGTCAGATGGAGGTTTCCAGTACCTCCCTCCTCAGACTGAGGGGGGGTGTTAACTGAACAGTAGAATTTTATCTGTACTACCGTCTCTCTCCCAGTGATGGTCAATGGTATGTGGGCTTTCTTTGTGCCTTTGCTAAAGGCAACAGCTGGTTCTCTTATGGATTGTTTGGGAGGGAGGGAAGGGATAACTTTTGTTGGGATTATTTATGTGTTTGTAATTCATTCTGGTTATTGATGTTGCTTGTTATTGTTAATATTTGCAGGCAGGTGAGTTTATTTGGATTATACTTTCTTCTTTAGTGCTGTTTCTGCTTTGGGGGTATTAATGAGATATTGAGGGAGTGGTCTGGGGCACCAATGGAACATTTTGATGGCTTCCTTAGCCATAGGGTTTCCCTGCTTTCATATGGAGAGCCTACCTGGTCATAAAAGTGCTAAAAGAATAGCGACAGTAAGAAAAGTGTGGTCTATACCACGCTACCATGGACTGCGATAGGGAAAGAAGCACGCTATGCACTGAGTGCTCCCCAGGTCGCTGTCCATTGTACTAGATGCAGGAGAAGGGGAAAGGAAGTGAGAAGGCTGGCTGAGCTGCTCCTCTGGCATGGTGCGCTAGTACATGAGCAGCTCAAAGCGGAGACGGTGGTGGAGACCAGCGTTCTAATCCTGGTCTCAACTTCCCCGTAATCTAACTCTGACTTGAGCCTGATTATTTTAATAACAGAGGTGTGGGGACATTTTAACAGTGGTAGCAATCGCATACCACACTTGCGATTGCTACTACTGGTGCTGTGTTTTACTCACAGCATTGTGTACTGCCGCTATTCTGATCGGTGCTGTAGGAGCAGTCCTGTTCTTGACAGCACTGTCCATGCAGGAACTGATCTGACCTAGTGCCATGGAGAGTAAGTTTCTTATTTGGAATCTCCAGGGCCTCAACTCTCCAATTAAATGGAACAGAGTTCTGTCACAGTAAAGAAACTGAGGCCCCAAGTAGCATTCTTACAAGAAACAAAATTATCTGCCCGTAAACATAGAAACAGAACTTGACGGCAGATAAGGACCGCTTGGCCCACCCAGTCTACCCATTTCCCTACCTATTGGATAAGCTGCAGATCCTAGTTAACCAACAGCCTACTTCTTCCTACCCCCACCCCCTAGAATTGCCTTATGACTGTCCCATGCATTCTTGAATTCCACCACTGTTTTTGACTCCACAACCTCCTCCGGAAGGCCATTCCATGCATCTACAACCCTCTCTGTGAAAACATACTTCCTTACATTACCTCTGAGCCGCCCCCCATTATTTTCAAATTGGCGCCCCTTGTTCTTGCACACCTCTTTTCTGAAATAATACTACCCTCTTGGACTTTGTTGATTCCCTGAGGTACTTGAAAGTTTCTATCATGTCCCCCTCTCCCTCCTTTCCTCGAGGCTATACATATTAAGCTCTTTAAGTCTCTCTTCATATGTCTTCCAGTGCAGACCCTGCACCATTTGGTTGCCCTCCTCTGAACTGCCTCCATCCTGTTTATGTTCTGCGGAGATTGGGTCTCCAGAACTGCATGCAGTACTCAGATGGGGTCTCACCAGCTGTCTGTACAGAGGGATAACAACTTCCTGTTTTTTACTGGTGATGCCTCTCCCTATGCATCTCAGTATCCCCCCAGCCCTCCTTACTGCCCTCTCACATTGCTTGCCCACCTTTAGGTCATCTGATATGACTACCCCCAGGTCCCATTCCATTTTTGTTGTTGTTAGTATCTCACCCACCATTGTGTACTCTTCCCCTGGGTTTTTGTTTCTTAGGTGCATTACCTTGCACTTCTTAGCATTGAATCTAAGTAAGGCAGTACAACTTAAACAGGGTGGGTTAGAGTGGCGCTCCATAGCGAAGCTGTAGCAAAAAAAAGAGATGAGTCAATCCTCATTCACAAAGATCTTGGTTGGTTAGTGTTCTGCTCTTTAGTCGATAAAGGTGGCAGATGTAACTTGGCTCCATTTACACCCTGAATGGAGATGACCCGAGGTTCTTTCACTCACTCAATCAGGAATCAATAGACTTTAATGTTGGCCAGTCCCCCATCCTCTTGGGTAGGGATTTTAGTCTTAAATTAGACCCCACTATAGATAGGAGCTGGGGTGCTGGCACTGAACCTCATAAAAGAGCAGCCCAGATGGTTTCTAAGCTACTTTCCAAGCAAATTCTGATTGACGCCTGGCACACTTGCTATTCTACAGTCTGGGATAACACCTGCTTTTCGGCCACTTATGGTTCCTCTAGCAGGATCAATCTGTCGCTCATGTCCCAATCCATCTATGAGCTCCTCTTCCTTGCTCAGACCCACTCCATCATCATCTCAGACCATGGGCCTTTAGAGATTCACCTGCTTTGGGTCCCTATGGCTCATCTGCCCTCCTCCTGGCAGCTTGATCCCATACTCCTGGTTGAGAGTGGCCATGCAGGAATTCTGGTTGGACAATGAGAAGGGTAATGTCTCAGACTCCACATTTTGGGAGGCCTTAAAGGTCATCATTCATGGGAGGATCATAGCGTATGCCTCTAACAGACATAAGAAATGAGAGACTGAACAGGCCTTTTTGGAAAAGAAGCTTGCTTTCCTGGAGGCACAATACAAATCTTTCCATCATGGCCAAACCCCTCAGACACTACTGGCTCAACTGATTAGCACCTGTGACAAACTAAATAACCACCTCACAAGGAAAGCAGAGCTGGCATTAGATAGGATGCACCACACCTACTGGGATGGTGGGGAAAAATCCAACAAACTGCTGGCCTACAGGCTCAAGAGCCGACAAGCTGCCAAAACAATTGTAGGCTTGTCTGAACCCTCCAATGTTGTCATCACCTCCCAGGAGGGCATAAATAGGATCAATTCTACAAGACGTTTTATACCTCTCCCTTGCCTCCAAACCCAGCTGCAATTGACGCCTTACTGGCAAAACCCCCTATCCCCAAGATCCCACATCATATAGTGACCACTCTGGATGCTTCTATTTCCTTATTGGAAATACAGCAAGCCATCCAGTCAATGAATTCACATAAAGCACCTGGTGGGGATGGCTTTTCTGTAGATTTGTATCAGGCCCTGGGGGACAACATCCCCTGTGATGCATTTTCCAAGGCTCCCTAGGCAAGGGGATTTTACCCTCTGCCATGCAAGAAGCGGTGATCACTGCCTTGCCTAAAAAAAGGCAAGGACCCCCCGACCTATGGTAGTTATTGGCCCATCTGCAGGGTTGCCCCCTCTCCCCCTTACTTTTCATTCTGACCATTGAACCCCTGACCATTGCCCTCTGGGAAAGGATCAATATCCCAGGCCTTCGGGTGGGAACTGAAACCTTCAAAACTTTCCTTTATGCAAACGGCTTTCTCATCACTATCTCTCAGGCTCACCAAGCCACCAGCTGCCTGGTTCCACTTCTGACTTCCTTCACTAAGGTTTCGGGTCTGTGGATTAATCAATCTAAGACTGAGGTCATAACACTAAATAACCACTGATTTGCTGAAGCTTTCAAGGATCTTGGCCTCAAGTGGACCCCTGAGGGTACGCGTACCTAGAGATGAAGCTAAACTGGCACCTTTCTAAACTGATCCTTCTAAACTTCACCAGGCAAATACAGTCCTCCTGGGTAGAGCTGGACCTTTGGAAGGCCCTGCATCTTTCCCTAGAGGGTAAAATTAAAGCAGTGAAGCTAATGGTGGCTCTGAAGTTTCTATATATCCTTACAAACTTATTCATCCCTATCCCCACTAAATGGTTTCAGAACATCAATCCGCTAATGGGACATTTTCTTTGGGATGATAAGCCCCCAAGCTATAGCAGACAGAAATTATGTCAGCATTGGAGTAGAAGTGAATAGGGCCTGCTGTGGTTTTACAGTTGCCATGTGGCTTTCATCATGGCTCAAACCACTCAATGGTTCTCTGCCCCCTCTTCGCAATCTCCAACCTGGCTGCACTTAGAGTCTGCTCTAATGGATTCCTCCTCCCCTACAGTCCTTCCATACTCTACTCATCACTGCTTTCAACCCCTCCCTCCTCCTATGGTGCTCTCTATCTTCTATTGAAAGAAAGTCCACAAGAGCCTTGCCAAATCTTCTACCCCATGTGTAGCTACCCCTCTGTGAAACAATTCTGCAGTAACCATTGGTGTCTCCCCATCCACTGGCCCCTCTGGGAGACCCAAGGCATTCAAATGGTACAGGACTCCTCCTGTGCTGCTCCAGGTCCATCAACTCCTTCTACTCCCTCAAAGATCACTATCAGCTTCCTCAGAGCCATTTCTGGAGATATCTTCAGATTAGGGATGTGGTCCTTCACTTGTGCATAAATTCCCTCTGCCCTGGTTTCTGGGAGGAGGTACCTCGTAGGCGTTCCTGGGCCAAGCTCCAGAGAGGTAGGGCCAGAAAAATGTATAAGTCCATCAGAGATGCCCTCCCTGATCCCTCACTTCATGCCAGAGCACAATGGGAACAAAAGTTAGGGATCTCTATCTCTGACTATTGCTGGCATAGAATGCATCACGTCTGCTGTGGCGGCAAAAGTCGACCAATTATGAATAAGACCTCCATGCGATGGTATTGCACCCCAGCCAAATTGAAGCAGCTACTGTAGGCCTTCTCTCTAATGGCAGCTGCTGGAGATGTGGCCAGGTAGACACCAAGCTTTATCACATCCTCTGGACTTGCCCCACCATACAACCTTTCTGGTTGGATGTCATAAAGATATGCCAACAGGTTATTGGTCATGACCTCCTTATTGATGCTCATCTACTTCTTTTGGGCTGCTGTTCTGTGCACATGCCCAAGCTGGATACTCATGCCCAATGGGCCATTGCAGTTGGAGCAAAAGCCAAATGGCTTCTCCTTGTCTATTGGTGAACTGTGCCCATCCACCCAGGAATGGCTTCTCTTCATTGGACAGCTGGCTTCCTATAAGAGGATGTCCAACTTTGCCTGTGGCTCTCTAGACAGATACTATCTCTGTTGACAACCCTTCTTGGCTTCTGCCATGACTTCTAGACTGTCTTACACTGCCCACTCTTATACCCTCCACTCTTCCCTTTATACATTCTCTAGGTTTCCGGTCTGTGGATCCCATACTTCGCTGCTGCTGTATTGTATATAGTTCATTGATCAAGTTGTTTAGTATTTCCACTGGCTTTGTATGTGACTTTTAACTTTACTGTTTGTGCTGTTGGCCTTCTTGGTCCTATCACAGGCTAAGCTATTTATTTGTTCTATTTACATAGCTTCATGTCTGTTACCTGTTAAATCCATTTACAACATTGTGCAATGCCAGTGTGTTCCATATGTTCTTTGTGCATATGTACCTTGCTTTGTTGTTATACAGTTGTATTTAATAATTTTTTTGAACAACAAAAACAAGTCTGTGAAAGGTCAAAAGGTTTCCTATGGTCAACCCCCTGTGTTACAACCTGCTAACTTCTGTAACAAACCCAAGTGACTGTCTGTAATCGTTTCAACAATATAATTGTATACATTTTCAAACAAAGGGATCTGGGTTTTACATAAAGATTCACATACATTTTTTTTTAACCACGGAGAAGCAAGAGGAGAAAGAAAGACTAGAACAAGCAAGCGAAAGAAGGAAGATAAGAGGGGGAAATTGTAAGATCATTGGAGTGGCCAATTCCTATGTGCCACATGGAAAATTTGATTGCACAATCAGACAGGCAAGAGACAGACAAGAGGCAGAATAGGAGAGGACAGAATAGATCCTTGCTTTTAACTCTCTCTAAATAAGAAATGGGACAGGGTTTTATCCAGTCCTGTCATACACACACACACGTTTAAGAGGGAAGCTGTTTTTTTAAACAGGTTTCCAAAACCTTCTCTTATTTCCGTTTTAACATTACATTGTGACATTTACAGTTCTTTGCATATACAGTATCTCTCTTTTCATAACACCTTTTACAGCAAACATTTCAATTTAAGCACACACATTGTTTTTTTCAACCTTCTGAATTCTCTATTCCTGAACCGTATATTGACAGAAAATCAGCATTGACAATCTCTTTTCCAGATTTTTGCATCTCCTTGAATTTAAATGGCTATAATGTATGGTAGTGCCTTATTAACGCTTAAAATCAGCAAGATTATATCCTTGTAATCCCATCGCTATGTCAAGGGTTGTTATTCCCTCATTTGTATGTCATAGTGATGAGTTTACAACAAGAGCTGATCTGTGCCTGCATGCACCTTAAGCAGCAGCTCCCAATGAACATCTGTGGTGGTGAGTGCTGGCCCCTATGGAGATCAGCGTCATGGCTATAAAAGAAAAAAAGGTAACACTGGCAAGTAAATATTGCTTTTTGTGCTACTTTCTCGATTACCTTTTGCTGAAGTGTGCACCATAGGCCGAGAGGCTCTCCCTAATGCTTCCTATTTTTGGGACCTAGTTGATGTTGCAATGCTATCCAGAATTCTTTTCAATGGCTTGCAATGTGACCTCCACTGACCAACTGAATCAATTTGGGCTTTTGCTGATCATTAACATGTTTTTTTGCAAAAGATAATAGTTAATGCTATCTAACTTTTTGAATCCTGACCCATACACTATAAAATACAATGCCTGGTGTACGGATGATAACCGCACATGAAATCACCTCTTGTGGTTGATAGGGCAACAGTAAACCTTTTGAACTGCACTCTTGAGGTTCACCATGTTGCCCTAGTGACCACTCGCGGTGATTACTTTACGGTTATCACCCAAACACCAAGCATTATCTTCTATGTAGTGTCAGCTACCACCTTGTGATTCTGTGATTTTTATCCCTCATTTGATTAAGCCAAGAGAGGGGATGGTGATCTGTTATAAGTACAAAGTCAGCTCCTAGCAAATAAAACTTACGGGACTCGATTTCCCATTTCACAGCAAGGCATTCTTTTTCAATAGTAGAGTACTTTTTCTATCTGTCATGCAATTTCCTTCTGATATACAGAATGGGATGTTCCTTCCCATCTATATTGTGACTCAGGACTGCACCTATATCTACTTCTGATGCTTCTGTCTGTAACAAGAAGTGTTTTTCAAAGATTTGACATCTTAAAACAGGAAGTGAAAATAATGCAGCTTTGGTGGCCAGAAAAGCTTCATTACACTCTGGGGACAATTTCACGTTATTTGTGTACCATTTTTTGTGAGTTCAGTGAGGCAGTAGCTTATTGGGCAAAGCTGGGAAAAAATCTCCTGTAGTAACCAGCCAGACCTAAAAATGACCTGAGATGTTTCTTTGTTTTAGGGACAGGATGGTTAGCTACATATTCTGTTTTGGAAATCTCTGACTTTACTTCTCTATTTCCTAAAATATAACAAAATATCTGGTTTCCTGCATGCTTAATGTGCACTTGGTAGGAATAATGGCCAGGTCTGTATTTTTTGATAGACTGGATATTGCTTGTTGGTGTTCCAGGTGGCATTTTCAGTCTGGACTGTACACCACAACATCATCCAGGAAAGCAGTACAATGACTAGTGTGAGGGGTTATAATTACATCCATATGCTGCTGGATCATAGTGGGTGCACCTTGTAAATCAAACAGCATAGTGGTGAACTAATGGAATCCAACTGGAGTGGAAAATGCTGTTTTGTCTCTAGATTCTTTGGCTAGTGGAATTTGCCAATAAACCCTGGTGAGATCAAGGGCACTAATGTACTTGGCAGTTACCAGACTGTCAACCAAATCACCTATCTTGGGCATAGGATAGCTGTCAAATACAGACATTTGATTATGTTTCCCAAAGTCAAGGCAGATTCTTACACCCCGTCTTTTTTTATTTATAATCAACACTGGTGATGACAAAGCACTTCTCGATTTTTCAGTGATGCCCAGCTCTTTCATTTTTTTTGCATTTCCTTAACCCCATCTGCTCATAGCCGCTCTGATGATCTGTAAGTCTTTTGTCTAATAAGGCAAGCATTCTCTGTCTCAATTACATTCTCAACCCCTTTTGCTCAGCTTGGCACTGTGGTAAAGTACTTCTAAATGTCTTTACCAAGTTATGACTTTCTGTGGTTTGTTCTGTGGGTACGGAAACATTCACCTTTACAGCATCAGAAGTCACAGTTTGTTCCAATCTGTTATAAGCTATATCAATATCTTCTTCAGCAGTTTCTGGTAACAGCAACAAAGCAACCTCTGTGATTTTTCAACCTATTTCTTCAGGAGGTTAGCTTGGTACATCTTGGTAGGATTTTTCCTATCAGTGGTCTCACTCTCATAGTTAACTGTACCAGGACATACTAACACACTAATTGCCAGCAGATTAGGCCTTACGGTCTATCGAGTCTGCTCAAACCTCAGATCCCTAGTTGGGTGCCGAGGCCCTCCCCCCCTCTTGTGTTCCAGAAACCCCTATCATCCATCCCCACCCTCCTGGGACAGGCCATCATCTGATACATCCACTTTCTGTGTCTGTCCCACCCTCTCTTGAAGCCCTCCACTGTGGATCTCTGAACCAGCTGGCCAGGCAGTGCATTCCAAGGGTCCACCACCCTCTTAGTGAAAAACCTCCTCCTCTTTCCCCCCTCACCCTTCCACCTTCCAACTTCAAACCATGCCTTCTGGTGATACCGCCCTGCTTTAGTCTAAAGATCCCCTCCATGTTTACCTTATTTATTCCCTTGAGGTACTTGAAGACCTCAATCATGTCCCCCCTGTCTCTCCTCCAATGAAAACAGGCAGAGCTCCTCAAGTCTGTATTCATACGTCAAATCCCCTAGTCTTCGTATCATCTTAGTTGCTCTCCTCTGTACCCTCTCCAGAAGCTGTATGTCCCACTTCAAGTGTGGTCTCCAGTACTGTACACAGTACTCAAGGTGTGGTCTAACCAGTCCATTGTACAGTGGCAGAATCACTTCCCTGCTCCTAGAGGTGATCCCCCTTATGATGCAACCCAACATCCTGTTTGCCTTGCTAGCCGCTCTCCTGCACTGCTCAGAGTTATTCATATATGCATCCACCATGACTCCTAGGTCTTTTTCCCCTATTGAGGCCTCCAGCGCCTCCCCTCCCAGGGTGTACCTGTGTTTAGGGTTTTCCCACCCAAGATGTAACACCTTGCACTTGGTGATATTGAAATTTAATTTCCATGTGTGAGCCCAGCTTTCCAGGGTGTCCAGGTCCCCTTGCAGGGCCAACCTCCCCTCTTCCCCTCAACTACTGCTCCCATCTTGGAGTCATCAGCAAAGAGGCTCATTTCACACTCTATACCCTCCCTGATGTCCGATATGTATGCATTAAACAGGATCGGACCCAGGACCGAGCCCTGCGGTACCCCACTACCGACCTATCTAGGATTCGAAAGCTCCCCACCAACCGCTACTCTCTGGGTGCGTCCAGCTAGCCATCTAACCACTTTATAAGGCTCTTGGCTCTTCATTGGCAATTTGTTTTTTTTGTAGTGGATAACAGTAACAAGACCTTTTCACCTGGCTCATAAGCGATTTCTTTTACCCCACGGTCATAATACACCTTCTACTGTTTTGGGGCTTCTTCTTGGTTACTGTGGGCAATTTTAACATATTTTGCCAGTTTCTTTCTCAGTCCACACATATAAGATGTACTAGATTCCTTCTGGATGGGGTTATCTTCCTGTGTTCCTTTTATTACATCTAGTGGCCCTCTAGGTTCTCCACCATACAACATGTCAATGGATGAAAAAACAGTTGATGCTGGTGCCACTTATCTGTAAGTAAAAACAGATAAGATAAGTATTAATCCCAATCTTTCTCTTCACCTTTTTAACATGCTTTTTAGGGTTTGGTTAAAATGCTCAAAAAGACCGTCTGTCTGAGGATGATAAAGGGAGGTTTTTATGGCAGTGATTCCTAGCAGTTGGTACAGCTTCTTCAGCAATCCAGCACCAAAATTATTACATTGAGGCTTGCAGGGCCTATAAAATAACCAGCTGTGATCTGCCATTCATGTAAAGTTTCATGGTATATAGCCGTAAAATAACCACTCATCACTAAGCAGTAGCAAGCGAAGACAGAGATTATGATGGCTATTTAGGAATTAGCAGAAATACAGAGACATTATATAGCCTGTCATTTCTCAATGCCAGTAGGTTACTGCATTGCTTGTACTAACCATTACCAATGACACAGCATGTAATACAAAATTGTCAAGCTTGTACGACTGCTGCAGCCATCCTTCTAGTTAGGGCATTTTAACTGTATACCTTGATGTAATCCAAGTATTTACAGTACATGCAAATCGTATCTTATGTAAAATGTAATGGGTGGATTTTTAATTTTCATGTATGTATCTTGTGTTTTGAAAATGCAATAACATTTTGAACTTCAAAAAAAAAATACTGCACTGATCAGTAACAATCTCTTTAGGTAGGCCCACCCTGCTGAAAATGTTGGCAGTCTCTCCTGTCACTTTTGGGACTCTGACGTAGACATTGGAATTGCATCTGGGTATCAAGTAGCATAGTCAGACACAAGCAAAATGAATTGAGTACCCTTTTTACTTTTGTCTAAGGAGCCAACCACAACTATTGCAAGTCTATCAAAAGGCACCTCTATTAAGAGTAGTGGCACCAGGGGAACTTTCTCTTTGTTAGTCACTGGGGCTATGTTCTAACATTCAGCACAAGAACTGCAGTAGGTAGTGGCATCCTCTTGAATCCCAGGCCAGCAAAATCTGTACAATAATCTGGCAAGGGCATGGCCCCATCCTCAGTGACCAGCATTAGGACTAGTGTGTGCTATCTGTAAAGCTCAGTTCTATATTTCTTTGCTATGACCCATTGTTCTATCTGTTTTTGTGTCTGAAGATTAATACAGACTCTGTACAGTAACCTATTACCATTTTCAAACATTGGTTCACCCTGTTTTTGTTTCATCCCCAGCTGCTTAAAATAGCTTTGGAGAGAAACATTGTTAGTTTGCTCTGAAACAAAATCATAAATATCAGCTTAGTTTCAGCATTTTCATGTATCAGTCCCTTATGTCCATCAGTCTTTTGTTGCTGCTGTTTTTTATGTTGGCTCAGGCATATTGTCATATTATGATATTAACCAGATTTGGAGCTGGTCACTGTTGGGTGACTGCAGGGCGCATCAGTAGGTCGTCCCTCATTCCCCAATTAGCCTGCATGCGGCACCACACCATGAATACTTAATGTGGTGATCACTTCAAAGAAAAGGTCAGCTGCAATGAGAGCGAAGCTGTCATGCAGCAGGACCACAACACGCCTCCCGACATCCATGCAACATGGCTGCAGTGACTGCCGCCACCTCCTGTGACAATGCTGATGGGGGAGCCCACTCCGTGTCGGCATAATGACTCCCCCATTTAAAATGTATGCTGAGGGGGTGCCCAATTCCTCTTGACATCATGCGCCCCCTCAACAGTTTTTTTTTGCTGACAGGGGGCCCAGTCCCCGTCGGCGTTTATCCCCATCCCCATTTATTTTGCCAGCGAGAGGAAGCCCTCTCCCCATCGGCATAATGTATCTCCCCCTGCTTTTGTTGTGTGCTGAGGGGTGCCTATCCCCTCAGCTCATGTCCACCCCCCTTCAGTATGTGCCCGTGGGGTGCCCAATCCCCTGTTGGCCACAGCATCCCCCAAAAAGACTTAGGTGGCAAGCTGGGAGCCCATTCCATTATGCAAAATTTCTGCAAAAAAAAAAAACATCCCCAATGTTTTTTTTTTTTTAAACCTGTAAAAAGAAAATAGTCTCCGCGGTCTCTGCCCCTCCCACAACCCACGCCCACCCACTGCGAACCCTGCCTCCCCACACCCCCTACCCCATACTTACCTCTGGAGTCCAGCGCAATGATCTTTGGTGGACTGGGAACACGTCTGCACTCTTCAAAGCCGACCGCAAACTGAGGAAATGCCGGTAAGCTGTATAATGGAATAAATAGGGTTTTTTCAACTTTGATGCATATCTCAGGCATTTTTTGGAATTTGGCACCAAATCTTCAATAAGGGGTTTTTGAGACCCCTCTCCATGAATTCTGGCACTGTCATGGCATTAATCGGCCCGGAAAGGTGATTTCAGAGTCACTGCGTGGAATCACCTTTCATGACTGATTAACAAAATGACAGTGCCACTGCTCATGAGGGGGGCTCTCAAAAAGCCTATGTTGCAAATTTGGTGGGAAAAATCCCCAAAATGGCTGTTTTACGAGCATGCATTGCGTAGTTTCCACGCAAGCTCATAACTTCATGAATTTGTAATATTTTCACTCCAGATTTTCAACATTGGCATTTTCCACACCTCCTTATGAACAGTACAGCTGTCATTTTACATATCCTGGCCAAAATGTGTTTTCGCATGTCCGGTGCAGAATAGCATGGTCGCTGTGCGAAATCAGTTTTCGTGACAGTTTGAAGAAATGATGGTGACACTGTTCATGAGCAGAAGTCCTAAAATGCCTATGTTGAAAATTTGGTGATGAAATTCCATAAAATGACTAAAGGTGTAAGTGTAGCGCTGGTAATAGTTTCCATGCACTTTGTAACTGCGAAATTGTAATATTTTCATGCCAGATTTTCAACACTGGCATTTTTCACACCTCCTTATGAACAGTACAGCTGTCATTTTTCACATCCTGCCCAAAATGTGTTTTTGCATCTGTAGCACACAATGGCATGGTCGCTGTGGGAAATCAACTTTTGGGACAGATTAACAAAATCACAGCACTACTGTTCATGAGGGGAGGTCCCAAAATGCTTATGTTACAAATGTGGCTAACAAACTCCCAAAAATAATTGGGTTACGGACATGTGTTGTGCAGTTTCTATGCATGTTCATGACTTCACCAATTTTTCATATTTGCACTCCAGATTTTCAACGTTGCCATTTTTTTACGCATCCTCATGAACAATACAGTTGTCATTTTCCACATCCTGCTCAATTGTGTTTTTGTTCCTGTGTTGCCAAATGGCATAGCTGCTGTGCAAAACCACCTTTCAAGCTAACAAACTGATAGTGCCTCTTTTCATGAGGTGGGCTCACAAACAGCCCATGTTGGAAATTTGGAGTGAAAATACCAACACACGCATATGGTGTTAGGGTTTTCAACTGTAGCACCCCACCCTGTAGAGACTTACAGGCATCAGGGGTATGACTTGGGATCATCGGCTGTAATGCTCATGCCATTTCACCCCCACCCACCCCCACCCTGCAACCAGTGACAGGCATCGTGGTGTGCCTTGCAGTGATCGGCCACAAAGTTCACCCCATTCTCCTATGCTGTACCCATTTCAGTGTATTTCCTTATGGAATGGGGTAAGTATAATGCCCAAAGACCCCAAAGCACACCATGTCATTTGTCAGTGTCTACAGGGTAGGGTAATGTACAATGGCATGAGCGTTATAGCTGACAACCCAAAGGCACACTCCAATACCTGTCCATCTCTATAGGGTGGGGGTGGGGTTGGCGTCACTTCAATACTTCACTGCCATTCCTATTATGCATCTCTAACTCCAGCACTACCAATGCCAATGCCAACGAGACAACATTCGGCATTGACAAATGCTTATTTTTTTCAGGCAACTTCTTTCTTTCCGGAACTTCTGGATCTTGGAGCAGGGCTCAAACAAGTCTGAATGAAAGTCACCTAAAGGTAAAGAGTCCCTAACATCTGAGATTTTCTTTGCCTGTGCTCTTGCTATTACAGCTGCTGAAATAGCAGGATTTACTCCCTCTGTGATTAACTCCACAAATCCTGGAAAGTCATTTCCAATAATCACAGGTACAGGGAGCTTTGGTACTACCCCCACTTTCATTTGGTGCAACACTCCATTAGTGTTCAGTCACTTGGGGGCACATGGGAAACAAAAACCCAGGGGAAGAGTACATAATGGGGGGTACTAACAACAACAAAATGTAAAGGGACCTGGGGGTGGTCATATCAGATGACCTAAAGGTAGGCAACAACGTGAGAAGGCAGTAAGGAGGACTGGGGATACTGGGATGAACAGGAGAGACATCACCAGCAGAAAACAGGAAGTTGTTATCCCTCTGTATAGACAGTTGGTGAGACCCCATCTGAGTACTGCATGCAGTTCTGGGACCCCATCTCCACAAGGACATAGGCAGGATGGAGGCAGTCCAGAAGAGGGCAACTAAAATGGTGCAGGGTCTGCACCAGAAGCCATATGAAGAGAGACTAAAAATGCTTAATATGTACACCCTCGAGGAAAGGAGGGAAGGGGGGATATGACAGAAACTTTCAAGTACCTCAAGGGAATCAACAAAGTCCAAAAGGGTAGCATCTTTCAGAAAAAGAGATGTGCAAGAACAAGGGGGTACAATTTGAAGATAGAGGAGGGACAGTTCAGGGGCAATGTGAGGAAGTATTTTTTCATGGACAGAGTGGTGGATGTATGGAATGGCCTTTCTGAGGAGGTCATGGGGTCAAAAACAACGGGGAAATTCAAGAATGCATGGGAAAGACATAAGGCAATTCAAGTCGGGGGTAGAAGGCAGTAGGCTGTTGGTTAACTAAGATCTACAGTTTATCCAATAGGTAGGGAAATGGACAGACTGAGTGGGCCAAGCGATCCTTATCTGCCTTCAAAGTCTATGTTTCTAAAGCATGGAGTGTCCCCATGGATGCATATGACCCCAGAATCTGATCCTTTTGCAAAGTCTTTTCTCAGAACTTCAGCATGCACCTGGGTTTGTCAGCTTCCTGAATCTATAAATCTCTTCACAGTCTATCCCCCACCTTGACATCTGTTCAGTACTTGCCTAAATTTGCTAAGGCCACATTTGCTCCAGTGTTACTCTCCTTTTTTTATGTCAGTTTCTTGCAATATGGTCTGGCTTGTTAC
The DNA here is from genome assembly GCA_016271365.2 of Neoceratodus forsteri. Taxonomy (NCBI): domain Eukaryota; kingdom Metazoa; phylum Chordata; order Ceratodontiformes; family Ceratodontidae; genus Neoceratodus; species Neoceratodus forsteri. The sequence goes on along the minus strand of CM057455.1, from coordinate 1,162,022,802 downwards.
AGATGTAGCAAATAAAGTTTTTGGGTATAGCTTTGTTACACCCATCAGAGTTCTTATCTGATTTGATGTAAAACTGGGGAAGAGAGGGTATTAGCAATTATTAGTTGTTAGTTTGCTGCTGCATTGTCTGTTGGACCATCTGACAGTCCTTGGCCAACAAAATGGCCTTTTCCCTACTTTCTGGTTGGTGTTCTTTTACCCAAAGATGCACGTCTGTGGGCGGGATGTTGATTAATTAGTCCATTGCTAATATGTCGAAGATTTGTGGGACTGTTTTGCCTTCTGGTTGGAGCCATTTAATGAGGAGTTCTCTGAGTTGGGTGAAGGCTTCTTGAGGATTGTTGAGTGAATTGTACTTTAGGAACAGGAATCTATGTCCCTTGGCCTTAGAAAACTAGGTGTGGGGAGGAAAAGAGGAGTAGTTGAGGAAATCCAGGGAGGTGAGCAGAGCAGTCAGGGTGGCTAAAGCTTCAAGGGAGCTAAGGCTGGCTCAGGGGAGCAGGGAGGGGGAAAAGGATTTCTTCAGGTACAAAGAGAGAAGAAGTGCTGTAAGGACGAGATTGCCTGGATCAAAAGAGAGGGAGGTTGTGCAGAAAATGGAGCAGGTGGAGGCACTCAATGAGTACTTCTGTTCAGTGTTCACAAGAGAAAAGGATGGGCCCATACTGCAAAGGAAAGGAGGGATGGGAAAGGGAGAGGCAGGGTTAGCAGTAGGGATCATCCAGGTGGATAGGGTTCTAAAAGGCCTTAAAGCCCTGCAGGTGGACCAGGCCCGGGGACCAGATGGAGTGCATCCAAGAATCCTGAGGGAGTTAGCGGACGTTTTGGTGGGCCCACTGGCAGACCTGTTCAGCACCTCACTGTAGATGGAGTGTGCCCTGGGACTGGATAATAGCTCATGTAGTGCACCTCCACAAGAGTGATCTTAGAGATGAGCCAGGTAACTATAAACCGATCAGCCATACTTCCTTTGTGGGAAGTTAAAGCAGACCATTCTAAAGAAAAGATTGGTAATCTTTCTGGATAATAATGGTTTCCAGGATGAAAGGCAACATGGATTTGTCTTGGAAAGATCCTGTCAAACCAACCTAATTGACTTCTTTGATTGGGTCACAAGAGTGATTGACAGGGGCCATGCCATGGATGTCCTATATCTTCAGCAAAACCTTCAACTCAGTGCCACATGAAAGATTGCTGGGCAAACTGAGGAACTTGGGGGCCAGGGAGAAACTAGTGGGGTGGGTCAGGAGCTGGCTGCAGAACAGACAATAGAGGGTAACTGTAAGGGGGAGCCCTCCAAACCAAGATCTGTGACCAGTGGGGTACATCAGGGCTCAATGCTTGGTCTGATTTTATTCAGCATCTTTATCAGTGACATAGCAGAAGGAATCAAGAGTAAGATCATCCTGATCACTGATGACACAAAGATCTGTGCAACAGTGGACAGTGAGGAAGGGAGGAAAGAACTCAGGGAGGACCTGGCAAAACTCAAGCACTGGTCAAGTGTATGGCAATTGGGAATTAATGCTGCAATTGGGATTTAATGCTAAGAAGTGCAAGGTCATGCACCTCGGAGACAGAAACCCCAGTACCAGCTACTGGCTGGGGGGAGTGCAGGTATCTATTTCAGAGGAGGAGAAGGACCTGGGGGTACTTGTCATAGGGGACATGAAGTTGCTGTTGCAGTGCCGTAGGGCAGCAGCAAAAGCCAATCAAATGCTGGAGTGTATAGCCAGAGGAATCACCTCTAGGAGGGAGGAAGTCATCCTGCCACTGTACAGATCACTGGTAAGACCACATTTGGAGTACTGTGTGCAGTTCTGGTGCCTCTACTTAAAAAAGGATGTAAGATTGCAGGAGATGGTGCAGTGTAGGGTGACAAAAATGGTTGTATGACTGGGGCATAAACCTATGAGGAAAGATTGAGGGAGCTCAACATGTATTTCCTGGAGGATAGAAGGGAGAGGGGGGACATAATAGAGACCTTCAAAAACTTAAAAGGCATAAACAGGGTTAGTGTGGAGGTCTTGTTCAGCTTAAAGGGGGGAGGGTCATGATGGGACACAGTCTGAAACTGGAAGGGGGAAGATTCAAGAGGGAAATGAGGAGACACTACTTTATAGAAAGAGCGGTGGCTGGGTAGAACGCACTGCCAGAAGAAGTGATCTCACTGAAGAGTGTGGGCAGTTTTAAAAGGGAGTGGGATATGGTCAAAGGGAAGGTCAGTACAGAAAGGAACCTAGGGAGGGTACAGGTGGAGGGCAGGGATGATGGGCAGAGACTGCGAGGTGGGGGGGCAGCTGCAGTAATACTGTGAGCTGCACACTTAGGCAGACTTGCTAGACATCTGGGTCTTTTTCTGCTGGCATTTTCCTATGTCTGTATGTCTGTAGGTCTCTCCTGAGATATACCTTTTAAGGATTTCTCTTTTCAAAATGTTAGTTTTCTGACTGCTCTGTGTCCATATTTCTGTAGGCAAGTTGGGCATTATCTGTCAGATAGGTATTAGCCTGATTGCGCATTGCTGTTTTGGCCATTGTTAGGCTCCGACTACCCTTTTAAAAAGATGTCAGGTATGCTTTGAAATGGTCTGAGGGACACAGCTTTGTAAGTTTAATGTCTTTTAAGTTGTTTGTGTTTTGTTAATCTGCTGGACCTGTACCAGATCCTTTGGCTTTAATAACTTGCAAGGCACCCAGCCATCGCTGATCCTGTCCTGCATCTCTTCACTTCTTTGTTGTTCCTGTTGTTGCATCTCTTCTCTGCCTTTCAGTCTCTCTTTGTTGTATAGCCCATCATTGGAAGAAGATAGGCATCCTTTCAAGTTCGGTCCCTGCCTGTTCTTCTTCTTCTTCCACCAGTTGTGCCAGCTGAACAATCTCAGTTTGGACTTTTGTTTCTGCTCCTAGTTTAGCAGGCATTCTTTTGATAATCACTCCTGTGCTTGCTATTGCAGGATCAATACCTTTCTTCTTCTTCTTTTTTTTTTTTTGTATTTAAGTTTTTTATTAAATTTTTCCAAATACAAAAGCACATTTCTTTATACATTGAACTATACTGCATTGGTATTTAAGTCAATTTGTTACCATCACTTACATCTATTATTACATCTCATTTATGTAGTGAAGTTTATGGCCCCGATATTCAGAATTGCTTCTGGCAAAGGTGCAAGTGGTGGTGGTGCAGTGTAACTGAGTTGCACTGGAGCAACAAAGGGATATGTGAATGAATGACTTCATTCACAGATTTGTTAATGATATTACAGAGCAGACTAAGCCATTGGTCCACAGTGGTGGACCAATGGGCGGTAGCTGATACTGTAGCTATCATTCCGCGGCAAACTACTCGAGGTATGTGAGTGGGTTTGCTGCCCTCCAGCGATGGGGGGGGATCTGGGTGGGCTGGGGTCCTGTGTGGGTGGGAGGGTGGGGTGCCACAGGACCACCAGGAATATGTTTTCTCCAACTGTACAAGTGATCAAGTTACTGGCGGGGTGGGGGTAACACTAGACTACCAGGAAAATATTCATCACATTTATGGGCAATCATAGGTATGGAGGGGCATGGGTACCACTAGACAACCAGGGAGTTCTACTGGCTATTTATACAGTGATTGGGGAGTCATACAGTGAGGGGGGAACCACTGGACCACCAAGGATGGGATAATGATATGCAGACGGTGATTGGGGATATGGGCAGGGAGGGGGAAATCACTGGACCACCAGGGACATTTGTTGGTGCTTGTGAACAGTGTTTTGGGGGGGTAGCCACCCATGGCTGGCAGCTGCTGTGTTGCGCATTGCAATACAGCAGCATGCCTGTGGGTGGCTAGCAGTTGAGCCTTCTTTTACAGGCTCAACTTTGTGCCCAGGTATGCGGCACATCTCTGGGTTGTGCCAGCAGATGCGCCGCATATCTCCGGCTGAATATCAGGATGTGCCCCATATGCATGGGCACGCCCCCAGAGATGTGCCACATACATTATCTTTGCGCCCCGGCACATTGGAAATTACACTGTGCAATTCCCCATTTTGAATATTTCCCCGGGCACGTTTCTGAGGTTGTGCTGGTGCAACTTAGTTGTGCCAGGTGCAACCCCTTTGAACATCTTTTTTTAATTTTTATTTACAATGATTTTTCCCTCCACCAGCCACATGGTACCTTGGCCACATCACAGACTCCCTGCGTCCACTGTCATATTGGCCATGACTCCCTGATACCCCCTGGCTTACCCCCCCAGGGTGAGGTTGTGGCACCAGCCCATAGAGCCGCATCCGATGGGATAGGTCAGGGAGCTGGCCTGAGAGCTAATTGAAGCCAAGTGTGTGCTTCATCAAGTGCAGCTGGCAGCATTTTTTTCTAGGTTGCCCTGGGAGCGGGGATGTGCAATGATGTTCAGCATCTGCCCTGCCCCTCTTATGTGTTGGCACCAGTTGCCCGTAGTTCCTCCAGCCTCCGCCAGGGATCCATCATGCACCGGATGCTCTATACCTCCCTCCCCCTGGAGAAGGAGAGCAGTCCATGGGACACTCAATCCTTCTCCCCCGGCCAGCCCTCTGCCCCCCTGGGTCCATTCCCAAATCCAGGTTGCCGATGTTGCAACCAGAAATCCAACTGCTGTGCCGGTGGGCTGGCTTGAATATCTTATTTGATATGTCCAGAGGTCATTTTCCAATTTATTGTGAGAATGCCTTCATTTCATTGACCTTTGGTAGAATGCAGAGAAGTCCATATAGTAGTAGCACAGGGTGAAGTCACTGTAGGTTCAGTCTGATGGAGGTCTTATCGTGATGGCTGGTAATTTTAAACAGTAGGCTGCATTTATTCACCTGCAGACCTACTCATGTATTCTATAGTAAATACCAGATAAAGTGAAAAAATTAAGGATGACAAAAGGTGAATAGAAGAGTGGATTTAGGGAAGGTCCAGTTTGCTTTAACTGTCTTTTACAGCTTCAGAGGAGAAGGAGAAAAACAGAGTCCATTGAATCAGTGAAAAGATGGGGGGGGCCCTTCTTTAAGGGACAAAGCCCATGTCATTTTCCTGTTGATACATAACCCACTTTCGCCATCTGAGTTTAAAGGAGGGGGCCCTATTCATGATCCTGGCTGACATCCTCTACAAAGTGTAAATGTTTATAGTGAGTTCTCGCCATACCATTTGAGTAGGGAATTTGTTCTGTGTGCCACAGCCTGGTGATGGCTGTTTTGGCTGCTAAGATCAAAATGTTAACCACTTTTATATAGGTCTTGCTTAAAGTGCAATTTGTTGGGGGAGTTGCCATCTGTATAAAGGGAGGAGTGATCATATCAGGGCAGTCAAAAATGTCCTCAATTTCCTGAACAATCTCTTGTCAGTATGTATGAAGGGATGGACAGGACCAGAGGACATGAGTCTGATTTGCTTGTGGCTCACCACAGTTACACCAGCATTGTCCGACTTGTGGGCCGAGAAATTCGGCAAGTACTTCCGGAGTGCAGAAGTATTGTATATGACATTTCCATGCTTACTCATTCCAGTAGGGGCTGCCCAGTGTTGGGTAAGTTACTTTTTCTATTACTTTCTATTACTTTTGGAAACTTGTTCCAGAAAGCTCTGTGCAGTCACTGGCAAGAATGGAGAAGTACTGGAAAAAGTAATACACCTTACAGTTACAATTACTTATGTCTTTTTATACAAACGAATAACTAATCACTTTCAAAAAATGTAATCTGTTATAGTTATTTATTATTTTTGTATTGTTTTTGTATAAAAAGAAATAACTAACTATAATTGTAAGGTGTATTACTTTTTCTAGTACTTCTCTATCCTTGTTAGTGACTGCACAGAGCTTCCTGGAACAAGTTTCCAAACATAATAGAAAGTAATAGAAAAAGTAACTTACCCAACACTGGGGCTGCCGAGACCCTGTGTGCCGGTGGGGTAAATTTGTGCCACAGCTCAGCGGAGTAAGTAGTATCAATTCTGAATTCCATCTGTGTAGAACTGAGGTAGTAGAAGCAATTGAGGTGGCTTGCAATGCTTTGTATAGTTGGCTAATTAAGTGAGCCCATGTGTTTCCCCAATAGGTATGTGGTTAACCAATGTACCAGAGGTGGCAGTTTTTCTGCTATGCGGGTTAATGCCTCCTCTCTAGCCTTTAGGTATTAATGAATTTGCATGTATTTGTGGAAGCTGGCTGGTGGGGAGGTGAAAAGAGGTCTGGAGGATCACAAATGGTGTAATCCCAATTGGGGTGACAAGCTGATATATATATGTCTTTTGCCATATCTCTGCCATGTCAAGAATGTTTGGTCTACACTACTGGGGAGAAATGTCATGTCTTATGCTAAATCCTGGAGGTAGAACAAGTCAGTGGGGGTTAAGAATTGCTTTCTCAGAGTCATCCAGGACCGAATTTCAACTGTGCATCGATAAATCTTACGCAGTGGTGTGCACACAAAGGGGTTGCTAAAAAGATATAGGACAAAGTCATGGGTGTCATTCAGTGTATGTTCAATCAGCTTCCAGTAGGAATGGTAAGTCGGTGCCAGCCATAAGCAAATTATTTGTAACTGGAAAGCTAGGGCGTACCAGTGCAAGTTGGGTAGATTGACCCCCTCTGTCTCTGGGGAGCTGCAGTATGGAATAATGTATCCAAGGGGATTTACCCTGTCAAATAAAGCATGAGATTGCCTTATCCCAGGCCCAATAGTAAGATTTGTCTGGCATGATAGGGAGTGTTTGAAGAAAGTATAGAATTCTTGGGAGGAAATTTTGTCTTACAGCCTCTATACGATTGAATAAAACTAGGATAAGGTTTGTCCAGCGGGAGAGGTCAGCAAAAATTTGTTGGCTTAGTGGCTCAAAATTTAGGCAGTCCATATGGTCCAGGTTATTAGTGATTTTGATTCCAAGATATTTAATGGTCTTCTTATGCCACTTAAATGGGAATGCTGTTTTCAGTTGTGAAGAGGAGGAGAAGTGGTATAGTAAAACATCTGTTTTTGAGGTATTTAATTTATATCTTGCTAGGTCCACAAATTCTTGGAGGAGTTGCCAGATGGTGGGGATGGTCTCCTCTGGGGATGCTAGAGTTAACAGTATGTCATCTGCATACAACAATATTTTATTTCATCTACCTCCCAAGGGGATTCCCTCTACTCTGGGATGGAGTCAAATGGCTGCAGCTAAGGGTTCAAGATAAAGGGCAAAGAGAAGGGGTGACACAGGACAACGCTGCCGGGTACCTCTATGTTAGCAGAAAGGGACTGGAGAGGGATCCATGCAACTTAAGATAAGCTTGAGCCAAGTCATACAGGCTTGTAAGCTCTGTATGAATTCCTTCGGAAGCTCAAATCATTTCAATGTGGCCCAGAGAAATGGCCACTCTACTCTACCAAATGCCTTTTTGGTGACTAAACTGAGCAAGGCAAGAGGGATTTTATGTGTGACTGCATAATCTATTAAAAGTAAATTCTGACACACACTATCATGCGCCTGTTTTTGGTGAACAAATCCAATTTGGTCTGAGTTAATTAAGGTAGGTAGTAGATGTTCAAGTTGTCAGGATATTATAGACATGTATAATTTGTAGTTGCAGTTTAGCATTGATATAGGGCAGTAGGGAGTTGGGTATCAGGGATCGTTTTGGGGCTTTAGGATTGTTGAAATGGTGGCATACTTCCAGGAGGGAGGGTGAGAGTCACCTTGTTGTATTTCTCTGAAGGCTGTGGGTAGGGTAGGTATAGGGGGTTTCCGAAAGGCTTTATAAATTTCTGCTGGGTAGCTAAAGTATCTGGGTCAGGTGCTTTTTGGGTTTTGGTATCCCGTAGGGTGTCCTCTACTTCCCTTTCTGTTAGAGGGACTATTACGCTTTGGGCCTGTTCCTGTGTCAATTTAGGTAGGGAGCGTCTGTCTAGGTATGAGTCTATTTGAGTATGTGGGGCTTGATTGTCTGCAGCATACAACTGCTGGTAGTACTGAGCCATGGCTATTTGTATTTCTGCTGGTCTTGTCAAATATGTATATGTTTTAGGGTAAGTCAGCTGTGTTACAAAAGTCTGCACACGATGAGCACAGAGCTTTCTGGCTAGGTTGCACGCTCCTCTGGGACCCCCCTCATAATGGCGTTGTTTTGACTATAGGAGCTGCTGCTCAGTCTTTTGGTCTATTATTTTTTCAGATTTTGTTTGACCATTCGAAGTTGTGTATTTATGGAGTGATCCCCCTGAAGTAAGAAGCTCTGTACAGTATTTAGGGTAGTTTGGAATTCTTGTATTCGTGTCTCCCTTTCCAGTTTTTTTCCGGGCCGAGTAAGAAATTATTTCCCCTTGAGGTACTACCTTAAGGATGTCCTACTGTACACAAGGGGTCATAGTGGGTCTGCATTTTCTCTACAAATATGGGCTATTGCATCTTCCATCAATTGTTTGAATTCTGGGTCTTGGGGGTATGTGAGATTTAACCTCCACTGGCTAGATTTAACAGATTTTCCCAAGTCAAAAATTGCATGTATTGGTATGTGGTCCAAGAGAAGGGTTGCTCCATGTCTGAGGTCTCAAACTTTTTTTAAGTGTTCCGCAGTAGTGAATATATAGTCGAGCCAGGATGAAGTGCCTGTGTGGTATGCATAATGGGTATATTCTCTCCCCGAGGAAAAGAAGTGTCTCCATATATCTATCAATCCTAAATGTGTAAGTGTGTGTCTTAGGTATTTTTTGAGGGGGGGAAATATGATGTTTGGCCAAGCCAGATGTGTTTAGGTTAAGGGATAGCGTGACATTGAGATCACCTCCCATTATGAGTTGCCCTTTTAGAGCTGATAGCAATTTGTTAAAAGATTGTTGAGCAATGATTTTCTTAGAGCCTGGGGGTAGATGTAGAGAGACTAGGGTGACTGGGGAGTTACAGTATATAGTTGGCCCATGGCGATAGCATATCAACCCTCAGAATCAATGATCTGGTCTTCAAGGACAAAAGGGACCACTCTAGGAATTAAGATAGCCACTCCACATATCCTTCCTGAGACATGGGAGGATGCCACTATTGTTTGGTAACCAAGGGATGTAAACTTTGCATGCTCTGTTTTAGAAAGGTGGGTTTCTTGTAGGAGTGCTACTTTTGGCTTGTCCCTTTTAAGCTGGTGGAGCAATCTATATCACTTGATTGGGCTGTGTATCCCATTTATATTAAATGAGATAACTGTCAATGTCTTCGTCATTGAGTAAGATTAGGGGCGTGGTTGAGCTGAAAGTGGTCGGGCCTCTCCTTCTCAAGTTCAAACGGATAATAAGGAAAGGGATAGAGGTGGAAAGATAAGGTGATGAAGATGAGGTGAGTGTTATACATGGCAAATATGAATAGGTAGATAACTTGGAGAAACATCCAACTTTGTACATACTTGGTGCCAACGGGGCAACCTGAGGGTTCTACAATGCTGGTTCAACAACACTTTTCTCAACTGGCATCACAGCGATGGGATTTATGTCAACAACAAATTGCGGTTGACATAAATCCCGAATGTCTCCTGGTCTCTTTTTCTATTGGGAGGCTTTGCCCCCCAAACACCCCATGAGGGGGGCTCTGCCCCAGCACACCCAGTACTTATTATAATCAACTCCGAGTCAGAGTTGAATCAGGGAAGGGGTGCAGGACTGGGAGACAGTGTGCCCCTGTCTCAGGCACACTAACACAGCGACCTGTCGGCAAACTGTCGATTTTGTCAACAGCGAGGTAGGTCGCTGTGTTGGTGTCACCATCAGGGAGGTATACCCAACCTGAGTAACTATGAAATTTCATAACTAGCATGAGAACTAGCCACTTAATATAGGGCTAGTTCCGATGTCTTAAAGGAGGGTATTCCCTCAACTGCACTTCCAAGGTCGGGAGAATACAAACTACTCTCCTTCAAAGTGAGGTGATCAACACTCCCTGTGAGGGAAATTCACAGCAGAACTGTGGGCCCCCATTGCATCGTAATGCTACCAGGAGGCTTAGGCAAATGGTATATATGCTCTTTACCCAGCCTCCAAAGAATGTCAAGCCTGGGTTGCTTAAAAGGTAACAAATATTTGGTGCTGGTTGAATCAACTCCCCTCGTGTGATGAGGTTTAGTTGAGACTGTGGGGAGGGGGTTATAAATCCCCTTTAGTGGCAATACAGAGCTATTTTCAAAGAGTATCTGACCTCCGAGGAAACAAAGCAAGGGGCCAAATGCCTTTCAACTAGTGATAATAGTTTTTAACTTGTAACCCTTTTATATATCATAGGTAGAGGTTACTTATTCTCTTGTTTCAGGTCCCTAGACTCAAGACCTTATTCATGCCGGGGATGCGAGAACATAAAGGACACAATTTATTGAAGACACTACAGTACACTTGGGTGTTAGTATTCCATATGAGTGACTGATGGGGGAGGTCACCAGCCGAATGGGTCCCCCCCCCCCGGTCAGTTCTCCTATTTGCAAGAGAGTAGATTTTACTCCTGCTTCTTCTCTGTTTGTGTTGCATTTCTCAAGGCAGTTTGTTATTCCATTTTTCAGATCTAGCTGGGGCTATGTAGTCTGCTAGGCATCCTCATTATCTATAATGTTGAGATCACCGCCTTTACCTAGTGTCTTAGTGACAGGGTAACGCTTTTTCAGCAGGTGTCCCTCCAGCAACCTGGAGGGTCCTCCCTCCTAAGCCCAGAGGGACCTTTTGACTAGGATGTTTTGCTGTTAGTGGTCTAGAGAAACGGTTGACCAGGGAGTGTGTCCACAATATAAGTCCCAAATGGTTGGCTGTCTTAGTTATTAACCAAACTGAGGCAGTCCAGAGAAGGGCAACCAAAATGGTGCAGGGAGTGCATCAGAAGACATTTGAGGAAGTTAATGGAGCATAATATGTATACCCTTGAGCAAAGGAGGTAGCGAGGTGATATGATCGAAATATTCAAACACCTTAAGGGCATTAACAAGGTGAAAGAGTCTAACATGTTTAAATCTAAGAAAAATAGCAGGACAAAAGGACACAGCACGAGATTAGAGGAAGGCCGATTAAGGGGAAATGTGAGCCAATTCTTTTTCACAGAAAGAGTGGTGGATGCATGGAACGGCCTACCTCAGGAAGTGGTGGCTATGAATACAGTGCAGGGCTTCAAACAGGCATGGGATAGGCATAAGGCATCAATACAGATAAGTATGAATAGATAGGCCACTGAGCAAAGGCCGATGGCACATTTATAAGGTAGAAAAAGAAATGGGCAGACTGGATGGGCCTTGCAGTCTTTATCTGCCGTCAACCTCTATGTTTCTATGTTTCTATGTTAAAGGAGAGAATCTCTTATCTCTGACACCCTCCTGCTTATGTTATGTGGGTCCATGGCACCCACCTTTCCAACCTTTAGCCCTATTCAAGTTTTTGGGGTATATCAGATGGTATCTTTACCTGTGGTGCTATGGCCTTGTCTGTTACCCTGGAATTTTTGGGGTTGAAATTTCTTTTGGTGGGTTTCTTTCCCCCCAACAGAGGGTGCTCCTCCATCTCTCTTATGCTCTCGCATCCAGGTAGCTCTTATTGGTAAGGCTTTTATTAATGTTGCCCTTTACTAAATTGCAAGGCTCATTTGAATATAAACTACTAATGCCACAGAGTGCCAGGATGTCCCCTTTTTATGTTGGCTTGTGCACATGCACAAGCAACATCTTGTGGTTAGTAGCACATTTCAGAGGTGTGTCAGTGTTATGGCGAATGCAGGGGATGCGTAAGTGGGTGTTTCCCTCAGCTGCCAACTAGTGAGCATGCTGCCAATGACAGCAGTTTCAGAGAGAGCCACAGAGTTGAAACCAATCTGCCGCTGCAATCAGAGACAGCCTCATCACTGCAGCGGCAGATGACATGCCTCCATTATGTGCCTATCGTGGTGAAACATTTCAATAAATATGGCAGCTCCCGCCGTCTGTCACACAATCCCCAGAAAGCCGACATTGGGTTGCTCAATCCCCATGTTGGCATGTCCCACTCTCACATTATGTGGCACACCCTAACATGGTGGCTTCTGCCGCCCACCACACACTCCCAAAAAGCCAACATCAGGGTGCCCAATCCCCATGTTGGCATCCTCCCCTCTTAGTGTATCTTTCCTCTTAGTGTGTCTTTCCTGGTTAAACAGTTTCCCCTTTCCCTTTCTGACACCGGGATGCCCACTCCTGGTGTTGGATGCGCTCCCCCCCCATCTGTACACCTTGCCGACATCAGGGTGCCCAATCCCCATGTCAGTATCCCCCCCCCAGAATTGTGGCACACTGTGAACCCACCCTAGTGTGCCTATTTTTTTTGTCAGCAAACAAGAAAACGGTCCACCATTTTCCTCATCCCTCTCCCCTTCCCCACCCTTCCTCTGCGCACCCACCTTCCCCGCATGCCCCATTCACCCATACTTAGCCTCTGAGGTTGGGGCCGTGATCTTCTCTGAACTGGGACACGTCTGCACTCTTCAAAGCCGAACCGCGGACTGAAGACATGATGGTAAGCTTTATAATGGGAGGCAATGGGGTTTCAACATGGGTTGATATCTCAGCCATTTTTTGGAATTTTGGCCCCAAATTTTCAACATGGGGTTCCTGGAACCCCACCTCATGAATCTGCCACTGTCATTTAGTTTCTATGTCCTGAAAGGTGATTTTGCAGTCGCTGCGTTGAATCACCTTTCGGGACCGATTAACGGAATGATAGTGCCACTGTTCATGAGGGGAGGTCTCAAAAAGCCCATGTTGCAAATTTGGTCAAAAAATTCTCCAAAAATAACTATGTTATGAGCATGCATAGTGCAGTTTCTATGCACGTTCGTAACTTTTCCAATTTTTTATATTTTCTCTCCAGTTTTCAAGACTGCCGTTTTTTCACGCCTCCTTATGAACAGTATAGCTGTAATTTTTCACATCCTTCCTGAAACATGTTTTTACATCTGTGGCACAGAATGGCACGATTGCTGTGGGAAATCAACTTTCAGGACAGATTAACAAAATCACAGTGCCACTGTTCATAAGGAGAGGTTCAAAAATGCCCATGTTAAAAATTTGGTGAAAAAATTCCAAAAAATGATTGTGTTGAAGGTGTGCATTTCGCAGCTTCTATGTATGCTCGTAACTTCACCAATTTTTCATATTTTCACTCCAGATTTATTTCCATTTTTTTACACAACCGCGTGAAAAATAAAGCTGTCATTTTTCACATCCTGCCAGAAATGTGTTTTCACATCTGTGGCACCAAATGGCGCAATTGCTGTGTAAAACCACCTTTCAGGATTGAGTAATGAAATGATAGTGCCACTGTTCATGAGATGGGGTCACAAAAATTCCATTTTGAAAATTTGGAGTGATAATATCAACAAACATCTGGGGCATGAGGGTTTCCAACCATTACGCCCTACTCTGTAGGACTGACAGGCTTCAGTGGTGTGACTTAGTATCATTAGCCATAATGCTCATGCCATTCCACCCCCTTCCTGCAGCCAGTAACAGGCACTGAGGTGTGCCTTGGGATCTTTGGCCCCAACATTCACCCCATTCTCCTATACCACACCCATCTCAGCGTATTTCCACATGTATTTCCACATGGAATGGGATGAGTATAACTAAGGCCGAAGACCCCAAGGCACTGTGACACCTGTCAGTGTCTGCAGGGTATGGTGAAGTGAAATGACGTGAGCATTATGGCTAACAACCCAAAGGTACACCCCGAACGCCTGTCAGTCTCTGCAGGGTGAGGTGTGGTTGGCATCAGTTCAATACTTCACTGCCATTCCTATTATGCATCTCTCTAACTCCTGCACTACCAATGCCAGTGCAAGCAAGCCAACATTTGGCATTGACAAATGCTTGTTTTGTTTATTATTGTTATTGTTATTAGGTAAACTCACTCCCCAGATAGGTATCAAGGGGTTAGGCTAATTTCAGAGTTTATTGTCTGAGCATATATCTTGGAGGCTCCCAGAGTGTACCCAGTTAGAAAAGTGCTACAATAATAGTGCTGCACAGAACAGTGTGGTCTATACAGTGCTTCCACGTCAGCGATAGGGGAATAACAGTGCTATGTAGTAGGCGCTCCCCAGGTCACTGTCCATGGCACTAGAAGAGACCATAAGGGGAGAGGAAATCAGAAGGCTGGCTGCGCTGCTCCTATGGTGTGGAGTGCTAAAGCATGAGCAGCTCAACTGAAATGGTGGTGGTGAAGATCGGGGTTCTAATCCTGGTCTTCAGAATTCCCCCCCCCCCCATAACCCAACTCCGACTTGAAGTTGATTATTTTAATTATTGGTGGGGTGCAGGGAGGCAGAGGCTCCTGCTTAGGGAGGTGAGGGGCACTTCCCCCAGCAAAAATACAGTTTAGTAGTGGTAGCAATTGCAAACCAGACTTGCGATTGCTACTAGTGGCACTGTGTTTATTCGTGGCATTTGTTCCTGCTGATTTTTTGATCAGCACTGTTTGGATGATGCTGTTATTGACAAAGCTGTTCATGCAGCCGCTATTTAGATGTAATGCCTCCCAGAGAGGCTCCCCCCATCATGTTAACATCTCCGCTTTCAGCTGAGCTTGGGGGGGGGCTCAGGGATAGGTCCATTTTGGATCTGTGACAGTGCTCAGGCTGCCAGATTGCTGCACCTGGGTGCAGTTTGTGGCATTATGGTGGTGGGATAGGGTAGATATCATTTTTGGCGTGTAGCCAATGGTGAGCTAGTAGCCAGGGGGTCCTCTAATAGACCTGACTGATTGAGTAGTGGGTAGGTTTCACAGGGCCCTATGGCACTCCATGGTCATCCCACTTATTTATACTTGGTTATATAACATTCCTTGTAGTCAGGCACTGTTATTTACTAATGTCTCTCCGGTTTTCCCCCTGCTCTCTTCTCCGCAGATTCCACCAGAGGGCACCCACTCCCAAATCGGCCGGGAGCCCTCAGTGGGGTGGGATGCCAAAGGCTACTAACTCATGCCCATTTATCATATTGTCATCATTTAAGCCAATGAGAGACCATCGGTGTTGTTTGGCAGAAATATTGTCTGTATGTCCCAGTGGGAACATACACCTTTGTTTGGTGCTCCCCAACTATCCCTGTGGATTGTATAGCACGGTCGGAGTTAAAGCTCCAGGGGTTGGGGGCATTCTGAAGGTTATGCCTTCATCTTTAAGTCTACCATGTCTAAAAAAATGTAAATGCGAGGAGAAGGTCCCCCCAGCGCAACCAGCAGAGAAAGAGAGAGAGCGCACTGGAGAGATGCCCGTCTCCTTTCCATTTAAATATGTGCTGTCCTGGTATCATATTGGTCCCCCCCCTTATCAGAGACACCATGTAGGCTCCTTTCTCACTTATGTTGGGGGGGCACCCAGCCTAGGTCTCAAGGGGTGGTAGCTTCATGTTTAACCTTTTTAGTTCACCTGAGGAAGGTGAGGAGGTTCATCCTACCTGTAATATCTTGCTCAACAAACCCAATGAGCATCAGTATAAATTGTGGTCAGCTTAAATCTCCTCTTTACCTTACTTGTGTTTAAAGTTGACTACACATAACAGTCGGGTACTTCTAGCTGAGTGGGAATGGCAGGAAAGCCTTACCACATGAGCACTCATCATCTTTTTCTTTTCCATTATCTTTTAAATTAGGAAATAACACTTGGTTTAACTAAAGAGCAAAATAGGAGTCAAGTTAGGGGCCAGTTATGTATTGTAAAGGTGTATGCTGACAACCCATTCAACACAGTAGCAGTGGGGCTTACTGCACTGAGGTTCCCAATTGAGAACTCCGGACTAGAGTTTGCTGGTGCAGGGTGGGGCCCCATGATCACCTACCCTCCTCAGAGATATGTTTTAAAATAATGAGCTCTTCAGGCAAATCAGAGATGGAGGGCCCTTGTCTCCTTAAACATAGGTGACCACACTGCCTGCAGGGATGGTGGGGAAGGCAATGCAATCCCTGGGTCAGCTTCTTAAGGTTTGCTGACAGTGCTTGCCTTCAGTGGGGTGTGGGGGTGCCAAAAAACATCATTTCTACACACACACACACACACACACACACACACACACCAGCCTCCATGTCATCCCCTCTAAGGGATTTTACTCTTCAAATTATGGGTCACAAAGAGCTTCAAGAACTAGTCCTGAGGGTACCTGAAATCCAGCACAAAGCAAGCTGTTAAAATGTTCAGTCTGGGCTTGTGCACTGGGAAAACTGCAGTACAGCCTTAATGTCCCAGAGTGCAGTCAGCTCCTGCTGCTTTTGTGCCTGTCTGGGTTCCACTATTTTATTTATTTATTTATTTTGTAATTCAGATTTACAACCTTTGGGTAAAAGACTAATTTACAAAGGCACCTTGTCACAGGGAGGGTAGACAACAATTGGTGGTGGAGTACAACAATGGAGAACATTACAGGTGAGATACAATAAAAGAACACACAAAGCAATTCCAGTAATACAAAGGTGTACAAAGGCTTCAATTAGTTACAATTAGTCTAGTATATAAATAATAAGGTACCGCTAGGGGTTCTAGGGAGTGATACCTGGGGGTGAAGGGGTGGTTGCTGGGGGAGAAGGCAGTCCGGAAGGACATCTGTAAATTGGGCCAGGTGGAGCTCTAGGTATGGGCCAGTCAGGGGCATTTACAGCTCTGAGTGTCAGTGAGGTGGTTTCGGAGGGTGATTTTGAAGGGGCCGATTTTGGGGATGTTTGTGATATAAGTGGGGAGGGAGTTGTACCTCCCATGCTGCATCCTGGAGGTCTTGTTGTTCTGCTACCGGTGCTAGTCTGTGTTGTTGAGAGACATTGATTCCTTTACTATTTAATGCACGGATGGCATCTTCAGGGATGAAGAAGCTCTGTGTACCTTCCAGGAACACCACAACATGCTGAACTGGATTAAGGCATGTGAAATTTCAGTTGTTGGGCTCAAAGCACATGTAAGATGGGGCCATATGCTCTCCTGTTCGCTACTACTGATGGTGAGTAGTCATTGTCAAAAAAGATACAGTTGTTTTTCTACTGCACAGTCTTTAACCTCTAAGCTCTTATGAGTATTTGTTGTTTAGTGTTGAAACTGAGAAATTTAAGTACAATGGAGCAGGGCCTCTCCTCCTTGCTTTGGGGTTTGAGTATGAGTGCTCTGTGTGCCCACTCTATGCCCAGTGAGAATTCAGGGCCCAGTTGTGAAAGATCTGGGAGCAGAGCATCCAGGAAAACCCTCATGTCCCATCCTTCCTCATCTTCAGGACTGCTAGATATGCACATATTGTTACATCTAGACCTATTTTCCTAGGTCATCACATTTTTCAACCAATTGTTTGTGCTCTTGCATCAGATGAATGGCCACCCTTTCCAAATGATCTTTACATGAGTTCATGGATGTTTGGTGAGTTTCCAAGCACGAGAGTTTGCTATGTAGGTTGGCTATTTCGTAGGATATTTCCATTTGAAAGGATTTGACTTAATTCTGGAATGCCTGTAGCTCTGCCAGTATAGTGGCATTGTTATGTTGATTAATTAAGGCCGACGCTTCTGCCATTGCAGCAAGGTGGGCAGGGCTGCTTTGCTTGTCTGGGAGTAATCCAGTTGAATTCATCTGTATTTTAGATTGAGTCTTCTTTTTTTCTGCCTCCCATCCACTAAAAGTGCTCCTGGTTAATAGAAATATGCAGTTTGTGTTGAAGAAAGTTGATTTTAAGCAGCTGTTAGGGGTTGATTTCAGGAGCCTTCACTTCAAGGTTGCATTCCCTTGGCTGACATCACCGGAAGTCCCCAATACATTTTTTCTGTGCTTCCCTGGTACCTGATCTAGTACCCACACACAAAATTCCTGGCTTAGAGTATGCACGGTGTAAATCCCACTTTGTCTAACACTAACTGTCATGGAGGCATAAGACTTGAAGCATGGGCAGACCAGGAGAACTTATAAAATTCACAAGTAGCATTTTATTATTAACAATAACAATAAAATAAAAATGTAATTGTACAGGATAGCTCTTCTTAAAGGCACTACGAACAAAAAACATAGTCCTTCATCTGAGAGTCTCTTTAAAATCTTCAGCTCTTGCTCTATCTCCCCAAACAAATCATTGCTCTCTTTTTTTATGAGATGTCTTTGCCTGGCAGTTTAACTTCCACATCCTGTTCCTGCAAGTTTCACCTCCTGTTTTTCATAAAATGCAACAAGATTTTTTCCACTGACTTCCTGTGACCAGCCTGAAAAGTACATTAGTCTTCTTATGACGTGCAATCAATGAAGGCATCCTGCCCCAAGGCTTATTTCATGCTGGCAATTCTATTAATATGTCTGAGAACTGTCAAAAGGTTTCTCGAGGTTAAACCCCTGTGTTCCAGACTGCTAACTTTTCTAACAAGCCACATAGCTATGTAATTTCAACAATGTAACTGTATACATTTGCAAACCAATGGATCTCAGTTTCACATAAAGAGCCACATTTTAACCACAGAGAAGTAAGGGAAAAAGAAAGAATAGTAACAGCAAGTGATGGAAGGGAGATAATGGGGGAAATTATGGAACCATCGGAGGAGTAGTAGTAGTAGTAAAACTTTTATTTTTATACAGGGTAATGTCGTTTGGGTTGTAACGCAGTTTACAAGACAGTCCTGCTATTATGTTTCCTAAAACACATACACAAAAATACATTGTTATCAGTTATCAGTCAGAGTGGCCAATTCCTAGGTGCCACATGGAAAATGTTATGGTGAAATCAGACAGGCAAGAGATAGACAAGAGGCAGAACAGGAGAGGATAGAATAGAGCCTTGCTTTTAACTCTCTCTGCATAACAAAAGGTGCAGGGTTTTATCTAATCCTGTCATAATTACATCATACCATATGTAGGGCCAGACAGACTGAATGAGCTAGTGGGTCTTTTCTGCTATCATGTTTTAGGTTTCTATGCATCTATAGAAAATCTCCTGGGCTGCTTTCAACTGACTGTAGAAATGTAGGATAAAGTAACGCAATGGAGTAACACAGATTATGACTGAAATCTAATTTTTAAGAAAAAGACAAATGGAGTATGAAGAAGATACAGATACTGAGGAGGAATGGACAATGCTACAACCAAATGCAGGGCATGTGGACAGAAGGACACGTCACTCAATTAATGGGGGGATTGAACAACATAATACATGTGAACATTTAGACACACACTCAGCAAAACAACACTAACACTATAGACAAGGAAACTAGGATGAACAAGCACTGAGTAAAGAAAGACCAATTATGGTCATTAGTGACAACATAATGCAGTACACAGACAATGCAATATGTTACAATAAAAAGTAAAACACAATAGTTAGTTGTTTACCATAAGTGAAAGTAATGGACCTACAGTACTGTTGGCACTAAAACCAATGGCATCATCAGAGGCATGGGAGAACCCCAATTAGTTATTCATGTTTGCACTAATGGCATAGAAAAGAAACTGGATGAGGATATCTAAAAAATGTTTGAAAATTTGGACTTGGACTGAAGGATAAAGGATGTGAAGCAATCATTTTTGAAATTCAAACAGTCCTAAGAGCTTCAAGTGATAGACAAAATGTAATAAGGGTACAAATAAGTGGCTTATGCTTTATATAAAAGGGAAAACTTGTGCTTTCTGAGGAACTTTGGCACCTTCTGGGACCATAGCAGTCTGTTTGCTAGGGGTGAGCTGCATCTCAACTAAAGACTCAAGGAGGAACCAATGTTGAATGTGCATTCGGTAAATATGCTGAAATCCAATGTCTTGGGCCCCTGCAAAGCAGGTCCAAGGAATTATTTTCCCTTCAGCACTTTCAGACTGCAACGTCATGACACAGCACTTTTTACAGAAAGCACACACTGAACATGTCCAAATTGCTGGCAAGTCACATGTCCTGCTGCAGACAATCAATAATGCTGGAGATGGAGAACTCCATGTGCTGTGCACATTTCTGTGCCATTTCCAGCTTTCTAAATTTCTGCAGAGTAAAGTTTCCAGTAAAGCCACACCAAATAGTCTTGAACAGTAAGCATTAGAGGGGATTCTAACTGTTGTGTCAAGTAATATGTGCCAATGAACAAACCAGAAAGAGTCCCAAGGGTTACCAGATTATATAAGGCTTTGTTAACATTTGAAATCATACCCAGTTGGTTGCAAGGCTGGTCATTAGTCTGTGAAGCTTCCTCACTTGCTAAAATTAAGCCACTAATATAAAATGTATTTCAGGTTTGTATGTACAAAAGCATGAGACGCATATTCATATGTCAAGACTGCCCTTTAGATTTAGGACACATTGCAAACTGTTTAATGTTACATAGGTTTGAGCATGATTTGACATTTATACCCATGTTTGATGTCTGACTATGGTAACAGATCATTCTGTTCTGTGACAACCTTATCAGTAACTAATACACTGACCTTTCAAAAATTATATCCCATACTCATTGCTGAGAATATTCAATGCCCTTTAAAAGTTATGGCTTTGATTATCATACTTTGATGATCACTTACCTTTTAAGTACAACACAATGTTTTTACTGGGAGTTTTCCAGAAGTTTTAAAATGTAGTAGAACTTGACACATTTAGCCTTGTCAATTATAAACACTGAAAAAATCTCAATAGGAATTAAAATATCAGTACTATATAGCAATTGGCATATAAGGAAAGCAATTTAATGGAAACAAAAGTGTCCTTATTTATGATATGTGATTTGAATGACATTGAGAAAAAAAGAGGGCTTGTGGAAGTATTTCCACTGACAAGTGATGAGTTGTTAATGGGTCCATCGACCTTAAAGACTCGTAATAAACCTATGAACCTATGTATTGTCTTTTGAAACTTCTGTTTTAAAAATAGTTGTTATGCAGTTGAAAAAAAGTGCAATGGCACTAAACAGGGCAAACAGGCACCCCATAGTGCCATAGTGCCATTACAAGTTTTTGCAATGCACAGTGCTGTAGCCATCCTGCAAAGTGATGAAAACCTAATTTCAGTAATGTGACTTGACACCATATGCAAATGTGCAAAGCCAGATGTTAGTGGGTAGAGACCCTCGACTGAGTCCACCAAGGCACTAGTCATACCCTTAACAAAGTGTCTTGTCGGTGGCATAAAACCTCCCTGCAAACAGGAGGTCCTGCCATGCCCTTGAGTTCAGGCTCATGACACTGTATACAAGAAAAAGAAAGAAAAGGGGAGGAACAGTTAGACTCAAAGATGGTGACAGAGTAGTGGAGTAGGATAGACAGAAGGCCACTGTCCTGAACAACTTTTTTTGCTCAGTGTTCACTGAGGAACACAAAGGCCCAGTACCAGACAGTTGCATCAATGCTGCTGACAAAGGTGTTCCATAAATGGAGGCAACTTTAATCACCAACAGTAGGATTAGAGAGGCCCTGGATCAGCTCAGGGAAAACAAGTTACCAGGACCTGATGGAATACACCTAGAAGTAGTAAAAGAGCCAGCAAGTGAATTGTCAGGTCCCTTAGCACATTTATTCAGCAGATCACTTCAGATGGGGGGGTAGTTCTTGGACACTGGAGAAAAGCTCATGTGGTATCTCTCAACAAGGGAGGGAGCTGGCAGGAAGCAGGCAACTACCGACCGGTCAGCCTTATGTCAGTAGTGGGGAAATTGATAGAAACCTTAATGAAACAAGACTTGGTAGAGTACCTAGATAAGAACAGTCTGCAGGATGACAGGCAACATGGGTTCATGGTGGGAAGGTAATGCCAAATGGACCTAATCACATTTTTTGACTGGGTCACTAGGGATCTAGATGGAGGTCACCCAGTGGACCTCCACTACTTCAGTTTCAGTAAGGTCTTTGATTCAGTGCCGCACAACCCCCTACTGAAAAAGATGGAGGACTTGGGTGCAGCCAAGTGCATAGTCAGTTGGGTAGGTAATTGGCTTAGGGACAGAAAACAGCAGAAGTGGTCAATGGGGTGAGGTCTGATGAAGACACAGTCACTCTACAGGTCCCTGATAAGGCCCCAGCTGAAATACTGTGTTCAGTTTTGGAGTCCACAACTAAAAAAGGATATAAACATGTTAGCGGCTGTTCAGAGAAGAGTGACCAAAATGATCCAGGGCCTTCAAGAGCATCAGGCAGTATTAAATATGTTCTCACTTGAGTGCACTTTTTCTGTGTTTACTTTGGACTTGGCTGACTACTCTAAGTGCATATGGCACCCTCGCAGCACTAGAGTGAGCTGTTTTTGTTTTATGTGGTCCATCTTTAGGAGGCAGGAGGGTAGAAACATACCTCCCTTTGGGTGGCACCAGAAAGGGTCACCATATGGTTGGGGACATTTGAACTAGGGAAGTAGCTAGAGGGGTTGAACACTACATGCCCAAACTGTGCTCTCCCTCTTTCTCCTCTACCAGCTGAGATTCTACTCTCAGTGATTAAACTCCAGGATCAGAAGCTGCAGCAATATTGTGAGAAACATACTTGGATTGCAGAGATTTGGCAAGTTAGGGCTTTTGTTTTAAAAAAAAAAAAGAAAGGGAAAAAGGCAGGCATAACTGAACATTTAACAAAGAGATAAGGCTGGGAGCCATTGGAATATGAAGGCTTCTGGGTGGGCTCCAGGTGGGAATCATTGATTGAAGGCTGGACTACCACATCAAGACCCTCCCTTTCAGGCCTGGTAGCCACCGACCACTTGTAAGTGGTTAGAAATATGCTTGTTTTTCACTCTTCACTGTTTCTTGTCTTTACCAGTTGGAGTAATAGTAACAGTACTTTGTTGATCTGGATTTGGCCTAACTACTGTGGCTGATTTGTTTTGGGTATTCAGGCAGGTTAAGTTAAGCTGCACAACAGCATTTTGTTCCATAAACCGCATACTACAGTAGAGATGCCAGGCAAGAAGGCTGCAGGCAATGTGAGTGTGGTTAAGGCACTCAAAAACCAGCTGTGCACAGGTATGAAATGAGGGGCAGGGCCTGGTTGGGGTCATGCTTGGTATGGTCTCCAGTGGCCACCAGTAAGCCCTTCTCCAAAGATGAGGAAGCAGCTGGAAAAGGTTTCAGCTGAACCTTTGGCAAAGGTACCTCAGAATGGGGTGCAAAAGCAAGGTAAGACACACCCAGTTTCAAATGAGTTGCCTGAAGATAAATTCTAGCAAATTATGAGAATTGCTTTGAGGGTTTTAGCCAGTGGAGGACCCCCCAGTGACCAAGACAAGAAAGGGCAATTGGCCAGGTGGGGAGAGGATGATGTGGTGGTAGTCAACCTGTGGTTCCCCCAGTGATCCCTCCAGCCATCCCCTCATTAGAATCAGCACTGTATGGGATAGTCCTTTTCAGTGCCTTAAACTTACCAGGTATAGACTGTCGCCAGGGCGGGGAGGGGTTAGTTGCCAAGACAGATTTCTGGCCAAAAGGTTGTTAGAGCTGAACTGCAAACAGCATGTATTAGGAAAAACTTGAGGTAGTAACATATTGGACATTATACTCAATGACCTCGGTATGGTGATAACTAAATGTGAACTAAATGTGAAAAAAGAGAGAGCCACAAGGGGACAATGACAATCCTATGGTCACCTTCTCCATCAAGAGGAATGATAGTAAAGGCAAAAGGATGACAATAAGTTGGTGATACAGGAGGGCTAATGTTAAGGCAAAGAAAAAGAACTAAAAAATTGGGACTGGAAGTGTGACACACCAGGAAGGATGTAGATCTGTTGTGGTCTGTGTTTGAAAGCACAATTAAAATGTTACTGAAGACTTTTATTCCGTTAGTGAAAAAATACAATAAAAATGGGAGGGTTCCAGTGTGGCTAACCAGAAAACTAATGTCTCAGATCAAAAGGAAAAGGAAACTATTTAGAAAGGCAAAATTAAAGGGTGACCAAAACTTCTGGGAAAAATACAAGTCTGACGCAAGGAGCTGCACAATAAACATTAGGGAAGCTGAAAGAGCAAAGGAATTACAAATAGAGCAACATGAAAATACAAAAGTTTTTTTCTTTTGTTTCAAGTTTTGAGTTGATTTACAGTTCGGTCATTGAGCAAAAGCTCATTTGCAATAATGTCCCTACATACATACACACCAGTGTTGCATTATATAAAAGATTTAAGCAGTATATAATAACCACTTAAAAACAACAGTACATCTCAATATAGAGTATGTATATCCATATAAATAAAACATCCATCGATAGATATGCATGTTCAGAAATTACAAGGGATCAATCAATTCGTATTTAGAATATTTATACTAAGGTGTAAGGAGCAGAGAAAGTGATGTGCCCGTTGGTGCTCCTATCCGCTTACCCATAATATGCTAATGTATTTCCCTCTAATTTTTGTTTGTCTAGCCTTTTTTTTACTTTATCTTTGCTAACAATCACACTTAATGGCAGTCTGTTCCACGGGTTAACCACTCTTTGTGTGTAAAATGCCTTTCTTTTGTTAGTGTTAAATTTTATAGGTCTAATTTGCAGTGGGTGTCCCCTGGTTCCTTTTTCATCATTTTTGAATTGGAACCTGTACTCACTGAATGAGTAGTCATCTTTCATTATATCATAGAACAATAGTAAATCACCTCTGATTCTCAAGAGTCTCTAGTGTCATTAGACTTATTTTCTGTAGTCTCTCATTATATGTCAGGATCCTTATGTTATGTACTAGTTTTGTAGCTTGTCTCTGTATGCTCTCCACTCAAAATATTCCCTGTAGTAATTTAGGTGTACATTATCCCTTCTTAGAAGATGGGCTAAGAAAATCCTCGGCTGTGATTGGCTGATAGCCCTGGCAAGGTGGGCATCTATCAGACAACAGAACCTGGGTAAAAAAGGTGCCATCCCAGCCTGCCCTTTCACAACAAAAATCATTGTGCCCATAGAATTTTAACAATTGAATACTAGCCATTTTTCCCCTCGCTTAGCGAGAGAATTTGCCTCGCACCTCAAACCTGACTGCTGCTATTCATTTCTCCTCAACTCAAAGCTGACTATGAGAGAGAGAGAGAGTGAGAGAGTGAGAGAGAGATAAAGAAACACTCGACTTTTCATTATCTGGTCAGGAAAAAAGGACAATTGATAATTTCTCTTTTGATTTTTAAAGTTGGACATGTATTTTCTCCAGTTAATGACACAGCCTCCATGAAAGGATCACTTAGGCTCTTCAAAAATGGAATGCTGTTCTCAATACAATAAAGTAAAATGGTCAATTCAGGATTAAATTGCTAAACAGTCTGCTATATTTACCTCGTTTTTAAAAAAAGTCAGTTTCCATATTCAAATTGTGCTTACTGCTACTCGAAGACACCTGCTAGCCTTAACTGCAGCCTCGCGCTTGACTGAAAATAAAAAATGTTCTCAAGACACAAAATAAATGTACCCCAATTACAGTAGCTTGTTGGTAGCACAGCTGCCTTGTTCAGACTTCCTGGCCCCTGTCACACCTAACTGCGCAGTACCACAATTCAAATCCTGATTCCTGTACTGCGACTGCCATGCCCGGTCCTCTTAAAGCTTCCGCATTAACATTTCCTTCCTCCCAAAAGCTGCCTACTGTATCAATGCTGCTCTTGTGCTCCAGTCCATGTTCTAGCGCTATCTCACTATCAGAACATCCTTTCCCCGGTCGCCCAGGCTGCAGTCCCACTCCATTCCCCAACAGTCTGCCACTTGTGACACACCTCATAAAATAATTTAGCAAGAGAAAGGTTTCTTTTTTAAGCTACTAGCGTTAGCATGTCACATGCTCAGTGCTACAGATGGCACCTCCATAAGTCCCTGACTCTCCTCGACTTCAGTGCCACTCCTCACAACATGAACAGATCTGCTTTTTTTGTTTGCTTATTACTTTGAACAAAAATCAAGTCCATTTAATTTCAGTTATGCTGTTACCTCTTAGGATGTGATCTCCCCAATTGCCAGATCCTGCTGCCAGTGTCCCAAACTACAAGTAGGCTTGATGAGGGGGTTATACCGCAGTCACAGAAAGAAATGAAAAGGAAACAAAACAAAACAGAAAAAAATGGAACACAAGTAATCTTGGGGGGTTGGGGTTGATGGTTCAAGAGCAAAGAAGGTACATGCTGTGCATTGCAGTAGGAAAACAGTGGAACAACTGTAAAAGGCTGCACTGCCCTCTACTGGTATGTATTGGTAAGGATACCAGTAGAGGGACTACTTTACAAACAAAGTAACTTTGTTAATTTTTAATCTTTTTTTATTATTATTTTTGCTCTTAAATATTACAAAACATTTTTACATATAACCCATTTTCTAAGCACAATAATACCCTCCAGGGTGGGTGGTATGGGCAATATTGGACCTTCCAGGGGCAATATGGCCCTCTGCCTGTGGTGTTGGGCCTCATTATGCCCCTGGGTGGTCTGGTATTGCCCAATACCACCCACCCGATTGGGTATTATTGTTTGCCCTGTCTCTAGCATACTGTACATTTGGGGTACTGACAAAAAACATGTTTTTATTTGTCTGATAGAAAGGGATTTTGTTCTCTGTAATCGAAATATCTCAGGAAAGGAATTCCACACCAAAGGCACCGGTAGCTAAAGAAGTACCTGGCCTTTGCCGTGACAATCCAAGGGGATACCAATTTTAAGAAGCATGCACTTCTCAAGGATGCATGCTTTCCCTAGATAATATCAGCCTCTCTGTTAAATAATCTGGAAATGTATGCTGTGCACACTTTAGTTCAAAAAGCATTTTATGCAAGGTATGTCTATTGGTGAGAGACGTCCATCCTAATTTTTAGGGCTGCAGTGGACGTAACCCTGCAGACCTCTTGCTATGAGACAAGGCTCCCGCATTCCTTCTGACTGAACAACATGTTGGAGTTTCAACACAGTCGCCTCCCATGTCTGTGAAGCACTCCGCTTGTTGTCTCTACAGGCAGTCACACTGCACTATTTTTCTTTGTCAGGGGTCACGGCAGACATGGCACACTCTGCCATGTCCAAAATGGCTGCCAAATTATATTGCACATGCGCAACTATTAGTGCATGCGCAGTAGAGAGCGGCAGCCATCTTAGTCACGGCAGACTGTGCCATGTTCTGCCATGACCACTAATTTTTTTTGTTTAAAATTATGTTTATTCCCCCCTACCCAACCCTCCCTCTCAGCACCCCTCTCCCAACCTCCCTCCCTCTCAGCACCCTCCCCAGAAGAATAACAATGACACTAGGGGTGACCAGTCCCCCAGTGTCACGATCTCCACCCCTCCAGAAGCATAACAATGAGACTGGGGGGTGCCCAATCCCCCCAGTATCGTGATCGTGTTCTCTACCTTTTTATATAAGTCCACAGCTTTTATAACAAATATTCACAAACATCCTGTTCTGTTATTTATTCAAAGACAAACTGTCTGCTAGCCTCACTGGCACCATGTATTATCTCCTTACTTTTCTTTTGAACTGTGGTTCCATCAGGGGCCCCCACCTTGATAAAAAAAAAAACTCAAACTTATCTGGCAAATCCAAATCTTTAATTATGTTATTGTCATTCATCATCTGTTATTTTAATCTCCCCTCTTGTCTTATTTTTCCAATTTAGTACTTTGATTATATCCAAAGTTTTTTGGGGGTCACCAGTCAGCTCCCTTGTTTTGTTCTTAAAATATCTATCTTTTACAGCCATAACTTCTCACATATTTGTTCCTCGCTACCCTATATTTAGTCCAATTTTCTGGACTACTTATTTTGCTAGCCATCCCATAACTTATTTTTTCTCACTGGATTCAAGATATTCCACGATCTTTTCCTTCAGCAGTGATTCCATTATCTTTCCCACCTTAAATGTCAGGCTGACTGGCCTGTAATTGGCAGCCTCCTCTCTGCTACCTCTTTTATGTAGTGCGACTATATTCACCTTTCTCAAGTCTTCTGGAACCACTACTGTTTCCAGTGAGCTTTTAAACAGAACTGTCAGAGAAGCAGTCAGTAGTTCCCTGAGGTCCCTCAATAACATTGGATGCCTCCCATCTGGCTCCATTGCTTTGTTCACCTTCAGATTAGCAAATTCCTTCAGGATTCTCACCTCCAAAAAAGGACTAGTGTCCATCCCCCTCCAACCAAACCTTCTGTAACTTTTTTGTGGCCCTTCTCCTTCCTCTGTGAACACCGAACAATATTTCTTCAGGATGTCTGCGTTTTTCTGGTCCCACTCTGCACAGTCTCCCCTTCCCTTTTTAACCTTACAATCTCACCCTTGGTCTTTCTCCTTTCATTTACAGACCTAGAAAATGTCTTGACCCCTTTTGTTACCTCCTGGGATAGTCTCTCTTCAGTTTGCACCTTTGCTGTGCTTGCTGCTTTCCCTGCTTCTAGCTGTTTCCCTTGATACATCCCCATCCTTCTCCCTCTGTGTCTTCTTATACCTTCTGAATGCTACCCTTTTAGCCTTTACCTTTTCAGCCACCTCTTTTGAGAACAATAGTGGTATCTTGTTCCTCTTGCTTCTGCTCACTTGTTTGATGCCGAGATTTGTTTCCTTTATTATTCTACTTTTTATCTTTGCCCATTGTCCATCCACCCTACCCCAGCCATCCCCCCACCATATCCATATCATCCTTGAGGCATTTAGCCATCTTTTTAAAATCTGCCCTCCTGAATTCCAGTACCATCATCCTTGTGTAGTTCGATTCCACAGCCATCTTAATATTGAGCCACACTGCACGGTGATCACTGGTCCCCAAATGGTCTCCCACCTTGACGTCTGCAACACAGTCCCTGTTACTGAGTACCACATCCAGTATTGCCCCATCACAAGTGGGATCACTGACTAGTTGCCTGAGGAATGCCTCCTGCAGAGATTCCAGGATGACCCTGCTTCTAGTTGAATCCACTGCTGGGAGGCTCTAATCTACATCTGGCAAGCTGAAGTCCCCCATCAGCAGCACCTCCCACTTTTCTGCCATCTTGCCAGTGGCTTCCACCAGTACCTTATCTATTTCTTCCCCCTGTGATGGAGGCACCTACTCCCCTTTCCCTTCCACCTGGTCCTTCCTGAACAGTGTACAACAACCTGGTATGGCCACATCCCAGTTATGGTTTTCAGTGCACCATGAGTAAGTGATGACCACAATATCCAGGCCGGCCTCTGCCATGATGGCCTCTAGGTCTGGAACCTCATTTCTTAGACTTTGAGCATTCACACAAATGGCCTTTCTAGATTTTGTTTCCACTCTGCTTGTTGCCCCCCTTTTTCCTTTTTGCACGCCATCCTCCCCTCTCTCTTTTCAATTCTTCTGTTCCTTCCCCCTTCATCATTACCACCCTGCTTCCTTTATTAATTTGCACCCTGGGGGATTCCTCTCCCCTCGGGTTCTCCTTACTCTCAACTTCAGCCTGTGAGGGGGGCAGCTTCTGACTCCCAGATTCCTTCCTCCACCCCTCTTAGCTAGTTTAAATGTTTATCAATGTAACTTTTAAACCAACCGCTGAGGACTGTGGTTCCTCGCTCAGATGGATGCAGACCATCAACCCTATATAGGCCGTTATCCTCCCAGGTGGATCCCCAGTTCCCAGTGTAGCTAAACTCTTTCTTTCTGCACTTTATGCACCATTTCTTCAGCCATGAGTTGAATCTCCTGGTGTAGAGATCCCTTTCCTGTCCCCTTATAGACAGGAAGCACCTCAGCGAAAGTCACTGAGCGAGCTACTGGTCTAAGACCCCTCCCTAGTTCCCTAACCACCCCCTTGCACTATCCCAGCCCTCTCCCTAGCCAGATCATTAGTCCCCAGGTGGACAATGACATCTAGCTGTCCCTCCCATCCTGCTTCCCTTAGGATCCTCAGGATCCACCTTCCATCCCTCTGGGTCATGGCAGTGGGTAGGCACCTAATCTGCTTCCCCCCCTTTCTAATTCCCAAATCTACTCTCTTCACTATGGAGTCCCCCCCCCCCAAGAAGTTGCTTGTTCGTCCTCTGACATCCTCTATCACCCTCCTTAGGGTCACCACTATGATGAAGAAGAAGAAGAAGAATCAGTATTTATATAGCGCTTTTCATACATCCAAAGCGCTTTACAAGCAATGCTAGACTGGTAGTGAAGTGACTGAATGTGTGGTGGCGGCCATATCGCACATCATCACTCACACACAGCCTGGATAATTGCATGAACCAGTTTATGGGAAGGGGAATGTTGGCCAGGACACCAGGAATGTTCCCTACTCTTTGAAAGAGTGCCCTGGGTTCTTTACTTCCACCTGGACACCCACCAGGACAACACCAGGATGGGCAGAAGGGACCTCGGTTTAATGTCTCATCCGAAGGATGGCACACCCCAGCAGTACAGCACCCCCCAATACTGCACTCAGATGCCAGCGATTTTTAGGTGCAAGTCCAATTCCGGTGTGGGACGAGAACCCAGGACCTTCTGGTCCAGAGGCGGATGTGCTACCAACTGAGCCACGCTGACATCTATGCGCTCATCCTCCCTGGTCACTGTCATGGGTGCCTCCTCCCAGCAGTCCTGCCCTGCCAGAGTGGTGTACGAATTACGTAGTGATACTAGTTGAGGAATGTGCCTCTGTCCCACCACCCCCACCTTCCAAAGCCCACCATAGTCCAGCCACTCCTCCTCCTCCCTGGCATCCTCTGAGGTAACAGTGTCAGACCTGATGGCCTCTGGGTGGGGGATAAAGGCCCCCAAATCCTAGCCAACTCAGCCTAGTTACCTCCTCCCTCAACCCAGAGAGATGTGTGTAGATGGAACAGCATTGCAGTCTCCAGAAGGTCTCTCTAAAAACTGCCATCCCACAGCCACTGCACTGCACCACCCCTAGCATTCTCAACTTCTATTATGCATGTGTTACCTGGAAATACTTTAATATCCTTACCCCTGATAGGGTGTTTCTAGTTTTACCCTTTTTTGTTTGTTTCTCGTTATGTTTCCCTGTGTCTTGTTTAAAACTTCTTATACTCCTGTCCTAGACTGGTCTTGCTACTATTCCCAGTTTTGGCCTACCTTTGACCTTCCGCCCTTCCTAGCAGTGAGTGTTACACAGTAGTGAGTAGGTGCCTTGCCTAAGTCAGCGCAAACCCATGGTTTTTGGTGGTGATGTATGTGTCATTAGACAGAGATGTTGAGGTGGTGTGCACAGCAGGTGAAGGAGTTCTCAGGGCCAATGTAGACATCATGTCTGCCTTCAAACTTCTGCCAGAAACCCTGATCACTGGGAGTTGCTGAGGAGGAAATTTGACTGTCAGTATTATATAGACAACTGTGTGCCATGGGCTTCACAATGGTCTGCATGGTGTTGAAATGTTTCAGCACATTCCTACATTAGGTTGTGTCAGATAAGGCAGATGTGCCAGCAGTAGTTCAATATTATTATAAGCTGAAAAAGGAAGACTAGTGGAGAAATTGGGAGGTTAAGAAGGGCAGTGGGGCTGTGCAGAGAAGGATCAGGAAAAAACAGATATTCGGAATGGATACGTTTGTTCAGTCTTCACAGTGGAAGGGGAGGGGTGAACCACATAAAAGCAGCAGGAACACTGGGGGCCGGGGAGGTAGACGTATGTCCATTCACAGAGGAGAGAGTCCTGAAAGGACATTTGAATGCAAAAGTAGACAAAGCTATAGGACCAGATGGGGCATACTCAAGGGTGCTGAGGGAGTTCAGAGAGGTACTGGCTGCACCTCTGACAACCCTGTCCACCACCCCACAGGAAACAGGAATGGTTCCGGAGGGCTGGAGGAGGGCAGATATAGTCTTGCTTAATAAATGTTGCAGCGGGGAAGAGGCTGGCAATTATTGGTCATTCAACCTAACATCAGTGGTGCGGAAATTAATGGGAGACACTTTTAAAGAGAAGGCTAATGGAGTATCTTGAATCCAGTTGGTTAAGACCCCAGACAGCATGATTTTATAAAGGGGAGGTCATGTCTGATGAACCTAATTGCATTCCTCCACTGGGTGACCTGGGAAATAGATCAAGGTGGGGCAGTGGGCATGGCCTACTTAGACTTCAGCAAGGCCTTCAACATAATACCACATAGGGGGCTCATAAATAAAATGGGCAGTTTGGGGGTGGGTCTTAAGGTGGTAGACTGAGTTCAGAATTGGATGATGGAGTGGAGACACAGGATAGTAGTAAATGACACTCACTCTGGGGAGGGAAGAGTCACCAGCAGAGTACCTCTAGACTTGGTACTGGGACCAGTCCTTTTTAGTGTCTTTATGAGTGAGATTACAGAAGATCTGGAAGGGAAGGTATGCCTCTTTACAAATGATACCAATATCTGCAATAGGGTAGACAATCCTGAGGCTATCAGGGTTTAAAATATCTTAGAAGGTTGGAGCAGGGGGACACAAAAGCTGGCTTATGAGTAGTGTATGATCAATCTAAAGACACTTGACATGGTCAGGGGGTTCTACCACGGACTTGCCTATCACAGTTCAAGGCCACCTTTTCTGTACCACTTTTTTGCTAACCTTCTTTGGGCCTTTCAGGTATCAGGGTTAGTAGAGCCTAAGATGATGAATCCTTGGACCTACAGGAAGAGGATTTAGCCTTGACAGTGGAAGGTGTTCATTAGGCTATGCCAGAGTAAGACTGACCAGTTTGACCTGGGCTGCTGGTACATAATACAGCCTCCTCAGGGGACCACATGGGATGTAAGAGACATGCTGCAAAAGTACCTTGCAGAATGGCCACCCACTGGGTCAGCCTGTTTTGGGGGTCACCATTGATTGTGTATTAGTTGAGGCATGTGTACCGATAGCTTTCTGCCAAATATTGGCTTTTGAGTGTTAAGTAAACTGGAGTACATAGAACTGGAGTGTTTATTTGGAGTACACGTTTTTTGTGGTTATCTGTGACGGGTTGATGCTCACCACTTCTGCTGCGCTGACCCTGCACCACTGGGAATCGCAGTTCCCATCCTTGACACTGTTGCTGTGCTTAGTAAGGCAGTGAAATGAGTGGCTTTGAACTCAAAGGATTACATCACTCATTCAGTCCAGATAGGGGCAGTAATTAATGCAAGAATGAAGGAACTGATGGATAGTCAAATCTTGGTCCTTGAGAGAGGGAGTCCCTAGGCATTTGAAAGAACTGTTCAGTCTTATTTGCTTTAACGTCTGTTTTTATGTCACTCTGTGTCAGGTCATCTTCAGGTAACTGAGCAGGTATGGATATGAGGTCACTGTAATGAGACCACACCTTAGATCTGGTTTTCACATTGGAAATTGACATTAGTAATGTCAGGGTTGATTGGTCTGGTGGTTGGCTCATCATGTTGTAGAGTTCCTATGTGCGACCCCAGTGCACCTCAAGATGGTCAGATATAATTTGTTTACAGATCTAGACCCAAATAAATTCCTGCCAATTCTGGACATTTCTGGCATGGTAATAATATGTGCTGGAGGAGTGAAGAATGCCATGGAGGGCTATAGCAATGCTCTTAGAGCAGCCTTCAACTCACTGGCACCCTACCGTGTTCTCCCTTTGATTTGCTGCCTTAGGTCTCCGTGGTTTGATGATGATCTTATACTGAGGATCAGAAGTTAAAGCATTCTTGGCAGATATCCCAGTCCGAAGAGGATAGATTGATGCTAAACCCTCACAGTGTTGAGAATCAGAGGGCAATCACCTTGAAAAAGACAGAGTTCCCATCATGGATGACTGCTGAAAAGAAAAACAGAATGGCTCAACTCTTCAACATGGTTGACAGATTATTAAATCCACCCTGTTTTCAGGTGGGAAGAGTTTTATCAGCTGAAAAATGTGAGGAGTATAATCAATTTTTCTTTTACAAGATATCTTCCATCAGGGCTGGGATGTCCTCAATGGTCTGTCATGGGCCAACATTACACAGAAGATATGGGACTCATCCAATCTGCTGCCATGGGTTGAGTTTGGACTAGTTCTACTAGATGAGGTTTCACAAGTGGTCACTGGGTAGAGCCCTACTTACTATATATTGGATCTTGGAGGGGCCACCAGCTTCCTTTTGGGCTGTTGGGGGGGCACTAGCTCCAATCATTGCCAAGACCATTAGGTGTTCCTTTATGGAGGATGTCTTCTCCACTGAACTGAAACGGGCAGTGGTAAAACCCCTCTTGAAAAAAACATTGTTAAACCCTAACAATCTGATTAACTACAGAACTGTCTCAAACCTTTGCTTTTTGGGGAAGGTAATTGAGAAGGTGGTAGCGGCTCAGCTTCAGGGCCTCTTAGAACACCTTGAGAAATATGAGCCATTCCAATCTGGAGTCAGACCTCACTACAGCACTGAGAGAGCATTAGTCATGGTGTTTAATGATCTCCTGGTAAGAGATATTGCTGAATATCTCTCTAGTTTTTGACACGGTGGATCATGTGATGCTATTGGTCTATTTGAGGCACTATGTTGGACACACTAGGATGACACTGTGATGGTTTGAAGTCTACTTGTCCAGTAGGGTGTATCAGGTGCCTTTGGGAAGTAACATCCCAACAGTTGTTGCATTCTGCTGTGGAGTGCCTCAAGGGCTGATCTTAGTGCCTATGCCATTTGCTGTGTATATGCAACCATTGGGGAAGATCATCAGACAGTATGGTCTGGGTTTTTACTGCTGTGCAAATAATATACAGATTTACTTGTTCTGTTCACCTGATGTGGTGAACACTGTCTGGGAGTTAAAC
Organism: Neoceratodus forsteri; assembly: GCA_016271365.2. Taxonomy (NCBI): domain Eukaryota; kingdom Metazoa; phylum Chordata; order Ceratodontiformes; family Ceratodontidae; genus Neoceratodus; species Neoceratodus forsteri. Next base: position 1,161,988,217 of record CM057455.1, on the reverse strand, counting down.
AAGAGCCTGGAAGAAATTCAAGAGTGGATGGCTTCAAGCTGGCTCAGTTTAAACTCAGTAAAGACAAAGGTGTTATTGGTGAAACCAGATCTAGTGGGTGCAGCAATGAATAGTGGCAGATAGGGTGAGAAATCTGGGCATCATTATGGATTGACCCTAGAGCAGCAGGTGACACCGGTGGTCCACAATGGCTTTAACCATCTGTGTAACATCACCCAAATCATATCTTATCTGGAGCTGATCAACTTGGTGACACTAGTGCATGCATTTGTCACCTCATCACTGAACTACTGCAATGCTTTCTACCTAGTGCTATCTGCGGGTTGATGTCACTTTCAGCTGGTGCAGAACTCTGCAGCCTGGCTGATTGCAGGGAACCTAGGTTCAGGCATATCATGCTGGTTCTGTGGGAACTTCACTGGCTGTCATTATGGCAGAATGTCAGCTACAGGGTAAGTTAGTTAATATTTTATTTTTTTTATTTATATTTCATTTATACAGTCTCGGATTACAATATACAAAAGTAATTCATGAGTTGGGACCTGGCTACCTGAAAGACCTTCTGGTTGAGTACTCTCCTGTCTGCCCCTTCTGTTCTTCAAAGATGGGGCACCAGGTAGTTCCAAACTCTTGTCTCAAGTCATCCGGACAAAGAGCATTTAGTGTTGCCACACTTTTCCTGGAGAGCTCCTTGCCTACGGACATCTATGGAGTCCCCTCTGTGGAATTCTTTGAAGGGAGACTAAAGACTTACCTTCTTGTGACCACTGGAACAATTTCAACTATGAATGTTTAATTACAATAGTTGTTATTTGATCTACCAGCTCTATTTTTATATCTGATGTCATGTTTGATTATTTTTAATGTTATGCTTCTGAACAGTACCCAGAGCTTCTGGGATGAGTGCCTAACAGATAAAGTGCCTTACTTTAACCTTGCCTTCATGCTCTGGCCAGTGGAGGGAGCTGTGCATTGACCTGGGGGTAAGAAACTTCCTCCAGGATCCAGAGAGGGCATGTGTACAGCAGATGAGAGTATGTGGAATGTGCTGGAGGGAGCTTCTCCTCAGGGCGGTGACTAAAGTTCACCAGAGAGTCCCACCAGAATTCCTGGTAGGCAGCAATCTAGGGTTTGGGAAGGCTGTTGAACTGTTGCTGAGGATGAATTAGGACATGTAATCTATTCACGAGATGTGGCCCGACACCAGATTGCTATGGTCCCACATCATCCAGAGGCACCACTAGTGATATGAAAATGACCACCGGACAATGGACAAAACTCAAAGTCTTATGTACATGGAGATGTGTGCTTGTGTGCATTCCATTGGGGAGACCCATCAAGAGACAAAACAAGACTGGCACAGAGCTCCCTGGGCTGTATGCTAATGATGGTGTGCACTTAAAGGACTGTGGTTAGGACATGTTTTTGTTGTCATTGTAGAAGGTTCTGAAAGAGTATTTATAGTGAGTGTTTGTGGGGTTGGATGTTGTCCATCCTATGGTGGTATGGGAGTCTCACAGTCCAATGGTACAAGGGGCATAGGGAAGGGTCTGCTTTTATACAGACTGGTCCTTCACTGGCCAGCATAAAGGGGGGACAAGACAACTGGGTGCCCGGTTCAGGCAGGTCATAAGTCAACATCATCCTGCTTGTTCAGCAGGTACAGTGCCACCAGACAGGGGTAGATGCTTACCACCTAGCCAGAGTGCCCCCTGCTCTGAGGCTGGTTGCCTCCAACATGGTACATTGATCCATCAGTCCATGAGATGAGAACCTTCATGGTGGAAGAGACCTGAAGAGGTCTGAGGTTGACTTGGCAAGTGTTCAGAGCTGCACACAGCACTCATCTCTCCAATACTGAAATTATTTAATAAACAGATTGTTGTGGCCATTTCCTTCCAAGACTGTGTCAAATGTGTTTGTCCAGGGAAATGGGAGAATAGCAGTGGTCTACTAAGACAATAAGCAGTTTGCCCAAGGACTGCAACAGATGAAGCTTTGTCAGTGGTCCCTCCTCCTATCTGGATTGTAGGTAGGACTCCAACCCTGGCAGGTAGCAGGATCAGAATGTACAACCTGCAGAGTTGAGCTAGGAAGGGCTGCCTGATGGTTGGGGATATCTAGCATGGTAGAGTAGTTAGAGGGGTTGAAAAGTGCATGCACAATTTGTGCTTCCCCTCTATTCTCCACTGATTGAGATTTCCACCAGTCAACCATCAGAAAAGTAGGTTTTTGGGTCAGAATAGAATAGGGAAGCCCTTTGCCCCATATAGGGGATTGCATTAAGGATCGGGAAAAATGTTCCCAGCTTTTTCTTAAAGGGCTTTCTTGGATTTTTCACCTCCTCTAAGAAGTGAAGCTTGGGAGTATCACAAAACAATGGTACATGGGGTTTAGGGAGGATTTGCTTCTTTCCTGATTGGATCTTACTTGGTCAGCATGAGGAGGGGTTCCAGATGACTGGGTTCTCAGTTTTGGTAGGTCATTTAGCAACCTCATCAAGCTTGTCCTATAGGTGGAGCACCACCAGATGGGGGTAGTTGCTTACCACCTAGCCAGAGGCTGTTTGTCACTGAGATGGTACATTGATCCCTCAGTCTATAAGATGGTGCCCTTCATAGGGGAGGGGACCTGTGGAGGTCTGAGCTTGACCGTCAGGCTAAACAAATCAATTGCATTGGTGGATCTTTAGCTTGTGCTTATTTATTTCATTTTATAGCAGTAGCTAAACAAATAATTTCACCCCAAATGGCACACTTATAGGTGGCCCCCAAAGTTACTGCCCAAGTGACTGAGCCTTGATTTTCCAAGAAAAAACTAACCATGTGTTCTTGTAAATGAGATCTCAGAGCAAGATCTTGAAGGAGAGACTCATTCATCCACTAAATCTTATCTGTATCCGTGTTAAGTTCCCAATATCAAGAAAAGATGTACTGGAGAGTGATCAGAGATCACTCTGAGCAGAATCTCTGCCAATATAAATTCTGGCAGGAATGTTGGAGTGAAAAGAACAAAATTTAATCTGGAGTATGTCTGATGGGAGGAAGAAAAAACGTATATTCTCTACATGTAGGATGCAAAGTCCCCCAGGGCTCAACAAGAGCATAAGTGGCAGCGAGCTCTCCAAGGGCCCTTTAGTTTGGTGTTACCTGAAAGGAAGAAGGGCCAGACCTATTCAAATCGCCATCCAAGGGAACTTTCCAGTCATCTGCTAGTATAATGGGCAAGTCCTGCCAAGCTGCAAGGTGCAGTGATAAATCAACAAATACCTGAGGGCAATCAGTGTTAGGGCCATAAAATGGAACTAGAATAAGATCTGTATGATCCAACATGCCCTTCACTATAACATATCTACCGAGGAGGGTCTGAAAAAACTTGTTGTAAACAAAAGTCAACTGATTTAGCTATGAGGATAGCATTCCCAGCCCATTTTTTATCCACCACCACACCTTAAACCTGACCTACCCAGCCACGATAAAGTAGCAACAAGTCAGCCATAGGCAAATGAGTCTCCTGTAAAAACACAACTGAGGGGTGATATCTCCTAGGTGTGCAGAACACGGGCGCAATTTGAGAGATAGTTGGCTCCCTTAACATTCCAAGTGATGAATGAGTGCTTAGACATATGGATACCAATGAAAAAACAATAGCCACGTCCCTGAGCACGCCCACAAAAAAAATTGGCAAAGATTGGTAAGCAAATAACAGTACTGTACATATAAAAAAGGACAGTAAAAAGAAGAGAGGAGAAATACTGGTTAAAATAAAGGTAAACAAAGCTAAGAAACCCTCCCTGTCTAATCTCAATGCACCAGAACCTCCCCTTAACAATATAAGGCCAGTCCCCAAAAATGAAAATAGATACAATATAAACTATCCCAACCCAAGAACCCAGCAGCCCCCTCATGTTGTGACTGAGAGAGCCATCATGGGGCTATCACACATACAGGCTGACCCAGGTCACCCAAAGAGACATACCATAAAGCAATCACCGCAGTTAATAAAGCCACTTATCAAAAACAAATAACATTAACAGAATTCCAATAAGACATCACGAAGTAAAACATAACCAATCAGCTAACACCAGCTCAGAAAGTTAAACAACAACAACAAAAAAAAAAATCACCAAAGTACAAACTAGAAACTTGCTATCCCAATACAAGTGACAACCATATACAAGAATCCAGAAAATTTAATAGAAACATGCTGGCCATTATACTGCCCAGATAAAAGTAGGAACAATAATAAAAGGAAAAAAAAAAACTCATCTTATAACTTTGGAAACTGAAGAACATCTAATAAAAGTAACAATAAATGGGGAATACGAAAGCACAAAACATGCAATACTAAATATACATATTAGCCATGTAGAGTCCCAGTCAATGTAAAAAACAAAGAACTAAGAATCCAAGTCCGCAGTAAAAGTTGTAAAGATAAATAAATATGCTAGACTCCATTAATAGAAACTACTAATTTCAGTCCAAGAAGCCCAGCATTTCCAAGGCCACTGAAATAAACAAGAAATTCAGCCACAGAAAAACATGGACCAAGAAAATGTTCCAGAATTGTCCAAGGCACGGCAGTAAAAACATGCCATAGGATGGTAAGAAGGCGGCACTGCAAACATTGTAAACACTGTAAACAATAGAAATGATACAGAAGGAAAGAACAGTATAACAGTCTGAGGTAAAAACTCTCAAATCAATAATGAGGAGGGGGAATCAGACAAGATAAAACACTGTTGCTATGTCCCCAAACAAAACATCCCCAATGGAAAACAGAGTCTCATAGGCACAAAGGCAAACAGCAGAATAAGGAGGCAAGTCCCAGTGTAATAAAGTAAAGGCAGGGCTCCAACAGAACATCAAGCAGAGTCTCTCAGGAATCCATCTTATTCTGCAAGGGAGCCGAATTCAAAGTAGCTATGGTATTCTCAAAAGTGGAGCCAGTTTACGACCGGCTCCAAGATTTATGACAGCTTGCTGGTGGTTTCTCCCCGCAGCTGCGGAAAAATGTTACAGCTGGTGGGTTTAGGCGTAACATCTTCCTCAGCTGAGGTGGCTCAGAATATCGATCTCCACAGCTGCAGAGATTTTGGTCCACATCTGGGGCTGTGGAGTGGGACTTAGTCCTCTGACATTTTGAGAATCTCGTCCAACATCTCTGGAATTAGGCTTGCTGTATCATTACTCAAACTTGTGTACATTAACTGGCAGGATGTGACATAAAGTACAGGCAAGATGGACTCTTCAGTCAATTTTAGTATCTCAGCAATATATTTCTGTTTTATCTTGATAGTACTGCTTTACGTTATGTTTGAATGGATACTGTGTAAGCTAATATTGTACCTTAAAGGGAAACATTCAGGTACAATATTTGACATAGTTTGAAAACCCATTTAAAAGAGGAATTGATCTCATCTGTAGTTGAAAGCACTCCAGACATATAGACAACTAAGTCTGTTCAATATTAATCCTATATTCCAGCCATTTTTAGAACATTATGATAGCAAGGAACAACGTAGTTAATGTAGTTTGGCACAACTTGTTCCTTGATGACATCACAGTGTTCTAAATATGGCTGCAATGCAGGATTAAAGAGCAACTGACACCTCCAAAAGAACTTTGAAAAACATCATATTTAGATTCAGGTCAGCATATATTTCATATTAGTTCTATATGTCTCCTAATTTATTACTGAGATCATGTACAGTACGTGAAAACAGGATCTTTGTTCTTTGCAATGTCATCAGTGTTTATTGCTTGATCCCAGACTGATGTCATAATAGTCTGCTTGTTACATTACAGTTATTACCATGAAAACAGGCTTTAACATGACAAGAGAGGATTATGATAAGTGAATGAGAGTATAGGTAAATGAGAGAAAGCCGAAGTAGAGATAATGGGCCTGATTCTCAAAGCTCGTGAAAATGATGTAGCTGGGGGGGGGGGGAACTAAGTCCCACTCCACAACTCCAGTTGCAGACCAAAATCTCCGCAGCTGCGGAGATTTCTATTCTCATCTGTCCCACCAGCCATGACATTTTTCTACAGCTGCAGGAAGAAACCACTGGCAAGTGAGGAATCATCTTTATATGCAGATCAGCTCTTAGGGATAAGGATCCCCTTTCCATGCAAATTTCCTCAGTAGTGAATAACTGGGAGTGGAATTGCATTAAAGATAAGTGACATACAGTTGAATTGTGTCTAAATATTAAGTTTTCCAAAGTTTTCCGGCAGGCATCAGCAGCTCTTTAATGTTGAACAGACAGTTATCTACATTTCGGGAGTGCTTACAGCTACAGATGAATCCTATACATCTTTTGGAAAAAGCTTTTCATGGGCTTTCAAACTATGATGATCACTAGGCATGAAGATGTCAGCATGGCTCAGTTGGCAACACATCCGCCTCTGAGCCAGTAGGTCATGGGTTCTAGTGCCACACTGTGAATAGTCTCATACCTTAATGCCGGCACCCAAGTGCAATACTGAGGGGGGGGGTGCAGTACTATTGGGGTCTGCCATCCTTCAGATGAGATGTTAAACTGAGGTTCCTTCTACCTATCTCTGGTGCTGTCTTTGCGGGTGTTCAAGGGGAAGTAAAAGAACCCAAGACACTTTTTGCAAGAGTAGGGGAATTTTTATTTGAGTAAAAATAAAATGCACAGGCCATAGCATACTAGAAAAACAATTATCCAAAAATATTTGTAACAAAAATCATTAGGCTGACTATAATAACCTGACACAATTTCCATTCAGACTTGCTCCATTACCCCCTCTATAACTTATAAGTCAACAAAAACACACACACAAAATTAATTATAACTAATGTACTTATGAAGTCTTGAAATCAAATTCTAAGTTATTCCATCTACTGTAGTTAATAGGGATACCTGAATCATAAACTTACATTCCTGCAAGTATATGTTAGACAGTTCCCTTGTGATTATCTATAATACAGCTGTTAGATTCAAATTTATTTATTGGAATATCAATTTACACTGTCTGCCATAAATAGAATTAAATACATGTAAATACTAATCTTAACATACTACCATTATAACGTTTTAAAGGTGGCAATTCACTCAGTATCACATCTACATATGTTACACTGGACTATGCTGGATCCTTCCACATGTGTGCTATTAACTGCCAGAATGATTTAGCAAAGGGATATTCTACAGATAAATGTTCCATTGTCCCTAAGACATTAGTACATTCCTTTCCGAGACAATATTTTTCCATTATGTTCTTATGTTTAGAGTTCTTCTTTACACCCAGCCATCCATGGCAACTGAGTCAAACCACATTTATCTCCCAAATATCTTTTAACCTTCTTGTAGTCTGTTGGAGGAATCCCTTGATAGACCACTTCTATATGAAAACTCTGTTCCAGAATTGTGCCATAAATCCTATCTCCAGAAACACCTTGTACTTAGGAATGTTCCAGATTCCACGCTCTGAGTTTCTCTTACTGGGAGCACATAGCTAGGGACCAACTTTGTTTTTTTTAATTTCTTGACCTCTGTTTCCCACACAGAAGGTTAAAGGTCTCATACAACTCTGCACCCAAGAATGCCATAAGTTAAACTCATGTTTCAGAAAAAAAGACATGTTCCAAAATAAAAATGAAGTATAGAGAACTAATGGGGTTGTAAGATTCAGACCCCCTCTTTTTATCTGTAAATGCAAAGCAATTCTTTTTACCAGGTTCAACTATTACTTCATATCACTTGAATACACAACTCAAAAAATGTTCACTTCCATTTCTTTTAGAGATAGATGGATTACACTAAGAAATGTAAACAAAGGTAGCAGAAATATTTTAGTAATAGCAACGTTTTTCTTTTCATTTGCTGCCTATGTTCCCAATCATTGACTTTCTTTACATATATCTTTAATTTTTTTCCCAGTTCATGGCAGAATGGACACCTAGAGCAAGATGGGGCAGTGCTGTGCTGCAGTCTGCTTAGTTCTCTCTATGAGAGCATTCTTCCCCCAACTAAATTTTCTTTACTGACCATTTTTGGAGAGCGATTAGGAATAAATTTGGTGAGTGTGTTCTCACGTGGTTCGAACTGACCGAGAGAACCTAAAAAAATGTTAAGCCATTGTACCTAGTCAGGGTGTCATTTAAGGCTTTTAGCATAGGCAGGGCTGGGAAGTGAGGAAGTCCAGGTTAGTAAGCTTTTTATGTTGATTGCTTGCGTGCGAAAAAAACATGTTGCATCAGCTTTCTGCACAAGCAGGTTATGGAGGCATGCCACTGTTGTGCCCAATGTCCCCACAGCCTGCAAAAGCTTGTCCCCTGTCCCCCAATGCTGTGGCATGCTGCTGCTGACACTAGTTCAGCCAGCATGCCACAACTTTCTAAAAAAGTAGCCGCTGTAATCAGGGGCTGCCTTGTCATTGCAGCGTCAGCCATCCGCTACAATGAGGGAGCAACCCGTCATTGCAAGGCGGGATGTGAAACCTCCGATATTGTTTGTGAACATGGCGGCGGGTTGCCGCCATGTTCACAAACAATATAACCCTCTCCCCCCACCTTGTTTACTTGCTGATGGGGGAGCCCACTCCCCCTCAGCATTCTGTAACCCCCTTTCCTGGTGTTGTTCCTGCTGGGGGCGCCCAATCCCGTCGGCATAATGATTCCCTTTAGTTCCTGCTGATGGGGTGCCCAATCCCCATTGGCATCATGATAACCCCTTTTGTTCCTGCCGGCCAGGTGCCCAATCCCCATCAGCATCGTGATCCCCTTCTGTTTGTATAGCCGAGGGTGCCCAATTCCCTTGGCTCCTCGCTCCCTCCCACTGTCCTTGTTTGCCGGTGGGGTGCCCAATCCCCATCGGCTAATCCCACCCACCCACACAGATGGCATGCTGGGAGCCCACCCCAGCATGCCAAAACACCTGTTAAACAAGAAAATGGTCTCCCGATGTCTTATTTTTATTTTTTTTCAACCTGTAAAGAAGGAAACGGTCCCTTGGAGCTCTCCCAGGCCCCCCTCCCACAACCCGCACCCACCGACTGCGCACCCTGCCTCCCCACACCCCCCTCACCCCATACTTACCTCCGGAGTCAGGCGCAATGATCTTATGTGGACCGGGAACACGTCTGCACTCTTCAAAGTCGACCGCGAACTGAGGAAATGCCAGTAAGCTGTATAATGTAATAAATAGGGTTTTTTCAACTTTAGTGCATATCTCGGGCATTTTTGGGACTTTTTTCACCAAATTTACAACATGGGGTTTTTGGGACCCCTCCTCATGAATTCTTGAACTGTCATGGCGTTAATCGGCCGAAAGGTGGTTTCACGGTCACTGTGAGGAATCACCCTTTGGGGCTGATTAATGAAATGACAGTGCCAGTGTTCATGAGGTGGGCTATCAAAAAGCCTATATTGCAAATTTGGTGGGAAAAATCCAAAAAATGACTGTTTTACGAGCGTGCATTGCGCAGTTGCTACGTATGCTCATAATCTCACGAATTCCAATATTTTCATGCCAGATTTTCAACATTGGCATTTTCTCACACCTCCTTGTGAGCAGTATAGCTGTCATTGTTCATATCCTGGCCAAAATGTGTTTTCGTAGTTCCAGCGCAGAATAGCGCAGTTGCTGTGGGAAATCAGTGTTCAGGACAGATTAAGAAAATGACAGTGACACTGTTTATGAGTAGAGGTCCTAAAATGCCTATATTGAAAATTTGGTAACGATACTCCATAAAATGACTGTGTTACGAGCGTGCATTGCGCAGTTGGCACGCATGCTCGTAACTTTGCGAATTTATAATATTTTCACTCCAGGTTTTCAACATTGCCATTTCCCCAGACCTACTTGTGAACAGTGTAGCTGTCATTTTTCCCATCCTGGCCAAAATGTGTTTTCGCATGTCTGGTGCAGACTAGAGCAGTCACTGTGGGAAATCACTGTCCGGGACAGATCAAGAAAATGACGATGATACTGTTCATGAGCAGAGGTCCTAAAATGCCTATGTTGAAAATTTGGTGATGATAGCCCATGAATTTACTGTGTTACAAGTGTGCGTTGCGCACTTTCCATGCACCCTTGTAACTTCGCAGCTTTGTAATATTGTCACGCCAGATTTTCAACACTGGCATTTTTTTCACACCTCTTATAAACAGTACAGCTGTCATTTTTCACATCCTGACCGAAATGTGTTTTCACAGTTCTGGCGCAGAAAAACGTTGTCACCATGGGAAGTCAGTGTTTGGGACAGATTAAGAAAATGACAGTGGCACTGTTCATGAGTAGAGGTCCTAAAATCCCTATGTTGAAAATTTGGTGACAAAACTCCATAACATGACTGCGTTACAAGCATGCATTGAACTGTTTCCATGCACCCTTGTAACTTCGCAAATGTGTAATACTGTCACGACACATTTTCAACAGTGGCATTTTTTCACAACTCCTTATGAACACTACAGCTTTCATTTTTCACATCCTGGCTAAAATATATTTTTACACTCCTGCCGGACAATAGCGTGGTCACTCTGGGAAATCAGTGTTTGGGACAGATTAAGATCGACAGAGTGAGAGGGGGGAGTGCTCGAGTTCAACTGAGCTCTGTCGGGACTGCTGCAGATTTGTCTGTGGGCAGACAAAGACCCCAACAGAACAGCCCACTACAAAAGGGCAGCCTGCAGCACTGGGAGAAACAGAACGAGAGAGAGCGAGTGAGAGAGGGGGAGGGGGTGAACTCACCGAAGTGCTGTCAGGACTGCTGCGGATTTCTTTGTGGGCAGAAAAAGCGTCACACAGGCAGGGGCCCAGTACAAAAGGCCAGCCTGCAGCGCTGGGAGAAACAGTATGAGCGAGTGAGACAAGGGGACTTAGTGAGCTCCACGGAGCTCTATCAGGACTGCTGGGATTTCTTTGTGGGCAGAAAAAGGTGCCAATTCAGGCAGGAGCCCCGTAAAAAAGGGCAGCTTGCAGCGCCAGGACAAACAGAATGAGCAATGAGAGAGGGAGACTGAGCGACCTCAACGGAGCTCTGTCGGGACAGCTGTGGATTTCTTTGTGGACAGACAAAGGTGCCAATGCAGCCAGGAGCCCCATACAAAAGCGCAGTCTGCGGCACCAAGAGAAACAGAATGAGCAAGTGACAGAGCGGTACTGAGCGAGCTCAATGGACCTCTAGTGTGACTGCTGCAGATTTCTTTGTGGGCAGAAAATGTGGCAACGCAGGCAGGAGCCCAGTACAAAAGGCCAGCTTGGAGCACTGGCAGAAATGGAATGCGAGAGTGACGGAGGGGGAGTGAGCGAGATCAGTGGAGCTGTGTCGGGACTGCTTCATATTTATTTCTGGCCAGGAAAAGCTGCCAATGCAGGCAGAAACCCAGTACAAAGGGCAGCCTGAAGTGCCAGGACACACAGAACGAGTGAGTGAGGGAAGGGGAGTCAGTGAGCTCAATGGGGCTCTGTTGGGACTGCTGCAGATTTGTTTGTGGGCAAAAAAAGGCAGCAATGCATGCAGGGACTCAGTACAAAAGGGCAGCCTGCAGTGGCAGAAAAATCAGAACGAGCGAGTGAGTGAGCTCAACAGAGCTGTATTGTAACTGCTGCAAATTTTTTTGTGGGCATAAGCAGGCAGCAATGCAGGCAGGAGCCCAGTAGAAAAGGGCAGCCTGCAGTGCCGGCAGAACAGAATGAGCGAGTGAGAGAAGGGGAGTGAGCTAACTCAACGCAACTTTGTCGGGACTGCTGTAGATTTCTCTGTGGGCAGAAAAAGGTGCCAACAGAGGCAGGAGCCCAGTACAATAGGGCAGCCTGCAGCGCCAGGAGAACCAGACTGACTGAGTGAGACGGGGGGGGGTGAGCGACCTCAATGGAGCTCTGTCGGGACAGCTGTGGATTTCTTTGTGGGTAGAAAAAGCCACCAACACAGGCATGAGCCCAGTACAAAAGGGCAGCCTGCAGTGCCAGGAGAAACAGATTGAGCGAGTGAGAGAGGGGGAGTGAGCCACCTCAATGGAGCTCTGTCGGGACAGCTGCAGATTTCTTCCTCAGCAGAACAAGGTGCCAATGAAGGCAGCAGCCCAGTACAAAAGAGCAGCCTACAGCACCGGGACAAAGAGACTGACCCACTGACAGGGCCACTGAGCGAGCTCAACAGACCAACGCAATCAACATTCGGCATTGACAAATGTTTTTTTTATTTTGGAGACAGTCTTGCAGCTCACCTTTCTGTGTGCATCGCTTCTCGGGAGTCCTGGTTGCCGGTGTGTTGGTATCCTTCCTGGGCTCTGTTCCACTACTGTCTGATTTAGCTACCATTTATGTCCAATGCAGCACCTCGTGGAAGGTGCTCTGGTAACTATTGGAGGGGCCAGCCTTGAAGGAAATCCACCCTTTGCTCCATTTGGTGGAGGCAGAACTTACCTCACAAATTCTCTGATTGTAACTGTCTGTGGCAGAGAACTGTGCACCTTGCTGGTACTTCTTTTTACAACAAACGAGAGGGCCATCGACGTGGAGACAGTTTTTTTGGGTCAGCGGGACTGCATTCCTGCGGCATGCAGTCACAGAGGACACTTCTGTATTAGTGTACCCGGGGCAAGGGTTTGCTGGTGAGACTGTTCTGTTGGAGCATCTCTGTGGAGTTTTTGGGATTCTTGGACAGCTTCATGGACTGAAGCTGCTGCTTGCAGAGTAAGGAGGAGGTTACGTTTCCTGGGACATGGATCGGTTGCCCCTGTGGATCCATTGTTAAAGGGACCAAAGATCTTTACACACTGTTAGCTGTTCTGGAGTCCCAGCAACTGGTGAGAGTGGCTCTTGGGCACATGCAGGATTCCCTGGTATGGTTGCATGCAGTTTATCAGTTTTTCTGTTGAAACATCTGACTGTGAAGAGACTGGGGCAGTGAGAGAGTCCTCGCCTTGAAGTAGTTTGCAGTGAAAAACTGGTTTTTATGTGAGCTGAAATCTTCTCAAGACTCAGCGCTTATATATCGGATTTCCTGTTGGTTTTGGTTGTAGGTGGGGAGTTGTCTGAGTGGAGGGGGAGGGTTTTAGTTCATTAGTGTGTGTAGGTGGAATGTGTGGTATAGGATTCCTTGTTTTTAGTGTATGCTTGTATTTTCAGTGATTGTTTAGTTAGGATTGTGTGGGCCTGGGACTGTGTAGTCAGGCAGGATGTGTCTGGGAAGGTGTGAGGTCCTGGGGCAGGCTAGGATAGTGTACAGGGCATCCCAGTTGCTTGATCTGAAGCCTTTTTCCACCCTCCCAGTTTCCACCAGTACAGCAAGGTGCTGTCGGGAGGTTGGAATTAAGAGGAACCACATTGTTCCATTGGACAGTGGTGCCCCGTGCACTGTAGTAGGGGGTAGGAACGCGGTCATCAGGTGTAGAAGGCACCCTGGGATTAGACAGGTCTTAGGGAGAGGTCAGATGTGTTTAGTACCCATCACCAGGGTTCCCACCAGACTGAGTGGACAGGTAACCAGAGGAGCAGCACTGTCCACCAATCCCCTGAGGGCAGTGTTTTGCAATGCCACATCTATCAGAAACAAGACCACAATCATTGCAAACTTGGTTTCTTCAGCCAATCTGGTGTGCATCATGGAGACCTGTATTGGTGACAATGTTAGCCCGGTTCTAGAGGCCGCAGTCCCGCCCGGGTATGCCCCAAAGCAGATTGCAGGGCGGGGGGGGGGTAGCCATCTGTTTTAGATCTGAACTAGGCTTCACCCTGCACCCAGTGAGAGTACCATGTTCATTTGATGTGTGGCTGTTCATGGAGGTCCAAGCACAGGTTGCTGGATTCTCTGATTTACTTCCCCCCTGGAGCGGTGGGAGAATTCCTGCAGGAGGTAGCCGACTTCATCGTCAGTGAAACACTGGAGGCCCCCGTATGTTTAGTACTGGGGGACTTCAATGTTTGGGCTGATGACGAATCTTCTCGGCTTGGTTACAACTTCCTCCAGACGATGTCATCTCTGGGCCTGATGCAGGAAGTTTCCTCCGTGACCCACCAGGGCAGCCACATGTTGGACTTGGTCTTCTCACTGGGGCTCGAGATAAATAATCTCAGGATTGATTGGGTCATTTGGTCCGGTCATTGCATGGTGGAGTTCTTGTTTGGTGCCCCCCCCAAGAGCCCTCCCCCTGCTGAGATGGTGAGCTACCGCTCTTTGAGGGGTTTGACCCCCGAGGGTTTTTTGGTGGTGGTGGATCTAGTTAGTGTGGACAATGCATGCATTGGGGGTGTGTGCACAGCAGTTGCTGCCTATAACAAGGCAATGTCTGGTGCACTTGTCTCCCTTGAACTGGTCCATGTATGACCCAAATCCTCTCACTTGAGGTCCTCTCGGTTTGATGGGGAGCTCAAGGCAATGAAGATTATGGGTTGGAGATTGGAGCGCTGCTGGCAGAAGACTGAGCTGGAAGTGGACAACTGGCCCTGCGTGCACACTATGATGTATACCAGGGGGCAATCAACCATGATGTGGTACTCATGTACCTATATTATGACTACTGTGATCTACCTATTACCAAGCTTGTACCACCAGTGAATGCCTGTAACACTGGTTGCTTTTTTAATCTAAGCGTTATGTACTGTACAGTTTGGTGTGCTGTGATGTATTGCTTTCTTGACGAGGTGCCTTTGTAAATGAGTCTTTGACTCAAAGGTCTGTAAACCAATGATCTAATAAATGAATAAATAAGAAGGCAGAGTTCCTGTCCAGGGAGATTGCTGCTGGGAATAACTGACCAAATGTGCTCTTTCGGACTGTTGACAATCTTCTCCATCCTTCCTGTCTATAGCCAAAAAAAGCCTTTTTGAATGCATTATGTGAGGAATTTGCTCACTTCTTCTTGGACAGGGTGTCAGCTATCTGGCAGGGAATTCCACCAGTGAGCCACATCATGGCTGACAGTGGTTGCAGTGGGTGTCTGGACAGCACTCCACCAAGTGGGGTGAGTTTAGTCCAGTGGAGGTGGTGGAGGTCACTGAGGTTGCTTCTAAACTGCGGCACACATTTGGTGACCTGAACCCGGTGCCGACACATTGCTTAATGGGTTGTGTTGACTCCATAGGCCTGGTGTTTGCCTTGATTGTCCAGTGTTCCTTGTCAGAGGGCATCTTTCCCGATGTCTTGAAGGAGGCATTGGTGAGACCCCTTCATAAAAAAACATCTTTGGACCCTGACATCAAGGCAAATTACCATCCCATCTCCAATCTTCCATTTTTGGGTAAGATTGTGGGAAAGGTGGTGGTGCTTCAGCTTGAGGAGCACCTCATTGACACTGGTTTACCGGGATTGAGAAAGGGCATATTCCATTTTGCACATTGTAAAAAACAGTATTGTCACCAGTGTCTGCTAAGCCAAAATCCACTTTTACCGGTGTTTGGTTTTGTGTAGTTTATTTAACAATTATTAACTCTGCTAACATGCATTTTAGCAATTTTGACCTCTACTATTACACATCCTTCCATCCTTGTACCAGTTTATAGTTGTTTTAGATACAAGATGTGATGGCAGCAGCAACACTACAGCCCCCATCCCTAAGGTGTGATGGAAGCAGCACTACGGCCCCATCCCTAAGGTTCGATGGCAGCACCGACACAGCACTACAGCCCCCATCCCTCTGGTGTGATGGCAGCAGCAAAAGCACTATGACCTCCCTCCCTCATGTGTGACAGAAGCAGCAGTACTGTGGCCCCCATCCCTAGGTGTGATGGCAGCAGTACTACGTTCACCATTCCTCAGGTGTGATGGCAGTATCAGCAGTATGGTCCCCATCCCTCAGGTGGGACAGCAGCAGTACTACATTCCCCATCCACCAGTGGCGATGGCAGAAGCACTACAGCCCCCACCCCTTTGGTGTGATGGCAGTAGCAATAATGCAGTCCTCATCCCTCTGGGATGATAGCAGTAGTGGCAGCACTATGATCCCCTTTCTTCAACACCCACACCCCACATGCACAAGTTTCAAATGACTTGGTCTCTTTGCTTGTTAGAACTCAGATGTAAATTAATCTGAACCATCACCGCTAAGATGGACTTCCTTTGTTTTTTCCTATCTGTAATTTAACTGCCTGAATTGGATTTCTGCCTGTGCCACTGCTGACCAGGGTTAGGGAACAGACTTGGGTGTTGGAGGGCCAGCTGGTGGGTGAAGGCTTGAGTGTCCAACGACCACTCACCTTCTCCTGGGAGGGAGGGAGGGTTCATGGCTCAGCATTTGCTGGCCCCCGGTGGAGGCCAGAGCATTGACAACATGTCAGCCCTCACTGCAGGAGGGAGCGTGACGGATGTCGGCTTGCACCTTGACATCATGTGGCCTGTCACACTCCCAAGAAAATGAGAAAACACCCACTGACCAACCAAATGACAGCTGTTGGTCCCTCTGTAAGCTGGGAGCCCCAGACATGTGTCCGTTCCGACCTCTGCCATGCCCAGGATACACAGGAAGCTCTTTAGGGCAATTCTTCTCCCCTGGTAGTCTCCCACAGGGGTAGGGGCCCACTCAATGAAAGGTTACTTTGGGTTACCTGGTAGCACAGGGGTAAGGGGCAGTGGATGGTGGTCGGGACTCAGCAGTGGTGCTAGGGGGCCATGACAGGCCTGAAGGAGTGAATTGCCAGGGGGTAGGAGGAGCCAAAAAAAAAACTGCTTGAATTTGCTTCTTTGAAACAAAGTGTCTTCACCTAAAAAAAACTCACAAGTGATTAGTGGAGGATGTTCAAATGGATTTATGCATCTCCCAGACATGTGGATGCTTTTTTTTTTCACTTAGTGTCCATGAAAAAGGTGTCTCCCAGTTTTCATGTCTTTGTTCAGATGTGAATTGAGCACCACTCTGCCCACCAGCATCATACAGCCCCTGGGGTCTTACCTTCTGTATATCATTGACTGTGCTTTCAAAATCCACTGGCCAAACATAAGTACACTTAAATACTTAACATTTGCTTTTTGTTGAAACAGTCTATCAGAAAACTTTTTGTTGTCACAGAGACTGAAACAGCAGGTGGGAGAAAAGGTGCAAATTATCCAATTCACCTAAATGGGGAGCTAACTGTGAAGTCTTTTCATAAGTAGTAAGGCAGTTTCTTCTTTGTGAACATACTTTCATTCAGACTGGTTTTCTTTCAAACAACTGAGGATTTTGAATGGCCCTACTGATTATAAACTTGAACAAGCTAGTTGGTAACAGTGATCCTGTGTTCAGCAATCTACAACCTAGATGCTCATATGCAAAGAATACAATAAAAAGCTGGCTAAAATCTAAAAGCAAGCTTATAAAACACATAAAATGTATCTGAACATTTATCTTTACCTATACAAATCATTGCAGCCCAAGTAAAACTCATGGTACCCTGACTACTATTCTATGATGTAGTGAACATTAAAAACATATATTGATATTTTTTTTATATTCTTTGTAAAGCAGGTACGGCCCAGTAGGCAGAACTGTCTTTTTTCAGGAGTGACCTAGAAGCACTGGGAAGGTTAAGTGACTTGCTTTGAGTCACACAGTATGCAAGTGGAGGTTGTGGGAATCAAACCCCAAGTCTGCTGGATGTACCCAGTTCATTCACTGTTTGTTACTCTAACCACTAGGCAGGGGTACTTAAACTGAATGGCTGATTACAACAAAGCAGTGTGGGTGATTTCCTTACTGACTCTATACGCAGCAAAGCAGCAAGAATGCAAAGCACAACAGCATTCATTTTAAGATGCTGAAATCTGGGTCAGCCTGCTGGTGCTGCGGTAGCACTATTGCTTGCAATGCCAGCGACCCAGGGTCAGAAGTGTACTCGGGTTGCTGGAGGTCTGGCCAGGGGAGAAGGATCGAGCACCTGGGGGACTGCTCTCCTCCTCCGGGGAGGGTGGGCTGCAGGTCCTGCTGCTTTACCACCACCTGTGTGACCATGGGTGGTGATGCAGTAGTGCTGTAGAGTGATCAGGAGGGAAGGATGCTAGCCAGGATTTGGAGCAGTGGCATGTCTCTATGTGACCTACCTCCTTGGATCTCCTCTAGTGCCGGTACCCTCAGGGACAGAGACCAGAAAACCAGGAACAATCACCCCACATTGGCCACTGGCAGAAGGGACCCAGGTGCCCCAGACTTCATAACCAGGCTCCATGAGGGACGCACTGAGTTGCCTGACACACACTAAGGGAGTGTAGAGGGGTGACCTGGGGTCCCCTTCCTTTCCACCTGGGGGGGTACAATCCAGTCAGGACAGGGGCAGGAGCTCATGAGCGTTATGTGGGGGTGAAGCTAAGGGATAGCCAGTCTAGGGATCTCTGAAAAGTGGAGACTGATGTTGTGAGAAAGGGACATAGAAAGAGAAAATTAAAAAAAAGTAAAAAAGATGCTGAAATCTTAGAGATTCTGTGCAGTGACATGCAATTTCTGTGAGGCACCGGTACAAGAATTCAAAATCTGCAAACCAAGCAGGATTCCATGATTGTTACCAGTGTTACCAGTAAAAATGGAAAACCAGGGTCCCTGCCCATGATCTATATGAACCTCTCCAGTCTGGGTTTCATGTGAGGCATAGCACAGAAACTGCGTTAGTTCAGAAGCACAATGACCTCCTTAGGGTGAGAGATTGAGGGGAGAGGACAATTCTTGTTCTCCTTGATCTCTCATCAGCATTTGACACAGTGGACCATCATGTGTTATGTGACCACCTGAGGAAATTCTGTGGACTCGCTGGCACTGTCATCTGTTGGTTTGAGTCTTTTCTCACCAACAGGAGGCAAAGGGTAGTGATGGAGAATTTCTCCTCCTCCCCTAGCCACCTGTCATGTGGAGTACCTCAGGGTTTGGTCTTGTCACTGATGTTGTTTGCCGTGTACGTGCTCCCCCTAGGAGAGCTCATTAGGAAATATGGCTTGGATTTTCATTGCTATGCTGATGATACCGAGCTGTTTCTTTCCTTTACCCCTGAACCATCCAGTGCAGTGGATGTGCTAAATACCTGCCTTGCTGAGATCAATGACTGGATGGCCTCCAGCTGGTTGCGACTGAACCCTGATAAGATGGAGGTACTGGTGGTGGAGTCAAACAAAGGGTGTGATAGGCTGGCCTCTGGTGCAGAAACTCGGCTTTTTCTTGGGTTTGTACCATTGAAGGCCTCCTCTAGGGTGCGTGATCTTGGCATTATTCTTGACAGCAGACTGACGCTTGAGTCCCAGGTGTCATCTGTTGTTTGTACGAGTTTTTACTATCTGAGGAATATCACCAGGATAAAGCCCCTAGTTCTGCCCCTGGGCCTCCCCACCTTGGTGCCCTTCTTCGTGACATCTAGGCTTGACTACTGTAATGCATTCTATCTCAGGGTCTCTGGTGGTACCCTTCACTGGCTGCAGCTGGTGCAGAACACAGCTGCTAGGTTGCTGACGTGGCAGTTGAAAAACTGTCACATCACTATGGTACTGCGTGAACTGCAATGGCTGCCAGTTAGGTGGAGGGTCCTCTTTAAGGTGGGCTTGTTCACCTTTAAGGCCCTACATGGCCTGGGCCCTGGTTACCCGAAGAGCCTTCTTACACCCGCTGTCTCAGTCCACTCACTCTAGTCCTCCTCCAGGGGCCTCCTTGTGATTCCTTGGATGAGGTTAAAAACTGCCTGCAACAGAGCGTTCAGTGTCACTGGCCTCATTCTTTGGAATTTGCTGCCTTCAGTGGTAAGAGGGACCCCTTCAGTTGAGATTTTTAAAGCCTGCCTTAAGGCCTTCCTGTATGATCAGGCCTTCCCAGATTTTGTTTTATAATTCCATCCCGCATCTGAACTCTGTGTTTGAATTCTGTCCCTGGTTATATAATTAGCTTAAGTATTTATTTTTGAGCCTAATTATTTATGAAATGCATTATAGTGTAGTATATTTATTATTAGGCTTTTATATCATTGCTTTTATTTTGTGTGTGATTTGAATTTGTTCCGCACCCAGAGCCTCCAGATGGGCGTCTTTTTAAATAAAATTTGTCTTGCCTTGCCAAATATTTTAAAAGGAACATCTGAAATCTCTATCCGTTCTATTTTCCTATGTTCCATCCAGCGATCTGCCTGTTTTGGTCCATGCCTTTGTGACATCCCGCCTTGACTACTGCAACTCCCTTTACCTAGGGCTTCCTGGGGTTGATATCCGCTGCTTGCAGCTAGTGCGGGATGCTGTGACACATTTGTTGGCTGGGGCATCAAGGAGAACTCATATTACCCCAGTGCTGCGCGATCTGCACTGGCTGCCTATTCAGTGATGGATCACCTTTAAGGTAGGTTTATTAACTTACAAGGCCCTACACGGACAGGGTCCGGATTACCTGAAAGAGCTCCTGGTTCCTTACACCCCTTTGTGACAGCTCCACTCAGCTAACGAGGGTTTGTTGGAGATTCCGAGGGTTTTTCTAAAGTCATCTGGTATTGGCGCCTTTGGATTTGCTGCCCCTACTCTCTGGAATTCTCTGCCCCATCAGCTACGTGAGTGCAGGACTGTGGGGTGCTTTAAGCAAGCACTGAAGACCTTTCAGTGGGGTAAAGCTTACCCTGAACTTTTGTGATTTTATCCAAATTTATTGTATTTTGTTTTTATGTGGCTGTGCAGCACCTTGATTTGTGAAAGGCGCTATATTAAATAAAAATTATTATTATTATTATGTCCTTTACATATAGAACTTCTGAATGTTTTTGTTTTCATACTGCCTTTTTCACGGTGGGTTGACTCCAGTAGGCTATTCAGCCCTGTCCCTACCACCCCCATCCAGCACCCCCCCCGACCCATCTCACCCTGAGAATTCTCCCATGGATTACCCTCCCCCTGTGGTGGGGCCAGAAAGGGGAGGGCCATCCTCCCCCCATCCCAGTGACTCTCATTTAGAATTGGGGGCAGTGGTCAGTTGGTGATGTGGGAATGGGGGCAGGTAGGCAAGGCTTCAGAAAGCTGTTGCCTTCCCTTTTTCTACTTTTCTCCACTTCCCCTGTCACAGTGGCATGTAAGCGAGCATGTGTGGAGATGAACGCACACTACAGAACCTCCCCACCCCACCCTCCCTTTCATGGCACTCAGACTCTGGCACTGCCACTCGCCTACAGCCAAGGAGTGAAACAGCATCTCCCCAATCCCCGGAGAGGAGTATAGTCCTTCAGATGATAATAATAATAATAAACTTTAATTTTAAGCACCTTTCAAATATCAAGGCGCTTTACAATAATAAAACATAATTACATAAAGCAATGATTACAATAATGTATAGCACAACAATTACAAATACCAATGAGTCACTGGTAAGCCTGATGCCACAAAAAAGTTTTAAGTGCCTGTTTAAAACCCCCCACGGTCACGCACTCCCGGAGCTGATGGGGTAGAGAATTCCAGAGGGTAGGGGCCACAAACATAAATGCACGGGCCCCAGAAGATTTCAAAGTCACCCTCGGAACCTCCAGCAACCCCTCGTCAGCCAAACAGAGCTGTCACACAGGCTGTAGGGAATCAGAAGCTCTTTCAAGTTGTCAGGATCAAGTCCATGTAGGGCTTTATAGTCAGTAAACCAACTTTAAAGGTGATCCGCCCCTGAATCGGCAGCCAGTGCAGATCGCGCAGCACAAGGGTAATATGTGAACTCCAAGATGCCCCCATCAACAGTCGAGCAGCAGCGTTCTGCACTAGCTGCAGGTGGCGGATATCAACCCCAGGAAACCCTAAGTAAAGGGAGTTGCAGTAGTCAAGGCACAAGGCCACAAAGGCATGGACCAACACAGACAGGTCACTTGACGGAAAAAGGTGTTTGACCCTGGCAATGTTCCTAAGATGATAAAAGGCAGACTTGATGACTGCCAACACCTGAGATCGAAGGGTCAGCCCGTCATCAAGTACCACTCCCAGGTCGTGCACCCATTCGGAGGTAAGAATCTGAGAGAACCCCAGAAATAGTCCAAAGGGTTGACCAGTCCTCAACCCTTCTATCCTGCAACCTGGGTCCACAACCATAACCTCAGTCTTTCCCATGTTCAACTTTAGCCAGCTTGAATTCATCCAATCCTGGATTTCCGCGAGGCAGTTATTAAATGCTGAGACAGCACTAACCTGGTCAGGAGCAAAAGACAGGTAGAGCTGGGTATCATCAGAGTAGCAGTGAAACCTCAGCCCATACCATCTTACAATGTCTCTGAGGGGCAGCATATACACTGCAAACAACATGGGGGACATCACCGAGCCCTGTGGGACCCCACATGACAGAGGGAGTGAGTCTGAAGAAAAAATCCCTGACACAAAATCTCTGTGTTCTGCCCATGAGGAAAGATGTAAACCACCTGAGGACTGTACTTGTCAGGTCACAGATGAACCTCAGGTGCTCGAGCAGCACCCCATGGTCCACAGTGTCAAAAGCTGAGGAGAGATCAAGGAGTACCAGAATGGAATGGTTTCTCCAGTCTCTCCCCATCAGGAGATCATTGAGCACCTGAACCAGAGCAGTCTCAGTATTTTGCTTCTTTTGGAAACCGGACTGGAGAGGTTCATAGATATTATGGATGGTCAAATGGTTCTCCAGTTGAATCGCTACTACTTTCTCAATAACCTTCTCTATAAAGGGAAGGTTTGAGATAGGTCTGTAGTTTGCTAGAACGTCCAGGTTCGATGAAGCTTTCTTCAGAAGGGGTGTCACCACTGCCTCCTTCAGGGAGCTTGGAAATTCACCCGATTTCAAGGAGCACTGGACTATCTGAGCAAGGACTGGGCCAATAATATCACAACAACCCAAAATCAGGGAAGTCGGGCCAGGATCCAAACTACAGCACATAGGGCGCATACCCTGGACAATCCGCATAATATCCCTGAACTCCGGCAGGTCAAAGGTACACCAGGAAATACGAGGTATAGTGACCAAGCACCGACCAACAGCATCCCCATAGAACAAGTCAGGAGGATCTCCGACCTGATGTCAGCCACCTTATTCACAAAAATTCGAACAAGCTTATTACACTCCATTTGTGAAAAGGCTCTTCGAAGTTGCAGACAGTCTGGGTTGCACAACCTGTCCATAGTTCGGAAGAGCTGAGCTGGTTGATTCTGAGTGACAGCAATCTCCCTGGACAGGAACTCTGCCTTCTTATGGGAGATCGCTGATTAGTAGGCCTGGTAATGCCCTACCAATCTAAGATGATCAACCTTCAGGGCGGATTTCCTCTAACGACGTTCTAACCTTCATCCTAGTCGCCGCAACTCCCTCAAAGACCCATGAAACCAAGGGGCCCAAGGGCGAAGTGGGAGAGGACAAACATGGACAGGAGCAATCAGGTCCAGAGCTGAGGAGATGGCCTTATTATAGGCCAAAACCAGAGGCTCTGGACTCGAGCTGGCAACAGGAAACTCCGAGAGGTCAATCACTGCTGCTAGGTCTTCAGGGCTCACATCCTGTAAAGGGTGGTAAATGACCATCTCCACAGGGGCAGACCTACAAAGGGGGTGCTCAAAAGTTGAACCTCACAGTGTAATGATCAGACCAACTGACAGGTTCCACTCCCTCTCCAGCCAACCCCGGTGCCCCAAGCTCAATCCCAAACTCAGGTCACTAGCGTGGTGAAAGGAAAGGCGCATAGTGCTTCAGCTCTCTGCATCACTGGGGCAGCCTGGAACTTCAGAATTTATGACATAATCCTATCCTTTCCCCACATTAATGTTGGCTCCTGAAATGCTCAAAAACCTTTGTAGAATATCTAGTGCCTTTGACCCTGATTATGCATCCTTCACATATAAACAGACGTCATCTGAATACGCTGAGACAGTAATAGTTGCTTTATCTTCAGTATTGCACAGATCTTTAATCTTAGGGTGCTCAGAAATGGTACATACTACTGGAGTTATGCTAAACATATATATTAGTGAGCTGAGAGGATAACCCTGGTGGACACCTCTTTCAATTTTCAGTCCAGCCCCCAAATATCCATTTATATTCAGAGTTGTTTTTGCTACCTTGTATAATTTCTGGATCAATTTACAAAAATCATCTGGATATCATAGTGTTATAAAACTTCAAAGAGGTATCTCTGAGACATTCTGTCAAATGCTTTTTGCTGGTCAAGTAACAGAATATAGAAACACAGAAAGTGATGACAGAAGGAGACCAATGATCCATTTAGTCTGCCCAAGAGTTTCCGAGACCAATTACGGGTCTTGGGATATAGCAACCCACCCAGCTTTTGACTCTTCTTGATCCCTTGGCTACTACCTGAGCCCTTGCCCTATCCCACCCCCTCTTAAATGCTACTACAGTCCATCCAACTACCACTTCAACTGGCAGGCAATTCCATGGGTCCACGATTCTTTTCATAAAATAGTACTTCTTTAGATCCCTTCTGAAGCTCCCTCCCTGTAGCTTCCACTTGTGCCCTCAAGTGATTGAGCTGGCTACTCTACTGAATAATTCTGAGTGTGGAACTTTATTGATGCCTCTAAAGAATTTGAATGTCTTGATCATTTCCCCCCTCTCCCACCTAGTCTCCAGTGAGTACATGTTTAGTGTTTTTGACATTCCTCGTATGAGAGTCTTGGAGATCCTGTATCATTTTGGTCGCCCTTCTCTGCACAGTCTCCAGTCTATCTTTATTCTTCCTAAGGTGTGGTCTCCAGAACTGGAGATAGTACTCCATGTGAGGCCTCACCAAGGACCTATAGGGTGGGAGGATCACCTTCGTGTTCCTACTGTCAAATCCTCACCCCAGCATTTCGCTTGCCTTGCGGTAAGCTTTGTTGCATTGGCTTGACTGCTTCAGGGTATCATTTATGATGACCCCAAGGTCTCTCTCTCCTCCTGCGAGGTGCTGAGTTGGACCCTGCTGAGACAGTAACCCATTTTGGGATTTCCTTTACCGAGATGCAACACCTTGCACTTCTTTGCATTGAACCTAAGCTACCAGATATTGGACTATCTTTTGAGCCTTTGTAAGTCTCTTTGCAGGTCTCTGACTGCCTCCACGCTGTTAATTCTATCATCTTTTTTATTTTATTTATTCAGATCTTGGATAATACCTGTGAGCAGATGCTCATTGATGGGTTCCACATCAGATACATTAGACAACAAAGTACAATACTGTGAACAAATATACAAATACTGAGAAAAATATACATGGAGGTTGCAGAATTCAAACATAAAGCACTAGGTATGCTGAGGCATTGTACAATGTATGCCTGCATCGAGAAGATAAGCAGACAGGATAGGGAAGGATACATTGGGAATGGGAGGGCTAGGTGAGCAGAGCACAGAGGGCAGGGAGGGAGGAGGCATGGGATAGGTCAAGGGGAGCAAAGGGCAGAGCCAGGAAGGGGTGGGACATGGATGAAGTGCCTCAGTTTGACTATCCTGTCATGACAGAGGCAAAGATAAGTGCTAGAGGCAGATTGTTGCTGTGTGCAGAGCCTTAGCGGGGGCACATGCAGTTACTCATATCAATGAGGTGCTGGCGCAGTCTATGTTTAAAAGAGCCAATTGTTGTGGAGCCAGAGATGTTGGGGGGTGGTGCATTTACCCAGAGGGGTGCACAGCGTGAGAACACATGCTGTGTCATGGTACCGCAGCATCTGGGCACTTGGAAAATTTGAGTGGTGGAGCTTCTGGTTTGTCTGGTATTCACAGGCAGTGACAGCAGGTTCTGCACCCCCTGTTGGAAACAGATTTAAAGTGACTTTTCTGGTGAGAAGGCAGGTTTGATACCTGATTCTGTCATTCAAATTGAAGCCAGCCAGACCAGGCATAAAGTTCATGGGTGTGTGTGAGTCTTGATGCATTTGAGAGTAGGCGTCAGGCTTTGTTTAGGGCAACTGAGATCTGTTGGAGTGCCATGTTGGTAGCAGAACCATATATGGCCAGCTCATAGTCTATGAGGGAGACAACTGAGCTGCTGATTGCCAGGTTTAATGCTTCATGGGTTAGACAATGCCTGTGGTGGTAGAGGATCCCGATTCTGGTATTAATAGCTCTTGCAGTGACATCGATATGCTGGGAGAAGGACAGGGAGGAGTGTATTGTAACCCCCAGATATTTTAAATGTGGGACGAGCTCCAGTGTGTCACTGCTGTTATTCCTTATTGCCAGGGGGTAGCTTTTTAGATGTTTTGGGCTGTGGAGTAGAGCATGGTATTTGTTTGTTTTATAGTTCATGACCAGTCTTTGCTCTTTAAACCACTTTTCTGCAGATGCAAAGCCATTTTGGAGATGAGTTTCAAGGAGTTCAGGGTGCAGGTTGCTGGTAAAAATCACTGCATCATCAGCACGTAGAAGCATGCAGCAATGGCAGGAGGCTGGGAGATTATGTAAGAAAACACTGAACAGCAAGGGTCCCATACTGAACCCTTGTGGTACACAAGATATGACAGATTGGCTGTTTGATAGGACTTCCCCAATTCTGACCTGCTGGGAGCAGCAGCTCAAGTAACTGCTAAACCAGTTCACAGTTTCAGGTGCGAGTCTGGTTTCTTGTTGTCTTCTTAATACTTACTCCAATGTCACTAATAAACATATTAAACAGGACTGGGCCAAGACCGAGCCCTGGGGCACACCACTAGTGACATTTCCCTCATTTGACCTCACTCTGTTGACTACCATTCCCTGACTCCTATCACTGAGCCAATTTCCCACCCATCTGACTATAAACTCAGCAGTGACAAGGTCCTCCAACTTTTTTAACAGATGGTTATGTGGCACCAAGTCAAAGGCCTTGCTGGAGTCGAAGTATAGGAGGTTTACTGGGTGGCCTTTGTCCAGTTCTTTGGTCGCCCAATCAAAGAATGCAAGGAGGTTTGTCTTGTACTACCTACTTGCCACAAACCCATGCTGTCTGATATCTTGAAGGCAATTCTACCAGATCCTGTTTCATTAAGGTCTCCCTATGTTTCCCCACCACAGATATGAGGCTGACCAGTCTGTAGCTGTCAGCCTCCTCTGTATTCCCTCCCTTGTGGAGGGGTACTACATTTGCTCTTTGCCAGTCCCTCAACACAACACCTGTTAAAAGTGTCCAGTTGAACAAATGTGTCAAGGGGACTGCTAGTTCTGCAGCCAGCTGCTTTCGTAACCTTGGGCGCAGCCCATCAAACCTATAACCACTATCTTTACTCTGTTCCCTATCTCCTCTACTTCACATAGAAGAATCATGTTGTCATAGATGCTTCTTCCAGAAATTGAGCAAGTCTGATATGGTTTATTGAACTACTGTGTGACTGATGCTAATTTAGTGCATAAACTTTTCATCAGAATTTTTAAATCTGAAATTATGAGGCTGAAAGGTTACACATTCTTAAGCTCTTCGGAATCTCCTGTTTGTACAAAAAATTGTACTGCTTCTCCAGACATGTTATTTGGGTTTCCCTCTACCAAAATCCAATTATAAGCCGCGAGTAATATTTCTGCCGCTTGATCCATATACTGTATTATTTTATAGAATTCTGATGTAAGTCTTTGTTGGCCAGGAGCTGTTATTGCTTAACTTGCAAGAGTAGGGGTATATTTAATTAAAAGAAATAAAACAACAACAACAACAAAAAAAAGACATATTATTCCATTTTTCAAAGAAAGAAAGAAGTACACTTGTTATATTGTCCTTTTCTATGTACAAGACAGTCAATACCCCTTTGTGCTTTTTTGAGATATGTGCTTACCCTTCACCATGAACAGCCTTATCTTGCACCTCTAGCTTCTTTCACTTCAATTTAACCATGTGACATTTTTCCAATATGATTAAACACATGTTTCTGGTAATAAAACATGCACTCTTTCTCTAATTATTAATAATTCATTCTTAACCATTTTCTCAATTCCAGATTCATCCACATTTATTTTCTGTAACACATATTGGCTTCTACATTGACAAATATTCCACTTTTAAACTACAAATATCACTAATATTGTGATCAAGCACCATCCTTTTTAAGAGTTATCTAAATGCCCTAGTACCAAGTTATGATATTTTACATTCTTAAACAGAGGTCTTCTCCATGTTAGCGCCAAATGTGGTTACAGAGGGGAATGTGAGAACATGTGAAGAATAAATGTTCTACTGTTTCTATTGCTTGTCCATATTCTGGTCTCGAGTAACTTCTTTCTTCTATACTCTTATGTTTAGCATTGCCTTTTACATTTATTTACCTGTGTGCTCCCAACCAGACAGTACCCAGCATTTTTTGTTGTATTCTATCCTCTACCAATTGTTTTATAGTAGTATGCTCCCCTCTCTTGAAGGATGGATCGAATACAGGTGAAATGAAGAAATAATTTTCCAGAACTTTCTTATATAATGATTTATCATTCTGCTGTAGTGCTACTTAAGCTGGAGTTAATCTCCATGGCCCTGATTTTCAAAGGGCCCTTAGATTGACACAGGGTATGTCAAACAACCACCTTGCATGAGATCCAGGTGCACCAAATACTGTGTGCCATATTTTGCAAGAAAAGAGTTCTCTGTGGGAAAGTCCCCTAAACTGATGCAAGAGGTTCACTGCATAAAAAAATGATGTAAGGGATGAGAATGACACAAACCTTGTCAAAAGAAATGGTGCAAGCTGAGTCAAACAAGCATTTATCAATGCCGAATGTTGCTTGCTTATATGTGCTGTTTAGGTATTTGGAAGTGATAGTACCATGCCTAAGAACTGTCATGTGCCCCTCCAAGACATCCACTGTGTCTTTCTGTTCAATATTCACAGAAGAGGGGGAAGGGCAAGGGCCACAGTGGTAGCCTGTGAAGTGGGCGCATGTAGAAGAGGCGCCGTCCATGACGTGGTTTCAGGGTGAAATCTGAATGGTGATGGGGAGGGGAGGTGACCGGATGTGGGGTGGGTGAATTGAGTGACAGGATGTCTCTACATGTACACGCATTGGGGCGAGCATGACGAGCGCGTGGGCTGGGAGGGACGGTGGGGATGAAGGGCATTGGCGTGGGTTGCCGAGCTGTGCCGTGGCATCAGGGGTTGGCTTGCAGCTGGGGTGGGTGAGGTACCAAAGTCGGGTATGGGCGCTGGAGCAATTTTATTGAGCCTGGCCCGAACCTTTATTTTTCATACTTTCACCCCCCCCCGACATGCACCCCCCTGAAGTTGAGAATCCTTTTGTAGGGGGGTGCGAGGGGCAAAGCCCCCCACATGGGGGTGTGTGGGGGAGCACAGTATGAAAGCATGATATTCTAAGTCCCCAGAGCCGTTGTTCCATGCGCTGAGGGTGTCAGAGTGCCAGAAAGGTTTTTGCCACTCTGACTTCACCATAATGGCGATTACCTTTAGGCAGTCACTGTTATCACATGGAACTGCCACAGCAGTACGGCAGTTGCCAAGGTGGTGAAGAGGTGGACAATAGTCCATTCACAGGCAAAAGAATCCTGCAGGAGCTGACTAAATTGAAGGTGGACAAAGCGATTGGACCAGATGGCATACACCCAAGGATATTAAGAGAACTGTGAAGGAAGATAGCAATACCTCTGGCAGCCATGTTCACTGAGTCATTCAACACAGGGGTGGTACCAGAGAATTGCAGGAGGGCACACGTGGTCCCTCTACACAAATCCAGCAGCAGGGAGGTGGCAGGGAAGTATAGGCCGGTCAACCTCACCTCAGTAGTGGGGAAGATCATGGAGATATTGCTTAAAGAAAGGATAGTGGGGCATCTAGAAGCCATCGGAGCCCAGGACCATAAGCAACATAGATTCACAGTGGGGAGGTCATGTCAGACAAATCTGGTTGATCTCTTTGACTGAGTGACAAAGGAAGTAACTCAGGATGGGGCATTAGACAACGCTTACCTTGATTTCAGGAAAGCCTTTGATACCGTCCCACATAGGAGGCTGATAAACTAGCTGGGTAGGCTGGGCATGGGGGAAAGGGTGGTAAACTGGGTTAGAAACTGGCTAACACACAGAAGGCAGAGAGTGGTGGTAAATGGGGTACAGTCTAGGGAGAGGGGATGACCAGTGGGGTACCGCAGTGATCGCTCCTGGGACCAGTCCTGTTCAATGTCTTCGTTAGTGACATTGCAGAAGGGCTGAAGGGAAAGGGCTGCCTGTTTGCAGATGACACCAAGATCTGTAACACAGTGGATACCCCAGAGGGGGTGGAGAAAATGAGGAGGGACCTGGGGAAGCTTGAAAAATGGTCTGAGGACTGGCAACTGAAGTTTAATTCAAAAAAGTGTAAAATTGTGCACCTGGGACACAGAAACCTGGAGAAAGCTACCGGATGGGTGGGGGGGGGGAGTTGCTGCTGACAGTCACAAAGAAGGAAACGGACTTGGGGTTCTTATTTCAGATGACCTGAAAATGTCAAAGTGCTAAGGCAGCTGGGAGGGCCAGTGACATACTGGGGTGCACAGGCAGGGGTATCACCAGCATAAGGAGGGAGGTTGTGATATATAAAACTATGGTCAGGCCTCACATGGAGTACTGTGTGCAGTTCTGGAGGTTGCACCTTCGTAAGGATATTAACAGGCCGGAGATGTTTCAGAAAAGGGCAAATAAGATGGTACAGAGCTTGCAACACAAGACTTATGAGGAGAAGTTAAGGGACCTCAATATGTACTCACTGGAAGGGAGGCGGGAAAGAGGAGATATGATAGAAACATTCAAGTACCTCAGGGGTATAAATATAACTACTGAGAAGCAGGAGACAGCTGCTATAGGCACATGTGCCTGCTTCTGTGTGATATTCTTTTGTTCTTATAAATCTGTAATCTCCAGTATTTCAGTAACCACATGACCACACTGCCTTCTTTAAGCAATTTTATGATGGTTGATGCCTGGTGTCAGATGGCAGACAGAGGGCTCACCAGATTGTGTTGCCATCTGAAAAACTTCATAGAGTGTTCTTTTACTGGTAAGCATTTTGGAAAGCTGGTGAAGGTCTCACAGTTTTTATTATGATTTTATCTCCTTATGTCTGTCCCCTTTGGTCCCCCCATCCCCACACCCCAACAGTCATGAGAGGCCACAGCTACAGCCTTCTTCTTGCCAAGATGGTGGGTGAGCAGCTGCCTTCATAGCCTGTGAAGTCTGACGTCTTTCAATGCTGCTTATTGGTCATCTTCCAACACAGGCGAGGCGCTGGCAGCACAAAACTAACTCAGGACAAGCAGCTTTCAAAGTGGGGAAGAAATGGAGTGAGCAAGATTCAAGTACTCATTCAGGTGCGTTGTCAATTTTAAAATCAGCATACCAGTGTGGACACTGCAAATAGAACCCCAGCTCTTTAAGCAGTCTTATGAAGAGTAAAGGCTTCTCGAAGCACTGGGGTTCTGTTTATTGTACTGTAATACATGGACATGGTCAAATAATACCATTCTGTCCCATACAAAAAAAAAACCTGTAATACAACACTGTCCAAACTGATAATACCCTTGTTTCTTCCTGATAATACTACCGTTCAGAGATGATAATACTACAGTTTCAGCTCTCAACAATAGTATTATCACTAGAATCACAGAGCGCATGTCCAGATCTTCCTGCCAACAAACCCAGTTGCCATGGTCACACGTCCCTTCCTGCACAACCGTACTGACGGTGTCCATCTCCATTGGTGGCTTTTCTATAGTAGGCGGGCATAACAGCATGAAAAATATGATGTTTTTCTCTCGCTTAGCGAGAGGAATCTGTTCAATTTGTAGTTTCATTTTTGAACAAATAATAGACTATGTCACTCATCCTGCATTTCCAGAAGGACAAAAACTGAAAGGTAGGACTGCCTACTAAATTAACGAAACAATTTTTTGAAACGAGCGATGGGACGCCTGTAGTGCTGGCAGTTCAGAGATAGCAGTGCTGAGTGCAGCAGCCGGCCAGCCCGTTTAACAAAAAGCACATGAGAAAAAGGAATCTCCACAAAGGGGTCCATATATTACAAAAAATAACAAATAAAGGACTATGTATTATAAGGCAGTCAGACCATCTCAAGGTTTTGGGGACTTTAGGAACCTCTCGAGCTTCGCTGTCGAGGTTCCAAGTCCCCAAAACCTCTCGATGGTCTTACAGCCTTATAATACATAGTCCTCTATCTATTATTCTATTTGTAAGTGGACTGCATCTAATTCGGTAATTTACTGTACCTTACATCTGGATGCATGGTCGGACCAACTTTAAATAAACACTGCACCTGATTGAACACATGATGCCATAGAATCATAGAATTTGTCTGCAGAAAAGGACTGCTCAGTTCACCTAGTCTGCCCAAGTGTTCTCTACCTACTTGTAACTCCTGCCTGTATGTGTTACTGTATGTCTTATTCTGCCTGCATCCATCAGGACCTCCTTGTGAATGAGCTTGCTCAATGGATTTTTTCCTGCAATGAACCTGAACCTACTCCACCTCCATAGCCCTATTGATCTCTGTTGACCCCCTCCTTCCCCTTTTTCTAATATACCCCTATGTTTATCCCATGCATGCTTTATGCCTCCTACCATTTTAGCCTCCACCACTTCTCCTGGCAGTCTGTTCAAGGCATCTACAACCCTTTCAGTAAAGAAATATTTCTTCACATCTATCCTGAACTCCCCCCCAGCTTCACTGTAAGCCCCTTGGTTTGGGTGCTCATCTTCATTTGAAGGAAACTCCCCAACTGTATCCTGTTTACCCCGTGAGGTTCTTTGTAGGTCTTGATCATGTCACCTCTCGCCCTCCTCTCTTCCAGAGTGTACATGTTGAGATTCCTCAGCCTTTCCTTTTAAGGATTCCTGTGAAAATCCTGAACCATTTTAGTCACCCTCCTCTGGAAAACCTGCACCTTATGTCCTTTCTGAAGTGTGGACTCTAAAACTGTACACAGTACTCCAGCTGTGGGTATACCAGGCAGCACAACATCCCTCCTCCTCCTCCTCCTGCTGGAGATACCACTCCTTATGAATCCCAGAATCCAATTTGCCCTACCCATAGCCTTGTCACACTGTACTGCCACTAACCTCAAGGACCCTTTCATGTCTAGTGAGTATCAATACCTCCCCCATCCTATACTCAGCATCGGGGTTTCTATGCCCTAGGTACATGATTTTACACTTTCTGGCGTTGAACCCAAAGTAAGTAAGAAAATGGAATTGATTGGAATGAATTGCAGGCTTTTAAGCAGCTTTTTGGGGAGTGTGTTGTGTGTGTTGGTGGGGGGGCTCTGCTATTATAAATATTTGCTTTTGATTATGGCCTAAAATTAGGTGCACTCCTGTAAACAGATTAAACACATTTAAGAAAGACTCATAAGAAATGTGATAGTCTTTGTACATTAGCCTGGGCTGAGCTTGCAGACAGGAGAGATGCAGCCTGTTCCTAATTAATGAGCTTCCCACTGGTCACCTGTGAGCCTCTTATGGGCCAGAGCTCACTACACAAGCATTTGTCAATGCCGAATGGTTGCTTGTTTGCATTAGTAGTGGAAGTGCAGGAGTTAGACAGTTGGGGCCCGATTCTCAAAGCCCTGTGTCGGATGCAAGTTGCCTGCGCCAAATAGATATGGTGCAAGGTGCACCTTGCATCCATGACCGCCCTCCGTGCGATTCACAACGGTGGCCTGCATCGACTGCAGTCCACCTGCCCCAAACAGGGCTTGCACCTACCCTGTGCCCTGCAATGCACTGCGGAACGGCGGTAGGGGGACTGTAGCTGACAAAAGCTGCATCCTGCGATTCACAGACATCACCTGGCAGGAGAAATTCTAAGTGCCCTTAGACCAGCTAGGGCAGCTGTAAGGGGACTTAGACATTCTCCCCTGGGTGCCATGCCTGTGTGCAGCACTCTATGGGTGACGGTCCACCCGCCATGCACCCCCAAGTGTAGCCCTGTGTGTGTGGCCCCATCCTAGTGGTCCAATGGCACCCCTCACAGCTCCCCGATGCCACCTATGTACCATGTCAGTTCCCCATCCTGAAGCTGCCCATACTGTCAGTGGCTCCCCTGATCCCCAATGCCCGCCCCATCGGTGCTACCGCAGCACCAACTTATGGTGGTACAGTGCCCACCCATGCCCAAGCAGGTGGTGCCCAAACCCCTTCCCATACACCAGTCTCGACTGCTTCCCGCTGCCTGGCACATCCCACCACTCACCTCCATGGCCAGGCGCCAACTGCACCGAACATGGTGCGGGGACACTGGCCCACCTGGTTGGGTCCACATGCCTATTACCTAGTGGGACGGGGGTCCTGTGTTAGTCTCTGGTGGCCTGCAGTGGACCTTGGCTGTGCACCAGGGGTTTGCTGCAGGGTTCTGGTCAGCACAAGCGTCGGGAATTAGCCACTGGGACCCCTCCTATACCTGAATCAGGTGCAGGGCCC
The DNA here is from genome assembly GCA_016271365.2 of Neoceratodus forsteri. Taxonomy (NCBI): domain Eukaryota; kingdom Metazoa; phylum Chordata; order Ceratodontiformes; family Ceratodontidae; genus Neoceratodus; species Neoceratodus forsteri. Next base: position 1,161,953,959 of record CM057455.1, on the reverse strand, counting down.
CTGGCATACCAGGCATTGGTGCAAGCTGTTGTTTGCTGCAGCTTACACCAGACACAGGCCCCCATTAAAATCGGGCTCATGCAGTATAGGAATGGCAATGAAGTATTGAACTGACGCCAACCCCACCCCCACCCTGCAGAGATGGACAGGCATTGGGGTGTGCCTTTTGGTCATTGCCCATAACGGTCATGGCATTTCACCTCGCCCTACCCTGCAGATACTCACAAGTGTCGAGGTGTGCCTTGGGTGTTCGGGCTTTACTCACCTCATTCCATAAGGAAATATGCTGAAATGGGTGCAATATAGGAGAATGGGATGAACTCTGGAGCCAAAGAGTCCAAGGTGCATTTCAATGCCTGTCACTGGCTGCAGGGTGTGGGTAGGGGTGGAATGGCATGAGCATTACTATCGACAGTCCTAAGTCACATCCCTGACACCTGTCAGTCCCTACAGGGTAGGGTGTTATGGTCGAAAACCCCAACACCCTGGCCATTTCTTGGTATTTTTACTTCAAGTTTTCAACATGGGCTTTTTGTAATACCACCGCATGAACAGTGACACTATCAGTTCGTTAGCCGAAAGGTGATTTTGCACAGCGACTGCGCTATTTGGCGCCACAGGTGCAAAAACAAATTTCGAACAGGATGTGAAAAATGACAGCTGTACTGTTCATGAGGAGGTGTAAAAAATGGCAATGCTGAAAATCTGGAATGAAAATATAAAAAAACTGGTGAAATCATGAGTGTGTGTAGAAACTGCGCAAAGCACACCCGTAATGTAATTACTTTTAGGATTTTTTACAGCAGATTTTCAACATAGACATTTTTGGACCTCCACTCATGAACAGTGTCACTGTGATTTTCTTAATCTATCCCGAACATTGATTTCCCACAGCGACCATGCTATACTGCACCGGAAGTGTAAAGAAAATACAAATTAACACATACGCCCCCACATTGCAAAGCATCATGGGCTGCATATGCAAATCACCACAGAATGTTGCTGGTCCAACTTTAAGCAGAATTAAGTTGGACCAGCATGTAATATTTATTCATTTATGCTCTCACGTAGCAAGGCATGTGAGTTTTGTATTTTCTTAACAACTTCCCAACCAAATGCCCTTTAGGGTAACCCTTGCCTCAGTGTTCACTTGCACAGGTTCTTTGTCTTTAACCAAGTGATAAAACACATTTCGCCAGGTGTGAGAAAATGACAGCTATACTGTTCATAAAGGGTGTGGAAAATGCCAATGTTGAAAATCTGGACTGAAAAAATTACAAATTTGTGAACTTACGAGAGTGCGTGGAAATTGCACAATGCACGCTCGTAACACAGTCAGTTTATGGACTTTTGTCACCAGATTTTCAACATAGCCAGTTCAAGACCTCTGCTCATGAACAGTGTCACTGTGATTTTCTTAATCTGTCCAGAACATTGATTTTGCACACCGACCACGCCACTGTGCGCTACATATGCGAAAACACATTTCAGGTGATATGTGAAAAATGGAAGCTGTACTATTCATAAGGAAGTGTGGCGAAATGGCAATGCTGAAAATCTGGAGTGAAAATATTAAAAATGCTCGATGTTACTAATGTGTGTAGGAACTGCAAAACGCACACTCGTAAAACAGTAATTTTGGGTTGAATTTTTTCACCAAATTTTCAACATAGGGTTTTTGGGGGCCGACCTCATGAACAGTGTCACTGTGATATCCTTACTCTGTCCTGAACATTGATTTCGCACACCACCCGCACCACTGTGCGCTACATGTGTGAAAACACATTTCAGTCGAGATGTGAAAAATGATAGCTGTACTGTTCATAAGAAGGTGTGATAAAATGACAATGTTGAAAATCTGGAGTGAAAATATTAAAAATGCTCGAAGTTACGAGTGTGTGTAAGAACTACTAACACACCTACATAAAACAGTCAATTTTGGAATTCTTTTGCCAAATTTTCAACATAGGGTTTTGGGGTCTACCTCGAACTGTGACGACTGTCATTTTGTTAATCAGTCCCAAAAAGTGGTTCTGTGCAGTGACCATGAAATCACCTTTCGGGACCGAATAACAAAATGACAGTAACTGAGTTCGTGAGGCGGGGTCCGAAGAACCCCATGTTGAAAATTTGGTGAAATAATTCCCAAAAATGGCTGAGATTTGCACCAAAGTTGAAAAAAAAAACATTTATGCCATTATACAGCTTACCAGCATTTCTTCAGTTCGAGGTTGGCTTTGAAGAGTGCAGACATGATCCCAGTCCACTGAAGATCATCACGTCGGGCTCTGGAGGTAAGTATGGGGAGAGGGGGGTGTTGGGAGGTGAGGTACGTAGAGGTGTGCTCGGGTTGGGAAGGACCACCGAATCAACGTGAGGACCATTTTCTAGTTTACAGGTTTTTTACAAAATAACGCCTAGGGAAGGTTTCTTTTGCAGGAGATTTCATTTGGCATGCTGGGTGGTTTCAACGTGCCACTTGAGTGTTTGGGGGTGCTGTAGCCGATGTGGGACTGGGCACCCCTGTCAGCACATACAAAGTGCTGGGGGAACAAGAGCCAGGGGATTGGGCACCCCTCGGCACACAAGAAATTGGGGGGTTGGAGCATTATGCCGACGGGGAGTGGACTTCCCCGTCTGCAAAATTACCAGGCAGGGGGCATGCCAACAGGGGGATTGGGCACTCCTGTCATCACATATAAGTGCTGAGGGGGTGGTAAGAGCCGAGGGGGATTGGGCACCCCTGGTCGGTTTTCTCTTTTTTAAATTTATTGAAATGTTTCACCAGGAAGGCACACTGAAGGCTGAGCGGTGGCTTTCCATCAGCTTTGTGGGGACTGTGAGAGGCCAAAGGAGAAACCATTGCCATGGCAACACAGCACAATGGAGCTGTGTAATTGGCTGCTGCAATCAGGAAGGCTCCGTCGAACAAACAGCTGATTGTGTAGTGACGGGGCACTCCCCGATTGCAGTGGCTCAGTTACTTTGATCTAGTGGTCTGCTCATTAACTGTCAGTGATCGACAGCATGCTCATCTATTGGCCGAGGCAAAGATCAGCCCCTGAATGGGCTGCTGTCATTTGGCACAACACTGCCATGCCTCCACAACCTGCTTGTGAAGAAAACCTGATGCAATGTGTTTCTTGCACATGCATGCAAGCAACACAAGCAAGTATTTGTCAATACCGAATGTTACTTGCTTATATGTGCTGTTTTGATATTTGGAAGTGATAGTACCATGTCTAAGAACTGTCATGTGCCCCCCCCCAAGACATCCACTGTGTCTCTCTGTTCAATATTCACAGATGAGTGGGAGGGGCAAGGGCCACAGCAGTATAGCAGTTGCCAAGGTGGTGAAGAGGTAGACAATAGTCCATTCACAGGCAAAAGAATTCTGCAGGAACTGACTAAACTGAAGGTGGACAAAGTGATGGGATCAGATGGCATACACCCAAGGATATTAAGAGAACTGTGAAGGGAGATAGCAGTACCTCTGGCAGCCATGTTCACTGAGTCATTCAACACAGGGGTGGTACCAGAAAATTGCTGGAGGGCACATGTGGTCCCTCTACACAAATCCAGCAGCAGGGAGGAGACGGGTAACTATAGGCCGGTCAGCCTCACTTCAGTAGTGGGGAAGATCATGGAGATATTGCTTAAAGAAAGGATAGTGAGGCATCTAGAAGCCATCGGTACCCAGGACCATAGGCAACATGGATTTACAGTGGGGAGGTCATGTCAGACAAATCTGGTTGATCTCTTTGACTGGGTGACAAAAGGAAGTAAATCAGGATGGGGCATTAGACAACGCTTACCTTGATTTCAGAAAAGCCTTTGATACCGTCCCACATGGGAGGCTGATAAACTAGCTGGGTAGGCTGGGCATGGGGGAAAGGGTGGTAAACTGGGTTGGAAACTGGCTAACAGACAGGAAGCAGAGAGTGCTGGTAAATGGGGTGCAGTCGGGGAGAGGGGATGACCAGTGGGGTGTAGCAGGGATCGGTCCTGGGACCAGTCCTGTTCAATGTCTTCATTAGTGACATTGCAGAAGGGCTGAAGTGAAAGTTCTGCCTGTTTGCAAATGACACCAAGATCTGTAACACAGTGGATATCCCAGAGTGGGTGGAGAAAATGATGAGTGACCTGGGGAAACTTGAAATATGGTCTGAGGACTGGCAACTGAAGTTTAATTCAAAAAAGTGCAAACCTGTGCACCTGGGACTCAGAAACCCAGGGGAAAGCTACAGGATGGGTGGAGGGGGGGAGTTGCTGACAGTCACAAAGAAGAAAAGGGACCTGGGGGTTCTTATTTCACATGACCTGAAAATGTCTAAATGCTAAGGCAGCTGGGAGGGCCAGTGACATGCTGGGGTGGACAGGCAGGGGTATCACCAGCATAAGAAGGGATGTTGTCATGTCATTATATAAAACCATGGTCAGACCTCCCATGGAATATTGTGTGCAGTTCTGGAGGTTCGTAAGGATATTAACAGGCTGGAGATGGTCCAGAGAAGGGTGAATAAGATGGTACAGAGCTTGCAACACAAGACTTATGAGGAGAAATTAAGGGACCTCAATATGTACTCACTGGAAGAGAGGAGGGAAAGAGGGGATATGATAGAAACATTCAAGTATCTCAAGGGTATAAATATAACTATTGAGAATCATAAGAGAGCTGCTATAGGCACATGTGCCTGCTTCTGTGTGATATTCTTTTGTTCTTATAAATCTGTAATCTCCAGTATTTCCGTATCCACATGACCACACTTCCTTCTTTAAGCAGTTTTACGCTGGCTGATGCCCGGTGTCAGACGGCAGACAGAGGGCTCACCAGATTGTGTTGCCATTTGAAAAACTTCATAGAGTGTTCTTTTACTGGTAAGCATTTGGGAAAGCTGGTGAAGGTCTTAACATTTTTATTATGATTTTATCACCTTATGTCTGTCCCCTTTGGTCCCCCCATCCCCACACTCCAACAGTCATCAGTGGCCACAGCTGCAGCCTTCTTCTTGCCAAGATGGTGGGTGAGCAGCTGCTGTTACAGTCTGTTAAGTCTGATGTCTTTCAAAGCTGCTTATTGGTCATCTTCCAACAGAGGTGAGGTGCTGGCAGCACAAAACTAACTCAGAACAAGCAGCTTTCAAAGTGGGGAAGAAATGGAGTGAGCAAGAATCAAATACTCATTCAGATGCAACATTGATTTTAAGATCAGCATACCAGTGTAGAGATTGCTAATGGAACCCCAGCTCTTTAAGCAGCCTTATGAAGAGTAAAGGCTTCTCGAAGCACTGGGGTTCTGTTTATTGTATTGTAAGTGGGCTGCATCTAATTCAGTAATTTACTGTACCTTACATCTGGATGTATGGTTGGCCCAACTTTAAATAAACACTGCACCTGAATGAACACATGATGCCATAGGATCATAGAATTTGTCAGCAGAAAAGGACCGCTCAGCCCACCCAGTCTGCCCAAGTGTTCTCTACCTACTTGTAACTCCTGCCTGTATGTGTTACTGTATGTCTTATTCTACCTGCGTCCATCAGGACCTCCTTGTGAATGAGCTTGCTCAATGGATTTTTCCTGCAATGAACTTAAACCTACTCCACCTCCATAGCCCTATTAATCTCTGTTGACCCCCTCCTTCCCCTTTTTCTAATACACACCTATGTTTATCCCATGCATGCTTCATGCCCCCTACCATTTTAGCTTCCAGCACTTCTCCTGCCAGTCTGTTCAAGGCGTCTACCACCCTTTCTGTAAAGAAATATTTCTTCACATCTATCCTGAACTCCCCCCCCCAGCTTCATTGTATGCCCCTTGGTTTGGGTGCTCATCCTCATTTGAAGGAAACTCCCCAACTGTATCCTGTTTACCCCGTGAGGTACTTTGTAGGTCTTGATCATGTCACCTCTCACCATCCTCTCTTCCAGAGTGTTCATGTTGAGATTCTTCAACCTTTCCTTGTAGGGATTCATGTGAAAATCCTGAACCATTTTAGTTGCCCTCCTCTGGAAAACCTCCACCTTATGTCCTTTCTGAAGTGTGGACTCTAAAACTGGACACAGTACTCCAGCTGGGGGTATACCAGGGATTGATACAATGGCAGCACAACATCCCTCCTCCTCCTCCTACTGAAGATGCCACTCCTTATGTACCCCAGAATCCAATTTGCCCTGCCCATAGCCTTGTCACACTGTACAGCCACCTTGAGGTCCTCTGATATAATAACCTCAAGGACCCTTTCATGTCTAGTGAGTATCAGTACCTCTCTCCATCCTATACTCAGCATCGGGGTTTCTATACCCTAGGTACATGATTTTATACTTGTTGGCATTGAACTCCAACTAAGTAAGAAAATGGAATTGATTTGAATGAATTGCAGGCTTTTAAGCAGCTTTTTGGGAAGTGTGTGTGGGGGGCGCTGGTACTGTAACTATTTGCTTTTGATTTTGGCCTGAAATCAGGTGCACTCCTGTAAAAAGATAAAAGATGTTTAAGAAAGACTCATCAGAAATGTGATAAAGTCTTTGTACATTAGCCTGGGCTGAGCTTGCAGACAGGAGAGATGCAGCCTGTTCCTAATTAATGAGCTTCCCACTGGTCACCTGTGAGCCTCTTATGGGCCAGAGCTCACTACGCAAGCATTTGTCAATGCTGAATGATTGCTTGCTGGCATTAGCAAAGATAGTGCAGGAGTTAGACAGATGGAACCGATTCTCAAAGCCCTGCGTCAGACGCAAGGTGTCTGCGCCGAACAGATATGGTGCAAGGTGCACCTTGCATCCATGACCATCCTCCGTGCGATTTACAAAGCTGGCCTGCATCGACCGCAGTCCACCTGCCCCAAACAGGGCTTGCATCTGCCCTCTGCCCTGCAATGCACTGTGGCACGGTGGTAGGGGGACTGCAGCTGATGCAAGCTGCATCCTGTGATTCACAGACATCACCCGGCAGGAGAAATTCAAAGTGCTCTTAGACAAGCCAGGGCAGCCGTAAGAGGACTTAGACATTCTTCCTTGGGTGACATGCCTGTGTGCAGCACACCATGAGTGACAGTCTACCCACCATACACCCACAAATGTGGCCCTGTATGTGTGGCCCCCTTCCTAGTGGTCCAATGGCACCCCTCACAGCTCCCAGATGCCACCTATATACCATGTCGGTACCCCGTCCTGATGCTGCCCATACTGGCAGTGGCTCCTCTGATCCCTGATGCCCGCCCCATCAGTGTTACCGCAGCATCAACTTATGGTGGTTCAGTGCCCACCAATGCCCCAGCAGGTGATGCCCAAAACCCTCCCCATACACCAGTCCTGACTGCTTCCTGGTGCCTGGCACATTCCACCACTCACCTCTGTGGCCAGGCACCAATTGCACTGAACATGGTGGGGGGACACTGGCCCACCAGGTTGGGTCCACGTGCCCATTACCTAGTGGGACGGAGGTCCTGTGTTAGTCTCCGGTGGCCTGTGGTGGACCTGAGTGATGCACCAGGGGTTTGCCGCAAGGTTCTGGTCAGCGCAAGCGTGGGGACTTAGCCGCTGGGACCCATCCTGTACCTGAATCAGGCACAGGGTCCCTGGTGCACCAGGCATTGTTGCAAGCTGCTGTTTGCCGCAGCTTGCACCAGACGCAAGCCCCTATGAGAATCGGGCCCATGTAGTATAGGAATGGCAGTGAAGTATTGAACTGACGCCAACCCCACTCCCGCTCTGCAGAGATGGACAGGCAATGGGGTGTGCCTTTGGGTTGTCACCCATAATGGTCAAGACATTTCACCTCATCCTACCTTGCAGACACTGACAAGTGTCGAGGTGTGACTTGGATGTTCGGTCTTTACTCTCCTCATTCCATAAGGAAATATGCTGAAATGGGTTCAGTATAGGAGAATGGGATGAACTCTGGGGTCAAAGAGTCCAATGCGCACCTCGATGCCTATCTCTGGTTGCAGGGTGCGGGTGGGGGAGGAATGGCATGAGCATTACTGTCGACAGTCCCAAGTCACATCCCTGACACCTGTCAGTCCCTACAGGGTAGGGCATTATGGTCAAAAACCCTAACACTCTGGCTGTTTCTTGGTATTTTTACTCCACGTTTTCAACATGAGCTTTTTGTGATCCCACCGCATTAACAGTGACACTATCAGTTTATTAGCCGATAGGTGATGTTGCACAGCGACTGGGGCACCACAGGTGTGAAAACACATTTTGAACAGGATGTGAAAAATGACAGCTGTACTGTTCATGAGGAAGTGTAAAAAATGGCAATGTTGAAAATCTGGAATGAAAATATAAAAAAAACTGGTGAAGTCATGAGTGTGCTTAGAAACTGTGCAACACACACCCATAATGTAATTAGTTTTGGGACTTTTTACAACAGATTTTCAACATAGGCATTTTTGGAGCTCCGCTCATGAACAGTGTCACTGTGATTTTCTTAATCTATCCCGAAAACTGATTTCCCACAGTGACTGTGCTATTCTGTGCCGGAAGTGCGAAAACACATTTTGGCCAGGGTGTGAAAAATGACAGCTGTACTGTTCATAAGGAGGTGTGGAAAAATGCCAATGTTGAAAATCTGGACTGAAAAGATTACAAATTTGTGAACTTACGAGGGTGCATGGAAATTGCACAATGCACGCTCGTAACACAGTCAGTTTATGGACTTTTGTCAGCAAATTTTCAACATAGCCAGTTTAAGACCTCTGCTCACGTACAGTATCACTGTGATTTTCTTAATCTGTCCCGAACATTGATTTTGCACACCGACCATGCCACTATGCACTACATGTGCGAAAACACATTTCAGGTGATATGTGAAAAATGACAGCTGTACTATTCATAAGGAGGTGTGGCAAAATGGCAATGCTGAAAATCTGGAGTGAAAATATTAAAAATGCCGACGTTACTAATGTGTGTAGGAACTGCAAAACGCACGCTCATAAAACAGTAATTTTGGGTTGAATTTTTTTCACCAAATTTTCAACATAGGGTTTTTAGGGGCCTACCTCATGAACAGTGTCACTGTGATATTCTTACTCTGTCCTGAACACTGATTTCTCACACCGCCCACACCACTGTGTGCTACATGTGTGAAAACACATTTCAGTCGAGATGTGAAAAATGATAGCTGTACTGTTCATAAGAAGGTGTGATAAAATGACAATGTTGAAAATCTGGAGTGAAAATATTAAAAATGCTCGAGTACGAAAGTGTAAGCAAGAACTGCACAAGTAACACTCGTAAAATAAAGTCAATTTTGGATTTTCACCAAATTTTCAGCATAGGATTTTAGGGGTCTACCTCATGAACTGTGACACTGTCGTTTTGTTAATCGGTTCCAAAAGGTGGTTCTGCGCAGTGACCGTGAAATCGCCTTTCAGGACCGAATAACAAAATGACAGTGACTGAGTTCATGAGGTGAGGTCCGAAGAACCCCATGTTGAAAATTTGGTGAAATAATTCCCAAAAATGGCTGAGATTTGCGCCAAAGTTGAAAAAAAAAACATTTATGCCATTATACAGCTTACCAGCATTTCTTCAGTTCGCGGTTGGTTTTGAAGAGTGCAGACGTGATCCCAGACCACTGAAGATCATCACGTCGGGCTCTGGAGGTAAGTATGGGGAGAGGGGGGTGTGGGGAGATGGGGTACGTAGAGGGTGTGCTCGGGTTGGGGAAGGGACCACCGGAATGAACGAAGGACCATTTTCTAGTTTACAGGATTTTTTTTACAAAATAACATCTAGGGAAGGTTTTCTTTTTTGCAGGGAGATTTCATTTTGGCATGTTGGGGTGGTCTCCCAATGTGCCACTTGAGTGTTTGGGGGGTGCCTTAGCCGGCGTGGGACTGAGGCCTGGTCGGCTATATACCAAGTGCTGGGGAACAAGAGCCATGAGATTGTGCACCTCGCACACAAGAAATTGGGGGTGGGAGCATTATGCCGATGGGGAGTGGACTTCCCGGTCGGCAAAATTACCAGGCAGGGGGCATGCCAACAGGGGGATTGGGCACCCCTGTCATCACATATAAGTGCTGAGGGGGTGGTAAGAGCCGAGGGGGATTGGGCACCCCTGATCGGCTTTCTCTTTTTTTAATTTATTGAAATGTTTCACAAGAAAGGCACACTGAAGGCTGAGTGGTGGCTTTTCATCAGCTTTGTGGGGACTGTGAGAGGCCAAAGGAGAAGCTATCGCCATGGCAACACAGCACAATAGAGCTGTGTAATTGGCTGCTGGAATCAGGGAAGCCCCACCGTACAAACAGCTGATTGCGTACTGACGGGGCACTCCCTGATTGCATCGTCTCAGTTACTTTGATCTAGTGGCCTGCTCATTAACTGCCAGTGATTGAGAGCACGCTCATCTATAGGCAGAGGCAGAGACCAGCTCCTGAATGGGCTGCTGCCATTCGTCACAACACTGCCATGTCTCCACAACCTGCTTGTGAAGAAAACCTGATGCAATGTGTTTCTTGCACATGCATGCAAGCAACACAAAAATGACTCAAGGAATGAGAATGAGACAGGTTGAGTCAAGAAAATGATGAGAGTTGAGTCAAAAAAAATGACTCAAGGAATGAGAATGACACAAGTTGAGTCAAACAAATGATGCAAATTGAGTCAAAAAAATAACTCATGGGGCCTGATTCTCAAAGTTCGTCACAAGCCATCCCAAAGGTGGCTTGCATTGATTGCCAATATGCCAGGGGCCCTGTGCCTGACTCTCTATCAGGTAGGGTCCCAGTGGCTAAGTCCCCCAACTTGCAGCAACCATGGCCATGCACTAGACAGATGGCACATAGTGAAGGTGTGCCACAAGCCGCAGGGTAGCCATGTGGCAATAGCACCATGGACAGCAATCCCAGGTAGCTATCACCCCTCCCCAGCCCTGACCCCAGTGAAAATAGTAAAAAATAAATCCCTGGTGGTCTACTGGACCCCCAATCAGCCCCAGTCCTTATATAAATGAAAATAAATAATGTCCCTGGTAGTCTAGAGCCCCCTCCCCAACCCCAATCTCCCATGTATAATAAATAAAATATCCCTGGTAGTCTAGCAGTCCCCCCCCCAATCCCTGACCTCCCATTATAATAATTTACATGCCTCTGGTGGTCTAGCAGACTGACCCAGCCCCGATCCTATGGTAAAAAGAAATTCCCAACTTCCTGGTAGTCTACTGGACCTCCATCCCACTCCCTTCAACCGGTAACTGAGTCAACAACTGGTACAGACCAGTGCTCATCTCCTCGGCCAGCCACCTACTGAGCCCTGAATGAATGCATACGGTATACAGTAAATGCTCATTCAGCTGGCTGTGGAGGTGAGCAGTGGGCTGTGTCAGTCATTGGCTCGGTTTTAGGTTGGGGGAGCGGGGTGGTAGGGCACTATGGGGTGGGGGTTCACTAAACCACCAGGAAGTTGTGAAATTCTTTTACTGGAGGATCGGGGCTGGGGCAGTCCACTAGACTACCAGGGATATGTAAATAATTATAACAGGAGATTGGGGCTAGGGAAGGGAACACTAGACTACCATGGATATTTCATCTATTATAAGGTGAGATCAGGGTTTGGGGGACTGCTAGACTACCAGGAATATTTTATCTACTATAATAGGAGATTGGGGCTTGGGGGGGACCGCTAGGAGATCAGGGATATTTTATCTATTGTAATGGGAGATTGAGGCTTGGGGGGGACTGCTAGACTATCGGGGTATTTTATCAATTATAATGGGAGATCAGGGCTTGGGGAGGGCCACTAGACTACCAGGAATATTTTATTTAGTATAAAGGGTGATCGAGGCTTGGGAGGGACCAGTGGACTACCCAGGGGGACTTTACTGGCAGATTCTCAAAGTTCTTTTACACTCAGGGATCGGGGCTGGGAGGGTTGCGACAATTTGGTGCAGGGTTCACAACCCTCACAGATGGTTTCTAAGTACCCGTAGACTAGCCCTTGGCTGGTCTAATGGTACTTAGACCTTTGTCCTTGGGGGAGGGGGTTGTGAATACCAAATTAGGGGATATGGCAGCCTGCATCTGCCACAAGCCCCCTAGAACCATGCTGCAGCCCATTTTGTGGGGCAAGACTAGTGCAAGCTGCCTTTGACACAGACAGCCTGTGTTTGACTCAGGATGCTTTATAGAATAGCAACAGGTGTATCTTTTGATGCAAGGTGCCACTCGCATCACAAATATTTGACACAGGCACCTTTCATTGCTTTAAGGGCTTTGAGAATCAGGTCCTAGGAATGAAAAAGACACAAGTTGAGTCAAAAAAATAGTGCAAGTTCATTCTAAAAAAGGACACAAAGGACAAGAATGACGCAAGCTGAGTGAAAAAAATTCAGCAGATTAAATGGCCAAGACTAAGCCCCCAAAATATTTTAAACTAGCCCTGCAGGGGAATATTGGCCTTTAATCATACCATAGATAGGTCTGCTTTTCTGTTATGGGCCTCTTTAAATGCTCTAGTGTATGTTAGACCAGCTCTGACTGGTCTAACAGTGACATGCATCTTAGGCACAAGATCAGGACTCACATTCTTTGAAAATCCCAAATAAGGGAATGGTGCATAGTTTCCATTCTGACATGGCGCAGGCATTTTTTAGGTGCCAGCATGGCACTAGCCAGTCTGGCGTATGCAGATCTGTTTATGATGCAACCATTTTAAAATTAGAATTGGTGCAAGTTTTGACACATCCTGCTCCTCTTGGCAGTTGTTTTTGATGCAAGTACCCTGTGTCATTCTCTGGCCCCACATCTTTATTTTTCTAAAGCAATTTTGAATATACAAAACATTCAGAAAAGCCTGCCCTTTAATTTGTCTAAGTTTCTGCTTTCCACACTACCATGTAAAAGTCACACAGGGCACTAAATAACTTAATTCTATTATTAAAGCTGTAGCAAACAATGATCTTATAGTAAAACTAAAAAAAATACACAGAAAAAAATGCAATGAGGTAAACAATGCTCACCCCACATTCCTTAATTTCCCTGTTTATGTGCCTGCTCTTTACTTGGTTTAATCGACTGCCCCATAGTAAATGAATAAATGTCCTGTATAGGACTACCTCCATCCCATGTGGTGGTGGGAAATAAAACTAATATATAGAAATCTGGGGACCAGAAATGTTTTGGTCATGTATATCCTCTTTTTCTTGGACATGGGCTGTTGGCACTAGCGAGCAACCTTAGCCTCTGGCTATTTTCTTTCAATTCCAGTTATATGTATCCATTTCCATTTCTCCAAACCATATACCACAAATTTTTTATTGGGTCTTTAGAGATTCGAATACCTTCTACCTGTTCCATTCCTGCAGATGGGTGGCACATGATGTCGGCGACTCTGAAACGGCAAGTCCAAAAGTCGGTGATGGAATTTCGTCGGTGCTGAAATTGCGACAAACATTTTACACCCTTCTTGAGGTGCTACAACCTTGGACTTGTTTATCTAAGTAAGAGGTATGCGGTGGGGGGGAGAGCCCCCCCCCAAAATAGTTGCCATCTCTGCCCTTGCTGAAATTCCTTCGGGATTCCGGACTTGCCATTTCGGAGTTGCTATTATCACATAAAACCCTGCAGATGTATGTAGTGGACCCTATTATTTTACCCACACTTTTCTCCATGTTTACTTTGGAGCCCGAGACAGTATTTTACCAAATTGTTCAAAATGTTGGATTGCCCTAGCCCTTGCCTTTATATCCTTTACCAATAAAACCACATCATCTGTATAAGCTATTGACTTATACTGTAGCCTTCCTAAAGCAGTGTCAGTACCCTGTATTTGCCAGTCTTGGTCTATGCTCTGTAAAACTGGGTCTAGGTGCTAGCCCAGTAGTGCTGAGGGTTGAGGTGCTGGATGTCACACCTTGCACCATGCCAATGACTGGGGTCCGGGGGTGGACATTGGTTACCGGGGGTTGGCAGGGGGAGCAGAAGATTAAGAGTCTGGAGGACTGTTCTCCCTCTCCTCTCCTCTCCTGGGGTGGGTTTGTGGGGATGTCTTGCTCTGTGGTGCTACCCGGTGGAGACCGAGAGGTACCACAAGGAGCATGCTGTTTCAGGGGAGGCACCGGCAGACATCAGTGAGGGCACATCCCTCACGTAGATATCATTGCACATCCAGCATCTTGGGGGCAACACACACACAAGGTAGAAAATCCTCAGTTGGCAGAGAGGTGATGGCGGACACTGCAGGGCCACTTTCACATGCTCCAGTGCCAACTCTGACCTCCAACTTGACTCTCTGTGGTCCCTGCCTCCTCATCTGGGGTCCATGGGGAGGACCCAGAACCAAATTCCTTGGTGGAGGTAAGAGTTCAGGGGGGTGGTAGAGGAACAGCTGAGCGGGCCCAGCCAGGGAGATGCACCACCACCGGCTACTACAGTGAAAAAGAATGTGCAAAAAGAAAAGATAAAGCATGCTCAGGTCCAAATTCCCCATTCACCTCTGGCAGTACCAGCCCACTTGCATATACAAAGTTAAGCAATCCAATGAACTTAACTGGGATGACGTACTCTTCCAGCACTTTTCATAGATAATTGTGATTAACCCTATTGAAAGCTTTTTCCTGGTCCTGTGCTAATATCATACCATGTATCCCATTAAATTTTCATTGTTCCACTACTTCCCACAATAACATCAGGTTCTTCTGAACTGCAACTGTTCTTCTCTTCCCTCAAACTTTTAATTATATTTACTATCTACATTTAACAGGCTTACGGTTCTCCAGTTATTTATATCTTCCTTCTCACCCTTTTTACTGTATGCAGCATCATCAAAATCCCTTGTAGTATTGCATCTCTTGCATTATGTCCCTGTAAAAAAATCATTGTACACACCTCTGTAAGGGGCCTTACCAGTTTGTCTCTAAATAATTTATAAAATTAGGCTGGTGTACCATCGCTGCCTGGTGCCATGTTGTTATTTAGGGATTTTATAGCCTCCATCACCTCATATGTTTGAATATCTGCATCCAGTTGTCTTTTTACTTCCTTTGTTAATTTATGAATTTTGTTTTTCTTTTATAATAACATCTTTATTAAATCATATGAAGAAAATATACATCAACAGTACAGATATAAAGTGGCAAAATGTTAATAAATTGATAGAGATTCACAAAATCCAAAGCGAAAAAATTAGACTTACAAAATAATTTGGTTTAACAAAGATGTAAGCAAAAATATATAAAAACTACTATTGAGGCTTCAGTATACACATTTTTTCAGCTGTTTAAAAGAAGAGGGATAATCAAACTTCATAGTAAAGAATATTTAAAAAATTAGGTAAACAACTAGACTAAAAAACAAAGAACTCAGAATTAATTTAGGCATTTTCAACTGTTCCAGTAATCCCTCATTGTCCATCCCTGTCCCTTTTATTGTTCCAAATGTTTTTAAAACAAAAATATCTGCTATTCTCATTAAGTTTTCCTGTTTATCTTGTATTTTCCTTGACTTATCCCTTAGGTGGTATCAGTGCAATCATCAAGTGGATTTGTTTGAATTTTTCTTCCTTGTTTTCCAAACTTTTGTTCTGTAATTAAGGAAAATTGCCTATTATACTGATACCGTCTCATTCTAGTTTCTACCTGTCTAATCTGATCAGACAAATTCTGTTTTGTTTCCACAGATATTGATAATAATTTCTGAAGCTGATGCCTCATATTTAGTTACCTCAGGTATTCTCCCTTTTTTCCGCCCTGCAAGTTTTATACACACTTCTTTTACTTCTGCTTTGACAGACTGCCACTAGTCTAAACAAGCATTTGTCAATGCCGAATGTTTGCTTGTTGGCATTGGCATTGGTAGTGTATGAGTTAGAGAGATGCATAATAGGAATGGCAGTGAAGTATTGCACTGAAGCCAACCCCACCACCACCCTGCAGAGACTGACAGGCATTAGGTGTGCCTTTGGGTCGCCGGGCACCATAAAGAGTTTACTGACACTACCTGCAGAGACACGAAGTGTCACGTGTGCCTGGGGTCTTTGGCTTTATGCTCACCTCATTCCATAAGGAAATACAGTAAGATGGGTGCAGTATAGGAGAATGGGGTGAACTTTGGGGCCGAAGAGTCCAAGGCACACCTGGATGCCTGTCACTAGCTGCAGGGTGTGTGGGGGGGGGGGTGGAATAGATTACATAGATTACATAGATATTACAGAGCATTTAAAGACATTAGTCCATTAGCTCACCATTTATATTTTTAAGAGTATCCTTGAATGTCCCTACTTATAAGGTATTTGTCAAGCTGTGTTTTAAATTCTAACATTGTCCTGCTTTCCACAACCTTGCAGGGTAGGGTATTCCAGATCTGAGACACTCTAATATTAAACCAGAATTTCTTTTTATTAGTTTTATATCTAATTTTAAGCAGCTGAAATCGGTGTGTTCTAGTATTGTATAATTGATCTCTTAGTACCAGTCCCAAAAGATCCCACAGGTGTATATCAGTCAAGGCCTTGTAAATCAGGCACATATCCCCTCTTAGTCGACGGTATTCCAAGGAATGCATGTCCAAAAATTTCAACCTTTGCTCATAGCTCTGTCCTGCAGTACCCTTAATCTTTTTGGTGGCCCTTCTCTGGACCCTCTCCAAGGCTCTAATATCCCCTTTTTTATGTGGAGCCCAAAACTACACAAAATACTCCACATGGGGGTGCACCAATGATGTATACAGGGGGATCATAACCTCTCTATCCCTGCACTTAATATGCTTCTGAACACAGTACATAATACTGCTTGCCTTATTGATAGTCTTGCTGCACTGCATACTAAAACTGAGGTCATTATTAATACATATCCCCAAATCCTTTTCATCTTTAACAGCTCTTAGTGTACTACTGCCCAGTAAATATTTAAATTGCTTGTTGTCATTACTAAGATGCATTACCGTACACTTTCCAATGTTAAAAATAAACTTTTTTTGTAAGGCCAATGACTCCAAGTTGTCCAGTGCCAATTGCAGAATTTGTTGATCTTCCTCATTGTTTATTGGACAACCAATACGATATCATCTGCAAATTTAGAGAACCAGACCTCTGATTTATCTGCATCGATGAAATATATATATTAAAAAGACAGGGTCCCAAGACAGAGCCCTGGGGTATTCCACTAGTCACTTTGACATGGCCGGAGTATTCTCCTTTAATACAAACCCTCTGGCTTCTTTCATTTAGCCATGCCTTCACCCACTGAGAAACCCAGGCAGGAAAACTCAGATCTTTTAGGGCCTTAACCAACTCTTCATGGGGGACCTTGTCAAACACTTTAGCAAAATCCAAGAAAATGATATCTACTGAATTACCTGTATCCATGGAATTACTAACCTTACTATAAAATTCCAGAAGGTTAGTTTGACATGACCTCCCACTGGTAAACCCATGCTGTGTTATATCTTTATTGCCTGATGTGGATAGGAATTCTGTGATATAATCTTTGATTATACCTTCCAAGATTTTCCCCAAAACTGAGGTCAGTCTAATAGGACTATAATTTGCGACCTCCTGTCTGGAACCCTTCTTTTGTATTGGGACAACCACCGCTTGTCTCCATGCTGAAACCTCTCCTGTATCCAGTGATTTTTGAAAACAGCCGTGAACTGTAATAACTAATAAATCTGCCATCTCCTTGATTAACCTGAGATGGATGTTGTCTGTCCCTGTGCCTTGTTGTGATTGACATTTTTTAGTCTTTTAGCCACTTCAGTAGATTCTACCATTAAGCTAGAGCCCTTTGGCTCACAGTCCCATTTCCTCCTTTTTATTTGTCACCCCCCATTAAACACTGAGGAAAAATATTTATTATATTCCTCCGCTAGTTCTCTATTTTCTATAAGTGTACCATTCTGTGCTTTTAAGGGCCCAACAGTATTGTTTTTTTCCCTTTTTACTATTAATATATGAATAGAAGGTCTTGTAATTATCCTGGACTCTGGTAGCCAATGCATGTTCATAATTTCTTTTTGCCTGGTGTATACCCTTTTTTGCAAGCTTTAAGCATTTTTTATAAGTTACCCAGTCAGCTTCATTGTGACTATGCCTTTCCTGATGGTATGCCTTATTTTTACATTTAATTAATTTCTTAACTGGGAGGGTCATCCATGGTGGGAGGGACTTTTTAGCCCCATTGTATTTATTTTTTGTTGGTACATGCTTCTGGACCAAAAAATTAAACATACTTTCCAATTTTGTCCACATCCTGGGGACTGTTTCATTTTCAAAATCAGCTTCCCAATTCCAATTAACCAGATCCAGTTTTATTTGATGGAAGTTAGCTACCTGTAGATCATATTTATAAATTACTGTACTACCCACATTTTCCCCCAGGGTACCAGTATACTGAAAACTGATCATTAGGTGGTCACTGGAACCTAATGGGGGTTTCAAAGTGCAGTTTAGGATGTTATTACTGGGGTTGCTTAATACTAAATCCGAAATATGATTACCTCTAGTATTCTTTGTTACGTATTGCTCCAGCCCTGCTAGATTAAAGACTTCCAAATATTTAGACTCCATGGTAGTACTTGCTTTTTGCATAACCCAGTTGATACCCAGGAGGTTAAAGTCTCCTACCAATATTACATTCCCCGCTAATGTCATCTGGTTAATAAAGCCTAATAAAATCTCATCCTCCAGTATCCTAATGGATGGGGGCCCTGTATACAACCCCCCAATTGATTTTAGCTGCCCGATTCAGACTAATCTTGATCCATAAGGCTTCAATACCTGCCCATTTGGATATATCTAGACCAGGGGTTCTCAAATGGTGAGGCCAGCCTCCCTTGGGAGGCCCCAACCTGTTCCAGGGGAGGCTCAAGCAAGTCTGAAAAAGTACTGTATTTAAATTTTGAGTACTGTATTTAAATTTTGGGTTTTATATATTTTGTGTGAAGAGATGAAGCAAACTGAAAGAGGATAATAACAGTAGGTGAATTTTATGTATTTATTTACTAATGGGTGACAGGGAAGGTGAATGAGCCAATGCTCATTTCTGGTGTACCGGGGAAGGGTAGGGAGTGAATAAATTTCAAACGGTAACTGCAAAACAATCAAGTAATATACAAAGAGCAATAGTGTAAATAAATATGAACAATAAATTAATAATGAATGGTGGTAATTGATCCATTTGTAAACTGATGGCAGAACAGCCCAGATACAAGGGCTGAGCATAGAAGTGCTAAGAGCAATAGCAGGAAGGAGCAAAGTAACCTCCGAGAAGAGGCAAAGTATGTAGGAAGTTTATTTCATGCAGAGAGAAAACAAAGAAAGTAGTCTGACCCATGAAGGTACTGTAACAAAGGGGAACAATGGTTCAAGAATGAAAATAGCAGAGCAAGTAAGTTGGCCTGTGTGTGTGTGTGTGTGGGGGGTTACAATAAGCTGAATAATTACATTTATTTTATTTATTTGTTATTCAGATAACACCTTTGAGCAGATGAGCTCTTTTTCAAAAGTTCCAAGACAGTATAAGAAAAAGAACTGAATGTGAGCCAAGTACTCAAAGGGGTTTCAGTTTATTCATGCTGTACTGTTCAAAGTACAGTGTGTTATTTTTCATTGGGGAGTCCCAAGATTATTTCACTTTCTGGGGGAGGCTCAAAATCTTTTCCATGGATTTGGGGAGGCTCACTGTGACAAAGTCTGAGAACTATTGATCTAGACATTCTGAGGAGATGCCATCTATAATATACAACGCCACCCCCCACTCTTTGATCGGGACCTGTAATTATTATAAAGTGTATAACCTGGGATTTGTTTATCCCAGGTATCCTCAGGTTGCCACCAGGTTTCCACAATAGCAAAAACATGGACATTCAGAGCATGTAATGTTACTTGAAGCTCCTCAAACTTATTTGTAAGACTTCTAGCATTAATTAACAAAAAATTCCAGTCTAATAAAGGAGTTTTCCTGGTGCAACTTGGTTTTGAGTCCCCCTCGTCCCCCTGCTGTTGAAGTTTAAATGACAGTGTACACTATTTTTAGTTGCTGGGCCAGTAATCGTTTCCCCATTTTGTTTAAGTGCAGCCCATCATGTGCATACAAGTGAAAATTCTGAAATTCTTGCCAATGCTCAACAAATGCATACCCTTCCCTAGCATACCAGTGCTTGAGCCACCCATTTAATCTGATTATTTCCCTGTTTAATATATTGTTTGCTCGGGGAACAGGTAAAAGTCCAGAAATCAGAACATCAAACCCTTCATTCCTGAGTGTAGCCCCCACAGCCTCAAAATCCCTCTGTATATCAGGAATATCCCTTTTTTCCCACATCATTAACCCCTACATGTAAAACTGTAACAGAAACAATAGTATTTTCCAATAGCCTTGTAAAAGCTGCTTTATGTCACCTATACCAGCTCCTGGCAAAACGCTAACAGTTGTGTAATCATTTTGTTGTTTACACAATATATTATCAGTGTAGCGTAACATGGAGTCACCTATAAATAAAATATCACGGGGGGTAGTGAATTCAGGTGTTTGGGTTAACTCCCTAATTATAAGGCAGTTGTTACAAACATAGTTCGCCTTTTCTTCCCTTTGTTTAAACATATCACATAAATTACAAATCAACATTTTGCCTATGTTTGCTTACAAATGCTATTTATTAGTATGCTCAATCTCCGCGCGTGCCGAGCGCTTGCCCTGCTCACTGCAGGGGGAGTGAAATAGCTGGTGGTGACCCGGAAGTAGTATCGGGAGGTCACAGGCACTCACAAAACGTTACAATATAAAATACTTAAAATATGCCTGTTTTGTAGCTCACTGCACGTCTGTCATTCATTCATGACCCAGGTGCAGGAGACAAATAGCCCCAATATTAAAAAAAAAAGATACAGCAGCAAATACTGTAGTCCCAGAGTGTCACCTGAAAACTACCGTGATGTCTTCCTTCTTCCCCGTAAGCTGATGCAGGGTTCCAATGTGCATAAATACTGCACCACTTAAAAATGACACACACACAATCCAGAAAATATAAACTTGCAACTGAATGCACTTATGGCCTCAATACTTGTTTACTACTCCTACACTGGCATAAGCATTATAGGCGACGATCCCAAGTCACACCCCTGATGCCTGTCAGTCCCTAAAGGGTGGGGCGTTATGGTTGGAAGCCCTAGCGCCCCGGGCATTTGTTGGTATTTTCACTCCAAATTTTCAACATGGGTTTTTTGTGACTTCCACCTTATGAACAGTGGCAATATCAGTTCGTTAACCGGAAGCTGATTTTGCACAGTGACTACACCATTTGGCATCACAGGTGTGAAAACACATTTCAAACAGAATGTGAAAAAATCACAGCTGCACTGTTCATGGGGAGGTGTAGAAAATGGCACTGTTGAAAATCTGGAGTGAAAATATAAAAAAACTAAAGTTACGTGTGTGCGTAGAAACTGCGCAGTGCATACCCGTAATGTAATTAGTTTGTGGATTTTTTACAGCAGATTGTCAATACAGGCATTTTGGGACCTCCGCTCATAAACAGTGTCACTGTGATTTTCTTAATCTGTCCCGGACACTGATTTCCCACAGTGACCATGCATTTCTGTGCTGGAAGTGCAAAAACACATTTCAGCCAGGGTGTGAAAAATGACAGCAGTACCATTCATATGGAGGTGTGGAAAAACGCCAGTGTTGAAAATCTGGACTGAAAATATTGCAGATTCGTGAACTTATGAAGGTGCCTGGAAACTGCACAATGCATGCTCATAACACAGTCATTTTATGGACTTTTGTCACCAAATTTTCAATATAGCCATTTTAAGACCTCTGCTCATGAACATTGTCACTGTGATTACCTTAATCTGTCCCAAACATTGATTTCACACACCGACTGTGCCATTGTGTGCTACATGCGTGAAAACACATTTTGGGCAAGATGTGAAACATGACAGCTATACTGCTCATAAGGAGGTGTGGTAAAATGGTAATGTTGAAAATCTGGAGTGAAAATAGTAAAAATTCTTAAAGTTACGAGCGTGCGTGGAACTGCACAATGCCTTCGATAAAACAGTCAGGTTTGGGAATTTTTCGACCAACTTTCAAACATATGGTTTGGGGTCACCATGATCAGATACTGTCATTTTCGATTACTCAGTCCTGAAAGATGGTTCTATGCGTGACCACGTAAATCACCTTTCAGGACTGAATAACAAAATGACAGTGGCTGAGTTCATGAGGTGGGGTCCCAAGAACCCCATGTTGAAAATTTGGTGAAAAAATTCCCAAGCATGGCAGAGATATGCACCAAAGTTGAAAAAAACCCTATTTACATCATTATACAGCTTACCAGCATTTCTTAAGTTTGCAGTCGGCTTTGAAGAGTGCAGACATGTTCCAGGTCCACCGATGATCATCGTGCCGGCCTCTGGAGGTAAGCATGGGGTGAGGGTGTGTGTGTTTGGGGAGGTGGGGTATGCAGAGGGTGGGCACAGGTTGGGGGAGGGGCAAGAGAGTCGACAAGGGACCATTTTCTTTTGTTATAGGTGGGTTTTTTTTAGGACGACATGGTACTTTTGCCATGCTGGGGTGGGCTCCCAGCGTGGCACCTGAAAGTTTGTTGGGGGGGCAGTACAGCCAATGGGGGATTGGGCACCCCCGTGGGCCACAGACTTCTACCATGCTGGGGTGTGCTTCCAGTGTGACACCAGGAAGTTTGCTTTTGGGGGGCAGTGGAGCTGACGGGATTAGGCACCCCTGTTGGTCCTACAGTCTTGTGGGGGTGGAGGGAGTGCATGCAGCATGCTGGGGTGGGCTTCAAGCATGCTACCTAGCCACTGGGGTGGGCTCCCAGCGTGGCACCAGGAAGTTTGCTTTTGGGGGCAGTGGAGCTGAGGGGATTGGGCACCCGTTGATCATCACAGTATACAGGGTGGAGGAGCTGTTGAGCACACTGGGTGGGCTCCCAGCATACTTCCTATGTGTTTGTGGGGGATCGAAAGCGAGACTGTCTATGACAGTTCCGATGCAGATCTTTACGCAAACCCAATTTGCATACTGCTGATGGCAGTATGCAAATTGCTCACACGCTACCAGCGGTGTTTTTCTCAGAACTGTACACCACTGCATCTGAATGGCTGTCATAGCTCGGACATTCAGTGGTCCGGTGCAGCCGTGCCTTCAAAAAGGAGCTGGGCATTGGATGTGGGGGAGGCACACCTACGAAAACTCGTATGGTAGCACTATGTTTTTTGCACATGCGTGCAAGCAAACATAAAAATCATCAAACATATGTACCACAGATAATCATGCCCTTAAAAGATCTCTCACTTTTTCTCTTATTTTCTCATCTTCAAAATAGAATAATTCATTCTCCACTCTTAATTCTTGGTGCAGAATCAACACCAGTTTTAATTGTGATAGTTTTGTTGTCTGATGTTTCAATTGGTATTACAGTACCTCCATAACAGGGACAGTTAGCCATGGGATAAAAAGAAGAAATCAATTCCTTTTACATAGGAACATAGAAACGTGACAGCGGAAGGGGACTGCCATGCCCATCTAGTCTGCTCGTTTATCCAGCAACCTCTAGGCTTGCTGTAGATCCCCCCGCCAACCTTCAACAACCCGCTATGCCTGTCCCAAGACCTCTTGAACCCCCTCCACTGTGTTCTCTCCCACCACTTCTCTCGGCAGCCCATTCCAGGCATCCACCACCCTCTCAGTAAAGAAGTATTTCCTGATGTTTCCCCTAAACTTCCCACCCTTAAGCTGGAGATCATGGCCCTTCTTTCTGGGACACCCCTTCAGTTGGAATAGGTCATCTGTAGGCAATTTGTTGATCCCTTTTAGGTACTCAAAGTTCTGTATCATGTCACCTTGCTCCCTCCTCTGTTCCGGGGAGTACAGTCTAGGGCTGCCAGTATCTCCTTGTACTGCAAGTGGTCGAGATTCATCACCATTTTAGTTGCCATCCTCTGTATCCTCTCCACCCTCTCAACATCCTTTTTTAAGTATGGCCTCCAGAACTGGACCCCATATTCCAGATGTGGCCTGACCAGCTGGGTGTACAAGGGAACCAAGACCTCCTTCCTCCTGCTGGTGATCCCCCTCCCAATACAACCCAACATTCTGCTGGCTGTTGCCACTGTCCTCCCACACTGCCCAGCCACCTTTAAGTCCTGTGAGATGTTTAAGCCCAGGTCCCTTTCATCCTTGGTCACTACCAGTGGTTTTGCCCCCAGGCAGTATTCCGCTCTTTCATTCTTTTTGCCTAGGTGCATGATTTTGCATTTAGCCGTGTTGAGTGATAACTTCCATGTCCTGGCCCATTTCTCCATTTTCCTTAGGTCCCCTCTGCATCCTCTCGGCCCCATCCTGCATGTCCACCCTATTGCAGATCTTGACATCATCAGCAAATAGGCTCACTCTACCCCCCCAACCTCTCCGCTATATCCCCTATAAAGATGTTGAAAAGCAGGGGTCCCAGCACAGACTCCTGTGGAACATCGCTAGTGACTACTGATACTCCCGATGGCACCCTGTTGACCAGCATCCTCTGCCACCTGCCCTCCAACCAGTTGCACACCCACTTTGTGACCACCCCCCAGATCCAGGCACTTCATTTTGTACAACAGCCTTCCATGCAGCAGCGTATCGAATGCCTTTCTGAAGTCAGGTAAGCCTCATCCACTGACCCCCCCCCCGATCCACTACCCTAGTGACCCAGTCGGAAAACCTGACCAGATTTGTCTGGCAAGACCTGCCCTTGGTAAAGCCATGCTGCCTGGGATCAAGGAGGCCATTTGCCTCCAAGTAGCTCCTGATTCTGTCCTTGAGCAGTCTTTCCATGAGCTTGCTAACCACAGAAGTCAGACTTATTGGGCTGTAATTGCTCATGTCATGCCTCCCCCCCCCCTTCCTTGTGCAGGGGCAGTACATCTGCACTCTTGTAGTCCAGTGGAATTTCCCCCGAGTGTAAGGATTCATTGAACAGAGTGGTCCAGGTGGCTGTCAGCTCCTCACTCAACTCCCTTAACACTCTTGGGTGGACCCCATATGGCCCCATAGCCTTGTCCACTTTTAGGCTCTTGAGCTCCCTTAAGATCTCTTCTTCCCGGAAAGGGGTCACATCCATTCCTCTCCCCTCTTTTTGGATGGCCTGGTGCTTTCCCCTTCCCATACTTCCTCCCTTATGAATACAGTGCTGATGTGACTGTTGAGCATTTCAGCCTTCTCCCGATCCCCCTCCACCCTCTCCCCAGACTCTGCTAACAGGCTAGGTATCTCCCTTTCCCCTCTTCTCCACTCACTTACATACATGAAGAAGGTCTTGTCCTCCTTTTTTGATGTCTTGGTGATCCTCTCTTCCATCCTTGCCTTTGCCCATCTACCCATTCTCCCCTCCTCCCTCTGTTTTTCCTGGTATTCCACCCGGTCTGGTTCACTCTGTGATGTTTTGTATAGCCTGAAAGCTCTCCTCTTTGCCCTGATGCTGGCCCTCACTTTCCTGCAGAACCACAGAGGCCTCTTTTTCTTTCAGCTTTTGCTTACCCTCTTTGAGCAATGTTCAGTGGCCCCCATTATGGCTCCCTTAATTACGGGCCCATAGGTTTTTCACCCCTCTGCGTGCCCCCATCCCATCAGTTGCCTGGCGAGCATGATCCCTCATCTTGTCAAAATTAACACATCTGAAATCAAGAACCTTCATCTTGGTCTGGTAGTGCGAGGTTAATGTGCTCAGCATGAACCACACTGTGCTGTGGTCGCAGGAGCCTAGATGTTGTCCCACAGATACCCCCCCAACCTGTTCCTGTTACTGAGCACCAGGTCTAACATCGCACCTTCCCTGGTTGGTTCCTTGACCAGCTGCCTGAGGCGGACAATCTGGAGGGAGTCTATGATTGCTCTGCTTCTAGCTAAGGCTGCAGTCATAGACATCCACTCCACATCCGGCAAGTTGAGATCACCCATCAACAGCACTTCCTCCTTAGCCACCATCAGAAGCATCTCCTCTGTCATCTGATTGTCCACCCCTTCTGATTGCCCAAGTGGTCTGTATACCATGCCTGTGAGCACCACCTCTCCCCTTTCTGTGGTCAGTGATATCCACAGCGCCTTAGCTTCCCACCACCTACCCTGCGTGATCGATGCTGGGATCCCTTCCCTCATGTATAGTGCTACACCTCCTCCTCTCCTGTCCACCCTATCCTTCCTGAATAGTGTATACCCTGGAATGTTTAAGTCCCAGTCCTGCCCATCATGAAACCATGTTTAGGTCCTTCTCTGCCATGACTGCTATCAGGTCTGGGACCTTGATGCCCAGGCTCCCGGCGTTATTGCACATGGCCTTCCAGTATATGGTTTCCCTGCCTCCTCCTCCTGCCTTACTCTTGCCAAAGTTCCCTTGAAAAATGTATTTTCTGGAGGAGACCTTGATGCAGTTGCAGTTGCAGTAGCCACCAGAAGCATGCAGAGGTAACATAGAAACATAGAATTTGACGGCAGATAAGGACTGCTTGGCCCACCTAGTCTGCCGATTTTCCTACCTAACAGATAAGCTGCAGATCATAGTTAACCAACAGCTTACTTCCTCCACCCCCCACTAGGACTGCCTTATGTCTGTCCCATGCATTCTTGAATTCCCCCACTGTTCTTGACTCACAACCTCCTCAGGAGGCTGTTCCATGCATCAACAACCCTCTCCATGAGAAAAATACTTACTCACATTACCTCTGAGCCATCCCCCTCTATCTTCAGATTGTGCCCCCTTGTTCTTGCACATCTCTTTTTCTGAAAGATGCTACCCCCTTGGACTTTGTTGATTCCCTTGAGGTACTTGAAAGTTTCTATCATGTCCCCTCTCTCCCTTCTTTCCTCAAGGGTATACATATTAAGCTCCTTTAGTCTTTCTTCGTATATCTTCTGGTGCAGAACCTGCACCATTTTGGTTGCTCTGCTCTGGACAGCCTCCACTCTGTCTATGTCTTTGCGGAGATGGAGTCTCCAGAACTGCACACAGTACTCCAGATGGGGTCTCACCAACTGTCTGTACAGAGGGATGACAACTTCCTGTTTTGTACTATTGATGCCTCTCCCTATGCAACCCAGTATCACCCCAGCCTTCCTTACTGCCTTCTCACATTGCTTGCCCACCTTTAGGTCATCTGATATAATTACCCAAGGGTCCCTTTCCATTTTTACTGTTGTCAGTATCTCACCCCCCCCATTGTGTACTCTTACCCTGGGTTTTTGTTTCCCAAGTGCATTACCTTGCACTTCTTTGCATTGAATCTGAGTTGCCATACATTTGACCATTCCTCCAACATTGCCAAGTCCCTTCTCATCCTTTCCACTCCATCTTGTGTATCAACCCTGTTGCAGATCTTTGTGTCGTCTGCAAAGAGACATACTTTTCCTTCCAGTTCCTCTGCAATGTCACTTATAAAGACATTAACAAGGACCGGTCCCAGTACGTAACCCTGCGGGACTCCACTAGTAACCCTCCTTTCTTCACTGTAGACTCCGTTTACTACTACCCTTTTCATCCTGTTGTCTAGCCAATCTTTTATCCAGGCTACCACCTTGGGACCCACTCCAAGGCTGGCTAACTTGTTTACTAATCTTTTGTGTGGGACTGTATCAAATGCCTTGCTAAAATCTAGGTAGGCCATGTCCACAGCCCCACCCTGGTCTACTACTTTGGCCACCCAGTCAAAGAAATCTATTAGATTCATCTGACACGACCTTCCCATCGTGAATCCATGCTGCCTTGGGTCCTGTGCCCCACTGGCCTCTAGGTACTCAACAATTCTTTCCTTCAGAAGTGATTCCATCATTTTTCCTACCACTGAGGTCAAATTAACTGGTCTGTAGTTTTCTGCCTCTGTCCTGCTCCCACTTTTGTGAAGAGGAATCACATCCACCCTCCTCCAGTCCTCAGGTACCACCCCATCCTCCCATGATTTGTTAAAGAGAGTAGTCAGCGGTGTCACTAGTTCTACCCTTAGTTCTTTTAGAATTCTTGGGTGAATCCCATCAGGCTCCATTGCTTTGTCCTCCTTCAATTTTATTAGTTCTTTCAGAACCCTTTCTTCTGTAAATGGATTGGTATCGACCCCCATCTTCAGAGTGTTTCTCTTGTTTGGTTTAGGTACCTCCCCCTCCTCTTTCTTTGTGAATACTGAGCAGAAATATTCATTCAGTATCCTTATTTTTTCACTGTCACCCTCTGCCCACATTCCCTCCCCTTTATTAAGCCTCAGTATTCCTCCTTTGGTCTTTCTTCACTCCCTAATGTACCTATAAAAGGTCTTATCCCCCTTCTTAACAGAGTTGACTATCCTTTCCTCGGTTTGGGCCTTTGCTATTCTGACTGCCTTCCCTGCCTCTTTCTGCTTTAACTGATAAAGTTTTCTGTCCTGCTTCTTCTGTGTTTCATTATATTTCCTGAATGCTATCCTTTTCTCCTTAACCTTCCCTGCCACCTCTTTTGAGAACCATAGTGTTTTTTTCCTTCATTGTGTTTTGTTGATTTGCTTTACACAAAGGCTTATTGCCTCTGTGATGGCTGTTTTGATTACTCCCCACTGTTCCTCCACCCCTCCTTCTTGCCTGTTTGCTAGTGCTTTTCTGAGGCACTCTCTCATTTTCCCAAAATGAGCCCTCCTAAAGTCCAGTACTCTTGCTTTTGTATGACTTGATTGTATGGCTGTGTTTATCGTGAACCGCACTGTTTGGCGGTCGCTTGTTCCAGATGGCTACCCACTTCTAAATCTGAGATTCTTTCTCCATCCCCATTTGAGAGTACCAGGTCTAAGATTGCTCCCTCCTGAGTGGGTTCCAATACTAGCTGTCTGAGGCATGCCCCTTGTAGGGCATCAAGAATGACCCTGCTCTTGGATGTGTCTGCAGCAAAGGTGCTCCAGTTAATATCTGGCATATTCAGGTCCACCATCAGCAATATCTCCCCTTTTTCTGCCATTCTAAGAATGCTTTCTATAATTTCCTTGTCCATTCCCTCCCCCTGAGATGGGGGGTCTGTATACAATCCCCATGCAGATTGTGGTGCCATTTCCTGTCTCCAGGGTGACCCAGAGTGCCTCATCTGCTCCCTGTTTACTCTTTAGTTCTGTTGCTTTGATCCCTTCCTTTACATAGAGAGCTACTCCTCCTCTTTTACCCTCCCTGTCCCTCCTGTAGATTGTGTATCCTGGTATGTTGACATCCCAGTCATGGTTCTCTGTGTACCATGTTTCTGTGACTGCCATGATATCCAGGCAACCCTCTTCCATCAAGACCACTAGTTCAGGGAGCTTGTTACACAGACTACAAGCATTGGTACTCATCACCCTCCACTTTTTGATCGCCTTACCCCTTTTAGCCCCATCCCTGTCCTTACTGCCTTTGCCTTTTTTTTACATTTACCTCTGTCCTGCTCCCTAATGACTTCTCTACCTTGGTGTTTACCTCACTAATTATGGTGTTTTGTGGGGGGAGGCTGGGATTTCCCTGCTCCTTTTCAGTGTTTTCCCCCTTGGCTAGTTTAAATGCTTGCCAATGAAACATTTAAACCTCTCACCGAGGATCCTGGTCCCCCCCCGGACACATGCAGACCATCACGCTAGTGTAGGTCTGCATCCCGCCAGGTGGCTCCCCAGTCCTCAATAAAGCCAAAACCCTGAGCTCCACATTAGTTTTTCAACCGTTCATTGAATTCCCTGGTGAGGAGTACCCTAGCATCACCCTTGCCGTTGACAGACAGCACCTCCAAAAAGGTTACCGTATGCGCTACTTGTGTAAGGCCCCTTCCCAACTCTACAAACTCCTCTTGCACTGCTCTGATCCCATTCCTAGCCAGGTCATTTGTCCTTAGATGGACAATGAGATCCAGCTCCCTCCCTCATGCAGCTGCTCCCACGATTCTGAGGATTCACTTTTTGTCCCTCCAAGACGTGGCATCAGGCAGGCACCTTACCTCCCTCTCCCCTTCCTCCCCCATGTCTACCCCCCTAATGATTGAGTCCCCCACCAGGAGTTGTTTCCTTTCCCTGTGGTGTCCCATGCCACCCTCCTTTGGGTCTCCTTTGTGAAGGTTCCCAGCATCCTCCTTAGTCTCCATTGCAGGTGCCTCCATAGAGGAACCACTATCCACCAGAAGAGTGTATGAATTGTGGAGAGGTACAGCTGGAGGGATGCAACTCTGTTCCACCACCCTCTCCCTCCCTGAGCCCACCCTGGTCCAGCCTCTCCTCTTTCTTGGCAACCTCTGAGGTAGTGGCATTGGCCCTGGTGATCCCTGGGTGGGGGAGGAGGTTTCATGAATCCTAGCCAGGTCAGCCTGGAGGTGGGCAACCTCCTCCCTCAGACCAGAGGGGTGCCTGCAAATAGGACAGCATCGCAGCCTCCAGAATGTCTCCCGGAACACTGCCACCCCACAGCCATTGCACTGCACCACTCCTATCATGTCTTATTTTGTATACTCTCTCCTGTTTCTCTGTATGCTTACTCTCTCCTCTCCTTACAACTCTCACCCTTCCTGTTCTGGGACAGCAACTTCCTATATTCTTCAGTAGCCTCCTTCTTCCTTGCTCAGTGTCAGACCACCAGCAGTTGGGGGGGAGAGAGAGCTACTTTTTTCCTTTAGGGTTGACAAAACTAATGTTTCTCTATGATCCTTCCCTTCCTACTTCCAAACAGGAAGTTCCTGTTCTCAGTCAAATCCAGTGGCTATAAAAGTAGAACCGGCTTAGGGTGGGATGGAGGGCAATTAGTAAGAAAAAAGGCTAGCAACAGGAAGTTGTAATTGGAGTCACCTGCTTTTATATTGTCTAAGCCACACCCCCAATTAAGCTCTGTCTCCTCCTACTGATTTAGCAAAGTAAGTTGATACAGTACCCTTCCCAGCACAGAACACACACTGACTTTCTTTCTTTTCTTTTTTTAACCCTAAATAAGACCCCTTCTACTTCTAATAAAGTATCTGTCTGCTTATTCTCAGGACACTGACTCCTGCTGAGATGGAAGTGTTAAATTAGTAAGGAAATGGTAGCTTCTTTTAGTTAGCTGCTTTCTGCTCTACAAGCAAGATTTCTGTCTTCCAAAGGCTAGCAACAAGGGTGACCACTTTCTCTAAAAATATGTAGTCACAGTAGGTTTTCTTGTCACCACATCTTTTTTTCTGTGTGCATGAAATACCCACAATTAAAGTCACCTCCTAGAATTATCCCTTTTTTATATATAAAAAGGTATAATTTCCTTAAATACATCTATGCACCCTGTTTTTGTCTGGGGACAAGAAACATTAATCAGTCTTAACTCCAATCCTTTATAATGAATATCCAAAAGCAATACCCTTCTTGGTATTAGATCCTCAATTTTACACACCTGGATATTGTAGGATTTAAACAGCATACTGACTCACAAGCATTGGTCCTCCACCAGTGACCAGACGGATGGTTCCCTCATTCATGCCTTCTGTGCCATGTTTATTCCTTCTAGCATGTGGATTATTGTGTCCTAGAGGAAGACAATGTCCAAGTCAAACTGTTGTAATACAGAAAAGATTATGGAAGATAGCATGTTATACTACTCAGGCGGTGCTATGTAACGACAGGTCGATCAAAAACAAGACAGCAGTGATTGCCGATCTTGTTGGAACATCATATCTGGCGTGCATCACTGAGACCTGGCTGGATGAGAATGCTGGTCCCATACTGGAGTCAGTGGTTCCGGACAGGTACTAGGTGATACACCACCCAAGGTTGGGTTGTAGGGGCGGGGGTGTAGCCATTTATTTTAAGACAGAACTGGGCCTTGTAGATGTGCCAGTTGGGGGCACTAGATCCTTCAAGATGGTCTGGTACCACACTTTATGGGGTTTGACCCCTGATGGGCTTATGGCAGTATTGGACCTATTGGATAGATCGAATGTAAGCTTGGATCCAGGGGATCTGCTACTAGTCTATAACAAGGCAGTGATGGCTGCCCTGGATTCCATAGCTCCTGTCCGGGATCACCCCCTCACCCTTCGCCCTCAGTCCCCTTGGTTTGATGGGACTTTGAGGGAGCTGAGGAGAGTGGGGAGAAGGTTGGAGCGATGCTGGTGGAAAACCTGCCTGGCTGATGATAAGCTTATACTGATGTCCCAGTATAAGGATTAGCAATCGTCTGTCTCCCATAAAAAGGCAGAGTTCCTGTCCAGGGAGATTTCTGCTGTGCGAAATCAACTGGCTCAGCTCTTCCATACTGTGGACAGGCTGTGCAATCCAGCCAGTCTCCAGAATCTGGGAGCCTTTTCACAGAATAAGTGTGAAGAGTTCACTCGATTTTTCACAGATATGGCTGGCACCATCAGGTCAAAGATCTGTACAGCTCACTCAAACAGGCACTGCGGTGATCGGTGGGAGATTACAGGCACCTAGTTTGTCTGGTCCAACTTTGACTGGTTGGCGATCACAGACATCGTGAAAATTATTCAGAGTCTGTGATTGACTTACCATAGTTTGGACCCAGGTCCAATGCACCTCCTGGTGGGGTGCATGGAGGTAATTGGACTGGTCCTGGCTGAGATAGTTAGGTGCCCGTTGGAGACAGGGGTGTTTCCAGACACCCTGAAGGAGGAAGTGGTATGCCCCCTTCTGAAGAAATCTTCTCTTGACCCTGATTGTCTTGCGAACAACAGGTCTGTCTCTAACCTGCCCTTTGTGGGTAAGGCTATTGAGAAGGCAGTCGCGTTGCAACTGGAGGATCATCTTACCACCCTTGATGTTTATGATCCTCTCCAGTCTGGTTTCAGGAAGAGGCTTAGTTCCAAGACAGCACTTGTTCGGATACGTAATGATCTACTAATAGCGAGAGATTGGAGGAGCCATTCAGTCTTGGTCTTCCTTGATCTCTCTGCAGCATTTGATACCGTGGACTATGGTATGTTACTAGACTGCCTGTGGCTGATCTGTGGTCTGCCTGGTACAGTCCTCAGATGGTTTTATTCTTTCCTTACAGGCAGGACTCAGAGAGTGGAGTCAGGAATTTTTTCCTCAGCCCCTTTCCCCATCTTGTGGGGTGCCGCAGGACTCTGTGTTTTCACCCTTGTTGCTCACGGTGTATATGCTGCCATTGGGAGACATTATAAGGTGGTACAGGCTGAGTTTTCACTGCTATACAGATGACACTCAACTATACATGTTCTTTGTGCAAGGTGATGCTGCCTCAGTCTTTAACAACTGCCTCTCTCAGATTCAGGATTGGATGAGTGCCAACTGGCTATTGTTGAATCCGGATAAGACTGAGGTGCTGGTTGTGAACCCAGGTCATCGGGTACAGGGGTTGTCTGCTGGGCAGCCAGCTGACGACCTCTGAGCAGGTGTAAAATCTAGGTGTTAATAATAATAACTTTATTTATAAAGTGCCTTTCAAAACCAAGGCACTGTGCATAAATAATCACAGATAAAACAAACAACAATCTTAATAAAAGCCAGGTTTAAAATAACATCAATCCGTAAAATCCAAATGACAAGATAGCTTATCAGAATCAATTTTCAGGGAATGCTTGCGCAAATAAATATGTTTTTAGTGCTGATTTAAAACTTTTGATGGCCTGGCACTCTCTCACCTGACAAGGTAGAGAATTCCACAAGGTAGGGGCTATGTAGGAAAAAGATCAAGCCCCAGATGTCTTTAAACATACCCTGGGAGTCTCTAGCAATCCTTCATCAGTAGATCGAAGTGGATGGAAGGGGCTGTAGGGATAAAGGAGATCTTTCAGGTAGTGGGGTCCCTGGTCGTGTAAGGCTTTATGGGTCAGCAAACTGACCTTAAAGGTGATACGCCACTGTACAGGCTTGATGTGGGTTGACATTTAAGTCTCAGGTGTCAGCCGTCATCAAGATCTCATTTTACTATCTGAGGAATATCACCTAGATAAAACACCTGGTCCCTCCTGATGATCTTCCAATGCTGGTCCACATCTTTGTGACCTCCTGCCTAGATTACTGCAATGCCCTATATCTAGGGCTACAGGGGGTGGACCTCCACCGCCTCCAGCTGGTTCAGAATGCAGCTGCCAGGTTGTTGACTGGCTTACCGAGATCTTGCCATGTCATACCTGTGCTTCATGGCCTGCATTGGCTGCCAGTTTGGTGGAGGATGATCTTCAAGGTCGGGTTACTGAACTATAAGGCCCTACACAGACAGGGACCACAGTATTTGCAAGATCTCCTCTGCCCCTATCACCCCCTCCACCCTCTCTGCTCTACTGACGAGGAATTGCTAGAAGCTCCCAGGGTCTGTTTGAAAATCTTGGGAACGAGATGCCAGGAGCCTTAGCAACAAGATGGAAGATCTGGAGGCTGTCATGGTACAGTCAGACCTGGACATTGTGGCCATCACTGAAACCTGGTGTAATGATAACCATGACTGGGAGATGGCCATACCTGGCTACAACATATTCAGAAGAGACAGAGGAGGCAGGAAGGGAGGAGGAGTGGCACTGTATGTGAAAAATGACATAAGGGCCACAGAGATCCAGGAGGAACAAAATGGGGAGAGTACTGTGGGTTAAGCTGGAAAGGAAAATGGGGCCAGCCATCCGCAGACAGTGTGGTCTATAGACCACCAGCCCAGGAGGAAGAAACAGATAGGGAGCTGATGCTAGCCATCCAAAGGATGGCAGACAAGGGTGAGGTAGTACTGGTTGGAGACTTCAATATTCCAGACGTGGACTGGAGCATCCCAGCAGCAGCATCAACTAGGAGCAGATTTATCCTGGAATCCCTTCAGGGTGCCTTCCTCAAGCAACTGGTCATGGAACCAACTCGGCAGAAGGCAATACTGGACCTTGTGCTCACAAACAGGGACAGTGTGATGGGGGTAACAGTGGGGGAGCACCTGGGTAACAGTGACCACCAGTCATTGTGGTTTGAAATCACAGAAAGAGCAGAACCAAACCACACAAAAACACGTATCCTGGATTTTAGGGGGGCAGACTTTGGGAAAATGGGGAGATACTTGAAAGAAGCATTAAGGGAATGGGACAGGAATCAGGGGTTGAGGAACAGTGGGCAGTATTTAAAATGGGGATTATAAGAACAACAGAATTATGCATTAAGCAGGTTAGCAAGAGGAAAAGGAAGAGGAGACCATTATGGTTTTCCAAAGAGGTAGCAAAGAAAGTGAAAGCCAAAAGATTGCATTCAGGCAATACAAAAAGACACAGGCAGAAGGGATAGGGAGAAGTACCAGGAGAAACAAAGGAGGCAGGGAAGTCAGTAAGGGAAGCCAAAGCTCAGACAGAAGAACACATTGCAAAATCAGTGGTTAAGGGACAAAACCTTTACAGGTACATAAGAAAAAAGAAAAGACAAAGGGAGGGATAGTGAGACTGAAGGGGGAGGATGGGAGTCGTGTGGAGGATGACAACAGTAAAGCTGACATATTGAACAGGTATTTCTGCTCAGTCTTTACTGAGGAAGAGGGGGTAATGGGTCTGAAGGGAGTACAAGGGGTGAGAATGGTGCAGAAATGGACACAAGTCCCTTTACACGAGAAAGGGTCCTGAAGGAACTGGAAGTAATAAGAGTTGACAAAGCAATGGGGCCAGATGGGTGCACCCAGGGTCCTTAAAGAACTAAGAGAGGTGGTGGCTGAACCTCTGGCTATCCTGTTTAGCCAATCACTGGAAATAGGGAGGTACCCAAAGACTGGAGGACAGCAGATGTAGTCCCCTATACAAAAGTGGGAACAAAGAGGAAGCGAGGAACTACAGACCAGTCAGCCTCACCCTCGGTAGTGGGAAAGATCATGGAAGCACTACTGAAGGAGAGATTGGTGGAACATCTGGTTGTCAATAGACTACAGGACACAAGGCAGCATGGTTTCACCAGGGGAGGTCATGTCAGACCAACCTCATTGAATTTTGACTGGGTGACTAGGGAGGTGGATCCAGGGAGGGCAGTGGACATGGCCTATTTGGACTTCAGCAAGGCCTTTGACACTGTGCCACATAGAAGACTATTACACAAACTGGGGAATATGGGTGTGGGCAGGACAGTAGTGTGGTGGTTAGGTAACTGGCTGGGTGGCAGGACACAGAGAGTGGTGGTAAATGGCTGTCTCTCCACAGAGGGAAGAGTGACCAGTGGGGTACTACAGGGATCAGTGCTGGGACGGTCCTATTCAACATCTTCATCAGTGACATTGACTGGGATCTAGAAGGCAGAATTTCACTGTTCGCTGATACAAAGCTCTGTAACAGAGTAGACACACCAGAGGTGTAGACAGAATGAGAAGGGACCTGCAGAAATTTGAAGAATGGTCAAGGGTTTGGCAGTTGAAATTCAATGCAAAGAAGTGCAAGATAATGCATATGGGGCACAAAAACCCTGGCACAATATATCAGTTGGGGGTGAGGATATAGCATGCACCAAGCAGGAAAGGGATCTTGGGGTTGTCATCTCTGATGACCTCAAGGTAGAAACAGTGTGACAAGGCATCAGGTAAAGCAAATAGGATGCTGGGATGTAGGCAGGGGCATCACCAGCAGGAAAAAGGAGGTCATAATTCCGCCATACAAGACACTAGTGAGGCCCCACCTGGAGTACAGTGTACAGTTCTGGAGACCATACCCATGAAGGACATAGACAGGGTAGAGAAGGTTCAGAGGAGGGCAACAAAGATGGTGCATGGATTGCATCACAAGTCCTATGAAGACAGGTTGAAGGAACTGCATGTACTCCCTGGAGGAGGAGGAGAGAGGGATATGATAGAGACATGCAAGTATCTTACAGGGAGAAACAGGTGCAGGAAAACACTATTTTAAGCGAAAAAGATGTTCCAGGACTAGAGGGCATGGGATGAAGTTGGAGGAGGACGATTCAGAGGAAACATGAGAAAGAATTTCTTCACAGAACGGTGGTGGACAAGTGAACACCCTGCCAGAGGAAGTGGTGGGGGCTGAAACAATCCACGGATTTAAGAATGCATGGGATAGACATAAAGGAATTCTAGAGGTCAGGGGTAAGGGGAAACAGACTTCTAGGAAAACAAACTGAACTTACAAGCTCAAATGGGCAGACTAGGTGGGCCATAGGCCCTTATCTGCCGACGCTGTCTATGTATCTATGTATTTTGCTGTTGTAGCCCTGACCCTGTGGAACTCTCTGCCTTGTCAGATCAGAGAGTGCCTGACCACTGAGGCTTTTAAATCTGCCTTAAAGACCTACTTATTCAATTTGGCATTTCCTGAAGCCTGAAATCTCTGCTTCCTGTTACTAATTGTTTTTATATGTTTATTTATTTATTTTATGTATTGAAGATATCGGATAACATACCTTTGAGTCAAAGACTCCTTTACAAAGGTTCCACGTCATTATATACAGAGACATCAGATACAATGGAAACAAATAAGACACAATAGTTACAAAGAAGGTTGTACATTAGCAAAAGTGGTTATAGAAAGTTGCAAAAACAGTTACAGAGTAAAGATGGTAATCAGTTAACAGGGTACATACACTGCAGAACAGTGGCACCAGCCATGCCCTGGTCTTTATTTAGTAGTCTAGGCTGGACTGGGGGTGTCCATTGTCCAGGTATAAGCATGCCATGTGGTGGCAGAACCAGGGTGAGGTCCAAATATGAGGGGGGGGGGACATGGGTAGAGCAAAAAAATCAAGGACAGTCGCAGGCTGAGCCTTGAGAGATTAGGTCACATAGTTGGGCCTTGAACCAGCCAAGTCTTGGTTCTGAGAGGAGGGAGTTAGGAAGGGAGTTAAGCCAGCTAGGGGTCCGGTGTCTAAAGGTTCTTTGACCCAAGGCGGTATTGCAGAGGGGTCCCCGGAAGTGGGTTGTTGTAGATTGCTGGGTGTAGTGGGAGGACAAGGGTGCCTGGAGTAGGGGGTAAGGGCAGGTGGGAGTAGACCTGCAGTTATTTTTTTAGCAAAGAGGCATGTCTGATATTTGAGCCTCCCATTGAAGTTAAGCCAGTTAGTGGAGGCATACAGGGCGTACGTGTGTGTGCATCTGGCGCAACCGGAGGCTAGTCTACAGGCCTTATTAAGAGCCAGCCTGATTTTGTTTAGGTGTGTGTTGTCAGCTGCCCCATAGATTATGATACCATAATCTATGAGTGACAGTACTGAAGCTGAGACAGCTAGGTGGAGGGCTTCAGGTAGGAGGCAGTACTTGTACCGGTGCAGTAAACCAATAAGCACATTAATGGCAGTGCTCAGTTTTTAGATGTGGTCATGGTAGGTGAGCCCTGAGTCTAGGATGATACCCAGGTACTTGAAAGCGGTAACCTGCTCAAGGGGGTCATTGAAGGAGTTCAGTATGCACAAGGGTAGCCCACTGTTCCTGCTTTGGGAGTGGGAAAACACTATACACTTCATTTTTTTTTGTAGTTTAGAACTAGCCTATGCCAAATGAACCAGGATTCTGCTTCCATAAAAGATTTTTGGAGTGCATTACAGAGAGCGGTGGAATCAGTGTGGGAGCTGTAGAGGATGACATCCTCCGCATACAGGAGTAGTTTCCCAGAGCAATCCTTGGGTAGGGTGTTGAGGAATAGGGAGAAAAGTAGGGGGCCAAGAATAGAGCCCTGAGGGACTCCCAACCTGACTTGGAGGGGGGGAGGACTGGATTTGGGCAAGTCTGACTGTCTGAGTTCTCTCTGGCAGATAGCTGGCAAACCAGCCAGTGGTCTCAGAGGACAGGCCAATTTGTGTGAGTGGATCCAGTAGTAGTGCATGGTGTACCGTATCAAACGCCTTGGAAAGGTCTATAAAAACGGCACCAGCAATGTGGCCTGTGTCCAGAGGTGTGTGGTGGGCATTAGTGAACTCCAGAAGAGCTGTGGTAGTACTGTGGTTGTGCCGGAAGCCATGCTGCTCAGGACACAGAAGGTTGTATTTAGAGAGGTAGTCCATAAGCTGGGTGACCACAATTTTCTCCAAAGCTTTGGGGGGGGGGTAGGATTGTGATAGGGTGGTAGTTTGGTAGTTCCCAGGCTGGGTGCAGTCACTGCTGTTAAGGATGGGTGTAATGAGAGCTGATTTCCATTTACAGGGGAACTGGTCCAGCGATAGGGAGCGGTTCAGGAGCATGGTGAGTGGGAGAAGAACTTCATTAAAGGTGAGCCTAAGCAGCTTAAGATCTAGTGTGTCACTGCTGAATCGTAACTTGCTGAGGGCCTTGAGGAGAAGGGAGGCAGCTTCATGCTGCGATATTGTTTTAAAGAGGAACAGGGGGTGGTGGGAGAGGTGGGGTGCTGGGGGTGGGAGAAGAAATTGGGGAGAACCATACTTAAGTTGGAGAAAGAGGTATTCAATGTATTTG
Organism: Neoceratodus forsteri; assembly: GCA_016271365.2. Lineage (NCBI taxonomy): Eukaryota > Metazoa > Chordata > Ceratodontiformes > Ceratodontidae > Neoceratodus > Neoceratodus forsteri. The sequence continues at coordinate 1,161,914,692 of CM057455.1, read as the reverse complement.
CAATCAGGGCAGGGTCTGTGGTGATAGATCCATTTGCCCAGAGTTGGGAGGGAGGTGCAGAGGAGGCTTTACCACTGAGCTCTTTGAGAGAGTCCCAGAACTTGCGCCCCGAGCCCCATGTGGCAGTGAATGAGGCTCAGTAGTACTCAGCTTTGGCCTTCCGAATATTCCAAGTACATTTATTATGCGCGTCTTGGTAGCACTGTCTATCAGAGGATTTACCAGTTTCCAGGGCAATATGCCACAGATTGTCATGATCATGCATTTGGTCTAATAGGGCTTGTGACATCCAAGGTGTGTCAACCCCTTTGATGACCTGTTTGCTTAGGGGTGCATACCGGTCACAGGCAGATTTGAAGGTGTCAATGAAGTGGTCAAGAGCAGTGTCAATGTCCAAAGTGGTTGTAATGGGGGACCAATCACTGGTTGAGAGGTATTGTCTAAGGGCCCGAAGTTTGCCAGGTTTGAGACTGTGTTGGAGGATAGTTTTTTTGGGGGGGCTTTCTTGCAGTATACAACCAGTGACAAAGCACCGGGGAGTGATCACTCAGGGCATCAGATAAAACCCTGACCTGGGTAGCTTTATGGGGTACATTGGTGAGCACCAGATCAAGGAGAGTAGCAGTGCCAGACCTCTGGTTCAGTCTAGTGGTGGTGGTCACAAGTTGGAACAAGTTTTGAGAGGCTGCCACATCCCTAAAGGGTGCCAATGTGTCAGCTAGCCAATTTTTATTAAAGTCCCCAAGGGCAATGATTTCTTCCTTGTCAGGGAGAGACTGTAGGTAGGTGAGGACAGAGTGAAAAGTACTCTTCTGATTCTGGGGAGAAATGTATATAGAAGAGAGGAACGGGGGGCTCTGTTAGGTGCAATAGTGATTTTCAGAGTGAGGGGCTCGGGTCCCCATGCTCAAGGGATGGGGTGGAGGGCAAGACATTGTAGTGAGTCCTGGATGTAAAGCGCACATCCACCACCTTTTAGAGGTACAGGTTAGCACGGATAGAGTAAACCCAGGGAGTGAGACTACGGAGTCTGGGGTATGGTCATTGAGCCAAGTTTCTACTACTGAGATGATATCAGGGTGATTCAGGGCAACCCAGCCCTGAAAAGAGTCAAATTTGTTAAGGAGGCTGCATATATTAAGGGAGGCGATTTTAAGATCCTAAGAGCAGTAGCCTGGGGAGGGGTGGTGGGGCCAGGGTTGGTCAATGTCTCCTGTGAGGAGGAGAAGAAGCAGGAGGATACGACAGATGCTAGTTTTAGTCACTTCTGCACCAGTTTAGGTGCCATCAGGGAAGGGGAGGAGCATCGCAAGGATGTGGGGATGGGTAGCTGCTGTAGAGCAGGAGAGGCAAGGCAAAGTAGAGTCAATTGCCTTAACGTGGTAACATCAGTGGGGTGGGATATGGATACAGCCCATCGGTGGAGTGAGAGTGGTGGCCCCATGGTAGATGTGGGGGGGGGGTTAGGGTGAGAGGCCTGATGAGATGCGGTTTCAACTCATTTTGTTGGTGGATGTGTGGCAAGTGATCTAGCAGAATGAGGGAGGCTAGCGTTAGCAGTGCAAGCCAGGAGGCTGAGGCAGCACCAGTAGGCAGGGTCATTATTATACCTGGTAGGTGGGGGGCTGATGTGGTTAAGGGTGTTAAAAGGGTGTAATAGGTAGCTGGAGGTAAACTGAGCCAGCAGTGGTGTGCCAGCTGTGAAATTAGCTGAAGCACAGGAAAAATTTGGTAAAACGCCTGAAAGAGTCACTGGGTAATATTGCCTCACTGGGCGTAAGGGCAATGACACTAGTTCTAATCTCTAGTGATATAGTTGAAAATTCAGCTAAGGCAAAGGTGCCAACTACTGGGATGGTTTGGCTGTGACTGGGTATGTCACCAAAGGCAGTGGAAGTGTAAGAATTGAAAGGGTATATAGTTGAATTAGGGTGAGGTCCCTAACAATAGGGCAGGTTAGAGCAGTAATTGAGAGGAGTTAACCGGAGCAGCTGGAGAAAAAGTTGAGGGCAAATGTGCGACCCTGTGGGTGAGACTGCTTTAAAAGGGGGCGGTAAGAAAGTGGGTCAAGTCAGGTATTGAAGACAGGGAGGTCAATAGCCATAAGAATGTGCAGCAGTGGAGTGACCAATCAGCTGCTAGGCTGAGGAAAGGGGATGGAGCAAGTGTCTATTTAATACTGTGAGGAGGTAGGGGAGGGGGGTGGGGAAAAAATTCTGTCCAGAACACAACACAGAAAGAGATTTCCCTGGGATCAGGAAGCTCCAGGCATTGGAAAATCAGTGCTTTGGCACCAGGATGTCTGAGGAGGACAGCAGCAGCAGGAGGGGGTGTAAGGGAAGGGTTTGTAGGTAAGGCAGAGAAGAAATTAAGCTGTTTAGAGAGAGAGCATTACAAGTGGGGTGGAGAAATTAATAATTAGCAGAGTGACCAGTGTGGGGAAGGGGACAGGGTTTGGCAGTAGATTTATTTATTTTATTTGTTATGATATTTGTACAAGCACTTTGATAAATGTTGAATTGTGTTTTTATAAAAAAAATTATTGATTGATTGATAAGCCTTTTTTCACATTAAAAAATACTATTCACGTTCAGTGTGGTGACTAAGATCTGTAATATAGCAAAACTCATTGGAAGTATCAGGAATACTCCATGCACATATTGTATCATTGCCATTATGATTGTTTTCCACCTTTCTTCCTGCTGCTCAAGGTTCTCATACTTTTACTCTTTTTTTAATGCTCCTGGATCAGGTCCTGGATCTTCTGTGCAGGAGGAAAGTTCATGTGTGTGTGTGTGGGGGGGATGGACGCCGAATCTGAATCCTCCTCTCTGTCTCCCAAGTCTTTTTTTCTGCCAGCACCTTAAATCTGTTCAGTAAATCAACAGATGCTTTCCCGTGTACCCTTTGGGCAACTTGTGATTTCTGTCCGTTCTGCTGAGTTACCATCTTAAAGCTTTCAGTTGATGGGGTGTTAGGCGAAGGCATCTTTATTGCTGTAACAACCTCCTGTATATTGCCCTCCTCTTCCTCCCTCTGGTCCAAGGTTACCACCCTATTGGCTTTAGATAACTCCATCTGTATGAGTTCCTCTTCAGTCCTGGTTACATCCAATGTTCCTTCTGAATTCATTTGTTTGATATGTTCTGTATCTGGTCCCACAGCTGAGTGTGCTGTTGTTTTATTTATTTATTTATTACAATTTTAAATTACAAGTACCTTTGAGCTGAGAGCTCTTTTACAAAGGTTCCATGTTAGAAGGTGATGATAAATATGCATAGAACTGAACAAGAGCAAAGGTATTCTACAAAGGGATGGAATAAAACAAGACAATTTGAATAAACAAAAGTAGTGTCCAGTTATCAATTACATGGTGCAGTAGAGTTGCCAGGTTATACAATGGGTGTAAAAAGCATATGGAGCTCAACATATCAAGGACAATACAATTAGGGTTGGTGCTGTTGATCGAGCAGGTCAGCTAAAGAAGGCATTGTTGATAGCTGGGTGGGAGTGAGGATAGGACAGAAGGATCATGGGAAAGGTGAGGGGAGAATGATGAGGGGCTAGGGAAACAGTAGGTGGAAGGGGGGGGGATCGACCAGGGACCAGCAGCAATACTGCTTAAGTGCAACAAGTAAGGCAGTGAGTAGTGTACAGTCAGACCCAACTTATACAGGGCAATCGCAGGCGCAGAGTGCTAAGAGGTGCATCTGAAGCTTCTGCTTAAAAGGGCCAAGCTTCATATCAGCCAGGACATCACACTCAAGCGAGTTGAGCCAGTTGGTGGCATGGTACTCGAAGGATCTCTGCCCTTGTGAAGTCCAGCAGAAAGGGACCTTGAAAGGCTGACTGCATGTACCTCTGGTGCAGTGGGGGTTCATTGCTAGGTACAGAGGTTCAGGACTCCCGGGGGGGGGGGTCGCCCTAAGGATTTTTTTTGGCAAGCAGGCAGGTCTGGTATTGCAACCTGCCTTTCAAATAGAGCCATCCAATTTGAGCATATAAATTGCAGGTGTGTGTTAGATGATGGGCCCCCGTGAGTAGCCTACAGGCTTTGTTTAAGGCCATTAAAATCCTTTTTAGGGTGGAGTCTGATGCTGCCCCATACACTACTAGGTCATAGTCGATTATGGAGATAACTGAGCTATGCACTGCAAGCCTGAGTGCGTAAGCAGTCATGCAGTGTTTGTGCCTATACAGTATACTAATTTTTGCATTGACAGCTTTGGCAACATAGTCAATATGGTTTGCATAAGATAAGGCACTGTCTAACATGACCCCTAAGTATTTGAAAGAGTGGACCAGTTCTAAGGGGGAGTTCATGTTATTGCAGATGGTGAGCTGGTGAGATTTGTGCTTGTTGTGTAGGGTTGCAAATGTCATAATCTTAGTTGTTTTGTAATTAAGGAGTAGCTTGTACTTCAGGATCCAGGCCTCTGTGCTGGTGAAATTCATCTGAAGCTGCTTCTCCAAGAGAACAGGGTCTGAGTTGCTTGTAAAGAGAACTACTTCATTTGCATAGAGGAGGATTTTGTCTTGGCATATGAGGGGGAGGTGGTTAAGGAAGATGCTAAGAAGCAGGGGCCCTAGGATGGATCCTTGGGGGACCCCTGTGCATACATTCAGGCTACCTGACAGTACACCATCTATTTTCACCTGCTGGTCTCTGTCCGTAAGGCAACTGCTAAGCCAGCCCATGGCATCTGTGGAAAGTCCTGAGGCAAATAGTTGTTTGAGCAGTAAATCATGGTTGACCATGTTAAATGCTTTTGGTGAGGTCGATGAAAGCTGCCCCCACCAACTGCCCACGCTCTAGTGCCTTGTGTATGTACCCTGTAAACTCAACTAGTGCTGTGGTGGTGCTGTGTGATTTTTGAAAACCATGTTGTTGGGGGCTTTGGATCTGGTGTTTGTTGAGATATTCCACTAGCTGGTCTGATACGATCTGCTCCAGAGCTTTGGAAAGTGGGGGGAGAGTGGATATAGGGTGGTAGTTGGAATGTGAAGCCCTGTCACCACTTTTATAGGCCAGTGTGACTACTGTGGCTTTCCACTTCTGAGGGAATGTAGCAAACCTCAATGATAAGTTAAGAATTTTGATAAGAGGGGCAAGAATCTTGTCCAGGGTGAGGGCGACAAGTTTGAGATCTAGTGCGTCTCCACTAAATCTCGATTTTCCTAGAACACATTGTATGTACTTTTTCGCTTCTTTTTTGTAATGACTTTGAAGTAGAAGTGGGGGGCACTTTGGGTGGTTCTCACTAGTGACGTTGTTGTAGTTATCTGCTGCCTCCAGGTGGTTAGGGGGGAGTACACTGCTGAGGTCAGTAAATACGATGTTAAAGGCATCTGCTATGGTTTTCGGGTACTGTGTGATAACCCCATTTATGTCTAACATGGACGGAGTGTATTTATTATCTTTCCCTGTTAGGACCTTTTGGTTGTCCCAGAATTTTATACCATTGCCCCAGGAGTTGGTGAGTTCCTCCATAAAGTGACGGCTTTTGGCTGCACAGATTGCCCATGTACAGGCATTCCTGGCCTTTTTATAGTTCTTCATATCTGACTGCTTGCCTGTCGCATGAGTCTGGTGTCATAGGTTATCCCTATTCTTCATAAGGTTGAGGAGGGTGGGCAAAACCCATGAGTTACATGCACCCTTGATCTTTCATTTTTTGTGGGGGGCGTATATGTCACAAGCGGTGTTGAACTTGCCAATGAAATAGTCAAGAGCTTGGTCTACATCTTCAGTGGAGTCAATGGCGGACCAGTCTTGCTACCTTAGGTGGGATTTTAAGAGGTCTAGTTGTCCCTTTCTTAGCACTCGACTAATAATGGTTTTAGTGGGAGGCTTAGTAGTTTTGTTAGACCAGTTACACATGATCGGTGAATGGTAGCTTAAGGAATCGGGGAGAATGGTGGTACTTGAAATTCTCTCAGGGTGGTTAGTAAGTAGCCAGTCCAAGAGTGTTCTTGAAGCTGTCCGATTGTTTATCTTGGTAGGGGAATCGACCATCTGCTCTGTGTTGATGGAAGAGATTGCATCTTTGTAGGGGGCCACCGCAGGGGACAACCAGTTGATGTCAAAGTCCCCGACCATTATCACCTCGGAGCTAGGATGCAAGTTATTTAAGTAGTCCATGACTACTTTACAACCACTGGTCTGTTCTTTAGGTGGGATATGGACCGAGACCACTATGAGTCCTTTACTATGGGCACCTAACAGTATTTTAACCCCTAGTGTTTGGACATTATGCCCTGTATCTAAAATTGGAAGGGCATGTCCTTGCAGGGTGCCCTTAATGTAGATGGCACAGCTTCCTCCTCGTTTACTAAGCCTGTCACATCTGAAAACCATGTATCCATCTAGGGAAATGGCCGTGTCTGGGACTTTAGGTGTAAGCCATGTTTCCACTATGGACAGCGCGTCAGGCTTGTGCTGGGTAACCCAAACCTGAAGCATGTCCAGTTTGGATAGTAAACTACAAATGTTGATGGAAGCCAACATTAGGGGACCTTGAATCCTAGCGTGCCCCATTGCTTGTTGTACTGGGCCTGGGTTGTGGTGTGCATTGCCGGATAATAGCAGTAGCAGTACGGTAATTCACAAGACCTGATTCTTTAGGTGCGTTAGGTTTGCCCCCCGATTCCTCCTACTGACTCACCCCACCTTTACCCTATAGTGGACAATGGTCAGCCATGGGCTAGGGATGGGGAGGGGGGTAGGACTGTTGATATTTGTGGGTTGAGTTACCCATTGCTCTGGATAGGTAACCTTGCAGAAATTATTAAGTGATGAGCTGGTTATACCATGCGAGCAATAGTCATTTTGGACCACGGTGTGATGGCTGTTGTTGACATGGTTGGTCAAATGAACACCTTCCAATGATAGTAGTATTAGCAGAACAGTTATACGGATCGTCAGGTTAAGTACTCCCATCATCTATTGGGCAGCCATTGTGCCACAGGCAGGTTAGTTAAACCAGATAAGTGTGCAGCAACCATACAGCTAGAGCCCTAGCTTGTGGGGGTGGGGAGTAGGAGGAGGAGGAGTGTCATGGCGGCGTTGCTGAGCCACTGTGTGCAAGGGATCTGAACTATAGCCAAAATTCCCTCTGAAAACCTTCCTATTTTCTGTTACTCTTTGCTTTGCAAAACTTTTAGGAAGGAAACCAAGAGAGATAAACTTTGCTAGAACGTTGACATTCGAGACTAATTAATCTGTGGTCTATAGAGTTAGCAAGGGATGCCGAGTTAGGGATTTTGCATTAGCATTAGGGCAGGTAAGTGTGCATAGTTCTGGTGTTAGTTTTACTGTTTTGAGTGCATACTCACAGTTTTGGTTGAATAGCGGGAGAAACTCCAGGGAAATGGAGAATTGTGGAGGCTGTGGAGTGCACAGGAAGGAACAATCAATTTTGGATGCTGAACTTTACCGGACCGAGTATGCCGAAGAACAGGGGTTGGGTACCATCTTCAACTGCCAAGTCAGTAAGAACCTATTTCAGCTTTGGCCGGGGGTGTCGTCCTTTGGAGTTTTCATCTACCGAACTGGGGACTCGTTGAGTGGCCAAGCGGGTTTTCTCATGATTTTCAGGTGCTGGACAAACTGCGATTTGGCCATTTAACTGTAGCAACCAGTGATATCCAAGACCAGCTGTAAAGTTGCATGAGAACTCAATCCGGGACTGTCCTCTTGTCGGAGTGTTTATACGAACTGAACATCAGTTGACCACTTCCGACACTAGTGAGAGGAGTGCCAGAGGGTGAAAATCAGACTTTGCTGTGGTTGGTGAGTTTTTACCAGTTTATCCTGAACTCATTGCTCCAGCATAGTGAGAGTGTGCTGGGGCTTGTACTGTTACCCATGGCCTGTTTCTCCTGGTGAATATTTTCCCCAACTTTTCTGCCTTAAACTGGTTCCCTGTTTATAACTCAGACTTTGATTCAGCTCAGTGTGAGGGAGCTGGGTCAGAAGTTAACAATTTGTTCTCGAGAAACCATCCTTGCTGGGGACTAAAAATAAATACATTATACTTTGCTATATTGAATTATACGTCGATTAATAAAATTGTGTTTTATCTTGGTGGGTGGGTTGTGGTTGGGGTTGTGGGGGGTAGATAAGGTGTGAAAGTGGAGTATCTGAGAAGTGCTTTTACTGTATTTAGTGTGTGATGGAGTATAATTGAGTAGTTAGGAATCTGTCTATTTATCTATGTGACCCCCCTGTTACCTGGGGTTACTAGAATCCCAGTAAGACCTAGTGGTAGGCAGGGAAGGCAGCTTGTGAAACTCCAGTTAAATGGATTTCACACTGTCTCACTCTGTTCTCAGCCTCAGCTGAGACTGAGGGATGACATCATTTAGAACTGTCTCAGCTGCATAAGCCACACTGGAATGTTGAAGTTGGAGGTTAGAGTAGAACTTTGGGGAATTTGGAGTCAGTCTGTGAGTTGAGTAGAGTCTGTGCAGTGAGTAGAAGAGGTGCTCTGCTGTAAGCAGGACCTCAGAGCTCTAAGCTCTGTCAAAGAGCTATTTTTTGTTGTTTAGGTGTGTGTTCTCACCTGAAGAGGAACACAAGAAGAGCACATTGAAGTGGTGGAGACCACTTTCAGTGGTTCAGGGCCCCATCCCTGTGGGGATGGGGGGAAGGAATCAGCCTGCTACCAGGGGCAACCCCACTGGTCCAGCTAGGAGGAAAAGAAGCTGCCTGATTTAAGTTTGTGCTGAAGCACCAGAAGCTCTGGACGAGAGTTCTTTGAGGAGAAAATGCCTGGGGGTACCTGCAACCAAGGGGTGAGTTCGCTTTGCTAAAGGGCCATGGTTTTCACCTGAATCAAGATGAAGTTAAAGGGACTGTTACTGTGGCATCAGGAAAAGACAGCCAAGTACAGTTTGGAAGATGTGGGGATTGGACTGACTAACTCAGTGGGGGGTCTAGAGTAATGGAATTAGCCTCTTACTAAGTATGTTCAAGTTCAGCACAAATGGGATGTAAAGATAGTAGATTGAATGTGGCACACATTTAAAAAGAATCTACACAGCAAAGTGTTTTAAAGGATGAGGTGTTGCAGTCCAGAGAAATGGCTGGGTATGAATTATGGGAGCGAGAGGTGGGAGACCCCCCATCAGTAGTAACCAAATTCACCTCTAAGGATTTGCTCTGGGACACCTGTTGCTTTCTCTCAGGTACTTGGCCAGTGCCTGAGGAAAGCACCCAGACGTGGGATTGATGAGGAAAATTCCCTTATGGAGCAGAAGTGCTCATAGGTGGTTTAGGGAGCCACCAGTAAATGTTTCCATGCTATATGGAAAGTGTCCAAGTGGCTGGCAAGGGAGCCGAGCCAGGGAAAACCCAGAGCAGCGTACAAGTTCAGGCTGTGTGCCCAGTGTGTTTCAGAGCCTGAGGGCTAAAGTGATGAGGATGTGTTCTGATCTCCTTAAATCTGCATTACCAGGTTTGTAGCCCTGTGGGGGTCCATCTATGCTTTGTTTATTCTGTTGGATGTGAATAAAAGCCACACTTTAGAATTCCACTTCTGGTATTGGACATTACAGTTATTGCTTGCTTTGTCCGGAGTTACTTGGGTGCCCCTGTTGCAGACTAACCAAACCTAGCCAATGTGCCAAGTGACATATTCCTCCCCAAACTCAGCCCACCAGGTAGAGCTGTCAAGATAGAAACGGCATACCTGGGTGGGGGTTACATCTATTTATTCAATTATTTATTTTGTTGTTTTAGTTGTTTAGTATTTACTATTTTATTGCAGAGTTTAGAGTTATGTGCAGGAGTTCAGGGCCCCTCCGGAGTAACTATCCTGGTGCCCTGCTGCATGACCTCTTCCCCTTCCATGATTTCCCCCTTCCCGCTGTTGCTGTAAGGCATTGTAGGGAGGTGGATATCACTGGGGGGGGGGTGGTGGTATGGTACTGGGAGTTCAACAGAGGTGAGAGGTATTAGGGTGGTATGGAATAGGAGGCACCCTGGGGTTAAACTGGGCCTTGAGAGAGGCCCAACGTGTTTGGCCTCCATCCCCAGGGCTCCTGCTGGACCATGTAGACAGGTAGCTAGAGGGCCTGCAACTGACACAGACCCTCTTCGGACAGTGCTTTGCAATGCCAGGTTGATGAGGAACAAGGCTGCAATTATGTCAGACTTGATTTCCTCTGTCAGCCTGGCGTGCATCATGGAGACCTGGCTGGGTGATGATGCGGGGCTGGTGCTGGAGGCATTGGTCCAAGCTGGGTACCCCATGGTGCACTGCCGAGAAAGGATCGCAAGGGTTGGGGTGTATCCATCTGTTTTAGATCTGACCTGAACTTCTCGGTGCACTCAGTGGGTTCTACCAGGTCATTTTAATGTGTGGCAGTGTGTGGAGGTCCAGGTGCAGGTTGCAAACTTCTCCTTATTTACTGCCTTCTAGGGTCGGGGGGAGAATTTTTGCAGAAGGTGGCAGACTTCATCATCGATAGGGTGTTGGAGTCCCACAGATGGCTTTTTCTGGGTGAATTCAATGCCTGGATCAATGGTGAATCCTCACAACTTGGAACTGACCTCCTCCAGTTGATGAGATCACTGGGCCTAGCACAGGCAGTTGCCTCTGCGACCCACTACACATGGCCACACTTTGGACTTGGTATTCTCACTTGGTCTCAGGGTCAATGACCTTGAGATCAATCAAGTTGTTTGGTCTGATCATTGTACTGTGATGTTCTCATTCGGGGCTCCCCGTAATGGTCCCTCTCCTGTTGAGAGAATCAGCTACTGCCGTTTAAGGGGGTTTGACTCCTGAGGGACTGATGGCGGTGGCTGATTTTTCCAGTGTCAGTGCTACTAGTGCAATTGGTGTGGATGACTCAGTAGCAGTCTACAGCTGTATCTGAGGCACTCAATGCCATTGCACCTGTCCGTATATGACCTAGGTCCTCTTGCCTGAGGCCCCCAAGCTTTGATGGGGCTCTCTGGGTGATGAAGACTATGGGCTGGAGATTGGAGAGCTGCTGGAAGAGGACCCAGCTAGAGGAGGACAGACTGGCTTTGAGATATCACTACAGTGACTATCAAAGGGTAATCAACCATAAGAAGGCAGAATTCCTGTCCAGGGAGACTACTGCATGGAAAAATAGACCTGCTCAGCTCTTTCAGACTGTAGACAGGCTTCTTCATCCTGTCTGTCTACAGCTGAAAAAAGCATTTTCAGCAACACAGTGCGAAGAGTTTGCTCCATTTTTCTTGGACAGGGTGTTCTCTATTTGGGCCGGGATCTCGCCAGTGGGTCTGGACCAGACCCGCAGAGTGGGGCCTGATTTGAACAGGAGCACTCCTATTGCCTGGGCAAAGTTTAGACCAGTGGAGGTGGCTGAGGTCTTTGAGGTGATTTTGAAGTTGCGGCCCACCTGTTGTGAACTGGACCCAGGCCCAACGTGTCTCCTAGTTGGATGTGTTGAAGTCATTGGTACAGTATTTGCTGGGATAGTCAGGTGCTAGCTTTCAGAAGGGGTTTTCCCCAATGCCTTGAAGGAGGCGCTGGTGAAGTCCCATTTGAAAAAAAAAAACATCTCTTGACCTTGACATCCTAGCGAATTATAGACCAGTCTCCAACCTCCCATTCTTATGGAAGGTTGTTGAGAAAATGGTGGCTGTGCAACTTGAGGAACACCTGGAGGCCTGTGACATCTATGAGCAATTCCAGTCTGGGTTCAGGGTGAGGCACAGCACTGAGATGGCACTGGTCCGAGTACACAATTACCTCTTCATGGCCAGAGGAGGCCTCTTCCTCTACTCTCTTCCTCTTCCTCTTCCACTCCTTCTGTCATTTCGCTCTTGACTGTCCTCACAGTACCCATAATTCTACCAAGCCCTAATCCTCCCATCCCTTTATGATAGGAGGCTGGCCCATTGTGCTAATCTTACAGTAAGATTCTGGTCACAGTCCCTCCCCTCTTATCTCTCTTCCACACTTCCCCCTTCCCTACCCTCCTCTCCTCCACTCCCTCAGACACTATGACCCCTGCGCACTGTCCATCCCATGCATGTCCACCTCTGCTGGCCAGGATGCCTTCTCTTACTGCTTGCCTAAACTGTGGAATTCTCTCCCCCCTACCATCCACCATGCCCCTTTTCACTGCTGCCTCAACATCCTCTTTACAGCCCACTTTTGCTCCACTTGTTCCTGCTCCTAATCATCCTATTAACTGAGTACATCATGGCACTTGTTACGAGGATAGGATGGGCTGCCAAACCCTGGCTGTCACCTCAGCTGTTACCTGTGCATTATTACCTGTGTATCTTCTGTACATATTCTACTGTATTAAAATTAGATTGAGGGGAATGGTCTGTTCTCATTCTCCTTGATCTATCATCTGTATTTGACACCGTGGACCACACTGTGCTGCTGTATCACCTTAGAGAGTGGTGTGAGCTCACCGGGGTTGTCATCAATTGGTTTGAGTCCTTTCTGTCAGGCAGAAGGCAAAGGGTGGTGATGGAGACATTTTCCTCTTCCGCCAGCCTCTAGCCTGTGCAGTCCCCCAACACTCGATCCTGTCACCGATGTTGTTCTCAGTGTACATGCTACCCCTAGGGAGGATCATTAGACAATACAGTTTGAGTTTTCACTGCTATGCAGATGGTACTCAATTGTATATGTCCTTTGTACCAGGGACAAGCAGTGCTATTGAAGTGCTGAACAAATGACTCACTGAGATCCAGGACTGGATGAACTCTAACTGGTTGAGGCTCAACCTCAGCAAGACAGAGGTACTAGTGATTGAGCCTGATCGCAGGCGGAGTGAGGGCACCTCTGGGATGACAACATGCTTAGTTCTAGGGTCAATATCATTGATGACGTCCTCCAGGGTGTGAAATCTGGGTGTGATCTTCAACGACAGGCTGACATTTGAGGCTCAGGTGTTGCTGTCTTCAAAAGCAATTTTTACCATCTGAGGAACATTGCTCAGATTAAGCCCCTAATCCCACCTGAAGACCTGCCATCACTGGTGCATGCTTTTGTAACATCAAGGCTTGACTACTGTAATGTCCTTTATCTCAGGGTCAGTGGAGGAAACCTCCACTGGCTGCAGTTAGTGCAAAATGCAGTGGCCAAGATCCTGATGGGATTACCCAGATTCTATCATGTGACCTCAGTCTTGTGACCTCGGTCCTGTGGGGTCTGCCCTGGCTGCTGGTCAGGTGGTGGGTTCTCTTCAAGGTGGGCTTGCTCACCTCTAAGGCCCTATATGGACTGTTTTCTGGCTACCTGTCAGCACTCCTTATCCCAGCCACTCCAACGCACTCCCTCCATTCCTCCACCCAGGGCCTCCTTGTGATTCCGAGGACCGGGCTGAAATCCTCAAGTGATCGCTCATTTGGGGCGGCTGGCCCGGTCCTCTGGAATTCACTCCCAAGATCTCTGAAGGTATTTAGGAGGGGGGCCTAAAAACTCACTTTTTTTTTTTTATTTAGTTGTTTAACCAGGTATAGCACACTAAGCTGGAAGCTTTTTAACAGGAGCAACCTGGGAGCACAAGGAGGTTAAGTGACTTGCTCAGGGTCACACAGTATGCAAGTGGAAGCTGTGGGATTCAAACCTAAGCTAGCATATTCTGAAAACATATATTAATGCTGGCTATCTGATTTATTAATTACTGAAATTGTTATTATATATCTTATTATGATGTTCCATAATGTTATGTGTGGCACCCAGAGCCTCTGGGATTGGGCGCCTTAAAAATAAATGCTTACTTACTTACTCACTAGGTGTGCTCTAAGGGGGGTGGCACCTCTAAGTTAGGAGTTATTAAAGCCTATGGTGTTTTGTAATTGTGTAGTGGATAATGATGCAGCCTCTGTGACAGAGGGTCAGGAGTTCGAATCCCAGCTTGTAACACAGTTGGAAGTATGGTGAATAAGTTAATGCTGGAGGTTGTCACTAGAGGGTAGAGACAAGTTTTGGACTGCAGCAACTCCACAGAGGTAAAGAAGTAGGGGGAGGAGAAAGGAAGTGGGGAGATCAACAGTGACTCCTAGTGGCCAGAGTGTATAAGATGCAGCTGGAGAAGTGGGGTGTTAGAATAAGAACCACGGTGTCACATGATCAGTCATGTGACTGACCCAACCAAATAAAAGAAAGCAGTACCCAGGGTAGATGGGTGGGGGTAGTCTCTGCAGAAGCAGTGATGGGCTAGCAAAGTCTGCTGACTATGCAGATGAAAGATGGACTACCTTGTATCTTGGCTGCTCTTCCACTGCCTGAAGCCCCCTGCTTCAGTTTGGGAGGTGGGTGGGGGTGAAAATGGAGTGAGCCAGCCTTGTATCTTGGCTGCTCCTCCACTGTCTGTAGCTCCCTGCTTCAGTTCAGTAGGTGGGTGGGGATGAAAATGATGATCCTTGTGAGCTTCCCGTAGCCTCACTCTCTGCTGAGCTGTTTCCTGTCTTTCCCTAGGTTTATGATTTTTCTTCATTTGATGCATTCTTTGTTTACCTTTGTTCTTTTGTGTGTTTTTTGGATAAAAGTCCTCCTCCACTTGATCCATTTCATCACCTCTTTTGTGTGATGCCTGTTGGCAAGTTCTAAATGGGCGACCATCTTCATCACTGAGGTTGCACCTCATCTTATTTTGACATTGTTTACTGGAATGACCCATTTCCACACATATGTTGCACCAAATAGCATCACAAGCACTGATAAGGAGTGTGTGTGTGACCCACACCATTAATACACTTTGAGCTGTCCTATACAGAACAAAAAACTTTTGTCTATTGCTACACAAAAGCTGTTAGGCAGATGTAGTATCCCCCTTTCTGTATATTTCAACTTCTCTGTTATCCTCCTGTCCATATGTTTTTGGAGTCCATGACTGGGTTTGGGTTACCAATCACTGTACATTTCTGTTGTAACCATCTAAGAATGTCCATGATGCTTACTTCTTCATTCTTGAATAGAATGTTAATTATTTTTATTTCCTGTTTAGTAAGTGGTATCACCAAGAAAGGCAATCAGATATGGGTGTGTTCAACCTGACAGTACGTGGTCCAAAATCTCTTCAGGCTGGCTGCAGTTTTAAAACTAATGTCAAAATTCAAGTCTCCTGGGGGGTGTATCAAAGCATATATTTCCATTACTATAAATTATAAGCTATCTTTTAATAGTGTCCTAGCAAGGTATATTCAGTCTGGATGTTCAGAGAGACCAGTTCTATATTGTATTCTGACTACATTTCTTCTTTTCGCAGGTACAGTTGTCCAAATCAAGGTCCCAACATCACGATCTGTCTTTGCTTCAAATATTGGACTTAAACCCCAACCACTACCTGTGGCATCTGTTGTGTTTCTCTCTTAGAACAGTCCTTCCTCCCTAGGCCATCTTGTTCAACCCTCTCCTATCTTATCTGACCTTCCCTCCCCACTCCCTATACCCCCCTTCCCACCCCACTTGCCAGACCATGCCTACAGTACTTATACAGGACTCTTACATCTCAATCTTCTTCCCACTTTGATGCTAGAGGAACTGCCACGCCTGCTTACTATGACTCCTCCAATGATGTTTACTGTATAAACTTTAGCTCATTACCTTACTGTATGTCCATATAGCTGTATCTATGCAATTGTATTTAAATGGCATTACCTCTTGTTGAACCTATTGCCATGTTCTGGTGGAAGTATCTTGTTACATGTGATGGTTATATGTTATTATGTTGTTTTTATTACTACTATGTAATTGTTATGTACGTTCACTCAACCTGTTATGTCTTAACCCTGTTGGCAATTGTTTTGCCCCAGGTCCATCTTGTAAATGAGCTTGTCTCAATGATTTTCCACCTGGCAAAATAAAGATTTTGATTGATTGATTGATTGAGTAGTCAGTCCGGAACAATGAGCATAACTTCCATTAGGTGGCGTTTTGGCATGCTCACCAGAAGGCCCTGCTGCGGTTCCATTTCCTGCATTCTCCCTTCACTCTTCATGACCGCTCACATAATTTTCATTATCCGGTCTTACATGCTCATCTCCACCTTCTATATAGGGGATAAAATATAGTCTGTGATTAATAACCATGCTGTAAACACTTCGAGAGGTTGCCATGACATCATTGTAAACCTCGAGAGCATAGCTCTCGAGGTTTTCAGATGTCATGACAACCTTGAGAAGTGTTTTCAGCACGGTTATTAACCAAAGATCATACATTATATTTTATAGTGTATGGGCTACCAAGATCAAGTAATTGCATATTGAATTATTTTTCTGAGTAATTCTTACCTTACTGTAAGCAGTCATAAATCATACAGGAAGATTCCTCAACAATGTTTATTGTGTGTTCTTCAAAACACCAATCATTGGTACAGCCTGGTGCAAATCAATTATTTTAATACCAACATTTTAAACCTTTTTCTCAAAGCAGAACATTGAATGTTGTGGGCATTCTGTTTTGTTATACCATTGATATGACATACTCAAGAACGGTTAAAAACAGATTAATGTCATAACAATGGCATAGCATATACAATAATGCATGGGAGTGAGTACATAATGAGAAATAATGTGCGCCCGAGGTGTGTGATGCTACATAAACCCCGAGGGTGAAGCCCAAGGGGTTTATATGAGCATCCCACGCTGAGGGTGCACATAATTTCTCATTTTATGCCCTTACACCCATGCATTATTATGTGTAATTGCTGGCTTGTGTTTTCTCGCTACAAAGGCAGAAAAAAAATTGTGTTACACCATGTTGGAGAGAATGTTTTTACTGAACTCAGTATTGAAATGTTTTAACCTTTTTTTTTTCATTCCATTTGGTAAACTGTTTTAAAACTTTTATAGTTCAGGTAATTTCAGGCAGCAACATCAAACCCGTAAAGCACTTAAAAATAAACATTTTAATTATACTTTACTGTCTTTGAAGGAAACAGTAAGATGGCAGGCAGCATGAAAAATGATAAGAATCAAATGGTTTAACTGTTAAAACTTTTGAGTAACTTTGTTTCAGAATGGTGTCCTTTTGTGCACAGAAAGTCTCTTTACCAGTTCTGTTTTTATATTTTGGATGTTTTGTTGCTTTTTAATCATGATTTCCATGAAGATATGGTAATTAGGTTGATGTCAAGGATCCTTTCTGTTCCTATGGAGATCAGAGAGAGAGAGATATTGTTAGCTGCTTACTTAGGGAGTGTCTGCATTTTACTGCAAGAGGTGGTGTAGTTTTTTGTGGAAATCTGCATTTTTTCTGAGAAATTTGTAACTTGGAAGGCTGTGTTTGTATGTGGGGTGAGTGGCTTGAAGGCTACTTTACTTGCAGTCATCTGATTTGGACAAGGATAGTGGTCGCATTCTATGGAATTTCTTCACTGGTGGCCATGATAAATGTTCACGGTAACTCCCTTCTGGAAGACACAGTGTGTGCCGAAGAGTGTCTGCATCATGGAGGTTGTGTCCATTTCTGTAATGGAGAGATTGCTTGCATTTTCTGTTTGGCTCCCTGGATTTGCTGAGGATGTCGATGGCTGTTGGACTGGGGTGCACTTGATGAACAGGTCAATCATTTCTTTTTGTCAAGACTCTGAACTGAGTAATTGTTAATCGACTGGAGGTTTTTGTGCCCAGAAATTTGTTGAACCTCTGTGGCAACACATGAGTATCTTTTAGCTTTTGGATGCTTGTTTTCCTGGTTGAGTGGTTGGTTATGCACTTTGTTTCTGGGAGACCAAACTGCAGCTTCATTTGTTTCATTATTGCTGTCAGCTTGTTCGTGCCTATGGTCATATTCCGGTACCATAGGGCATTTTCTTTGTGGCTAATATTGGGCGTTATGTCGAATGGTGCCTCAGGTAAAAGCACAGGCTCAGGTCTACGGGATTTATAAAGTCTGTATGCTTTGATTGTGTCACATGCTGGGTTTTCTTTATTTTGGTAGATTCGGGCCTTTATAAGATGTATGTCTGTAGGGTTGTCCCCAGGGCAAGTTTTTGTTTGTCGCTCATTGTATTGTATGTAGTGGTTGCCTTGGGCATCTATCCCCTCTTCAATATATGACCATCTTAGGTCATAGTGCTCCTTTGTGCGTAGGGCAAAGTGGACCCCTATGTTAAAGAAAAGGAAGTTTAGCAGGGACATGGGATTGTCTGTTGATAAGGTGCCAGATGAGTAAAGCAGCTCTACTTCATCCTCAGTCAGTGCTTCTGCTTGTGTGGTCTGTGGTCTTGTGTGTTAACTGTTCTGAGAGTGGGTATTAGCCCAATCTCTTTTTTTAATAGGTGCACTGATAAGTGGGAGGATAGTCTGTTTACCAGACTAGGATCAGCTGCTTAGCAATGAAAGTAAGGGGAAGGACATTTAAACAGTGCTTCATGCGAGCTGAACAAGCACGGGCCGGCAAGCACGGGCGCAGTCACCACAGGCAAGACGCGCACAAAGACACACGCATCTAGCATGTGTTTGGTGTGTTAGGTGGGGCAGCAGGGGCAGAACCAGGAATTATACAATAAAAAATCATCAGGAAGATAGCATTTAGTAAGTATCCATGGCTGACATAGTTCGCACCTTGGAAGGGGGGGGGGATTAAATACAGGAAGTGCCTAATGTTTGTGCTAACTGAGGTACGCATTTGTAATGAAGAGTTCTGCTGTATTAAGTGCATTAATATAAGTGGTTTAGAGGAGGAAATAATAAACTTGAAATGTAAACTAGCTTCTAGTAATGACGTAGCAGGTAAAGAAATGCCTATCACTAATAAACTTGGAATTCAAACTGATACTTGATATCTAAAGAGTATAAAAGACACATCAATGCTATTGACTTTAACTAATACTAGCACCCAAACTGAACCACATGAACAGTTGAGTGTAATAAACAACTCCATGAATCAAGATCTAGGAAATTATGGAAAGAGGCAAAGAAATGATGATTTAGAAGAACAAAACTGTATTATGAATGAATGGAACCTAGTGGATAAACAAAGGAAATCTAAAAGAGGTCGTAGGGCAATGGAGTTTTGTTTATCGACCAAAAACACTTTTTCTTGCTTGAATAACATTGAGACTCCTGATAATATTAATGTAGAAATGATTGAACAGGATATTGATTCTGGTAACAGTGACCACTCCACACTGGTATTAGAAGTTACTCATAAACCCAACATACATACTGTAAGTGGTGGAAATGAGATTCTAACAAGTTCAAGTATTGTTTCAAATGATGTACATAAATGTACTATAAGTGAGTTCGGTAAGAAAAGTGTTGGTAACACATTACCATATGATTTATCTGACCAAGTAAAGGAAGTTACATTACCTAATGTAACAGTAAGTAACATAAACAATACAATAGTTGGGGCAGTGGGTCCGAGTACATCAGCAAATGACACCCAAAATTCCATGGGACCATCATTAGAAGCACAAAACCAAACCACAAGTTCCCACAAACAACGTCAGACATATGTTTTGGGAGATTCTATGATAAAACATATTGACAGGTTTGTCTGCAATCCAGACAAGGCCAATAGAAAATGTTCTAGTTATAGGGGGTCAAAGGTAGCTGACATTACTAATATGATTGATTCAATTTTGAAGGATGCAGGGGAGAGATCATTAGTAGTATTACACATAGTTACAAATAACATTTGTTCTAACAAAATTGAGGACATAAAAAGTGACTTTGAGGCTCTAAATGTACGTCTTGATTCTAAAGGATGTGATGTAACATTTTCAGAGGTACCTAGATCAATAATGGCCATAACTAGGAAGATTAAGGAGATTAATAATTGGCTAAGACAGTGGTGCTTAAGAAAGGGATATACTTGTTTAACTCATTGGGAAAACTATGAAGGTCACTCTAGTCTTTTTTGTTGGGGTGGACTACACTTAAGTAAATGTGGAAGTGGTTTGTTAGGCAAGAAAATTGCTACACATATCAAAAACTGTTTAAACTAGGTTTGCAGGGGGGGAGGGGTGTTACATGGAGTTATCGATCTGTACACTAAATTAAGAGAGGCAACACTGAAACAAAAATTAGAAAATTAGAACCTCTCATTGTTAAATGCTAGGAGTTTAAATCTTGATAAGAAAAGTGAACTTGAAATCCTTATAAAACTTCTTGACCTACATGTGGTGGCTGTCACTGAGACCTGGTGGGATGACTCGGTGGAGTGGATTAAAGACATTCCAGGATTTAAACTCTATAGTAGAGATAGAGAAGGTAGAGTTGGGGAGGAGTGTGCATATATGTGTCGAATAAAATTCCATCGCACTCGATTCAGCATTCTGAATTAATGAGTAGTAATAATGAATCAACTTGGATAAAATTAGAACCTCAGGGTCATCCACCTGTTATTTTGGACAACTGTTACAGGCCTTCTACATGCAGTTACGATGATACAGTCAGTCTTTGTTCTGAAATCTTAGAAGCATCCAAACTAGGAAATGTTATCATATTGGGAGACTTTAATTTTCCAGGTATCAATTGGACTAATCTAAGGGCTAAGTCTGACATGGATACACTGTTTTTGGATAACTCTATCAACTTTAATTGTGAGCAGTTAGTCCTAGAGCCCACTAGGGGATCTAATATTCTGGACCTAATTCTAACAAATATTGGTCACCTTATAAATAATGTAACCATTCTCCCACCAATATGAAGTAGTGACCACAATATGATAACATGTTCATTTAGTTATGGTACATCTAAAACATTGACCACAAACACTAGAATTAGAAAATATAATGTGACCAACATAACATTAGTGAATAACAATCTTAGTAAAGTTAATTGGAAAAGTCAATTATCCAATATGGGGATGGAAGAATCTAGGAGGTTCTTCAAAAATACTGTACAAATGGCTGTTGATAAATTTGTACCTTTAAGAAAGAAATATAATAAGGATGGTACGATTCTGAATTGGATGACAGGGGAAATTATGAAAACACTTAAACATATACTTAAAGCATATAGGAAATTTAAAAAACACCCATCCAATACAAATAAGGTGGAATATATCAACAAACAAAAAGAAACAAAAAAATTGATTAGGAGAGCAATATATAAAATGGAATTTAAAATAGCACATAGCAAAGATGTTAAGTTATTAGATTCATATCTTAATACTAATAAATCATCATTCAAGGTCATTGATAAAATCAAATCAGATGGTAATACGTTCAATGATCCTAGTGACCTGATGGACTGTTTTAACAGTTATTTTGCATCTATATTTAGTCCCAGGGTAGAAGAACCCCACTTATTGATAAATGTCACAGAACAAGAGTATTTGTTTACAGAAGAAGAGGTAAGACTAGGACTTCAGAATGTCAAAATAACAACTACACCTGGTCCTGATGATTTACATCCTAAAATACTCAAAACTGGAGCACATATACTAGCTGCTCCACTGACTAAAATTATTACTAGATCATTGCAAAGTGGGATTGTGCCATTGGATTGGAGACTTTCTATTTTGACCCCTATATTCAAGAAGGGAGATATGAATCTTGTAAATAACTATAGACCTATCAATCTAACCTCTATCCCCTGTAAACTCATGGAGAGATTGATCACAAATCGAATGGAACAAGAGATTGTCACACTAAATATTAAGGATAATATTCAGCATGGATTCCAAAAGGGGAAGTCTTGCATAATAAATCTGATCTCGTTTTATGAGAACATAAATGCTAGTCTAGATATAAAATGTGCATCAGATGTGATTCTGATGGACTTCTCCAAAGCCTTCGATAAAGTACCACATAAAAACTTGGTAAATAAATTTATAAATTTGGGATTCAGTAGTATACTAATCAGATGGATTAAAAATTGGTTACTAGAACGTGTGCAAATGATTAGACTAAAGGGTTTATTATGTGATAAGAGAGAGGTTACTAGTGCAGTGCCGCAGGGGTCAGTATTGGGCCCGGTCCTCTTTGGTATCTATATTTGTGACATTCATCATAATATTATTAGTAAAATTGTTAAATTTGCAGATGATTTAAAACTAGGTGGGGAGGTAGACACCTTTCAAAAGCATATATCTATGGTCAATGATCTAAACAAAATTATGAAATAGGCTAACGAAAATGGAATGCAGTTTAATACTGAAAAGTGTGTAGTCCTGCATTTTGGACATAAAAATCCAAAATATAAATACATACTGGGAGACCAGATCTTACGGGCAGTATCATCAGAATGTGACCTAGGGGTTACAATATCTACCTCTTTTACTTCTACTGAACATTGTAGGCAGGTTTCTTTTAAAGCAAGGGTTCTTATTAAAAGGATCAAACGTTCCTTTGTTAGTAGATCTGAGCAGTGTATTATACCATTGTATAAGAGTTATATTAGGCCCATGCTTGATTTTGGGTCACCATTCTGGTCTCCTTACTATTCTAAGGATACCAAAATGATAGAAGGGGTACAACACACTGTGACCAAACTGCTTCATCATTTAAAGGGACTTCCATATGACTCTAGGTTAAAAGAAACTGGATTGTATTCCCTAGAACTTAGAAGGCAGAGAAGGGACTTGCTTTTGCTCCACAAAATAATGCATTCACCTGATTTATTGGACCTATGCAGTTTTGAATTTACTAAATCTTGAGAGAATCTTAGATCCCATGGTAGGAAATTAACCATACCAAGGGAAAACACTACAAAAAGAGATACATTTTATACAGTTAGGAGTGCTAGGACTTGGAATAGACTCACATGAACAGTTGTGGAAATTGAAGCTTTTGGTTAATTCAAGCACACTTTAGATAGATTATATTATAAAGATGGCATTATGGTTTAAAATGCCCGCATGGTACGAGGGACAATACTTACGGGCATTGACTGCTTCCTTTTGTCCTATATATCCTAGTAGTAATCCTAGTAGTTCCCCTTTCCCATTGTTTTAGCTGTTTCTTCTTTGCCACTAATGTACGCTTAGTTTCTATTAAGTCTGATTTTGAAGACCCTTAAAGATGAAGAGGGGATACTTCATCTGGACTAAATGTCTGTCTATGCTGTCTACTATGCCGTGGACTGTTCCTGGCTCATAATCAGTCCTGTTATGCATGCTGTTTTACACAGAAAATAAAACTAGCTGTTTTATTGTCTAGTTCATAAAGTGGCAGCTCAGTAAAGTGCAATGTTGTACCTGTTTCTTTTAGGAATGTCTTGAAGAGATGTAGATCACTTTGTGTTTTCAGAAAAGTGTTTCTGCTTACCTGCTCACTCACAAAGTTCTCTTTCTCCTAGGTTTTTGAGCTGAAACCTCGTTGTCATGCTGGTAAGTTTTTTTTTATACTTTGGGGATACTACTGTGACTGAAAATAATGCTGTTTGACTGTGGTATGTTTTAAACCCTCATCGGTGTTGCCTCAGCTGTTCTGTGGTGTTTTGACAACTCAGAATGTGAGCTAAGCTGCAACGCAAGGCAGGAGAAGGAGCAGGTGGAGCGTGTTTGCCATTATAACTCGCAGGTTGTAATGGTGAATTATAACCTGCTCTTTCTTAGGGAAAAACACAACCCAATTATTTCAGGGTTGTGATCTGCTTGATTTCAGTTAGCAATAAGAAGAAGAATCAGCATTTATATAGCGCTTTTCATACATCCAAAGCGCTTTACAAGCAATGCTAGACTGGTAGTGAAGTGACTGAATGTGTGGTGGCAGCCATATCGCACATCATCACCCACACACAGCCTGGATAATTGCATGAACCAGTTTATGGGAAGGGGAATGTTGGTCAGGACACCGGGAATGTTCCCTACTCTTTGCGAAGAGTGCCCTGGGTTCTTTTACTTCCACCTGGACAACACCAGGATGGGTAGAAGGGACCTCGGTTTAACGTCTCATCCGAAGGACGGCACACCCCAGCAGTACAGCACCCCCCAATACTGCACTCGGATGCCAGCGATTTTTAGGTGAAAGTCCAATCCTTCTGGTCCAGAGGCGGATGTGCTACCAACTGAGCCACGCTGACACGATAAGGGCCCCCCATACATTATAAAATTACTACTGTCTTCTGCTTCAATTCTCCAAGCAATGTCTATAACTTCTTATCTTTCAGGCACCTCTTCAGTAATGTTCAATCCATCAGAAGGGCGACCTGTGTTTGAATTACTGTGACCATATTTCCTGGTGATTTGCATATGCAGCCCATGATGCTTTGCATTGTGGGGGCATGTGTGATTTTGTATATTTCCTGATAGTTGTCTATGAGGTACAAAAAGAACTGATGTGGAACCATTCATGGGGTTTTAAAATAATGCTGGCTGTATATTACCAGAAAAATCAAAACTATCGGGCAATTGCATCTGAAACTGAGTTCCTGAGGGATCCCCAGCTAAAACCAAGTAGGAAAATGAGCAGACTAGGTGGGCTGTATGGTCCTTATCTGCTGACAGATTCTGTGTTTCTATGTAATACTGATGCCTTAACGTCATCCTCTTTAACACTGATTTGAGCAGAGAATAATTCCCCCCTCCTGTAACCTGCCGTTTTAACATTTGAATTTTGTGAATAATTTTTACCTAGTTCTGCCATCCTGCCAGGTCCAGACAATTTCTATGGAGTGTCTGAAGTGTCTCTGACCCAGTCTGCTTCCTGAAGAACCATTTCCACTCACCAGTGCGTCTCTGCTTTATCCATTTTTCTTCTGCTTTGGCTTTCATTTTTTTTTAGCTTTTTACTGCTTACAGCATGTTTACTAAGACTCCATCTCCCTCTGCATAATCTGCCAGTCTTCCACTTTCTTGTGTGGTGTTAATTTCCCTGCTCATCAACTGAGCTGTCTGCATGATGTCACAGCCCACCACAACAGCAACAAACACTCGCTGTCACATGGTTCCATTACAACTTGTGTTGTGTCCATCTGACTTGAACTCACAGATGTACTTCTTTTACTTGCAAGTACAATTAATTACTGCTCTGATTGATTCGTATTCTTTTTTTATTCACAGTTTCTGTTGCTTGCTGTTCCGATACCTCTGCTGCGCTGGGTTCTTCCGAAACTATTCTTCTCTTATTTCAGAAGTTCTTCTCCTCCTCCACAAGAAGCTTCAGCAAGAGCTCTCTTTTGTGCAAATAGACTTCTTTGAGCTCCCAGCCCTCCACTACTATTGGTTTCATTACTAAACAGGTCTCCAAGGCTGCCTTCACTGGGTCCTCTGCTATTGTTTTTATTCTAACCTTCTATGCAGTCTCCTGACTGCATCCCATGTCTCCTGTACTCTCCATGCTAAGGCATACTGTGCAAGAGCAGGGGACATTTATTGAAATAAAGCAACAATTACAAATCATCAAGAAATAACATAAATACCACATACAATTTAAATTGTACACAGAAAAAAATCAGAAGAAAAACATTAAAATACTGAACCAGTTTGCAATAACATCAAAAACATACCGCATGTAACAGAAACAAAAAGAAAGAAAAAAGCCCTTACCTCGGAAAATCCAGGACACATTCTTCCACAAACTATGCATCTTATCTCCTGAATATTTCTTCTCTTCTACAGAATAAGTATATTGCATAGAACCTAGCACCATATTTAGTAGCTGATAATCAGACACTTCTTTTTGTTGTAAAATTAACTGACATCTCACTTGCCAAATATAGAATTTGCAAGCCACAAATCATAAATGTAAGGAGCTATCATTTAAAGTCTTTCCATTCTGATCCATAGCTCCCCAATACCACTGATTTATATGATAAGGTTTTTGAAAGCTGCTACCTTTGAAACTTCAGCTACTCTAGTCCAAATCTAACAATAAAGGGGGTAGACTAAAAAAAATGCTCTTGTGTTACGTATTGGGGTTCCCATAATTTTCTAGGACAATACCATTCTTCAGTAGCTTTATGTTTATTATTGTTTTTCACATTGAGTTTTCCATGGGCAGTGAGCCATAACACATCCCACATTCTAGTAGGGATGTGTTTGTCATTAAGCAAGCTCGCAATAATAGAAACATAGAAACATAGAAACATAGATTTTGACGGCAGATTAAGGACCGCTTGGCCTACCCAGTCTGCCCATTTCCCTACCTAATGGATAAGCTGCAGATCCTAGTTAACCAGCAGCCTACTTCTTCCTACCTTCACCCCCTAGAATTGCCTCATGACTGTCCCATGCATGCTTGAATTCCACCACTGTTTTTGACTCCACAACCTCCTCAGGAAGGCCGTTCCATGCATCCACAACCCTCTCTGTGAAAAAATACTTCCTTAAGTTACCTCTGAGCCACCCCCCTTCTATCTTCAAATTGTGCCCCCTTGTTCTTGCACATCTCTTTTTTGAAAGATGCTATCCTCTTGGACTTTGTTGATTCCCTTGAGATACTTGAACGTTTCTATCATGTCCCCCCTCTCCCTCCTTTCCTCGAGGCTATACATGTTTAGCTCCTTAAGTCTCTCTTCATATGTCTTCCGGTGCAGACCCTACACCATTTTAGTTGCCCTACTCTGGACAGCTTCCATCCTGTCTATGTCTTTGCTGAGATTGGGTCTCCAGAACTGCACGCAGTACTCCAGATGGGGTCTCACCAACTGTCTGTACAGAGGGATAATAACTTCCTGTTTTCTACTGGTGATGCCTCTCCCTATGCATCCCAGTATCCCCCCAGCCCTCCTTGCTGCCCTCTCACATTGCTTGCCCACCTTTAGGTCATCTGATATGACTACCCCCAGGTCCCTTTCCATTTTTGTTGTTGTTAGTATCTCACCCCCCATTGTGTACTCTTCCCCTGGGTTTTGTTTCCCAGGTGCATTACCTTGCACTTCTTAGCATTGAATCTAAGCTGCCATACATTTGACCATTCCTCTAACCTTGTCAAGTCCCTTCTCATCCTTTCCACCCCACCTTGTGCATCAACTCTGTTGCAGATCTTTGTGTCATCTGCAAAGAGACATACTTTTCCTTCCAGTCCCTCTGCAATGTCATAAACATAAAGACATTGAAGAGGACGATCTAATACTGAACCTCGGTACCCCACTAGTAACCCCATTTCTTCAGAGGACTCCATTTATTATTAGTATCTGTGTCCTATTCTCCAGCCATCTTTACCCAGGCTGTCATCTTGGGACCCACTCCCAGGCTGGCTAACTTGTATATTAATCTTTTGTGTGGGACTGTGTCAAATGCCTTGCTAAAGTCTAGGTAGGCCATGTCCACAGTCCCTCCCTGATCTACTACTTTGGTCACCCAGTCAAAGAAATCTATCAGATTTGTCTGGCATGACCTTCCCACTGTGAATCCATGCTGCCTTGGGGTCCTGTGCCCCTCTGGCCTCTAGATACTCAACAATTCTTTCCTTCAGAAGTGATTCCTCATTTTCCCTACCACTGAGGTTAAACTAACAGGTCTGTAGTTTCCTGCTTCTGCCTTGCTCCCACTTTTGTGAAGGGGAATCACATCTGCCCTCCTCCAGTCCTCGGGTACCACCCCATCCTCCCATGATTTGTTAAAGAGGATAGTTAGTGGTGTCACTAGTTCTACCCTTAGTTCTTTTAGAATTCTGGGATGAATCCATCAGGCCCCATTGCTTTGTCCACCTTCAGTTTTAGAGTTCTTTCAGAACCCTTTCTTCTGTAAATGGGCTGGTATCAACTTCTGTATCCAGAGTGTTTCTGCTGTTTGTTTTAAGTACTTCCCTCTTCCTTTGTAAATACTGAGCAAAATATTTGTTTAGTATCTCTGCCTTTTCACAGTCACCCTCTGCCCACCCTCCTCCCTTTATTAAGCCTCACTAACCCTCCTTGGTCTTTCTTGCTCCCTGATGTACCTATAAAAGGTTTTATCCCCTTCTTAACTGAGTTGGCTATCTTTCCTCGGTTTGGGCCTTTGCTGTTCTGACTGCCTTCCCAGCATCCTTTTGCTTTAACTGATACAGTTCTCTGTCCTGCTCCTTCTGTGATTCCTTGTACTTCCTGAATACTTTCTTTTCTCTTGAACCTTCCTGCCACTTCCTTTGAGAACCACAGTGGTTTCTTACATCGTTTTGTTTTGTTTATTTGCTTCACACAAGGCTCGTTACCTCTGTGATGGCAGTTCTTATTATTCCCATTGTTCTTCCACCCTCCTTCCTGCCCATTTGCTAGTGCATTCCTTAGGCACTCACCCATTTTGGCAAAGTCAGCCTCCTAAAGTCCAGTACTTTTGCCTTTGTATGGCTTGACTCTATTGCTGTGTTTATTGTGAACCATACTGTTCGATGGTCGCTAGTTCCCAGATGGCTACCCACTTCTACATCTGTGATCCTCTCTTCATCTACATTTGAGAGAACCAGGTCTAAGATTGCTCCCTCTCGAGTGGGCTCCAATACTAGTTGTCTAAGGCATGCCCCTGTAGGGCATCTAGAATAACCCCACTCTTCGAAGTGGCTGCTGCAACTGCACTCCAGTTAACATCTGGCATATTCAGATCACCCATCTGCAATATCTCCCCTTTTTCTGCCATTCTAAGTATTCTTTCTATCATTTCCTTGTCCATTTCCTCCCCTTGAGAAGGGGGTCTGTATACAACCCCTATGCGGATTGTCGTGCCATTGCCGGTCTCCAAATTTATCCACAGAGCTTCTCCTCCTCCCTGTTTTCCCTTTTTTCTGTTGCTTTGATTCCTTCCCTTATGTAAAGAGCTACTGCTCCTCCTCTTTTACCCTCCCTGTCCCTCCTGTAGATAGTGTATCCTGGTATGTTTACATCCCAGTCATGGTTTTGTGTGTACCATGTTTCTGTGACTGCCACGATATCCAGATGTTCCTCCTCCATCAAGGCCACTAATTCAGGAAGCTTGTTACTCAGACTATGGGCATTGGTACTCATTGCTCTCCATTTTTTTTATGGCTTTACCTTCTTTTTCAGCATCCCCTACTGACCTTTCTACCTCGGTCTTTTTCTCATTTAGTACCCTGTTTTGTAGGGAGAGGCTGGGATTTTCCTGATGCTTATCAGTGCCTCCCCTCTTGACTAGTTTAAAAGCTTGTCAATGAAGCATTTAAACCGATTGCTCAAAAGACTTGTTCCCTTCCTGGAGAGATGCAGACCATCCTGCCAGTATAGGCTGGTGTCCCTCCAGGTGGAACCCCAGTCCCCAATGAAGCCAAATGTCAGAACTGATTCCCATATAGAACTAAGGGTAGTAAGGGTCCACAGGACATATCCTACCTAAAAGGGAGTAATATAAATGTTTCTTTGTTGCTGACTTAATCTGGTGTGGGGAGCTATCTCATTTTTATGGCTGTGGGTGGAGCCTACAGCCATTTTGCTATCTGTAGCTTGAAAATGGAGTGTCATGGAACACATTTTTTGAACTTTTCAATGTATCCTTCCACATCTACAAATCACTATGACAACTAAAATAAAATAATCCCTTCTTTCTGTTTAGAATGTTGGAGACATAACTCCAAGCTGCTTATCTGATGGCCATTAGGAAACTGAAACAGCTTGTTAAATATTGGTTGCCTATCAAACTGGAGATTTGTTTACCCACTTTGAAATGCAACAGCTTGCACATTTAGATGATTTGCATTTAAACATTTTTTTGGTACTAACTTCAGTTGGGAATGAATATCTTTCAAGAAAGATTCATACCTCTTAACTGTTACCCTTTTCCAGCAAATTTTGTAAAGAGTTACACTGTTTTTAACCTCTCAAGACCTATCTGATGAAATGACAGGTCTTCAGTGAACTACCCAGACTAAATACATACATTTATTTTTGACAGAAAGGGCTACATCCTGCTTCCCAAACATAACAGATAAGAGCTACTGAGATCTCTTATAGTGTATGTGTGTATGTGTTTGGGTGAGGGGTAGAGAAACAGTCAAACTCTGACAAGGGAGACTTCATCTAATGAATTAACTGCTGACAAATCATGAGTGATACAAAAGCAAAGGTTTTGATACCTTTTATTGGACCAACATAGATGTAATAAAAATAACTTAATCATTTATAAAATTCCTGATCAAACAACTGTAAACAGAAGACTGTTTTTTTGCATTTTACGATATTATATACTGGGGCCTGGATATTCAAACTGCGCCAGGCTGTGGCGCAAGCCTGGGCACAGCACAACCTGGCTGCGCAGGGGTGTTGACTGGGTGATATTCAACGGAGCTGCGCCATGGCACAGTATCGTTGAATATCACACCATGGCCACCCGCAGTGTGCATGGCACAGTGGCACTGCACCAGCACAAGTGGCCAGAGTGGAGCAGGGGGATGTGTTAGTGCAAGTTCCGTTGCGCTATGAGTAGCAACCGCGATATTCAAAAGTGCACATGCAAATGGGGCCATAATGTATGCAAGGCACAAATGGGGCCATTTGCATGTCATTATGGCTCCATTTGCATGCAGGTGCACCAATCCCCGGCGACTTGCACCTGGCGCCCTGCCAGGCAGCAGCTGTCGGGGACTGACGCCCCCTGCACAGTGCAGCAATGTGCCCACAGCCCAATCACGGGCATTTGTAAAATAAAATCACGTCCTATATCCCTGGTGGTCCAGTGGACCGCTGTCAGCCCATCCTATATCCCTGGTGCTCCAGTGGACCGCTGTCAGACCGATCACAGGCTTAAGTATGAATAAAATAAAGTCCTATATCTCTGGTGGTCCAGTGGACTGCTGTCAGCCCGATCGAGGGCTTAAGTATGAATTAAATAAAGTCCTATATCCCTGGCGGTCCAGTGGACCACTGTCAGCCCGATCGCCGGCTTAAGTATGAATAAAATAAATTCCTATATCCCTGGTGGTCCAGTGGACTGCTGTCAGCCTGATCGCGGGCTTAAGTATAAATAAATTAAAGTCAAATATCTCTGGTGGTCCAGTGGACCACTCGCAGCCCTATCATGGGCAATTGTATTAAAAACAAATGACGTCCAATATTCCTGGTGGTCCAGCGGTACCCCCTTCCCCACCCGCCCACTGAGCCCCATCACAAATCTGGAATGTGTAGTATGGTATGGGCTGCACACCCATTGGCTCACACTGTGGACCAATGGGCATACAGCCCTACGTGTCAGTCGGTGAGCAGTGGGGCGGCAGGCTGGTGGGTGCTGCCGCTCACCGCTGACGGAGGGCAGTGGGCGGTGGGGCTCAGTGGGCAGGTGGGGGTACTGCTGGACCGCAAGATAATGAGCGTCGACTATTTAACTCTAAATATGATTGGCGCAGCATTCAGACCACCATGGATGACTGACTTTTATTACTCTTAAGCCATGATAAAACGACTTGGCCGATCACTGGATCCTGAAAATATAAGACTTTATTTATTCATACTGCTTTCCCTTGACTCCGTCTGACTAACAGTCCACTGGACCACCAGGGATATAGAGACACTATTTTATTTTACAAATGCCTGCAATCAGGCTGACAGCAGTCCACTGGACCACCAGGGATATAGGACGCTATTTTATTTTACAAATGCCTGCGATCGGGCTGACAGCGGTCCACTGGACCACCAGGGATATAGGACGCTATTTTATTTTACAAATGCCCATGATCAGGCTACAAGCAGTCCACTCGACCACCAGGGATTTTGGAGGATCATTTTTCTACGTATGCCCACGATCGGGCATGGGGGGGCGCAGCCAGGTGCAGCCGTAGCTCGGGTGGCCACCCACAGGTGGCAGCTGCCGTGTTGCACCCTGCAATATGGCGGCACTCCCGGGTGGTCAGCCATTGTTCCTCTTTTTGGTTCACCTGTGTGTGGCGAAAGTAGGGGTTGTGCATGCATGGACTCAGCACATCCCAGGCTGAATATCAGGATGTGCAGAGTATGCATGGGCACGCCCCCACTACCTGCGCCGCATACATTACTGATGTGCTCCAGCACATCGAGATTTGTGCCAGGCACAATCCACATTTGCATATCGCACCGGGGCGCATCAGTGGGTTGCGCATGGCGCAACATCTGTGCCTGAGTGTGTATTTACTGAGTTATTGGATCATGGCCTTGATAAAATAATAACATTTACTTAACTCATTCAAGATTCCATCAGGTGGACAGAAAAAAGTCTAAACTAACAACTATAAGATGCAAAAATAGCATTTGTGAGTGTGCATGTGTAGATATATATATATATATGTGTATAAATATATATGTTTCTATTTGCAATAAATTTGTTTACAGGCATTACTAGTATCTTTTGAAATATTGTCTGACTTGTGATTACTAATTTTGAGTACAGTCCATGAAATAATGATCTTGATATTTGTTATTTCGTATAGTCCCCCATTATGCCTTATGCATAGCATATACATCCAAATCATTCCAATGCCATTGTGGCATATAATATTACTACTGAGCAGTGAATCAGAGCTCTTTTCCTAATGAAAGATTGCTGAGATAATAAATAAAGAACAAAGTCATAAATAAGGAACCAGTGGCTTATGGAAAAATCTACAGGGATTTATACAGGGATTTGATTCTTCCTTTGTGGGGAAAACACGGGGAAAATGAGGGTTTCTTACAGAGTAATGGTTATTTAGATCTGGGAGCATTGAATATTTCTTATCCTATATTTTGTATCCTGGAGAGGGCAGAGGAGATACTACATCTCATTGTCACAGGGAAGTTCACTTACATATTTTTGCACTGTATTTACTCAGGCTGTCCCAGATTGGATGCAATATCTTGTTTTCAGTGGGGTCATGATTTTACCATTTTTATAATGTATTTATTCAGGCTACCTAGTCTAGGGCCTCCGTATTCAATGGAGATACGCAGTGCATCCCAGTGGAAAAGGGAGATGTGCCACACAACTCCAACAATGCTCAACAGTGCGATATTCAAACATGCGGGATGTGCAGGCCACAAGGGAATGGGGCCAGGGCACACACAAATGGTATGCCATTCAAGTCGAGGGGGCATTCCCATACATATCCTGTGCTGCAGCATATTCAGTTGGAATGTGCCCCACACAGTCCAGAGCAGTGTGATCCACAGTTAGGCCATGAATAGCTGGCCTAATCCATCCAGCCACCCACAGGCAGGCTGCAGATGTGCACCCAGGTGCACAGCAGTCTGGCAGCCCTGCTGGACTAGAGTTACCCCCTTTCCATCCCCAATCTAGCCAGCTCCATCTCTGAAGAGCTCCATAGTGTAGGGCCCCCTGATCCAATTGCACCAGAGGAAACCATGGTCCATATCCATAGCATAGTGGACCCCCACCCATTGCCCATGTATGCAGACACCCTCACTCCCCCCAAACCCAACCTGTTGCAAAAACTGGCACTGCCCTCCACACCCTGCCTTGGCCAGCTATTGACTGCACTGAATGCAAGCTGGGGACCTGCACTCTGGAATGACCCAACTGGCTGTACCATGCATTGGGGCACCATGCCAGCTGCAGATCCACCAGTGTATGCAGCTGTGTGTACATCCCTGGCAAACTGAAGAGGGAATTTAGATACCTCCAATGCATGCCTTGCCAAAACTGTATCTTCCTGCTGTCATACACCTCTGCAAGTCCACACTCTCCCCTGTTTCACTGTCTAACATGCCACCCTCTGGACTGCTGACGTATCCCAGGTGCCATGGGGTGCGGTATCCTGTAATGCCATTTGCAGTGTATGCTTCAGGCTATAGATAGTTCACCCACAGTTCCCCAATTGTACAAATGAATGGGAGGTCATCTGTAACATGCTTGTTCTGGGACCTGTTTGAATGGGTACAGCATTGGCCATCACCCACACTGAGCAGTGCAATGGCACTGGGATGATGGATCTGCATGCCAGTGCCTGAGGAGTATGGCCACTGGGCGTTATCACCCACACACATCTCATGCCTACATATAACACATTCCAGCATCCTATTGCAAGTGCTCTGCTACCCACCGATAGAGTAGTATGATCCCATTACAGAGTCAGTCATTGCAATGGGATGGGCAGGGGGGTCAGGTAGGGGTGTGTGTGTGCATCGTTGAGGGGGAGTGGGGGCCACTACACTATGGACATGGACTGTAGGTGTATTCAGGTGCAGTTAGAGATGGCATTGGGGTGCCTACAATATGGAACCGATAGAGCCTGGACTCTGGAATGATCAGGGCTGCTGGAATGGGTGTGGGATGCCACTATACCACCAGAGACTTCAGGGCCTGTCCCACATGGTGGCAGCAATCGGGGCTTGGGGGCAAGAACTGCTCCGGCTCATTCATCCCTATGCCAATATGCAAATTTGCTAGTAATGAGCATGCATAAGGCCCCTTTGCAACCTACACGCTCAATTAGTTAATTTGCATTCCTGGGCTAAATATCACCCATGGGGGCTGTGGTGCATACCGGTGTGTGTCACGCATTCCCCCTGGAAGATATTCAGTTGGGGTCACCCTGGATGCACCTGACTTGGCAGCCACCTGCACTGCGACTCTTGTCCAGGGTTCCATTTTCAACAGCAACGATGAATCCTGCCAGGATGAAGTGCAGTGTCGCAGGTTTACTGCATGACAGAAAGGATTAACTCCTTTTGAAACTGCATTGTTTGCTGCAGTATCTCTACTGCAGAATTCTGCAGTGCTGTGTTTTGTCCTGGTGGGCTTCACTGTATGCACACCCTGTACTGGTGGTGCATTCTCTTTGAATATTGTATCAGTGCCAACTGGCTCACCCTCTTTGTGCAACACATCTTTATGCTCTTGCATCGATCTGGCGCTTAATATATTCCCCCAGATGTAAAATATTGTTTTTAGTGCATTCTGATTTTACACAATGGAGCATAATATTGTGTAGATATAGAGCCCCACTGAAAATAAGATGCCATTTATTCTGTGAACTATCCAGGCTAACTATACAGCAATCAGCAGGCATATTCCTGGAAAACACATTGTAAAAATGTGTAAAAGGAAGACCACATTGAAACTGCCTCTCCACAGATCTGCATTGTGCAATTCATTAGAAATAATGGGTAAAAGCATCCCAAAAGCTCTTCACAGCCATATCGACTCTGACCAAAGGCTGTTTAATTTTTGCAAGGTCGTCTTGTATGTAGGGAGCCACTAGCTATCCCACCACCTCTCTCCTTATTTGCATTAGTTTTACTTTCTCCCAAGAGTTTCTAATGGTTGGAAACCATTCATTTGCCCAAGATGTCCTTAACTGCTTAACATTATGCAAAAGGTGGCGTATAATATTGATAAAAAAAAATACTATAAAAGAACACTAAAGGATTAACCATATTAATACCTCCTTCTTTAACTGCCAAATATGCTACATTTCTTTTTATAGGATTTAACTGAGTCCCTATATTAGTTGAAAAAATATACTATATAACTTTGTTTTGTAAGCCATGGGGGGAGAGGCAACATAACTAAGGTAAAGAAAAAATAGGTAGTAAAAAAGGTTTGCACATACTTATACATACTGTACTTTCTTTTTATTTGAAATCTGCCACTTTTTCCATCTGTTCACTTCGTGCTGCCCAGCATTCATTTACTTTAGGGGACAGTCTGAGGATTCAAGTGCACCGGGGAGAAATATGGTCGCATGTGCGAATGGTACATCACTGGGTTGTCAATTTCAACACAGAAGAAATTGGAAGGAATGACATTTAAATGTATTTATTTAATTTCGTAGAGTAAGGAACGATGAAAATAATTTTACACTGCAGACCTGGGGGGTGTTGTGGGTGGAGTACCCCACGGAAGGAACGGCATTTCAATGTTTTTATTTTTCATAGCATTAATATTTCATAATTTCAAAGCGTAAGGAACGCTGAAAACAATTTTACACTGCAGGTGTGGTAATTGTGATAAAGTGATATTGTATGTTTTTCCTATTGTTCATGCCATCAATCCATTAAATAGCCGGGGGGTGTATTCATTCATTCATTTAGTGTATCAGTGCTCGTGACGTCAGTGGTGAGCCACAATACCGTAATCTGCTGAATTGGGAATCAGGGGCATTGTGTGTCCACTAACCTAATACAATGCCTGCTGCCATTCTGTTAACTTCAAATTCCAATTATACGTGGCCATATCAAATTTTCCATACCAAGTCCCTAAAATTTTAATTGAGACAGGGGCCAATGAAATCCCAGCTACTGAGATGTATGGTGTCTCTTTTTTAATGCTAGTCCATAACTTTTATTCATTTTTATGTTTGCTTGCACGCATGTGCAAGAAACATAGTGCCATCATCGAAGATTTCGGAGGTGTGTCACCTCCTCCTCCAATTCAGGCAGTGTGTTGGCAGGCGCGGCCCCTGTAAGCCAATGCATTTTGGAGCTGTCTATGACACACTCCAAAATGCAGTGGCATGATTGAAAGAGACGCTACACTTGGTGAGCAGCGATAAGAAGCTGCTCACGCAGCGCAGCTCCCCCCAGCCGCAGGTATGCAGCACCCCCACAGATGTATAGCCGACAGGGTGCCCAATCCCCGCCGGCTGAGCTGCATCTGTTTCTCCCCAGTAGTTGATGCCACGCTGAAAGCCCACCCCAGCATGGCAATCAGTCATTTTGCTTGATGGGGTGCCCAATCCCGTCGGCTGAGTCAGAGTCCTTGTGCCGCTGGGAGCACCCCAGCGTGGCAAATGATGTCTCGATTTTTTTTTTTTTGCCGACGGGGTGCTCAATCCCGTCGGCCGAACGCCCCAAAGTCCTTGTGCCCGCTGGGAGCCCACCCCAGCATGGCAAACGGTCCCACGACGTCTTTTTTTTTCCTGTAAGAAAAAAAGCGATCCAGCGGTCGTCTCCGACCCCCTCCACAACCCGCGCACCCACCCTTCGCGCATTACACTCCCACACCCCCACCCATACTTACCTCCGGACTCGGCGCGACGATCTTCGGTGGACCGGGGAACACGTCTGCACTCTTCAAAGCCGACCGCGAACTGAGGAAATGCCGGTAAGCTGTATAATGGGCTACATAGGGGGTTTCAACTTTATTGCATATCTCAGGCATTTTGGGATTTTTGCACCAAATTTTCAACATGGGGTTTTTGGGACCCCTTCTCATGAATGATGTCACTGTCATGGCGTTATTCGGGCCTGAAGGGTGATTTCATGCAGTGACTGTGCAGTGACTGCGAAATCACCCTTCAGGCCCAAATACCACCATGACAGTGGACATCATTCACGAGGAAGGGGTCCAAACCCATGTTGAAAATTTCGTCAAAAATGACTGTTTAACAAGCGTGCGTTGCGCAGTTCCTACGCAGGCTCGTAAGTTCGCGAAATTTCAATATTTTCACTCCAGATTTTCAACATTGCCATTTCACCACACCTTCTTATGAGTAGTACAGCTGTCATTTTTCACATCTCACCCAAAATGTGTTTCCGCCCATGTAGTGCAGAATGGCGCAGTCAGTGTGCGAAATCAATGTACGGGACAAATTAAGAAAATCACAGTGACACTGTTCATGAGCAGAGGTCTTGAAATGGCTATGTTGAAAATTTGGTGAAAAAATTCCTAAAAATGACTGTTTTACGAGCGTGCTTTGCGCAGTTCCTACGCACGCTCATAGGTTTGCGAATTTTCAATATTTCCACTCCAGATTTTCAACATTGCCATTTTTCCACACCTTCTTATGAGTAGTACAGCTGTCATTTTTCAATCTCACCCAAAATGTGTTTCCGCCCATGTAGCGCACAATGGCGCAGTCGTTGTCTTGGGACTCAGTGTATGGGACACATTAAGAAAATCACAGTGTCACTGTTCATGAGCAGAGATCTTAAAATGGCAATGTTGAGAAAATTGATGAAAATCCTAAAAATGACTGTTTCACAGTGTCGTTGCACAGTTCCACACAGCACTTGTAGGTTTGCAAATTTTCAATATTTCCACTCCAGATTTCCAACATTGCCATTTTTCCACACCTCCTTATGAGCAGTACAGCTGTCATTTTCACATCCTGCCCAAAGCGTGTTTCCTCCCATATGGCGCACAATGGCGAGTCGGTGTGCAAACTCAATGTATGGGACACATTAACAAAACCACAGTGACACTGTTCATGAGCAGAGGTCTTAAAATGGCTATGTTGAAAATTTGGTGAAAAAATTCCAAAATGACTTTTGACGTGCGTTGCACAGTTCCTATGCATGCTCGTAAGTTTGCAAATTAATATTTTCACTCTAGATTTTCAACATGTCCATTTTATTAAACTTCCTTATGAACAGTACAGCTGCAATTTTTCATATGTCACCCAAAATGTGTTATCGCATATGCGCACAATGGTGCTGTTGGTGTGCGAAAGCAATGTTTAGGACAGATTAAGAAAATCACAGTTACACTGTTCATGAACTGAGGTCTTAAAATGGCTATGTTGAAAATTTGGTGACAAAAGTCCAGAAAATGACTGTGTTACGAGTGAGCATTGTGCAGTTTCCACGCATCCTCGTTAGTTCATGACT
The DNA here is from genome assembly GCA_016271365.2 of Neoceratodus forsteri. Taxonomy (NCBI): domain Eukaryota; kingdom Metazoa; phylum Chordata; order Ceratodontiformes; family Ceratodontidae; genus Neoceratodus; species Neoceratodus forsteri. The sequence continues at coordinate 1,161,876,384 of CM057455.1, read as the reverse complement.
TTGTAATATTTTCAGTCCAGATTTTCACTAGTGGCAATTTTCGACACTTCCTTATGAACAGTACAGCTGCCATTTTTCACAACATGGTCGAAGTGTGTTTTCACACTTTCAGTGCAGAGATGCGTGGTCGCTGTGGGAAATCATTGTTCGGCACAGATAAAGAAAATCACAGTGACACTGTTCATGATCGGAGGCACCAAAATGCCTGAGTTGACAATCTGCTATAAAATCCCCAACCTAATTATATAATGGGTGTGCGTTGCACAGTTTCTATGTACGCTCGTGACTTCACCATTTTTTTAAATATTTTTACTACACATTTGCAACATAGCCATTTTACACCTCCCCATGAAAGAGTACAGCTGTCATTTTTACATCCTGTTGGAATATTTTGCACCTGTGGTTCTAAATGCCGTAGTCACTGTGCATAAGCAGCTTCGCTACCAAACTGATATTCCCCTGTTCATGAGGTGGGGTCACAAAACAAACATGTTGAAAATTTGGAGTTAACATGCCAACGAATGCCTGAGGTATTAGGCTTTTCAACTAAATCGCCCAACCCTATAGAGAATGACAGGAATCAGGGGTGTGACTTGGGATTCTTGCCTGTGATGCTCATACCATTCCACCCTGCAGTCACTGAGAGGCATCGAGGTATGCCTTGGACTCTTGACCCCAAACTTTACCAATTCTCCTATATCGCACCCATCTCACCGTATTTCCTAATGAAATGGGGTGCGCATAAGGGCCAAAGACCCCAAGGAACACGTGACACTTGTCAGTCTCTGCAGAGTGGGGTGTGGTGAAATGGCATGGCCGTTATGCCTGACGACCCAAACGCACACCCCAATGCCTGTCACTCTCTGCAGGGTGGTGGTGGGGTTGGCTTCAGTTCAATACTTCACTGCCATTCCTATTACGCAGCTCTGTAACTTCTACACTACCACTGCCAATGCCAGCAAGCAAACATTCGGCATTGACAAATGCTTGTTAGGGCTGCAGTGGAGCTCTGCAGTCCTTTTGCTTTTAGAAAAAGTACTCAGCATTCTTAGCATTTTTTCCTATCGAACAACATTTTTTAGAGTTGCATCACAGTTCTCTATGCAGTCTGTGAAACACTTCACTGTGTCAATGCAGTCTTCTCATAGGCACTATTTTTTGTTATGTGGGGGGGCAGTGTAGTTTGATATTACACTGACTTACATTATTAAGATTCCTGACTTCCTTTCATGTAGATATCTACATCAGTTGGGAGGGTGGGGCTTGGGCTGCTTTAGTGTGACATTACTCACCTTACAGACATTCCTAGTTGTCTTATATCTTTGATGTGTGTGTGTGTGTGTGTGTGTGTGTGTGTTTGTGTGTGTAATGATAACCATCTGATTTCAGTTCGGAAGGGTGGAGAAGTCTGGTCTCATGTGTAGCAGTTTGGTCTTGGGTGCAGAGGTTAGCCAACTGGAATTCCTTTGTTCTGGCTTTAATGACTGAGGCTGTTTTCAGACATGCACACTACTCTCTCCAGCACAACTCACTCAGATTTGGATAAAAGGCCCTGCAACATATGCCTAGCTTTTTCCCTTCTACTCTGTTGTGGGAGAGTTCCTGGAGATCATCCATCAAATGGCTGCCTTGTGGCCCAAGTAGAGAGGTATCAACAGCCACCTGCCTGCTGCTTCAGCATGCTTAGCTCTACAAACAAGTAGAAGTCCCCCCCTTCCCCTGACTGATTCCAGCCTGCTGTTGAGTTCTGACTCTAGGTGTTTCTTTATTTAAGCAGGTAAGTTATAATTTAATTTTGTTTTATTTTTATTCTCCCAATTTTGGTCTCTAATTGTTTCTAAATTCTACAAACTGTACACTGTAGGGTAGGATAATTACTGTGGGTCTGGAATGGATTTACTAACTTTAGTGATAGAATACTTACATTTTTGTTAGAAAAAAACACTTGAAACAGTAAGGGTCATCTTGTTTAATTGTATTAGGTATTAGGCTAGGCAGACAACAGAACATGGGGTGCTTGAGAGACTAGGGCATTGGTGGAGAACTACATAACAGCGTAAAAGTAGCATAGCCTTGCATAGAGGTGCGCTATGCTAGTGACAATACATAAGGTTCATTGATATGGGTTTAATATTCTTTTCTTGATATGGGTTTAGTATTCTTTTTAATTAATATGTTTCAGTTGAGGGCTCTGTCCCCACACCCCTGTGTTTTTTGTTTAACATGGAGGTGTGGGTGGCGGGTAAAGCACCCCAACTCAAATAAATTGATTAAAATAAACCCCACATGATCATACCAACTAGCCACACGTAGTGTAACTAGCTAGCATACTAGCTACACTGCTCCATGATCCTCCACTATCACCAAGACTAGTGCTATGTTTATTGGTTTATTCTAAAATAAATGACCAAGTAACTGTTATAAATCTAATAAGTGTACCATGGTGGGTTGGTTTTGACCATGGAAAATGAGTGAGCCTGGTAAAAGATAGTGTATTTTGTTAATAAAAATGCTGAAAAAGAAAAGAAAAACATTCTGTTAATGTTCAGTAGCATTTTGTCCACTGTTTTATTTGGAATAAACCCATACTAAAGCTGCAGAACATGTTATGGTAAAATGTAACCTGTACCTTTTTATTAGATAATCCTTTTATCTCCTGTTGTGCACAGTGGCCTTGTTTTTCCATGCCTAGTCTTCTTTAACCTTTACCACTTTAATTTTACATCTGAAACAATAAAAAGTACTGCTCTTTTAATATGGATTGGGCCAGAGTTTTAGTTACTAGTCCATGTTGTTTCTTCTTACCTGTTGTTCCATAAGGTCAGGTAGCACTGTCCACTGCATGCAGCTTCATATTTTAGTCACAAGAAAAGTTATGTAATGCTGGGCCAAAGTCTTTGACTGCTAACATCGTCTGAGCCATACTGTATTAAAAGGAGTGCTGTACTCATTTTATTATTTCAGATCTAAAATATGTACTAAGCATCAACATAGCGGAATGGGTATCATACAAGCCAGGAGAAGCGGGAAATCTAAAATGGAATAAAAAAGTACTGATCGAAGCTTTTGACCACTGCCTTAAATAGTGTCCATGTTCTTAATGCACTATCTGCCTCTGAGAATTTTTCTGCATCCTGTATCTAACAACCAGACCTGTTGCTCTATTTGCACTTAGATCTCCCTGCGGCGTTCTTCTCGGGGGATGGTTAGGCAGCTTGGAGAGGAGCAAAATCCCCTGTGGAGGCCTAGATGAACTCTAGGAAGTTAACTGCTCAGAATGGCTTGAAACCTTTTTTTGGATCTACAGCCCAGAAGATTGTTCCTGGACACACGGTCAGACTATCCCTCATTTTGTTCTTTTGCCTGGTGAACAGTGAGAGTGTCTTGTTTTGTTGTAAACAGCTTAAAAACTGATTTGCTGTACCCTGAACCAAAGTGAGAGATAGGTTTGGGGAAGGATTTTCTTTCATTTCTCTGGTGAGGTGAGAGCTCCCAGAGGTTGTAAATCACTTGTTGGAGAGAACTGTGGCTATCTCTTTTCAATTAACTCACTGTTTTTACCTGCTTTGTTTATTTGATATTTTATGTTTATTTATTGTATTGTGGAGTTTGTGAATTGTGTGGTGTATGATTGGAAAGTTGAGTGGTTGGGTGTATAAGTGTGGTGTGGATTAGTGGTGTTGGTGTGGTAATTTATTTTGGGTGCTCGTTGAGTGTGTGAAGATGTGCTGGGAAGGTGCTGGGATGGTCAGGCATTATTCCCCCTTCAGGCTTAAAGACCTCCACCCTTTTAGGTGTCCCCCACTATCCCCGAAGGTATATAGATGGTGTCAGGCTCTGGGGATTGTGAGGAGGAGAAAGGCGGGGGTAGGGCCTTTTGGATGAATGGAAAGGAGTGGGCGGATTGAGACAGTGGCGACAAGAAGATGCCCTGGGGTGAAATGGGTTTAGGAGAGGGGTCCTCCCTGCTTGATTCCCATACCCAAGGGTTTTGCTTGTAGCAGGCAGGCAGCTTAGTCATCACCGGTGACTCATCCTACTCGGACGGTATTATGTAACGCCAGGTCCATTAAAAACAAGACTGCAAAAATAGCTGATCTTGTTGGGTCATAGGACCTGGCATGCATCACTAAGACCTGGCTGGATGACAATTCTGACCCTGTTTTGCTTCAGCTATACCAGCCGGGTACTCAGTAATACACCGTCCAAGGTTGGATCATGGGGCGGGGGAGTGGCCACCTGTTTTAGATCGGAACTGAACCTGGTGGAGGTTCCAGTGGAGACCATCAACTCCTTTGAATGTATCATGGGTGAGGGTGTGGGGTGAAGGATTCTTCTCATCTACCATCCACAAGGTGATGGGAATCTTTTCCTGTGGGAAATTGTGGACTTCTTTGTCGACCTGACATTGGGATCCTCCAGATGGCAGATCCTGGGGGATTTCAATTCCTGGGTCAACAACAAACTCTCGTAGTTTGGTCAGGACTTCCTCCAGTTGATGAATTCTCTGGGCTTCATACAGGTTATTTCCTCCTCGACCCATATAGATGGTCATTCATTGGACTTGGTGTTTCTACGTGGGATGGAGATATCCGACTTGATGGTGGAACCAGTCGGGTGAACTGACCATCACACCATTGGGTTCAGTTTTCTGTCCCCCCTAGTAGACCGGTCCCTACGGAGATGGTCCGGTACCACCCTTTGAGGGGTGTTTCTCTGGAGGGTCTGATGGCAGTACTGGACCTATCAGGTCTAATGAATGAATGCATGGATCCTGGGGACCTGGTACTTGCCTATAACAAGGCAGTGGTAGGGGCCCTGGATTCCATTGCTTCTGTTCATATTCACCCCCTCACTCTTCGCCCCAGGTCTCCTTGGTTTGATGAGACCTTGAGGGAGTTGAGGAAAGTGGGACAAAAACTTGAGAGATGTTGGCGGATGTCGGGCCTGGAGTGTGATAGGCTTAGTTTGATGGACCATTATCGGGTCTATCAATCAGTAATTACCCATAAGAAGGCAGAATTCCTGTCCAGTGAAATTGCTGCTGCACAGAATCGACCAGCCCAGCTCTTCTGGACCATGGGCAGATTGTGCAATCCAATCTGTCTTCAGCCTGGAACTTTTTTTTCACAAGAACAGTGTGAGGAGTTTGCTCGATTCTTCATGGATAAGGTTGCCACAATCAGGTCTGACCTCCTCCTAACTCTCTCAGATGGGAGTTGTGGTGGTTGGCAGGAGATGTCGGACACCCAGTTTGTGTGGTTTGACTTTTACCTGCCCAAAATCAATGACATTGTGATGGTCATCCAGTCGCTGTGACTGACCAACTGTAGTTTGGACCCAGGCCCCACACGCCTTTTAGTAGGATGTGTGGATGAAATTGGCCCAGTCCTTGCCAAGATAGTCTGGTTGTCTTTGGAGAGGGGGATCTTTCCTGATCCCCTGAAGGAAGCCATGGTTCAGCCCCTTCTTAAGAAGTCCTCCATGGACCCGGACTGTCTGGCTAACTACAGGCCTGTCTCTAACCTACCCTTTGTGGGTAAGGTTACTGAGAAGGTGGTTTCATCGCAGCTGGATGATCATTTGACCAGCCACAATGTATATGATTCTCTTCAGTCCAGATTTAGGAAGAGACATAGTACCAAGACAGCCCTTGTCCAGGTACTAAATGACCTCCTAATAGTGAGAGATCGAAAGACCCATTCCATCTTGGTCCTTCTATATCTCTCTGTGGCATCTGATACCATGGACCATGGAGTGCTGTTGGAGTGCCTGTGGTTTATCTGTGGACTGTCTGGTTTGGTCCTCACTTGGTTTTGATCTTTCCTTGAGGGTAGGACTCAGAGGGTGGTGTCTGGGATTTTTTCCTCAGCACCACTCCCCCTATCCTGTGGGGTGCCGCAGGACTCCATCTTGGCACCCATGTTGTTTGTGGTGTATATGTTGCCATTGGGAGCAATTATTAGGTGGTACGGCTTGAGTTTTCACTGCTATGCAGATGCTACTCAGCCATACATGTCCTTTGTTCCTGGCCAGGGTGATGTTGTCTCAGTCTTTAACAACTGTCTCACCAAGATCCAGGATTGGATGAGTGTGTGCTGATTGCAGTTAAACCCTGAAAAAATTGAGGTGTTGGTTGTGGACCCAGGTTGTTAGGAGGCAGGTCTGTTGACAGGATCACGTTCGGGTCTTTGGATTGGGGGTGCGCAGTTAGCTACCTCAGACCGGGTGCGGAACCTGGGTGTTATATTTGATGGCTGCCTGACCCTTAAATCACAGGTGTTGGCAGTTGTCAAAACCTCTTTTTACCATCTGAGGATTATCGCACGGGTGAAGCACCTGGTTCCGTCTGATGATCTTCCAATTTTGGTCCATGCCTTTGTTACCTCCTGCCTTGACTACTGCAACGCCCTTTACCTAGGGCTACTGGGGGTTGAGATCCACCACTTGCAGCTTGTGCAGAATGCAGTGGCCAGGCTACTGACTGGTACTTCTAGGACCAGTGATATAATGCCTGTCCTCCGTGGACTGCACTGGCTGCCAGTACAGTGGTGGATCACCTTCAAGGTTGGTTTGCTGACCTATAAGGCCCTACATGACCGGGGACCTAGTTACCTGCAAGATCTTCTTCATCCCTACTGACCCCCCCCGCCTTCTCCGATCCACTGATGAGGGATTGCTAGAGATTCCCAGGGTCTGTTTGAAGACATTGTGGGCCAGGTAATCTAGTTTCATGGCCCCAACCCTGTGGAATTCTTTACTTCATTGGGTGCGTGATTGCCTGACCTTCCAACATTTTAAAGCAACCTTGAAAACATCTATTTAGCATAGCTTACCCTGATTTTTAATGATGTTATGCTGACCTGTTTTATCATATTGTTTTATTTTTTTTGGTGCATTTTAACTATTTATTGTACAAGCACCTTGGTATGGGAAAGGCACTTTTTTATAAATAAAGAATGAGTTGAGCTGAGTTGAGTTGAGTTGAGAATACTGTATTTATCCTCACTGTAGGTCATTTATCCTCACTGTAGGTAATAACCCGATGTTATCTGCACTTCACCACAATTCCTCACAAAGGTTTTGATTGGTGGGAGCTGGCAGCACGAGCAGTACAATCAAACTTCTCCTGCTCACTTCCATACCAGCTCCCTCTGTCAGTTTCATTTATTTCCAGTATCACACGGAAGACTTTCATTTTCTCACCAAATTTTTTCTAGCACCAGATACAGCCCATAGAAAACCTACCCTCTGCATACATCCCAGATTTACTCAGTCACTCAGCTGACAGCTGTAACTCAGAACCTCTTCAGTGTGAAAATGGCATTCACACTGAGAGGTACTTTTTTTAATCATTTAATACACACACACACACCAAAAAACTCCACAACTAATGCCCTCACCCTTTCCAATCAACAGACCACTACAGACCATTCTCCCTCCCTTTCCAACCACAACTGCCAACAGGCCCACCTCAGACCTGGTCACAGTACCTGCGCTACCCAAGAAGGAGTTTCTGAAATGCCCAGAAAGAAGCAAAACCAGCCCCTCGCTCCTCCAAACTTAAAACCCTTACCACTCGCCACTCGATGCTGCCGTAGAACTTGACAAGCAGGATCAGTCAGAAACCACTTCCAAAATGCAGCCGCAACCAAATAAAGCATTTTTCCAAAAGTTAAATACAAAATACAAAAACAAATCAATAAATAAATTAATAAATGTATGACCTTGCTCCCTCACTAAGCAAGACTTCCCACTGCCATGTTTCCAAAACTTTCAGCCCGCCCACACACACAACATCACCCAATCAAAAGCTAGATACAAAACAAAGGCACGCATTGACCATAGCTACCATAACAGCATACAACACCACAAAATCTGCTTAGATATTTAAATAAAAAAAAACAACTTAAAAAAACACGAAAAAACAATCAATAAACATAAACACTGCATAAATGAGATATGCAGTGGGTCTGCTGAAAATATCAGTGATATTTTCCCTCATGCAGTTTGACCTTGTGACCTCACTTGTGGCTTCACCCTCGTGAGGTCATAAGGTCAAACTGCACTCGGGGAAAATCTCACTGATGTTTCCAGTTGACCCATTGCATATCCCTTATATATCTCATGGGTGAGAGTGAGATAATCGAAATATCTTCATGAACTATACTTATCTCCTGACCTCAAGAGTGACAAAGCCACAAATAAGGTCAGAAGAGGTCAAGTATAGCGAGTGAAGGTATTTCTACTATCTCACTCTCACCCTTGTCATATTTGATTTGTGCAACTGTATTCAGACGGTTTTGTGATAGAAATGATGAAGCATTACAAACAGAACAAAGTACAAAATGTAAACTGTGGCACTTAAAACATTTCACTGTCACCAGTATCAATCTGATTTCAGTCTGATTTGCACAACAGATGTTTAAATGGTTTTGTGATAGAAATGATAAACAATACAAAAGGAAAAAAAGTACAGCATTTAGACTGTACCACTCAAATCATCTCACATCTGCTGGCTTCAGTGTTGCACATTGCTATTGTGACATTGGTATTTTCAAGGCTGCTGTCTGATTGGTTCAGTATTCCAGTGTTTCAATGTGGCCTTTTAACATGCAAGACAGCACTACAATCTTCAATGTAGGCAGTGAGACAGTAGTGATATCCTGAGCCATTTTAACCCATACCTGTTGTGTGTATGGCATAAATATATTTATGCAATACAAGTGAGGATAAAGGAAACCCTGTTAAAGGAAAGGTTGGTAGAGTCTCTTAAATCCAATGGTCTACAAGACCAAAGACAGGATGTATTGATGGTAGATGGTGGAGTTATACCAAACAAATCTGATTTGTTCAACTGGGTGACCAGGGAAACAGATCAGGGGAGGGCAGTGAATGTGGCCCATCTGGACTTCAGCAAGGCCTTCAACTCTATGCTATACAGGAGACTCCTTAAAGAAACTGAGCAGCCCATGGGTGGGATCCAAAGTGGTGAACTGGATAAGAAACTGGTTAACAGATGTTAAGCCTTCCTGACAAAAGGAAAATGTAAACCATTAAATAGTTATGTCTGTAACAATCAAATTATCTTCAGGAGAAATTTTATTTTGTTATATACTGTAAAGCACCTGTAAAACACTGATCAATAACTATTGTAAAATCCTGATGGCTGTGCCCCCCCCCAACTATTACACCAAAATTACTCCTCAGGCTCACACCTCTGTGTGGGGATCTCAGAGGGTTTTAGCACCCCGACGAATGTTACACTTGAATCCAAGGAACAGGACTTGCCGACTGTGCACGATTTGATAAGGGACCATTTAGTTTGGCAATGCATTTTCCTTTGCTTGTTTTCTTAGTATTTACATTATTAACTGTCTGGTTTGAGACTAAGTAGTATCTTTATTCTCTTTATGTCCCGTATTACTGTATCGTCCTTTACTATATCTTGAGAGTTTATGCATTAAGAGTCAGGCCCATTGAATGTAGTGGCTATAAACAATTGTTCTATGCAATTCTTCACTGCTATTGAAACATGGCTCAGTTGGAGTTCTCAGTAACCCCTAAGGATGTAGCAGAAGGGAATCAATTAAGAATGCTATTGTCATTTATACTTGTAATATGATCTATTGTTGCACTGTCTGAATACTATGGATTTATATATAGGTAGAAATGTATAAACAAAATGTTAAAAAAAAAGAGAACCGTTCCAAACATTGACTTGGTGCTGGATACTGTCACTGACAAAAACTCTCATAGTGTAGAGAAGTAGAAGTGTGCATTTTCTGTATCCATTTTATCCTAGAGCATAAAGTGTTTTTTAAATAGTACTTACATCTGAAGGATGGGAATGGTCCCAGTTAGCTTTACCTTGCAGACATTCAACACCAGATCCCATGGATCTGAATAATTTTCAAACTCCTGCATCATTTATAAAGAGAAAAGTAAAACTTGTTTGGCAAAATCAAGTTCTTATTTTTGAAGTTTCTTTGCCATTATTGTTACTTATTTTCTTATATTCGGTAGGAGTAAGGATGATTTTTAATGTTAATTACATTTAGGAGAACTTTAAAGACACTGTAAAACACAGTCACAGTAGGTGGTATTTTCAAAAGTTGAAAAAAATGATACAGTTGTATCAAGACACCTAAATTTGTATCATGCAGATGCAGCATATAATTGTGCCATAGTTTCATATCTGCATCAAAACAATACTTATACTTGCATCATAACTGCAGCGTATTTGCAATATATTTGTGGGATGCATCACTACTGCATCACTTCTGTGTCACTTTTGGTATCACTAATCTAATGCAGGGGCAGCAGATTGTGGTGCATCCATCTTCTGATGGTAGTGCACCCTTCTGATGCAGACACAGCTGTGATCTGTCATACAAAAGTGATGCAGCTTGCTGCTGCATCTGCAACAAACTTTGAAAATACAGACCTGTATATTTTGAGAATACAGGCCTATATATTTACCCCTCCCATCACTCATAAACTCCAAATACTCAACTACAAATAATAGGTCCAGAATGAAGCACATAGCTTGCAGTACAGACTTGCAACAAACAGAGAAAAATAAGATGTGGGCCCATGTCTTGCAGCATCTTCTTTTTCCTCCTGAAGTTCAAGATCAGAGAATTACAGCACAGATGCTCCACTCCTTTCCAGTTCCACCTCTTAACTGAAAAACACTGACTGCTGCCCATATATACACATTTGTGTGTGCTATTAACCACGCCTTTTCTGAAAAATTATACCTTTACCAGCTGCCTTAGAATGAGAAGGAAAGGAAGGAAGCAAGGAAAGTCATGCTGCTTACTTGACCCTTTTTGAAACATTACACCTGTACTATCTGCCTTAAGATATTTCAACTAATTTCCTAATAATTTTAAAGATGAAGCACCTTAGTATCTAAACTAGAAAATGAGGTGTATTTTCACAGATGCCCTGTCTATGAAAAAAGTTCCCATCATTATGACAAGAATAACAATCTAAAATGTCCCCTCCAGATAAAAGATGCAGCTAGCCAGTGCTATGAAGATGATTGCAGGGCAGCGGGGTAAATTATACGAGGAGAGACTGAGGGCCTTAAATATTTATTTCTTGGAGGACAGAAGGGAGAGGTGAGACATGATTGAGACCTTCAGGTACTTGAAAGGGATTAATAAGGTGAACAGGGAGGGTATTTTCAGGCTAAGCTTCAGCAAAACTCCGAAGGGGCACAGCCTAAAGTTGGGTGGCGCTTAAGAGGGCGGTTAGAAGACACTTCTTCACAGAAAGGGTGGTGAGCAAATGGAATGCACTGCCAGAAGAGGTGATCTCATTGAGAACCTTTGGCAGTTTCAGGTGAGGCTGGGATAGATATAGGGGGAAGATAAAGGAAATGGATGGGGGAGGAAGGTAGTAGAAAGGTAGGGGAGGGGGAGCAGGGACACCAGCCTGAGCCAAGAACAGTGCGAAATGAGCAGACTAGATAGACTAAAACGCCTAATTCTGCTGGCTTCTTCAAATGTTCATATGTTCGTATGAGACTGCAGCCTGAAATAAAAACGTTAATTCTTTCAGAAAACAGCCTACTATGTGGTAAATAATCTATTCTTTTAACTACAGTATATAATATGAATAAATAAGAGAATCTACCTTATAGCTGCTGTTTCAAATATTTTCTTGGTTGCTAATCAATATAAACCACAATCCTGCATGATCCTATAAGGGGCACAATAAATGTTTTTGTTTATTGCACTGTAATATTCATTCTGATTCTTTCCGAACTAGTTAAATTCTTAAAGCAAACAATATATACTCTCAGAACTCACTTCCATTCTCTTGTCCTTATGTTTGTTTACTTTAGTACAGGTTTTCTTCCCTTTCACTTCTTAATACATATATGCAGAGGTTCTCTCCCTCTCTCTCCATAAGATGTACCTGTTATGTTTGCTAAAACAGTAAAATAATGGTCCCCAAATTAGTAATGTTCTAATATAACTACACGTAATGATATAAATGATTCAGCTAGTAACTAGCTCACCATTAGTATTTTGTCACTGTATGACATGTTTAATATTGGTGTTGGCCACCCAATTGCTTGCAAAAGCCTACAAAACTCCTCCAAGGCCAACACAGTGAGCTGCACACCCAAAAAAACAAAAACAAAAACAGAGTGGGGGGCCCTGGTAGGATGAGAGGCTGATTTCATTAATGTCATCAACTTGGACCTAAAAAATGAATAGCAGCACCACCTAGGATACAATACAGTAAAGCTGTGGTATAGTGGTGGGCTGGCGATATACCTAAAATTCGCTATGCGTAGTATTTTGCATAGAACCTGAATTTTGCTTACTACTCCGCAAACTGAAGCAAATAACTATGCATCTCAAAGTAACGTGAAGTTCCCATTGTTCCCTGTGGACTTCTCATTACTTCTCCTTGTTTTCTATAGACTTTGTATTACCTTGCCTTGTTTTTGTGCTCTTTAAAGCAAATTTTGCAGTGAATCATGTGATGTAAGGTCACGTGGGCTCTATATTGTCTTGCACAGCCTCAGTTCATCATAGTGTGTCTAGTGGAAAGCTGGAGACAGTTTGCTCTCAGAGCTCTGAGATTAAAACACTCTAAAAACCTTTGAAAACACCTTTTTGCCACAGAATTTTGTGGCAAAATTTAGTAGATCAATTGCAGTACACCCTGATATGGTCATATCATCGAGCATTTATTGATGGTTTGTCAATATGGAATGTTAATTTAGTTGATTCATTCTCTGTATTGAGAGACACTATAGAAGTGTGCTTCAGGGGAAAGGCTAATCTGTTGTGTATAAGACAGAGTAGTGAGAAAGGCATTTTTTCCTACAGTTATTGGCTATTGTTTTACGATTTTTGTGTTCAGGTAGACACAGTATAACTTCATTGAATTGTTTATAAATATTTTCTGTTTGCTGGGCAGTATTTCAGTCTTTTTACTGGACTGTCTGTGTTGTACTGTACTGAACAGTTAACATTTCTGTGCCTGGCCTTTATTTTGTGTGCATGCTGTCAATTGATCTACATTTCATTGTGGCACTCTAATAGCAGTACTCTGAATTTCTAAGCCTGTCTGCAATTTAATTCCCTGCTTCTGTGTAGCTAGGTACTATGTTTCTCTCCCCTCCCCATCAAAACAAGTTATTGTTTTTTGACTGTCGGCTTTTTGAAGATTGGTTAAGTATTCAAGGACAGGTATTGTGTTGTGCCTGTGTGGCTGCATTTAGTGTTTTGCTTCCCAGCCACCCAAAAGTACTGAACTATCAGGTTGTTGTAAATTGCCTGTGTCATCTGAAAAAATACCCACGAAGAGACATTCAGGCAAAGCAGTTTCTGTTTGTGGTGCTGCTGCCAAGAAGACTATTAGCAGTGGAAGGTGTTGTGAAGATGAGTCAGGTTCATCAGGGGCTACCAATGGTAGCGGTGTTAAGAGTGGTCATGGCAGTGGTAGTAAGCAGCAGAAGGGAAAAGTAGTAGTTGGTGCAAGTAAAGGGATTTTTCCGACTATGTGTTTCACAGCGAAATCAGTCGCTTCAATGCTGGTTAGAAATGGTGTTGTCCCTGCTGTTAGTAAAGTTAGTGAGGGCATGGCTGATAACAACATGAGTAATGCTACAAGTTCAAGCTTCTTAAACTTATCATGTGGGGAAAAATGTTGTTGAATCTGCAGACTTGAGTGCAGTTGATGTCCCACTACCTACAGTACTTGAACATGATTCTGATCATGATGATGACTCACAGTCTCATGTTTCCACTGATGTTGAGGATAGGCCATCCAAACATTCAGACATTGACGAAAACAGTGTGACTGATAATATTGAGGCTGCTGTTGAACTTGGAACATCTCCACAGGAGGACAGCCTCCAAAGTGAATTAGTGGATGATGATTATGATGATGATGCTAGCGACCTCATTTGGGAACCTGAAAAAAAGAAAGTGAAGGTGCCTGTTTGTAAACAGTCTGTTAGTCAATCACCCCCTTTACTCAAAGTTCTGCTGTAGCTGTGTCTGTTGATGATGACCCTGAATTAATAGTCATAGATTGTGATGTTCGGTCAAAGTCCAATTGTGCACAACAGCAGAAATCATGCATTACATCCCCCATTTCATCACCACTAAAAGTGCAGTTACATATGCAGCAGCAGCAGCAGCAACATATGAAGAGTAGGGCATCCAAATCCCTAGTTTGGGATTTTTTTTTGTACGAGATGGTAACAATGAAACAGTGGCAATCGGCCAGCTTTGCCAAGTGGATGTGAAGCTGGTAAAAAGAGTAGCCATTTGGGCACTGGGGGCCAGCATACTCATCTGAAGAACAGGCACAAGGCACTGTGGACACAGCACCAGAGGGGAGCTAATGCCGTAGTTGGGGGTTCACCCTCAGCCACCTTAGTGAGCATGGCATCCCCTTCCATCGGTTTAAGTAGCCATGTTGGTAAAAGTGGTGAAATAACACCAGAGGATTACTATAGGCATGAGGAGGAGGATGATGATTTGTAATGTTCAAGCAGTGGTCAGAGTAGCAGTGGTGGTCCATGTAGTAATTCTACTACATCAAGCCCTGTGCTTAAAACAAGGAAAATAACTGCATGTAGGCTTGTCACCTGTGCACCCACCATCACACATCCAAAGTACCCCATCCATGTCAATTAGTAGAGAAGAGTCATTTGGCAAGCAACATGTAAAGTAATGAACAATGCAACCTACATTGCACTGCCTTTTTGCACGCAACACTAAATACCCACTCAATCGCAGATGCACGTGAACTCAATGCTGCCATAGCAGAAATACTGGCAATTGACCTTTTGCCATTTCCCTTTGTGAAGAATGCAGGCTTCTGGTGCTTTGCAGCATGAGCATGTCCTAAATGGAAGATCCTGTTCTGGACGTACTTTTCCACCTGTGCTGTCCCTGAGTAATATCAGATGGTGACAGAGTCTGTTAAGACATGCCCTTCAACATTCTGCATCACCTTACATTCACTTAAGCATGGATATGTGGACAAGTGGCAAAATGGTGGGTAGTTCCTATCTGTGTATTACTACACACTGGGTGCAGCTACCTGGGGTTGTCTGTGATGGTGGGATGGGAAAGCAGTGTAATGAGTCTGACTATGGTGGTAGTAGCAACCTTCATTTATTTATTTATTATTTTATTCTTTGGGAATTGGGTAAGGCTCACTAGGCACAGGTGCCTGTTTTCAGGGGCGACCTGGGAGCACTGGGACGGTTAAGTGACTTGCTCAGAGTCACACAATATGCAAATGGAGGTTGTGGGAATCAAACCCAGGTCTGTCTGCTGGATGTACCAAGCTCAGTCACAGCTTGTTACTCTAACCTCTAGGCTGTACTGCTGGCCTCATGGCTCATGGCATTAGACAGCATGCCACACTTGCAATGCGTAGTGTAGCAGAGTTGCATATAGGTGAACACATGATAAACTTGCTACTGACAGAAATTGTTCAGTGGCTGCACCCCTTGTCCCTAAAAGCTGGCTTCATAGCTAGCGATAATGGGTCAAATTTTGTAAAATGTATCAGTAATGGTGGCTTTGTGCAGGTTCCCTGTATGGCCCACTGTTTAAATCTGGTGGTACAGGAGTTTCTGTAGTACCCTGAAATAGAGCAAACTGTTGCACACTGCATCTGTGCCCACTTTGCACTTTGAACACTGACTTCCTGCCTATTTAACTGCCTCCCTGAATCATGTGACCTGTGGACCTGCAGAGACAGTCAGGCATGTGATCAGTCAGGGGTGGATTTACGGGGGGCTAAGGGGGCTGTAGCCCTCCCATTGCCACCTGTTTGGGTTTTCGTCAGATTGCCCGGTTACCGTTTTTTTTTTTTTTTTTTGTGTGTGACAGGTCGCAGTTTCAGATGTTTCCCCTCAAAGTCTTTGTTTGAAGACTTTGCAAAAGACCTAGCAACCTTAAAAAAATGTCCTTTTTCAGCTTGTGGATGAATACACTGGAATCCTTGGGTCAGTGCATATAGGACTGGAGGTCCGTTATCCGTATCTCTTCTTTAGGCTCCGCTGCTCCGCTCCTCACTGCATTGGGTACACTGCTTGCTGTGATGCTCCTTGTGAGTTTTTAATTTAAAGTTTAAAGTTTTATGGGCTTTGAACTTAATGTGAATGAAAAAACGTAGGTTTATTTTGCCCATAGTTTGTAATATCGAGCTCCGTCTTGACTCCCCTGATATTTGGGAGCTGTTGGAACTGTTTACGGCCAAGAAGATTTTTTTCAGAGTATCGTTTTGAATTGTAGCTCCTTATCAGAGGGCATGCAGCTCACTGAAGGGCTATTTGGTCTCCACAATAAAGAAAATTGCTGTGGGACTAGTGGCTCTGACAGGACCACAGAACTGGGGGGTGTCTACGAGTGATATCTGTCTGAAATGCATGGACAAGGAGGAGAACAAGGGCTCTTAATGTGCATTAATGCTCATAAGCATTACATAAAAGAATGACAGTGTTGCCTAGGGCCGGCGGGATGGTTTTCTCTCTTTTTTTAGCTCCCCATGCAAGCCCAGCCAAAAGGAACAATTCTGGAAGGTGAAAGTAATGGGGAAAAGGGCAAAAATAAAACAAATAACCTTACTGGGGATCTTTGTTTACTACAGGTTTCTTAATGTGAATTAGGCTTATTTTGCCAATAGTTTGTGCTCTCTTGACTCCACGATATTTGGGAGCTGATGGGACTGCTGACACTGTCCGAGAAGAATTTTATCAGGTCCTGATAAAATTCTTCTCGGTCTGTCAGCAGTTCCATCAGCTCCCAAATAGGTTACCTTTTTTTGTTTTGTTTGTTTTTGTTTTTGTGTGTGACAGGTTGTGGTTTCAGATGTTTCCCCTCAAAGTCAGAAGATCCTAAAGTGCCCCGCACCACCGCAATAAAATTACATTGCCGCACAAGCCACATTGCCATCCCAAATGAAGCTGCTGCTGAAATAATTCCTGCATCCCCCTATCCCGTGAAGCAGCTGCATACAAAATGTGTCAGTGAATCCCAGGGACAGTACGAAACTGCTCAAAGCCAATGCAAATGCGAAATGATTCGATCATTTCACATTTGCAAACAGATGTGAGAATCAAATACCAGGACTCCGGTCCAACAAGATTTTTTTTTTACCTCTTTCCATCAGTTTTGCAGAGCGCAAATCTTTTATTTAAGGGGCAGCATATCAGGTAGTCATTCAGAGGGCCTGGCAGACTGAGCCTCCCTCACTATCCTTCACTGGGGGATGCTTACACTACTGTCCTTGGCTATTGGCTTTACTGGCAGACTTTTGGGGCTCTGCGGCAACAACTGTGGGGGAGGGTTATTAAGGCAAATTCTGCAGCCCTCAGTCAGTCTCTCAACCCCTTGCTTCTCCCACCCACATAGATCATCGGGATGTTCCGAGTTCCAAAATGCCAATAATTGAACAAGTCAGGCAAGAAAAGTGCAGTGGGTTATGATCTGAGACAGTCGAGTTCAGTCATAAAAAACAAACAAAAAAAAAAAACTATTTTTACTGGCAGACTTTTGGGGCTCCGTGGCGACCACTGTGGGGGAGGGTTATTAAGACAAATTCAGCAGCCCTCAGTCAGTCTCTCAACCTCTTGCTTCTCTCACTTAGATCGGGATGTTCTGAGTTCAAAAAATGCCAATAATTGAAGTCAGGCACGAAAAGTGCAGTGGGCTACGATCTGAGACAGTCATTAAAAAAAAAAAAAACACAACTAATTTTCCTTTTTGTCCCAGCCACACTAATAGGGAGCAGCAAATTATTCAGCTCAAAATTGTTTACCTAAAATGCTGCTGGTGCCTGAAGGCAGAATAGTCAACCGAGTCATCATGCTCAGCTGTTGGAATGAGACTGGCGAGTGGTGAGAGAGATGTGGCACACTAGACTTCAGCATAATCGCAGTTCTAACCTCCACCGCTTCCTGACAGTCTCTCCTGCCCAGCTAGACTTCCAGGAGTTCGGTTAGCTTTTAGAGGAATAGTTGGCATTGAAAGTTGCACCAATCAGGGGCTTTCATTGCTGACTACTTATTATTCTACCAATGGAATTACTCTCCGACTTGCGGTAACCACCCACTGGAATTCTTGATTTTCATTGGTCTTT
The DNA here is from genome assembly GCA_016271365.2 of Neoceratodus forsteri. Taxonomy (NCBI): domain Eukaryota; kingdom Metazoa; phylum Chordata; order Ceratodontiformes; family Ceratodontidae; genus Neoceratodus; species Neoceratodus forsteri. The sequence continues at coordinate 1,161,858,246 of CM057455.1, read as the reverse complement.
CCAAAGGGACCAATCATTTTATTCTGCTGTCTGTCCCTGACAAATATGAATATGCAGTGGGAAAAACAAAAAAAGGGTACCCCCTATACTGCCTATAACTACCCTAGCTTTTAGCTCAGTTTTATCTGTCCTTGGACAACCTCTGCTGGCTGACTGCATCGATCCTGATGAACACCACTGTGAATCTCGATACCTGGCTGCTGCTGCTGCTGCAATTTGGACCAAACACTTTTGGGTGAAGAACTTCTTCTGAAGAGCTACCTGATCAGGGAGAGCTGCTTGCACCCACAACGACTGTCTGCTGCTTACCAGAGGAGACTGGAGACAGAGGGAGAACATATTGCAACAAATTAAACTTCGTAAGGTAGGCTCTTTGCCCTGTTTTAAACTGTATTAATTTATAATTTAACAGTGAATTTCCAGGGCTCCCAGATGAGGCTGTTTCTTCTTGAATGTCCTTTTTGTTTATTTTTTTTATTTGGGGGGGGGAGAATGCAGCAGTATCATTTATGTGGTTACATATTATTTCCATAGTGTGTGCTCAGAACTAGTATAAATCCGTGCATCTTAAGAACTGAAGTACCTCAGTTCTTTTTGGCTGGTGTGGACTTGAAATTATAGTATGTAACATCCCTGTTAAAACTAAGCACTGTAATTGTAGTACATTAATGAGCTTGCTGTAAGGGCTGGCTGGCTCATTAATGTGAATAGTCTGGTGTGTTATGCTATTACTGCATTTTCAAAAGCTATACAATTCTTTAATCATGATTCCCACATACTGTAGTCTGCCAATACGAACTGTTCAGTAACAAGAATGGCAAACGAAATTAATGTTCCACGAAATTCATGAAACATAATTTCTGTTTGCCATTCTTGTTACTGAACAGTTCATTTTGACAGACTGCAGTATGAGGTTATATTCCCATAGTGTGTGTTCAGAAATAGTATAAATTATTTATTTATGCTTCATAAGAATTGAACAAGTACTGCAGTTCTTTTTGGCCATTGTGGATTTGAAAATACAGTACTTTTAGCTGGGATGCAGCATTAATTTGAATAGTCTGGTGTGTGTTATATTACTGTTAGTAGATGAGGGCTGAGATGTCAGGAACAAAGAGCTGCTGGTTCTTACACTTCGTTATGTTGATGAACGGTGTGAGATCCATGAAGACTTAATTAGTTACGTGGTTGTAAGCAGAGAGACCTCTGAATCACAAATTTCTTCAGAAATTCTCACGCAGCTGCAGAAGCTAACTCTTGATGCAAAGAAAATGAGAAGCCAGTGCTCTGATGGAGCCGGCAACATGGCTGGAAAAAACAAAGGACCAGGACCAAGAATTGAAAGCCAGTATCCTAAGGCCTTGTGGTTCTGGTGTGGATCCCATCAACTTAACAGGTGCATTGTAAAAGCGTCAGAAAATCAGTTAATCCGCAACATGATGGGATGGGAATAGCCCTGTTTGCTTAGAGTGGAGCTCCTTTGTGTAAGTCACAACATATTCTCCCGCTGCATAGTAATGACAGGCTGTGTTTTCTCCACTACATAGGCAGTCCCCCCCCCCCAAGCTAGGCACTCGGGGCAATCAAGCAACTGAAGCAACACAAGCAGCTCACCTGAGTAGCTGAGGAAGCCGAATCTCCAGCCTGATAACTTTCGAGGTAAAGAGAGCCTCTTCTCTTCATCTGGACACCTGCAGAGGGGTGCTAGCCTGACTGTGCTGCGCCATCTGCCCGCCCACTAACCACCCTCCACCCAGGGGCAGCTGTCAATTAAGGATCCACCCGTGACATCACATCCGGTGACATCACATCCTGTTGCCCAGAACCTATCTCCCCACTTTCCCATTTGCAGGTTATACCTGCTGGCCACTAGAGGGACCCTATGCTCCCTCACTACCCTACTCCTACCTGTACAGCACTACTTCCCTGGGATCTTGCTCACCACAATGTATTGGCCCTGCCTTATGCTCTGCCTGTGCCTATCCCACTAGCAGTGCACTTACCCTTACCCATCTGCTGAGTCCACCAGCCTTGGCACCCCTCCCTCCCTTGCTCCTGAACCTGCTCTCCTGCCCTTGGGACCTCTGTGTGTCCCCGTCCTCCCTGCCCTCCCCTAGCTTTCTCTTCACCTCAGGTACATCTGGGTGTCTTCTTATTCTTGCTCTCCCTCCTGTACCTCCCCCACCCCTGCTCCCTTAGCCTCCCTCCCCCCATGTCAATCATAGGAAAACCTCTCACCATCTCCCAGCCAGGGTGTTAGTCATGCTACTACTCCTGTCGGGGAACATTCATCCAAACCCTGGCCCGGTTCCCAGGAGCTCCCCAACTCGCACCACAGGCCTATGCATGGTCTCCATGAATATCTGTAGCCTCCTAAAAAAGTTTTACTCACTACAATGCCTGGTCACATCAATTAACCCTGATGTCATCACCCTGGTTGAGACTTGGCTGTCGAAATCCTCCCCTGACTCCCTAGTATCCCTTCCTGGTTTCACCCTTTTCCGGTCCGACCGTGTTGGGAGATGGGGCGGCAGCTGCGCTATTTATGTCAAGGAATCTCTCCCCGTACTAGCCCTGCCCACTCCCATCCTTGACTCCAGGGCCCAGGCGCTTATGCTGAAACTAACCCTGACCCTTTAAAGGGACCCCTTTATCTGACTACTGCATCATGCCCCCAGGGACCACGCAGGCCATTGCCTCTCTTACAGAATACCTTACCTCTCTACCTCCTTCCGCTGATCAAATTCTGGTGGGTGACTTAAATGTCAACTGGCTCAGTCCCTCCTCCTCCTCCTCTACCGAGACTCCTTTTCAGCAATAGACCTAATGCAACTAGTTACCACCCTACCAGGACTAACCCCAAGAGGCTCCAGTACCCTGCTTGATGTGGTACTCACCAACTGCCCTAATCGGATCCCCAATGTACAAGTCCTCCCAGACTGTCTCAGCGATCACTCCCCCATTCTATTCCACTGGTCATCCTCAGTCCCCAAACCCATAGCACAGTCCACATGCCAGCGGCGTCTAATACCTGGTGGACTAATAAAACTTAAGGAACTTCTGTCCCAAATTGACTGGTCTCCTATACAGGCAACTCCTGACATCGACACAGCTCTCTCCTTCTTTACCCAAACTTTTAATAATGCCTGTGATATCTTTGCCCCAATGTTGACCCGCCGTTCTAAAAGGAAGAATGCCCCCTGGGTAACCCCAGCTTTGATCCACCAGCTCAAACATAGGGACAACCTATGGCACCGTGCCATTGAGACTGGCCGGCCCAATGACAGGCGGTTATATGCTGCCGCACGAAACAAGTGCACTCGGGCCATCAGAAAGGCCAAGTCTGAGCACTATCGGTCCTCACTCACTGCCTCATGGGGGAACCCCAAAACCTTCTGGGATAACATTAAACAGTTAAATGGGAGTGCACACTCCCCACCCACCCAGATCAACATTAATGGTGTGATCTTCTCAGACCCAGCCCTCATAGCCAACCACCTCAACACCTCATTCACTGACCTTAGCCCTATCCTCCCTACAATTTTTTGACCTCCTCCCTCAGCACCTGCCGTAAATCTTTCTCGCCTTATTTTCTCCTCCGCCGTGTTTCTGCCCAAGAACTTAGGCGCACCTTGTCACTGCCCTCAAGAGTAATAGTACAGGCAGTGACACCTGCTCCATGTATCCTATGGCTGGTCTTAGACACAGTCCTTACCCCGATCACATGCCTCATCAACCACTCTCTTTGCCTGGGGAAGGTTCCAACTGCCTGGAAAGTCGCCACTGTCACCCCTATCTTTAAAGGTGGTGCTAGGACTGTGGCTGGAAACTATCGACCGATCTCCATTCTCTCCTCTCTCAAGGCCTTGGAAAAGTGGTGGCCTCTCAAATCTCTGACTACCTCTCCACCTACAATGTCCTTGTCCTGAGCAGCATGGCTTCCAAGCGGGCCACAGTACCAACACAGCCCTCCTAGAGTTCTCCAACTTTCTCCACCTCCTTAGACACTGGTTCTCTGGCTGGTGCTGTCTTCATTGACCTCTCGAAAGCTTTCAACACTGTCTCCCACCCCCTCCTTCTTGATGCCCTTAGTCTCTCTGGTTTTACTGCTGGGCCTATCTCCTGGTGCACCAGTTATCTGTCCGACCGCTTACAGCGTGTAAAAATTAATGGGACCTACTCAGACATCTATCACATCTTTTCTGGGGTTCTCCAGGGCTCCATTCTGGGTCCCTTACTATTCTCCCTTTACCTTAATACCCTTCCACGCTCTTGCTCGGGGAACATTCTATTGTACGCTGATGATGCAGTCATCTTTGCCTCAAGTCGTAACCCTATTGCCCTCCAGGACTCGCTGCAGAAGTCCTTCACTAAAGCCGAGAGCTGGTTCAAGGAACATAGATTGGTGATAAATCTTAATAAAACAAAAACCATGTTCTTCACTCATCCCTAAAACAAGTCCTGCAACTTCAAACTCCTCATTCACTCTGGGTCCTCTTTCCACTCGAACAAGTTTGCTCCTATAAATACCTAGGGATCCATTTTGACCCCTCCTCTCCTTCCATGGACACATCGCTGCCCTAGCCACTGCCACTAATATCCGATTGGGCATCTTACATCCGGTATAAACACTGCCTCCCCCCGGAGGCTCTTCAACTCGCAGTCACCTCCTCTATCCTGTCCCTAGTGGACTATGGACTGCCGGTGTATGGTGCTGCTGATCAGACCGCACTCCATAAAATTCGCACTACTCTGAATAAGGCCTGCAGGTTAATTACTGGAGCACCTAGGCTGACACACACCTGTCTACTGTACGCTAAAGCACTGGTACTTGATCTTGACGAGCGCCTCAAATATCTGACCTGTAGCCTTACAAAAAAGGCCCTCCTGGACTTTCCCACCAGGATTGACCACCACCAACGCTCTGTCCCACTAGTTCATACTCAGACCTCTGGAAAACCTCTCTTGTTATCCCTAGAGCTAGGACCTCTCACGGCCAAAGAGCCTTCCAGCTTTAGGGCCCCTCCTGGTTCAACACACTGCCCCCTCCATCTCCGAAGCTCCAACTATATCGTGCTTCAAAACTTCCTTACGTAACCACCTTATTAACACCCGATGCTGTAATTGCCACTAGTCAAAGCCGTACTCAATACTTATGACAAAGCTTATTACTTAGCTGCTAAGGACAACATAACTGTGGTATTGTTTGCATCCACCCTACCTGTACCAGCTTGTTTGTATCTATGTCTTAATTTACTGTTATACTTATGTGTTGTACTGTTATACTGTGTATTTTCGTTTGTCTTACTGTGACAAGGTACCTTTGTAAATGAGCCTATGGCTCAAAGGTTTTCCAAACTGCTGTTTAAATAAAATAAAAAATAAAGTGCAGATGAGGTTGTGAAGTTTTTTTGAATATTCACCTAAAAGAGAGACTGTTCTTCAGGAGGAGATTGCAAAACTGGATGCAAAGACAGTTAAGCTGGTGTGCTTCTGTCATACAAGATGGGATGAATGGCATGATGCCTTTCGAAGTGTTGATCTCCTTACACCCAGCAGTGGTCAGTGCCTTGGAAGAGATCAGCCAGTGATATACTAGATGTGAAGATGTAGCTCAGGCAACTGGATTCTTAAAGTGTCTGACCAGCTTCGAGTATCTAGTATCCCTCATTGTGACAGCAAAATGCCTCCAGTACCTGCGTGCACTAAGTGCTGCTCTTCAGGGCTCGGCTCTAGATGTGGTGAAAGCCATGAGGCATGTGAGTCTCACGCAGGCAGCTCTGAGAAATGTTAGAGACAACATAGAGGAAATTCATTCCAGATGGTACCAAGAAGCTGTTACAGTTGCTGCAAATGTTGGAGTTCAGCCAAGCAGGTCACGGACAACTGCAAAACAAAGGAACAAGAAAATGTGGATGCAGAGAACCCTGAAGTATACTACCGCAGAGCAGTGACTATTCCCTTCCTGGACCACCTCCTTGCAGAGATGGACAGCAGATTTTCACAGCTGCATCAGAAAGCTGCCCTTGCCCTACAGATTATCCCCAGCATCATGATAGCAGAGCAGGACCATTCCAGTGTGCAATCCCTGGACCTGGGTTACTTCATGGATGATCTGCCCCGGCCTGGTACTCTGCAAGCAGAACTTCACACATGGTTCATTAGGTGGAAGGACTGTGAGAGACTACCAAACAACCTTGTTGACTCCTTAAAGCTTTGCGATCCACTGCTGTTCCCAAATGTTCATACAGTACTAAGAATCTGTGCAACATTCCCCATCACTAGCTGTGAATGCGAAAGAGCAGTCAGCAGATTGCGTCTTATCAAAACCTACACGAGATCAAGCATGACAGAAGAGAGACTAACAGGACTAGCTTTGATGTATGCACACAGAGACAGGATTCCACACCTTCAAGATAGTGCTAGAATTTGCAAGAAAGCAACCAAGAAGGCTTGAACTGTCTGACATTTTGAATACTGATGCTGACCGTTGTTGATGATGGTGATTCTCTTGAACTGCACAGCCAGACTATTGGCATGGTACCATTTTAAAATGTGTACTGGGGTTTATGCACAAAGTGGCTACATGGCAAGACTTACTCGCTCTGCTTGTACACACCTTCATATGGAAAAAACTGGATTACAGCTTCAACACCATACACTGTACACTAGCATAGTGTGCCATTACACTGATGGTTCTATTTAGCCGCTGCATGACTTGTCTTCTCTGATGAGGGCCAAGAATTACAACTATGCAGCATGACTTGACTGCTGAGGGCCAAGAACTATGACCAACTATGACCATGCAGCATGACTTGCCTGCTCTGCTGATGGCCAAGAACTATGACTATGCAGCATGTCTTGTCTGCTGAGGGCCAAGAACTATGACCATGCAGCATGACTTGCCTGCTCTGCTCAGGGACAAGAACTGTGACTATGCAGCATGACTTGTCTGCTTTGCTGAGGGTCATGAACTAAGACAATGCAGCATGACTTGTCTGCTCTGCTGAGGGCCACGAACTAAGACTATGCAGCATGACTTGTCAGCTCTGCTGAGGGCCAAGAACTAAGACTATGAAGCATGACTTGCCTGCTCTGATGCAGGGCCAAGAACTAAGACTATGCAAGCATGTCTGGCAAATGATTTTTAACTTTCTTCCCCACATGGAACTGTATGCTTGCACAGGTCATGGCTCTATAGTGCTGTGATAATTAGTGCCATTTTATTTTTGCATGTATCGCCAAGTCTCTTTCAATTTGTCTCGTATTTGTTTCTGATGTAATACTGCATGGATGTAGTATTGTAATAAAATGTCCAGAATAAGATGAACAGAACAGCTGCAGTCTTTTGGTCTTTTGTTCTTTTGGGGTGAGCGGGTGGCTAAGTCTCTGGAGATGGTGCTAGGGTGCAACTCACAGAGCAAGGGGAGGGGGGAAATTGTATTTGAAATACCCTCCAAAATGCACCAGAATGCATCAAATGTAAAAAATTTTCTGGGGGCCTAGGCGGCCCACCAGACCCCCGGCCTAATAGTTACATTTTTTTATCTTGCCTTGAGCCCCCCATCTGCTGGACTCCTGGATCCACCCCTGTCAGTGGCCTGCTTTTTAATGACTTCACCTCATCAAACTGTAACTCGAAGTGAACTCAAAGTTTGCAAAGTAAGATGAATTTTAAGTTTTCAATGGACAATTCGTCTAGTGCTACGTGAATCCGAAGTGGACCACTTCGGGTTCACTTCAAATACGAATTAAAACTTTGCTGCATCTCTACTGTGATATACCATAAAATGCTGCAGTACGTTGCAGGGAACAGTGCAGTTTAATGGCAATTAAAGCCCTTTCTACTGCAGTATTTATAAAAGTTCTTATTAGCCCATCATGCTGATCACTATGAAAATAAAAAAAAAACAAGTAGCAAACTTGAGAACTAAACAAGATACTGATAAGCTGAGTTTTTTAAAAGGTGCAGAAGTGTGGAGGGGAAACAATATCTAGTCATGGCCTTTACCCAGTATACTGAACAAACCATGACTAGCCATGGCTTGCTATAACTCTGAATATCATTATGAATTTTAGTGACTACCATAGCAGCACTGATTTGTGTTGTAATTCAAGGCACAAGTAGTTCCAAGGCGGCTGATTGTAATATCTTGATCAGTGACATTGCAAATGGACTGGAGGGTAAGGTTTGTCTGTTTGCAGATGACACCGAGATCTGCAACAGAGTAGATGATCCAGATGGGATGGGCAGAATGAGAAGAAATCTGGATAAACTAGCAAAATGAACAGAACAGTGACAACTGGGGTTTAATGCAAAGAAGTGCAAGATCATGCACATAGGGAAGAGAAACCCTGAAGCCACCTATAAGCTGGGAGGGGAGTTGCTGGCAGCCACAAGGGAAGAAAGAGACTTGGGCATCATCATCACAGATTACATGAAATCATCCAAGCAGACCACTGAAGCAGTAGGTAAAGCTAGTGGGATGTTGGGGTGTATTAGGTCATGAGGGCAGCGTGGAAGTCCTCCTAGGATCCGGAGTACAGACTGACACCCCCAATGGCAATTCACACACAGCACTAAGCTTTCGGAGCAATCCTCAGGTTGTGAGGGCAGCGTGGAAGCCCTCCCAGGATCCGGAGTGCAGACCAACCCCCCCAACAGCAATTCACAGGCAGCACTAAGCTTTCGGGGCAATCCTCAGGTCATGGGGGCAGCGTGGAAGCCCTCCCAGGATCTGGAGTGCAGACCGACCCCCCCAACGGCAGTTCACAGGCACGCTAAGCTTTTAGGGCAATCCCCAGGTCATGAGGGTAGCATGGAAGCCCTCCCAGGATCTGGAGTGCAGACTGATCCCCCCCCATGGCAATTCACAGACAGCGCTAAGGTACAGCTTGTGGTGCTGCTGCTACTACGCAGTTTGAACAAGCAAGCTACAAGAGAAAAGGTGCCATCTCTTGAATTTTAAAGTCGGCAGACTTGTGGAGATAGTTTTTTGTCTGCTAATAACTCCTTAAAATACTGTGCTTTTTCACTGTCCTGTTGAGTTACCTTAACTTGGTAACTTGGTGTATATAGACAAAGTAGGCCAAGGACCCATTAAATTGTCTCCCACTCATAGTGGGTTTCTTTATTGACAGTCTTGTATAATAAATGTTTGTCTAACCTTCTTTTAAATATATCTAATGACAAAGACTCCACTATATTCGCAGGAAGATTATTCCAGATCATTGAAGTACGTATATTATAAAAATATGGATGCCTAGTGGTTCTTGCCCTATGTATAAATATTTGTTTTTCATGTGATCTTGAATTAACTTGCTTCTGAATCCTTATTATATTACATTGTACCATTAATGCCTTGTCCTTCAAAATTTGATACAATAGGATTAAATCACCTCTAATTCTTCTGGTCTCTAAGGGGTATAGATTTAGACTCAAAAGTCTTTCACTATACTCCATATGGTTTAGTACCTTAATAGATTTGGTCATTGTCCTTTGAACTCTTTCAATCTGTGTGATATCTTTTTTAAGATATGGGTTCCAGATTGGGGAGCTGTAATCAAGATGTGGTAAGACATATGTCCTGTATAGTTTAAGGACACAGTCTTTATTCCTAGAGATAAATGCCCTTTTAATGGTGTGAATAATACTATTACATTTCCCCACAGTCTTAACTATATGTGATCCCGATGACAATTATAAGTTTATCCATACTCCAAGATCTTTTTCACATGTACTATTTTTTATGAGTTTTCCATTTAGGAAATATGGATATTTATGATTTCTTTTACCAAAATGTATCACTACACATTTGCTTTCATTAAATTTCATATTATTTATTTCACCCCATATTTCAATTTTCTTGAGGTTATCACTTAGTTCATTATACTTAAATAATGATGTCACTTCATCGATTTTGGTGTCATCTGCAAATTTAGTGATGACTGAATCTAGACCATTGCCCATGTCACTGATATATAAACCAAACAAAATTGGGCCCAACACTCAGCCCTGGGGGACTCCACTTAAAACATTATCTTCATCTGAAAGAACAGAGTTTATTCTAACTCTCTGTTTTCTATTGGATAACCAATTCCCAATCCATCTTACTATATATTTATTTAGACCTAGATTTAATAATTTTGTGATTAGTTTATTGTGTGGAACCATATCAAATGCTTTTCCCAAATCCAAATAAATCACATTCACTGGTTTCCCTTCATCCAAATTACTACTAACATCATTATAGAATGATAGTAAATTGGTATTACATGAGAGTCCTCTTTTGAAGCCATGTTGAGAAAAATCCTGCAATCCCAATTCAATTACATCATTCTCAATTTTATTTTTAATCAACCGTTCCAGAATCTTACAACAGATTACTGTTAGGCTAATAGGCCAATAGTTAGCCACATTAGATTTATCTCCCTTTTTATGTATTGGTACTATTGTAGCACTTTTCCAGTCAAGTGGAATCATACCGGTTGAAAGAGATTTATTGACTATGGAAGTCAAAGGACTTACTACCACATCTGAAAGATGTTTCCAAACTACCGTGTCTATGTTATCTGGACCTGAGGAGGAAGAAGTTTGTAATTTAGATAATTCCTTAAGTACCATATCTCAACTAATACTAAAAACTTCTGAGTTGAATGCATTGGGAATAGTCACCTTTGATTTATTCACCTGATAGATTGACTTGAAATAATTATTAAAACTATTTGCAATTTCTTTATTACTATCAATTATTTCTCCATTAACTATCACTGAATTTATTTTTTTCCCAGTTTGCTTATTATTATTAATGTATGCATAAAAGGCCTTGTGATTTTTGTTGGATGCTAGTTTATTTTCAAGTTTTAACTTTCCTGTTTTAATAATGGATTTTAGGAGTCGCTGTTGGATCTTATATTTACTTAGGTTATTCTGGGATGGAAGAGATTTATATATTCTGAAAGCTTTATTTTTCCTTCTTATTTGCACCTTAATATTTTTATTAAACCGTAATGGAATAATACCTTTATTATTTTTGTTATTTCACCTTGGGATAAAGTGATTTATTATTTCTTGAATTTTTGATTTTAATTTCCTCCACATTGAATTTACATCTAGTTTACAGAATGATGTTCCCCAATCTATTTTATTGAAGGCCTCAATAATTTTCATCCAATTGGCCTTTTTGTAATCAAATGCTAAGGAGGATCTATTTGATTTAGGTTTTTTAATATTGATAGTACAATCCACAATCTTATGATCACTGCATCCTAGATGGGGGAGAATTTCTATATTACTAATTCTATCAATAGAATTTGTTATTACTAAGTCCAGGATATTTCTCTCTCTTGTAGAGACATCTACCATTTGATGACAACCGTGGGATACTAAAGTGTCAATCAATAATTTCTCAAAAGTGGTAATTCCTTTCATTTGGTCCCAAATAATGCCTGGTGCATTAAAATCTCCCAGAATTAAGATATCACCTAAACTGCATGCTTTATCAATTCCATCTATTAAGTTATTGTTATAATTACTGTTACTATTAGGGAGTCTATAACAGATTCCCAGAACTATTTTGGATGAATGAGGAAATATTAAATTTATCCACAAGGTTTCAGTTATACTTTCAGAGGTATTAGGTACTACAATTTCTTGACAATGTATATGCTCCAAAACGTAACAATAAACACCACCACCCTTCCTGCCAATATGATTTTTTAAGAAAAGATGATTCCCAGGAATGTTGTTAGACCAGTTTTTGCTCTCCTCCCACCATGTTTCAGTTACACAAATAATGTCTATACTATATTTATTTATAAGTGTTTTTAATTCAGTTAGACTTCTGGCATTAATATTCCATATTTTTAAGTTTCCTAGATTTTGAATTATTAAGGCTAGGATCTAATTTGACACCCTCATCCACCTTATTTTCTAGTTTAAAGTTCTATGTATAATGTTCTCAAAAGTTCTGCCCAATTTGTAAGCACCCTTGCTTACTTAAATAAAGTCCATCCCACCAAAACAATGACGGATTTTCACAAAAATGTTCCCAGTGAGGAATAGACCGGAAGCCTTCTTTAAGTGTCCATTTACACATCCATTCATTTATACATTTAATCTTTCTGGTTGTCTGGTAATTAGCTCTAGGACAGGTAGTATTTCTGAAAACCATATCTCGCATTTAAATTCAACCAATATTTTGCCCAAATTTATATATTCCTGTTTGATTTCATCGATAGACAACTTTTTTAGGTCATCTGTACCTGCGTGAATTATGACAAGTGGATTGGGGCCTGAGTTGAGTAAAATATCAGAACACATTGTGTTTATGTCCTTAATTCCAGGTCCTCCACCTTAATTTGTTTAAAATTGATTTAGCTGCAGCCAGATTTAATTTCAATCTCTGCCTTGCTGTGCTATACAAAGGGCTTAACACAGACACAAAGAAAGGTCTAAGGTGCTTAATTTATCTGCTTAAGGCACCTCTGAGCTCTCCATCTAAGGGAAGTTTGAAACTTCTGAATTACCAGCTGCCTACAGACACCTCTGAGCAGTGCTTCAAGCAGGCTAAGGTTTAAATTATTTAGAGCTTTCCCACTGCAGTAACTGCTCCTCTGAGCCCCCTCTCCCTTTGTTTAAAGCTTACTTAAGATTGTACCAAGCTCCTCCCTCCATCCCTCTTACCTATTTAAATTCTGTCTTTCTCACAGCTTTCAGGGCAATCCTCAGGTTGTGAGGGCAACATGGAAGCCCTCCCAGGATCTGGAGTGCAGACCGACCCTCCCTTCCTAACGGCAGTTCACAGGCAGTGCTAAGGTATGGCTCGTGGTGCTGCTGCTGCTATGCAGTTTGAACAGACTAGAGCCCCACTGATGCTGCACGTCAGCTCCCCACCACCCCCACCACCATCCTTGGTAGTCACTCCCTTATATACCTGAAGTCACAAGTCACATGCCAGTTTTAAGCCTACTTTCCCATCTGCAGGTTATAGCAGCCATCCACTAGATGCCACTACACCAAGGTTTTGCAATTTACTTTCCAGACCCTTGCTCTTTTAGCCTCTCCATTATGCCTCAACTTTACTTATTAATCTTCTTTATCATCACCCCCTGGGTGTCCCTCCCTCCATCAATTTACCCTCCGCTCCCAGCCCACATCACATCTTGCGACAGGCTGCTAACAAATATTCCTACCTCCACTATCTCAGCTGAATCGCACCATGCCCATCCCTACCATACTCTCTCCACCCGCCCCGGGCTAATCCCACCTACTTTCCGAATCAGCCTCCTAGTTCTTCTACCAGAAATCTGGAGACCAAAAGCTGACGGAACCGCACATCATACCACCACTAGAAAACTTCTGTGGATAGCACATCACACCAAACTAATGGTCACCCTGCTACTTCTCCTTGCAGGGGATATCGAACTTAACCCAGGACCAACCCACCCCCATGCCCAAAACCCTTCTGTCCCACTCCAAATCCCTTCAGGCCTCAAACTAATACACATAAATATATGTAGCCTCTTGTGTAAAATATCCTTGCTACAAGCCCTCACCGTGTCTCTCAGCCCAGACATTCTGATTATCTCTGAAACCGGGCTAAAATCACGTAACACCGATGCAGAATTTGCCATACCCGGCAACACACTTCTCTGCCATGACTGGGTCGGCAGAAAAGGAGGTGGCATAGTCATGTACATTGCTTCCTCCATCAAATTTACCAGGGTTGCCCTATCCCTACCAATGGACTCCATAAATGCCTTAATGGTAAAACTCTCCATCCCCCACTCAATCCCAATCTACATAGCAGGCACATACTGCACTCCAGGCACCACCTCACCTACATATTGGACTACCTAGGCTACATAAACTCCCTGGCAGCAGGTAGTGAGATCCACATATTAGGGGATTTTAACCAGAACTGGCTTGCTGAGTCTTTTTCCAAATTTCGTGACAAGGTAACAGCCCTAATCCTAACACAACAAATCACTGAACCTACTCGGGCAAACCACAAAACACAGAACCATTCACTGCTAGATTGGTCCCTCACCTCTCACCTCTCACCCTCACAGGATTATAGCCTCTGGACTCCTTCTGGATGCCCTTAGTGACCACCATGGGATCTACACTGTGAGCAAATTTCACAAACCCAAAGCTCCCCCTCCCAGAATCTTACTTTCGAGATCCTACAAATCCCTGGACCTCCCCTCATTATTAAATGAGTTGGGCAACTTCGATTGGTCGTGCATCAGACATTTCACCTCGACAGATGAGGCACTGTCATTCTTTAAGTCCAACTTCATCGCCATCTGGGACCGCTATGCCCCCCTCAAATGGTCCAGAGTCCGAGGTGCTCTTCTACCATGGATCTCTCCCGATATCCTAGCCCACCTCTGAATCCGAGACAAGGCCTGGAAAACCTATAAGACCTCCAAATCCCAGGCTGACCTCCAGACCTACGGAGCGCTCCACAATTCTAGTACTAAAATAATCCACCAAGCAAAGGCCAACTACTTCTCATGCGCATTCAATTCCTCCTCCCATCTCCCATCTCATTTCTGGAAGGTGGTCAAATTGCTTCTATGCCCGACATCACAACCACCAATCCTGTCCCTGCAGGTTGGTGGTCACACCATCACTGACCCCTCAGTAGTTGCCGCCTTGTTTAACACTGTCTTCACTACCAGCCATGCTACTCCCAGGGCCACTCTGCACCAGGCTCAGCATGCCCCCACTGACATCACATCTTGTGGCACTGCAGCTCAGCCTTTCTCCTTCCTGCAAGTCACCCCATATGAGGTATACAATGCATTGGTTGCCCTTAACCCTGAAAAGGGAAAATGTCCCACGGGGTTGGACTCCAAAATGCTCCACCTGTTGGCCCCTACCATAGCTCAGCCCCTAGCCGCCCTATTTAACTTATCATTCATCCTGGCAGAAGTCCCCACTGAATGGAAACATGCCACCATAATCCCACTTCCAAAGGGTGGTGATGCCTCAAACCCAAGCAACTACCAGCATATCTCCCTCTTACCAACCTTTGCCAAGATACAAGAACGCCTGGTTCTCTCTCTCACCTATCCACCTGTCTGGACTCCTCTTCCTTCTTTTCCCCCTACCAGTCTGGCTTTAGGAAATCCCACTCCACTCCTACCTTCCTTCTTAGGATTACCGACTCCATCCTTTCAGGAATGGATGCTGGCCACATCACTGCCACCATCTTTATTGACCTGGCAAAGGCTTTTGATATGGTGACTCACTCTCTTCTGACAAAACTTGCTAAGGCTGGCCTCTCTGGCTGGGCCACATCTTGGTTCCACTCCTACCTCACTGGTAGATCTCAAGCTGTCCGTATCAGAGTGTTCATGTCAGATCCCCTCCCAATCACATCAGGAGTGCCTCAAGGATCTGTCCTAGGCCCCTTCCTATTCTCGGTCTTTCTAAATGATCTGCCCTCCACCTGCACACTCTCCACCATCCATATGTACGCAGATGACACGGTGCTATACACATCCGGCCCCTCGCCCTCTGAAGTTGTGTCCAGACTTCAGCACGACTTCATCACAGTCCAGCACTGGCTCCGCTCAAATAACCTCCTCCTAAATGCTAGCAAAACAATCTCCTTAACCTTTGGGATGAGAGAAAATTTCTAGGCTCCCTTCACCATTAGTTTTTCACACCCTGGAAGGGTCCCCACTGGAGTCCTGCACCACCTTCAGATACCTTGGTGTCTGGCTTGACCAGCACCTCAACTTTTCCGCACATATTGACTCCTTACTTAAGAAGCTGCATCCAAGGCTTGGTGCACTTTACCAGAATTGTGACAACATACCCCTTCCAGCCAGGAAGGTCAGTGCCGGTCCAAAGACCACATTAGCTAGGCTGGACCCTCTCTTCCACTCTTTTTGCCGCTTCGCCCTAAACAGCCCCTATACCACACACCACTGTGCCCTATATCAAGCAATGAACCTCACCTCACTTGACTATTGTAGGTTAACTCACTGTGCAAAAATTACGGCCAAGCATTGGTCTCAGCGGCTCCCTTCCTACCTCTCCGACATCTTAACAAACCCTAGTGCACAATCATACACACTCAGAAACTCAGACTCCAGGTCCCTAGCTGTCCCATACTGATCTACCGCCATTGGGCAATCAGGGTTCAGCTACCACATCCCCTCGCTATGGAACTCCCTCCCAGCTAATATTTGTCGCTTCACCTCCCTGTCGCACCTAAACTCCATGCTCCAAGATCATTTCGTCCCTACCTGTGCTTGTGTCTAGGAGCCTACCAATTACTAGGCAACTCTCTGGGAATGCTGGCACTTAGCAAATTTGTAATTCATCAGTATCTAACTATTGTCCACTCACCTTATACTGTATCTCATATGGCTCAAAACTTAATTTTGTTGTACACTTGCTGTATGTAACTGTGCTACCAACTGCCATACTCAATCCTGTATGTACTGGTTTCTGGACCAAATGTTAGTGATCTTCCACACTGTATTCACTTGTCAATCCTGACTTCAAGTGCTTTCTCATACTGTACATTCTGTGGTTACCAATTTGTCTCTCTCAAGCTACTACTGACACGTAACCAGATTCTAATGTTAATATTTCTCCCACTATGTATTTTCTTGTCTATACTGTGTAAACTGTTCTCCTATGTTCTCCCCTTCCCCAGGATGCATCTGTAATTGAGCAGTACTCTGCTCAGTATGCTTCCTGGTAAAATGATTAAATAAATAAATAAATAAATTAGTAGGGGTATCACAAGTCAGAAGAGAGAGGTAATAATCCCTCTTTACAAGACACTGGTTAGGTCCCATCTGGAGTACTGTGTGAAGTACTGGAGGCCACACCTTCACAAGGACATTAACCAAATTAAGGCAGTCCAGAGAAGGGCAACCAAAATGGTGCAGGAACTGCATCAGAAAACACATGAGGACAGATTAACAGAGCTCAATATGTATACCCTAAAGCAAAGGAGGGAGAGAGGTGATATGATCGAAACATTCAAACACCTTAAGGACATTAACAAGGTGAAAGAGTCTAACATGTTTCAATATAAGAAAAATAGCAGGACAAGAGGATACAGCATGAGATTAGAGGGAGGCTGATTAAGGGATAATGTGAGAAAGTTCTTTTTCACAGAAAGGGTGGTGGATGCATGGAACGGCCTACCTCAGGAAGTGGTGGATATGAATACAGTGCAGGGCTTCAAACAGGCATGGGATAGGTATAAGGGAGCAATGCAGATGAGTATGAATATATAGGCCATTGACAGAGCAAAGGCTGATGGCACATTTATAAGGTAGAAAAAGAAATGGGCAGACTGGATGGGCCTTGCGGTCCTTATCTGCCGTCAGCTTCTATGTTTTGTATGTTTCTATGTAATACTCGTATTTTCAGAAGTGATATTTCTACTGAGAGGAGACATGAGAGAAACATAGCAAAGAAGAAAGATTTGAAACTTAGTGCTTCAGAAAAACATTGCTACAAATGCAGTCCTGAGAGTAGACAGTGCGCATCTGATACCTTTTGTAATAACATTTTTTATTGTTTTCCAGCAGTACAGACATACAGAATGGAGGAAACAGCAGATCAAAATTTCATTGGCAATACAGTGTTACAGTACAGTGCTTAACACCCCAGGGAACAAGATGGGGAGGATAAGGGAAGAAACATGGGGGGGGGGGGACAGATAATGAAGGGAAAGAGGGAAAAGAGACAGGACATAAGATGACATAACTAATAGGGATAGCAAATCTAATTGATACAAGGTTCATGACTAGCATTCTCCTAGAAGAAATTAATTATTGTAAAATACAGAAATATAGTTAACTATAGCAGCAGTGACTTCATATCTGTCAGGATGCCATTCCTACCCAAAGATGTTAACCTCATAAAGTGTATTACTTAGATGGGATCCTTTAGAGAGTTGTGGTGACCCACCAAAACTCTCTCCTAGTCCTCATGGGGGGGAAATTAAGCACCTTAAAAGTACCAGAGCCAAATCTGTGTCTTCACAAGGCCATATGCCCAGCAGAGATTACCCAAGGGGGGGTGTACAACCCACTGAACTCGTATAATATCATGGGGTATCTGTCAGCCAGCACCTTGCTGGGGGGGGGGGTGTTCAAGTTCTGGAGCTTCAAAAAGTTGAGGTAAAGGGACAAACATTGACTGAATTTGGACATTTGGTACTTCTGCAGGTGCAAAATCCTATCCAGTTTGACTAAAGAGGAAAGAGATGCTAACACCTCTGTCACTGTAGGCGTCAGAGGTGACCTCCATTTACATAATTGAGCTCTCTTGTTTTGAAGTGAGATCAGTGCCAGCCATCTAATTTCATAAGGGGTCAATTGTGGGAGCTCCCTTCGAATACCCAGGATGTAAAAGAGTGGACTAAATGGGAGCTTCTTCACTAACACTTTGCATGCAATATCATGAATGCCTTGCCACAGGGATTTCAATTGCGGACAAGTCCACCATACATGCAGAATATCCACATCCAAACCCTGACATCTCCAGCAAGAGTCAGACTCCAGAATCTTAGCCATATATAGCACAGCTGGTGATTTATACCAAGAATGGGCTATTTTGTTCTGTATTAATCTAGAACTAACATCCATCAGCCATCTGTGAGTGTCTTTCCAGGATTGTTCCCAGGCTATAGAGGAGATAGGGGACCGGAGCATCTTTTCCCACTTAAGTCTCACCCTCTCAGATTATTGGGGAAGGGTATCTCTTAGTTTAGCATAAATGCACCCTGCTAGACCTATCGGATGTTGTATCCAGATATGTGGCTCTGCACTGTGTATTTGGGGCTTTGAAGGGTGCAATACATATCTAAGTGCTGCTCTAAGCTGAAGGTACTTCCAAAAATCTGCATGAGCAATGTTCCAGATATGCTGAAGGGACTGAAATGTATATAGGGTCTTAAGAGTGGGGTCTAACAAGTCTTTTAGTACTAAAATACCCTTATCTGCCCAGGATTTCCAATATATCCATTGGACATCCACGGTAATATCTGGATTAAACCATAAAGGGGTGTAAAACAAGGGAAGAGGAGTCTGGTTCAGTCTTTTGTGAACACCCAGCCAATTGGACCTGACTGCCTCAACAAACAGATGGAGATGTGTAAAGGGACTTAGCTCTGTTAGAGGGGCTAGCACTTTGAACCCTGTGGGGCATCAGAAGGGATGGGAAATGCACTGACTCTGTAATATTAAGTTCTATATGTACTCATTGAAGGGATAATGGTGTTAGGGGGTGCAGTCCTTTAACTGTTTGTGCCAAAAGGAATGCCTGCCTGTATCCTTCTACCCATGGAAGGCACGATCCTCCCTTGCTCCAATGAGCTCTCAATTGGGCACGGCTAAAATTGGGTTTGTTGCCCTCCCATAGGAAATCTCCAATAAGCCTATCCAAAGCCAAATACCATTGTTTGGGGAGGGGAATAGGGATATGCATTAGCAGATAAAAAATCTTGGGTGCAGAAACC
This sequence comes from Neoceratodus forsteri, assembly GCA_016271365.2. Taxonomy (NCBI): domain Eukaryota; kingdom Metazoa; phylum Chordata; order Ceratodontiformes; family Ceratodontidae; genus Neoceratodus; species Neoceratodus forsteri. The sequence goes on along the minus strand of CM057455.1, from coordinate 1,161,838,741 downwards.
ATTTTAATTGCAGCAATTTTGCCTGCCAACATCATTTGCAGAGGTTTCCATCTGTTAAACTCCGTTTTTAGAGAGCTAAGAAGGGGTTGAATATTAGTCTGCCAGAGATTATGTCAAGAGGATGTAAGCTTAATACTCAAATATGTGATCCCCTTAGGTGCCCACATAAGGCCTATGGACTGAGCTGTCTCTTGAGAGCATTTCCCATTCAAGGGGAGCACCTCCGTCTTGGCCTGATTCAGTTTCAGTCCTGAATATTGGGAGAATAAATCCAACAGTTCCAATAATGGGGGAGCAGATCTTTGCAGGTCTACCAAAGGGAGAAGCAAATCATCTGTGTACATAAGGAAATTGTACTTTATATTACCCACTTTGATACCACTAATGTCTGGATGGCTATGGAGCACCAGAGCTAAGGGCTCCACTGCCAAAAGGGGGGGACAGTAAGCAGCCTTGTCTAGTTCCCCATTCAAGGGGAATGGGGCCGGATAATATGGCATTCGTGTTAACTCTAGCTGAGGGAAGATGTGTAGATAGCTTGAATTCTTGACAGAAATTTTGGGCCAACTCCAAATGATGTCAAAGCCAACTATAAATAGTCCCACTCTACGGAGTCGAAAGGTTTTTCAAAATCCACTGCGACTGCTGCAGCAGGGGAAGAGAGATATTTTGCTATGTGCATAAGATTCACTAGTGTCCTTAAATGATCAGAGCTATGTCGCCCGGGGATAAACCCCACCTGAGATGGATGTATGAGACCTGTCAGTAGGGGATTTAGCCTTGTTGCAAGGATTTTGTCATAAAGTTTACTATCAATATTAATCAAAGATATTGGCTGGTAATTGCTGGGCTTGGTGGGGTCCTTGCCTTTTTTCGGGATGAGTACAATGCTCGCCTCTCTAAGTGAAGGAGGAAGGGCACCTCTAAGCTCAATATCTTGAAATACAGTACTGCCGTTAACAGTGGAGTGACAGTGGGTGCTAAAGCCTGGTAAAAGTCCGCAGCATATCCATCGTTTCTGGGGAATTTGCCCAGTTTGAGAGACTTAATCGCAGTACTGACCTCCTCCGCAGATATTGGAGACTCAAGTACCTGAGCTTGTTGGTCAGTAATTTTGGGGAGTTGACAGGATTGGAGGAAGGGCTGTATCCCCGTGTTCAGATGGGCATGAGTGGAAGTGTATAACTTTTTATAGAAGGCGGCCATTGTATCATTTATTGCCTTGGGTGCTGTAGTCAGATTTCCACCTACGTCCGTAAGGCCAGCAATATATGTACTAGCTTGTCATTTACGCAGCTGATACACAAGTATCTTGCTGGCTTTGTCCCCACCTTCCCAGAAGAAGTGTTGTAATCATAATATGGCTATTTCAGCCTTTTTATTAAGGAGCTGATTAATCGCAAATCGCAGGGTTAGAACAACTTTGCCCATTGAAGAGTTCGGAGTGGGGGAGGATGTGGCTTTAAAAAGGCTTTCCCTCTCTTTCAATTTCTGTTCTAGAGATGCCAGATGTAGTTCCCGCTCCCTTCTTTTTGCTGCTGCAAATCCCATTATATTGCCACGCATGGTTGGCCTTAAAGGCTTCCCATATGTTACCAGCATTTGTATCGGCTATCGGGTTGTGGGCTAGAAATAGAGCAGCCTTATTCTGAGCCCAAGGGATAAAATCGGGGTCTCTGATTAGCATAGGATCTAACCTCCAGTGACGGGATGGGGGAGGGTTGGTGTCCCATTGCATTAACAGCTGTACTGGGGCGTGGTCTGAAATTACCCTAGGAAGGATGGTAACGTCTAGAGACTTAGCTATAACTGCTGAGGATCCCAACCAAAAGTCCAATCTGTTGTATGAGGCATTGGGTTCTGAGTGGAAAGTATAATCCCTAGTTCTGGGGTGGAAAAGTCTCCAAATATCTGATAACCCTTGATCTACAATCATTTGGTGGACAGCATTAATACATTTAGTATGTGTTTTTTTGCTTCCATCATTCCTGTCGAGTGATGGAACTAGTGAAAGGTTAAAATCTCCTCCGCTGAGGAGAGGGCAGGAAGGGGGTAAATTCCAATATAGCCTGTGCTATATCATGAAAAAACTGTGGTGTATCTTCATTTGGGGCGTACAGGTTACAGAGGGTAATGGGTCTTGAGGGGGTATCGTAAGTACCTAAAACCCACCTATCATCAGTGCTAGACAGCATCTTAGAGAGGGTCCAGGGCAAATATTTATGAATTAAAATTATTACTCCACATTTCCTAGTAACGGCGTGGGATGATACTTGTTGTCCAACCCAGTCATTAATCCGGTGCATGTGGTCTTCTCCTGAAAGTTTTGTCTCCTGGAGAAACGCCACCTGAGATTTAAGATTCTTTAAATGGGTTAAGACTTTTTTCTTTTTGACAGGGGAGTTTAAATCCTGCACATTCCAAGTATGTACTAATAGGTCTGTCATGCTCTCCTACTCAGACAACTAGTTAAAGGGGATTAACTATGAGGGCAGGGGGTATGAAGAGTTAACTGGGAGCCTATACTATGTATATCCACAAGGGTATAATAAAACCTTAGGGTATTGAAGGTATAATTCCAAAGGAGTATCTTCCCTCTTGGTCGAAGTTAGAGCACTTAACACACCATAAGCCTAATGTAGAATTCCACACTGTGTTTCTTTATCTAATCAACTCCGTACACACAAAACAGAAGAAAACTAGCAGAACTTATCCTATAGTAAGATTGGTGAGGGGCTTATCCAGCTGAGAACAGCAAATGAAAAACCCTCTCACTTCTGTGGAGCCTGTGGCAAAAAACCACCAGTTCTAGGCCCAATCCACCAGACACTAGGGTAACTAACAGAAACCTTTAATGTACTGTTAGACCGTAGTCAATGTACAGATACCAACAGCTATTCCCCAGAGCCAAGCCGGGGGTTATTCCAGAAGGTGTTACTCAGTTAGAGAGGGGGAAGGATGCGTATGCCTGGAAACTAGATGGTTCCCACTATACTACTAGCATCCAGCTCAAAAAGAAAGGGAGCTGTTGCCAAACAGATACGCATAGTTTAACCAAAACAGTATCGAAAAGAACAGCCTCAACTGTCTATGCTCACGAGGTCATCAGAACTGTAACCCAGGCAATGCAGGTTCACGCTCATAAGGGGACCCACAACCTCCATGAAAAAAGCACCAACAAGATGCAGTTGTGTCTGCCGACAGACAGCATATTAAACGTGATCATTTTTATAAACTGCTATACACTTTAACTTTCTAGCCAACTGGCCCACATACATACAGCAGAGTATCCCCAAGGTAAATTGTCTATCGGGGGGGGGGGCTTTTGGATGGTCATTCAAGTGTAGCTAGCAGCTGAGCTTGAGATACTAGGGCCCCAATCAGGGGTAACTGTTTAGTAACAGCAGCTCCATTACAGCCCCCTAATCTACTACCCCCAGGTGAGGGGTGACAACCTCCCTAATGCCCCCAGCCACAGAACTTAGGGTACTTATCTGAGAACCATCTCTCGGATGGTTGTTCACATTAAGCTAATGTCCTCAGGTGGTTGCACCGTGGATTCTAGGCCTGGTGTTGCAGCGGAGGCGGCTGGAGTCAGTTCTAAGTCCTGCAATGGTAAAGCTGCTTTAACATCCTTGGCCCAGGAGATTTCAGAGCCCACCATGTCTGGTCTTTTACAGTCCTCAGTGGAAAGTTCCATAGTGCTTGGTATGTCCTCCTTCTGAAGTGATTCGAGTGGCTCAAATCTGTTTTTTGAAAAGTAAGGACTGGTATGCACTACTCCCTGGCCTTCCATTCTGCTAACACTCTGATCAGTACCAGCCTCTTCTCGTCTACGTCCTTGTGGGTGATCCCTCTTAGAATGTGGAGATTGTGGAGGTCTCTTCTGAACTTTAGGGTTCCTGGGCTCCAGCCCATTCTTGAAAGACCGGGGGGATCAGGTCCCGGAGCACCCGGAGAGTCTGGCTTCTGAGGAGAGTTCTTCGGAGCTTGGTTGTTAGTGTGGTTCCGACCATCAGCACAGGATTCTGAGGGGCCAGAGGTAGGCCATGCCACTGAGATAAAATCAAGTCCGGCCTCAGGAGTAGCAAATTGGTGTGATACTCCATTCACTGAAATTTTCAATATCACCAGATACCGGAGCGCAAAGGGTATTTGCAATTCGTATAGTCTATGGCGTATCTCTGTAAAGGCTTTTTGTTTGTTAGCCAGTTCTTTCGAAAAGTCCTGAAAGACCTTGATACGGTGCCCTCTCCATTGTAGTGACCCAAGCTCCCTAGCATGCCCCTGTAAAGCTTCTTTTTCAGCAAAATTTTATAATCCGGCAATAGTGGGCCTCGGTTTGTCTCCAGCTGGTGGTTTAGGTTGTAGCGATCTGTACGCCCTTTCGATTGTTATCCTGGTGGTCTGTAGGAGATCCAGAACTTTGGGCAAAGCTGTTTGGAGAAAGTTTATGGTTTTGCCTTCCTCACAGCCTTCAGGGAATCCCAGGAACCGCAAGTTGTTATGGCGGCCCCTGGTCTCAAGATCATCAATTTTGTCTTGTAATGCGATAATTTGTGCAGCTTGATTCCGTAGCGTAGTGCAGTGACCTTGGACCACCTTTTCTTGCACCAATGCCTTTTGTTCTCCCTGGTCTAGTTGGGCATCGATCTGTTGAACTGAGACTGCTTTTGTGTTAGAAGCCAGAGTTAGAGCATCGATGCTGGTAATAATGGATGTAAACATTTCTCTGACCGACAGGTCCTCGGTTTCCTTTCTTGAGTGCGCCATTAGGCCTTTAGCACAGGCAGCTCAGTGGCTGTCACACAATAGTCAGAACCCCCGATGTCTACTCAGGTTCTTGGTTAGCATCGAAGCTGCTCAAGTGTTCCAATTACTGAATCTCGAGAATTGTCCAAGAGAAGTTCAACTTCTAGATGGATTTTTAATATATCTCGGCTCTGGGGTTGTAGCAGTGAATTTTTAAGTTGCCATTTTGTGTGCTGGTTGGCCACGCCCCCTGCATCTGATACCTTTGAAAAATTATATCCCATATGGTCAATTTAAGATTAAAAAGAAACAAATTATTACCATATAAACCAAAAGGTTTCTTGAAATGTCACAATTGTAATGTGTTCACATATGTGCAGCCTGGTAAAGAGTTTGTACACCCCTGCATGAAAATTAAAAATGGAGACATGTGAATTTATTAATTGCAATACTGACTTTGTCACATATGTTCCATGGTATAACACCAGTTAGATATATATATGCGGAGATCAGTGCCCAGCTTGAAAACTAGCACACAAGACCATTGAGCAATATTATTAATAGGAGACTTGGCACCCCACTTGGTAGTCATTTGTTTGACTGCCGTAATTCACATCATAGAGAATTAAAGTTCATAGGCATTGAGAGAGTGGGTCCTGTGGGGGGGGGGGAAGCGACTGAAACTACTGTGGAAAAAATCAACTTGGATTTGTAAATTACAAAGCGTTACACCTGCTGGTTTAAACAGGCAATGGGATTTTTATAAACTCAGATTTATTCAATATCCTTTCACCACACTTGTACAAGTTCTACATATCAAAGTTATTCAGGACAATTCATATGTAGTGGTACAAACATTCAGTTCTATTAGACAGTATAAATCATATTGGTCGTTACAGTTCTGGAATGTTCTCTGCTTCTCCTTCCACTTCAGCATTCTATTATTGAGCTATACACAGTGAGGAAATAGAAAGAAAAAATACAATTGTAATAAAACTATGTCTAAACTAATGAGGCCTCAGAACTGTGCCTCAACACAGTGGCTGCGTGTTAAAACTCTCCTCTCCTATATAATATCAAACTCTTGAAGTAGGGTAGACAGGTCATCTTTCCCTGGCTCAGGTAAAAGCATTAGCAAGGACAAATGCAGGATACCCAAGCTTTTCTAGCCACATTGTCCCCCACTAGATACCCAGTCTTGGGCCATCTGTACTAAACTCTCAGGTGGGCTGATCAGTTTGCAGCAGCCAGGATTCCCATCCCAAACAGCGTTGAACATGACTGTACTGTTGCAGTCTTAGTCTGGCTGGGAAAGACTCCATGGCTACCACCTCTTTAACCCTTTAAGTCCATTCTTGTAATGTCAGGGGGTCCTGACTGAGCCACCTGGCTGTAATGGGAATCTCCCCTTAGGCAAACTGCAGTAGGAAGACTTAAGACACAATCCTTAAAGGTAAGGGGTAAAAGGACACCCATCACCCCTTGGACTGCTAAGTGCACAGAACTCCAAAAATTGGAGAGCACTGAGCAGTCCCAGAATATATGCCAATAGCTCCCATCCCCTCGCATTTCCTCCAACATGCCACACCACTGGGAGAGTAATGCTGTATGACTGTGGGCACGTAAAAATAGTGCGTAATTATCTTCCACCAAAACTCTTTCCAGCATGGGTATGAAGTAACCTACCAGCCAAGTTTCAGTCTATGATTTCAGTCTGAATCTTGTATCTACACTAGCCTCCCACTCCCATGCCACCCTGTATCCCTGTGTCACATCACCCCCCGTCTCCAGTAACAGTTTGTATGGGCTTGACACATGTCGGATCTTGGTTGCCACTGTAACATATCCATACAAAAAGTTTTCCCAACCTGAGTATTGTCTGGTCAGGCTAACCAGATGTCCCCGGGACTGCACAAAATGTCTCACCTGCATAAAGCGAAGAATTTCCGAGTTTCCCCAGCCAAACTTATCCTTTGCCCTCTGAAAGGAGATACAACTCCTGTTCTCAATTAATTGAGTAAATCTCATGATGCCTCTGGTTTCCCATCTAGCAAAGCCTAAATCCAACATGGGGGGATGAAAGAACTCCTTCTCATATCTGATAAGGGATAATGGACCCACACTCGCCGGGGTGCCCATCAGTTTCTTAACTTCAGAAAGTATATAAAGGCCATACCTCACCCATCTGTTCCTAATCACCTTAATATAATCCAGAGATACTGAGGTCAAAGCTAAGGTATAGAGGGGTCGCCCCTTGGGTAACTCGTTTTCCATTTCATACCACCTGGATTTGACCCTCTGCTTGGCCCATGTTAGCACTGGTCCCATCTGCACTGCAAAATAAGAATACCTGAAATTAGACAAAGCTAGGCCTTCCCTATCCCTGGGTGAGCACAAGACCCATCTAGCCACTCTTGGTTTCTTATGCTGCCATACGACTCTATGGACTTCCCTTGTTAGCTTGTTCCAAAAAGATAGGTGAATTTTTATTGGGAGGCTCTGAAACAGGAAGAGAAGCCATGGCAGGATATTCATCTTTATTGTTGCAATTCTTCCCACCAAAGTAAGTGGCAAAAGGTGCCATCTAGCTAGGTCTCTCTCAATAGACTCCCATAGCTTCCCAAAGTTCAGGGAGAATAACTTCACCAGATCCATAGATATCTGTACACCGAAATACCTTATCTGTCCCCATGGGGCCCATCTGAAAGGGAACCCTTCCTTGAATTCATGAAATGGCTGACCGCTCAGCACCAAGGTCTCTGATTTAGTAAAGTTAATCTTATATCCTGAAAGTTCTCCAAAGTTCTGGAGAGTTGTGTAGAGGAGTGTAACCGAGTTCTCTGGAGAGGCAAGAAATAAGATAGAGTCGTCGGCATGAAGTGAGAGCTTTTGTTCGAAGCCCCCGCCATAATGCCCACAATTCCTTACTTCTGCCTCACTTTTGCTGCCAGGGGCTCAAGCCAAAGGGCAAACTGCAACGGGAAAAGGGGGCAACCCTGCTGGGTGCCCCTGGACAGGGAATAGATGGGCAAACTCACTCCTTTCACCCTCACCAATGCCTTCAGGGCCCTGTATAACTGGGTGATGTTATGTAAAAATTTGAGGCCAAATTTCATTGTATCCATGGACACCTTTAGAAATTGTTAATTCACCCTAACAAGCACCTTTTCTGCATCCATGGATATAGTTATTTGGAACAGCTCTTGGAGACCCTGAGAAGAAATGATATTAAGCAATCTGCGGATGTTATCAAAAAGAAATCTGCCTGAGATAAACCCAGTCTGATTCTCATGTATGAGGGTGGTAATATGGGTCTATAATCTGCTCGCTAGTAGCCCTGTAAAAAGTTTTAAATCTATGTTGAACAAAGAAAATGGTCTATATGACCCACATTCTTGTGGATCCTTCTCTTCCTTGTGGAGAATGGAGATGTATGCCAATTGCCAAGAGTACAGGGTAGCCCCTTCATCCAAAATCTCCTGACATGCTGTCAGGAGAAATGGCAGGAGAGAGTCTGCAAAAGTTTTAAACAAATCTGGGGGAAACCCATCCAGTCCTGGGGATTTGCCATTCTTTAAGTGGAGATATCTGGGTGTGCAATTCCTCCTGGGACAATGCACTATCTGACTGGTCAGTTGCCTGTTTAGAGAGAGACCTCATTTCTAAATTTGCAATAAACCGGGAGACCTTCCCTTCAAAGTCTGAGGTGGGTTCCTGAGTATATAAAGATTCATAAAACTTAGTAAAAGTCTTTATTATGTCTTCTGGGTGACAAAAGCGCCCCCGCCCCTGTGTTGGGGTCCCTCAGCTGTAACACCACCCTATTAGCCTGTTGTTATCGCAAGGTGACCGCCAGTAACTTCCCTGCCCTATTACCATTCTCATAGTAATTTTGTCTGACCCTCCTGTAAGACACTTCTATTTGATGAGTTAATAAGGTCTCCAGTGCCTGACATCTCTCCACCAGTCATCTCCGAACCTGACAATTGAATGAGATCTTGTGCTGAAACTCAAGGTCTGCCATCTCTGCTTCTATTTCTTGTCTCTTCTGCTCCCTGCATTTTTTTGAAAAGCGGAAAACCCAATAATCATCCCATGGAGCACTGCCTTCAGTGCATCCCATCTGACAGCATGAGATGTCTCCCCTATGGGGGTTGTCCTGATCGTAGGTTTTAATTGTGGAGGAAATAAGGTCTTTGAATTCTTGATTGTTCAAGAGACCTATATTCAACCTCCAGTGAGAATTATTGATTAGTGGTGACAATTCAAGTTTCAATTTGACTGGAGCGTGGTCAGACAGTGATAATGTCATAATTTGACAGGAGGTCACTGCATGTACCTATTCCGCCATCATAAAGAAAAAATCTATTCTGGTGTAACATCCATGCCGGTTGAAGAAATGTGAGCAATCCATTTGTTTACCATTAACCCATCTCCAGACTTCTGCTAACCCTAGATTTTGGGTCACTCTGCAGAGGGTGTTCCCTGCTTTGCTTAGCTTGGTTGACTAGGCCCCCCTTTTATCAAGTGAAGGGGAAAGAGCAGTGTTGAAATCCCCCCACCAGGATGTACAGCTGCTCTGAAACTATGAGGGTATCCCTAAAGAACTTCCTGAAAAAAATGGTAGCTTCCCTATCAGTATTTGGAGAATAAAGGCATGCTATAGTACAGGGTATATCCCACAAGGTTGCCTGCACCAGGATAAAGTATCCCTCAGGGTCTGTATGGACTGATTCTACCTGCACAGGGCAGGTTTTATGAATGAGGATAGCTACACCTCTATGGTGTGGGTTTGCTTGATAGATGGATGTGTAAATGGAGCCCACCCAGCTCCTACATAATTTCTGGTGTTCACTATCTGTAAGGTGGGTCTCTTGTAAAAGAGCAATCTGTGTACCCATTCTGCTTAACTCCTGAAGAAGCCTGGCTCATTTCACTGGACTGTTGAGCCCTCTTACGTTGTAAGGGACAATGTTTAAATAAATTTTAGATGTTTGTTTTTTGTGTGTCTATTCTGTCCCTCCCCTCTGTCTCTGGGTTGGCCAGGCACCTTAGGGGGGTCAGGCAGGAAAGGGAACATGCAGCAATATTAAAGAACTTGTTAGAACAAACACAAATAACATCATAACATTTCAACATATTTGAACCCATAAAAACACATCAAAACAGGATATGAGGGAAAAAAACATTCCCTCATATTGCTTCAAGAGTGCCATGCACATCCACTCACCCATCAGATACTGGGTGGCGAAGGTGGGATGGATAAATTCCATCACTGTGTTGCCAGGTCACCCTGCGGGGTTCCAAAGGCAACTTGTGTGGAATCAAACATGCCATACACTCAGCCCTGCATCATTAACCCTGTGAATTATCACCTGCTTATAAAATTGGGGAGTCAGAGCTAGCAAAACGTCCAAAATGAACATTCCACTAACAGCCCCAGCAACCTTCCCAACTTTCCCTGAAGAATTAAAATAAGATATTCCCCATATTTTGAGTCCCAGAGGAGGTGACACCCCCAAGGTAACAAGATGGGGGGATCCAAAGTTCCATGCTTTCCCATCTCAGGCAGTCTCTAAGTCCATATTCTGTGAGAAAAAAAATCACAGTTATTTGGTACTTAATGCAGGCTGCCAGATCCTTTGTGGGCAAAGCCCCTTTATTTTGGACTTCTAAGCCCAGATGGAATAACCCCCAAACTCTCTTGTCCCTCCCCCCCCCACCTGCGAGATATAAATGTATTATTCATTAATCAGGTCTCTGAAGTCACCATGTCTGTAGCGGATTCACCAGTTGTCTGTTTGGGGGGGATCCCTTCTGTGTTGAAGTTTCGGGGCTCCCTATCTCTCTTGCTTGTTTGCTTGAGCCACAGCTTGCATCTTAGACCAGGTGCACTGGGAGGAGTTGGAAATGCCCAAAGGGTTCCATTTGGTTGTGTAGCTGGAAGCTGGAAGCCATTGTCTCTTTTTGATGTCCCTAATTAGAGAGGGATCAATGATGTTGTCGAGTGCAATGCCCAGTGAGGTCAGGTACTTTTTTGCCTCTGCAGCAATTTCAAAAATATGCGCTTCTCTGTCTGATGTAACTCGCAGCTTAGCTGGGAAGTCCACATTGGCCTTCAGGCCCTTGTTGCACAGCTCTTTAATCAGCAGGAACCACATTTTTCTTCTAGCCATGGTAGTCAGGGCGTAGTCTGGTTCTATGAAGAGTCTAGTGTCTCCGAATATAATTTCTTTCATGGACCAGGCCTTTCAGAGCACCATTTTTAAACTAGCCAAGGGGGAGGCACTGATAAGTAGCAGGGAATTCCCAGCCTCCCCCTACAAAACAGGGTACTACATGAGGTAAAGACCAAGGTAGAAAGATCAGTAGGGAGCAGGACAGGGGTAAATGGAGAAAGCAAAGTCAATGAGGACAGGGATGATGCTACAAGAGGTAAAGCCATCAAACAGTGGAGAGTAATGAGTACCAAAGCCCATATTCTGGGTAATAAGCTTCCTGAACTAGTTGCCTTGATGGAAGAGGAACATCGGAAAATTGTGGCAGTCACAGAGACATGGTACACATAGAACCGTGACTGGGATGTAAACATACCAGGATACACCACCTACAGGAGGGACAGGGAGGGTAAAAGAGGAGGAGGAGTAGCTCTTTACATAAGGCAAGGAATCAAAGCAACAAAACAAAAGGGTAAATGGGGAGGAGAGGAAGCATTGTGGGTCAATTTGGAGACAGGCAATGGCACAACAATCCGCACAGGGGTTGTATACAGACCCCCATCTCAAAGGGAGGAAATGGACAAGGAAATGACAGAAGGTATCCTTAGAATGGCAGAGAAAGGGGAGATGTTGTTGATGGGGGATCTGAATATGCCAGATGTTAACTGGAGTGCATTTGCAGCAGCCACTTCCAAGAGTGGGGTCATTCTAAATGCTCTACAGGGGGCATGCCTTAGAAAACTAGTACTGGAACCCACTTGAGAGGGAGCAATCTTAGACCTGGTACTCTCAAATGGAAATGGAGAGAGGATCACAGATTTAGAAGTGGGCAGCCATCTGGGAACTAGCAACTATCGAACAGTATGGTTCATGATAAATAAAGCAGTAGAGTCAAGCCATACAAAGGCAAAGGTACTGGACTTTAGGAGGGCTGAATTTGCTAAAATGGGTGAGTGCCTAAGGAATGCACTAGCAAATGGGCAGGAAGGAGGGGTGGAAGAACAATGGGGAATAATCAAAACTACCATCACAGATGCAACAAGCCTTTGTGTGAAGCAAATAAACAAAACAAAATGATGCAGGAAACCACTGCAGTTCTCAAAGGAGGTGGCTGGGAAGGTTTGGGAGAAAAAGAAAGCATTCAGGAAGTACAAGGAATCACAGAAGGAGCAGGACAGAGAACTGTATCAGTTAAAGCAAAAGGAAGCAGGGAAGGCAGTCAGAACAGCAAATGCCAAAACCAAGGAAAAGATAGCCAACTCAGTTAAGAAGAGGGATAAAACCTTTTATAGGTACATCAGAGAGCAAAGGAAGACCAAGGGAGGGATAGTGAGGCTTATTAAAGGGGAAGGGATTGGTCAGAGGGTGATTGTGAAAAGGCAGAGATACTAAACAAATATGTTTGCTCAGTATTCACAAATGAAGAGGGGGAGATACCTAAATCAAAAAATAGAAACATTCTGGATATGGGTGTCGATACCAGCCCATTCAAAGAAGAAAGAGTTCTGAAATAACTCTTAAAACTGAAGGTGGACAAAGCAATGGTGCCTGATGGGATTCATCCCAGAATTCTAAAAGAACTAAGGGTAGAACTAGTGACACCACTGACTACCCTCTTTAACAAATCATGGGGGATGGGGTGGTACCTGAAGACTGGAGGAGGGCAGATGTTTTTCCACTTCACAAAAGTGGGAGCAGGGCAGAAGCAGGAAACTATAGACCTGTTAGTTTAACCTCAGTGATAAGGAAAATGATGGAATCACTTCTGAAGGAAAGAATTGTTGAGTACCTAGAGGCCAGAGGGGCACAGGGCCCAAGGCAGTATGGATTCACAGCGGGAAGGTCATGTCAGATGAATCTAATAGATTTCTTTGACTGGGTGACCAAAGTAGTAGATCAGGGAGGGGCTGTGAACATGGCCCACCTAGACTTTAGCAAGGCATTTGACACAGTCCCTCACAAAAGATTCATATACAAGTTAGCCAGCCTTGGAGTGGGTCCCAAGATGGTAGCCTGGGTAAAGAATTGGCTGGATAACAGACACAGAGGGTAATAGTAAATGGAGTCCACTGAAGAAAGGGGGTAACTAATGGGGTACCGAGGGTTCAGTGCTAGGACTAGTCCTCTTCAATGTCTTTATAAGTGACGTTGCAGAGGGACTGGAAGGAAAAGTATGTCTCTTTGCAGACGACACAAAGATCTGCAACAGAGTTGATATACAAGGTGGGGTGGAAAGGATGAGAAGGGACTTGCTAGGTTGGAAGAATGGTCAAATGTATGGCAGCTTAGATTCAATGCTAAAAGTGCAAAGTAATGCACCTGAGAAACAAAAACCCAGGGGAAGAGTACACAATGGGGGGTGAGATACTAACAACAACAAAAATGGAAAGGGGCCCGGGGGTAGTCATATCAGATGACCTAAAGGTGGGCAAGCAATGTGAGATGGCAGTAAGGAGGGCTGGGAGATACTGGAATGCATAGGGAGAGGCATCACCAGTAGAAAACAAGAAATTGTTATCCCTCTGTACAGACAGCTGGTGCGACCCCATTTGGAGTACTGTGTGCAGTTCTGGAGACCCAATCTCTGCAAAGACATAGACAGGATGGAGGCAGTCCAGAGGAGGGCAACTAAAATGGTGCAAGGTCTGCACCAGAAGACATATGAAGAAAGACTTAAGGAGCTTAACATGTATACCCTTGAGGAAAGCAGGGAAAGGGGGGACAGGATAGAAACTTTCAAATACCTCAAGGGAATCAACAAAGTCAAAGAGGGTAGCATCTTTCATAAGAAGAGATGTGCAAGAACAAGGGGGCACAATTTGAAGATAGAGGGGGGAACGGCTCAGAGGTAATGTGAGGAAGTATTTTTTCACGGAGAGGGTTGTAGATGCATGGAACAGCATTCCTGAGGAGGTTGTGGACTTAAAAACAGTGGTGGAATTCAAAAACGCATGGGACAGTCATAGGGCAATTCTAGGGGGTGGGGGTAGGAGGAAGTAGGCTGTGGGTTAACTAGGATCTGCAGCTTGTCTATTAGGTAAGGAAATGGGTAGACTGGGTGGGCCAAGCAGTCCTTATCTGCCATCACATTCTATGTTTCTATTTCCTTAGTGTGATAGTCCAGAAAAGCAACAAAGATTGAGGCCTAGCTTTTGAGTCTTTTGGGGGAGCGATCAGTGCCCGATGAGCTCTAATAATGTTAAGTGGTATGTCCTTATCCAGGATTAGCAATTCCTTTAAAAGACTCTTCATAAACTCTGCAGTGTTCCCTGATTCCGTATACTCTGGTAGCCCATGGATATGTAGATTTATTCTCTGTGAGTGGTTCTCTAAGTCTTCAATCTTATTTATTAAAAGTTGTGACCGATTGCAATTGTAAGATGGCACCATTGTGGAGATCCACCGTGCCTGCATGGGTAGACAGAGTCTCTTCAATCAAGTTCAGCTGCTTGTCATGCTGTTCAATTTTAGATTTATTGTCCGCGACTTCCCCTCGGATGCAGTCCAAAGTTCGGGTAAGTCTGCGTAGCTCTCTGCAGAGTTGCCACGAGGTAATGGTTACCTCCTCCTCCTCTGAACTGTCCTCCGAATCCATCTCCATGGTCTCTGGAGGCCTACTAGGCAGTGGTTCTCCTTTCTGGCTCCTCGGGTGCAGGTTTAACTTCTGTTGCTTTAGTGCTCTCCCCACTCTTGGTTTAGTCTTAGATTTACTCGCCATCTCCTCCAGTGCTCCCAGTTTGAATATTCAATAAAAAGGAGTTGTTTGGGAGGTTAAATTAACTACTTTTATTTGCAGGTAGTCAGAGTTCAGACCACGTGCTGACGCATAGAATGCTGACGTCACCAGAAGTCCAGGCAATGGGATGTGAAATCTTTTTTTACATATTAACTAGCCACACCCTCTGTGGCAGACTCGACAAGAGTCGAAGTGCTTGGGCTTCCTATAGCCATAGAGACTTTTTTACCTGTAGCCATACCTTTGCATCTAGCATTTACTGCATTTGTCAGCTTTCTTGCTTGTATTGTATTATGTTTGTACTTAACGCGGTTTGTGCTTTTACTGCCATTAAAGTATTTTCAGCATTAAGCTGTGCCTGGCTACTAGTTTCCTTTGTGAGTGCTCAGGACTTTTGAATTCTTTGCTTCTGTATTTGAGAGCTGGCCACCCTATTTCCCTGAGCACCAGCCTTGCACCATGTATCATGCCCCTCCTTTTGGAACTGGAAACAGAAAAAAATAGAGATTGCTTACAGATTAGGACCGTTTGTTTCCCCCTAGTCTGCCCATTTTTCCCTGCCTACAGTAACATCGCAGATCCTATGTGAGCTCCAGTCAGTTCTCCCTCCTCCTTTCCACTGAGATTCTCTTGTGCCTATCCCATGCATTCTGGAACCCCACCACTGTTTTTGCTCCTACCACCTCCAATGAAATGCTGTTCCAGGAATCAACCACTTTCTCTGCGAATAAGTACTTCACCCCATCTCTCCTGAATTTACCCAGCTCCAGCTTCATATCAGGTCCCCTTGTTCCTGAGTCCCTTTTTTTCTGGAAAATACTTCCCTCCTGTACCTTATTTTGTATCTTTTTATAACAAGGTTATGTTGAAAATGTGGTGTAAAAATATTACAAAATAACACATTTATGAGCCTACGTTACATTTTGCAAATGCAGGTTCCTAACATTGATACATTTCAATATTTTTACCCCAAATTCTTCACCTGCAGCCCTATCAGCTCTAGCCAGAATTTGTTATATGTGCACCAGCAGACTTAGAAAATTACTGCAAAACGTAAGCCAGTTGAATACCCTTTTGCTCGTTGGGTATTCACAAAGATCATCAGCATAGGCTAAAACTCATGCATGGAAATTAATTCTGAAATTCATCTTATATCATTCAATTTCCCATATCAATGAATCAATACATAAAACAAACAAAAGGGGACTTACAGAGCACCCTTATCTAACCCAGTGTTTGACCATAAAGGATTCGCCCCTCCAATCATTTACATTTGGACATACCCTTGTATTAGCATAACACGCTTTGATCCATTTTATAAATATGTCTGGAAACCCATATTTTCTCATTAACAGGACTAAATTTTGAATGGGCAATTGAATCAAAATCCCTCTCCTGGTCGAGAGAGAGAGAGAAGAGGGAGAGAGAGAGAGAGAGAGAGAGGGAGAGAGAGAGAGACCCCTTTCTGAGCTTTTTGGAAATATTTCCTTGAATAATATTAAATGATTCTGGATTTTCCTGCCAGGTACTGGACAAACTTGTGATACATCTATAATTTCTGGAAGAATATTACTGAGTCTCATGTTTAGAATGTTGGATACAATCCTAAAATCTACATTTAATAGACAATTTTTTCTCCAATTCTTTAAAAGAAAGTGTTCTTTCTTACATAGAAAGACCATGACTGCTTCAGACATACTCCTGGAAATTACCAACTTTTGTAAACATTCATTATGTATCAGTGTCAGTTCTGAACTTAAAGACGGTTAGCTCAATTGAGGGAGGAAATGAGATGGTTAAACTAGAATCTAGGTGGGAGGGGAGAGGGGATTGGAGGCTGTCCTGGTGGGGAAAGCAGGGTTGGGGGCTGGGGGGGGAGATGGGCCAGATCTTTTTGGACCAGCTGCTGCACCCAGGAATGCATACATGGATGGATCAGGTGGTGCAGGGGTAGGTGAGAAGGAAGAGTTAGGTGGAGGGGGGGATGAGACAAATGCGGAGAAGGCTGGCAGAAAGTGGAGTTCAGGGGGCAGAGAGTGGCACAGACTAAAGCAGAGTGGGGGAAAGGTACTTCAGGGGGAGAGTGGGGGGCAGACTTTGACCTTAGGAACATATGCGAGCCTCTACTCATGTTAAAGGATGGGGAGTATGCTAGAAATGGAGCAGAGTTAAATAAGGAGGCGATGGAAGAAATGGGCAAGAGGGTGCACCAGGTGCACGGGAGATGTGAGGGAGGGACCGTGCATGTAAACACTCTGGAGGCCAAAGGTGCTGTCAGCTCAGCAGAGACAGATAAGGGGGTGATGGATGGGGTGGGAACAGAAACTGACCAGGTAGGTAGGATCAGCAGGGTGGTGTTTCTGCATGAGAATGCACATGGATCAGGGGGTGTGGGAGGCCTGGCGGATGAGAATGGTGAGGTTATTTTGCAGGGGGACACTGTGGGCACAGGGGGCCCTGGCAGCAGTGAAAAGAGGGCAGTTGTGTCAGACAATGATGGGGGAAATGGAGTACAGGGCCCGGGACAAGGTAGGGCACTGGAAGGGGGGAAGCAGGATCTGTGAGGTGGAGATGAGATGAGGAAAGATGGTCACAGGAAAGCAGGGATATCCGGCAGCAAGAAAAGAACAGGCAAAAAAGAGGTGGCAGTAGGTCAGGAGGAATAGGACAGAGAGCAGAGGACAGCACCTTCAGTGGTTGGAGGGTGCATGAAAGGTCAGCTCGTGATAGACGAGACATCATTGTGGATAGAAAATGCAGAGGCGGTTGTGGTGTATGGAGATTCAATCATTAAGGGGATCCATTGGCAAAGGAGGAAAGTAGCCTTTAAGGGGAGGTCAGTTTTTTGTGATCCAGGCATGGAGGCTAGATGGAAGCTCCCCAGGATAAGGGACTGCATCAATTGGGTGGGGGGAACTGCACCTAATTTTGCACCTGGGTACAAATGACTTAGAAAGGGAAGAGGTGGAAGAGGTTTAAAGGAGGTTCAGGGAACTGGCAGAGGGATGCAGAGAACTGATCAGCTCCCTTGCCTTCTTGGAAGTCCTGCCTGTGCATTGTGCTAGCATGGTCAGGCAACTCAGAATAAAGGAATTTAACCTCTGGCTAAGGCAGTGGTGCAGGGAGGAAGGCTTCACATGTCTGGGTGCGTGGGGGGATACGTAGGTGGATGAACAGTTGTACGCAAAGGACAGGTTACACATAAGTAATGCAGGAGCCAGTCTATTAAGAGAAAAGCTGTAGGGGTACATTGATAAGAGGCTGGGGAGAGACATACATTTAAACTAGCCAGGGGAGAGTGTAGCACTAGGGGAAAAGGAGATTCTCGAAATAACAAAGTAAACCCAGCCTACACTCTCCCGAGGCAAGAAACAATGGATGGCAGGAGAGGAGGGGACTATAGGGTCAGGGAGGGGTGGAAAGGGATAGTAGCAAATGCCAGGAGCCTAGGAAATAAGATAGTGGAATTAGAGACAGCAGTGGGAGTTGAAGACTCAAACTTAATCGCAATAACTGAAATGTGGTGGACAGAATGCCATAGCTGGGAGGTGGAGCTACAAGGGTACAGACTTTTTAGGAGGGATAGGCAGGTGAAAAAGGGATGGGGGTAGCCCTGTACATGAGAGAAGGGATAGCGGGAGAGGAAGGTATGGAGGAAAGGGGATCTGCTGAGATCCTTTGGGTTACCCTGGGCAGAAAGGGGGGGTGGGGCAATAATGATAAGGGTGGTGTACAGGCCACCTCACCAGAGTGAGGAAGTGGATATGGAGATGGCCAGGGCCATACAGGAGAAAGCCAAAAAGGGGGGAGATCCTAGTAGTTGGGGATCTAAACCTGCCTGATGTGGATTGGCAAACCTCATTGGCCACATCAGAAAAAAGCAGGGACTTGCTAGAAACCATGCAGGATGCACTCATAAATCAGCTTGTCACAGAACCTATTGGGGGAGCAACACTTGATGTTGTATTGACCAATGGGGACAGCATGGGGGAGGTAGAGTTTGGGGAAAACTTGGGAGACAGAGACCACTGTATGGTCAGGTTTTCCATCTGGGCAGGGCCAAAACTGAGCAGGCCATTCACCAAGGTACTCGACTTCAGGGGGACAAACTTTGGGAGGATGGGGAGCATTCTAAGGAGGGAAATGGAAAAGATCCACCACCTAGATCAGGTAGAGTAGCTATGGGGGGGGGGTAATAAAGGGAGGAATACTAAAAGCCACAGACCAATGCATCTGGAAAATTAGCAAAAGCAAAAAGTGAAGTAAGCTCGTGTGGTTTGCAATGGGAGTTAGGGAGGCATTCAGGGAGAAAAAAAGGCTTTCAAGGCCTACAAAATGTCACTGAGGGTGGAGGAAAGGGTGGTCTATAAAAAAGTTAGGAGTCAGGTAAAACAATCAGAAATGCAAAAGCAATCACAGAGGAGAAAATAGCTAGGGAGGTAAATAGGGGAGACAAAAAATTCTTTAGGTACAGTATGTCAGCAGCAAGAGGAAAAGTAGGCATGGGATCCCAAGACTCAGAGGGGAAGGGGGGTTAATACAGTTGAAGGGGATGTGGAAAAGGTGACCTTAATCAATTAATATTTTGCATCAGTATTCATGGCAGAAAAGGGTGGTGGGAGGCCAGTATTCGGGAGAAGGGGTACCGGGGTAAGGAGGCAGACACGAGTACCTTCATGGTCCTGGAGGTGAGGATGATGGAGGTGCTGAGAAAAATTAAAACCGATAAGGCTATGGGGCCAGATCAGGTACACCCAAGAGTTCTCAGGGAGATGAGGGAGGAGCTAGCAAGACCTCTTTCCAAGCTGTTTAGTATATCCCTCAAAACAGGGAGGGTCCCAGGAGACTGGAAAAGGGTGGAGGTGGTGCTGCTTTAAAAGGGAGAAAGAAAGAGGACCCTTGAAACTACCACCCACTCTGCCTCATCTCTGTGGTAGGCAAGCTGATGGAAACCCTCATAAAGGAGAGACTGGTAAGACACCTGGAGGAGGAGAAAGGGCTAAGTGACAACAACCAACATGGTTCACAGGGGGTAGGTCTTGTTAGACCAACCAGGTAGAATTCTTCGAGGGTGTTCAGGAAGGCATTCGATTCCATCCCCCATAGGAGGTTGGTAAACAAGTTAGCCAACTATGGAGTGGGGGCAAAACTTACATAGTGAGTGGAGGATTGGCTGGGAGGAAGGACTCAGAGAGTAGTAGTAAATGGAAAGCACTCCAGGGAACTAGGGGTAAAGAGTGGGGTACCACATGGATCGGTGCTAGGTCCAGTTTTGTTCAATGTGTATGTGGGGGATTTAGCAGAGGGTCTAAATGGAAAAGCGTGCCTGTTCGTGGATGATACGAAAGTCTATAACAGGATAGACATGCATGCGGTGGGGGGGAATGAGCCAAGACCTAGCCAGGCTGGAGGAGCGGTCAGAAAGGTGGCTATTGGAATTCAATGCAAAAAAGTGCAAAATAATGCACATAGGGCAAAATAATCCAAGTGCAAATTACTGCTTAGGGGTGAGCCACTGCAGGTCATGGAGCAAGAGAATGACCTGGGTATTTGGATATCTGACACATTAAAGGTTAGAAACCAATGTAAAAGGGCAGCTGGTAAGGCAACAAAAATATTGGCGTGCATTGGGAGGGTTTTCACAAGGAGGAGGATGGAGGTAATCATGCCACTGTATAAGACACTGGTTAGACCACAGCTGGAGTATGGAGTACAATTCTGGAGGCCCCATTTACAAGAGACAAGGATAGGTTAGAGAGGGTACAGAGAAGGGCGACTAAAATGACATAGGGGCAAAATGGGAGACCATATGGGGAGAGGCTGGCAGAGGTTGGTCTATATTCACTGGAGATGAGAAGGGATGGGGGGACATGGTGGAAACTTTCAAATACGTGAAGGGAATAAATCAGGTCAAAGGGACTAGCATCTTCAGACTGAGTGAAAACAAAACCACCATGGGTCATGCACTGAAGCTGGAGGGGTGCAGATATTGGGGTGATGTAAGGGGGAGTCATTTCTCACAGAGGGGGTAGGGCCATGGAATAGGTTACCGAAATGGGTAGTGGAGGTGGATACTGTGGAGAAATTCAAAAGAGCATGGGATACCTACATGGGGCTAGGCAGAAGAGGAGAGAGAGAGGGCAGGGGGGAGGGGTAAAAGGGAGGAGGAGGTGGGTTATCATTTTTATTTTCTGGCAGACTCAATGGGCTGTATGGCCCTTTTCTGCTGGCAGGTTTCTATGATTCTATGAAATCTATCATAGCCTTATACAATTCTGGTGTCAAGCTATCATTGCCTAGTGTAGTTCCTGAGTTTAGAGTAGAAATTGCCCTTTGAACTTCTTCTAGCAGAATAGGCTGTATAAGTAAAGCCTGTACATCTTGTGGGACCTGAGGACAAACTATCCCATCACATAATTTTTCCTGATCTATCCCTTTTGTGTTAGGATCATCCAAATCCTTAGAAACTTGTTTCTGAATAACTTACAGGATATCCTGCTTCTGGAAAACAACTGTGTCACTGTCATCCAATAATTTAATCATTTTTTTATCTACCCAACACAACTTTCAAAAAGATTTCTTGTGGGTATCTTACCTTGTGTCCCTAATTGTTGTTCTTCTAATAATTATGCTACTTTATTATAATGTATAGCTTTCATTTGATTTTTGAAGTTATTTATTTATGTCAGACCTCCTCCTCGCTGATGTGCTGTTGTTAATAACTTATGTAACTTGAACCTCAAAGAGAGGTATTAGTAATATTTTCCACTTTATAATTCCTCCCTTTCTTTTGAGAAAAAAAATGGTAATGTCAGTTTTTGTAGCTTTCCATCAGCCAAAACCAACTTCACTAATTCTTCATGCACTTGTTCAGAATCAAGAAGATTGGAATTCAATTTCCACTATACTGTCCCACTACTCTGCACCCCTATAGATCAAAACTGCTCCCCTAAGATCATATGATCTGAAATTTCTGAGACTATTGTATTAGTCTGTTTGACATCTAGGGTGTTAGAAATAAGGATCAATTAGTGTGCCTAAAGGACCTTTAAAAAACATTTCCCCCCATTTTATGATGACGCCTGCACATGTCCCTGAGACCTGCTGTTTTCATTTCTTAAAAAAAAATTGAATCACAATACACTTTCCTTTCAGTTGTTCATACTTTCTTTATATCCAGAGAGCAATTAAAGTCCCCTCCCATGATTATTATTCTAGATGTGTGTAAATAAGGCTGCACCCTTTTAAAACATTATATTTTATTTACTTTACCTTGCAGTATGTAAACATTAATAAGCTGCATCAAATAGTTTTCTATCATAATATCCCAACCTAATAGTCTACTTGGGATAATGTCTAAGAATCTGTACAAGGTGCATGAGGCATGAACCTACACCCGAGAAAGAATCTTCCCCAACTGACCAAAATGAGCAATAATGCCCCCCTCATAATTTCTGCATTTGTTTAATATCATAAGTTGTATGTAATCTGGTGTCTTAAAAAAAAAACTGTATTATATAAACCAGACTGTACCAAGGAAAATGTAGTTACGCATCTCTAAATTTTTTATATTGTTCCTATTAAGAGAGGCACAAGTGAGTTCCAGGCCTTGATTCTTTATAATACATATAAAGACAAAAAACAGCGGGTGGGATATTCAGAAATGCACCAAAGGCATGTGCAATCCTGGCGCAGCACGTCAACTGCGCAATGGCGCAGTGACCATGATATTCAACAGTTGCACACCGCAACATGCGCCAGTGCAACACGGCTGAATATCACAGGCACTGCGACACTGCGCAGTGAGAGGTGCACCAGGGAGCAACCAGAACTGCGCCATAGTGCAACCAGGGATGTGCAAGGGGCCGAGGAAGATGCTCCAAGACACAGCAGGAACAGCCACAGGCACAGCAGGGAAACAGGCAAGGAGAAAGGGGGGAACAGTGCAGAAAGGTGGGAGCACCAGGCCAGTAACACTGGCAGGGACACAGCCAGCACACAGGTCACCACTGCACACGGAGTGCAAGCATGCAGCTAGTGCCCCCCCCATGGAGGATGCAGGGCACAAGTGGCACTGACGTACAGGGGCAGGCACCCCAGTCCATCATACACCGGAGGGCACACAGCCGCCCGGCCAACAACAAGCCACACCCCAACACATGGCACCCACCACACACACATATGCCACACATCCCGAACTGCCATTCCAGGGTCACGCCACTGCATAGTCACTGACCGTGGGGCAGGCCAACACCATGCACCCACCACCCATGACACAGGTGCACCACATAGCCACACACCACACAACTGCAGCATGGACCCACTTGCCAGCTGCAAAGCAGACACAGACACAGAAGGGTAAACAAGTAACAAATATAATGTCAGAATGAAACACAGCTGAACAGAAACAGAAAACAAAGGGGAAGGTAGGTGTAGGTGAGAAGGGGTCATGGGACAGGGCCTGTACAGGTGGATGGGGGAAGGTAGGGGAAGGGAGGACAGAGGTATGAAGGGGGCTGGTGGTCCTCAAGGCTGGCCATGGCCTGCCTGTGCCTGGCACCTCCCCCAGCGCCAGTCCAGGATCAGGATCCGCTGGGTCTGGTCCACAATCTTCTTAGTATGCGAAGTAATTAAAATAATCTGCTGCAGCAGACGGCAGTGGAGCGGGAGCCTGGTACCCCTCCAGACACCTATGACAGAGGAAGGGACAGGTGATCAGTACAAGTCCATAGCACCCCAGCCCCCCCACCGTGCACAGCAGACAGTGGGTGCACACGCCCCTGGAGTGGCACCCTGGCCAACCACAGTGGGCAGGCCTACACCTGCCACCAACCCAGCAAGCCACAGTGCTACACAGCACTGGAATCCACTGCCAATGGGCCACCTGATGGCACAGAGGCAGACAGGTGGCATGGTGCTGCGGTGGAACCACAGTGGCACAAGTGGTGGCCGGACGCACACCCGGTCCACCAACAGCTGCCACACATGTGCAATGGCTTCCCCGTGGCACCACACACACTGCACCATGTGCCAACCACATCTGCCACGGCACAAGGCACAGGGGACCAAGGCCATACCCCCACCCCCGCTGCCCACCCTGCACAACAATATGGGACTTCACAATGCCTACCTGCTCCCTGTGGCACTCCACACACTGGTCCCAGCACTGCATGCCTGGCAGGGCCTCC
Organism: Neoceratodus forsteri; assembly: GCA_016271365.2. Lineage (NCBI taxonomy): Eukaryota > Metazoa > Chordata > Ceratodontiformes > Ceratodontidae > Neoceratodus > Neoceratodus forsteri. Next base: position 1,161,814,847 of record CM057455.1, on the reverse strand, counting down.
ACCCGGCACCGATAGGCCTGCAGCAACCTGCTGCAGACCACCAGGTGCTCCAGCTGCCCTGGCTCTCCTCCAGTCCTTAGGTCCTAGGATGGGAACACAGACAGGCACACATCAGAACACAACCACAACATGGGCCCACTGCCCCCACCACCCATGCACAGAGTGCACCCCGGCCAGGCAGGGCAACTGGGCATATGCGCAGCGCACACAGTGACCAGCAATGCCATGCCACAGGGTGTGCTATGACAGCCCCCCCTGCATGGCATGCAGCCCTGCCAGCCCCATGGAACAGTGGACTTGCACGGACTCAGTTGGGGCCCACTTACCTGGCCGTGGGACAGCACCCCGCCAGACATGTACCTGCAGCACCTTCAGCCTCTCCAGGTTCCTTCAAATCAGGTCCCCATACCAGTGGTGACACTGCTCCCTGGTGCGCAGCACTCCGATGGACTGGACAAGGCTGTTGGCAATCTCCTGCCACACTTCGGTCCTGGGTCTTGTGAGGGGCTGCTGGCCAAACAGGTCGGCAGCATGGGGCTCCACCTGGGCCACGAGGTTCACGAGTTTGACCTGGCTCCAATTGCAGGCATGGGGCACTGCGTGACGCGGCATGGTTGGTCTGTACTGCAGAATGTCAAAATGGCGCCCAGTAGCGCATGTGCACAACATGCACATGATGCGCGCCTCGCATGGAGATGCGCTGTCCATGGCAATCATGCATCTCCAGGGATGCGTGGCATGGGCATGGCCACTCCAGCATGTAGGGCAGAGGACACTGGGGGGCACAGGGCATGGTGGGGTCAGGGGTCAGCAGGCGCAATGTGCGCGGGAGTGCAATTGGGCACATGACACAAAATGTGCAATAGGGCCATGAAGGTAGCATACCCCATGGGACCAATAGCACTCAGGTGCCATTGGCCCAATGGTGCATGAGTGCCATAGGCCCCATGGCACCCAAGCACCATTGTCCCCATGGTACCTGAGCACCATAGGCCCCGATGGCACCCAAGAGCCATTGTCCCCATGGTGCCCGAGCGCCCTAGGCCCTGATGGCACTCGAGCGCCATTGTCCCGATGGTGCCCGAGCACCATAGGGCCCATGATGCATGGACACAATGACTCCTATAGCGCACTCAGTGCACACTGTGCAACAGGTGGCAGCAAATACCGTTGCGCATGCACCTTGGTGGGTAAGCACTGCACATGTCATGGCATTGCACATCGACATGCGCCGGAGCAAGTTCATTGTGCAATGTGCAACAGTGCGATATTCAGCCGACATATGCAAATTAGCTCATCAGCCTATCCGGGGCGCAATGTGGACATTTGCATGTCATTATGGTTGCACATCTGCTCATTTGCATGCAATACACTATAAAGGCGCCACACAACATCACAGGCCATGGACCGGTATTGCAACCAACAGAGATAGGTTGCGCCTGCTGAGGGAAGGGCCGCCACAGGGTGCTGGATGGCCGGGGAGCCCCACTGCAGCCACTAACGACATGTCCATGTCCACAGGTAGCATCATGTCTGAGCACGAGGAGGGTGAGGAGCGTGAACCTGCCTGGAAGTGCAGGCCCAACTTTATGAGAGCGGAGGCAGATGCCCTGTTTGAGGCGTACCTCAACAGGGCGCCTTTGCAGAGTGGCGCCACAGGCACACCCAAGGCCAGGGCCGTGGCCTGGGAGGACATGGCAGAGGCCATGAACCAGCAGGGCAGCCATCAGTGGTCAGTACAGGAGTGCAAGAAAAAGGAGGGCACTGACAAGCATCGGATGAAGGAGAAGGTGGCGGCCATCTGGGCCGCAAAGTCAGCCATAGGTTGGGGCCAGGCCGCTGTGTCACAGCTCACACCACAGGAGGAGATGGTGGTGGCCACTATGCTGTGTAGTGCTGTAGAGGGAGTGCCGGGCGATGGCTTCCAGGCTGGAGGGAGCCTATCACTGCATGATAGGTATGGCGGGGGGGTGGAGGGGGGCCTGTTGGGTCAGCAGCTCTAATGCATCTGTGTTTCCTTACAGCTCCAACCTGCCAGCATGCGGTGGCAGGGGCACATGTGGCTATTGTGGTAGCCCACCTAGCCCCGGAGGACCAGCCATCCACCTCCACATGCATCTGGGGGCCCAATAGGCTGCAGAACACCACCGCCATCCAGCCAGATGTCCCGGATGTGGTGGTGGACCAGGCCCTGGCTGTATTCCAGTGAGACACCAACCACGACGTGCTCTACATGGAGACACAGATCAGAGTGGGGTCCGACACTGATGAGGAACAGACCATTGTCTTGGATGGCAGGGGGGCTTGTCAGAGGGGAGTCACCCATACCATACACCTGCACTGGCTGTGCGGCCGATGGCCTGTTGGTGACAGAACAGCTGCCCACCACTGCCCCTATTACTGCTGTGTGTGCAGGCACAGTGGCGGAGGGTGGCAGGGCACCTACATAAGCACTGGCCAGTGCACAGGGGGCCAGAGGAGCAGCAGCAGCAGATGGCTGGAGACGTTGGGAGGCCGGGCACCGCGTCCTCTACCAGGGCACCTGACATTGCCCATCCCCATGAGGGCCATGCTGTGTGGCCCCCACCTGAGCGTGGGGCCATGCAACGCAGTCGGATGACACCGGTTGGACGGCACTATGCCCATGCGCCCCAGGTGCTGATCCCCTGCCCGAGCACACCCAATTGCTGCAGGCCTCTGTGGAGCAACAGGTGCTTCTCATGGCTGGGGTGTGGGCATGCCATGCAGAGGTGCACCAGGCAGCTGAGCAGCATGAGCGGGGCACCGTGCAGGTCCTGGAGGCCAGTCAATGCCTGCGGGAGGACACGACCGCAGCCCTGGACCGCATTGCCAGCGCAATCTTGGTCGGTTTTGCCCCACTGGCTGCCACAGGGCGTGGCCGCCCAGCATAGACACTGCGGAGTGCAATGTCCATCCCATGGCCCCGGCATTGGGCGACCCCATCTGTGTCGATCCTGGGCTCTGCTGTGGGCATCCTAGGCACACCTGGTGTGGGCCTGTTTGAGGGTCTGCAGACCCCTGCAAGGACCCGGTCATGGTCCCACAGTCCCACCCCTGGGGGGCATTCACAGACCTCCCTCTGGCCGTTGCACAGCCTGGGTCTGCTGGGCAGACCTGATGTGCATGCTCCCCTGTCAGCTGTTTGCAGCCACCGTCCTGTGTGCACAAGAGCGTTGTGTGTGTATGTGCATGGCACGGCTGTGGCAGCCGTGTGGTGTGCCACATGCTGCCCATGTGCACATCTGCCCAGTCACTGGCCTGTGTGGTGTGTGCGTGATGATGCCTTCTCAGCACTGGTTGTGCATGTGCACCGGTGCCATGCGTCTGATCCATGCCACGCGCTGGCGCCCTGTCTCGTGCATGAGGGTGCCACTGTGTGTGTGTGTGTGTGTGTGTGATGTTGTGCAGTACTGTGTGGTGTGGTGTTGCGTGTGGCCATGTAGCACCGCTCTGCCACTGCACTGTGCCTGTGTGTGCATGGCCCTGGCCATGGCCACACATGGCTGTGTGCCTTGCCACTGTGTCGGTTCTGTGCACATGTGTTTGTCCACCTACCTGCATGCACCATAGTGCTCCTGTACTATCGTGTCTCACTGATTGCATGCCAGCCGCATAAGCCGGGGATCCCTCCACACTGGGGGGGGGGCTGCCCACCACCTCCCGGCCCATCGCCTGTGTCATCCCCACTGCTGTTCCCCTCATTGGCCTCAACAGCTATTCCATGGTCAATGGCCATGTTGTGTAGCATGCAGCAGGCCAGGAATAGGCCGCAGGCCTTCGAGAGGCTGTATTGTAGGGCACCACCAGACCTGCCTAGGCAACAGAACCGTGCCTTCAGCATCCTAAACACACGCTCAATGATGTTCTGCATGCTGGCGTGTGCCTCATTGTACCGCTCTTCCGCTGGGGACAACGGGCACTGGTAGGGGGTGAGCAGCCAGGGCCTGAGTGGATAGCCACTGTCACCTGTGTGTGAGAGAGAGAGAGAGAGAGAGAGTGATAGTGTGAATAGATTAGCCTGGTGACCCCGTCACTGTGCCCCATGCCCATCCCAGTCACATACAGTGGTTCCCCCGCCCTGTCCGTCCCCCTTCCATGCCCTGCTGTACCCTGCTGCCCGTGGTCTTGCCATACTCACCCACTTGATGTCCAGTGGGGATGTCTCCACTCTCAAACCTGTGGCACAGTGCCGAGTTGTGCCAGATGTAGGCGTCATGCACTCCCCCAGGGTGTGTGGCACAGACATTGGTTATGCACCCCCTGGCATCCCACACCACCTGGCAGTTGATACTGAGGTAGCCATTTCTGTTGATGTAGTCTACCCCCTCCATGCCAGGTGGCATGTGGATGCCCACATGGGTGCAGTCAATGGCCCCTAGCACGCCAGGCATACGTGCTACCCTGTGGATCTCCTGCATGGTTGCTGTATGCTCCGCCTGTGTGCTGGGGAAGTGGATGTGTTCCGCAACATGTGGCAGCAGGGCATTGAGGAATTGTGTGAGGAGCCATGATGTGGCTGACTGGTTTATGCCTGTGGTGTCCCCTGTTGGTCTCTGGAAGGTGCCCGTGGTGAGCAGGCACATGACAGCTGTTACCTTTGTCTCCATTGTCAGGGCATGGCTCCGTCTAGTGGGTGCCTGCATCTCCTCACTACACAGCTCACAGAGCTGCCTCAGAATCGCCTGGTTCAGGCGATAACAGCCCATGAACTCTGTGTCAGGATGGGTCTCGAAGCTGATGTGGGGCCAGTACTGTCTGTTCCAGGCATACTGCTGACGGACCCTTCCACGGCCACGTTGCTGTGCCTCCTGCCTCCTCACACTCCTCATTATTGCCTCCATCTGGAATGCTGCACTGGCCATGGCCCCTGTTGTCCTGTCACCCCCAGGCATCTGGCTCCATTGGCCCCCCCTGCTCCATGGAGAAGTGCCTATCGCTTGGAGGGCCCCCCTGTGTACCCTGCCCCTATCTCGGTTTTGCCTGCTGGCTCTGCCGAACACCCCCGTGAGTGCCTGTGTTACACCCCTTGGGTCTGGTGGCTCCCTTTGGTGCCCGCACTCTCCCCCACCCTCAGTGGGCCTCCTTGAGTGGCACACTCTCTCTCTCTCTCCCCCTCATGCTCTCTGACTCTCTCTCTCTCTCTCCAACACTCTTTTTCACTTTGTCCTTCTTCTCCTCCTCTCCTTGTCTCCCTCTTCCTCTCTCAGCCAGCCTGTGTGTCTCCCACTGTCCTGCTCCCCTGTGGTGCAAGTGCTGCCTTCCTAATTGCTCCCTGTTTTTATAGGCTCAATTCTGCTACACGCAACTGACATTTGCTTCTCCCTTGCACCATTGCTCGGCAGTTGAATATCACGCTGTGACACATATTGATGGCTCTGTCCCCTGCCCTTGCACATGCATTCATTACTATTGCACATTGGCGCACTGCCACTTGCACTGTGCAGTTGCTCCCGCTGAATATCATTCTTTGGCGCATCTCCACAGTTGCGCATGTGCAGCCCTGTTGCACCATGTGCAACTGCTTTGAATATCCAGGCCAGCATGTTTAATCCAAAAAACATCAACAAGGAAAAAAAACGATCTCATTATTCTTTGAAGCTGCCTTACACTTTGTGCACATCTGGGGTGGCATGTTTTTCCTATCCCTCCGGAGTATCTGAAACATTATCCTCATTATCAGAGGACATTTGTGAAGAGGGAAGTGAGGGGGCATCTGAAATGTCTTCATCTGAATCCCCCCAGTTTCTGACTTTTCTCAGGGGTTTCAGACTTTATTATGATCTGGAATAAGTTCTGTCTGGGGTATTTTACCCTTTGAGCAACCACTACCTAACCTGATCTTCCGAGGCTTGGATACCATAAAGGGCTCAGGGGGTTGAGGGGGAGGCATAACTGCAGGAGTCACATTCTCATTTCTTGCAGTAGGAGCAGTGCTCTTGAGTGCAACAGAGTCTATGTTGGGCTATGTTTCTCCAGATAAGGTTTCCTGTGAACTTGGGTTGGGGGGGGCACAAATGTCTCCATAGAAGTATGAGATTCCACTGGCTCAGTACTATTATTATGAGGGTGAGAATCCTCTGAAGTCGATTCATTTGCCAGCCTATCTGCAAGATCCTGTAAGGAATCTGGAGAGAGCTGCTTTTTTTTGTAACTCTGTTTTTTTGTGCTGGGTCCAAGAGGTTATCCTGATTAGCAATGTCTTCTCAATTATGTGTTGCCCAGGGACAGGATTGGAAGGAGTTCCCCCTTTCATCACATAAATTACATGTTTGTATATGTTGGCATTGCCTGCGTACATGTCCATATTACATGTAAACATATACTGCACCTTAACTGGTTGCAAGCACTACTTAAGTGCATTTGAGACCCACATTTGTAACAGGCTTTTGGCTGGCCTGGGTTCTTTCTCCCTCTATGTAAAAACTACTAGGCAAATGGCAAACTCCTTTTTCTGCTTGATGTAACTATACCTTAAATTTACATCCCCTGTCCAGATTTATTCATCATCAAAGACAGGTTTAGGTCTATCCTGAACCTCATATTTTAGCTCCAGCCAGTATTGAATGTCTGCCACATCTACCCCCTTGTTCCTGAACATTATTGTGTTACTCCTATACAGAGGTTTTGTAAGTGGTTTGGCCACAAATGGTAGTCTCAATGGTGTATTTTTTTAATTCACCATATTTTTTCCAGAACCTGTCCAGAGAAGTCATTGTTTTAAAGCTTATATTGAAGATGCTTTCTCCTGATATATGTATAGTGCACAGATTTCGTAAGCAAAAAAACTTAATTGAGTCTTTTAGTAAGGTGCAGCCACAAAAGAACAGTCTGATAGCACTTCAAGACCACCCTTATACTGCAGCCTAACTGTGTTCCATCTCTTGGCAGGTTCAGATGTGCTAGCAAACAAGTCCACTATGCGCAGTCTTGTATTGGATCCAACAGGACCCTCATTTTGTCCATCATTAGTTCCATTTTGTGGCCTTCTAGACTCCGTGTGGGAAGGGTCTTGGTTGTTTCAAAGTCTCCTCTTGCTTCATTAACCACAGCCAATGGGTTTCTCATGCTGCCCCCCCCAACACTTCTGAACCTGAAGCCTGTGTAGCACCATTGTCTCGAATCGAAATTCTAAATCAAACTGTTTATTTTGTTCAATCTCAATGTTTTTCTCAGCAGCATTCTGTCCTGCTGAAGCAGAAAAAGCAGCCTGGTATCCAATCTGAAGAGACAGTGTCCTGGGTACTCAGCTGAGGACCTCCCTTGGATACACTGTTGTCCATGTCTGCAGTTGTGCCTTCGGACTCTACTGATTTCCCTGGTGCTGATTCATTTGGTGTCCTCTGCTTTTAGGCTTGTCCGCTCTCCAGGAACAATTGCTGTCTAACCCTCCTGTGCAGCTTTCTGGTCCCCAGGAGACACAGAGGCACTTCTAGGTGCATCGACAGACATCACTGAGGTCACACTGACAGTGTTTGGCTCCACGCTGTTCAGCGGGAGGAAATGGATTGTCAAACCCAGCTGATAGCATGCCAGTCCCAGGGGTTACTGGCACAGGCTTCTCAGTCAATTAAGACATATGTTTCCCAACTTGCTTGCCTCTATACAATGGAACAGTGAGGTCTGGAACCCATTTGCCAGTCTTTGGCATTTTATTCAGCCGGTTTCATGTAATTCCCTCTCAGTAGACCAGCCGCCTGAAAGTTTTGGGGAAGAAATATGTTGATGAGGGAAATGGTCTGGGCTGGAAGGATTACTCTGTATGGTAACAGTGTTTGAAGCAGACAAGCACTCTAAACTCTCCATTTGAAACTTTTTCCCTGAAGCACCCTGTGGGCTGACAGACGGCGGTTTTCTTTTCTTCCCTTCTTCCAACTCAGATTTTTCCATTATGTATTTGATTTGCTCCTCCTCCTCCTCCATCACACTTAATAAAAGTACTGTATTTTCTTTTCTTGCATTTCTTCATGTAGGCATTTTTCCTGCTCATCCAGTTCATTCAGTTAATCTGAACTGGATATCTCAGAAAAATCCATATTCTCAGTAGTATTAACCTCTAAATATTCAGGGACAGAGAAAGAGGTTAGCTCCCCTCTCCCCTGTACTCCACCACTTTCAGCACTCACTGCAGGATCCACCATACTCTCCCACAGGAAGTCAGCAGCACCCTGCCCATAGGAAGAGTAAGGGAGTTTCCCTGATGTCCTGGCCAACATTCCCCTTCCCATAAAACCAGTTCATGCAATTTTCCAAGCCTTTGCATGGGTGCTGATGTGTGAAATGGCAGTACTACATGTTTAGTCACTCACCAGTAGTCTAGCATTGCCTGTAAAGTGCTTTGAGATACAATGTGTATACAAAGCATTATAAATGCTGATTCTTCTTCTTCTTCTTCTTCTTCTACTTCTTCTCCTTCTCCTTCTTCAAGCAGCTCCTATTACATTACAAATTTCTCAACTTGTTCATTAAAGTTGCTGTTTTAAAAATTTAAGTGTTTTACTAGTTCTCATTTGAATAAGTTATAATTAACAATAGCAGTCATTACATTTACTTGTCCTCAATATTCTCAGATGTAATGTACATATGTTGTCCATGTTAATTGAAGTTTAGAATCTACTGTTAGGCTGTAAAAGTGGTCTAATGCGGTCACGTGATGGCAGCCTGAGCAGAAGCAACTCGTCCCTAGAGCTCCGTCTCCCGCCTGTTATTTTCTCGGATTATATAAGGTTTCTGACTCAAGTTTGCTCTGTTGTGTACTCACTGGCTGGGGAAACACATCTAGGATCAGCTGGCTCAAAATTGAATGGAATTCTACATGAAAAAAGCGTTTCCACGGCACTCTCCCCCTCACATGCCCGAAAAGGACAAGGCCGCGAAGAGGCCCAAACCACAAGCCGCTAGCCTACCAAAGATGCCTGCAACAGCATCAGCGCTCTTGGAGGAGAGGTTTTTGGAAATTATGCAACCACTACAGGCCGTGGTCGCCACGATATCGGAGGATTTGCAAACGATTAAGAGCTCAGTCGCCTTGCTGTCTACTAGAGTGGGAGATGCAGAAGTGAGGATTTCATCCATGGAGAAAAGACAGGAAAATGCTGGAAGGGAAACAACGAACTTCGTACGTAGACTTAAAAAACTAGAAGACAAGCTTGAGGACTTGGAGGGGCGGAGTAAGCGAAACAACTTAGTTATAGTTGGAATGCCAGAGAAAGAAGAGGGGAATGCTCCGATTACTTTCCTGCAAAAGTTATGTGCTAGAATTGCAGGACCATCCCCGACTGGTGGAGACTATATAATCGAGAGAGCTCACCGAGCGCTACGCCCTATGCCAGCAGTCGGTCAGCCACCCAGACCAGTTATCCTTAAATTCTTAAATTATCAAGATAAGCAGCATGTGTTATCTAAAGTGAAAGAGATCAAGGAAGTTATGTGGGAAGATCGGAAAATCCATATTACTCAGGATCTCCCGCACTCGGTGCGGACGAGGAGGCAAGAGCTTCATCCTGTTGTCTCAAAGCTGCTGGCAGCAGGTAAAGCCTTTCGGGTGAAATACCCAGCGATCCTGTTGGTTAAACTGGAAGATAGCTGGCACTCATTTGATTCCCCTGCACAAGCTCTGGAAGAATTAAAAGGTCTTCTCCCTGATCTATTCAAGTGAAAGAAGGTATGAGCCCTGAGTTTCTGTCAGCAGTGTGTTGGTTTACCCTGGATTCTTTGCATCGTTTTATTGAAATGGCAAAAATAGGAAAGTCGCAGGACCTCAGCTAAAAACTCGGTAGTTCATATCTCTGTTGTGATGAATGGAATCGTATATTCATTTTGTACTTTATGGTAGCTGGAGGGAGACACTCTGAAGTTGGGAGTTTATTGCAGGGGTAGTGGCGCATCGGAGCTGAGAAATACGCCTGCTGTGATCCCTGCTAGTTTTGAGTTTCGGATGAAGGAAATCGGTTGCTGTTTTGAGATATTGCTAGCCGCCACTGGACCGAGTGGAGGAAAGAGAGCTATTAAAATTCTTTGAGTTCCTGAGCCTTTAATTTCGCCACTAGCACGTTTCCTGAACTGCAGTATCCCAGGAGGTGGTGAACTGATTTGGGACCTTATTAAAAGATGCCGTTTTTTTTTTTTGTTTGTTTGTTTTTTGTTGCTGTTTCTGTTTTTACAGGTTTACACACCAAGGCAAAGCAAAAGGATATTTAGTATTCATGGCTCACTCTAGTGAATACAAGGAAGGGCAATGGAGAAGACTCACCTGAGGGGGAGGGTTCTTGCCTTTTCCTTTGCATACTTTTGTTTTTTGCTGCTCTAGAGCAAACTTATTGGGGCATAAGGAAGCTATAAGTTACTTAAGGAATTTATATAGTCTCGTTGATATAAACGGTTGCTGGGTGGGGGCTTTGGGGATGAGAAGCCATGCCAGGTTGCTCATATTTAACATCATGTGGCATGTAGATGTTCGAGTGCAGTTGTATTGAACTGGGGATTGTTTGCTAAGGGGGTTGGAGGTTTCAGGGTAGATAATGTTAGTGAGGTTGTGGGGAGATGGGCAGGGGAGGGGCTGGGGGATTGGGACATGACCACACACTATTACTTTTGTGGGTTTAGGAATGCTTTAAGGGTATAGTGCCTTTCAGTCAATCCACAGGATGATTCTACTTCAGGACTGGTTGAGCAAGCACAACCTGATTTTTAGACTCTCCCATTCTTTACTTGCATTCCCGGACACGAGTAATCACTATCAGTTTGTAAGCTGCAATATAAGAGGGCCAAAGATAGAGTTAAGAGGCAGGTAATTCTGAAACATTTAGCACATTTGAGAGCCAGAATAGCGTTTCTTCAAGAAACTCATTTGAGGAGGGAGGATATCACTCTTTTTAGAAGGCTATGGGTAGGGCAAACCTTTGGAGCAGGGAGAGCAACAAATAAAGGGGGAGTGGTGATACTGTTAGCTAAGGGAGTCCCTTTTAAGTTAACTCAAGAAATTTGGGACCCAGAGGGCCGTTATGTCCTGATTCATGGTATGTTAGAATCCCATCCGGTATTGTTTGGGTCGATTGATGGGCCTAACATTGATTCTCCCTCCTTCTTTGTTCACCTGTTAAACTTAGTGGCGACTAATCCGCCAAAGCTGACAGTACTGGGTGGGGACTGGAATCTGGTGCTCCAGGCTGAGCTCGATAGATCAGATGATAGTAAACAGGGTCTTTCTCCAGCCCAGCGTGCCATGAAAGAGTTGCTTAATGGGGCAGCTCTGCTGGATGTGTGGAGAATCCTTAATCCAACAGAGAGGCAATATACCTTCTATTCTTCAGCACATGGAACTCATTCTAGAATTGATTATCTGCTATTAAGTGCTGTTGCAATGTCGGGGTCTCTCGGGTGGAGATAGCAGCCAGAGTTCTGTCTGACCATGCCCCTGTCAGTATGAGCTACTGGTTAGAGGCAGGATACAAACGCTCGCCTCTGTGGCAATTGAATACTAGTTATTGTGAGACCATGCTTCCCAGGAATGCATTAGAGACTTTATTACTTCCTTCATGGTTATTAATCAGGCTCGGTCACCAAATTCGATCTGGTCTGGGCGGCACTAAAATGTTCATTGAGGGGTGAGTTTATAAGAATGGGGGCAAAAAGGACCCACTCTCAGAAGACTCAACTTGATGCTCTCCTGGTTTCTATTAAAAGTCTCGAGCACAGTTTGTCCTGAAACTCCTCGGCAGACATTTGGGCCAGATTACACCAGATGCATGCTCAATATATAGGACTAATTTCTCAGAGAGCCGAATTGGCCCTCCGGAGAACTAAATTCAGATATTTGGAGTTGGGGGAGAGGCCAGGGAAGCTTCTTGCTCTGCGTATCCGACAGCTAGAGTCCTCACAATTCATTGCAGGGATTAGAGAAAGTCAGGAGGGTCCGGTGGGTACTGACCCAAAAGAAATTGCAATTGGGTTTGGTAAATATTTTCAGGAGCTTTATGCTGTAGCTCCGTCATCGTGTCCCAGTAATGCAGAGGTTGAACGTTATCTCAACTCTGTGAGTCTACCTAAGATTACTCCTGTAGAGGCAGCTTTCTTGGGTGAGCCAATTTCTTTAGTGGAAATCCAACAGACTATCCGCCAGTTGCTGGTTGATAAGTCCCCGGGGCCTGACGGACTACCAAATAACTTATATAAGATGTATCTACCTATATTAAGTCCAATTTTATGGAATGTATTTAATTATTGGTATGATAATGGTGTATCAGATACCAACTTCCAAGAAGCAGTAATATCACTAATCCTGAAGCCGGGGAAAGACCCATTTAAATGTAGTAGTTACCGCCCTATTTCCGTACTAAACTCGGATATTAAAATACTGGCGAAACTATTGTCCGCTAGGCTTTCAAGAGTAATGGTCAATCTCATAGGTTGTGAACAGGTGGGATTTATGGCTGGAAGATCGTCTGGAGATCATATAAGGAAATTATTACATCTCATTTCCGCTGCCAGGGATTCCGACATACCCATGGTCTTGGTATCCCTGGACGCGGAAAAGGCGTTCGATAGGGTCTCCTGGGACCTCCTTTTTGCCACCCTATCCCGATTTGGCATGCCTGAGGAGTTCCTGAGATGGATAAGACTCTCTATTCTGCCCCTTTAGCTAAAGTTAAGTGCAACGGGGTGTTGTCTCCCGCCTTTCAGCTGTTTAGGGGGACAAGACAGGGGTGTCCATTGTCTCCTTTACTTTTTAACTTATACCTAGAGCCTTTGCTCCATAGACTACTAAATAATACCAGTATTAGAGGGATTCTGGTGGGAACTGTGAGATATGTCTTGTCAGCTTATGCAGATGATATTTTATTTCATGTGGAAGAGCCTAGTATATCAATTCCAGCTATACTAGATGAAGTTGAAGAATTCGCGAAGGTATCATTTTACAAGCTGAACTGTGACAAATCCAAGATCTTTCCTTTAAATAGTAGTGAATAGAGCGGAATTGGCTCCTTATGGTCTTTCCTGGGAAGCAAGGTCTTTGTTATATCTGGGTATTAAAGTTTCTAGAGACATGGGAACCATGATTAAAGACAATCTCGGTGTTGTAATTAAAACCATAACTGGAGATATGGAGAGATGGGGCCTGCTCCCCTTCTCCTTGTGGGGGAGATTGAGCGTGATAAAAATGAATATCCTGCCGAGAATTTTATACCCAATGGGAATGCTAGGGAGTTCTTTACCCAAAACGTGGTTGTCCAAACTCCAAAGGTTATTGAACAGGTTTCTTTGGAGAGGGAAGAGTATTCGTAGATCCTACTTTAAATTGACTGTCCAAAGCCCAGGGAGGCCTAGCGTCTCTCTTTCTTCCTACATTATATAGCATTTCACATGAGTAAACTGGCCTTTTGGTATAAAGAACTGGAGCCGTTGGAATACACCCCTTTATGGCTTAATATAGAGAAACATTTGGCGAACAGAGTTAAATGCTCATTAGGGGCCCTTTTATATATCTCCCCCTCCCACTTGCCTAAACCCCTGAGGAACAACCCTATGGGGTGGTCATTAAAGGCCTCTCTGCAGATTCAAAAATATTTTGGAGTAAGGTGGTGCCAATCGGTGGACCAACCTGTAGTAGGTAACCCGCATTTTAAGATTGGAGGGGTGCCGATATCCTCCTCTTTCTGGCCTCAATTGAATAAGTATAAGGTTTCGGATCTCTGGGTGAATGGGAGGCCACTTCTCTTCGCCCGTTTACAGAGCATCACTGGGACATATGATAAAAATGCCTTTAGGTACACCCAGGTATGTAAAGCCCTTAGGACCTTTGATGCTCTTCTTCCATTGAAAGGCTTACTGGGTTTAGAGGTGGCCCCATTGCTTCAGGCAGCCTCTCAATCCCACCCAGTCTCCATGTGTTATAAATCCTTACAAGTCTTAGATTCCAGGTTACCAACTGGGGTATGTTACTACTGGGTGAAGGAACTGAGTATTCTGGAAGATCCTGTCCTATGGGAAAGCCTCTGGCAAGCAATATACAGATATGTCAAACAGGATAGATTGAGGTTAATTCATTTTAATATTATGCATAATGCTTACCTAACCCCAGTGAAATTGCTCAGAATGGGGAGGTTGACCCCGCCACTTTGTAGTAAGTGTAAAGAGGATAAGGGCTCTCTTTATCACATGCTGTGGACTTGCCACAAAGTGCAAACATTCTGGCAATCTATTAGAGAAACACTCGATCCCATTCTGGGATTGGAATCTTTGTTTATCCCAGAGGTGTGCCTGTTAAGTTATCTTTCCAGTGATACTCCTAGGGTAAGGAAAGCACATATCTTACTTATTTCGGCAGTGGCTAAGTTGTTATTGCGCCACACTGGGTGGACGACAACCCCCCACCACACTGGAATGGTACAGGAGATTATTCTTGCTTTGCAGCTGGAAAGACATATTGCCTCTATGCAAGATAGATTAAGAACCTATTTGGCGATGTGGGAAACCTAGAGGCCCTTCTGGCGGCCTGAAACCCTGATATACTGGCTGAACCCTGAGCTCTGTGTTTAAGTAATTAAGGTGTGTGGCCTGGGAGGGAAGGAGGGGTGGGGGGGATATTAGACACCAGTTTTCATAACTAACTTGTAATGCTGTTTCTGTCTGGTGTACTGAAACTTAATAAAGTTTATTAAATAAAAAAAATTAAAAAGTGGTCTAATGTTCATCATTAGAGTATGAGAACTGTAAACTTAAGGTCAGTAATACTGGAACCACCTACATGGACAAAGCTGCTATACTAGAGAAGTTTAATGATCACTTTGCCACTGCAGGGCTTGCCTTTGACACCTCACCTCACCTATAAGTAAACTTAGCCCAGCAGGAGACTCCACTGTTGACCCTACTGATAACCACAACCATAACCAACCGCATCCCTCCCCCTACAGCTTCCTCACAATTACGTTCAAACAAGTTGAGGACCTCCTCCTTTCTCTGGATACTAAAAAGAGTGCAGGTGCAGATAATATTGAACACTTACTTCCTAAAACTTGACCATACCTATCTGACCGCCCCAATTACCCACTTATTCAACACCTCCCTGATTCAAGGCGAGCTACCTGTGTCGTGGAAAACTGCCCACATCATACTCTTATTCAAGTCTGGGGATCTGAGTGATCTGAATAATTACCAGCGTATTTCTATACTATCCATCCTCTCTAAATTACTTGAAAAAATTGTCAACGTCCAACTTAGAGAACATTTGTATTCACAAAAGTTGCTAAACCTAGCTCAGTCCGGCTTCAGAGCCAAACACAGCACAGTATCGGCTCTTGCAAAAGTACCTACAGACTGGCAAATGGCCTTGAATTCTAAGAAGCATGTATTTGCCTTCTTCCTTGATCTAAGTAAGACCTTCGATACTGTGGATCTTACCATCATGCTTACATACTGAATAATATTGGACTTGATAGTTCTGCCATTAAATGGTTTACCAGCTACCTAACCAACAGGTTATAACAAGTCAAAGCTATAGGCGAGCTGTCCCCACAAAAATCCCTTTTACGAGGAGTCCCCCAAGGCTCCATCCTGAACCCTATCCTCTTTGCAATGTATATCAATAATCTGGACTCACAGCTGGGCACAGCCAATGTGCACTTATTTGCAGATGATACTGTACTCTACACCACAAATTCATCTTTGGACTTGGCCCATGAATATTCACAGCAAGACTTCACCACCCTCCAGTACAACCTCATCACTCATAAGCTCCTCCTCAATGCTAAAAAGACTAAAACAATGATTCTCTCATCAAAGTCTACTTCTGGATGTACACATATCCCACAGATCCGAACACTTTTAGACAAACCCCTTGAAGTAGTTGATACCTTTAAATACCTAGGGTTCTGGCTGGACATTAAGCTTAACTTTCTGTGCCACTTAAATTAAATCTCGAACAAACTAAGACAATGGTTAGGTTTATTCTATCGCATTAAACATCTACTTACATTAGAAGCTAGAATGAGACTAGTACAATCCACATTCCTACCTGTATTGGACTACGCTGACTTTCTGTGCAGTCATTGCCCTTCAATGATGCTTAACAAACTAGACATTCTTTACCACTGGGCCTTAAACTTTATACTTAATCTACCCCGTGGTACACATCACTGTCTTCTATACCAGGTTTTGGGATGGACCTCACTCTCAACTAAGAGAAAAAGGAATGTTATCCTCTGGTTCTTTAGAGCATTATCTGATAACCTCCCTGCATACATCTCGCACCTCTTCAAACGGGTCAAGGATTCCTATGGCCTGAGACGCTTCTCCATAATTTGCTTCCAGATTCCTAGAGTGAAAACAACCTGTGGCTTGGCAGCAATCAACTTCTCACTCCCATCATTTTGGAATACTATGCAAAGCTCATTAAAATTATGCTCACTTCCAAGCATTTTCACTTTCAAAGCTCTAATAACGGATTATCCAAAGGAATCATGCAGCTGTTTCAGACATCTATGATCCCTATGCCCCTGGTGCCGCTCCCAAATCCTACATCTAAGTATCTCATCCACCTCACATTCCTAGCAATGGAAACTCAGCACCTACTAGCCTAGCTCCCTTAATCCTGGTTGTCCCTGTCTATTCCCTACCATTAGCTCATTCTGGCCTCCCTCTTGGCTGCCCACTCTCTCACCCCCATTATTACCTTACTCCATTAATACCTCCTTACTTATTATCATTTAGGTATGAGCTCTTACTTAGCGGAGACTATGTGAGATTGTTGGCTCTTCTCAATCCTGTAAGCTTATCATAATGTACCGTTGCATGTTAATTATGTTGACCGGTATGGATAGGCCTATATTAACTGACACCTACACAATATTTTTTGCACTGCTGTCCATCGTAACTGTAATTTATGAACTGTATTCTGAACTGTATGTATTATATTAATTGCCCAGGACCACTTTGAAAATGAGCTTGCTCAATGGTGTTTATGCCTGGTTAAATAAAGTTGATTGATTGATTGATTGAATACTAATACCTTAGCAATGTTAGTCAGCTAACTTGCAATTATAGGAGTTGCTCCACAGCAGTATTACTATATTTTTGATAAAAGGCATGCAATATACAGTAACATTACCTGTCCTGTATATAACACACATTTCACCTAACCCACATTATAAGGCATGCTGCATCATTTTGCCACTTTGACTGATCGTTCACATTGTCACTGAACAAAATTATTTAATTGCTGCAAAGTAACATAATCAATATAAAACTAATGTTTCAGAATTTTTTAAAAATCACATAATACCCAGTGTCCCACAGTGTGTGGATTCAGTCAAAGGAACACAATAAATCATTGTTCCTCACAATAAAATTTGGTTGTGAAATGTGATAAGCACATGAAAGTGGTTGAATAGCTGACATGATTGATAATTAATTTTACATTGCAAAATACTTCAGCAGTGAATTTGTTATATGTAAGAATTGTGAATGGCATGCTAAATGAAGTACAGTAATGATTTAAAGAGCTGAAGACACCCCATGAAAGAGCACTGTAACACATGCATTTTATTCACAGTTCAGTGAATATGTCATATGTGGCATGTAGTCATATCTCCCTGTTCCTTATTATTGGGGACAGAAGCATGAAATATGCTCCATATTAATTGGTGTTAACTTGTTTAAGCAGATTATCAAGTCTGCCAAAGTACTGCAGCAGACATCTCTTTGTCTGTGTCCTCTCCCCTGCAACCTGTGATTGGGCAGGTATGGTTCCTCCCCAGGGTTGGTGGACAAACCCTGCACAACCCCAGAGGAGGAGAAACCACTGGGGCCTCCCACAGTGTGATGGCCATCTGGAGGGGCAGAGAGAGTTGTTAAAAGGCTGAGGCCTGCAGCTCCCCCTCTATTCTGCCTTCCTCTACAGGTCAGATCAGATCACAAGGAGGACTCCAGGACTTTCACAGAATGCGGCTATGCTGCTCCCATTTTCTGGAAAGAGAATGTTTGGACATACAGGATAGTGAGATAAACAAGGCTGAATGTAGTGTAGTTTCTGTGAAAGGCTCCATAGTGTTTCAGAGCATTCAGACCACAGTTATGTCCTGTGTTCTGCTGCTAGTTTAAGTGTAAACAATTACAGCTTAGGTACTGAACTTTTTCTGCTGTTTGCCATACAACTAGGGTTCTGTTGATGCCAGGTCTGGAGGTTTGGCACAGCAAGAGGGCAGAAGGGTGGAGGTTATGTCAGTCTGGATGATGTTCATTTGCCGGGCAGCAGTCCCTTTGTTAATTCTGCATAGCAAATGTGAATCAGAACCGCTTCTCCATTCCAAAACCATTCCTGGATACTTGTGGTGGTATGGCTCAAGGGGTTCCACATCAAGACTATGGAAACAAAGACAGTGCAGTCAATAACAATGCGGTCAATAAGGCAAAAGAAAGAAGTATGTCCACATAAAATAGTGATGTGTAAAAATCGTGTATGGGAAAAAATATCCCAAAACATGCAGTCATACAAAATCACATATTGTGTAACTGTTCTGTCCAAAACCTCAAAATGAAAAAATCAAATCAAAGCCACCAAAGGCATATGGTTAAATGCTGTCACTATTTTGCAGTTAATGCAGTTGCTATTTTTATGTTCGCCATATGTGTGTGCACACAGCAGCATTCTGAAATGGTAGTTGAGTGTTGATAGGTGTGGCACTGTCGTCCAATGCAGAGCAGTGTTTTAGGGACATGACAGTGCCACACCAACCAACAGGTAGGCGGAATATGATGGAGATTTTGTTTGCTGAGTGGAGACAGCATGAACTTGAAAAGAACAGCCGACTCAATCATGTGTCAGCTCTTCCCTTTCATCTATGCTGCCAACAAGCAAGCTGCTCCTTCATCTGTCACCCTGGAACAGCTGGAATGTGAAACATGCAGGGGCTCACGACAGCTATAACAGGAACCCATCCATCGATATCTATTACTGGTGCTACTGCCCCCATGACTGTCCCCCGCACTCGACCCTCCCTCTCAGCACCTCCCCCCCAAACATAACACTGACACTGGGGGTGCCCAATCCCTCAGTGTTGCCACCTCGTAAGTGAAACCCTGGTCTACTACTGCACTGCTCCCCATGCTCAGTCACATCTCATAACTGTCCCATGCACCTGACCCTCCGTCTCACCACCCACCACCCCACATCCCCCCTACAAACATAACACTTTCACTGGGGTGCCCAATCCCTAGTGTGGTGATTGTGGTGATCTGAAATAAGGAGAACCTTCCCTTGCATTTGTTTTTTAACATTTACCCTGGGGGTGCCCAATCCCCAAGTGTTGCTGTTGCTCCCTGTTGTTGCCATCCCTGTAACTGTCCCACCTACCCTCCCTCCCTCTCAGTACCCACAACCCCACATCCCCCATGAACATTTAACACTGACGCTGGGGGTGACCAATCCCCTAGCGTCATGACCTGAAATAAAGAAAAACATGAAAAGAAAACCATCTATCAATGTCTGTTACTGTCCCCCCAACTGACCCTTCTACTCAGCACCCACCCCAGTCCCTTACTTACCCACTGGGGGTCCAGCACCATAATCATCTGTGGACTGCAGACACCTCTTCAGTCTTCAAAGCCAGACCATGAACTGAGGAAACAGGTATGCAGTCCAATGTATTTTAATGGGGTTTTGAACTTAGTTGCATAACTTGCCTATTTTTGCCTCAAATTTTCAACATGCCTCTTGGGGCCCCATCTCATGAACTGTGGCACTAACATTAAGCAAATCTGTCCCAAAAGATGAATTTGCAGTTCCTGGGTGAAATCACTTTTCGGCAAGGAGTTGAAAGGTTTCTCTGCCCCTTTTCATGATGCAAGGTCATAAGAAGGCTATGTTGAAAATTTGGTGTAAAAATATTAAAAAACAACAAAGTTATAGGCCTACATTGAATTTTGCGAATGCAGGCTTGAAATGTTAGTAATATTCAATATTTTTACCCCAGATTTACAACATAGCCATTTCTTTACAGCACTTCATGATTATGACAGCTGTCATTTTGCAAATCCTGGCCAAAACGTGTTTTTACATTCCAAAAGATGATTCGGTGGTCCCTGCATAAAATCACCTTTTGAACAGGAGTTCAAAGTTTTCTGTGCCCTTGTTCATGAGGCGGGGTCATAAGAAGTTTATGTTGAAAATTTGGCATTAAAATATTTAAAAACAACAAAGTTATGAGCCTGTGTTGAATTTTGTGAATGCAGGCTTGTAACTGGTCATTTTCAATATGTCCACCCCAAATTTTCAACATAGCCATTTCTTTTTCATGAGGTAGGGTCATAAAAAGGCCATGTTAACAATTTTAGGCAAAAATATTAGAACATAACAAAGTTATGAGCCTGTGTTGAAATTTACAAATGCAGGCTCCTAACTTTGGTAATACATAACCCACACAGTGCACCACAATGCAAGTACAGTAATACTCCAGGGCTTCTATACCAGTGGCGAACATCCCGCATTGGCAAGTGTTTGCTTATACTTCACTCTTCTTTCTTGCATGATTACCACAGATCAGTTTTCACCATGCTCTTTTGGAAGATGCAGTTTGACAGGATACTGGCCCAAGGTAGGACAGGGGCTGGGAGGGTGGGGAACGAAGGTCCACATGGTGGCACCACTGAGCTGGGTAGTTTCAGTCAGAACGGAGCGGGTGGTCATGTGGCATTGGTGACCCCCAGCACTCCATGGCTCAAAGTTCCTTTGGTCGCTACTTCAAACTTTAAAGGATACAAGAGAATGGTATACCACCACTACAGCAACACCGGCACACCAAAACCCCCACTGTACCTATATCAGCAGCAACGGGGGTTTCACTTCGAGCAACTGTTCGGCGATGGGGTTAAATATCTAACTCCACTGTCTGTGTGACATGCAGTTAGATATCTATAGTAGGGGCTATGCAGGGGGTGCAGCCCCCCTGCCTTGAGCATTGCTCTAGTACCAGTCATTCCAGGCAAGTGTGGGGGTCAGGGTGTTGACAGATTCCCAGTGTGGTCGAGGACATTGGTGAATTTGTTGTTGCGCCAACGTCACGGATCCAAAGAGAATCATATTTGATGGCACTGATAATTAAATAAGCAGCAAATTATCAGTGACCAGATTTCAGATTTATCTTAACATTCATGAAGCGAGGGTATTCAAGTTAAATCAAATTTGATTGCACTGGTAGTAAATAAGCATCAAAGGGTCAGTGGCCAGATCTCACATTGAGCTTAACACTCGGGGAAACAGTTCCAAGATTTGGGGGGTTTACTGGGGTGAAGATATCTTGAGGAATTGTGCCTTCATCTGCTGAGGGCAAAGGGGAGACATACAGTAGCTGGTTGAAGCTTTAATCACTTCACTAGTGATCAAATTCTAATATTACATGGGCCGAGAGCATCTATAAATATCTGGACACATCAATTAGCAAGCAGTCCGAATCTAAGATTTTTCTGTTGAATACTTCCCTATGGCAAGATTCTTAACCCAGCAGGTAATACCTTAGCAGGACCACAATGTCAGAATGGCCCATTCATCTCCCCTCACCATTAGGAAAGTCAAAAACCAAATGTGAATAAGAAAGGGCTTACCAGTTCTGTGGTTGGATTTTGCTCACTGGCAGCTGTTATAGACAAGATACAGATAGATTGCAGTTAAACATTGACTGAGCACTGACGGGCTGTAGGTCTGTAGAACAGGCTGCCAGAATGGGTTGTGGAGGTGGATTCAGTGGACAAATTCAAGAGAGTTTGGGACACCTACATGGGGCTAAATAAAAGTTGGAGGGTATGGAACAGAGGGTGTAAGATAAACTAGATAGAGGGAGGGTGTATTGGGCAGACTTGATGGGCCAAGGGGTTCTTTTCTGCCAGCAAATTTCTATGTTTCTATAATATTGCTGGTTAGGATGGTATCCATGGAGCAGTGGTGCCCAAATAGCTGTAAGCATTCTATCGCAGCCAAGTGAGGAAGTGAGGAATAAGGGGTTCGATGTTGAGCTCACAGCAGCAGGGTTTCTTTTTTGTGGTATCTGCTGGGGCCCAGCTCACCATGCCATGTGGCCTCTCCACCCTCCAACTCCACCACATTGCTGAGATCACGACACGGGTTCAAGTAAGGATAGGTTTGGTATGGCACAGGCAATAATTAAAAGAAACAAATAAGTCGGTGCCCCTTGTGCTGCGCTGGAACTTCACCCAGCTGATTGCTCCTCAGTATATGAGCTCTGCGGTTAACTGTCATGGTTAGGTTAAGTACAAAGCCATGAAGGCATACTGCAAAGGGGATGTCTTTAGTGGTTTAGGATTATGTAACAAGCAAAGGGCATTGACAGCAGTAACTTGGAACACTCGGCCAAAAAAAAAGGGTGCAGCTTAAAGGTAGTCACTCCTTTTCAGAGTAGTATTTGAGGCATAGTGATTCTAGAGCCTGAGAATGTAAAGGAGATGGCTGAATTAGTTTTGCAGATTATGCATCATTGCAAAGAAAAAGTGTATAGACTAAACTGGATTATGTCAACCAGAACTGCTACCCTGTGTATGAGAAGATCCAAATACAGAAGTACAACATATTGCTGAGGAACACACTTGATAGCCTTGAAACCAGAGTTGGTGTGTACATATCTATATATACACAATACATAAGGGGTGAGTGGTAAATGAGTGAGATAAAACAGTGTATCATCCACTGCAGTGTGATATTTTTATCCTGTGCTCTACTGTGATGATATCAGCCATTTACACACACAGGTCACAAAAGGTCATCACTCTAGGCAGCTTTCCCCTCAGCATGCAAGAAGCACCTGTGCTGTTACCATAGACACAAATGCAGAACTGCTTCGGAGGTCTCACTGCTGCCTATAGCTAATTCAGTGAGCATTACAAAACACACCTATCCCCCACCTCCACCAACCTCCAGCTCATTACTGTGACTGCAGCCAGAATTCTAAGCAGCACAGCTTCACAGAACAGTCTAAACTACTGCCTGCAGCTAACTCCACTACCACTGAAACACACTTTCAAGTTGTTCCTCAAACTGATTCTCACCCATTACAATTACTGTGATACTTTGAACTTGATTGCAGCCAGAATCCTAAAGAGCACAATTTCACAGAACACTCTGCACTCTGCCTGCAGCTAACTTAATTACCACTGAAAACAGTATCAGCTGTTCTGACACTCTGCCTCTCAGCTCATTACAATTACTGTGATGCTCTCAGCTTCACTGCAGCTAGACTTCCAAACAATACAGCCTCACAAAATTATGTTTCTCACTCCTACCTAAAACTAACTCATTTATCATTGCAAAACACACTCATGTGTCTCCCAGAGTTTATAACACTGCCAGCCCATTCAGAAAAGCTTACACACAGAATGAACAAACACATAAACAGGAACAGAACACAAGACAGCATAACAAAACTTCTAAAACTCTTGGCCCTATTGTATATATCGAATACATGATGAGTCAGATCAGTAGTAGGAAAATTGTCACTTCCTGTATCAGGAGCTTTGGATACCACCGTGCCTTGGCACTTGTGAGATATCCAGAGCTCACTCTGCAGGAGTGACAATATTTGCCATATCACACTCATGCCCATCATGTATCCCCTCTATATATATATATATATATATATATATATATACAGTATATATTTAGGCACTGTCCTAATCAAGCACCCTGCAGCGAAACAAGCATCCCCAGTGCTTATCTTGGCTGGCCACATCCTCTGCCTGACCACCCACCCAGCTGAAAGGAGCTGCACTGATCAGGCTCCCCGCGGTGAAACAAGTGGCCCCAGCACTGATCTTGGCTGGCTGCATTCCTCTGCCTGCCCGCCCACCACCCAGCTGAAAGGGGCTGCCCTGATCAGGCACCCTTCGGCGCAACAAGCAGCCCCAGTGTTGATCTTGGCTGGCTACATTCCTCTGCCTGCCTGCCCGTCCAGCTGAATGTATGCTACAGCCTCTGGGATTTTTTCAGCTTGTAAGCCACACAATTGATTGGCTCCGAGAGACTGTACTGTAACTGGCCCGGCTATTGACCGCTGTAGATCTGCTTCTCCACTTTGATTGTGAGCTCTCTTAGTGCTCGGCACCCTTTTTGCCACCCTGTTCACATCCTAAGTGCTGCTCTGTATTTGTGTACTTCTTGGGCTGGGTCTGCATCTGATCTGTGATCACTTTTGTTAAAATTTTGTAAAATGTGCATGTTACTGAATTGTTACTGAGTTGAATACAGTTTAATTAGAATTGTTCTGCTTGCTTAGACTAAATATTATTTTTGCTTTTGGACCTGTGAATGTCTCTCTCTCTCTCTCTCTCTCTCTCTCTCACGCACTCTCCTCCCTCCCTCCCTCTCTCTCTCTCTCTCTCTCTCTCCATCCCTCTCTCTCTCTCTCTCTCTCTCCATTTACCCTTCTGTCAATTTCTATGCTCCTATACCCTGCCTCCCAGTCTCTCTTCTCTCCCCTAGCCTCTTCTTAATGTAGTTCTACATCCTAATCTGGCTCCTCTGTCTCTGTTGCTCCCTCACTAGTACCTCGTTCCCTTTTGACTTTACTCAGCCACAAGTCATATACTTTTTTTCTTTTTTTCATTCTCTGCTAACTTGCCACAGCCCTGGTCCTCTAAACCCCATCCACACTACCTTTTTTCTTTGTTTAAATTTCAGTGCTCTTGGCTCCAAAGCCCAGACATCCCCCAACAGGAATAGCCCCTCTGCCTTCCCCAGCAATGCCTACCGTTTACACCTAATCTCTCCTGCCTTTGTCTACCTTTTGCCCCTCCCCCCAGTCTAACTCTGGCTTTTCACTTCACCCTTCATTTCTAATCCCCTGCTCTGTTTCTTTCTGTTTAAGTTGCTGCCCTGATCAGACACCCTGCGGTGACACAAGTGGTCCCAGCACTGATCTTGGCTTGCCGCATCCCTCTGCCTGCCTGCCTACCCAGCTGAAAGGTACGCTGCAGCCTCTGGGATTTTTTCGGTTTGTAAGCTGAACAATTGAATGGCTCCGAGAGAATGTAACTGGCCCACTTCTGGCCGCTGCAGATCTGCTTCTCCACTTTGAACTTGAGCTGTTATAGTGCTCGTGCTCGGCACCCTTTTTTGCTGCCCTGTTCTCACCCTGTGTGCTGCTTTGTACTTGTGTGCTTCTGGGGCTGTTTTTTCTCACACCCACCCTCCCCTGCCCCCAGTACTATTTAAATCCACTTTTTGCCTAGGAACTCCACCTTCCTCTCACCAGATAGGACTGCTGCAGCAACCAGGTGGAAACTCTCTCTTAAAGCAACAACTCCAGCCTTCCTCTTATAAGCCCTCTCATACAGTTCCTCAACCCCTACTCTTTTGCTATTCTCTGGCATATCCCCCCCCCATCCTTATTAGTCCAATTAACCCCATGGTCCCTCTTTATCTAGCCAAATATCTTTTTGGTCCCCTAAAATTTTCACTAGTGTAGTGCAGTGCACAATCATATTGTTCCTCTTCACCTGCCTCCCGTTACTGTTCACACCTCCATCCCTTCCTCCTTCCTCACATCCCACTCCACCACTCCCTTCCTCCACCTGCCCTCTCTCGTTCTCCCCTACTCTCATCTCCTCCTACCAGCCCTCCTTACTGCATTTCCCCTGGCGCCCTGCTGCTGGCTTCCTTCATGGATGGGGGCTTCACTTGCCTACCATTCAAGCCTTTACAATATGCAATTGGTCAAATGACCTCACTCCAGCCAGCAGCCATCCTCACCCCCTGTTAAAGAAATGGCTGGCTATAGCATCAAAACTACTAATAATGCTTCTTCTCCTCACATCTGGTGACATCGAACCGAACCCAGGTCCACCCCACTTCTCCTCACCCAATTTTCCCAAGGGGCTAAGCATAGCCTACCTAAATATTCGTAGCCTCCTTCACAAAATTGATCTCCTGTAGCCACTCATATCACAGCTAAATCCCTCTCTCCTCATTATCTCTGAGTCATGGCTTAGCTCTAAAATCCTGGACTCTGCTATCTCCATCCCTGGGTACTCTGTCATCCACCAAGACCATAAGTTCAGGGGTTGGGGTGTCGCAATGTATATATCCTCCTCTATCAAATACTCTATCTGCTTATCCTTCCCCTCCCCTTCCACCTATGAACTGCTACTAATAAAAATCTCACTCCCCTGCTCCTCTCCATCTTCATTCCTCCCCATCTTCATTGGTGGAATCTACTGCTGTCCAAACCTTTCTGTCTCTGCTTTCTCTGCTTTCTTTGACCATCTCTCCACCATTTCATCCCTTGCCACCCCTGGGGAATTGTACCTTCTTGGGGATTTTAACATAAACTGGACCCCCAGCAAGCAGTCCAAAGTCTGCAATCATGCATCTTCACTGAACTTAAAGCAATTAATTACAGACCCAACGTGCCTAAGTCACAAAACCTGGAAACATATCCTTATTGACTGGGTTTATCCTCTCACCCCCACGTGTCATAAAGTCTGGCATACTCTCTGATGCACTTAGTGACCATCACATGGTCTACTGCATGCACAAAATCCATCGTACAAAGTCCCCTCCTATTGTCCTTAACATTCCCTCCTTTCACTCCCCTGACCTGTCCTCTGTCCATAGTGAGCTGGCCAGTATCGACTGGTCGCCCATCACTTCTGCTCCCTTTGTGAACATAGCCCAGTCCTGTTTTTACACGCAGTTCTTATCTGTCTGGGACCGCCATGCCGCTCTAAGAAATGCAAAGGTCCAAGGTAACCACCTCCCCTGGGTCTTGGCTGAACTCATTGCATGTCAACGTGTGCTTGATCAAGCGTGGGTTGCTTATAAGACTTCAGGCACCCCCCAAATTCCCTAACATCTGGAACTCTCTCCCCCTCGATATTCACTCTGCCACTTCTCACCTTTCCCTTGCTTCCCTCCTTAGCAGACACACAGTTCACTGCTGCAACTGCAATTAACCCCCGCTAACCATCCCATACCCACTCCCTCCTGCTATACTCTGTGCATTTCTACACACAGACTGCTTGCCCTCCCTCCTCGGTGCTCATCTTCTGGTCATGTTGCATTCTCATAGAAATTCCATAGCAGCCCCCTGCATCCTTCCCTTACAGCCTCCACCCTAGTCCCCCTCTTGCCAATCCCATTCATAGATACATAGATACATAGATACATAGATACATAGATACATAGATACATAGATACATAGATACATAGACAGTGTCACCAGATAAGGGCCTATGGCCCACCCAGTCTGCCCATTTGAGCTTGTAAGTTCAGTTTATGTTTTCCTAGAAGTCTGTTGCCCCTTACCCCTGACCTCCAGAATTCCTTTATGTCTGTCACATGCATTCTTAAATCCCGTGATTGTTTCAGCCCCCACCACTTCCTCTGGCAGGGTGTTCCACTTGTCCACCACCCATTCTGTGAAGAAATTCTTCCTCACGTTTCCCTGAATCGTCCTCCCTCCAACTTCATCTCATGCCCTCTAGTCTTGGAACATCTTTTTCACTTAAAAATAGTGTATTCCTGCATCCTGTTCCTCCCTGTAAGATACTTGTATGTCTCTATCATATCCCCTCTCTCCCTCCTCTCCTCCAGGGAGTACATATTCAGTTCCTTCAGCCTGTCCTCATAGGACTTGTGATGCAATCCATGTACCTTCTTAGTTGCCCTCCTCTGAACCTTCTCTACCCTGTCTATGTCCTTACATAGGTAAGATCTCCAGAACTGTAAACTGTACTCCAGGTGAGGCCTCACTAGTGTCTTCTATAGTGGAATTAAGACCTCCCTTTTCCTGCTGGTGATGCCCCTGCCTATACATCCCAGCATTCTATTTGCTTTACCTGCTGCCTTGTCACACTGTTTCCCTACCTTGAGGTCATCAGAGATGATAACCCCAAGATCCCTTTCCTGCTTGGTGCATGCTATATCCTCACCCCCCAACTGATATATTGTGCCAGGGTTTTTGTGCCCCATATGCATTATCTTGCACTTCTTTGCATTGAATTTCAACTGCCAAACCCCTGACCATTCTTCAAGTTTCTTCAGGTCCCTTCTCATTCTGTCTACACCCTCTGGTGTGTCTACTCTGTTACAGAGCTTTGTGTCATCAGCTAACAGTGAAATTCTGCCTTCTAGGTCCGCGCAATGTCACTGATGAAGATGTTGAATAGGACCGTCCCAGCACTGATCCCTGTGGTACCCCACTGGTCACTCTTCCCTCTGTGGAGGACAGCCATTTACCACCACCCTCTGTGTCCTACTGCCCAGCCAGTTACCTACCCACCACACTACTGTCCTGCCCACACCCATATTCCCCAGTTTGTGTAATAGTCTTCTATGTGGCACAGTGTCAAAGGCCTTGCTAAAGTCCAGATAGGCCATGTCCACTGTCCTCCCCTGATCCACCTCCCTAGTCACCCAGTCAAAAAATTCAACGAGATTGGTCTGACATGACCTCCCAATGGTGAAACCATGCTGCCTTGTGTCCTGTAGTCCATTGACAACCAGATGTTCCACCAATCACTCCTTCAGTAGTGCTTCCATGATCTTCCCCACTACCGAGGTGAGGCTGACTGATCTGTAGTTCCCCGCTTCCTCTTTGTTCCCACTTTTGTATAAGGGGACTACATCTGCTGTCCTCCAGTCTTTGGGTACCTCCCGTTTCCAGTGATTGGCTAAACAGGATAGCCAGAGATTCAGCCACCACCTCTCTTAGTTCTTTAAGGACCCTTGGGTGCACCCCATCTGGCCCCATTGCTTTATCAACTCTTATTACTTCCAGTTCCTTCAGGACCCTTTCTCATGCAAAGGGACTTGTGTCCATTTCTGCACCATTCTCACCCCTTGTACTCCCTTCAGACCCATTACCCTCCTCTTCCTCAGTAAAGACTGAGCAGAAATACCTGTTCAATATGTGAGCTTTACATTCCTCTCTTTTGTTTCCTGTTTCCATTCCACTCCCCTCTAATGTCTCCGCTACATGCTCCTCTAAACTACCCCCCTCACTAGCCCATCTAGCCTATCATTCTCCCTACTCTACCCACCATCCACTTTCCCCTACCCAACTGTCCCGCCACTGCTACCCCACCCCCAATCATTCCATTACCCCACTGCTTCTTCTACCCCCTACCTACCTACCCGTCTCTGCCCCCTCTCCCACCTCCCTTCATCACCTAACATTTCTTTTTCCACTTCCTCCATCACCGTGCCAGTTCCCCATCCCCTTGCAGGGTTCTCAGCATCCTGAGGGGGCTCAGGTTTCTTGCCTTTCTTGGATGCCTTTCCTTTCTTCTTTCTTCTCCCCTCTCCCTCATTTTGCTGACTCCTTACCTCCGTGCAAGGTTCTATGCATCCTGAAGTGGTGCAGGTTTTGGCTACCTCTCTTCTTCTCCTCTCTCCTTCTTCTTGCCAAGTCCCCTGTCCCCTTGCAGGGTTCTCAGCATCCTGAAGGGGACTCAGGTTATTGGCTTCATTTTATCTCTACCTCCTCCACCACCACTTGTCAACCTTTCTTTCCTACCTCCCACCCACCCACTCTTCCTGACTTTCTCTTCTCACTTTGCATTAAATCACTTATTATCCTCCTCACCTGTACTCTTAGCACTTGGTAGCCATATGCAAATTCTTCCTGTCTACCTGCTTGTATCCTCGTGTACTTAGAACTGTACATGCCTCAGACTACTTCACTGATGTACCGTTGCCTGCACTTATGCTGTATTTTCATTAGTTTGGTTGACCCACATGTATTGTGCTTGCATTAAGTTTTCCCATTCACTGTACTGCTCCAGCTGATATTGCCTATGTTCTGTATTTACTGCTTGTAATGGATATATGTGTTTGTACACTACTAATTATTGTTAAGTTGTTTAGTTTACAATTCCCCCCTATGTAACCCTCTCCCCCAGGATGCTTCTGGAAATGAGCTGTTCACAGCTCATGTTGTCTTTCCTGGTGAAACTTTTCTAAATAAATAAATAAAATTAAAAAAAAATATGTGTGTGTGTATTATGTGTGTGTGTGTAAAAGAGAGAATTCTCTAGGTGCGGGGGGGAGCATTGGTAGTAATCTGACAAAACATTAAACTCTTTACAGCCCAAATTATAATAATGATAAGAAACATAAGCAAAATGTGGAAGTAAAGAGCCCACTTTCAATTGATTTTCTGATTTCCATGGAAAATAAAGCTTTAAATTTATAAGAATACCTAATTTTTGATTAATGGTGTTACTAACCAATATAACCTGCAGAGAAAAAGTCAGGCCAGGATCAAGCATAACTCCAAAATATTTAAACTGCTGTACTTGTTCGATCACAGTACCCTCTAAATCTTGCAATGACAGACTTGGATTGTCACTTAATATTGTTGATATACCAAACAACAGTGACTTAGTTTTCCTATAGAATTATCATGTTGACGCATAGGTACAAAGGCAGAATCGCATGGTTAGAATGTAACAAAGAATTCAGTCGGTGGATGCAGATCAACATGTCACTTGATTGGGGTATCTCGGACATGCCTGTCCTGGTGGAAGTGATGCACAGAGGGGGTGTCAATCACACAGATAGAGGTTGCTTATCAGGATGCCCCAAACACAGCGGTCTGACTCTTCGGGCCCCACTCCTAGACATGCTTCACTTATAACCAGGGTAGTTATACCAAGAGTAACTTCAGGTTTTGGCACAAATGTGTTGCTTGCAGGCAGTATCACCCCTCACACATTGACCCTCCCAAAAGCCTCTGAAAGGATGCAACTGCCCCCTTGTGTAAAAGTCAATACATCCCAGGGAGGCAAACCTACCCACCCTTACAGCAGATATTAGGACACCTCAGTTTCACCTGTTGGGTCAATCCCACAGGAAGGACCTTCCTGTGATGGGCAAAAGTAGAGATTATAGGACCGCGGTAATGGCTCTGCTACTAGCATAGCATAACACCATCCATTTGATGTAATGTCATGGTGCGCCACCATGACACACACATCTGGTTTATTTGGATCACCAAGCTATTTTATTTAATTTGGTGTCTTCCCCCCCCACTCCCCCATTTTAAAGAAGACAAAGGGTGTTGCGGGGAGTGGAAGCCCCCAACTAACATGAAGTTAGAAAATGTAATTGAACAAGGACCTCATGGCTTACATTTCATTTTTTCACTACTTTATTTTATTTTGGGGGCTTTGTCCCATCCCTGATTTTAAAAAAAGTCAGAGGGGAGTCCTCCAACTAATGCGATGTGGGAAAATCTAATTGAAAAGGGATCTCACAGCTTACACAGTATAAAGAACACTGCCACCAGCTCAAGGTGGTACTGCATTGCAGTCATGAAAACTTTACGCTGTTAACAAATTAGCTTGCTTTAGTTTCCTACTTAATTTATTATTGTGTTGTAAATATAGTTATTATTAATTTCAAAACAAAATTGGGAACTGGTTCACCTGGGAGAGCAATATCAGAATATCCCCCCCAAAAAAATTTTTTGATTGTAGTGGTGACTCACAGTTTTGACAGAGTACATAGAAACACAGACTTTGACCACAGATAAGGACCGCTTGGCCCACTTAATCTGCCCATTTCCCAACCTACTGTATAAGCTGCAGATCCTAGTTAACCAACAGCCTATTTCTTTCTACCCCCCACAAGAATTGCCTTATGTCTGTCCCACAACCTCCTCGGGAAGGCCATTCCAGTGTCCACCACCGTCTCTGTGAAAAAATACTTCCTCACATTGCCCCTGAGCTGTGCCCCCTCTATCTTCAAATTGCATCCCTTTGTTCTTGCACATCTCTTTCTAAAGGATGCTACCCTCTTGGACTTTGTTGGTTCCCTTGAGGTGCTTAAAAGTTTCTATCATGTCTCCCCTCTCCCTCCTTTCCTCAAGGGTATAAATATTAAGCTCCTTTAGTCTCTCCTCGTATGACTTCTGTTGCAGACCCTGTACCATTTTAGTTGCCCTCCTCTGGACTGCCTCCATCCAGTCTATGTCCTTGTGGAGATGGGATCTCCAGAACTGGACACAGTGCTCCAGATGAGGTCTCACCAACTGTCTGTACAGAGGGATAACAACTTCTTGTTTTCTGCTGGTGATGCCTCTCTCTATACATCCCAGTATCCCCCCAGCCATCCCTACTGCCTTCTCTCATTGCTTGATAACATTTAGTTCATCTGATATGGTTACCCCAGGTCCCTTTCTATTTTTGTTGTTGTTACTTCCTCCCCCCCTTGAGTATTCTTCCCCTAGGTTTTTGTTTCCAGGTGCATTACTTTGCATTTCTTTGCATTGAATCCAAGCTGTCATACTTCAGACCATTTCTCCAACCTTGCCAAGTCCCTTCTCATCCTTTCCATCCCCCCCCTTGTGTATCAATCATGTTGCAGATTTTTGTGTCGTCTGCAAAGAGGCATACTTTTTCTTCCAGTCCATTTGCAATTTCACTTAAAAAGACATTAAAAAGACAGGACCCAGTACTGAACCTTGTGGTACCCTACTAGTAACCCCCCTTTCTTCAGAGTGAACTCCATTTACTATTACCTTCTGTGTCCTGTTATCCAGCCAATGTTTTACCCAGGCTAGCACCCTTGGACCCACTCCCAGGCTGGCTAATTTGTTTATTAGTCTTTTGTGTTGGACTGTGTCAAATGCCTTGCTAAAGTCTAGGTAGGCCATGCCCACAGCCCCTCCCTGGTCTACTATTTTGGTCACCCAGTCAAAGCAATTGATTATTTTCATCTGACATGATCTTCTTTCTGTGAATCCATGCTGCCTTGGATCCTGTGCCCCACTGGCCTACAGGTACTCAACACTTCTTTCCTTTAGAAGTGATTCCATCATTTTCCCAACCACTGAGGTCAAACTGACATGTCTATAGTTTCCTGCCTCTATCTTGTTCCCACTTTTGTGAAGGGGAATCACATCCACCCTCCTCCAGTCCTCAGGTACCACACCATCCTCCCATGATTTGTTAAAAAGGGTAGTCAGTGGTATCACTAGTTCTCTTCTTAGTTCTTTTAGAATGCTGGGGTGAATCTCATCAGGCCCCATTTCTTTGTCCACCTTCAGCTTTAGGAGTTCTTTCAGAACCCTTTCTTCTGTGAAAGGACTGGGATCGACCCCCCCATCCAGAGTGCTACTATTGATAGGATTAGGCACCTCCCCCTCCTCTTCCTTTGTGAATACTGAGCAGAAATATTCAATCAGTATCCCTGCTTTTTCACTGTCCCTCTCTGCCCACCCACCATCCTCTTTATTCAGCCTCACTATCCCTTCCTTTATCTTTCTTTGCTCCCTAATGTAACTATAAAAGGTTTTATCCCCCTTCTTAACCAAGTTGGCAATCTTTTCCTCAGTTTGGGCCTTTGCTATTGTGAAATGGGTTCACCACAACATAACCCAGACAGACCGTCTTAGGGTACCTGGTTCACTCCACTGGGGTGTCAAACAGATGAGGCATACTGATGAGTCCTGGTAGGACGAAACACGTGTCTATGTCTTCTGTTAGCACCCTTTGCAAACTGTGTGAGAGGCCTTTCAGCACCATGCAATTCTGCTTAAAGTTGAACCAGCTTAACATTCTATAGTGATTTGCATATTCAGCCCATGATGCTTTGCATTGTGTGGGCATGTGTGATTTTGTATTTTCTTGAAACTTGGCTTCCCAGCCAAATGCCCTTTGGGGTAACCCCAGCCTCAGTGTTTGTGCACAGAGGTTCTTTGTCTTTCAAATAGTTTTTTATTTTAATGGGTTCACCACAACATAACCCAGACAGACCATTTTAGGGTACCTGGTTCATTCCACTGGGGTGTCAAACAGATGAGGCATACTGATGAGTCCTGGTAGGACGAAACACGTGTCTATGTCATCTGTTAGCACCCTTTGCAAACTGTGTAAGAGGCCTTCCGGTACCATGCAATTCTGCTTAATGTTGAACCAGCATAACATTCTGTGGTGATTTGTATATGCAGCCCATGATGCTTTGCATTGTGTGGGCATGTGTGTTTTTGTGTTTGCTATTGTGACTGTCTTCCCCACTTCCTTCTGTTTTAACTGGTACAGTTCTCTGTCCTGCTCCTTCTGGGTTTCCTTATTCTTCCTAAATGCTATATTTTTCTCCCTAACCTTCCCTGCCACCTCTTTTGAGAACCATAGTATTTTTTCTTTCATTTGGATTTGTTTATTTGCTTCACACAAAGGCTTGTTGCAGTTTTGATGTTTCCCCATTGTTGCTCCACCCCTCCTGTTTGCTAGTTGTTTTCAGAGGCACTCTCCCATTTTGACAAAATCAGCCCTCCTGAAGTCCAGTACCTTCACCTTTGTATGGCTTGGCTCTGCAGCTGAGTTTATCATGAACCACATTGTTTGTTGGTTACTTGTCCCCAGATGGCTGCCCACTTTTAGATCTGAGATCCTCTTTCTATCCCCATTTGAGAGTAGGAGGTCTAAGATTGCTCCTCCCTGAGTGAGTTCCAACACTAGCTGTCTGAGGCTTGCCCCCTGTAGGACATCGAGAATGGTCCTGCTATTGGATGTGGCTGCAGCAAAGGTGCTCCAGTTAACATCTGGCATATTCAGGTCCCCCATCAACATTATCTCCCCTTTCTCTGCCATTCTAAGGTCTGTATATAACCCCTGTGCGGATTGTGGTGCCATTTCCAGTTTCCAGGGTGACCCACAGACCTCCTCTCCTCCCTGTTTACCCTTTTGTTCCATTGCTTTGATCCCTTCCCTTACACAGAGAGCTACTCCTCCTCTTCTACCCTTCCTGTCCCTCCTGTAGATTGTGTACACTGGTATGCTGACATCCCAGTCATGGTTCTCTGTGTACCATGTTTCTGTGACTGCCATGATATCCAGGCATCCCTCTTCCATCAAGGCCATCATTTCAGAGAGCTTGTTACCTAGACTGTGGGCATTGGTATTAATTACCCTCCATTTTTTGATGGCCTTACCCCTTTTTGCCCCATCCCTGTCCTTATTGCCTTTGCCTTTTTCTCCATTTACCCCATGCCTTCTCCCTATCAATGTCTCTATCTTGGTGTTTACCTCACTAACTACCCTGATTTCTTGGGGGGCTAGGAATTCCCTGCTCCTTATCAATGCCTCCCCCTAGGCTAGTTTAAATGCTTGCCAATGAAGCATTTAAACCTATCACCTAGGATCCTGGTTCCCCTCCTGGACAGATGCAGGCCATCGCACCAGTATAGGCCTGCATCCCTCCAGGTGGACCCCCAGTCTCCAATGAAGCCAAAACCCTGAGCTCTACACCAGTTTTTCAGCCATTGATTGAATCCCATTGTACAGAGCAGCCTAGCCTCACCCATGCCATAGACAGGCAGCACATCTGAGAAAGGTTACAGTGCCTGCTACTTGTCTAAGGCCCCTCCCAAACTCCACAAACTCTTCTTCCACTGTTCTGACCCCTTTCCCACCCAGGTCATTTGTCCCTAGGTGGACGATGACATTCAGCTCCCTTCCCTGTGCAGCTGCTCTCATGATCCTGAGGAATCACTCCCTGTCCCTCCAAGCCATGGTGGCAGGCAGACACCTTACCTCCCACTCCCCTCCCTTCCCCAGTTCTACCCTCCTAACAATGGAGTCCTCCACCAGGAGTTGTTTCCTACTCCTGTGTGGTCTGTGGTCCCATGCCACCCTCCTGTGGGTCTCCTTTGTGGAGGTTCCTAGAATCTTCCTTGGTCTCCACAGTGGGTGCCTCCATAGAGGAACCACACTCTGATAGAATGGCATATGAATTGTGGAGAGGTACAACTGGAGGGTTGCACCTCTGTTCCACCATCGTCATCCTCCCTGAGCCCACTGTGGTCCAACTGTTCATCTTTCTTGGCAACCTCTGAGGTAGCGGCAGTGGTTCTGGTGGTCCCTGGGTGGGAGAAGAGGTCCCCCGAATCCTGGCCAACTCAGTCTGGAGATGAGCAACCTCCTCCTTTAGCCTAGAGAGGTGTCTGCAGATGGGACAACACCGCATGCTCCAGAACATCTCCTGGAAGACTGCTGCCCCACAGCCACTGCACTCCACCACTCCCATCATGTCTTATTTGTGGACCCTTAACTGTTGTTTTGTATACTTACTCTTTTCTTTCTCTGTTTATTTTTTTAATTTTATTTTATTTTTATATGATTTTTTTTTCTCCCTACTTTCCTACTGCCTCTGTGCACTTAAAGCTCCTGATCTTCCTGTTCAGGGACAGGAAGTTCATATATTCCTCAGTAGTATCTTTCTTACTTGCTCAGAGTCAGACCTCCAGCAGCTAGGGGGGATGGAGAGCTGCTCTTTTCCTTCTAGGATGGTGAGTCTTTTGTGCCTCTATGATCACTCCCTTCCTGCTCCCAAACAGGAAGTTCTTGTTGTCAGTCAAATCCTGTGGCTATAAACGTTGAACTGGCTAAGGGTGGGGTGGAGGGGAGGAGGAGGCTATATAGTCCCAGTTGAGTAGTAAAGTTCTTAAGGTACCGCCTTCCTCTTGCTTTTCTCTGCCAAAATCTATCTAGGGCAGTTTTTAAATCCAAAACACCTAGCTTCCTTCTGCCTAAGCCACTCCCCCTAACTCACAGTTTCCTTCTTCACCTAGCTAACTGCACAGATAACAATTCACTTCACCCAACTCAAACACACTAACTCTTTTTTTTGTTTGTTTGTTTTTACCCTAAATTGAAGGATCCAGTAGTAAAGTTTTAGTTCTTTAGTCCCAGTATAGTAGTAAAGTTCTAACAGCACCTCCTCACTCTTGCTGTTCTGTATGTGTGTGTTGGGGTGATTTTTTTTATTTTATTTATTAATGTATGTTTTGTATTTATTCAGGTATTTATTTGAAAATTAGTAACCAGGAAAGGCACACTGAGCCAAGGCTTGTTTCCTGTTATGACCTGGAACTGTCATATTATTAGCCCAACAAGTACTGTACAGTAGGTCAGCCAGCCAATGAAACTGTATATGCTTATTCAAAATGTATTGTACAATGAGTTAACAGTCAGTTCCCAAATGCAGAACATATAGTAGCTGGCCAGGCTTGTGCCTTGAAAGCTGGAGATAAATGACACTGATAAATCAGTATAAACTGTCAGCCTATAACTTTTATATCATAGCACTTTCATCATTATAGAATCATACATGAGCATAAAAAACAATAAATGGACTCTTGCAATTACTTCAAAGAGAGCAAAACAAAAGGATTAGTCTAATTGTGCCTGGGAGCTAATGCACATTAGACATGGTAATGATAATTGCTTAGATGAAGTGAAACTGTGCAATCTGTTGTTTGTACCAGACCATGTAAGAAAACAAAAGAAGTTAAGCTTTATATTCAGTTTTTATAGGCTGATATGATCCATATAAAGTGTTGCACATATTAAATAGTCATATATATATATATATATATATATATATATATATATATATATATATCTGTATATATGTATGTGTGTATATATATATATATATATATATATTTATACAATGGGGTGAGCAAATAACTCATTGAATAAAAACATGTATTCTCACTGCAGTGGAATAACCACCGTGATGACATCACAACAGAGTAAATACATGGATTTATTTTCACTGTGGTGATGTCACCTGCATTTATTTTCACTATGATGATGTCATCAAAACAAAAAACAGCATAAAACACACTCCTATTGTATAAATCAGATCAGTCAATCAATCAATCAAGTCTTTATTTATCCAGGCAAACACCATTGAGCAGGCTCATTTACAAGGTGGACCTGTGTTACACAAGGTCAAGAATAACTTTTATGTACAGATAATAAATAGACATAATTATAAGAAATAGAAAAAAAATACACAGAGCAATAAGTATTTCAGGTATAGGGTTAACAAGGTTAGGGAGAATGGTATGAGAAGGGTAATTAAAACATTCTGAAACAGCCAACATATTAAAACATTTTCAAACAGCACAGCATATCATTGGTCAGAACATATACAAACTTAAGGGGCAGATATGGAGGGGAAGGGTACAAGACTGCAGCTGTTCTAGGAGGGGTGCTGTGGTAGATGGGCTGGGGACATAAGTGTTAGGAGTCTGAGGATAAGAAAGGTAGTGGATTAGCAGAAAAAAAGGGGGGTATAGGTGGAGACAATCAAGGGGCTGGGTTAGGTGGAGAAGTAGTGGGCAGGTAAGCAGTAGGCACCCTAGCATGCTAAGCATGCTGGAAACAGCTGCATAGATCCTTAACAGCCTTGGCATACAAGGTCTTGAAGGTGGTAAGACTAACAGGGAGACTCAGTTTCATAGATTTCTGTAGTTTGTTTCAGAGTGAGGGCAACACAAAGCCTATGGATGCTCTCCCAAAGCGTGCATTGGCCCTAGGTACCTTCAGTGGAAGCAGAGAATAGCTTCTCACTGCGTAGTTGCCTACCATGTATAATGGCAAACAGTCGGAAATGTATTGGGGTAATTTGTTTGTAATAGCTGTGTAAGTCCAGAGAGCCGCATTTCTATTCCTTCTGTACTGAAGGGAGGTCCACCCCACAGCTGCATATAAGGAGCAGTGGTGGGTGGTGATAGGTAGGCCAGTTATGAATCTGAAGGCTCTGTGGTATAAGGTGTCCAGTTTAGTAAGACAGGAGGCATTACACTGACTATAAATGAAATCGGCATAATCAATTAGGGATAGAAATGTGGACTGAACTAATTGCATCTTGGTATCTTTGGTCAGGAGGCAGTTTATTCTAAAGAAGAAACCAAGCCTCTGCCTCAACTTTTTCAGCAGATCCTCAACATGCTCCATGAAGGAGAGTCTGTGGTCTGGCCAGACCCCTAGGTACTTGAGTTTCGTAACAAATTCCAATCTCTCTCCTAGTAAAGTGTTATGGGAGGTAAGAAGCCAGAGATATCAAGGTTCACCGAATGAGAAGCCAGAGAGAACAGCATAGCTTTTGTTTTTTTGGCATTGAGTAAGAGTTTTTTTATTCAGGAGCTGATTCTGCAAGTAGTTGAATTCTGTTTATCTCCACAGACAGCTTCTGAGTTGAGCGGCTAAGGTACAACACCATATCATCAGCGAAAAGGCGAATATTGGCCTCCTTGATGCCAACATCAATATTGTTTATATAAATGGCAAACAATAGAGGCCCCAGGATGGATCCCTGTGGAATGCTTCTTTTTAGTGGTTTGAGTGGACTGAGCTCCCCTTTGGCCTTGACCTGCTGAAGCCTGTCTGTAAGGTAATTATTGAACCAGCACAGAGAGGTCAGATCCAGACCTATCACTTTTAGGGTGGAAAGAAGCAGTCAGTGGTCAACAGTGTCAAAGACCTTACTAAGATCCAGGAACATGGCACATACACATTTTTTGTTTTCCAGCTCTTGTTGCCAGTCATCAGTCACTTTGGCCAGAGCCAAAGCCACTCATGAATATTCAGAGGTCACTCTGAAGAAGTGAAAATATTTTCATTATCACTCTCATGCCCATCATGTATCCCATATATATGTGTGTATATATATATATATATATATATATATATATATGTGTATATAGATATTCATTGCAAAAAAAATCCATTATTGCATCAGTTATGATTGATTCCACACCAAACAAAGTCTAGAAATTCGATGTTAGGTTTACCAACCCTACTCCTCCCACACACAACCCCACCCTTCACAAACCAACAGATGTCGGGGTGTGCTTTTGGTTTGTCAGGCCTAACTCATGGAATGGGGCAAGGGTTAGGCCTGACCACCCCAAGGCACACCCTGATGCCTGTCGGATACCATTTTGCAAACCTGAAAACACACTTATGGGTGGGTGGGAGTAAAAGGATGAGATAGCATGTGCTCCCATGTATGTATATGATTTTGCAAACCTGGGAACACATTTATGAGTGGGTGGGAGTGCAGGGCCCAGAGGTCCCATGCTTCCACCCCTGGATACCATTTTGCAAACATGGGAACACAGTTATGGGTGGGTGGTAGTGCAGGGCCCAGAAGGCCCATGCTCCCATGGTTACCAACCCTACCACCCCACCCCCCCACACCCTCCACACACCATCAGGCATTGGGGTGTGCCTTGGGGTCATCAGGCCTAACTCTCACCCCATTCTATGTGTAGGAAGCTCAGATGGTGCACTATAGGAGAATGAAGTGACATGATTGTGTCAAATAACTCAAATTTCTTAGTGGGGGTAAACAAAAGTCCCTTATTTATTACCCTTTTCTCAGTTCCTGAAAGTTGGTAGTCTGAAAGGTTGATCATATTTAGTATTGTTTCCTCCCTCTGGAACACTGTCCTCTCTAGGTTCTCCCTCTACTGTTGCCTGCTCCTCCTCTTCTTCCTCCTCTTGGTGCCTCCTCTGCATGTTCTCCTGTGTTTGTAGTCCATTTTGTTAGCCTCTGATTGTGCCAAGGAATAAAGTGGGGTGGGCGGGTGGGTTGATACATATTTCTTTCTTTACCTAAGAAAACATCCAAATCTTGATCTTCTTCTATTGTATCTCTTTGTTCAGGATTAATAATTGGACCACTTGTTCCTTGTGTGGTGTGTGATGTCTCCTGGTTCAGTCTTGGACTAGTCCAGTCAAATACTTTATCCTCTTTATAGTCTCTTTCACCTCTCTTGAATTTGTTTTTCTTTATTTTTTTTATTTTTTCATCATACTTTCTGAGGTTTTCGGTGAAATTCTCAAGTAGCTGCTCATATTGACTGGAATGCTGAAACTTTTTTAAGGCTTCTTCTTTGATGTGACTAGAATCCCTACCTTACTTGACACAATCGTGGATCTCAATAAAATGGGATGCAGCTTGAGTCTTAGAACCCTTTTTTAACTGAAAGGACATGGATTCAAATATGGACTCAACACTGCTGGAGCCTGGGACAGGTGAAACTCTTGAAAACTCAGGTAACAACAGAGAAACGTTTAGACAACAATCTACCTTCTGCCCTCCCCCCCCCACGGCTCCAGCTTTACTGACTTTTATTAAAAGCTGTGAGATAGACATTAAAAAATTATATAAAGAAACAGGTAAGTTTTTTCATAACATCAGCAATGAAGAAGCAGCTGCACTACATGAAATTGGTCCAAATGAGAAACTGACTTTTAAAGCAGCAGATAAGGGGGGGGCTATTGTAATTATGAACAGTGAAGATTACAGTAGAGACGTTCTGAGACAGTTAGGATACACTAACTTCTATACTAAACTAAGAAGTGATTTGACCAATCAATTTAAGAAAAAGATAGATGAATACCTGTTTTTTTCTTAAAACAAATGAATTATTACCTAAGTCTACAAGTAAGTACCTGACCACATTTTTTTCAAATTAAGTGTACTTTATTGATCTCAAATACAGTACCTCTTGATTACATATACATAGAGCAGTCAGTTTAGATTCCAGAGAAAGTATCAGATGTACCAGAACAGAAACAAGGATAGTGTACAGTCACTTTTTTGTTTATAGTTAAACCTTAAACAATAACGCCCCCCACCCTCCTCCCCCCTGCCCTCCCCATTCCTCCCCCACCACAGGAGGTTGAAGAAAGAGAAAGAGGGAGGGAGGGGAAGGGGAGTAGTGGGGGTAGGAGGTGGAGGAAATAGGGTGCAAGCCAAGAATTATTCCCCTTCAGGATGCTGAGAACCCCACAAGGGGACTGAACCTGGTAGAAAAGGAGAAGAAGGGGAGGGGTAGGGGAGTGTTGGGATGGGGGAGTAGTGGGGGTAGAAGGTGGGAAAATGGGGGCAGGAATTAGCATCTAGATGTAACCTAGAGGTGGAGAAAGTTGGAATTAATAAATGTTGGATTTAATAAAGGAATTGTCATTTTCATTAAGGAACCTCAGCCTTGGTGAGTCCTTTACTCTTGGGGTGCAGGAGATCACAGCTAGATGTAACCTAGTGGTGGAAAAAGTTGGATTTAATAAATGCTGGATTTAATAAAGGAATTGCCATTTTTCATTAAGGAACTTCAGCATTGGTGGGTCCTTTACTCTTTTAAGCAAAACAAACTGGTTCATACAGGCAGTTTGGAGGAGTGACACTCACACTCCTAGATATGTACTGGTGCCAGTCTATCAAGTCCTCTCAGACTTAAATTTCTTGACTATTTAATATGTAAAGTACTTTATGTGCATCTTATCAGGCTATAAAATGAATGGTGGGTATATTTTCTGCCGCAAGCTTTTGGCAGACAGCAATCTTGCTTTCAGAGCAGGGAGCAGCTGACTAAAGAGCTAGAACTCTTCTTACCAATAGAATACTTCTAACTCAGCAGGAGCAGGAGCCTGTTAGGATTAAGCAAACAAATACTTTATTACAAGTGTGTGATCTCATTTAGGGTAAAAAAAGAGAATCAGTGTGTTTTTTTTTTGAGTCGGGGAAAGGGGACAGTATCAGCTTCTTATTTTGCTAAGTCAGGAGGTGAAAAGTTAATTGTGGGTGAGGCATGGGCAGTAGAAAACCAGGTGTCTCCAACTGCAGTTCCCTGCTGCTAGCTTTAGCAAAGGCAGCAATCCTGCTTTCAGAGCAGGAAGCAGCTGACAAAAGAGCTAGTACTTTTCTTACTAATAGAACACTTTTAACTCAACAGCAGTCAGAGCATGCTCAGATTAAGCAAAGAGATAGTTTATTAGAAGTGTGGGGTCTCATTTAGGGTAAAAAAGAGAGTGTGTTTCTTTTTATGTTGGGGAAATGGGATTGTATCAGCTTCTTAGGTTGCTAAGTCAGGAGGAGAGAAGTTAATTGAGGGTGTGACTTAGGCAGTAGGAAACCAAGAGTCCACAATTACAGTCTCCTGGTGCTAGTTTTTGGCAGACAGCAATCTTGCTATCAGAGCAGGGAGCAGCAGACTGAAGAGCTAAAATGTTTCTTACTAATAGAACACTTCTTACTTGTCAGGGGTTAGAGTCTGTTGGGATTAAGCAAACAGATACTTTATTAGAAGTGTGGATTCTCATTAAGGGTAAACAAAAAAGAGAGTCTATGTGTTTTATTGTGCTGGGGAAAAGGGACTTTATCAACTTCTTAGTTTGCTAAGTCAGGAGGAAAGATGTTAAATGGAGGTGTGGCTTAGGCAGTAGAAAACCAGGTGTCTCCAATTTCAGTTCCCTACTGCTAGATTTTGGCTGACAGCAATCTTGCTTTCAGAGCAGGGAGCAGCTGACTAAAGAGCTAGAAAATGTCTTACTAAAAGAACACTTCTAACTCACCAGGAGTCAGAGTCTGTTAGGATTAAGCAAAGAGATACTTTATTAGAAGTGTGGGGTCCCATTTAGGGTAAAAAAAAGGAGTCCATTTGCTTTCTGTGTAGGGGAAAGAGGACTGCATTAGCTTCTTAGTTTGCTAAATTAGGAGGAGAGAAATTAATTGGGCATGTGACTTAGGGAGTAGAAAATCAGTTGTCTCTAATTACAGTTCGCTACTACTACTAGCTTTTGGTAGACAGCAATCTTTCTTTCAGAGCAGGGAGCAGCTGACTAAAGAGCTGGACCTTTTCTTACTAGTAGAACACTTCTAACTAAATGGGAATCAGAACCTGTTGGGATTATGCAAAGAGATACTTCATTAGAAGTGTGGGATCTCATTTATGGTAAAAAAAGATAGTCTGTTTTTCTGTGTTTGAGGAAAGGGGACTGTATCAGCTTCTTAATTCACTAAGTCAGGAGGAGAGATGTTAACTGGGGGTGTGGCTTAGGGAGTAGAAAACCAGGTGTGTTCAATCACAGATACCTGCCACTAGCATTTGGCAGACAGCATTCATGCTTTCAGAGCAGAGAGCAGCTGAATAAAGAGCTAGAACATTTCTTACTAATAGAACACTTTTACCTCAGCTGTTGTCATAGCCTGTTTGGATTAAGCAAAAAGATACTTTATTAGATGTGTGTGGTCTCATTTAGACTAAAAAAAGAGTCAGCATGTTTTTCTGTGTTGGGAAAAGGGGACAGTATCAGCTTTTTAGTTTGCTAAATCAGGAGGAGAGAAGTTAATTGGGAGTGTGGCTTAGGCAGCAGAAAACCAGGTGTCTCCAATTACAGTTCCCTGCAGCTAGCTTTTGGCATACAGCAGTCATGATTTCAGAGCAGGGAGAAGCTAACTAAAGAGCTAGACCTTTTCTTGCTAATAGAACATTTCTAACTCAGCCGGAGTCAGAGTCTGTTAAGATTAAGCATACAAATACTTCATTAGAAGTGTGGGGCATAAATTAGGGCGAAAAGAAAGAGAGTCAGTGTATTTTTTGCCTTGCAGAAAGGGGACTGTATCAACTTCTTAGTTTACTAAATCAGGAGGTGAGAAGTTAATTGGGGATGTGGCTTACATAGCAGAAAAGCAGGAATCTCCAAATACAGTTCCCTGCTGCTAGCTTTTGGCAGACAGCAATCTTGATTTCCAAGTAGGGAACAGCTGACTAAAGAGCTAGAACTTTTCTTACTAAAAGAACACTTCTAACTCAGCAGGAGTCAGAGCATGCTGGGATTTGGCAAACAGATACCATATTAGAAGTGTGGGGTGTTATTTAAGATAAA
This sequence comes from Neoceratodus forsteri, assembly GCA_016271365.2. Taxonomy (NCBI): domain Eukaryota; kingdom Metazoa; phylum Chordata; order Ceratodontiformes; family Ceratodontidae; genus Neoceratodus; species Neoceratodus forsteri. The sequence goes on along the minus strand of CM057455.1, from coordinate 1,161,770,357 downwards.
AAAGAGAGTCAGTGTGTTTTGTTGTGTTGGGAGGGGCTGTATAAGCTTCTTAGTTTGCTAAATCAGGAGGAAAGAAGTTATTTGTGGGTGTGACATGGGCAGTAGAAAACCAGTTGTCTCCAATTACAGTTCCCTGCTACTAGTTTTTGATAGGCAGCAATCTTGATTTCAGAGCAGGAAGCAGCTGACTAAAGAGCTAGAACTTTGCTTAGTAATAGAAAACTTCTATTTCAGCAGCAGTCACAGCCTGTTGAAATTAAGCAAACATATACTTTATTGTAAGTGTGGGGTCTCTTTTAGGGTAAAACAAGAGAGTCAGTGAATTTTTTTCTGTGTTGGGGAAATGAGACTGTATCAGCTTATTAGGTTGCTAAGTCAGCAGGAGAGAAGTTAATTGAGGGTGTAGTTTAGGCAGGAGGATACCAGGTGTCCACAATTACAGTCTTCTGCTGCTAGATTTTGACAGGCAGCAATATTGCTTTCAGAGCAGAGAGCAGCTGACTGAAGAGCTGAAACTTTTCTTATAGAACACTTCTAATGCAGCAGGAGTTAGAGATTGTTGGGATTAAGCAAAGATATACTTTATTAGAAGTATGGGGTCTCATTTGGGATAAAAAAGAGTCAGTGTGTTTCTTGTCTTGGGAAAAGGGGGCAGTATCTGCTTCTTAGTTGCTAAGTCAGGAGGAGAGAAGTTAATTGGGGGTGTGAGTTAGGCACTAGAAAACCAGATGTCACCAATTACAGTTCTGTACTGCTTGCTTTTGGCAGACAGGATTCTTGCTTTCAGAGCGGGGAGTAGCAGACTAAAGAGGTAGAATGTTTCTTACTAACAGAACATTTCTAACTCAGTAGGAAACAGAGACTGTTGGGATTAAGCAAACAGATACTTTATTAGAAGTGTGGGGTCTCATTTAGAGTGAAAAAGAGTCAGTGTGTTTTTTGTGTTGGAGAAAGGGGACTGTACCAGCTTCTTTGTTTGCTAAGTCAGAAGGAGAGAAGTTAATGGGGATGTGGCTTAGGCAGTAGAAAACCAGGTGTCTCGAATTACAGTTCCATGGTGCAAGCTTTTGGCAGACAACAATCTTGCTTTCAGAGCAGGGAGCTGCTGATTTTAGAACTAGAGCTTTTCTTTCTAATACACCACTTCTAACTCAACAGGAGTCAGAGCCTGTTGGGATTCAGCAAATAGATATATTTTTTTAGAAGTGTGGGGTCCATTTAGGGTAAACAAAAAAAGAGTCAATGTGTATTTTGTGTTGGAGAAAGGGGACTTTGTCAACTTGTTAGTTTGCTAAGTCAGAAGGACAATATTAATTGAGGGTGTGGCTTAAGTAGTAGAAACCAGGTGTCTCCAGTTACAGTTCTCTGCTTCTAGATTTTGGCAACAGCAATCTTCATTCACATATCTGGACTGCCTTGTATGGTATGGGCTGCATGCCCATTGGCTCTTGCTCTGCACCAATGGGCGTGCAGCCCTACCGGGCAGTCAGTCAGCGGGCAGTGGGGCAGCAGGCGGGTGGGATGCTGCTGCCCGCCAGCTGCTGGGGGGCAGCGGGGTGGTGGGGCTTCATGGGTGGATGGGGTGGGGGGACACTAGATCCTTCTAGGGGACTAGAGCTTTCAGAGCATGGAGCATCTGACTTAAGAGCTAGAACTTTTCTAACTAATAGAACATTTCTAACTCAACAGGAGTCAGTGCCTGTTGTGATTAATTAAACAAATACTGTATTATAAATGTGGGGTCTCATTTGGAGTGAAGAAAGGAGTCAGTGTGTTTTTTTTGTGTTGGATAAAGGGGACTGTATCAGCTTCTTAGTTTCCTAAGTCAGGAAGAGAGAAGTTAATTGTGGGGTGTGGCTTTGGCAGTAGAAATCCAGGTGTCTCCAATTTCAGTTCCCTGTAGCTAGCTTTTGACACACAGCAATCTTACTTTTAGAACAGGGAGTAGCTGACTGAAGAGCTAGTCCCTTTCTTACTAATAGAACACTTCTAACTCAGCAGGAGTTCAGAGCCTGTTGAAATTAAGCAAACAGATACTTTATTATAAGTGTGGGGTCCTATTTAGGGTAGAAAAAGAGAGTCAGCATGCTTTTTTGTGTTAGGAAAGGGGACTGTATCAGCTTCTTAGTTTGCTATGTCAGGAGCAAAGAAGTTAATTTGGAGTGTGGCTTAGGCAGTAGAAAACCAGATGTCTCGAATTACAGTTCCATGGTGCTAGCTTTTGGCAGACAACAATCTTGCTTTCAGAGCAGAGAGCAGCTGACTTTAGAATTAGAGCTTTTCTTCCTAATACACCACTTCTAACTCAACAAGAATCAGAGTCTGTTGGGATTAAGCAAACAGATATTTTTTTTAGAAGTGTGAGGTCCATTTAGGGTTAACAAAAAAAGAGTCTGTGTTTTTTGTGCTGGAGAAAGGGGACTTTGTCAACTTGTTAGTTTGCTAAGTCAGTAGAAAATATGTTAATTGGGGGTGTGGCTTAAGTAGTGGAAAACCAAGTGTCTCCAGTTACAGTTCTCTGCTTCTAGATTTTGGCAACAGCAATCTTTCTTTCCATGCAGGGAGCAGCAAACTAAAGAGCTAGACCTTTTCTTACTAACTGAACATAACTAACTCAGCAGGAGTCAGTGCTTATTTATTTATTTATTTTTTGTTGACCAGGTAGGTGCACTAGACAAATCCTGCCTATTTTCAGGCATGACGTGGGGGAGGGGGACACAGATGAATGCCTACTGACCTTGAACCAGATTAAGCTGTTGGTGGTATTTTTAGTGAATGAGGGAAATTTGGCCAGGACACCGGGGAAATTCCCCTACTCTGCTGGCACTCTGTGGCCAGTAGTGGGCTGAGAAATATCTGCATTATGGCAGAAGCTCTGGTCTCCTGCGAGGAGATGGATGCTGGCGAGGACGCTCCCGCTAGCAATACTCTCATTGGCTCTATGGATGCCACTACGATTGCGGATAATAGTTCTACAGACCTGGAGAAGCCATCTATTGCCATGGAGGTGATCAGTGTGCAGCCAATTCGAGAGACTTTTCACCCCATATTTGTTGAACCTGCGAGCTCTACTTCCGCATTGGGACCTTTAGACTCTGCGCCTCCTGTTTCCCCTACGGACATTTTTCAACGCCGTACGTTTCTGGGTGCACCTACGGACAGTCCGCCGGTTCGGAAGCCCCTTGCTGCTCCAGTGAGGATACCTACTACTTCACAAACTCTAAAAGCACAATTTGGTTTAAAGTCTCAGGATTCCTTTATTTCTAAGGATTGGTCGGAGGAAGACTCTTTGTTAAATGCTGGCTGAACTCGGAATGCTTTGGGAACTTTGGTGCCTGACCCTGCTTGGAAGCCTGTCTCCTATACTTCTCCTAAGCATGCCACCTCCCTGAGCTCAGGTACTGACATTATTCGACCTACTGCTTCTACTAATGGTGCGCACCCAGTGTTGCAGGACAAGGAGGCTACTGGTAGCCCCAGTGTACCTGTGGGGGGGGGAGGGACTCACAGTTCCTGCTGCAGCAGATAATATATCTAATTCATGTAAAGGTTCTGACAACCCTCCTCACGTTCCTATGGCAGACTTGTTCAAACACAAACTTGAATAGGCTCCCAGGAGAAACGCTGTTCGATTGAGATATAGAGGGGGTTTAAATTATCATCCTGATAGGTATTATATTGCTAATACTCTGCTTAAGGGTTCTATGGCTTTCCTCCCTTCAGACCTCTTTGCACTTATTCATGTTTCAGGGGAGGATTCCTTTGATATAAGTTTCAGACTTAATAATAGCTTGGAAAAATTTTGGGAGAAATACTCAGCTCTTAAAACTACCCCTTTATGGCTTCCTTTTTCAGCCATTCCTCTTACTAGACCACAAATTAGGTATGTCACTGTTATGTTCAGGAATGAAGGGGTGAATGTCAGTGATATTTACCACTGGATGCAGAAGCGTTTCGATATCTTAGGCCCTGCTGAAGCCTTGTTAGATTTAGAGGGTATTTGGACTGGGAGCTGGAAATTTAAAGTTAAATTGTTTCAGGTAAACTCTGATATAATACATCTTCCTAATAGTTTTTTTCTTGGAAAGGACAGGGGTGTGTGTTTTTATAACGGTCAGTCCCGGGCTTGTTATAAATGTGGTTCCCATACTCACATTAATAGCTCTTGTGACATGATGAAATGTTCACTTTGTGGGGGGTTTGGCCATTCGATGGACTTATGTCAGAACATTTTCCAGTGTAACTTGTGTGATGTAAAGGGGCATGCCTTTCATCAATGCCCCTGGGCCAAGCGCAATAGAACTGAGGGATGGGATCATGATGATTTAGTACTCCAAGCTCAGGATAAGTTACATGATCCAGGTCCTTCTGTATCTACTACACCGACATCTGTACTGTTGGTGGCTACCTCTGACCTTCTTTCTACTATGCCTCAAACCTCTGACTTAGGAACCGTGCCTGACAGACCTACAATGCCCCCCCACCTTTGAGACTGTGAAAGGTCGGAGTTTTACCAGATCTTCCCTAAAATTACCCACTCCCTGCCCTCTTCCAACTTCTAACATTTTTTTGCCCTTACAAGAAGAATTGGGGGACTCGGACTTGGAATCTGATATGTCCCATAGATCTGAGATAATTACGGAAGATGAGGACAGTAGATCTACAGAACTGGCTAAGGAAAAAAAAGGAAAGAAAGGTAAAAAAAGAAAAGCAAGTAATAGTTTAAAAGGGGGACCTGGCTGAACTATGACATCTTATGACTACACTACGACTCCTGTCTTTTAATGTCTGCAGTTTAAAAACATATAAGAAGCAGATTTCTGTCCTGTCCTATTTTTCAACCCTTCCTGTGGCTATTATTTTTCTTCAAGAATGTCGTCTTTCCTCACTTACTGAGATTGATGAAATTAAAAGGCGATGGCACTGGGGTCCCTCTTTTTGGTCCTTTGGCTTAGATCCTGCAGATGGGATTGGCTTTCTTTTTAAATCCACCAATATTCATATTTTTCGGTTAATAGATGTTTGCCCTGGTAGGGCCTTGGTTTTGGATGGCTCTATAGGAGACTTTTCCTTCTGTCTTATTAACCTTTATGTCCCACAAACAAAGTCTGCCAGGGTTGCATTATTTGGAGATATTAGACTATTTCTTTTCACCAAAATGCATGTCATTTGGGGGAAGGGATTTTAATTGTACGTTAGATACCCCTTTGTCTGGAGCCACCCAGAAGAAAATGTACTGTAATTCTAATGCCCTGAAACAAACCCTTATTGATTCGAATATGCAGGATGCTTTCCGTAAATTACACCCCAAGGGTCTTGGTGCTACCTATCATAGGTTTATTTACGCCACTAGAATTTATATGTTTTTCTTTTCCCAACACTTACATCCCATTTCTTGCCATTCTCAACCTTCTGAGTTTTCTGACCATAATATGCTATTTTGTTCTTTTAGCCTGCATTCTATCCCTCCCAAAATCTTTTCTAAATATAATCGCTGGAGATTGAATATGTCCCTTTTTGATACCCCTTCTTTCTTTTCTCAGACTGAATTTTTTTTTGCATACAGGGAATCTGTTTTCTGTGCATACTCAGATTCCTTGAACTGGTGGATGGGGACACAAAACGGGAATTGAAGAAACTTTTTCCTTTCATTTGGAAAGGCTAGGGCTAATTCTAAATACATACAGTATTTGCTTGCTCGTAATCAATTATATAAATTGATGTCTTCCCCTTTTGTAGGTTCCTGAGATTTGCTTCCTCAAATCAAAATTCTGAAGGAACAGATGAAATCCTATCAATATGATAGAGCAAAGTCCCTGGACTTAGAGTTTAAATTTGGTACTAAGACTGTTCCTGCTTCTGACCCCTTTCTGGCATGTAAACACAGGTTAGAGGCCACCCTTATGACTCAGCTTGTTGCGCCTACTGGTATTCTGCTCACCAAAGATATGGATATGTTGACTCTAGTTCAACAACATGTTGCAGCCTCCTTTCAGGATGGCCCTACCTCTATTTTTCCTGATCTTTCTGGTTTCACTGCTCCTGTTCCTCGCATGTTCACTTCTCAAATAGTTCCATTAATTCAGCCTATTTCTTCCCAGGAAGTTGAACTGGCAATAACACAATTAAGTAAGGATACTTCACCAGGTGGGATGGCCTCCCCAATGAGTTTTATTAACTTTTTACCACACATGATGTACTTTTGCCTAAAGTGTTTAATTTTTATTATTTTCTTCATGGAAACTTCTGGGTTTAATACTTTGTCCTTTTTTTCTATATAAATCAGGGGACAAGACCTTACTATCTAATTGGAGACCTTTAAGCTTGTTGAATAGCGACTATAAAATACTTACCAAAATTCTTAATAACAGATTATTACTGGTGGCCGGGTCTCTTATTCACCCAGCCCAAACATGTGCCATTCCTCATAGACGTATTCAGCATAATTTATATCTTTTAAGAGATCTATTTGAACTTAGTAATAAAGGTCATATTTCAGGATATATTGTTGCTTTGGATCAAGCCAAAGCTTTTGATAGAGTTAAACATAACTATTTATTTTCCATACTTCTACGTTATGGCATTCCTCCGCCCTTTATTCATTGGATTTCCACTTTATATAAGAGCGCTAGTTGTGTTCCCGTGGTTAATGGATATTTTGGCACAGAGGTACCTATATCAATTGAAGTTCAGCAGGGTTGCCCATTAAGCCCACTTTTGTATTCTTTTGTCTTGGACCCTGTTGTTAGACAGATTATTTGGGATATGAATATTGTTGGATTATCCCCTTCCTCTACTTTACCAGTGGAAAAAATAACTGCGTATGCAGATGATATCACTTTATTACTGGGAGATATTCCTTCTTTACTGAATGCATTGCACATTTTTTCTGCTTTTGAGGCACTGTCAGGAGCCCAAATTAATATGCATAAGAGTTTTATTTTTATCTTACAATCTACACATTTAGATCCTTCTGTTCTTGCAGGCATCCCGGTAGCTTCGTCTCCTCGTAAGATTTTAGGCATTTGGTTTGGAGCCGGAGATTTAGCTACCCATAATTGGGAAAAACAGCTGTACATTGGAGAATTTAAAACCATCAATGGAAGGGGTGGACATTTGGAAAGAAAAAAGGATTGCTATTATTAAAAATTGTGTTACCTGTGTTTTATATTTAAGTTATGTTTTTCCACCTCCTCTTCACTTGGAGACTAGACTATTTAGTATTTTTTTTCAGATGTTGTGGGGTAATAGACTGAACCCAGTGTGCAGAGATATTACTTATCTTCCCATTAATAAGGGCGGATTGGGCATGATTAACCCCATTGTTTTTTTATCACTCCTTTTTCTTGTTTGACTCTTTTTCTTATCTTTGGTCTTCTCCCACAATGTCTTGGCAACTGTGGTCCAATTTTTTGTGGTCTACATATTTAAATAAATGGTCACTACTTCCCCTAAAATATTAGTGTCAGATTCCTTGCCTTCTTATGGTATTGCTACTTTTAAGAAACTACAGCAATGGAAGATATCGTTTCCACATCTGCTTACTCTCTAGAAAGCCTTCTATAGGTTTGTTGTGTTTGAAGTGCAGAAATGTATTTCTCGTTTTCCAGAATGTGTACCTACTCAGATGATTTTTTCTTTTCAGAAACTGACAGATTTTAGGATCCCCTCACATATCTGGGATATTGTATAGCTCTCTATACAGGTAAGGTTGGGGGTTCATGGTAATTTGAAATACAAACCTACTACGGAAAGATTTTGTTTACGACCCACCTGTGTTAATTGCGAAGAAACTATGGTTCATTTTTTTGTTTCATGCCCTTTTAGTCAAACATTTTGGCAGGACGCTGCTGTACATTGGCACCTCCCTTTTTTAGCCACCGTTTCATACCAGACCATAGTTTTGGGCAATTATACCGGGATATGGCGTCATTATTATAGAAGTACCTTGAATGTGTTTTTTGCATTTATACAATATTATCTTTGGCAAGCTCGTTGCCAATTTATTTTTCAACAACAAACTGTTTTATCTCACACCTTGTTTATACAAATTGAGAATGGTTTACTTTCTGTTAAAACTAGGGATTTGGATAAATTCTCCAAATCTAAAGTTGATATGTTTTGGCAAAACTTTATACCTATATAATGCATTGATATGATATATTTCTTTTGGTTGTTCTCCTTTTTTTTCTGAATTGCTTTTGTTTTTGTTATACAATATGGTATTTTGTCTATACTTGTAATTTCCTTTTGTGATGTTATATTTTTCTTTAATAAAACTACCCCTACTCTTTTCGATAAGTGCCATGGGATCTTTAACATCCACCTGAACTACCACCAATCAAGGCAGATGGGACCTTGGTTTAATGTCTCTTCCAAAAGACAGCACCTCAGAAGTGCAGCACCCCTCTCATGCTGCACTACAGTGTCAGTACTGGGATATTAACCCAAGTGCCAGATGTGGAAACTGAACCCACAGCCCTCTGATCTCCCAGCCTCAGAGGTGAGTGTGCTACCTACTGAGCCACTGACACTGACACTGAGCCACAGACACTGTTGGATTTAACCATACAGATACTTTATTAAAAATGTGTTGTATCATTTAGGGTAAAAAGAAAGAGAGTCAATGTGTTTTTTTGAGTTGCGGTAGTTTGCTGAGTCAGGAGGAGAAAAGATAATTGGGGATGTGGCTTAGGGAGTAGAAAACCAGGTGTCTCCAATTACAGTTCTCTGCTGCTAGCTTTTGACACACAGCAGTCTTGCTTTCAGAGAAGCAGAGTGCAGCTGACTAAAGAGCTGGAACTTTTCTTACTAAAAGAACACTTCTAACTAAGCAGGAGTCAAAGCATGCTGGGATTAAGCAAACAGATACTTTGTTAGAAGTGTGCGGTCTCGTTTATTGTAAAGAAAAGAGAGCCAGTGTGTTTTTTTGTGTTGCGGAAAGGGTACTGTATCGATTCTTAGTTTGCTAGATCTGGAGGAGTGAAGTTAACTGGTGGTGTCACCTATGCAGTGGAAAACCAGGTGTCTCCAATTACAGTGCCCTGCTGCTAGCTTTTGTCAGACAGCATTCTTGCTTTCAGATCATGGAACAGCTAACTTAACAGTTAGAACTTTTCTAACTAATACAACACTTCTAACTCAACTGGAGTCAGTGCCTGTTGTGATTAATTAAACAAATACTTTATTAGAAGAGTGAGGTGTTTTTAAGAGTGCAAAAAGAGTCAGTGTGTTTTTTTTTTCTGTTGGGGACAGGGAACTGTATCAGCTTCCTAGTTTGCTAAGTCAGGAGGAGAGAAGTTAATTGGGGCTGTAGCTTTGCAGTTGAAATCCAGATGTCTCCAATTACAGTTCCCTGTAGCTAGCTTTAGGTAGGCAGCAATCTTGCATTCAGAGAAGAGAGTAGATGACAAAAGAGCTAGTCCTTTTCTTACTAATAGAACACTTCTAACTCAGCAGGAGTTCAGAGCTTGTTGGAATTAAGCAAACAGATACTTTATTAGAAGTGTGGGGTCTCATTTAGGGTATAAAAAAGTGAGTCAGTGTGTTTTTTGTGTTCAGAAAGGGGACTGTATTAGCTTCTTAGTTTGCTAAGTCAAGAGGAGAGAGGTTAATTGGGGTGTGGCTTAAGCAGTAGACAACCAAGTGTCTCCAATTACAGTTCCATGCTGCTAGCTTTTGGCAGACAACAATCTTGCTTTCAAAGCAGGGAGCTGCTGACTAAAGAGCTAGAACTTTTCTTACTAATAGAACACTTCTAATTCAGCATGAGTCAGAGCCTGGTGAAATTAAGCAAATAAATACTCTTTTAGAAGTGTTGGGGGGAAAAAAGAGTGTCAGGGTGTTTTTGTTTTGTGTTGCTGAATGGTTACTGTATCAGATACTTAGTTTGCTCAGTCAGGAGGAGTAAAATTAATTGGGTGTGTGGCATATGCAGCAGAAAACCAGGTGTCTCCAATTACAATTTCCTGCTGCTAGCTTTTCACGTGCACTTGTTCCAAAATAACATATAAACAAATATCACAAATGTTGTTTAGTTTAGCTTCTTTAGTTTAGTTTATTGGAGATTCAGAAATACCTTTGAGTTAGAGACTCCTTTACAAAGGTTCCAAGTCACAAAAGTTACAAACAGAGAAAGACAGGTTACATATCAGTACAGCAGTACATAGTCAAGTAGTTACAGTAGCAGTTATGAGGCTAACAGAGAAAAACTAGGGAAGGTTAGCACAAATATACAAAAACAAATAGCACATATGTGCAGAGCTAGACTAGTGGAACACAGATTGTGGCAGAGATTGAAGGGGAATCCGGCCGCAATCTACAGTATGCCGGTCATTATAGTGTAAGATAATTCAGTGGCAATCACAGTGGTTCGAGGACTATAGGAGGTCTCTGAGGGCGGTTTTTGTATGGTCCAAGTCTGTTATCTTTTGTGAGTGGACTGGGCAGACTGTTCATCCAGGATGGGGCTCTGTAGCTGAAGGACCTCTGGTATTGGGATGTACGGCAATGGGGGACAGATAGGAGGTGCTTACCATAGCTACGAGTATGCTTGAGTGTCAGGGCCGGTCTTATTAGTGGAGTGAGTCCTGTTGGGCAGAGGCCTAGGGCAATTTTTTTTGCCATGAGGCATGTGTGGGACCTAATCCTGCTGTCCAGGTTCAGCCAGTTGGCATCATTGTATAGAGAGCATGTGTGACTTAGACGGTCACAGCCCAAGGTGAGGTAACAGGCTTTATTTAGGGAGACAAGTAGTCTGCTGAGGGCCGATGAGTTTGCTGCCCCATAGATGACTAGGCCATACTCTAGCAGGAAGAGGACAGAGGAGGAGACAGCAAGCCTCAATGCGTTTGGGGGTAAGCAGTGTTTGAGGTGATACAGGAGCCCGAGCCGCACATTGAGGGCAGTAGAAAGGGGGTGGTGGATATGTTGGTGGAAAGTGAGTGCAGGGTCGAGTGTTAAGCCTAGGTATCTGAAGGAGTCCACTTGTTCGGGGGGGGTCAGGTTGGCAGTATGTACTTGAGGACAAAGTTCCTTTCTAGTATTGAGCAGGTGGGAAAAGTACATAACCTTAGTCTTGCTATAGTTCAGGACAAGATGATGAGAGGTGAACCATTTTTCAGCGGAACTAAAGGAGGACTGGAGGGAGAGGTGGAGTTGTAGAGGGTCAGAGTTGGATGAATAGAGTACGGCATCATCTGCATAGAGGAGAAAGTTCCCAGAGCAGGTACTGGGGAAGGAATTTAGAAAGAGGCTAACCAGTAATGGTCCTAGGACGGACCCTTGCGGGATACCCGAGAGGACAGGTAGCCTACTAGAAATGGTGTCTCCAATTTTGACCTGCTGGGAGCGGTTAGACAGGTAGTCAGAGAACCAGCCAAGGGCATCCTGAGAAATCCAGTGCTGGTCAGTGCGGATAGCAGGAGCAGGTAGCTCATGGTGTCGAACGCCTTAGTGAGATCAATGAAGACAGCCCCTGTGATTTGTCCTCTGTCTAAAATGGAGTGGATGTGTGTGGTGAGTTCCAGGAGGGCAGTGGTGGTACTATGACCCTTCTGGAAGCCGTGTTGCTGCATACTAAGCAGGTTGTATTTGTTCAGGTGGTTCGTTAGCTGGTCTGAGACTATCCTCTCAAGGGCCTTGGATAGGGGAGGGAGAATGGAGATAGGTCAGTAGTTGTTAGTAAGGACGCGGTCCCCATTTTTAAATATCGGTGTGATGTGGGCAGATTTCCAGTGGGAGGGGAATTTTCCTTGGCATAAGGAGCTGTTTAGTATATGGGTGAGGGGGTCGAACACCTCAGTGAGAGAGAGTCAAAGTAGTTTCAGGTCTAAGGTGTCACTGCTATACCGGGAGTGACTTAGTGCCCTTCTGAGATAAGGCTCAGCACCCTTGGCTACCAATGGCTCCCTTCTCTCACCTTTACATCAATTCCCCTCTGCTTTGTGCCCCCAAGCCAGTAAGCAATCCATTTGTATATGTCTTAGGGATACTGCACTGCATTAGTTTTCCCAGAAGGCTGTCATTTACCTAATAATCTGGCTGAGTGTCAAAATCTGTGTTTCTGAATAATGTGTTTTACTGTGAATAAAATTATTGCTTTTTTAATACAAAGCCTAACAAAAAGAGATGCTACATCATAAAGACTCCAATAAAAACTCTTCACAGTTGTAAACCAAGGGTCATTAATGCGAAGCCATTAAGTTAAAACTTAGTGAGTTGTCAAAAACAATTTAAAAGGACATTAATATGTGTCCATTTTAAGTAGGATTTTTTTGTTTTAACCAGTAACAGCATGGGAAAAAGAAAAGGATTAGGACCATGGGGCTGTTTCATTATTGCCAGTTGTTACATAGAGAGGACAATGAAAGAGCACAAGGGCTGTGATGAACAGTGAAATCAGATTGCAAGACAGCTTCAAAGAAGATATCCTGCTGTTTTCCATGTTTACTGTTAGTCCTACTGGGTATTACTGCTGCTGAGAAGGCAGCAAAAATAAAATAGCTGCGTCAGTGTAATGATTGACAGTTTGCAGTTTATTTTCCCAGGATAGCTCAACCATGATGCATCTCCTTTCCAATGGGGTCCTGCTTCTAACCATTTCCACAGCTGGGTGGATTGCAGCACCGATCAGTGAATTGTCTTGCTCAAGGTCATACAGTGAATATTTGACTCTAGCAGTGTTTGAACCTGCAATCTTCCAGTGCCCAATTCAGTGTTCTGATCAATGGGCCACACTGACTTAAAAATTTTGAAGAACGTTTTGTTTTGATGGGGTCCCATTTATTTTCTGTAATATAGCACAGTGTATACAGCTGAGAAGCAAAACTCTTGATTCAGTCATACTAGCAAGTCAAGCAGATTTTGGAGTCAAGGTTTCAAAATGTAGTTGCTTACATGAGTTTCTTTCTCAGGCAAGCTGTGTTGACAAAGGATTTGGGGATTTGTTGTTGCAGTCATATATTCACCCCTGCTTCTAGCATGCATGTCATATTGCATTCGTGCTTGAAAGGGAGATAAACTGAACAGGAAAATCTTAGAAATTGGATGCCACAATTTACTGACTATGTTTATGGTGCTGTGGTGATACAATATTGCTAGCATCCTGGGGTGGGGGTGGGGATCTAGAAATGTCTTTGGAAGTCCTACATATTTTTAGTGGAGCCTTGGTGGAAAAAGACCTCTAATTTGGGGTAATCTGAGGATTCCAAAGTAGAGTTCTAACTAACCCTGCCCCCTCCTGGACTCAACACTGGTATTAAGTCCATTTTTTGGTGCATATGCTGATTAGGACATCTTTTCACATTCAGAATGCCACTTATGATCTGATTAGCACAGTCCTGCAAAGATTCAAAGCCAATGTCAATAATTGGTGAGCAGTCTGTGAGGAAGAATAAAACAGTATTGCAGGATTAATTTCAAATTCAAATTTATACAACAAAAAACCTATTGAGCATAAAATGCCAATTTCTGATGCCTCCTAGCCAGAACTACATGTTCAACACATTGCAAAATTAAAATGTATTTATTATCAGTTGCATCACATCAAATTAAGTAGAAGTAGTAAATCATACATTTCCTTTGCAAAGCATCAAGTAAAAACAAATAAAGTTTTGTTCAAAAGGCCTCGTAAGAAATCCGAAAATTGGATAAAGGATTGAAAGTCTGCAGACAATAATTATTTTCTGGAATAAAGCAAGCCATAAAGGTCAGAATGAAGATTCAACTGCATGGTAAGGTCCCCCTCTCTTCATATTCAAAGTCTCTGGCCTGACAGACCCCATTAGCATGGTCACTTGTGTTGTTTGCATAGCTCTGAAATGAGACAGCAGAATTTACATGGTATTTATATTGCTAAAAAAATGAAATGATCATGGCCTGATTGATTGGTAGTTCATTCTGGTAAAGAGGTAATAGAGGCATAATATTACATGTCATTCTAAATGTACAGTAAAACTTATCAGTAGCAAGCACGCACGTACGTGCCAATGGTAAGAAGAATGTTACTCATAAAAGCTTTGGTTAATGCTGAACATGATTAATTCTGAAATGCTTTTAGAATAATGTTACATATCATGCTTTTAAAAATGGATTCCAATATTAACATGAAATAGTGCCGAGAATATTGCATAAAGTGTTCTTTAAGAAATGTTCATTTTGTGAGAGACAATGCAAACACTACTTTTTGGGGGTTATGTCAGTGGAATGCAAATCAGCCCTTTCCCCCTCATATCAAGATTACTACCTGTAAGATATAGCAATGATTTTAATACACTTGGGGGAGGGGGATTTTTTTTAAATGGGTCAGATAAGGGCACTTTTTATTCACAAGGGTGTGGTGTGCATATATAGTAGGGATCCCAAACAAACAGAAGAGAGAAAGAAACACAGTAAGTGTCTTAGATTGGATTTGAATACAGACTATGCAGAATACCATTGCATTGCACTACCACCTGTAACACAAAGGCAACTGAAATCCCAAGACTTCCAGAAGTACCATACTCTTTATTTAATGCATAACCTGGTGTTGCACAGACAATTACATTTTAAGTCACAAGGGTTTGGTGTGCATACTGTATATATGGAACCCAAACAAAAGAGAGAAAGGAATAAGTGCCTTTGCTGGGATTTGAACTCCAGCTGCTTAGAATATAATGTTTTGTTGCACTACCAGCTGCACCAAACCTGGGACTCCCAGAAGCACCTTACTCGTTCTGGTACTGCACAGGTTGCACATTAGAGAAAGAGTAAGGTGCCTCTGGTAGTTCCAGGTTTATCTTTGACTTGGTGGCTGTCCACAGTTTAAACTCTTCTTCTGTCCAGGGGAAGGATTTAATTAGGTTAATTTTTCATTAGAACTACAATACAGTAATCCCTTTTTCCCTTAACTGCTTTAGTCACTGTATGCTGTACACTTTTTAATCTAGATGTCAGTTCTTTTTCTCTGGGTGCCCAGAACTGCTCACAGAACAGAAGATGCTGACCAAAGCTCTGTAAATTGGCATCATAACCTCACTCAACTAAATGAGTAGGACATTTTCTGTATCCCGATTGATCAAGAAGCTTTCAAAGCAGTGAGATTCAGGAATAAGAGCCACACTGGTTTTCTCTTCTGGCAATCAGCACACAGTATGTGCAAGTATCACTGCCTCTCAGTAACTTTTCTTAAATTCTGGCAGCCATCGTGGTGTGGTGAATATCCCCACCATTACCTCTTGCCATTACTTTTAAAGGAGAGCAACAATTAAAATGTACAAAAATATGTTTTGTAGAGTATTTTGAGTTATGTGTGTAGTCCTGTTGTGCTCTTTCCTTTGTTTCCTATTAGGGATTTTTTTTGTAAAATTATGTCTGTATATTGTATTGCCAGATTTTTAAACAGAATTCTAAAACAGCTACTTAGCAAGTTTCACATGCTGCAGTTCCTCACTGCTGTTAAGCAGGGGCAGCTGCATCTTACATCACTCCAACTGACAAGACTGTGAAATGGGATCTCGGCACATAAATGGAAAGCCATTTATGTGAGATCCTGAACTTGAAGCAGCATCCCTGTCTTAAACAAAGACACACTCAACTGCCCCCCACCATGTACAAATGTATGCCAGCAGAATGTACTACTAGGCACGGCATTGCAAGTTACCACTTCCTTGATAACCACCCGAGACATGCACCAGCCTGACCAGGAATCAATGGTGGAGGAACTATTTATATGAGTTTGGCACCAAGGAAACAAAAAACAGCAGAAAATATGCCACAGAACAGCAATAAACAGGATCTCCATGCTATAATGGCAATAATGTACATCTAAGGGTTATGTTAATTTCCAGTTTATCATCCTGGGGAGTATGCGGCACTCGGCTGTGCCTCATGTCACATTACACCCCCAGGGGTGATTTACAGAACATTAACATAACCCTTAGACATACATTATTATTTAATAAATATATTTATTGTTTAAGGGGGTAGAGAAAACACAGAGAAAAAAGCAGTTTCACAGGTTATGAACTGATTAAAATCACAGCTCCCTCTAGTAGCAAATCTCCTCCATTCCATTGCCTAAAGCCTAATGATTTACCGCTTGTAGCACTATTTTTCACAACTGTAGTTTTTCTCTTAAAATGTTGGAAAAAAAGAATTTTAGTAAACTGTGCATTGAAATTTCTTTTTTTTTTCATTTTTGGTTCCCATTTTATAAGTGCAATAAGTCATTTCAAGGTATGGGTTATTATTCCTGAACTGCACTTCCAGGTGGTTGAAAACACTCGGTACAAGTGACTCATGCCATACAATGTACCTGGGAGCGTGGTGGATTAGGAACAGTAACTCAGACTCTGTCATAGTTTATTGCTTACAACTCTACTAGCATTTTTTTGTTTTTGTTTTTGTTTTTGTTTACAATGCAGCATACTGAGTTACATTTCTAACAATTGTATTACGTTCTGTCTTATGTTTAAGGTCAGTGTTCAGTGAAATCCTAGACCTTTTTTGGAATCGGATGCCTTCAGGCAGCAGGCATTTGGAAAATATTGATTCTTGGTGTTGGTTTTACTGAAGTGAGATACTTTACCAACGTGAAGTACCTTACATTTGTCTGAATTCAAATTCATTTTATTTCTGCCCAACTAGCAAGTTGGTTAATGTCAGATTGCAGCACTGTTCCCTGATCATTTGTCTTGCTCTCTCTTTCTTTGTGCCACATGTTTGTCTTGTTCTGCTGCTCAGAAAGTGAAAGAAAAGCATTGTGAAGGGCATGAGCAATATAGGTCTCACCTAAACATAGTTTATTGTTAACCAGAATGGGCCCTATAGTATTTTTTGCTGTGCATTTATTTCTGATGTAACTGTACAATTCCTTATTGTTGTCATTTGTTTCTTGCTGCAATTCTTAGTTCTGATTTACTCTTTTCCATTGGAACCAACATTTTAAATAAATAGATGAATAACATTTTGATTAGTGCTGTGTGTGTGTGTGTGTGTGTACGATATTTTTGGTAATTTAGAAAACTCTGCTTTCTGTTTTGCTGTAGTGACAGTTTTCTATTCATGATATACTGTAACATCCTGTTGATTTTTGTTACCTTACTAACTTGTTTTTTGAACCAGATTGGATTTTCCTCTTTTTGAATACTGTATTTATGTTTATTCAGGATAAATAGCTTGTCCAAAGAATACATTTTTTAAAATAAAGCTGGGCCATTTTTCCTGGGCATTTATACCACCAGGAGCATCCTAAAATATGACTAAGCTACTTTAACTAGCCAGAGTTGAATAAGTTACATTTTGCATTTATAGGTGTTCCATTTATACCAATGTATATATAGTTGATCAGGATTTTTCCTCTAGGGCTGGGTGAAACCTATCTTTTGCCAGTGAAATTCTGGTGAAATTCTGATTTTCCAATTTTACTTCTATGAAATTTCTTGAAATATCTGCAAATATTTCATGATATCTCACCAAAATTGTTAATTCAGTTATTGTGATCTCATTTCAAAAGTATTTGTCCAAACTGCACCATGGTTATTATGAGAAAATCACACAGGTCTGTACTGAGGTATAAGCCTCCAAACTTTTTGAAATTTTATGATTTAATTTTGCAATTATATAAACTGAAGAATGAATTTTAAGCCCCTATAAATTTAAAACTAGAGAACTGAATATTGTCAGTTTTGTTAGGTTCAGTGACCCTAAATATTCGGCTTCAAGGCCCCCTTCATGGCCCAGCAGCAGAGCATCGTACATCAGTATAAGTATATCACAGAAGTACTAACATACTAACATACTAAAATGCCAGCAGAATAGGCCTAACGGTCTTTCGAATCTGCTTGATTGGTCAGCCCCCACCCTGGGTGCTGACCTTGCTGCCCCCCTCGCCTTCTCTGGCTTCTCCCTTCCCAGTTCCGGATATTCTTGCTGCATTGGATTTTGCTTCCAGAACCCTTCCCCTGTACCTGTCCCAGCCCCTCTTGAACCCCTCCACCGTCTCTGCCTCCACCAGCCCCCTAGGCAGTGCATTCCATGGCTCCACCACCCTCTCAGTGAAGTAGCACCTCCTCCTTTCTCCCCTCAATCTTCCCCCCTCCAGCTTCCACCCATGCCCTCTAGTGGCCCCCTCCTCCTTCCTTCGATGCACCCTGACTGTTCCTCCCCTATTTACCCTCTTCATGTACTTGAAGACCTCTATCATGTCCCCCCGGTCCCTTCTCTCTTCCAATGTGTACATATTTAGCTCTTTGAGCCTCTCCTCATAGGTCCTGTCCCCCAAGCCCCAAATCATTTTGGTTGCCCTCCTCTGGACCCTCTCCAGGAGTTCAATGTCCCTCTTTAAGTGTGGCCTCCAAACTGCACGCAGTACTCAAGGTGTGGCCTCACCAAGCAGTTATACAGAGGAGCATCACTTCCCTCCTTCTGGAGGAGATCCCTAGCGATGCATCCCAGAATCCTGTTGGCCTTGGCTGCTGCCCTCCTACAAGTCTCTGAGTTGTTCATCATGACATCCACCACCACCTCCAGGTCCCTCTCAGCCATCGAGACTTGTAGCATTCCCCCCCAGGGTGTACACTTGGCCTGGGTTTCTGGCCCCCAGGTGGAGTACCTTGCATTTCCCTGCATTGAACCTCAGTTTCTGCTTTCTAGACCATCTTTCCAGAGCCTCGAGGTCCCCCTGTAGGGCCACCCTCCCCTCCTCCCCATCCACCACCGCCCCCAGTTTTGAGACATCCGCAAAGAGACTCATCTCACTCCTGATTCCTGTCCTTATGTCAGAGACGTAGGCGTTGAACAGGAGGGGCCCAAGGACTGATCCCTGTGGGACCCCACTAATGACCCTCTTTGGGGATGAGACTATCCCACCAACTACGACCCTCTGGGTCCAGTCCTGGAGCCAATTGCCTATCCATCTGATCATCTGGTTCCCCACCCCATTTCTCCCAGCTTATCCAACAGACCCATGTGAGGAACAGAGTCAAATGCCTTGCTGAAGTCTAGAAAGAGGACGTCCACTGGTCTACCAAGGTCCAAGGCACTTGTCACCCAGTCATAGAACTCCACAAGGTTTGTCTGACGCGATTTCCCCGAGACGAATCCATGCTGTCTATTGTCCAGGCACCCTGACTTTTCCAGTTCCCCCCCAGACTCTCCTTGACAATGCCCTCCATCACCTTGCCCACCACCAATGTCAGGCTGACAGGCCTGTAGTTCTCTGCCACCTCCCTTGATCCCCCCCCTTGTGGATAGGCACTATATGCACCACCTTCCAGTCCTAGGGCACCCACCCTGTCCTCAGAGATGGTGAAAGCTCCCCAGGGTTTCGCCAGGACATCCGAAAGTTTCTTCAGCACTCTGGGATGTAATTTATCCAGCCCCGTGCTTTCTCCGTCTTAAGGGAGCTGAGGTCCTCACTCTCTCTGCTGTGATTTCCACTTCCAGTACCTCTTCTCCTGCTAGCCCTCCCCTCCTGCCAGTGATGCCTCCCCTCTCCCAGACCCGCCGATCGGTAAGGGTCCCCCCTCCTCAGTATCTCTGTCTCCTCCCATGTATGATGCAGCACCCCCATTTTCCTTGGTGGAAACTGAGGTGAAGTACTCATTTAGTACCTCAGCCTGCTCCCCCGGGTCTTGTGCCCATCTCTCCCCTGATTTAATCCTGCTAATCTGCCCCTTCACCCTTCGTTTTTCCCCAATGTGTCTAAAGAACCCCTTGTTCCCTCTCCTGATTTCCCTGGCCAGGTTCTGCTCCTTCCTTGCCTTAGCCACCCTCACCACCCTAGTGGCCCTTCTAGCAATCAGCTCATACTCCCCTCGATCCCTTTCACTCCTTGAGCACTTGAATTGCCTATAGGCTGCCTTCTTTCCCTGCACCACCTCCTGGACCTCCCTGGTCCACCAGCAGGGTATTTGGGCCCTACCGCATTTTTGTCTTACTTTTGCACAGGTGCTGGTAGCATCTTGCACCCCTCTCCTGATGATTTCCCACCTACTATCAGCGTCCATGTCTGACCCAATCCCATCCAAATGCTCCTTAAGGATCCTTCCCATTTCCTTAAAATCTGTTCCCCTGAAGTCAGTTACCTCCGGCTTTGTGCAGCTTTCTAGCCCTCCTAGGTCCAGGCAGAATCAGACCGTGGCATGGTCACTCCCCGCCAATGGGTCCCTTACCACCAGGTCCCTAATCTGGTCACTGTCTGCCAGGACCACATCCAGTACCCGCGCCTCCCTGATCATGACATGAGATTGGAGGGTGAAAGTATATCAAGATGGGAGAAGTGGTGGATGACCTGGGGGGGGGCGTGACAAGGATTGCAGGCATATCTAACAAGGCTGGAGACATGGTCTGACACCTGGCAACTTGGTTTCAATGCCAAAAAATGCAAGGTGCTTCATTTCGGGGCAAAGAATCCAAAGAGGAACTAACGTCTTGGGGGGGGTGCAACTAGCTGTGACTAGGAAGGAGAAAGTTCTGGAGGTGCTCATTATGGGAGCAAGGAACAACTCAGCACAGTGTAGAAAAGCAGCAGCACTGGCCAACAAGTTGCTGGGTTGTATTGCAAGGGGTATAACCTCTAGGAGGAGGAAGGTGATTCTGTCATTATACAGATCGCTGGTCAGACACCACCTGGAGTACTGCACTCAGTTTTGGCACCCTTACCTAAAGAGGGACATTAGATTGATGGAAGAGATGCAACGCAGAGCAACAAAGATGATCCTGGGTCTGGGGGAGTTACCATATGAGGTTAGACTGAGGGAGCTGAACATGTACTCCCTTGAGGAGAGGAGGGATGCGGGATATGATTGATACCTTTAATTACATAAGAGGAATAAACAGGACAGGCACAGAGGGGCTGTTCAAGGGGAGGGTGGGGAGAGATACTCAGGATCATGACATGAGATTGGAGGGTGAAAGGTTTGGGAGACAAACCAGGAAGCACTTCTTTACAGAAAGGGTGGTAGCAGAATGGAATGCACTACCAGCAGAGGCGGTGGCCTGTAAAACAGTGGGATGCTTCAAGAGGGGTTGGGATAAGGCAAAAGGGAGGGTCATGGGAGAAAGTTAGGGTGGGAGGGGCAGCTGCAGAGTAGGGGTGCTAGCTGCAAAAATCGAGGAGACTCGATAGACCAAATGGCCTTTTTCTGCTGGCAGTTTCATATGTTCATACGTTCATATGTATTGTACTTCCATGCTGACAAATCAGAATTGAAAGTGAGCCCAGAAAGTCACATTGGGAGGCTGGGCCATGGCCAAGACAGCTGTTGCTCAGCAGCGCATCTCAATCAGGGAGGGTTGGTGGTGATTTCCACCAATACAATAACTCCTTCAGCTGGGCCAGGGAGCTTGATCTTGCCCAGGGGAAGCTGGGGCTGTCCGAGGCTGACAGAGGCACTGCCCCCACCAGGGAAGGTAGGAGGGAAAAGTGTGGGAGGAAAAACCTGGTAGCCAACTGAATGATGGCTGGGTTCAGCCTGATCAGGGTATATCTCCAACAGGGTATATCCCTGAGAGATGAGTATTGGCTGGGAGAAGAAAAAAACAATATGAAAAAAAAGACCATGTGTGTCAACTCTCTAATCTCTTGCTCAAACACTTGCCAAGTTATAAGCAGCCAAAGATTCCAAAAGAACATCAGTAATTAAAGTTGAATTTCATGAGCTTTTGTAGCTGTGGAATGCTGTGATACATCTGTCGAAACCATACCCATACATTTTGCCTAGTCGTACACTGGAGTTGCAATTTTAGATAAAGGTAAAGTGTGGGTAGAGGCAATAAGGTAGCATTTATAGGAGCCTCCATAGTAAAAGTATAGCAGCGCCAAGTGTCAGGTCACTGTCTTGAGTGACAGACCATGAAGAATAGTCATGGACAAAACTGTGCACCACCCTGTCTTCTTCCAATATATCAGCGAACCACCAGTGCTCAACGACTTAATGACTTGTGATAGCACTTGCATGTGGAATATTGCTTCCGTACAGTGTCACCTGCTGACTCTTTAACAACTCTGTAGATAGCAATGTATATTTTACACTATCTGAAAACAATGGCACCAAATGACGCCAGGCCTTTCACTTAGTTGCGACTTAGGCCACTGTGACAGTAATATCTCAATACCATTAGTCATGATGGAGCGTGATGCTGGGCCTCACTGTTGCGGGAGTGTTAGAGAAGCATTGCAGGGCCATGATGCTAGTGCAGGTAAGGTGATTCAATGGTGATAAGTGCTTTATAAATGTTAAATTCCACAAGTGGAATCCTACTGGCATTACCTATTATGCCTCCATGAATTTTTGAGGACATTTTTCCAATTAGTAATTTCTAAAGTATCTGCAATAAATATTAAGCTACTAAACCACATCTATCCAGCTTAATTAGATTCCAGGATATATTTACATTGGTATGCATGCTCGATCTTGAGCGTATACTTGCAATAGCAGTGGATCTATAAACATGAAAGTATTTTGAACATTTTCACATAATTTATGAAATAATTAAATTGTGAAATTTTTGAACTTCTGTAACTTTCAAGTTACAAAACCAAGCCCCCAATTTTGCAATTTCTAAGATTCTTCCAAAAAGTGTACATACAATTTTTCAGTTATCTAGTTTCAATGGTGGCTATGCTGTAACATTGAAATATTTTCAGAAATTTTCACATGAATCACAGATTGCCAGACTTTGAATCCCTTAACTTCCCCACCCCTCATCCAAATGTCATGAAACTTTTAAGCAGAATGCATGCTGAATTTCTGATCTCTGGCTATAACACCAGCCATGTTTTGACCAGAGATTCAGATATTTCACAAAATGTTTTGAAATTTTTCAAAATTAGCTGTTAGTTCTTCCATTTAGTGGAATTACTGTAAGTTGTTATGTTGTATAATAGTCAATGGATATTGTAAGGCCATTTGTCTTTTATACTGTTAAACATCCTGTGCTTCCACCTGTAATTTTGTAATTTCTGCCTTTGCTCAGTTATCTCCCTGTTGATTCAGGGCCTGCTTTTCTGCCAGTCATTGCAAAATAGACTCGACCTAGTGTCTCTGTCTTTTAATTGTTAAACTGTTTATTGAAGAATTTGAAGAATTCTTTCACAAAATAATACGATACAGAATAAGGCATGCAAACATTACAAAAGTGACACTGTCAAGACAGTTGGTACCATGACCAGTGAGGAACAAACATTGGGATACATGAAAACAGACCAAACTCATTGAAAAGAGTAAAGTAAAACTAACAGTGTGTTGTAACATTATATTCAGAGAACAGTACACAGCAGTGTACAAACATAACATTCTTAAGCGGCCAAGCATGCTGATTGATGAAGAGGGTAAACAGGGCCTTTCTTACATACGAAGTCCAAAACCTTAAATCAACTACATACAGTACAGAGAAAGAACCAACAAGACTGATAATAGTGGATCTACAGGCAGTAACCATAAGATATCCATGTAATATGAATGGTACAATATGATCAGAACAAGGAAAGAAAAAGTCTCAATGTCCAGAATAAGGAGGGGGCAAACAGATGAAAGAAAAACAACATCTTTGTGAGACTTACAAAAAGGAGAAAGGGGAGGAAAAGACCAAGCTAAGAAAGAAAAGGGAGTCATAAGGGGCTGGAGGAGAAGGCCTAACCAATCTCTTGGCAAGGAGAAGAGAGGGGTGCAGCCAGAATTGGGACTGTTGCATTGGAAAGGTCCTCCACAGATGCCCAGAATGGAGCCCATGTCGAATTGTACTGGTCCAGAGTGCCAGCAGCAATGTGCAATAACCGTTCATATGTTGCAACCAAGGCAAGGCTGACTAAAAATTCACAGAGAGTAGGGACCTCAGTGACATACCATTTTCTGAGTACAAGGCATTTAGTCTTTATGGTGGCCAATTGCAACCAGTCAGTCTAGGATGTGTGGGGGAAGGGAATCCATGCCATCCCCAGCAAAAAGAAAGCTGTTTAGTCTGGAATAGAGATCCACAAAAATAGTGCTCAAGACATCCCGTACCTGTCACCAAAACTAACAAGGGGTGGGCAGGACAAGAGGACATAAAAAAGATTTCCCCACAGTCCTCCACATCTCCAACAGTTGTCATCTAGAAGGAGATGTGTTTTCTACAAAACAGCAGGAGTTTGGTGCCAACAACGAAGTACTTTATTTTGTAAAAGTCTATCACCCATGTATCTCACCGCGTTATGGACTGGTTTCCAACAGTTGCTGCACTCCAAGTCAGACATTGAGAATCCTAAAGATGCTTCTAAGGCAACTTTAGCTTGGACAATTTGCACAGTTTGGTCAGGTATTTTGTCCCTAATAGTGGCATATCCCTTACAGAAATAATTATATGAAATGTTTTCATGCTGCATACATAAAACTACCCAAGTGATATGCATGCTGCAAGTATGATTTAAATGTTAAATTGGAACTGATTGCATGCATATGGTATGCATGCAGCAAGCAAGTGTAGAAACCATGATTTTTATGTTAAATTGGGAAAGACTGCATGCATATGGCATGTGTGTAAAAAGCAAGTGGTCACTGATAACTGCACACGTAAAAGTTAAATGACTTGCTCAGGATCACACCATATGCAAGTGGGGATTGATGAGATTCAAACCTAGGTCTTCATGCCTCCAAGTATCCTGGCTTGCAGTTCAGTGCCTTTAACCACTAAGCCATACTGTCTGCTTACTGTATGTATGGCTTGCTTGTACTTCAATACATACTGTATCTGACTACATCTGCACACATGCAGCATGCTTGTAGCCACTGTTATGTGTTTCAGTTTTCTTTTTCACAGTTGAATTGTAGCATGCATACTGTACCAATGGAAACACATGTAGTTTTTCCCACCTCCAATACACAAACTTACCCACAAAACCACTTAATTATTTCTGTCTGACCTGTACTCCTACTATTTTCTCTCCATAGTTTTGAATGCTTCCACTCAAACAGACTTTAAGGTGCAACCACAAAAGTAGCAATAACTCCACACACACACACACACACACACACACACACACACACGCGCACGCACGCACACACACACACACACTCACTCACATGGCCAGTCCCCCCTTCCCTTGCACACACACTGTAGTGGGTACAGTCATGCTGCTATAGACAACCCACCAAGTATAGATATAAGTAAAAAGTCTTTTACTTGATTACTAGGGAGCCAGAGGCAGGAGTCCTTAAGAGATTATGTCGATGGATCGAAGTGCTGGGGTGTACCCCCTTGAAATGAAAGGAGTTATTTTTTATTACTATTTTTCATGTTATGATGGTGAGTTGGAGAATAATGAAGGCCACTGTTCTACTAACAAAGCCCTTGTTAGTCAAGCAGTGGCCTTCATTAATCTCCAACTCTCCATCAATAATGTATAAAATAGTAATCAAAAAATACCCCCATTCATTTTAATGGTGCACACCCCTGCAGTATCCTTTGCCCTTTGTCATATTGTGCCTGAGCTTGGGGATGTGGAGGTCAGCTTCACTGGAGGGGGGTCATAAGCCTGCCTATAGTGGGGCTCCAGTAGTCTGTGCATACCATACTGCTCAACTGTCCGTGAATGCAAAGAACAACTCTAGAATGTCTGTAACATCTCTAAATGGTACAGCTTATTTGTTCTGACTGAAAAGCGATATGTAAATCAGGAAAAATTTGAATGTATTAGACATACTAACATATGAAAAACACCAGTAGATACAGGCCTTAAGATCTATTGAGTCTGCTCGAGTGTGCAGCTGTCTGAGTTTACTCCATAGCTGCCCCCTCCCATTACACCAGTTCCCCTCCCCCTGATCCTATCCCACCCTCTCTTAAAGCTGTTCACCAATTTCAGTGACACCACCTCTTTGGGAAGTGAGTTACACCCTGCCACCACCCTCTATGTGAAGTAGTGTCTTCTCAACTCACTCTTGAACTTGCCCTCCTCCAGTCTCAGACTATGCCCGCTAGTGGCCCTCCCTCCATTTAATCTAAACATCTCCTCTGTGCTGACCCTGTTTATGCCCTTCATATATTTGAAGGTCTCGATCATATCTACTCTATCCCTCCTCTCTTCCAGGGAGTTCATATTGAGTGTTCTCACTCTTTCCTCATAGGGTTTCTCCTCCATTCCTGTTATCATCCTGGTTGCTCTGCATTGGACTCCTTCCAGCAGCCTAATATCCTTCTTTAGGAAGGGATGCCAGAACTGCATGCAATACTCCAGGTTCGGTCTGACCAGTGATCTGTACAGTGACAGGATAACCTCCCTCCTCCTTGAGGTGATTCCCCTGGCAATACAACCCATCATCTTGTTGGCTTTAGCTGCTGCCTTTCTGCAATGTGCTCATCTCATCTGTATATATGACAGTGCATCAGATTTGGGCTTAAACCCACCTAGTTACTAACCAATTTTTTTCCTGGCTGATGTTCTGTCCCCACCCACCCCCCGAAAAAGAACTTTGTTTCGATTTTTCTCCCTGACTCCATTCCATTCAATACCCATCCCTATGGGTCATGAAACCACCAAAGGTGAAGAAATATGAAAAACACATCAATATGTCAGTCATTCCTCCTTCTCCAATCCCCCTGTAAAAAAAAAATATTTACTTTTACTTACCCGGCCATACTGCCAGAACCTGCAGCCTGGCACAGGGTGCCACCAGCTCAGTTTTCAGTCCACTTCCCCTCTCTTCTTCTGCCAGAAGCTGGATGCTGGAACTGACCATCACAGGTCCCCAACGTGGTCCGCGACCAAGTCACCTCACCAACTGAACCCACCCAACCTGGGTTGCTTGCTTCTTGCTTGGTTGCTGCTGTGGCTGCTGCTGCACTGCACTGATCAAGGCCTATGAAGGCCACCCACACCACTGTCACCACTGCTGCTATGCCTAGCTTGCTGCCGTGGGGGTCTCTGCTGTTTTTCTTGCAAGGTGAGCCTAGTAAAGTAAGGTGGTAGCCTAGCTGATTTATGTAGTATTATAGTTGGTAGTACTTTGGCGGTTAGTATTTTGGGAGGTTGTTTTTATTGTGGGATATTTATAAGTGTGTGAAAGATGAGTGTGTGTGTGTGTGAGTGAGTGAGTGGAAGTGTGATTCTATAAATAATTGGTTGTTGTTATACTTAATTGGTTTTGAATTTATTGTGTTTGTGGGTTGTGTATTTTGGGACATGTGTCTGGGAAGGTATGAGGGACTGGGGCGGGCTAGGATAGTATATGGGGCATCCCAGCTGCTTGATCTTTGGCCTTTTTTCAGCCTCCCTGTGTCCGTTACTGCTGCAAGGTGCTGTAGGGAGGCTGGAATAGGGATGAAACGTATGACTCAAACAAGGTGGGATGCCCCATGCACTGCGGTGGGTGGTAGGACCGAGGTAGAGGGGTGCAGAAGGCACCCAGGGATTATACAGGTTCAAGGGAGAGGTCAGACATGTTTAGTTCCCATCACCTTCCCACCAGACTGAGTGGACAGGTAACCAGAGGGTCTGCACTGTCCTCCAATCCCTGGAAGGCAGTGCTGTGCAATGCCAGATCAGTCAGAAACAAGATTGGAATTATAGCAGACTTGGTTTCTTCAGCCGATTTGGCTTGCATCATGGAAACCTGGATCAGGGATGATGCTGGCCCAGTTTTGGAGACCACCATCCCCCCTCGGGTATACTGTAGTGCACTGCCCCAGAGCAGAATGCAGGGTGGGGGGGTAGCCATCTGTTTTAGATCTGAGCTGGGATTCACCCTGCACCCAGTGAGAACACCACATTCATTTGAATGTGTGTCCGTCCGTGGGGGGCCGGGTGCAGGTTGCTGGATTCTTCTGATTTACTGCCCTTCTGGGGCGACAGGCAATTTCCTGCAGGAGATGGCCAATTTTGTCTTCTGTGAAACATTGGAGGCCCCCAGATGTTTAGTGCTGGAGGACTTCAATGTTTGGGCTGATGACGAATCTTCTCTGCTTGGTTATAACTTCGTCCAGATGATGTCATCTCTGGGCCTTGCACAAGGAGTTTCTTCCGCGACCCATCAGGGCGGCCACATGTTGGATTTGGTGTTCTCACTGGGGCTTGAGATTGATTGTCTCAGGGTTGATCAGGTTGTTTGGTCCGATCACTGCATGGTGAAGTTCCTGTTCAGGGTCCCTCTTGACAGCCCTCTCCCTGCAGAGATGGTTAGCTACCACCCTTTGAGGGGGTTGATCCCTGAGGGTTTTTGGTGGTGACTGACCTATCTAGTGTGGATAGTGCATGTGTTGGGGGTGTGTGCAGGGCAGTTGATGCCTATAATATGGCGCTGTCTGGTGCGCTCGACTCCCTCGCACCAGTCCATGTATGACCCAGGTTCTCTCACTTGAGGTCCCCTTGGTATGATGGGGAGCTCAAGGCGATGAAGACTTTGGGTTGGAGATTAGAACACCGCTGGTGGAAGTCCGGCCTGGGGATAGACAAACTGGCCATACGTGTGCATTATGGCACATACCGGGAGCAATCAACCATAAGAAAGCAGAATTTCTGTCCAGGGAGATTGATGCTGGGAGAAACTGACCAACTGTGCTCTTTTAGACTATGGACAGGCTTCTCCATCCTTCCTGTTTACAGCTGAAGATAGCCTTTTCGAACACATTGTGTGAGGAGTTTGCTCAGTTCTTCTTGAACAGGGTGTCTGCAATCAGGCAGGGGTTTTGTCAGCAGGCCAGAGTTTGGCTGACAGTGATCTCCTTGTTTGACCAGCGAGCACTCCACCTGGTTGGGGTGAGTTTAGACTGGTGGAGGTGGCTGAGATCACTGAGATTGCCTCCGAGCTTCGTGCACACCTTTTGTGAACTGGACCCGGTGCCAACTCATTTCTTAATGGGATATGTTGACTCCTTCGGCCCGGTGTTTGCCTTGATTGCCCGGTGTTCCTTGTCAGATGTCTTGAAGGAGGCATTGGTGAGACCGCTACTGAAAAAGCCATCACTGGACCCTGACACCAAGGCAAATTACCGTCCCATCTCCAGTCTTCCATTTTTGGGTAAGATTGTGGAGAAGGTGGTGGCGCTTCAGCTTGAGGAGCATCGTGTGACCCATGATCTATATGAGCCATTCCAGTCTAGGTTTTGTGTGAGGCATAACAGAGAAACTGCACTAGTTTGGGTGCATAATGAGCTCCTTAGGGCTAGAGATTGAGGGGAAGGGACAATTCTTGTTCTCCTCGATCTCTCTTTGGCATTTGATGCGGTTGACCACTGAGTGTTACTGGACCACCTAAGGGAATTCTGCAGACTCACCAGCACTGTTATCTGCTGGTTTGAGTCTTTTCTATTGAACAGAAGACAGCGAGTAGTGATGGGGAATTTCTTCTCCTCCTCTGGCCTCCTGTTGTGTGGAGTTCCCCAGGGTTCGATCTTGTCACCAATGTTGTTTTCCGTATATATGCTGCCCTGGGAGAGCTCATTAGGAAGTACAGTTTGGGTTTTCATTGCTATGCTGATGATACCCAGCTGTATCTTTCCTATGCCCCTGGAACATCTTGTGCAGTGGAAGTGCTCAACAGCTGCCTTACTGAGATCAATGACTGGACGGCCTCCAGCTGGTTGCAACTGAACCCTGATAAGACAGAGGTACTGGTGGTAGAGTCAAATAAAGAGTATGATAGGTTGGCCTCTGGTGCAGAGACAGGGCTTTTTCTTGGCTCTGTACCATTAAAGGCCTCCTCTAGGGTGTGTAATCTGGGCATTATTCTTGGCAGCAGATTGACACTTGAGTTTCAGGTCGTGTCCGTTGTCCATACTAGTTTTTACCATCTGAGGAATATCACCAGGATAATGCCCCTAGTTCCGCCACTGGACCTCCCCACCTTGGTGCATGCCTTCGTGACATCCAGGCTTGACTACTGTAATGCGCTGTATCTCGGGATCTCTGGGGGTACCCTGCACCAACTGCAGCTGGTGCAGAACACAGCAGCTAGGCTGTTAACAGGACAGCCTAAGTATTGTCACATCACTCCGGTGCTGCGTCAACTGCACTGGCTACCAGTTAGGTGGAGGCTCCTCGTCCAGGTGGGTTTATTCACCTTTAAGGCCCTACATGGCCTGGGCCCTGGTTACCTGAAGGACCTTCTTACACCTGCTGTCTCGGTCCGCTCCCTCCACTCCTCCTCTAGGGGCCTACTTGTGATTCCCAGGACAAGGTTAAAAACAGCAGGTGACAGAGCAGTCAGTGTTGCTGCCCCCGTCCTGTGGAATTTGCTTTCTCCAGCTGTTAAGGAGGCCCCTTCTGTTAAGGTATTCAAGGCCCACCTCAAGGTCTTCCTGTATAATCAAGCCTTCCCAGACTGTGTTTTATAGCCCTCACCTGGTCTTAGAATTTTAGGTTTAACTATAACCCTTGGCTGTTTCGAGTTTAGTTACTGCTGCTGAGGGCCGTATTTATATAATCTTGTTTTAAATTGCTGGAAACATTGTATTTTATGTTCAGAGTATGCTGACTATGTATGTTTATGATTTGTATAATGAAGTTTTGGTATGTTCGGAGCACAGAGCCTCCAGGATGGGTGTCTTTTTAAATTAAATTTGCCTTGCCATTTTGCCTAGCCTAGTCTTGAGTTAGCTTCTAGCTCACCCTCTGCCCCTTCAGCCACCAGGAGAGATGGAGTGTCACTAAGAGAAGACCAAGAAAAATATGCTGCCACAACACTGAAATTGAGAACTCAGTGCTCACCAACTCCTCCTAGCTGCAGTGTGCAGTCTGTCTACTATGTGGCAGGAAAGACAGTGTTGCACTTGCAAGACTCATGCTCTTTTTTGACTGGAACTCATCCACATCACATGTGATTGTGCTGCCGCTAATAGATAGAGAGAGTGGACAACACAATACAGACACAATCGAGTCTGGAGAGTACCTGCAGCATGAGCATACATAGGCCAGGTGGGCACTTATTGTGCAAAAGATTAAATCCAAATTGAATGTCATTATTGCCACACCATGTGAACAACCCAAGCACAAATACGGAGGGGGGGGGGAGCAACTGCCACCCTCTGACCTACCTAAATGGCACCACTCCTTAATGGTAGAAATTCATTCTCAGGTGCTAATGCAATGGTTTCTACTGTGTTCTGAGGTACTTTATCTCCATGTTTCATGATGTGTCCTGATCATCATGTGGGTTAGTGTCCCTCATTATCCCTTATTTTGAGTGTCCTTTTCCCTCATTTCAGTGACAAAATTTGAGGTATGGTGCATGCTTCCAAGACCCTACTCAACACAAAGAGTACTGAGCATGGCCAAAGTGTATATGCTCAATACAGAATGACAAATGGAAAGTAAGTGAGATGAAACAGTCATGGAGAAACACATTTGTAGCATCAAATATGCATGAGGGATTTGCATGGTCCAAAACATAAAGGATAGGCTTCACAACACAGAGGCTCCTCTTCATACATCTGGAATGGGGGATGTTGACTGTCTATATCCTAAGCATTTAATTCAGTAACCAAACATTACTTTACAAATTAAAGGTGATTTAATGACAAAAATCAAAAAGCCATTAAACAACTTGCAAAAGGATCAGAATTAATGAGTTTATCTAATTTTTATGGAAGTTCAAATAAAATTGTATTTTAATGACTTTAATTGCTATCAGTAGTATACGAAGTAGAAATTGATGTGTTTTTATGTTTGCTTGCATGCATTTGCAAGAAACATAGTGCCATCATCCGGGTTTTTGTAGGTGTGGCACCCTGTCTTCCAATTCAGTCAGGTTGTTTGCAGGTGCGGCCACAGTTCACCAATGAATGCTGCAGCTGTCTATGACAGCAGTTGAAAATGCAGTGGTGTACAATTGAAAGGGAGAGACTGCTTCAGTGAGCAGCGATAAGATAGTGTTGATTAGCATATTGCCGGCAGTCCTGCTTGTATACATCTCTGCTTTCTCTTCCTGGAACATAAATTCAGTTTGAAGTGAACTTTTCCTAGGACTATCTTTCCAGGAGGAGGCAAGTGACTAAAATGACATCCTTGGAATGTTTCCAAAAAAAGATCTAATTGCCATCCTTGGAATGTTGAGTCAGAGTTCAGGGTAGGAGCAGCATTGACAAAGCAGGAAAACAGAACCCCAAAGAGACTGAAAAAGTAGACTCAGTTTTCATCTGTTGGCACACCTGATCAGTATTGTAATAATATTCCCCAACCCTCTGAGTGTCTCTGAATAGCGCTTCACCCGCCGCACACAGTATGGCTGGGTGCCCAATCCCCCGTCGGCTCTGCACTTCCCCCAAGAGTTCTAGGTGCCATGCTGGGAGCCCACCCCAGCGTGGCATAAGTGAGAATGGTGACAGGGGTGTCCAATCCCCTGTCGGCTCAATTAAACCCCCCCCAAAAGAAACAGACTTCCAGTTGCCATGCTGGGAGCCCACCCCAGCATGGCACACATCTGTATGGCTGACGGGGGTGCCCAATCCTCCATCAGCTCCACTGAACCCCCAAAAATCTTCCAACTGCCACGTTGGGAGCCCACCCCAGCGTGGCACAAGTCCCGCGTCGTCTTCCTAAAAAGAAAACAAACACCTGAAAAGAAAAAAAAGGTCCCTCATTGATTATCTTGCCCCCAACCTCGCCCACCCTCTGCATCCACCTCCCACACCCCCCACCCCATACTTACCTCTGGAGGCCGGTGCAATGATCTTCGGTGGACCGGGAACACGTCTGTACTCTTCAAAGCCAACCGTGAACTGAAGAAATGCTGGTAAGCTGTATAATGGAACAAATATAGTGTTTTCAACTTTGATGCATATCTCAGGCATTTTTTGGCATTTTGGCACCAAATTTTCAACACGGGGTTTTTGGGACCCCTCTGCATAATTTCTGGCACTGTAATGGCGTTAATCGGCCCCGAAAGGTGATTTCATGGTCACTGCGCAGAACCACCTTTCAGGACTGATTTATGAAATGACAGTATCACAGTTCATGAGGTAGGCCCCAAAAACCCTGTACTGAAAATTTGGTGAAAAAATTCCCAAAAATGACTGATTTACAGCGTGCGTTGTACAGTTCCTATGCACGCTCATAAGTTCGCGTATTTTTAATATTTTCACTCCAGATTTTCAACATTGCCATTTTACCACCCCTCCTTATGAGTAGTACAGCTGTCATTTTTCACATCTCACCCAAAATGTGTTTCCACGCATGTAGCGCACAATGGTGCAGTCGGTGTGCGAAATCAATGGTTGGGACAGATTAAGAAAATCACAGTGACACTATTCATGAGCAGAGGTCTTAAAATGGCTATGTTAAAAATTTGGTGACAAAAGTCCATAAAATGACTGTGTTAAGCACGAGTATTGTGCAGTTTCCACACACCCTCGTAAGTTCATGAATTCGTAATATTTTCAGTTCAGATTTTCACCACTGGCATTTTTCCACACTTCCTTATGAACAGTACCGCTGTCATTTTTTACACCATTGTGAAATGTGTCTTCGCACTTCCAGAGCAGAAATGTGTGGTCGCTGTGGGAAATCACTGTTCGGGACAGATTAAGAAAATCACAGTGACACTGTTCATGAGCGGAGGTCCTGCCTGTGCCTGTGTTGACAATCTGCTGTAAAAAATCCCCAAACTAATTACATTATGGGTGTGCACAGTTTCTATGCACACTCGTGACTTCATCAGTTTTTTTAATATTTTCACTACAGATTTTCAACATTGCCAATTTTTACTCCTCCCCATGAACAGTACAGCTGTCATTTTGCACGTCCTGTTCGAAATGTGTTTTCGCACCTGTGGTGCCAAATGGCATAGTCGCTGTGCAAAATCAGCTTTCCGCTAACGGACTGATAGTGCCACTGTTCATGAGGTGGCGGTCACAAAAAAAACATCTTGAAAATTTGGAGTGAAAATACCAACGAAGGGTTTCCGACCATAACACTCCACCCTGTAGAGACTGACAGGCATCGGGGGTATGACTTGGGATTGTCGCCTGTAATGCCCATACCATTCCACCCCACCACGCCTGCAGCTAGTGTGAGAGTATTAGGTGTGCCTTGACTCTTCGGGGCCCCCAAAGTTCACCCCATTCTCCTACAGCCCCATCTCACCGTATTTCTGATGGAATGGGGTGAACATAAGGGCCAAAGACCCCAAGGCACACCGTGAAACTTGCTGGTGTCTGCAGGGTAGGGTGTGGTGGAATGGCATGGCCATTATGCCTGACGACCCAAAGGCTCACCCCAATGCCTGTCAGTATCTGCAGGGTGGTGGTGAGGTTGGCTTCAGTTCAATACTTCACTGCCATTCCTATTATGCAGCTCTGTAACTCCTACACTACCAATGCCAATGCCAGCAAGCAAACATTCGACATTGACAAATGCTTGTTTTAGATGAGATTTGCACCTGCCTAGCTGCTGCCCACATGGCAAGCGTGCAGCATGTGAATCTGATGTGATGTTTAAATGATGTTCACACCAGCTTAACTGCTTCACTCATGTCAAGTGTACAACATGTGAACCTGATGTAATTTTTAGAAGATGTTCTCACCAGCTTACCTGCTGTGCACATGTAAAGCTTGCAGCATGCAAACCTGATTTGCTTTTTAGATCTGGTTCACTTAGGATCACTTTGTGTATGCGAACTGCATGCAAACATTACACAGTTAACAATGTGGCATGCATTCTGCATGAACACAGCACACCTATATTTCTGTAAGGAATATGTGACCAGCTCTGCCTTTATAAAGTTTACACCAAGAAAGTAAAGGACAGGTTTCTCTATCTTTTTACCTTTTGTTATGTACAAAATTAAATGGCCTCTCAGGACTGTTTCAACAGTGTCCCACAAAAATATTGGACTAAGGTCTGGGCTGGCATTGTCCTGGAAAATGTGCAAGATTTTATCTTGAACAAATTTAGTGCAGCCCTGGTTATTCAAACACAAGGGGTTAAAATGCCAAAAGGAAGAGCCTCTCAGTTGTGTCATGTCTATTTTTATCAGAAGTGGTGCATGGTGAGAGAGGATCATAGGGCAGATTTCTCTTTTAGTGATGAAATCTGTTCCTTAGAGACAGAAACATATTCAATATGTGCATATGTGTTGTATGTGGAGGGAAATAAGTGTATTTATCCTTCTTCTGGTGAAGCACCCTCCACACTTCTGTCAAAGCATATTGTTCCACAAATCTTTAGCACATCTTTTGTGTCACTGACAAATAGAATGGGCAGGGACTGGATGTGTCCATAAACTAAATTATAATCACCAAATAGCATTAACATCTCAGTAGTATATTGCAGAATTTTGTTAAGTAAGAAATAAATCTCATTGGTTTCCATTTCTGGTAGTAGTATAAATCTGCCAGGATGAGGTCCAATCCATATGTCCTACCTGCTACTGCCACTTATCTACCTTTTCTGTGTATTGCTTAGTGGTCTGGAAAGGGGTAGCTTTAGAAATAAAAATAACCATTGCCTTTGCTTTGAGGCTAAAGGTCAAGGAATGGCTGCACCAAAGAAGAGAAGCAGTAGGGGTTTGTGTGCTCCCTGGGCCACACTGTCACAGTCCATGGGTCTGGGAGAGTGAAGAAAGGTGTGTGACTCTTGTGTTGCAGTGAGTCAGGTGCTACAGCACTAGA
Source organism: Neoceratodus forsteri (assembly GCA_016271365.2). Lineage (NCBI taxonomy): Eukaryota > Metazoa > Chordata > Ceratodontiformes > Ceratodontidae > Neoceratodus > Neoceratodus forsteri. The sequence goes on along the minus strand of CM057455.1, from coordinate 1,161,734,795 downwards.
GAGAATCTGTGGCATTCATCCTCTCCAGCCCCCCATGCTGCAGCTGCAATATGAAGTAGGACCATGGGTGATGGGCCAGATCTGGGGGGGAGGCAGCAGTGCTTCAGTAGGGACCCATAAGCCCCCGCCCTTTGGGTTTGTGGGGTTAAATGATGAATAATGTCATAAATGATTAATTTGTGTTTCATTGGGTCATCGGGCTCTTGTAAGTATGGTTTATTATTGATTCAAGACTGAGTAGCATGTGGTGCTTGTGCAAGTGCATACTTTAGTTTATTGGTGGCCTGCACGACTACTGGATGCTCACAGTAACGCTTCTGGCACAGGCCACTAGAGAGGCCCACCAGCCCCAGACTAATCTGTTGGTATCCAAGACACTTGGGCCAGCAGGAGCTGGGTGGCAGCAGCAGGGCTCAAAAAGCCTGATTGGAGACAGATGAGAGCAGCAGAGACCACAGATGAAGGTAGATGAAGGAATGAGGCCCATATGTAGCTGCACAGTGGCAGAGGCACAGGGGCAGAGAGAATAAGCAAGCACACAGCAGCAACCAAATATTCTCAGCATCCAAAAGATGCTTGGACATGCACGGTTTTGTGCCATGCCGGGTGGGGCGAGGAATGACATATGTCACCTGCTGTTCCTCTGAACAACAAGCAAAGCCTTTAAAATGTTACAAAGTTAGCTAGTATGTATTACTGGTAAATAAACATACAGTTGTTCTATGGGGAAAAAGGCTGTGCCATGTATTATACAGACACGTGTGTGCCTGTATATTATTGTTGTGTAAGCACTTTAATGTTAAAACCCTAATTTTGCACTTTAATAACCCTATCCCATTCCACCAATGTACTTGAAATTTGGAAGGCACAGAGATGGTGTCAGGATCTCGGGATCTTGAAATGTTTATGGCAATCTGTTCACTGCAGCCAAAGTTATAGAGGTACAAAAAATATAATAATTACATCAAGACCTTTTTTGCTCACTTATAACTAAACAAGCATTCGTCAGAGGGGGATGTGGCCAACCAGGCAAGATGGCAAATGTTTTTTGATGCAGCTCCACATTGGCAGCATTTATTTTGACAGCTAAATTTGGTAAAAATCCTCTACTTTATTAATAAACAACATCAGTGGAGAGACAATATCTGATGGCATCAATCAAGTCTGGGAAAAAGCAATCTCAACTCAGTTTTGATGTGGTGGCACTGTCGACAGAGTCTATGCTGAGCCAATAGGTCCGTACCTGATTGTAAACTGCCAGTGTGCCAGACGGCTCTAAGATGTCCAATTTAGAGAAAAGTCTGGCTGGCATGTCAGCAATGTTGAAAAATATGCAATCAGAAATGTAAGCTGGGTTTGCTAATAGCATGTCCCTGATAACTCACCTGCAGTAGGTTGTTATTGGGCTTTCCAAAAACACAGCTGCACATGCTTCGAGACTGGATGAAGCAGAAAAACACATTAGTGAAATGGAGCACCTGATCTCCAATCTGTTCAAGGAGTGGAATAACCTGAAAAAAGAGTTGAAGGAAATGAAACAGAAAGTCGTTGATCAGGAGAACAGATTTCGCCGCTCCAACTTAAGAATAATAGGGCTGACGGAGGGAATGAAGAAAAAGAACCTGAAGCATGAAATCCAAGCCTGGTTGGTTAGACACCTCAAGTTGGGTGAAGAAGCACTCCAATATGAAACCGGAAGGGCCCACTGGACTGGACCAAAGCCACGACCTGGGGATCGGCCTAGGCACTTTCTAATAAAATAACTTAGATGCACTGATAAAGAGAAGGTCCTGTGGGCAGCTAGGAGCATGGGGCACATCCAGCTGGAGAATGGGCAATGTGTGATGATTTTTCAAGATCTCAGATGAGACGTCCAACAAAGGTACCAGAAATTCTCTGGAGTGAAAACAAAGCTGCATCATAGGGTCTGGGATTTTGCTCATCTGTACCTCTCGCAACTTCATATCACCAGACCGGGATGCCTGCCCAGATTTGTCAATAGCCCATAGAAAGATAAAAGATTTGGGAGGAGGAGGACACAGTCCAAGAGGAGAGATCTCAGGTTAGAGGAATGGCCCTGGCTTGAATAAAAGGTATGCCATGAATACTTTCTAATTCCTAGGTACCCGTGCTGAGTGCAGTTTAAACTCCCCCAGTCATGCTTCCCGCAGGCTTCCCCTGATGAGATCTACCAGCAGCTCCTGTCATGTCTGGATGTGAACTTCTGAATGCAGCCAAGTCAGCAGTGAGTCGATCTGCTGACATTTTGTCAGTTTCAAAGACTCCAAAGAGTCAGACGACGTAGTCAATTACCACCACAGTATTCAGTCACCCAGGGAGTGCTTAATCTGTAGGGTGCCTGCAGGGTCAGGATCCCAGGACCTACTGACTTAAAACACTGCTGTTAATTTTGAGATACCCCAATCACGCTCTGGATCCTCATCTAACAATGAAGGGCGTTTGACAGCTGAGGCCAACTATCGGAATTGTTCCATCTTTGTAAGAAACACTGGTTGTACAATTAGCCGTCTGCTGTTAAATAAATATTTGTGGCAGTAAGGAATTGATAATTTTCTTGTCATCTGGGGCAGTCTGGATAAATAGGCACCAGCTCCACACACCACTTGGCATCATCAAGAGGGAGACATCTGAGCAGCCTGTGCAACTGTATGCAGTCTCATCTCGCATAATACATCCTTACATGTTCTCCCATGACAATGTACAATACTACTATGCACACCATGGCAATGTCAGTATTTTATCTGTGTGGCTTTATTTGTGCACTGCTGGGACAAACTATGCAGGGTTTGGCTCCCCCCCCCCGACTGCACCTGGGGGTGCAGGTATCAGCGGGGAGAGGTCAACATGGTTCGAGTTGCGGCCCTGGAATGTGCAGGGGCTGCAAAAATGCTGCATTACAATCAAGTTACCTTCCATCTGTGGCTAAGAATTTCTATTGCGTAGGTCATGCCAGCATATGTACCCATCTAATCAGAACAATTCTGCATGCTTGATGGTGAGTTCTCTGTATCTTGTTACTGCAAGGCAGCAGCCATTATCTTTCTACTCTTCAATTCAGTATAACAAAATGGGCACCATCCTCTCAAAGGGCAGAACTCCATTGAAAAGAGAACTGCCACAGAGTCTTCATGAACAGGTGGACAATTGACTCGCAAACCATGGATATCTGCCAACTTTTGTATCTTCTAGTGAGGACTGCATCCATGCAGGTCTCCCCGATGTCCATGAGTGACTGTCTACCCTTGTGATCCTCTCACCAACTGCGCTAGGGGGTGCTGGTCCCAATTGGGGAGGGACATACCACAGGACTTGATGTTCAGATGGTTTTCATCCTTCCTCACTGGTCGAACTCAGAGAGTTGTCTCGGGAATATTTACTTCTGAGTCTTTCTCTCTGCCCTGTGGAGGGACATACCACAGGACTTGATGTTCAGATGGTTTTCATCCTTCCTCACCGGTCGAACTCAGAGAGTTGTCTCGGGAATATTTACTTCTGAGTCTTTCTTTCTGCCTTGTGGGGTACCTCAGGGCTTGGTGCTGTCCCCCATGTTGTTTGCAGTGTATATGCTGCCCCTCAGAGACATTGTAAGGCGATATGGGCTGAGGTTTCATTGCTATGCCGATGATACCCAGCTCTACCTGTCTTTTGCGCCTGACCAGATGTGCGTCCTCTCAGTATTTAATAGCTGCCTCATTGAAATCCAAGACTGGATGAGTTCCAGTGGGTTAAAGTTGAACGCGGGAAAGACTGAGGTTTTGGTGGTGGACCCTGGTCGCAGGATAGAGGGGTTAGGGATGGACTTGTCCTCTGGCTTATTCCTGGGAGGTGAGCAGATCCCTACCTCTGAACAGGTGCGTGACCTGGGAGTGATACTTGCTGATGGTTTGACCCTTCGTCATCAGGTGTCTGCTGTCATCAAGTTAGCCTTTTATCATCTTAGGAACATTGCCAGGATCAAGCACCTTGTTCTGTCCAGTGACTTGCCAATTTTGGTCCACGCCTTTGTGACCTCGTGCCTTGACTACTGTAACTCCCTGTACCTAGGTCTTCCTGGGGTTCATATCCACCACCTGCAGCTAGTACAGAACGCAGCTGCACGTTTATTGACTGGGGCATCAAGAAGATCTCATATAACCCCAGTGCTGCGCGATCTGTACTGGCTGCCAGTTCAGTGGTGGATCACCTTTAAGGTAGGTTTGTTAACTTACAAGGCCCTACACGGATTGGGTCCTGACTACCTGAAATAACTTCTGATCCCTTACACCCCTGTGTGAGAACTCTGCTCGGCTGATGAGGGGTTGTTAGAGATTCCGAGGGTTAGATTGAAGTCATCTGGGGCTCGGGCTTTTATGTTCACTGCCCCATCCCTCTGGAATTCTCTACCTCGTCAGCTATGGGAGTGCAGGACGGTGGGGAGTTTTAAGCAGGCACTGAAGACCTTTCTCTGGGACAAAGCATTTCCTGATTTTCAATGATTTTATTCTTATTTATTGTTTAATTGTGTTTGTTTTTATCTGTGAAGTGCCTTGTTGATTTGAAAGGCGCTATACTAAATAAAATTATTATTATTATTATTACTATTATTAAAAGTAAAGCTATGGTTCCATATGCAGCCAGAAGACTACAAAAGATAAAATACAGCCTCATAGATACTGACATGGAATGGTGTGTGGGGGGTGGGTGAGGGGTGCCTCTCCTAACAGGGGTAGGCTCTCTACTCGCCTAATCTATTATGATAAGAAAATGTCACTGGTCGGAGTCAGGGGTTAAGGACCTGATCTCCATAGCAGTGGTTCACCATTAGCCTTGAACAGGTGGTCTGTTGTATTGTTTAATTTTGCCATTCTCTCTGGGGTATTATTTCATACTTTTTGGGGAGGTATTGGCAACTCTTCCAGTTTTTACTTCTTCAAAGGAATCCTGAAAGGAGGGTGACTAAACCTGTCACCCATGCCTTGAGAAGGTACCAGTTAATATAATAGCTGTGTCTTTTATTAATGTGTTTTCTTGATGTCTAAAAGCAATGCTGCCTGCTGCAGTGCTCAACTCCAGCCATCATCAATCAGAGAGAGCTTGGCTGGTCGAGTTATGCTTACCCCAATGCCACCCTGGACTACACACCAGGATAATGGATAATCTAATTAATGTAGTAACCTGGAATGTCAATGGAATGAAAGATTGTTAAAAGTAAAATGGTACAAAGTAAAATTAAGAAGTTATGATCTCACATTGTGCTACTACAGGAGACTCATACAGGAACAAAGAGATTTGAAAAAAAACTAGTGGGACCGGGGGGTGCACTTGGGTGGCTGCTTGCTTTAACTCTAAGGGCAGGGGAGCAGCCATTTGGCTATCAAAGATTTGTGAAGGATGTTTGACCCATAGTTACACTGATCCTGGTGGCAAATATGCCCTGGCTCAGTTAGAACTTCCTGCAGGTGGAAAGCTGTCAGTAGGCTGTATATATGGTTCTAATGTTGATGACCCCAGCTTTTACAGAATCTTTCCCTGGACATGGCACAGTTCACAGGCCCCTGGACTGGGGATTTAATAGTGTTCATGATACTGTTTTGGACGGATACAATCCTACCCCTGTTCCCCTGACCTGAAATGCCAAAGCTTTGGGTGAAGTGCAAACAAACTACTCCCTGGTCGATATATTGAGACACTGTAATCCCATGGGGAGGAAGTATAGCTTCTACTCACATTCTCATCAGTCTAACACCCTACTGGACAGGCTTTTAATGTCCTCCACTCTGGCCACACAGGTTAAATCAATAAATTATGGGGCCATTCTGGTCTCTGATCATGCCCCACTCTTACTGAGTATACAAATAGGGGCACAGAGTCCCCCACTGAGACCCTGGCACCTAGACCCCCTTTTACGGAAGGATGAGGCCTATTTACTTTACACTGATGAGGCCATTGTAGAATATTTTGCTTTGAATGCCCCAGGGGATACATCCCATTTGACTTGGTGGGAGGCCTTAAATGATAAACCATTGCATATGCCTCTCATAAGAGGAAAGCTGAAACAGCTGAAATAGCTAATCTGGAGCTTAAGATCCAAGAATATGAGAGGGCACATATGCTTCCATCCTCGGCCTTGCTATACCAGGTGATTCAAAAGCTCAAATGGCAATATAACTCTGTCAGCAGTGTGCAGCTAGAGAGATCTATATTCCTAGGTCAGTTAAGCCCATACGTTGAAGGTGACAGAGGAGGAAAACTTCTTGCATGGCAGCTGAAGAAGGAGGAGGAGGAGGGAAGAAGGAACTGTTTCCATGTTTCTATGAGGGAGACCAATCAGTGAATCAAATAAAAGCTCATAAGTGATCCCTATCCACTCAAAGGATAATGGGCAGGCCTTCTCACAGTTCTGTGGGACTCTGTACACCTCTGAAGTCACCCCTACATTGGACCAAATTCAGACCTTCCTGAAGAAGGCAGAACTTCCTTCCCTGTCCCCCCAAATTACCCAACAGCTGCATCAATCACTGAGCTAGGAGGAAATAGCAAGAGCAGTTCAAAAAATTACAAAGGGAGGAGGCACCTGGACCTGACAGCATCCCCATAATCTTCTTTATAGTCCTTTTACCCACCTTACTTGATCCACTGTTTGCCATGGTCCAAGAGAGCCTTGGGCAAGGAGAGTTCCCTTCCTCCATACAGTCTGCAATCATAACAGTACTTCCAGTACCAGAGAAGGATCCCAACTTATGTGTCTCATATTGGCCCATCTCCTTCCTTACGTCAAATTATAAAATTCTGTGAGAGTTGTAGCTTTTCACCTTGAGCCACTACTTCCAGTGTATACATCCTGAACAGAGTGGGTTTGTTCAGGACAGACTGGGGAAAACACGATATCTGCAGGACTCTAAACATAATTTTCAAATGGGCACAAAGCCCAAGTACACGTTGTACAGCGGTCATGACTTGGATGTGTAAATGCGGAAAAAGCTTTTGACTGTGTGGAGTAGGGGTACCTCATTGCCACCTTTCAGGCATTTGGCTGAGGCCCATGCCTTATGGGTTGGATCAAAGCCTTGTATAGGAGTCCGACTACCCAGTTGCTGGTCAATAGCTTACTCAACCCACCATTTGCCTTATCTTGGGGGAAGAGGCTGGGGTGTTCCCTCTCCCCTCTACTGCATGTATTATTCCTTGAACCCCTTGCAGCTGCTATCCACAATCACTCAGGAATAGAGGGTTTTGAAGCAAAAGTGAGCATAAAGTAGCTCTCTTTGCAGATGATTTATTATTTTACTTTAGAGACTCACAAAATGGGCTCCCCAATGTGCAAGACCTCCTCACAGAATATGGTCTGTGCACAAAATTAACTGGACCAAAAGTGAACTCATGCTGGTAGGGGATACTCATTGGCTGACAACTCAGTTGGGGGGAAGGTTGTGGACAAGATTAAATACTTGGGGATTCATATCCCAGGGGTGCAGCACTGTTTGCTGCAGCTAAATTATAGCTCGCTTCTAGTTACTCAGGCAGGTGAATGTGAGAGATGGAGGGACCTTCCCTTGACTCTCATGGGGCAGATCAACACAGTCAAAATGAATGTGTTGCCACTGTATTTATATCTCTTCCAGTCACTACCTGTTCATATTCCAGATAAGATTTTCAAACAACTGAATGCTATACAAAATAGATTTCTCTAGAAGGGGAGAAACAAGGATATGTAAAAATATCCTGCAGCTTCCCTTAAGTGTTGGTCTCCCAAATTTTAAACTGTAATTTTTGGCCACTCAGCTTTCTTTCCTTCCAACAGGGGAGTTGCCCATTATGTCCACCTGTATGGTGATGGAATGGGATTAGGTGTGGGGTGACCTCCTCCATTAATGCAAGAAAGCAACTTAGAACTTGCAACAACCCTTTTATCTGGAATCTGATCTGAGTCTGGGATGCTGTACATGACTATCTTAAACTACCCCATAGCACCTCTCATTATGCCTCCATTGTTTCTGTATTAAAATATATTCCTAATTACTCAGCCTACCTACATAGGGGACTCCTGAGATGGGGTAAGAAGGGAATACAGTATATAAAGCAACTGTATGAGGGCAACAGATTTCTAACCTTTGGGGAACTAAAGTCCCATTGACAATTGGGTCCTGGAGACCTCTTAGTCTATTTACAAGTGCCACAGAGAGTGTTTAACCTACAGGTTGCCCATTACATAAACCTGCTGCCACCCCTTTGGAGGAGGACTCCACTGCTCCAATGTACTTGCACTCCAAAAGAAATAAGTATCCACAACAAATGCTTCTTTAGTGCTTTATTGCAAATTCAATTCAGTCGTGGACACAATGGACTTACAAATGTCCACTCTTGGCCCCAGCACTTCGGGTGTAAAACCCTTCATCAGGGGGCATGGTTTAGTTGTGGAACACACTTCAATTTATACATCATTTCTGAATTAAATAAACATGAGCTGATAATAAGCCAAACATAAAGCAAGTATTTTAACCATACAAATACAAAAATAAAATGCAAGGTGTAATGATGTGAATGACAATGTTTGAAAACTTCATATTTCATTTTGTATGCTGATTACATTTATAAAGTATCATTTCAAACAATGCAACTGACCAATTACCTATTGAAAGAAAGATCAAAGGCAGAAAGATGAAGATATCTGGCACACTTTCAAGGCAATATTTTCTGCACAAATAAATGGAGATTGCTGCAGTTTCCCATGGCTTGGTGTCTTCACTAATCAATTGAAAGAAGCAGTCAGGGTGAAAGCAAGTGCCTGCATTCCCTACAGAGAGAATAGAAACACAAAAATGTAATGTCAAGTCACAAAACATACAACTATTGATTGCTAGAAAATACATGGTAAAGGCAAATTTCAGAATACATTCAATGACAAAATTGCATATATACTTTACTATAGAGTATTTCTAATTTTGTTTATCAATTCATCATTTTATTAATTTTTTAAGAGGGACCATCAGGAGACGTTAAATAACCCCAAAGGGTGGTGTGATATAATTTTTTCTAAAATAGCATCATTAATAGTGAACAAAACCCCTATTATGTACTAATAGCAATGTATTTCTTGTACAATGAATTTCAAATCATATTTATTTATTTATTTAATTTTGTTGACCCAGTAGGCCCACTGAGACTAGAAGTCCCTTTTTCAGGGGAGGTAGGGATATAGGTGATAACCAACTGAAATTGAACCAGATTAAGCTGTTGGTGGTATTTTTAGCAAATGGGGGAAATTTGGCCAGGACACTGGGGAAATTCCCCTACTGCAGTGCTGGCGGTAGGGAGTGCTGCTGGTGCTAGTCTGTAGAATGGCAGACAGTGCTCAACCTTCCATGGAGATGGACGCTTTGCTTGGAGATGGTCTGATGATTTCTAGTGCTCAGCATGAGTCGGTTCTGCCCCGGGATGCAGTTCTTGCTATGAACATACCTATGGAACTTACTGGAGATAGGGCGGTTTGTGCCTTGCAAAGGGAGTTCTTGATGTGACTTTATTTCTGGAGATGCCCTCTGGAGAGAAGATTCTGGTTTCTGCACAGGTTTTTTCTCCTGAAGATGTCCCTGGGGGCTGCAGTGCTTCTGTGGCTGCTCCTTCACATCTGACAGAAGCCTGTCAGTCTCTGCGTACTGAAGCTGCCTCTGGGATGACTCACTCGTTAGACACTTCTCGCGCTGGAATGCAGAAGTCGAAAGCCGCTGACATTGCCTTTCCTTCGGTCAACTGGAGCAAAGATTCAGCCTTGGTGGACTCGGGCTGGATATTCCAGGATGGACATTGGATCCCTGACTCTGCATGGATGTCCTTCACGCCTGAACCACCTCCTGTTTCTGGGGCTTCCACTAATCTACATGAATCAACAGATCCGGTTCCACAACCACCAGGTGACTTTTCTAAAAACTCTTCTTCTACTTCTGACAAGAACGTTGCTGATGGGGAGGGACTGACCTGCCTCACAATTCCCCCCTCCTTCCCTTATCTGGCCCCCATTTCTCTGACCTATTCCAACATAATAGGCTTGAACAGGCCCCCAGGTATAATGCCGTTCGCTTGCGCTATAGAGGTGGCCTCCAGGAATACCCTGATCGATGCTACATTGCTCGGAGGCTACTTAAGAACTCGATGACCTTTCAGGCCTCAGATATCTATGCTGAGGGGAGGACGCATTTGATGTAAGTTTTAGGTCTTTTGCAGGCCTTGACAAGTTTTGGCAGAAATATGAGACTTTGAAAACCACTTTACTATGGACACCTTTTTGGGCTATTCCCATTACTAAGCCTCTTTTTAAGATGATTAACATTATGTTTAGGAATGAAGGAGTTCATCTTCAGTTAGTGAAGGGGGGAAAAAGCTTCTAGCTGGAAGCTGGGAGAGTACTTTAAGTAGACTTGAAAGATTTTCTTAGCTGGTATTCTGTGTGTTTGTAATTGTATCTGAGGGCTGGTCTTAACTGCCATTTATTGCACTTTTACATTTAGTTTGGGCAGCATTTTATTGTGCTTTTACTTTTAGTTTGGGCAGGAAGAAGGGATTCAAACAGACAATTTAGTGTTTGTGTTTAAAAGTTGCTATCTGGCCTGTAAGTGCAGGCATCACATTACAGGGGATTAGTGCTGTTTGAATGCAAGGTGTGACTGCCAGCTCAGTCAGTCTTCAGTTAGTGAAGGGGGAATAAGCTTTTAGCTGGAGGCTGGGAGAGTAAGTAGACTTGAAAGATTTTCTTAGCTGGTGGTGCTTGAAAGTGCAGTGAGGGGCATGACATAGGGCTGATACACCCTTGTGAGAGTCAGGTTTAGGTCCTAATCCCTCCCTCCCCCATCCCTCCCTTCCCAGAGCTCAGCTCATTTATAGAGGAACACTTGCCCTGCAATTGGAGGAAAAGGCTTCAGGTACAGCTCATATAGTTCTAGCCACTGGGGGTTGGGTTTAAAGGCTGGGACAGAGGAGCTTAGGGAGTTGTACACTTCCCCTATAAGTTTACTGTGTAGTACTGTACCTAGTAACGGGGGTACCTGTTTACTGTGGGACTGTATCTAGGATTAGTGAGTGACCTGATTAGTGGGTAGGGGTGTATCTTGGACTAATGGAGAACCTGGTGGTTCATGCAAGGAAACCTACTTGGAGGGGGATGGGACTACACGTCATTAGGGCTGGCATCTTTGGGAGGGTGGTGGGGTGCACAGGGTGTGGGGTTGCCATGATACTGGACTAGCCTTGGAAGTTCAGTGGTTGCCCAGTGTGCTACCAGCTGGCACAGCTTAGGGAGGAGGTTGAGGGGATTAGGAGACAGCTGGAGGGAGAGGGGAGGTATGGTTGGGGAATAGGGCAGGGGCTCTCCCACAGGGTTGCACAAGGCACTAGGGGTGGGGGCATAGGGAAATGAGTGCAGGAGAGTACTCTAGGGTCACATAGGGACCCTGACAGAGGGGGCCCAAAAGGAGGACAGTACCAAGGAAGCAGGCAGGTATCTGGGGACCCTCACAGAGGGGGGCCAAAGGGAGGACATTCTCAGGGAAGTAGGCAGATGGCTGGGGCTGGACAGAAGGAAGCAATGGGGGGAAGTGGATCGGACCTTAAGCTCAGTAACCGCTTCAATTATCTTCTTCTGCTTGAAGATAAGGGAGGTGATGTAGCCATGAAAGGGGCAGTTAGATATGGAAAGGGAGTGGGGGGCAGGAGGCAGGGTCCAGATAGCAGGAAGAACAGGAAGGAACTTGGAATGTGGGAAAATGGGGGGAGCGGGGGGATCAGTGCAGGAGGAGGAGGAGGAGGAAGGGGTAGAGGGAGGAAAGCCCAAGGAGAAGGACCAATTGGGAGGAAAGGGCAAGGAGAGGGACCAGAAGTACAAATAGGATACAGTAAAAGGAGCTGAGGGTTTAGGCCAGGGGAGCACGACAGGCAAGGAGGGGCTGAACAGAGATGGGAAGGAAGGGAGGACGAGCCAGGCAAGTATAGCAGATGGGGGTTAAGGATCAGTCATGAGCAGTGATGGGGGGTAGCAGGGTACAGTAGGATACTCAGGAGGAAGAGAGACATAGGATCGGAGATGAGGGGGTGGCCAGGGTAAATAAGAAGGGGGTGGCAGGTGGCACCCAGATGGGGGACAAGGAGCCGGCTGAGGGGAGGGGCCAGTAGAAAGGATGAGGGACATGGAAGGGGGGAAATGGAGGAAAAGGGGTGGTCAGAGTGCTCCTGTTGGGTGATTCCATGATCATGGGTATTAAATGGGATAGGGAGGGGGAAGCCTGCTCGGTTAGAACAAAATGATTATCTTGACTAATGGTGTACAGGGCCAAGCATGAGGTATATCAGCTAGTAAAGGATTGTGGAGGTTCCCTGGACATACTGGTCCACCTGGGTACCAATGACATTGAGGGGAAATAGTGAGCTACAGATACAGGCAAGGTTCAGGGAGCTTGCCAGGGTCTGCCATGACATAGGATACACAGTTTTCTTCACGGAAATCCTGCCAGTGCCAAGGGCTAGTGGGGAACACAAGAGGAAGATTAGGAGCTAAACCAGTGGCTCAGGGATTGGTGTGGGGCCAGAGGGTATGGGTTGATGGGGGATTGGGGGAGACTTGGAAGGATAAGGGGCTATATGCTAGAGATAGGCTCCATCTCAGTTTGGAAGGGAGGGAAATCCTTAAGTTGAAAATAGAGGGGTTCGTTGGTGAAAGGTGGGGTTTAAACTTGTGAAAGGTGAGGGATGGGAGAAAAGGATGTTGAGGGGTGTCCGATAAAGGAGGGAATCTGTCTCCACCCCCCAGGAGAGCTGGAGGAATGCGGGAAAAGGCCGACTGGTAAGGTGCTGACTGGGGAAGATGGAATCCCCGTGGGAACTTGAGCAGGGGAAATGGAAGTATACGGAAAGGGTGGACGGTAGTCCTGCTAAATGCCAGAAGCTTGAGCAATAAAATGCCTGAGCTCCAGGTGATGTTAACTGAGGGAGAGGTGGATGTGGCAGTGGTCACTGAGACCTGGGCCACCACAGGGCATGACTGGGACCTGAACCTGGAGGGTTTCACCATGTTTAGGAAGGACAGGGGGGAGGGAAGGGGAGGAGGGGTAGCAATAATAGTCAAAACCTGCATTGGCATAGGAGGAGTGGAGGAGGTGGAGGAACTGTGGAGGCGATTTGGGTCACCTTGATAACAAGGGGGCAAGAGAGTAGAAATAGGAGCGGTGTATAGACCGCCCATGCTGGCGGAGGAGCTGGAGGAGAGTCTAGTGGCAGATGTGGGGAGGCACTGCAATTTGGGCAGGGGAAGGGTGGTGATGGTGTTGGGGGACTTAAACATGCCAGGAACGGACTGGGAGACTATGGCATCCTCGGTGGCCAGGAAACAGAGGTTGTTGGATGTCTTTCAGGATGCATTCCTAACTCAGCAGGTGGGGGAACCAACCAGGGAGGTGCGGATACTGGATGTGGTCCTGGCAGAAAGTGACCAGATTGGTGGCCTGGAGGTAAGGGACTTGTTGGCGGGGAGCGACCATGCCACGGTCTGGTACTGCCTGGACCTAGGAGGGGTAGAAGGCTGCACAAAGATGGAGGTAACTGACTTCAGGGGGGCAGATTTCAAGGAAATGGGAAGGATTCTTAAGAAGCATTTGGATGGGATTGGGCCAGACATGGATGCTGACAGTAGGTGGAAAATAATTAGGAGGGGGGTGCAGGATGCTACCAGCACCTGTACAAGAGTAAAATGAACATGTGGTAGGGCCTGTAAACCCTGCTGGTGGGCCAGGGAGGTTCAGGAGGTGGTGAGGGGGAAGAAGGCGGCTTATAGGCATTTCAAGTGCTCAAGGAGTGAAAGGGATCGAGGGGAGTATGAGCTGATGGCCAGAAGGGCCACTAGGGTGGTGAGGGCGGTTAACGCAAGGAAGGAGCAGAACCTGGCCAGCGAAATTAGGAGAGCGAACAAGGGTTCTTTAGATACATTGGGGAAAAACGAAGGGTGAAGGGCAGATTAGCAGGATTAAAACAGAGGGATGGGCACAAGACCTGCGGGAGCAGGCTGAGGTACTAAATGAATAATTCACCTCAGTTTCATGAAGAAAATGGGGACTGCATCATATATGGGAGGAGACAGTGAAACTGAGGAGGGGGACCTTACCAATCGGCTGGTCTGGGGAGAGAGGGGCCATCACTGGCAGGAGGGGGGGAAGGTAAAGCAGAGGGATGAGGTAGCAAAGGTGGAAATCACAGCAGAGAGAGTGAGGGAAGCCCACAGGTCCCTTAAGACATGAGAAAGCACCGGGGCTGGATAAATTACATCCCAGAGTGCTGAAGGAACTGGTGGATGTCTTGGCGAAACCCCTGGTGGAGCTTTTCACCATCTCTCTGAGGACAGGGTGGGTGCCCCAGGACTGGAAAGTGGCACATATAGTGCCTATCCACAAGGGGGGATCAAGGGAGGTGGCAGGGAACTACAGGCCTGTCAGCCTGACATCAGTGGTGGGCAAGGTGATGGAGGGCATTGTGAAGGAGAGGCTGGCGGGGGACCTGGAAAAGTTGGGGTGTTTGGATGATAGGCAGCATGGATTTGTCCTGGGGAAATTGGGTCAGACAAACCTTGTGGAGTTCTATGACTGGGTGACAAGTGCCTTGGACCTGGGCAGACCAGTGGACATCCTCTTTCTTGACTTCAGCAAGGTGTTTGACTCTGTTCCTCATGGGGGCCTGTTGGATAAGCTGGGAGAAATGGGGGTTGGGAACCAGATGACCAGATGGATAGGAAATTGGCTCCAGGACCTGACCCAGAGGGTCGTGGTTGGCGGGATAGTATCATCCCCAAGGAGGGTTATTAATGGGGTCCCTCAGGGAACGGTCCTTGGGACCCTCCTGTTCAACGCCTATGTCTCTGACATAAGGAAGGGCAACAGGAGTGAGATGAGTCTCTTTGCGGATGACTCAAAACTGGGGGTGGTGGTGGATAGGGAGGAGGGGAAGGTGACCCTACAGGGGGACCTGAAGGCCCTGGAAAGGTGGTCTAGAAAGTGAAAGCTGAGGTTCAATGCAGGGAAATGCAAGGTACTGCACCTGGAAGCCAGAAACCCTGGCTAAGTGTACACCTTGAGGGGGGGAATGCTACAAGTCTCAATGGCTGAGAGGGACCTGGGGGTGGTGGTGGATGTCAAGATGAACAACTCTGAGACTTGTAAGAGGGCAGCAGCCAAGGCCAACAGCATGCTGGGATGCATCACTAGGGGGATCAGCTCCAGAAGGAGGGAAGTGACACTCTCTCTGTATAACTGTTTGGTGAGGCCGCACCTCGAGTACTGCGTGCAGTTTTGGAGGCCACACTTAAAGAGGGACATCGAACTCCTGGAGAGGTTCCAGAGGAGGGCAACCAAAATGATCTGGGGCTTGGGGGACAGGACCTATGGGGAGAGGCTTGAAGAGCTAAATATCTACACATTGGAAGACAGAAAGGACCGGGGGGACATGATTGAGGTCTTCAGGTACATGAAGGGGGTAAATAGGGGAGGAGCAATCAGGGTGTTCTGAAGGAAGGGGGGCAACTAGAGGGCATAGGTGGAAGCTGGAGTGGAGGAGGTTCAAGGGAGAAAGGAGGAGATGCTACTTAACTGAGAGGGTGGTGGAACCATGGAATGCGCTGCCCAGGCGGCTGGTGGAGGCAGAAGCGGTGGAGGGGTTCAAGAGTGGGTGGGACAGGTACAGGGGAAGGATTCTGGAAGCAAAGTCCTGTGCAGCAAGAATATCTGGGACTGGGAAGGGAGAAGCCAGAGAGGGTGAGGAGGGCAGCAAGGTCAGCTCCCAGGGTGGGGGCTGACCAAACAAGCAGACACGAAAGACTGTTAGTCCTATTCTGCTGGCATTTTAGTATGTTAGTATGTTAATGTGGGGGATATACTTTATTGATTAGAAAGCAAGCATACTGTGCTCGGTCCTCCTGAACCCATCATTGATGGTGAAGGGATTTGTACTGGGAGTTGGAAATTTAAGGTTAAATTACGCACAGTGGGGGATGATGTACAGCACATCCCAAACAGTTTTTTTGTGGGGAAGGACGGGGGGGTTGTTTTATCCCGGTCAGCCCAAGATCTGCTACAAATGTGGTAGTATCTGCCATTTGAGCAGCGCTTGTGATAAAATTAAATGTGCGCTTTGTGGGGAGCTGGATCATGACAGTGGGACCTGCCGTAATATTTTCCACTGTAACCTCTGTGATGCACAATGCCATGCCTACCATCAGTGTCCTTATGCAGGGCAAAACAATCAAGGGGGTTTAGATAAGGAAACCTTGATCTCAGAGGCTCAAGATAGGTTCTGACCTAGATCTGAGGATGATGGTACCTCTGGAGCAGGCCCTTCCACCTCGGCTCCTCCAGGTTCTCCTGAACCTCAGCCTCCTGATTCAGATCCCAGCCCTGATGCTCCTGCTGCTCAACAGCATCCTGCAGCTCCTGAGCATTTGCAGTGTGAAGTGTCTGCTATGCTTCCCCCCCCCCCACGGCATCTGAATTTCAGATACCTCACCCCAAACGGGTTACAAGGTCTCATGTCAAGAAAATTGCTCAGACTGCTATTATTTCTACACAGAATACCTTTCAGGTCCTGCAGGATCAGGATGGGGACTCAGAGTCAGATGTTTCTGATAAATCTGGGGCTGTATCTGAAATGGAATGTGATGATGGGGAGGTCCTGATTTATTGGAGTCCCAAAAAAATCTGGGCTTAAACATAAAAAAGGACAAAACTTAAATTACATCTTTGGCTTCTTTGACTTTGGTTTCCTTCAACACCTGCAGCACTAAAAATTTTAGGAATTGTTTGGAATTTTTCCGTTTTTGTAAATCTCTAGCTGCAGACATTTTATTTCTGCAGGAGACCAGATTTACTTCTCTATTTAATATTATCCAAACCAAAAAATTGTGGGTACATGGGCCTTCCTTTTGGTCCTTTGTTCCCAATGCTGCAGATGGGGTCAGGATTGTCTTTTGCCACACTCAAGTTCAGGTTGTCCAGACGGTTGATATTGTCCCTGGTAGGGCACTGCTTATGGATTGCTTTTGCAAAGGATATCCCCTTCACCTTGTTAATATTTATGCTCCACAAGTTAAATCTGCCAGGATTGACCTGTTCCATGATATAGAGCAATATCTTTTTTCCCCTAGGCACATCATTGGGGGGGGGGGTTGATTTTAACTGTGGTCTGGATCTGAAATTTAAGGATCAGGTACAACAGAAAGTTTACTGTGATTCTCATGCTCTTCACAAACTCATCTTAAAAGCCTCTTTATTAGATACATATAGGGTTCTTCATTCTGATGCTGGGCCTACCTATAGACGAAGCAGTTATGCTACCAGAATTTATTTTGTTTTTTCTTCCCGGCATTTAATACCCATTAAGTTTAGTCTGACCCCTTGTGAGTTTTCTGACCATATGTTGTTAAAGTTTGTTTTAATCTTTCTCATATCCCTTCTCGTTTCCCTGCGATACCCACAAGATGGAATCTGAATCCTGTATTGTTTGCTCAGGTTCGGTTTCAGACTACTCTTCTGCAGGTGCTCGGATGCCAGCAGTCGGTAGCTGGGCTTTATGATTCTTGGACTGACTGGTGGGTGGCCACTAAAACTGAATTTAAGCGCTTTTCTTCTGTTTTTGATAAGAAATCCCTGGCTGTGGATTATATTACTTATTTAGGTCACAGGGACCAGCTTTATAAATTATTATCCCTTCCCACTTCCTCGGATGTTCGCATTAAGGAACAGATTTCCCTTCTCAAGACTAAAATGAGACAATTTCAGTATGGTAAGGCTTGTCATCTACACAATGATTTATCCTATGGTCTTAAGTCCTCTCCTGTCTCTGAACCTTTCTCAGCTTGCAAACAAGCATTGGAGAAAAAACGTATGGATGGTTCTTGATTCTGGGGGTATCCTGAAAACTACTGATGTTGACATGTTGCATATTGTTCAAAGTGTTTTACAGGACGAACATGGGCTGGCCTTTCAGCCAATGGGTACTTGGAATGATCTTTTTTCCTTCACTCCCCCTGTGCTGACTCCTCAACAATCACAGGAGTTGGATCTAGCTATAACCCACGACGAGGTCAGGCTGGAAATTACTCGTTTGAAGACTGGCATTTCCCCTGGACCAGATGGTCTTATTAATGAATTTTATACATTTTTTTGGATGGTTTTAGTGGCATCCTGGCTCATGTTTATAATGAGATGCTAGCCACAGACACACTGTCTTTAGAATGCTCTGCTGCTCTAACCATTTTTCTGTTCAAGAAAGGGGATAAACATGACATTGGCAAGTGAAGGCCGATTAGTTTACTGAATACAGATTACAAAATTTTTTCTGCTATTGTGTGTCACATGCTTCAACGAGTTGCCCCTTTTCTCATTCACCCAGTACAAACTTGTTCAATCCCTGAATGAAACATTCAGCAAAATTTAGCACTTTTGTGTAATATTTGTGAATGCAGCCAACTGAGGAAACTTACGGGATATTTATTGTCACTGGATCAAGCAAAGGCCCTTGATAAAGTCTCCCATGATTTTTTGTTTCAAGTTTTTCACCACTACGGATTTTCCCTGAAATTTAGATCTTGGGTTCACCTACTATATGATAAGGCCAGAATTTATCCTTTGGTTAATGGCTTATTAGGGGATGGAGTAAATTTTTGTAGGGGTGTACATCAGGGGTGCCCTATCAATCCTTTACTGTACACTTTTGTGTTGGACATCTTGATTCGGAAACTCCTTCATCAGCATCCAAATATTTTGGGCCTTACTCCCATGATAGAGGTCCTCCCTCAGGTTTTGGCTGCATATGCAGATGATATGTGTCTCAATTTACATGACAAAGCCTCTGGTTTTATTGCACTAGATACCTTGACTCAGTTCAGTACTATTTCTGGGACAACGATCAACTTTGAGAGAAGCGCAGGGATTTTTTTAAGGGAGGGACCTTTTGATTCCTCCATTGGGCAGATAACTATAACTCCTGGCTCTATAAAAATATTGGGGTGTTTTTTTTGGTAATGGGGATTTGGCTGACCTTAACTGGAAACTATGCATTGAACTGAGTGAATGTAAGGTGCAATTATGGAAATCCTGGACTTTTTCCAAGCAAAAGCGTATTATGATCATAAAGAAATTTCTTCTCCCTATGTTTTTGTATTTCAGTTCTCTGTTTCCATTGCCTAAGCAGTATGATACTCGTTTATATAGCATTTTCTTTCAAATGCTTTAGGGAAGTCAGTTGAACCCAGTCAAGCGAGATTTTACCTATTTGCAGATTAATGCAGGTGGTCTTAGCATGATTAAACCTTTAGTTTTTATTTTTATTTTTTCTTTAAATCTACTTTTAAAGAGCCTGCGCAATACATGTCTCATCCTTGGGATTTTTGGACATTTTTTTTTGATTAAGGATTTTTTGGTCAGGTGGTCTACTGAGGCTCCTATTATTAAGTCAAATTCAGGTGCTCCTTCATTTATCTATTTGGTAGCAGCTAAGCTACGAACATGGAAACTTGCCCAACCCATGGTTCATCAACTTTCCAGAAAGGCATTGTATGTTGAGATTATGACTAGGCATTTTTTAGTTACTGTTGATTTTCCGAGATGTTTCACCTCCAAAATTCATCTGGCCTTACGAGTCCTTACTGATAAACGTATCCCTGCTAAGATGTGGGACATAACTTGGCTTAGTTGTCATGGGATATTGGGGTTCAAAGGAAATCTAAAGCATAAAGCTGTTACTGAGTGACAGTGCATTCACCTTGAATGTATTGGGTTGGAGGAAACCATGGAACATTTCTTTATTTCCTGTTATTATGTCAAACGTTTTTGGGCAGCTCTGACATCTAAGCGGGGATGGGGTGGTTCTAGATATATTTCTTATGAGTGCTTGGTGCTTGGGGATTATTCCATTTTTTTTTTTTCACAGTATTATCCCAGCACACTGAATGTAATTTTTGCCTGCATTAAGTTCTATATGTGGCAAGCACAATGTCAGTTTTCCTTACAGCATACTTATACCTTGCCTTCAGTTTTGCTTAATCATATAGAATCCGTGCTGCTGACACAGAAGACCTTTGAATTTGGACTTTTGCTGGCTCGTCAGTTTCATGAATACTGGAAACATGACTATTGGATTTGAAGTCTGTTGAGGTACTGACAGCTGTAGTCATGTTATATTTTTTTCACTTCTTCTTTTCAGTATTTCTGTTGTTTTATTCTGAATTGCAGTGCCTCCTTGTTATCCTTTTTTTGAGAATGTATTATTTTTTTGTTGACTTTTCTTTTTGCTTTGTTCTGTGACAAATGTACTGATGTTTTTGTTTCCTACAATAAACAATTCCCCATCTCTGTTGGTAGGGGGTGCTGCTGTCTAGAAAGATGGCCACTTCTCGCTGGTCCTCGGAGAGTGAGGATGTGTGGGAGGATGGAGAGCGGGTCTCCTCCCATACCTCTAAAATTCTAGAGACCGAAGATTCAGAAAATGTTTTGTTTTCTCCAAATGTTGTGGAGAAGAGTGTAATTTTGACTGCTCAAAGTTACAGTTCATTTTCTGACATACAAATGGAAGTAGAAATTGATTTTCCCAGTCGGGGACACCACAGATGGATTTTCGCTCGGTTCAGGTAGATGTGAGTGATTTGCCATTTGAGATTTCTACTGAACAGAATGATCAGCAAATGATCCCTGATATCGCTGAGTTGAAGGAATGAGCTTTTACTACTGATGGTGAGACAAACTTTTTTCCTCTGACTGTTTATTGTCCTGATCTGCAGCAGCAGTGAGTAGCTGCCGCACCCTGTGAGCCAGTGAATGCTGACGTGGCAGCCCGGCCTGCAAAACAGGCTGGGAGCTTAAATCAGGGTCTTGCTTCATGAATCCTGGAACAGGACTTGCCACATAAAACACTTTGGGTGTTCCACCTAGAAGACCCTGAAGTGACTCTGTTCAGAGCCCTGCTGAAGTGCTACAAGATGCTGGTTGGATTCCGGAGAGGAACGGCTCCTGGAAACCAGATCCCTTAGACACCACTGTTGCCCAGTATAATGATGTCGTGATTACTTCTACAGGGAAGATGATTCATTCCCCAAACAGAGCTGAACTTCACCCTGTTACGCGGTCTAATCCTGGAGATTTACCAGTAGGCCCTGCAGATGATCCACAAGTGCCTAGTCATTTGAAATCTGATGCAGCAGTTTTGCAAAGGGCTACAGTGGGCCTGGTCAATGATGGTATTGATATTTCTCACACAGATTTACTAGACAATTCTGAAGGCACTACTTCACAGAGTAAACCTACCACTTCTAGCTATGAGCAGGTAAGAAGTAATGAGTCCTTAGCAATTGGATTTGGAGCACAAAACTTACAAGATCCTAATAAACGAAGGTTTTTCAAATCTATGTGTAACCCCCCTGCAAATGGGGGTTCCCAAAAGACTTCCAGGAGCTTGCTTGAATGCTCCAAGCCTGAATGGTGTTTGGCATTTAAGCCATTTATCAGTGAGTGTTTTTAGAACCTCTGGTACTGTCTCTTTAAGAGCTGTCTGCTTGCAGACATAATTAGTTTGTATGGGGGACTGTGTGTTTCTTTGATTGAGTACCACTCAAGCTGCTGCCAATTCACTTCATTTTGCAGTCACTAGAGTGCAAAGGGAACCTATCTGAAAGATGTAACTGTTTGCCAGAAATTATTTAGAGTAATAATGAAATTACAGTTTGTCTAACCTGCTTTCTTTGCAGTCAGAACTGTGTCTGCTAGTTCCCCATTCTAGTTTTGAACTGCTGAACTGGACCAATCAGTGTGGGGGTAAGCTAGCTCTAAAATGGTGCCTTGACGAATCAGAACTTGGACTCATAATCTGAGCCAGCCACAAGAGGATTGTATGGGCAGTGACTCTGGGAGATGTAGTTTAGACTTCAGTGCCTTTTTGGACCAACAGCAGCAGTCTATTGTGAGTGACAGCCAATCCAGTCAAGAACTGGGAGGAACTCAAAGGAAGTGCCCGTTTGTCGGTTGGAGTTTCAGTTGAGCTTTAGCAGTGAAGAAGGAAGGAGCCCTGTGCTTTTTCAGTGTGCAGTTTTAGTCAAAGTGTAGTAAGGCCCAGTTCGGTCTGCAGCTTGTGTAACAGCTTGTTAGGACTGAATCCGTCCTGTGAAAAGAATCAAAGGATCTCTGAAGAGTAGAAACCAGGCTCACCCTGAAGAAGACTGGAGGAATTGCTGAAATGCACTGGTCTGTCAGGAACTGAATCTGCTGTGTGTTCTCCGGGTATTGTGCAGTAATTGCGATCGGGATACAGATGCAGCCTGCCTGGTATAGTGCTTTCTTTATATGGATGTGTGAAGAGGTTTGTGTACCTCAAGTGAGCCCTGCTGACATTGAAGGACCCTATCTTATTTGGAGGTTGTGAGTACTAATTCAGGGTCGCTCCTGTTGAATTGCACATTAAATCCAAATGGAATTACTGTACTGCTGACTGTTTAATTCTCCTTTTCTCTGTGTGAAAGGGCCCTACCAGCTGCCACGGTTTGGACTAGCCACTAGGGCTTGGTGCCCAGGGACAGTAACCCCGGTAAGGATAGAGGCTGTGCACACAGAGCCATAAATGAATTATTAAGTGATAGCTAATTAACCTGATTTCCCCTGTCCTTGTTATATCCCCTAAATAAATCAGAGCTGCTTGTTTCAGAAAAGTTATACTGCCTGAGGTATTTGTCTATGTTAAAGTACTGTACTGTGATTGTTGCACTGTATCTCATTTCACAGGAGGTCCCAGTGCGGAACCAGACCTGGGGGTAAGTGTATACTGTGAAGGTAATTCTGATATATTGTGTGGGCCACTAGTGGGAAGAAAGGGGTTGCAGTGTCCCAGAGGGCTGTGACCAAGTTAGTTTAACTATTGCAAACCCTGACCTCTGGGTGGAGGCACCCGCCATTGGATCCAGGCCCCTCAACCTGTTAGTGGCAAATCAGGCAGGGGTAGTAGCCCCTAGGATAGCGCCATCTAGGGGTTACATATGCTCCACATGGAAGATTTATTTAAGACTAAAGATGAACCAGCACCACTTAGAAATGCCCTTAGAGTGCTCTATAAAGGTGGCTTAGACACCCCTCCAGACAGGGTCTATGTAGGCAGAACTCTATTGAAAAATTCAATGAAATTCTATGTCTCTGAGATTTTTGCCTTAATTCACACAGATGAGTATAACTATGACATCAGCTTTAAAACTGGTGAAACACTGGATAGATTTTGGGCAAAATATAATGATCTGAAGAATTCCCCCTCTGTTCTCCTTTTCTGGCTATTCCTATTACCAAACCTGCTGTACGTACTGTTACCATTACTTTTAAAAATGAAGGTGTGAATATTTCTGATATTTTATATTGGTTGAAAAAACGATGTGAAGTATTAGAACAGCCCATCCCAGTCATGGACTGTGAACAAATCTGGACAGGAGGATGGAGGGTGAAATGCAAATTGTTTATGTTGAATACAGGAAATGGTCATCTTCCAGGCTGTTTTTTTCTTGGAAAAGACAGAGGATCTCTTTTTTTCCCAGGTCAGCCTAAGTCATGCCATCGCTGTGGATCAAGATTGCACTTAAACAATGCCTGCGATACCCAAAAATGCACATACTGCCTGGAACTTGGTCACCTTGCAAACGCCTGTGTGAATACATTCTGTTGTAATTTATGCAAGGAGAAAGGGCACTCGTATGTTAGATGCCCATGGGTCTCACATAATGGTAAGGCCCAGGCCACTAGGTTATGGGATAGTTTCTTTTTGGTCACAGGGATTGGATTTGTGTGATGGTCTCAGAATTTTATTTCTTAATCTAGACTTGAAGGTTACCACACTTGTGGAGATAGAATTGAGGCGAGCCTTACTTTTGGATATTCAATATGCTCAAACTAGAATAAGATTAATCAATCTGTATGCTCCACAAGGTAAGAGCAATCAGATTGATTTATTTAAAAAAAAATTCAGCCATACTTACATAGCGCTGGAACCATTATTTGGGGGGGGACTTTAATTGTAGTTTATCGGTGGAGGACAGAGGATTCACTACTAATAAAATGTATTGTGATAGCAATTCTTTAAAGGAGATTATATCTAACTCTAATTTGAAAGATTCTTTTTGGGTTATTCACAACAAAGGTGGGTTTTCATATATTAGAGGGACTCACTCCACTAGGATTGATTTTCTTTTTGTTTCAAAATTTTTTAGAGGTGACTGGGGGGAAGATGTGGGATCTGGCTTTCTCTGATCACAGAGCACTTGAAATTCAGATACGTTGGGACACTATACCTCCCTGTGGAAAAAGCCCTTGGGGACTTAATGCTACATTAATGGAAAATGCATATATAAATAAGAAATGGGAGCAATTATGGGTGACATGGAAATCAGTCATGTGTCTCTATGACTCTTATGCTGCCTGGTGGGACGACTCAAAACGAGATTTCAAGACACATTTTCAGAAATTGGCTGAAAAACACAATATGCATCTTTATTTAAATTATTTGAATCTCAGAAAACAGCTTTATTCCTTGATTTCTAAGGCGGAAACCCTAGGTATAGAGTATACAAAGCAAATTGGTGTTCTTAAAAAGGAAGTGTATCACATACAATATAATAGGGCTAACACTTTGCAACATGAACTACAGTTTGAAACTGACAGTAATAAGCAAACCTTTGATCCCTATAAAGATAATTCAAAACATGTTAGACATAGAAGAATAATACAATTGAGAGACGGTAAGGGGAACCTGCATAATTTGAAAAGGGGCATTTTAGACACAGTACAACAGTATGTGTCTGAGACCTTAGGTACTTCTAATGAGGTACATGATGTAGAAAGTTATTTAACAAAACTGCAGCTTCCACAACTGCCAGACCAGCACAAATGGGCTTTAATAGAACCTGTATCTCAATTGGAGGTACAGTCTGTGATTTCTTCTCTGTCACAGGGTACAGCTCCTGGGGTCGATGGTCTGACCCCTGAGTTTTATAAAAAATATATGGTTCAATTATTCCCACAATTGACTCAGGTGTTTAATGAATTATTGCAGTCACACCAGATTTTGGATACTTTGTCTATTGCTGAATTAATCCTTTTATATAAAAAAGGTGATAAGGACTTATTAAAAAATTGGAGACCTATCTGTATTTTGAATACTGATTTTAAACTGCTTGGGAAAATTCTGGCCAATAGCTTAGGTTTAGTTTCTGGAACTTTAATAAATGAGGTACAAACATGTTCCATTAAAAACCGTGGGATACATGATAATTTAATTATTTTGCGGGAATTGTTTCACAAGACTCAAACTGATGTTTTTGAAGGATTCTTGTTGAGCTTGGATCAGAAGAAGGCCTTTGATTCCATCTCTCATAGTTATTTGTTTGCAGTCTTGCATTATTTTGGTATACTGGACATACTTATATGATGGATTAGAATTTTTTATAAAGCAGCCAAGGTGCTCCCTAGGGTGAATGGCTGGCTAGGTACTCCCATACAAATTAGCAGAGGGGTGAGACAGGGCTGTCCCCTTAGCCCATTACTTTTATATTTTGTATTGACCCCTTATTAAGAGCCGTCTTCTCAGTAATAGGATAGTCGGTTTCCCATTAACAGTGGCTAAAACTCCAATATCTATTTTGGCCTATGCAGATGACATTGTTTTAGTTCTTGACAAATGGACTGGAGAAGGAGAAATAGCTTGACAGTTAGTGAACTATTCTGGGGTCTCTGGATCTCATATTAATCCTGATAAAAGTATTGGTTTATAATTGGGATGTAGGGATGTAGTACAAGTTTATTACATCAGGATTAAATTGACACAAGAACCCATCCCTATTTTGGGGGTATTATTTGGACCAGGGGATTTAGCCTGTTTGAATTGGGAACAAAAAATGGGTCTGGCAGAGAATTTATCTAAATCATGGGCCAATTGGCATATCTTTAAAAGAAAAAGAATATTTTTAGTTAAAACTTTATTGATACCCATATTTTTGTATATTAGTAGCATTTTTCCTCCCCCCCATCCACACAACTAGAAACTAGACTGTATAGCATTTTGTTAGAGCTTTTTGGGGCAGTTGTTTAAACCCCATTAAAAGGGATGTCACCAATTGACCTATTAAGAAAGGAGGCATTGGGATGGTTAATCTGCTAATTTTTTACTATAGCTTATTTCTCTATGTTAATATTATTAGTTGGCAGGGCAGGAGACCTAAAGTTTGGCATGACAGTATTTCTGAATGGGTCGATATTTGTTTAAATGCATGGACCCAAGGGAAGAGTAGGTTATTGTCTAGAGTGACTATTATACCACCATCTATAAAACCAATTTTTCAGAAACTGATAAAATGGAAAGTCCCTTGTGCCCAACTTCTGTCGGCCCCTAAAAAACATGTCTATGAAATCATCCTAAAAGCATCTTATCAGGAATTGGTTGCTTTGCCCAATTGCCCAGATGGAGGAATGATTATAGTAGTCTCTCAACTAACAAATGACAGGATATCGGACTTTGCCTGGAACCTCCTCTGGCTAACTATTCATGGCATGCTAAATGTTAAAATCAGTAACAAACATAAATCTAAAGAAGAATGGTTTTGTCCAAGGGATACCTGTCAAGGAATTTTAGAGACTCAAGAACATCTTTTTCTGGAATGTGCTTATGTACAGCAGTTATGGGATGAAGTTATTCGGATTTGGAAAATCCCATGGATATCTTCCCTTTCGTATGTAGAACTGATCTTTTCTATGTACTCTTCAAGTTGGAACTGCTACTCAGCAAGAACTTTACAAGCTATTTTTGGACTTATTAAATATTATATTTGGCAGTCTAGATGCAAATGGGTGTTACAACAATGTTATATGAGCAAAGAAGTTTTTTTCTACAATGTACAGATCTCCTTAAGACAAGCCTATGGCTCTGATGAGAAAAAGTGTTCAAAAAAGAAGATGGATTTAGAGTGGTTTGGCTGTACATCCTCGTTAGGAGAAAAAAAAAGAAGAAAAAGAAAGAAAACATTTATATATGGAGGCTAGAGGAATGCAAGATGATGTGTCAATTGTAAAAAAAAAAGGAGGTATTACTTATGTTTTAATGAATGTATGGATTGACAAGCTCCATGCTTTTTTCAGAAATGGACTTTTCGGATCTCTTATGGACTCATACTGAATTCTTATTCTCCTATTTCCCCCCAAAATTCCCCTACTCACCTGTAGGGGAACCCATGTCCAAGATGGTGTCGACAGATTCAGAGGTGGAAGTAGAGGAGAGCTATCGTCTGGCGATGGATGTAGAGGATTCTGCAGAAAGCAATATGGATATCCAGAGAGTGACTGTAGCTGAGACAGCTGCACAGATGGAAGATGTAGCGACAGGAGTCACGAGTGAGCTCATTGTCTTTTCAGTTTGAGAAGTGGATATTCAGCCTAGTCCAGTGGACGATTCTCTGAGGCAGCAGGTAGCAGACGATGCTATGGGAGCAGGACAGTTTGAATTTATGGAAGTATCAGAGGTGGTGGGTGTCTGAGGCAAAGAGATTTCATGGGAGGGTGGACTAGCACCTGGTAGTGTGCGGCCACTATGAGTACTGAGTGGGGAGACTTGTAGTCAGGTGAAAGAAATGCTGGGAAGCAGAGTGAAGTAGATCACTCAATAGAGTTTGACACTTGGTCCCCAGAACAGGCGCTGGATAAAACAGGGTGGAAGCAGGAGCCGGATGGTTGGTGGTTCCCAGTGTCCCAGTGGATTATTTTTGACAATCCTGAAGACATGGAGCAGCCTATGAGAATGGAGGCTGCAGGTACACATGAGACGGAGCTTTAGGGACCCAGCTCAGTTAAACAGTCGGATACAGAAGGAATGCCTGGGCGAATCGGCCTATTGGGGTTGGATGCCTCAGTGACTGCGCTACCAAGGACAGTGACACCAGAACAGGTAGGACAACCTGTAATTTCACCTAAGTCTCCTGCTCAAGTACCTTCTACATTTTTGAGAGCTACTATTTATGGGCCTGAAGCCTCTCCTAGGCGGCATGTAACTGGGACTAGTCTCAAGGCAGTCCCTTCCATGTTGGGGGGTTGCTTTGATCGGCACTGATAAGCATATTACATCTGATGAGGACTTCCCCCTTCACAGGGGAATGCGAATCAGACTTTTACGAGACCCAGACCAACTTTTTCTGGGTTATTCAGGAATAAATTGACACAGGCCCTTAGAAAAAAATGCAGTTCACTTATGCTATAGAGGGGGCATGCAGGATCACTCAGATCGGCTCTATGTGTCCCCGAAATTGTTGTTGGACTCGATGTTGTTTCACCCCTCCAAGATTTATGCATTGATACACATCTCGGGGGAAGATACCTATAATATTATTTTTCACCAGCACTCTGGCCTGGACTGTTTCTGGACCAAATTTAATATGTTAAAGGCCACTTCTTTGTGGGTTCCTTTTATGGCGATCACTCTAACGAAACCTCTCCTGAAAACCATCACAGTGATGTTTCAAAATGAGGAAGTTAATGTGAAGATATTCTTTTTTGGTTACAAAAAAGATGCACAGTGCTGGAGTGACCAGAGCCTGTTTTGGACACTATTGGTCTTTGGACTGGAGGGTGGTGATTTCAAATTAAGTTGTCGTAGTCTAATTCTATCATCCACCATATTCCAAATAGTTTTTTGAGGGGAAGGGATGGGGGGGTTATGCAGGACAGCCAAGGGCCTGCTACAAATGTGGCTCTCCTACTCATCTTAGTAGCTCATGTGATAAAATGAGATGTGCCTTGTGTGGAGACTTTAGCCATGTTAGCATGGCATGCAGTAATGTTTTCAAGTGTAATTTATGTGAGGAGTCAGGGCATGCTTATCACCAGTGTCCCTGGGTGGGACAGAACAGGTCAGATGGTTTGGACAAGGAATCTTTAATTCATACAGCTTTGGGTCTGACCCTAGAGTACCCTGATAATGCACTTTCAGAGCCCCAGCAGGAAGGTACTCCCTATGGGTTACAGTCCTAGCTTGTCGAGCTTCAGGGAGAAATTAAGCAGGAGGAGGAGGTAATTCTTGTTCCTGATACAGTTCTGAAAGTTGTAGGGCCAGAATCCCCCCCCCCCAGTTAGTTCTGAAACCACAGAAATACCCCCCCTACCATGGATTTTTAATTACCTAAAATGCGGAGAGTCACTAGATCCTCTCTGAAAGCATTAGTGGCGGTCTCTCCTGTTGTTACCCCCAACCCTTTTCAAGTTTTGCAGTCCGAAGGGGACTCGGATATAGAGTCAGATGTTTCCTCAAAATCAGGAATGATTTCAGGTATGGAGCAAGAGTACTCTTTGATTATTCCTGAACCTGGAAAAAAGAAAGGAAAAAAAAAAGAAATCGACTGTAAAAAATATTGACTTGATGGGGTGACTTGATTTCTTTCTTTTTTTCTCACGTCTATTTTGCATATAGCATCTCTTAATGTATGAGAAGTATACATAATTATAGGAAAAGACTGACTGCTTTGTCCTATTCTCAACACTCTAATTATGACATTGTTTTTTTGCAGGAGACCAGACTTAAATCTATATTTTTCATGGACCAAGCTAGATGAGGGTGGGTATGGGACCCTTCGTTTTGGTCCTTTGGCATGGACGCAGTGGATGGGGTAGGGTTTTTTTTTCCTTTCTTTTCATTTTCTTTTCTTGCTTCTTTGTGTTCATTTTTATGGGACTGTATTTATCAAATTTATGAATATAGAAACATAGAAAAATAGAATTTGACAGCAGATAAGGACCGCTTGGCCCACCTAGTCTGCCCATTTTCCTACCTAACAGATAAGCTGCAGATCATAGTTAACCAACAGCTTACTTCCTCTTACCCCCCACTAGGACTGCCTTATGTCTGTCCCATGCATTCTTGAATTTCCCCACTGTTCTTGACTCCACGACCTCCTCAGGAAGGCTGTTCCATGCATCCACAACCCTCTCTGTGAAAAAATACTTCCTCACATTACCTCTGAGCCGTCCCCCCTCTATCTTCAAATTGTGCCCCCTTGTTCTTGCACATCTCTTTTTCTGAAAGATGCTACCCTCTTGGACATTGTTGATTCCTTGAGGTACTTGAAAGTTTCTATAATGTCCCCTCTCTCCCTTCTTTCCTCAAGGGTATACATATTAAGCTCCTTTAGACTTTCTTCGTATGTCTTCTGGTGCAGACTCTGCACCACTTTGGTTGCCCTCCTCTGGACAGCCTCCAATCTGTCTATGTCTTTGCAGAGATGGGGCCTCCAGAACTGCACACAGTACTCCAGATGGGGTCTCATCAACTGTCTGTACAGAGGGATAACAACTTCCTGTTTTCTACTAGTGATGCCTCTTCCTATGCATCCCAGTATCCCCCCAGCCTTCCTTACTGCCTTCTCACATTGCTTGCCCACCTTAGGTCATCTGATATAATTACCCCCAGGTCCCTTTCCATTTTTACTGTTGTCAGTATCTCACCCCCCATTGTGTACTCTTCCACTGGGTTTTTGTTTCCCATGTGCATTACCTTGCACTTCTTTGCATTGAATCTGAGCTGCCAGACATTTGACTATTCCTCCACCCTTGCCAAGTCCCTTCTCATCCTTTCCACTCCATCTTGTGTATCAACCCTGTTGCAGATCTTTGTGTCTTTTGCAAAGAGACATACTTTTCCTTCCAATTCCTCTGCAATGTCACTTAGAAAGACATTAAAAAGGACCGGTCCTAGTACTGAACCCTGCAGTACCCCGCTAGTAACCCTATTTTCTTCACTGTGTACTCCATTTACTACTACCCTTTGCATCCTGTTGTCTAGCCAATTTTTTATCCAGGCTACCACCTTGGGACCCACTCCAAGGCTGGCTAACTTGTGTATTAATTTTTGTGTGAGACTGTATCAAACGCCTTGTTAAAATCTAGGTAGGCCATGTCCACAGCCCCTCCCTGGTCTACTACTTTGGTCACCCAGTCAAAGAAATCTATTAGATACGTCTGACATGACCTTCCCATCATGAATCCATGCTGCCTTGGGTCCTGTGCCCCACTGGCCTCTAGGTACTCAAAAATTCTTTCCTTCAGAAGTGATTCTATCATTTTCCCTACCACTGAGGTCAAACTAACTGGTCTATAGTTTCCTGCCTCTGTCCTGCTCCCACTTTTGTGAAGAGGAATCACATCTGCCCTCCTCCAGTCCTCAGGTACCACCCCATCCTCCCATGATTTGTTAAAGAGAGTAGTCAGTGGTGTCACTAGTTCTACCCTTTTTTTTTAGAATTCTTGGGTGAATCCATCAGGCCCCATTGCTTTGTCCACCTTCAATTTTATTAGTTTTACAGAACCCTTTCTTCTGTAAATGGACGATATCGACCCCCGTCTTCAGAGTGTTTCTCTTGTTTGGTTTAGGTACCTCCCCCTCCTTTTCCTTTGTGAATACTGAGCAGAAATATTCATTCAGTATCCCTGCTTTTTCACTGTCACCCTCTACCCACATTTCCTCCCCTTTATTAAGCCTCAGAATCCCTCCTTTGGTCTTTCTTCACTCCCTAATGTACCTATGAAAGGTCTTATCCCCCTTCTTAACAGAATTGGCTATCCTTTCCTTGGTTTGGGTGTTTGCTATTCTGACTGCCTTCCCAGCTTCTTTCTGCTTTAACTGATAAAGCTCTCTGTCCTGCTCCTTCTGTATTTCTTTATATTTCCTGAATGCTATCTTTTTCTCCTTAACCTTCCCTGCCACCTCTTTTGAGAACCATAGCGTTTTTCTCCTTCGTTGTGTTTTATTGATTTGCCTTACACAAAGGCTTGTTGCCTCTGTGATGGCTGTTTTGATTACTCCCCATTGTTCCTCCACCCCTCCTTCTTGCCTGTTTGCTAGTGCTTTTCTGAGGCACTCTCATTTTCCCAAAGTCAGCCCCTAAAGTCCAGTACTCTTGCTTTTGTATGGCTTGATTGGCATGCTGTGTTTATGATGAACCACACTGTTTGGTGTACTTTTCCCAGATGGCTACCTACTACTAAATCTGAGATTCTTTCTCCGTCCCCATTTGAGAGTACCAAGTCTAAGATTGCTCCCTCCCAGTGGGTTCCAATACTAGCTGTCTGAGGCATGCCCTGCAGGGCATCAAAATGACCCTGCTCTTGGATGCCTGCAGCAAGGTGCTCAGTTAACATTTGGCATATTCAGGTCCCCCATCAACAACATCTCCCCTTTTTCTGCCATTCTAAGAAAGCCTTCTATCATTTCCTTGTCCATTCCCTCCCCCTGAGATGGGGGTCTGTATACAACCCCTATGTGGATTGTGGTGCCATTTCCTATCTCCAGGGTGACCCAGAGTGCCTCATCTGATCCCTGTTTACTCTTTAGTTCTATTGCGTTGATCCCTTCCTTTACATAGAGAGCTACTCCTCCTCCTCCTCCTCTTTTACCCTCCCTGTCCCTCTTGTAGATTGTGTATCCTGGTATGTTGACATTCCAGTCATGGTTCTCTGTGTACCATGTTTCTGTGACTGCCACAATATCCAGGCAAACCTCTTCCATCAAGGCCACCAGTTCAGAGAGCTTGTTACACAGACTAGGGGCATTGGTACTCATCACCCTCCACTTTTTGATAGCCTTACCCCTTTTAGCCCCATTCCTGTCCTTACTCCCCCTCCTCCCCCACCCAGGGACCACAAGCGCCAATGCCACTACCTCAGAGGTTGCCAAGAAAGAGGAGAGGCTGGACCAGGGTGGGCTCAGGGAGGGAGAGGGTAGTGGAACAGAGTTGCATCCCTCCAGCTGTACCTCTCCATAATTCATTCGCTCTTCTGGTGGATAGTGGTTCCTCTATGGAGGCACCTGCAGTGGAGACCAAGGAGGATGCTGGGAACCTTCACAAAGGAGACCCACAGGAGGGTGGCATGGGACCCCACAGGGGGAAGGTAACAACTCCTGGTGAGGGACTCAATCATTAAGGGGGTAGAAATGGGGGAGGAAGAGGAGAGGGAAGTAAGGTGCCTTCCTGGCGCCATGGCTTGGAGGACAGGAAGCGAATCCTCAGGATTGTGGGAGGAGCTGCACGAGGGAGGGAGCTGGATGTTATTGTCCACCTAGGGACAAATGACCTGGCTAGGAATGGGATCAGAGCAGTGCAGAGGAGTTTGTAGAGTTGGGAAGGGGCCTTAGACAAGTAGCTGTCTGGTAACCTTCTCAGAGGTACTGCCTGTCTACTTAAAGGAAGATGCTAGGGCACTTCTCACCCAGGGAATTCAATGAGTGGTTGAAAAACTGGTGTGGAACTCAGGGTTTTAGCTTCATTGGGGACTGGGAGCCATCTGGAGGGATGCAGACCTATACTGGTGCGATGGTCTGCATCTGTCAGGAGGAGAACCAGGATCCTAGGGAGAGGTTTAAATGCTTCATTGGCAAGCATTTAAACTAGCCAAGGGAGGCACTGAAAAGACAGGAAATCCCAGCCTCCCACAAAACATGGTGATTAGTGAGGTAAGCACCAGGTCTGGAGTTATTGGGACCAGAACAGATTTAAATGTAAAAAGGCAAAGGCAGTAAGGACAGAAATGGGGCTAAAGGGGAAGGCTATCAAAAGTGGAGGTGATGAGTACCACTGCCCATAGTCTGTGTAACAAGCTCCTGAACTAGTGGCCTTGATGGAAGAGGTTGCCTGGATATTGTGGCAGTCACAGAAACATGGTACACAGAGAACCATGACTGAGATGTCAACATACCGGATACACAATCTACAGGAGGACAGGGAGGGTAAAGAAGGAGGAGGAGGAGTAGCTCTATATATAGTAAGAGGATCAAAGCAACAGAACTAAGAGTAAACAGGGAGCAGAGGGTACTTTGGGTCACCCTGGAGACAGGAAATGGCACCACAATCTGCATGAGGTTGTATACAGACCCCCATCTCAGGGAGGGAATGGACAAGGAAATGATAGAAGGCTCTTAGAATGGCAGAAAAAGGAGATATTGTTGATGTGGGACCTGAATATGCCAGTTGTTAACTGGAGCACCTTTGCTGCAGACATCCAAAACAGGGTCATTCTTGATGCCCTACAGGGGCATGCTCAGACAGCGGTATTGGAACCCACTCGGGAGGTGATCTAGACTTGGTACTCTCAAATGGGGACGGAGAAAGATCTCAGATTTAAGTAAGTAGCCATCTGAGAAAAGCGACCACCAAACAGTGTGGTTCCACGATAAAAACAGCCATACAATCAAGCCATACAAAGCAAGTACTGGACTTTAGGAAGCTGACTTTGAGAAAATGAGAGTGCCTCAGAAAAGCACTAGCAAACAGGCAAGAAGGAGGTGGAGGGAACAATGGGGATGATCAAACAACCATCACAGAGGCAACAAGCCTTTGTGTAAAGCAAATCAATAAACACAACAAAAGGAAAAAACCGCTATGGTTCTCAAAAGAGGTGGCAGGGAAGGTTAAGGGAAAAGGACAGTATTCAGGAAATAGGGAAACACAGAAGAGCAGGACAGAGAACTTTATCAGTTGAAAGCAGAAAGAAGCTGGGAAGGCAGTCAAATAAGCAAAGGCCAAACCGAGGAAGGGTAGCCAATTCTGTTAATAAGTGGATAAGACCTTTATAGGCACATTAGGAGTGAAGAAAAGACCAAAGGAGGAATACTGAAGCTTAATAAAGGGAGGGAATACTTAGGTAGAAGGGTGACAGTGAAAAGCAGGGATACTGACGAATATTTCTGCTCAATATTCACAAAGGAAGAGGAGGGTACCTAAACCAAACAAGAAAACACTCTGAAGATGGGGTCAATACCAGTCCATTTACAGAAGAAAGGGTTCTGAAAGAACTAATAAAATTGAAGGTGGACAAAGCAATGGGACCTGATAGATTCACCCAAGAATTCTAAAAGAACTAAGGTAGAACTAGTGACACCGCTGACTACTCTCTTTAAGAAATCATGGGAGGATGGGGTGGTACCCGAGGACTGGAGGAGGGCAGATGTGATTCCTCTTCACAAAAGTGGGAGCAGGACAAGGCAGGAAACTACAGACCAGTTAGTTTGACTTGGTGGTAAGGAAAATGATGGAATCACTTGTGAAGGAAAGAATTTTGAGTACCTAGAGGCTAGTGGGAACTGGGACCCAAGGCAGCATGGATTCACGATGGGAGAGGTCATGTCAGATGAATCTAATAGATTTCTTTGACTGGGTGACCAAGTAACCAGACCAGGGAGGGGCTGTGGACATGGCCTACCTAGATTTAACCAGACATTTGATACAGTCCACACAAAGATTAATACAGATAGCCAGCCTAGAGGTGGGTCCCAGGGTGGTAGCCTGGATAAAAATCAGCTGACAACAGGACTCAAAGGGTAGTAGTAAATGGAGTACACAGTGAAGAAAGGAGGTTACTAATGCGGGGTACCGCAGGGTTCAGAATGGGACGGTCCTTTTAAATGTCTTTATAAGTGACATTACAGAGGACCTGGAAGAAAAAGTATGTCTCTTTGCAGATGACACAAAGATATGCAACAGGTTGATACAAGATGGAGTGGAAAGGATGAAAGGGAGTTGACAAGGTTGGCAGAATGGTCAAATGTCTGGCAGCTCAGATTCAATGCAAAGAAGTGCAAGGTGATGCACATGGGAAAAAAAACCAGGAAAGAGTACACAATGGAGGTGAGATACTGACAACAGTAAAAATTGAAAGGGACCTAGGGTAGTATATCAGATGACCTAAAGGTGGGCAAGCAATGTGAGAGAGGCAGTAAGGAAGGCTGGGGGGATACTGGGATGCATAGAAGAGGCATCAATAGTAGAAAACAGGAAGTTGTTATCCCTCTGTACAGACAGTTGGTGAGACCCCATCTGAGTACTGTGGGCAGTTCTGAACCCCATCTCTGCAAAGACATAGACAGAGTGGAGGCTGTCCAGAGGGGCAACCAAAATGGTGCAGGGTCTGCACCAGAAGACATCTAGAAAGACTAAAGGAGCTTAATATGTATACCCTTGAGGAAAGAAGAGGAGAGGGACATAGTAGAAACTTTCCAAGTACCTCAAGGAATCAACAAAGTCCAAGAGGTAGCATCTTCTAGAAAAGAGATCTACAAGAACAAGGGGCACAATTTGAAGATAGAGAGGAGATGGCTCCAGAGGTAATGTGATGAAGTATTTTTCACAGAGAGGGTTGTGGATGCATGGAACAGCCTCTCTGAGGAGGTCATGGAGTCAAGAACAGTGGGAATTCAAGAATGCATGGGACAGGCATAAGGCAGTCCTAGTGGGGGTAGGAGAAGTAAGCTGTTGGTTAACATGATCTGCAGCTATCTGTAGAGTAGGAAAATGAGCCAGACTAGGTGGGCCAAGTGGTCCTTATCTGCTGTCAAATTCTATGTTTCTATGTTTCTATGTTACTGTCTTTGCATTTTTTACATTTATCTCTGTCCTGCTCCCTAATAACTTCTCTACTTTGGTGTTTACCTCACTAATTACCATGTTTTGTGGGGGGAGGCTGGGATTTCCCTGCTCCTTTTCAGTGCCTCCCCCCTTGGCTAGTTTAAATAACTTGCCAATGAAGCATTTAAACCTCACCTAGGATCTGGTTTCCCCCTGGACAGATGCAGACCATTGCACCAGTATGGTCTGCATCCCTCCAGTGGTCTACCAAGTCCCCAATGAAGCCAAAACCCTGAGCTCCACTCCAGTTTTTTCAACCTCCATTGAATTCCCTGGTGAGGTGCCTAGCATCCACCCTTGCCATAGACAGGCAGCACCTCCGAGAAGGTTACGTATCACTACTTGTCTAGGCCCCTCCCCAACTCTACAAACTCCTCTTGCACTGCTCTAGATCCCATTCCTAGCCAGGTCATTTGTCCCTAAGTGGACAATGACATCCATCTCCTTCCCTCATGAGCTCCTCCCATGATCCTGAGGATTCGCTCCCTGTCCCTCCAAGCAGTGTGCCAGAAGCACCTGCCTCCCTCTCCTCCTTCCTCCCCATTTCTACCCCTTTAATGATTGGAGTCCCCCACAGGAATTGTTTCCTTCCCCTAAGGTCCCATGCCCACCTTCTGTGAGCCTCCTTTGAAGGTTCCCAGCATCCTCCTTCAGTCTCCACTGCAGGTGCCTCCACAGAGAATCACTATCCACCAGAAGAGTGAATGAATTGTGGAGAGGTACAGCTGGAGGGATGCAACTCTGTTCCACCACCTCTCCTCCCTGAGCCCTCCTGGTCCAGCCTCTCCTCTTCTTGGCAACCTCTGAGGTAGTAGCATTGGTCCTGGTGGTCTCTGGGTGGGGTAGGAGGTTCACAATCCTAGCCAGGTCATCCTGGAGATGGGAAACCTCCTCTCTCAGACCAGAGAGGTACCTGCAAATAGGGCAGCATTGCAGCCTCAGGAATGTCTCCTGGAACACTGCCACCCCACAGCCATTGCACCACCTCCTATTGTCTTATTTTGTGTCCCTCTCCTGTTTCTCTGTATGCTTACTCTCTTCTTGCCTTACAGCTCTCACCTTCCTGTTCTGGGACATGCAACACATATCTTCAGTAGCCTCCTTCCCCTTGCTCCAATGTCAGACCACCAGCAGCAAGGAGGGAAGTGAGTTACTTTTTTCTTTAAGGTTGACAAAACCAATGTTTCTTGATGATCTTTCCTTCCTACTGCCAAACGAGTTCCTGTGACAGTCAAATCCAGTGGCTATAAAAGTAGAACTGGTTTAGGGTGGGTGGGTGGAGGGTGGGATTGAGGCAATTAATGAAAAAGTCAGCAATAGGAAGTTGTAATTTGGTCACGATAACTTTTATAGTGTCTAAGCCACACCCCAATTAAGCTCTCTCTCCTCCTACTGGTTTAGCAAAAGTCAGCTGATGCAATACCTTTCCCATCACAGAACACACACTGACTTTCTTTCTTTTCTTTTTAACCCTAAATAAGACCCTTCTACTTCTAATAAAGTATCTGTCTACTTAATCTCAACAGACACACTGACTCCTGCTGATATAAGATGTTAAATTAATAATAATAAAATGTAGCTCCTTTTAATTAGTTGCTTTCTGTTCTGCAAAGCAAGACTAGCAATAGGAAGTTGTAATTTGAGTCACCTGCTTTATAGTGTCTAAGACACCCCAATTAAGCTCTCTCTCTCCTCCTACTGGTTTAGCAAAGATCAGCTGATACAGTACCATTCCTATCACAGAACACACACTGACTTTCTTTTTCTTTCTTTTTAACCCTAAATAAGACCCTTCTACTTCTAATAAAGTACATGTACTTAATCTCAACAGACACTGACTCCTGCTGAGATATAAGTATTAAATTAATAATAAAATGTAGCTTCTTTTAGTTGAGCTGCTCCTGCTCTACAAACGAGTTAGCGACATGAAGTTCGCCAATTTGAGTCACCTGCTTTACAGTGTCTAAGCCACCCCTCAATTAAGCTCTCTCTCCTTCTACTGGTTTAGCAAAGTCAGCTGATACAGTACCCTTCCCAACACAGAACACACTGACTTTCTTTCTTTTCTTTCTTTTTTTAACCCTAAATAAGACCCCTTCTACTTCTAATAAAGTACATGTCTACTTAATCTCAACAGACACGGACCCAGATATTCAAACTACGCCATTCTGAGCGCGCAAGCCCTCTTGCTTCTCAAAATAGTTGCGCGGGGGTGTGGCGAGGTGATATTCAAGGTTACTGTTGAGCAACTCCTTTGAATATCACCCAACCAGCACACTTAGCATAGCACAGTGGAACTTGCGCCAGATGTTATTGTCCATCTAGGGACAAATGACCTGGCTAGGAATGGGATCAGAGCAGTGCAAGAGGAGTTTGTAGAGTTGGGAAGGGCCTTAGACAAGGAAAGCAATGGTAACCTTTCTCAGAGGTATTGTCTGTCTATAGCAAGGAAGATGTTAGCACTTCACTCAGGGAATTCAATGAGTGGTTGAAAACTGGTGTGGAACCTCCAGGGTTTTGGCTTCATTGGGGACTGGGGAGTCATCTGAGGGATGCAGACCTATACTGGTGCTGGATGGTCTGCATCTGTCCAGGGAGGGAACCAGGATCCTGGGTGAGAGGTTTGAATGCTTCATTGGCAAGCATTTAACTCAGCCAAGGGGAGGCACTGAAAAGGAGCAGGGAAATCCCAGCCTCCCCTACAAAATCATGGTGATTAGTGGGTAAACACCAAGGCACGGAAGTTATTAGGGACTAGAACAGATTTAAATGTAAAAAAGGCAAAGGCATTAGGACAGAAATGGGGCTAAAAGGGTAAGGCTATCAAAAGTGGAGGGTGATGAGCACCACTGCCCATAGTCTGTGTAACAAGCTCCTGAACTAGTGGCCTTGATGGAGAGGTTGCCTGATATTGTGGTAGTCACAGAAACATGGTACACAGAGAACCATGACTGAGATGTCAACATACCAGTATACACATCTACAGGAGGGACAGGAGGGTAAAAGAGGAGGAGGAGGAGTAGCTCATATGTAAATGATGGGATCAAAGCAACAGAACTAAAGAGTAAACATGGGAGCAGAGGAGGACTTTGGGTCACCCTGAGACAGGAAATGGCACCACAATCTGCATGAGGGTTATACAGACCCCATCTCAGGGGAGGGAATGACAAGGAAATGATAGAAGGCTTTCTTAGAATGGCAGAAAAAGGGGAGATATTGTTGATGTGGGGACCTGAATATGCTAGTTGTTAACTGGAGCACCTTTGCTGCAGGCACATCCAAGAGCAGGGTCATTCTTGATGCCCCTACAGGGGGCATGCCTCAGACAGCTAGTATTGGAACCTACCTGAGGGAGCAATCTTAGACTTGGTACTCTCAAATGGGACGTGAGAAAGAATCTCAGATTTAGAAGGGTAGGTAGCCTATCTGAGAAAAAAGTTACCACCAAACAGTGTGGTTCTACTTATAAAACAGCCACAATCATGCTTCATACAAAAGCAAAGAGTACTGGATCTTTGGAAAGCTGACTTTGAGGAAATGAGAGAGTGCTCAGAAAAGCACTAGCAAACAGGCAAGAAGGAGGGTGGAGGAACAATGGGGAGTGATCAAACAGCCATCACAGAGGCAACAAGCCTTTGTGTAAAGCAAATCAATAAAATCACAACAAAGGAAAACCGCTCATGGTTCCTCAAAAGAGGTGGCAGGGAAGGTTGGGGGGAGAAAAGGACAGTATTCAGGAAATATAAGGAAACACAGAAGGAGCAGGACAGAGAACTTTATCAGAAAGCTATATGAAAGAAGTTGGGAAGGCAGTGCCTAGAATAGCAAAGGCCCAAACCGAGGAAAGGGTAGCCAATTCTGTTAATAAGTGGGATAAGACCTTTTATAGGCACATTAGGGAGTGAAGAAAGACCAAAGGAGGAATACTGGAAGCTTAATAAAGGGAGGGAATGTGGGTAGAGGTGACATGAAGGGCAGGGATACTGAGTGAATATTTCTGCTCAGTATTCACAAAGGAAGAGGAGGGGAGTTACCTAAACCAAACAAGAGAAACACTCTGAAGATGGGGTCAATACCAGTCCATTTCAGAAGAAAGGGTTCTGAAAGAACTCATCAAATTGAAGTTGCACAAAGCAATGGGGCCTGATGGGATTCACTCCAAGAATTCTAAAAAGAACTGTTGGTAGAACTAGTGACACCGCTGACTACTCTCTTTAAGAAATCATGGGAGGATGGGTGGTACCCGAGGACTGGAGGAGGGCAGATGTGATTCCTCTTCACAAAAGTGGGAGCAGGACAAAGGCAGGAAACTACAGACCAGTTAGTTTGACTCTGTGGTAGGGAAAATGATGGAATCACTTGTGAAGGAAAGAATTTTTGAGTACCTAGAGGCTAGTGGGGCACAGGACCCAAGGCAGCAGGGATCTAATGCATGGAAGGGTCAGATTTAGTTCTAATAGATTTCTTTGACTGGGTGACCAAAGTAGCAGACCAGGAGGGGCTGTGGACATGGCCTACCTAGATTTTAGCAAGACATTTGATACAGTCCCACTAATAAAGATTAATACATAAGATAGCCAGCCTTGGAGTGGGTCCCAAGGTGGTAGCCTGGATAAAAATCAGCTAGACAACAGGACTCAAAGGGTAGTAGTAAATGGAGTACACAGTGAAGAAAGGAGGGTTACTAGCGGGGTACCGCAGGGTTCAGTACTGGGACCGGTCCTTTTAAATGTCTTTATAAGTGACATTGCAGAGGACCTGGAAGGAAAAGTATGTCTCTTTGCAGATGACACAAAGATCTGCAACAGGGTTGATACACAAGATGGAGTGGAAAGGATGAGAAGGGAGTTGACAAGGTTGGCAGAATGGTCAAATGTCTGGCAGCTCAGATTCAATGCAAAGAAGTGCAAGGTGATGCACATGGGAAACAAAAACCCAGGGAAAGAGTACACAATGGGGGGTGAGATACTGACAACAGTAAAAATTGAAAGGGACCTAGGGGTAATTATATCAGATGACCTAAAGGTGGCAAGCAAATGTGAGAAGGCAGTAAGGAAGGCTGGGGGGATACTGGGATGCATAGGAAGAGGCATCAATAGTAGAAAACAGGAAGTTGTTATCCCTCTGTACAGACAGTTGGTGAGACCCCATCTGAGTACTGTGGGTAGTTCTGAGACCCCATCTCTGCAAAGACATAGACAGAGTGGAGGCTGTCCAGAGGAGGGCAACCAAAATGGTGCAGGGTCTGCACCAGAAGACATACGAAGAAAGACTAAAGGAGCTTAATATGTATACCCTTGAGGAAAGAAGGGAGAGAGGGGACATGATAGAAACTTTCAAGTACCTCAAGGGAATCAACAAAGTCCAAGAGGGTAGCATCTTCTAGAAAAAGAGATCTGCAAGAACAAGGGGGCACAATTTGAAGATAGAGAGGGAGATGGCTCAGAGGTAATGTGATGAAGTATTTTTTCACAGAGAGGGTTGTGGATGCATGGAACAGCCTCTCTGAGGAGGTCATGGAGTCAAGAACAGTGGGGGAATTCAAGAATGCATGGGACAGGCATAAGGCAGTCCTAGTGGGGGGTAGGAGGAAGTAAGCTGTTGGTTAACTATGATCTGCAGCTTATCTGTTAGGTAGGAAAATGGGCAGACTAGGTGGGCCAAGTGGTCCTTATCTGCTGTCAAATTCTATGTTTCTATGTTTCTATGTTACTGTCTTTGCATTTTTTACATTTATCTCTGTCCTGCTCCCTAATAACTTCTCTACTTTGGTGTTTACCTCACTAATTACCATGTTTTGTGGGGGGAGGCTGGGATTTCCCTGCTCCTTTTCAGTGCCTCCCTCTTATTAGTTTAAATGTTGCCAATGAAGCATTTAAACCTCTCACCTAGGATCTTGAGTCTTCTGACAGATGCAGACCATTGCACCAGTATAGGTCTGCATCCCTCCAGGTGGCTACCAAGTCCCCAATGAAGCTAAAACCCTGAGCTCCACCCAGTTTTTCAACCACTCATTGAATTCCCTGGTGAGGAGTGCCCTAGCATCACCCCTTGCTATAGACAGGCAGCACCTCCGAGAAGGTTACCGTATGCGCTACTTGTCTAAGGCCCCTCCCCAACTCTACAAACTCCTCTTGCACTGCTCTGATCCCATTCCTAGCCAGGTCATTTGTCCCTAAGTGGACAATGACATCCATCTCCTTCCCTCATGAAGCTCCTCCCATGATCCTGAGGATTCGCTCCCTGTCCCTCCAAGCCGTGGTGCCAGGAAAGCACCTTACCTCCCTCTCCCCTTCCTCCCCCATTTCTACCCCTTTAATGATTGAGTCCCCCACCAGGAGTTGTTTCCTTCCCCTGTGGGGTCCCATGCCACCTTCCTGTGAGCCTCCTTTGTGAAGGTTCCCAGCATCCTCCTTGGTCTCCACTGCAGGTGCCTCCATAGAGGAATCACTATCCACCAGAAGAGTGAATGAATTGTGGAGAGGTACAGCTGGAGGGATGCAACTCTGTTCCACCACCCTCTCCCTCCCTGAGCCCTCCCTGGTCCAGCCTCTCCTCTTTCTTGGCAACCTCTGAGGTAGTAGCATTGGTCCTGGTGGTCTCTGGGTGGGGTAGGAGGTTTCACAAATCCTAGCCAGGTCATCCTGGAGATGGGAAACCTCCTCTCTCAGACCAGAGAGGTACCTGCAAATAGGGCAGCATTGCAGCCTCCAGAATGTCTCCTGGAACACTGCCACCCCACAGCCATTGCACTGCACCACTCCTATTGTGTCTTATTTTGTGTCCCCTCTCCTGTTTCTCTGTATGCTTACTCTCTTCTTGCCTTACAGCTCTCACCCTTCCTGTTCTGGGACAGCAACTTCATATCTTCTTCAGTAGCCTCCTTCTTCCTTGCTCAATGTCAGACCACCAGCAGCAAGGAGGGGAGAGTGAGTTACTTTTTTCCTTTAAGGTTGACAAAACCAATGTTTCTTGATGATCTTTCCCTTCCTACTGCCAAACAGGAAGTTCCTGTTGACAGTCAAATCCAGTGGCTATAAAAGTAGAACTGGTTTAGGGTGGGTGGGTGAGGGGTGGGATTGAGGGCAATTAGTAAGAAAAAGTCTAGCAATAGGAAGTTGTAATTTGAGTCACCGTGCTTTTATAGTGTCTAAGCCACACCCCCAATTAAGCTCTCTCTCCTCCTACTGGTTTAGCAAAGTCAGCTGATGCAGTACCCTTCCCATCACAGAACACACACTGACTTTCTTTCTTTTCTTTTTTTAACCCTAAATAAGACCCCTTCTACTTCTAATAAAGTATCTGTCTACTTAATCTCAACAGACACTGACTCCTGCTGATATATAAGTGTTAAATTAATAATAAAATGTAGCTCCTTTTAATTAGTTGCTTTCTGTTCTACAAGCAAGGCTAGCAATAGGAAGTTGTAATTTGAGTCACCTGCTTTTATAGTGTCTAAGCCACACCCCCAATTAAGCTTTCTCTCTCTCCTCCTACTGGTTTAGCAAAGTCAGCTGATACAGTACCATTCCTATCACAGAACACACACTGACTTTCTTTTTTTCTTTCTTTTTTAACCCTAAATAAGACCCCTTCTACTTCTAATAAAGTACATGTCTACTTAATCTCAACAGACACTGACTCCTGCTGAGATATAAGTGTTAAATTAATAATAAAATGTAGCTTCTTTTAGTTAGCTGCTTTCTGCTCTACAAGCAAGGTTAGCGACATGAAGTTGTAATTTGAGTCACCTGCTTTTACAGTGTCTAAGCCACACCCCTCAATTAAGCTCTCTCTCTCCTTCTACTGGTTTAGCAAAGTCAGCTGATACAGTACCCTTCCCAGCACAGAACACACACTGACTTTCTTTCTTTTCTTTCTTTTTTTTAACCCTAAATAAGACCCCTTCTACTTCTAATAAAGTACATGTCTACTTAATCTCAACAGACACGGGCCCAGATATTCAAACTGCGTCATTCTGAGGCGCAAGCCCCTGCGCTGCTCAAAATAGTTGCGCAGGGGTGTGGCCGGGGTGATATTCAAAGGAGTTGCACTATTGAGCAACTCCCTTGAATATCACCCCCAGCCACAGCACTTATGATGGCACAATATGGAACTTGCTCACCGAAGGTTGCTAGAGTT
Source organism: Neoceratodus forsteri (assembly GCA_016271365.2). Taxonomy (NCBI): domain Eukaryota; kingdom Metazoa; phylum Chordata; order Ceratodontiformes; family Ceratodontidae; genus Neoceratodus; species Neoceratodus forsteri. The sequence continues at coordinate 1,161,690,181 of CM057455.1, read as the reverse complement.
GAGCATTAAAACTTATGGTGCGCTAGTACCATTGGCACCATGCTCAAATTTCCGATATTCAAAAGGTGACATGCAAATGGGGCCATAATTTATGTAAGACGCAGAGGCCATTTGCATCTATTTATGGCCCCATTTGCATGCTCCTCAATGCTGATGGTGCACCGATCCCCGAGGACTTCGCCTGGCCACCCTGCCAGGCAGCAGCCGTCTGAGGACTGGCCTTTCCTACAGCCCGATCGCCAGGCATTACAGTTACATGAACCCCGCCCACATCTCCTCGGTCCAGGGCACTCTAGCAGCATGAACCTCCCAGCACTCTCCCATAGCTCAATCATTGGAAGAACGTATGAACTCTCTGCTGACGTGGCAGAGCGTGTATGACTCCCAGTGCTTTATCGTGGGTAGAATGTTCCCCCAACCTTAAATCTGGTTCAGTTGGCTGAAGCCCTGTGTAGAATGTCATTTTACAATCAAACATCTCCCTGGTGTCTAGTGTCCCCCCACCCTCCACGTCCTCCTGCCTCCCCTCAGCCGTGGTGGCAGCATCCTACCTGCCTGCTCGCCCTGCTCGGCTGACTGATCACGCCATTGTGCAGAGTTACAGCCACATGCAGCGCATACTATACATGATATAGTTCAGATTTGTGAATGAACATCATTCACAAATCTGGACTGTCGTGGTACGGTATGGGCTGTATGCCCATTGGCTGTAGCTCTGCACCACGGGGAATGCAGCCCTACTGGACAGTCGTCAGGGCTGCAGGGCAGCAGGCGGGTGGGATGCTGCCGCTCGCCGCTGCGGGGAGAGCGGGTGGAGGGGCTTCGTGGGTGGGTGGGGACACTAGACACCAGGAGATGTTTGGGGGTTGTCAGTGACATTCTGCCTGTGATCAGGCTTTTACGGTCCACTGGACCACCAGGGAGATATTCAGGCTGGGGTTGCATTCTGCCCACGATCGGGCACTGGGGGTTCATATACGCTTCTGCCCACGATCGGGCTGTGGGAGATGTGTGGGCGGGGGGTTCATGTAACTCTAATGCCCGCGATCGGGCTTCGGGAGATGTGTGGGCAGGGGGTTCATGTTATTTTATGCCCATCGGGCTGGTGGGGGCACAGGTGGACTGGAGGGGGGCCAGGCAGGGTGGCAGCTGCTGTGTTGCACCCTTGCAATACAGCAGCTCACCTGTGGTGGTCTTCAACTTGATCCTTTTGGCTCAAGGTTGCGGCGGCGAGGTTGGGGTTGGCGATGCACAACTTCTTGCACAATCGCACTGAATATCAGGTTGTGCAGTTATGCATGGTTCCTCCTGCTGAGCATGCATTCATTTGCATTGCTCTTTTGCGCAACCTGTTGTCAGTGGAGCAACTGCCTTCTGCTGAATATCGCAGAATGGCGCAATGTAGGACTTGCGCATGCGCAACCCTGTTGCGCATGGAGCAACCCTTTTGAATATCTGGGCCACTGACTCCTGCTGAGATATAAGTGTTAAATTAATAATAAAATGTAGCTTATTTTAGTTAGCTGCTTTCTGCTCTACAAGCAAGGCTAGCAACAGGAAGTTGTAATTTGAGTCACCTGCTTTTATAGTGTCTAAGCCACACCCCCAATTAAGCTCTCTCTCCTCCTACTGGTTTAGCAAAGTCAGCTGATACAGTACCATTCCCAGCACAGAACACACACTGACTTTCTTTCTTTTCTTTCTTTTTTTAACCCTAAATAAGACCTCTTCTACTTCTAATAAAGTATCTGTCTACTTAATCTCAACAGACACTGGCTCCTGTTGAGATATAAGTTTTAAATTAATAAGAAAATGTAGATTCTTTAAGTTAGCTTCTTTCTGCTCTACAAGCAAGGCTAGCAACAGGCTAACACTTTATATTATTATTTGTGTTTCTTTTGTATTTGTTATGTGACTTGTTATAATAAAATTCCCCTACTCACCAGCAGGGGAACCTTTACATCCAGGCACTCTGCCAACATGGCTGCTCTAAGGCTGGCCAGAGAGAGGATGGATGTTGTGGAGGCTGGGGATTTGGTCTCTCCCCCTGCCTCCTTCTCTGCTGAGACTGGTGAATTTTTTCATGCTACAGGTATAGTTGATGATGACACCTCTACAACAATAGATGATGGAAGTAATCAAAATGAACAAGAGATGGATACTCTGAAACGTCATAAGGATTCTACACCTGAAAAATACATACAAGAACTGCAAACCAAAATGAATCTTGAGAAGCAAAAATTCCTACAGTTGCAACATGAACTGCGAGCAGCACTAGATACTATATAAGCTAAAACATCTGGTAGCAATGAGAAAACTACAGAGCAAGATGAAAAACTGCCAGCAGCTAAACAGGTTATAATTCCCAGCATAATATACCAGTCTAATGCAAATGATCAGGAAAATGCCACTGTTTTTCAATTTAAAGCAAGAAGCATGTCTAACCAGCCTAGTCAGGCTATATTATTCAAACAACCGGGAGTGCACTTCCCAAGCATATCATGGGGTACCCCTGACAATCAGAAAATGTTACCTGAAGTTGTAAATCATACCCAAACTGCTGTGATGAAAGTCAAAGGTGTGGTGGGTTCCACAGCTATACAGGCTGATGCTACCCCAGTTACTTTCGTATCGTGTATGAGGATTCCAAACAGCTGCAGTAATCTGAATATAGCGCACAATTGTCAAGCCAAGAATGAATTGAATGTTACCGAGGGACAGCCCGGAATGGCACATACAGGGTGAACCTCCTCTGACCTAAGACTCCCCTCAATGAAAACAAGCTACAAAACAGTACCACAGCACCCGGATGAGATGCCCGGTACTTCAGAACATGAATCGATCACAACGCAGGACACCAGTGAATCTGCACCTAGAACTCTCCTATCCAATCTATTTAAAGCAAATAAAACTGAACACCTACCTAGAAGACATGCAGTACACCTGAAATACAAAGGGGGACTAGATCCACCCTCCAATTGACAATACATTGGCAGACATCTACTAAAGGACTCATTGTGATTCTCACCTGCTGATGTTTTCACCTTGATTCATATTTCAGGTGAAGACACCTTTGATACCAGTTTTCATTCTGCACATCTTTTAGAGCTTTTTTGGACCAGATGCAACCAACTCAAACTGTCACCTCTGTGGACCTTATTGGTTGCAATACCCTTAACAAAATCCCTGGTCAAACAAGTCAATATAATGTTTAGAAATGAAAATGTGCCAGTTGGTGACATCTACCACTGGCTCCAATAAAAAATGAAACATCCTAAGTGCACCCAAGGCTATTCTGGATGGGGAACAGTTTTGGACTGGTGGTTGGTGTTTCAATGTCAAACTTAAAGAAACAGAGGAAGTGATATGTCACATATCAAACTGCTTCTTTTTAGACTGAGGCCGAAGGGTATGTTTTTATGTAGGACAACCCAAGGCATGCTACTGGTGTGGCACTCGTACACACTTATCTAGTGTGTGTGACAAATTAAGATGTAACCTATGCAACAAGATTGGTCATACACGTTCCCAATGCATGAACCACACAAAATGCAGCCTTTGTGAAGAACATGGCCATGTTTACAAAAACTGTCCCTGGGCACATGCCAACAAACTGCTTGATCTCAACCCAGGGGATCTGATTAATAAAGTGCAAGCAGACCTTTTCTCTGGCCCAAATGACATGCACACCAAAACAGAAACAAAAAAGGACAAACAAGAAGACTCCATAATTATCCCAGACAAGCCAAATGACTTTGGACCACAATCCTCACAGACAGTCACTGATCAGGCACTTCTAAACCCAGTATGCTACACCGATGACATGGAACAAGATATCCCAGTGAGAAAACATCCTTTGGAAGTTTTGCAACCAGACATTGCACCCCTCCAAAACAAGAGGACTACAAGATCTTCAAAAGAAGAGCTGATTCCACAAAACAAATCAGAAAACCCCTTTGAAATATTGGCTGGCCCAACTTGGTGGACATCCGAAATGGAGGTTGAAGAAGACACCAGTGATACAATGACCATTACAACAGACATGTCCCAGATGGCTGAGAAAATTTATAGTGGAAAAAAGAATTAAAAATGTTAAGGGTGTGCTTTTTGTAATATTTAAATGCATGGGACAAAAATAGCATCAATAAACTGTCATAGTATATTGAACACCCAAAAACATCTCTTAGTTTTTCAACTAGCACCTGACATGTCCCTGGATAGTTTATTTGTGCAAGAGACATCGATGGGATCTCTCATGCAACTATCCCTGTTTAAATCTGAATGGCTTTGAGGACCGTCCTTTTGGTCCTTTGGTGAAGATAGGGCTGATGGGCTTGGTATTTTGTTTAATAGGGAGAGATTCTCCATTTTTTACCTTATAGATCTAATCCCTGGTAGGGTGTTAATTCTGGATGGGTATTGGGACAAAGAACCTTGCAGGTTGATTAACATCTATGCCCCTCAGAGTAAGGCTGATAGAGTCACCCTTTTTGAAAGTTTACAGCCTTTCTTAGCCACAGCTAAAATATTAATCATAGGGGGAGACTTTAATTGCACCATCACAATACCCAGAGGCCAACAGGCTTTAAAAAAAGTTTACTGTGATTCAATGACACTTAAAAAATTCATAATCTCAGCTGTTATTACAAACTGTATAGATTATGTGAAACATGGCCTGTCCTATTCACACAAAAAAGCAAAATTCACCTCCTTAATTGACTACATTTTCTTTTTAAAACATCTAGTCACATACTCCACCAATCTTGTGCCAGTGGAGTTTTCCGACCACCTTATGGTGTTGTCACAAGCTGGCCGTGATTCTCGGCAAACTCAGCCCATTTCCCATTGAAAATTAAACTTATCAGTGTTAATAGATAATAAGGTAAAGCATCATATTAGACAACTTTACAATACTACAGCATCAGTTTTAGATTTATACAAAAAGCTTGGGGAATGGGGGTTAGATACAAAATGAGACATACAAACATTCTTCCAAACGTTTGGGAAACACAATCCCACACAGGATTTTGTTTCCTATTTACACTTACAATCTCAGCTTCAATACCTCTTAGCTTTACCCCCTTCTAGAGATACTAACCTTATGGCCCAAATCAATACCATAAAATCCAAAATGAAGAAGGTACAATATGACAGGATGGCCTCTATCAAAGCAAAACTAACCTATGGAACCCAAATGACCCCTTATAGTGACCCATGTGAGGTGTGCAGATCTCAACAGTATAATTCCACAATTACATCCCTAATAGATGAAAATGGGGTTCCCATCATATCGATAAGTACTTTGACTAAAATAATATTGCAGTATTTACAACCCCCTAACCTTTATATTGATATTTTTTCTCTGGATTTAGAACACATCCTCTCAGGATTACCTGCTTATAATATTCCTAAAACCAAACTAGAACACATGATGCTCCCCATCTCAAAACAAGAAATCCTAGAAGTAATAAAAACAAGGAGAGCTCACACTGCACCAGGCCCGGATGGACTTTCATATGAATTTTACCAAACCTTTCCTGAAGAAGCTGCAATCTGTTTGGAAAAAGTGTTTAATTTTTTCCGCACTAATAAAAATATACCAGCTTACTTTTCAAAAAGTTTGGTAATATTTCTATTTAAATCTGGCAATAAAATGGAAATCTACAACTGGAGACCAATAAGTTTATTGAATGCGGATTTCAAAATCTTGACACAGATATTACATCTTCAGCTGCGCAGGGTTGCAGCCTACATTATTAGCTCATCACAATATTGCAGACTGCCAAACAGAACTATACACCAGCCATTAATAATGCTCTAAGAACTATGGGAATACCTTACTAAATCCCAAACCAAAGGATGGATTATCTCACTAGACCAATCTAAAGCATACGATAGGGTTAATCACAGATTTTTATTCCAAATACTTTCCCATTATGGTATCCATTATAATTTGTTGCTTGGATACGGGTCTTACATGGTAATGCCCATTTTAGTACCAACATTCAAGGACAGTCCAGCCCTGAAATAAAAATAAGAACTGGGGCATGTTAAGGATGTCCCCTCAGTACGCTTTTATATATTTTCTCTTTAAATCCTGTTTTAGAATTGTTTAACCAAAACCAATCAATACAAGGCATCACAGGAAAAAGTGACTCATATCTAGTCAAGGTACTATCATTTGCAGATTATACTTGTCTCATAGTCAAAAATGAAGAAAGCATACTACATGTAAAAACCATGCTCGACAAACTATCTATCATATTCAATGCCAAGCTTAATAGGAAACATAAAGCATGTCCCCTGGGACCTTGGGAAAACATACCCTCCCACATTATAAGTACTTCTGTGATTTTACAACCAATTACAATTTTAGGTCTCTTGTTCAGCTCCCTGATCCAGCTTACGCAAATTGGGATTTAGTGCTGTCCAGATGTGAGACCAAGGTAAACATCTGGAAAAACTGGAAACTGGCTAAACTCAGATGGGTACATATTATAAAATAATTTTTAATCCCACTTCTATTGTATGTGAGGGCTATATTCCCCCTACCCTTCACGCTGGAAACAAGAATGTATAGTATATTCTTTCGTATGCTGTGGGGCAGCTGCCTCAACACAATTGAAAGGGGTTTTACATATCTGCCAAAAAATAAAGGTGGTCTAGGCATGATAGACCCAGTGTTTTTTTCCATACACTTTTTTTTCACTATTAGTTAAACCATTAGCTATGTCATTTGATGTTAAAATGACTTCTTGGGTACTTGACAATTGGCACATCTTTTTGGACAGATGGATAGATACACCCCCTAAGTTCCCTAAACATTTAAATATACCAGAATTTCTCAGGTCATCAATTCAAAAATTATATAAATGGGAACTATCTAGACAAACGGTTAATACATCAAATAGAAAGCAGCTATATTCCCTAGTTTTGGAAAAAATAGGCCCTACTAAATCTGAGTTCAAAAATTGTGCACCTACTTACCATAACATTACAGTAAACATGTTAAATGAAAAAAGAATCCCAACCAAAATGTGGAAAACCATTTGGTTATGTGCTTATGGTAGGCTGAACGTGCATGGTAACAATAAGCATAAAGCACTGGAAGGGAGAATATGCCCATATCTTGAGTGCATCAATAAAGTTGAAACAATAGAGCATTTCATACAAGACTGCTCATTTTCTAAAAATCTATGGAGTTTTCTTGCATACACATGGAAACTGGAATGGTTAAAGAACTTAACTTATGAAAATATTATGCTTGGCAACTATAAAAATAGGTTATCAAGATTTCATACAGGCACTTTAACAGTTTTTTTTTTGTTGTATTAAAATTTTATTTGTGGCAATCAAGGGTCCAATGGGTGTTATGCCAACAATAAGTGACATTCCCCATCCTTCAATTACTATGTGAAAAAGCATTGTTGGAAGTGTATAACACAGACTTGTATAAAGCATCAAATATGGATGTAAAAAAGTGGTAGAAAGGTTTAACCTTTTTCATCAAATGTAAGTAAATTAATTCTAAGAAAGACCTAGGCTGCTCTTAAAGCAGGTGTCATGATTCATGTATTTTAGTTAATATATGGGTTAATGAGATTTTCTGCTAATAAGCACATACAGAATATCTTTTCAGTCATTACATGATTTTGAATAGATTGATGATTTTGAAAAATATTCCTTTTCTTTGTTCCTTCGTATTATGTTTTGCTTCCTGAAATAAAAAATTCCCCTACTCTTTTCGAGAAGTGTCATGGGATCTTTAACTTCCACCTGAACAACCACCAGAACAGACAGATGGGACCTCGGTATAACATCTCATCTGAAAGATGGCACCTTAGGAATGCAGCACCCCTCTCCTACTGCACTACAGTGTCAGTATTGGAATTTAACTCAAGTGCCAGGTGTGGGCATAGAACCCACAGCCTTCTGTTCTTCCAGCCTCAGAGGCGTGTGTGCAACCTACTGAACCACTGACACTGCTTTATACTCTCTATAAATAATTTTATAAGAAATAAGTTTAAAACATAAATTTATGATGATTGAACTACAAATATTTCTCATAAGCAGTTCTTAATTATAAGATTTATTTATGAAGGTAAAGTTTGATGTCCCATTGGTCGCTGAGACTGCTGGGTTTCACACTTTGTAGTGTGAAGATCCAAAAGGATTCCCTTTGTAGGAGGTAGTCAGACCTATTGCTACTTTTCTCTAAGGCAGCCACATGTTCTAGGCCCAGAAATCTCAAACATGAGGCCCTGGAATTGTGTTTCATTGCAAAGTGGGTAACAACTGGGTATCTTCTCTTTTGTTCTCAATGGAACAAATGTGTTCCTGTATCCTTTTTTTAGAGGTCTTGCTGAACATTATACCTATAGTAAGTTACAAGTACACCATAGTGCATATATTACAAAAGGAGTATCACAAGTGATACATTCCCTTATTTTCACTGTGATGTTTAGTATTCTGGAGTGGTTAAAAATTTTCTCTGGTTGTGCAAATTTACATCTGATGCAGTGATGGCATTTGAAGAAGCCGAAGGTTCTTCTGGGTAACCATGTTTGTACATGCTCGATGCTTGTCTGTTTGCCCCTTCCTGCTATGCACCAGTTTATCTTTAAGATTAGGTGCTCTCCTAAAAGTCACCCTTAGCTTCTCTCCCACTGCTTCACAGATTGTGTTATCACTAGTCAAAATTCCCTAGTTCCTATGTATAATGTTTCCAAGCCTTCCTGCGATTCCATTATACTTTGTGGCAAAGGAAACTGGTCCTAAGTGCTTGGCTCTGAGCTCTTTGGTTGTAACAGCTCATCCCTGTTTAAATGGAACACCTTGTCTCTTAAATTCTCTAACAATGTTTTGTCATATCCCCTGTCAAGGAATCTGGCCTCCAGTTCTAATGCCTATTCTAAATAATCCTCCTCCTTTGTACGGTTTCTCCTAAGTCTCATTAACTGATTATATGGGAGAGAGTCTTTTAACCTTTGGGAGTGAGAACAGAATGTGTTGCTGTAAGCTTTCTGTAGCACTTGGTGTTCACCAACTGTCCTAGGTTGCTCTTAATCTCTAGATCTGAAAAAATCTGTTTTTCTGTACTGCTTGTATAAGTGAATTTTAAATTATACTCATTCTGATTTAACCAGGAAATGAACTCTGGAATAAGTTCCCTGTCACTTTTCCAGATATATAGCCAACGTCCATGTACCTGTGCCACCTTAAGATATTAGAGAAAAATTGTTTAGTTTCCCTGTTATTTACAAAAACCATCTCACACCATCCCAGGAACAAATTTGCATAGCTTGGGCCATACTGGTCCCCATAGCTGTTCCACACAATTGTAAAATATGATTTCCATCAAATTCAAATGCATTGTATCATTGAACAAACTCAAGACCTTCTATAGTGAATTCAGTTGGTAAGTCACTGTTAGAGTCCTGATTTTTTTAAAAGAATCTGCAAGCTCTGATGCCGTGTTCATGCTTAATTGCGGTACAGATGTGTCAAGCCAGGATGAAGTGCAGAAATGATGCAGGATATCACAGAATGCTGCAATTTACTGCAGGGGCTATTGGTAGCCAATTGCAATTAAACCCTTTTGTCATGCAGGATTTTGTGGCATGTCATTACTGCAAGTTACAGTGCTTCATTGTGGATGACACATATGTAGGTACATTGCCTTCGGGGGACAATACATAAAGCAGGAATTATGCCTTTGTTGACTAGCTTTGAAGAAGTCCATGGATTGTTTTTTACCCTGAGTGCCACACTTCATTTCATAAAACAAAGAGGAAGCTTGGTTGTATTGAAAGCTATTCAAAAGAGACTTAGTACTATTGATGGAGTTAGTTAAATCAGCACCGGTGGCATGCATTAGGGTTATCAGATTGTGCAATTTTGATCTCAAAGACAAATACTTCAGATACTAATGAGTTTTTCCCATGCTACCCAAGATTTAAAGAGGGATCGGAAGTCACATTTAGTGTCGTCCCATCACTGGGGAACATCTTCATAAGCCCCAAACATTGACCAACGGCTCTGAAATAGTTGCCCACAATTAGTCCACACCTGGGAGTCATCCAAGAGAGAATTGTTCAGGTACCAGTTGGACTTAGTTCTAGGGAAATCCTGTGTTAAGGAGCAGGTACAAACAATAGCAGAATGGTTCAATGTTTCAATGGGTATCGTTCTGTACTGAGTCATAGAGAGTGTAGAATACAGGAAGAAAAAATCAATATGGGTAGCCAGGATGCCCTTATGGAAAGTGGGTGTAGCAGAAGGGAAACCCAAAGCCCCGTCCATCAGGGAAGCCATTGAAATAACATCTTGTAAGTATGTAGATTCACAATAAGTCTTGGTGGAAGTACTGTGGGACTGGGGGAGACTACAATTAAAATGTCCACCTAGAACCACCTGATGGTGGGTGTGGAGGTAGGGTCTCAGTTCCATAAAGTCAATCCTACCTGACTTTGTTTGAGGTGTGTAAACATTGAGGAGGCATAAGGGGAAATGGTTGTACAATACATCTAGTAAGAGGACATGGCCAGGAATAGTGTCCAACAAGTATTGGACCCGACAGGGCCAAGAGTGAAAAAGAATACCCACCCCATCAAATTGGTCCAGACCAGGGGTCCAAAAAAAAGGGCCATGCATTTGGAGTTTCTTAGTATTTGTCAAGTCATGCAATGATTTTAATCATCTGTCTTGCAAAAAGAAAATTGTACCAGGAAGCAAGGACAAAATGGGTAAAGTGGTCAAATCCTTAGTATAATTCTTAATATTATTGGTGTTCAATGAAACACATGATATGTGGGGCCCAGGACACATGGGGAAAATCAAGTTGGAGGGTCAGACAGTTTCCTCATCTCAGACCTAGTTAGGCATTGTTTAGGGGAAACATCCTGGGCAGTGGAGTCCAGGTGAAAGTCTAAGTCATGAATAGAAGAAACAACAGAGGACACTTCTGAGTCCATGATCATCATCTTAATTGCCCCACTGTCCAGGCATAGACAATATTGCAAATTTATTTTCAAGAACAGGAAGGTCAGAAGGGTTACTTTGACCTTGGGTGTGGGTCAATGATGCTTTTTGAGAGGTTTGACCAGCACCAACAGGGATTCCTGGAAGGGGGGAGCCATGACCGGAGAAATAGTTTCTGGAAGATCCACCAGAGGTTGGTCATTCAGTTCCACAGAGGAAGAGGTCACATGAAGCTGGATAGGGACAACAGAGGCTATATCAGATAGGAGGACTTCCTGTCCTGTACCAGGACCATCACAGGGCAGGTGTATAACATAGAGCAGGGTCATTGCCACTGTAGCGGCCACAGGATCCAGATTGGGGGGGAGATGATCCTGGAGCTGGCTGCAGTGACAGCCAGAGCCTGTCCCCAGGCAATGATAGCATTCTGATTCCACTCTTCCCCCGTATTGTGCATGACCAATGGACACCAGAAAAGAGTGACCCTGTTCTTTGCTGAGGTTACAGCAGAAGGGGTTAGAACAAACATTACTGGACTGGCCAATTTCCAAGCATCGGTTACATCTGTCAGTGTCGCAAACAGAGTTGACGTGGGTGGTGGAACCATATTTGTTACAGGTCTGGGGCTATCCCAGATAAAAAGCAGACAGCCCTGTCCCTACTAATATAAAAACTATAGGGAGATGACAAATGCCAGTACTAGAATGGCATAATTTTACCTGGATCTTCCATCCCCCAGTCCAAACCTGCTCACTGGCAATAATTGGAAGAGGCCCATCCTGAATGTTACACTTTTGCTTCAGCCAGTAGCAAATATCCAAGATATGCATGCTTTCATTATGAAACATGATAGTAATAGTTTTAGTTGCAGGTTTGGAAAGGGGATTGTTTGAAATGGGGCCCACTGAGGAGTATCCTTGAGGGTTTCATATTTGGACCAGAAATCCTCCAGAGCATGCTCAAAATGTAAACTAACATCATAAACTATATCACCAGAAATATGTAAGACTACAAACAAATCATCAGGGGAAAACCTCAAAGAATCCTTCAGCAAAGAACAAATAAAATAAGTCTATCTGGTGGGTTTTCCAAGTCACCAGTGTATAAGAGGCAGACATCATTCTACCATTGTGGTGGCTTCTTTATTGAAGTGAACAAATGTGACATCTGGAATGGTCTGGGGTTCATACGAGGAGGCACTGAAGAAGACAAAGAACCTGCACTCAAGACATCCACACAGGCAGGTGGACTTTGGTGACGGGAGGAGGGTGTCACTAAAATGTTGGTTTCTAATGGGAGCTGTGCATAGGGGAGTAGGAATGCCTGCTAGGAGCCACTTCAGGAGATATTGAAGCTGAAGTACAAGTACAGGGTGGAAAAGAACCATAGCAAGTCTTGTCAAGGGGTTCCCAGGAGACTCAATCTGCTGCTTCCCCCATCCAGTGGTTAACAAGGAGGCTTCAACAGACCATTTATCAAGTTGCTTGTGGGCTAAAATAGGGCCTCATCTGGTACCTGGGTCATCTGGTTTGAGATGCCAGTAAAAGGAGGAGCAAAAGGAGTCGCAGCATCTGAAACAAAGAGGGGTGTTAATGAAGTGACAGCTGTAGTAACCGGGGCAGTATGAGAGACAGAGGTCTTAATCGATTTCACCATGCTGCATCGACATGAAATTTGTTGATCGGCATTACAGTGATGGGACAATGCCGACAGTCGCAATTGTGCCATCAGGAGCAGAAGGTGTTTTTTGCGAGAAGCTTCACTCCTCGCACCCCCCATGTGGGGGCTCTGCCACCTGCACCCTGCACATTTTAGATTATCAACTCCAATTCAGAGCTGTTTTAAGGAGGAGGTGAAATCACTGCAGACAGCAGTGTCGGCAATACCGTGGACCATTACAGCGAACTTCAGATTTTGTTGCTGTAATGGTCTTCACAGTATTGTCGTCACTGTATGAATGGTATAAAGTCTGAATTGGGGGAGTATCAGGGTCATTCAAGCAGTGGGAAGCAGAAACTGCAGGATCGGGGAGGCAGTTGAGACAGGACGTAATGTTGAGTCAGGAGTGTCACTGCAGCAGTAGAATCTTGACCATGTGGCAAAGGATGTGTGAAAGTCAAAATCGGCTTACCTAAGCAAGATGAGGCAGAAGTAGTGTCATGTAACAACAGATACAGTGAGGTAGCAGTTCCTGATGCAAACGGCCCAGCAGCACTCTGACATGGAGAACAAAGAGACAGTCATTGTGGAAATGGAGTTCAGGGAGCAGGAGGAACTCAGTAAACGTGTCAAACAGAGCAAAGTGGATTCTTCTTCCTCCAACATGTGCTGCATCTGCTGCCACTGTTGACCATATGCCAAAGGCAAGAAAAGTGTTTTGGGAGCCATTAGTTACTGGGGTAGAAGATGTAAGGTCAGGAGTAGAGGGATCATAGAAGCCACCAACTTCATCCTGCACTGCAGTCACTAATGAGTTCACATCCAAGGTACAGCCTGAACAATGGGTATCCTCCAAAGGAATGGGAGCTGGAGGAGAAGCCCGGGGACCTGTACCAGACAAATCTGAGATGGGAACAAGCAGTTCACTAGACAGCCTAAAGGGTCTCCCATCAACCAGCCCAATCCAGCCTGCATGTTCCACAGGACAGTCGGGAGGCCATAGTCCTGTCAAAGTGTTTGCATGCAGGTCATTAGTTGGTCCAACTGAAAGAAAACCACCTGCAGGGATGGCAGTCTGTAGAGGTGTGGACATGTGGGAGGATACAAAAAAAATTCTGAAGCCAGAGTATCAGCAGGTCATTGTTCCCAGCCCGGAGCAGGGAGCTCCATTCAGGCGCTCTCAAAAACTGATTCAGGTGAATGGTACACCACATCTGAGAAAGGGGGACGCCATAGGCCAGGCAGCTTGTAGCCCATTGGTGCCATTCCAGCTGACCCCCCACTGGAGCTACCATTTGTCTGTTGGCTGACCCTGAAATATAAGAGTCATGTGGAGGCAGCAATGTCAGCACCGAGGGCAGCTCAGCATGCAAAATTCACCACCGTCAGGCAGCCACCAGAATCAAAAGCCGCTGTTCTATGTGAAGCAATTGCAGTCAAAGTAAATGGCTGCTGTTACAGTTTGCCAGGGCTCATGCAAACATTCATAGAGACAGAGTCTAATTTAAACATTTCAGCCTACAACTGATCTTTTTGCTCTTTAAACAAACAGTACTCTAAGGCCAGCTGGTTCTGTAAAATATCCTCCAGAAATATCAAGTTAGCAGAGTCCAGAGAATGCTCAATAAATGACTCGCTGGTGGCATTCTTCTTGAGCAAATTCTGGATCTCACTTGATGCAAATGACAGTTCAGGGCTGCACATATCAAAATCCATGAGTCCATCAGTCGAAGTATGCACTGTTGCAATGGCCTCATGCAATGTGAAGGCTGGGGAGGAGACCAGCTCTCCAGCCTCAGTAGCAACCATTGGTTTGACCAGCACACCTGGTGTGACCATCTTGGCAAGCCAAAGATAGCCAAGGGTTCCCTCTGCTGAAAGACTAGGGGAATTGTTTATTAACGAAAAAACAAAGATTAATGACGTAAACTGTAAATACCAAAAACAAATACAGTAACAATGATTGGGATGGAGAACAACAATAAAAGGTAAAATCAAAAAGAAAAACAAATCTACACAAGGCTGGAAATAGTATAAAGAATATCAGGTAAACAGAAAAAAGTAAAAGGAAACAAGAGAAGCAAAGCAAGTAAATACCATCTGTACTCAATTATCTGTGTGGTAAGGAAAACTTTTCCAAAAATTAAAACAAAATATAAAAAGTGCCCATGGGCAGTGTTTCCAGTGGCAGATCCATGCTACTAGGGAGACACTAGTTCTTTCCACTACACACTGCCAGGGGAGGTCTGATTCCATCATCTTCAATAGGGCAGAGTGATCCAATACTTGTTGCTGCAACACATACTTACAGTACACCTTCCAAATCATGACCTTAAGACAAGAAAAAATGTAAAGCAACACGGAAGGATCATGCACTGAGGGGTGACCAGTCACAGAGCCATAAACAAGGGTGTCATAAGTAAGAGAACACCAAAAAGGGCCAGCCCAAGTAGTTCCCAAAAAGGCCCAAAAGGGATGAATGTTGGGACAATCAAAATACAAATGCGAATAGATTTAGTGGTGATTGGGCAACTGTCTCTCGGGCATAATCATTCTGTGACACTTTTGTGTTTGTTATTGCCTTTTACATTAAATCTGCCGTGGCAGCACAGCCAGGCAACATCCCAATGACATGGAAGAAATTTATTATCGTTCAAATACAACAAGACGCATTGTCCGAGGAAAGGTAATACTCCTGGCAGCACATCCGCTTACACTGGGAGTAACGCCTTATAAAGGGTTTTCCTATGTTGGGTGTGAATTAAATCCCATGATAACTGGCTGCTTTTAATAAACATCAGAAAAGGTAACAAAAATCTAGACAATGGTGTAACTGCCGAAAAAAGGGCTTTGGTCTACTCCATTCTAATTTATGGGAAGTCATTCAAAACATAGCTCATACTTCCAGGGGGATGGGGGGCCTGATACCCAAGGGAATATATTATAGTAAAAAAAATACTAGAAGAGAAAATCACTGGATTCACCATATCTAATCCACCCTTATCATAAGGGAGGTAGAGAATGTCCTGCTTTATCGGGCTAAGTCTGCTCCTCCATACCATGGTAAAAAATATACTATATAATCTAGTTTTAAAACAAATGGGCAGGGGAAAAAATGGCACTCACACAGAGAAAAATAGGGATCAAAATGGTCTTAATCACACCCACCCTTTTCTTTTGGGGCAACTGCCACAATTTCCAGATATCAACACTGGAGGCCCCCATATCCAAGGCACGTGACTAATTGAGGTCTGTCAAATTCAAACTACCAAAGTAAATACCCAGAATTCTAACTGGTTCCAGGGTTACAGTTATGTTCTCAATAGTTGGAGGAAGATCCCCATGCATCCCAATGGGAAGCACTCAACACTTAGAAGAATTAATACCTGAAACTGTAAGCAGTGCAATATGATTAATCAAATCAATGGCATTTTCACCTGAATGTATATCCTGACAAATAAACAGACATCATCCGCATATGCAGTCAGTTTTACAGAGTCATTGGTGAGGGGCCGGGGGATACCAGAAATCTGGGGGGCTACCATCACCATCCATAACAACAGGTCTAGTGTCAGGATATAAAGAAGGGGACTTAATGGCCATCCTTGATGGGCACTTTGCTTCAGGTGAATGTGGGAGCCACTTCAGCCAATTTTAGCAGGTAGGATGGAGGAGTGGAAATAAAAAAGATGGATCCAGTGAATAAATTGATCCGAGAATCCATTTTTATGTAGTACAAGAAACAGATAGTCATGGGATAACCTGTCAAAGGCTTTAGCCTGATTTAACACAATGAGGAAGTGTCCAATCCAATGCACTTGATGCTATCAAGTTTCTAATTAACAGCAAATTGTCTTGAATCTGATAACCCGGGAAGGTGCAGGACTGAAGGAGATGGATAATAGTAGGAAAAAGTCGAGTCAACCATCCACAAAAAATATGAGTTAAGATTTTCAAATCTATGTTTAGAAGGCAGATTGGATGCCATTTGGTAATGCGTCAACTATCACCTGATTTGAACAAAACAATTTGTATAGCCTCTGTAATGCATCCCGAGAATGACAAGTGGGCCAAAATATAATTAAAAACAAAAGAAAGGATAGGGCCGAAGATGGAGGGGCACAACTCAGACATAAGTCCATCCATACCAGGTGAAATTAATTTATAAAGAGAAAGAATCGCTGTGAGGACTTCTACTTCTGCAGTCAGCTGAGTGAGAAGGATATTATCTGAAGGTGATACCTGTGGAAGGGGTATGGAGTCCAAAAATTGAGTTACAGAGTCCTCTAGCAAACAAGTTGTACCGACTGAGTAATGTAGGAAATCTTGGACCACCTGTTGTATCCCAACTCTGGAGGAATGTTTGATCCCATCTGGGTCATATAAGTGGGTCTCAGTTTAACTCCGTGAAAACAACTAGTAAATATTTCTCCTGTCAGATATTTACTTTGAGTGCCATACAACCATTCAAATGTCATGGATTTCACCCTGTCATACTGAAAGGTTCTGATATGATCCATCATGTGCGGTATCTGGGCAGCATGGGGCTCTGTTGGCTTGAAGGGAGAGAAAAGTTAATGGAGAGTATAATTTAAATCTAAACAGGCCTGGTAGGAGGATCTGCCAACCATCTTGGAGTAGCTCTTTGACAGCAAACCAATGGAGTTTTTAGTAGAATCCCACCAGGCTAGCACATCAGGGTAGAGATCCAGGACTGACATATGCACCCACAAGAGGGAACCCAATCTATCAGTAAAGGAGGAGTTCTTCAGGATGCCATTGTTCAACCTCCAACAGGGCTTCCCAGACATAATGGAAGGGTCTATGGATAGAGTACAGTGAAGGAATAAATGATCAGAGAGGCCAGCAGGATGCACTGATGTTGACAAGATGGTGCACCTATGGGAGACAAAAACATAATCAATATGTGTAGCCATTTGTGCTCTATGATAGGTAAACCCACCAACTGAGTGGAGAGCACAATATGAATCTACCAAGTGGGACTCTCTACAAAGGGCTTTTAGGCGTAAGGAGTCACAGTACACTTTGGATGTCTTCACTCTTCTGTCATGAAAGTGGAGCAGGAAATTTAAATCTCCTCCAATAACAATCGTCTTGGAGGAAAATAAAAAAGGTTGAAGGGATTTGAACAAGGTGACCCTGTCAAATTTAGATTGAGAAGCATAAATGGCAATCAATCTGAAAGCCGTATGATTGTTATGAAAATCAAGTAAGACAGCCCGACCTGGTGGCATTCAACTACTCTAGACATTTTGGGAGAAGATGGCTAAACAAGATAGCTACTGTACACCTGAGCACTTCCCAGTGCTGAGTGAAAAATAAGAAATATCCAATGTCCAAAGTCTTTACATGGTGGCAATATCAGGCAATGAACATAATCTTGTATCTTGTAAGAATAGTACCTCTGCTCCAGAATCTTGTAGGATCTTTAAAAGGACCTTCCTTCGTATGAGGTTGTGAATACTATTGACATTCAGTGTCACTACTTTCATGCAAGGGAGGAACAAAAAAAGAGAATAGCCCCACTATTCGGTCAACAAAACTATGGAGGCTGTGTATGATTCTTTTTGAACTTTCCTTTTGATCCCAGAGAGGAGCCAACTTTCCTTTTACATGTCGTTCTCTGTGTAGGGGTGTCATCTTCAGTATCTGGAGAGCCCTTGAAACTGATCAACATCGTAAAAGAGGCGTCCGAGTCGATGCCTGCATCAGTATCCCCCCAAGCCTTGGGAGTAGCAAGTGGATGGAATCAGTTCTGAAGAGGAAGAGGTTTGGCTGAAGCTGATTGGGAGCCAGTATGAAGAGTATGGTTTCAAAGGGAGCATCTGCAAGGTACAAAGATGAAAGAACAAGGAGGTGGCATGAATGATACTTCAGTAGAATCCGAAGGCAGTAGTAGTGCCACAGTATCAGAAGCTGCAGGTGAGGGTATGTCCAAAGCAACAGGAGCAGTAGGTGGAGGCATAGATAAAGCAGTGGAAAAGTCATCCAGCTTGACTGTCAAGGAAGGGCACCTCACGGATCTAGATGAGGAAAGGATGTCAGCTTTGGGAGGCTGGTGAAGAAGCCCTGATGTTTGAACAGCATCGGGTGGTAGAGTAGCAGTGACTGTATCATCAAGCTGAAAACATGCTGGTTTGTTGTGGGACACCCACCGGCAGTCATGAAAGGAGTGTTCTACTGCCTGGCAGAGATTACATTTCATCCGATTGTGTCAGTGAGCTGCTATATGGCCGTGTTCCAAACAAAGGCTGCACAGCTATTGATCACAGATATTACTATGGTGATCGAGAGAGTCACACTTAAAACAGACTTTCAGTTGCCCCAAGTAAAAACAGACTCCACAATCATGCCCCAGAAAGAAGCTGTTCAGGAGGGCACAGGGTTGAAACCCTGCAAACAAAAACAGCATGGTAAACAGTGCTTCAAGCAAATCACCGTCCTCCCAAATAAGGCTGGTAAAAACACTGACTGTTATTAAATCCATGCACACCATACAAACTAATGGAAAAAATGACACACTTTTTGTTTTGGGGGGCTCCACCCCACACCCCCTAATGTGGGGGGATTTGGCCCCCACGCCACCCAGAATTACTATTATCAACTCTGAGGGGGTGTGGACCTCGGGGATGGGGAGAAACTCAGGAGAGCGGAAATTTCTTTAAAAAAAAAAAATAACAGGTCCAATATCAGGAGACAGGATACCAACCACTGGTCCCCAGGTGTCCTCCACTCCAGGTGCTAGTGCCTTAGCCACTCCACCTTGGGAGCAGCTTGACCAGGCACCACACCTGCACCTACTTCATCACTTCCCCATCTCAGCATACAGCAGCAGGGGTAGCGGTAATTCCAGAATGCTATAATACTCCTGTTACTGCATCTGCTTCAGTGATTTCTGCAACATGGTTTTAGCTGCGCTCTTGTTTAAATTACATATTGACCTGGTACCATTTGGGAGATAAGCAAGTCCAGCATCAGTTGCATGAAGTTGGACCTTATACTTCCACCCTCCAAGCTATTTCCCATATTTATCCAGAATCTTGTGTGGACTACTAAGTACCTTGCAATGCTGTTTAAGCCAGTAAGTGACATTCTGGACTTCTACCCCTTTGTTGCGGAACATCACTGTCACTGTACGAGTGGTAGGTCTGCTGAGGGAGATTGCCTGAAAAGGTAACCAAAGCTCCGAATACTATAAAGAATTGTACTTAGTCCAAAACCTATCCAATGCAAAGTGTAGTTGCAAGCTGACATCACAGAACACAGATCTGGAGACATAGATGATGGCAAAACTATCATCAAGGACAAATCCTAGGGATTCCATCAAAAGTATTTCGACCAAAAAGAAGCAATCAGGAGGGAGTTCATTGACTTCGGTGTATTTCAGATGCACTGGATTGTACCGTGAGGCTGGAACTGGCTGCACTGTAAACAGGTCTGACAGTAAACTGGTCCAACAGCTTAAAAGGAGTACCCTGTGCAGCAGTTTGTGGAGCAGCCAGAGTAGGGGTGTCAGCCAGAAACACTGGTACTGCGGCAATGACTTGAACTGGATCTGGTAGCAATGCAGCAGTCAATGGCAGAGGCTGTTAAGGAAAAGACTCCAGGGCTGACTGGTCAAGCTGTGGTTGGAGGACCAATGCTGAAGCTGTGGAGTCCAGTGGGTATGCGGTATGTGGTGAGCCACAAATATCAATGCAATCAGCTAGCATAAGGGCAGAGTCAGGAATCCAGGAATGGCCATTAGGTCCCATGATCCAACCTGCCTTCTGCAGTGTTTTCTCTTGACTCCAGCTTGCTTTGGAGCTTGTAGGCCACTGGTCTGTTGGACAAGGAAGAGAACCCAGGAGCTGGCCAGCCAGAGGAGCTTGCAGTACTGAATTACTTCAAGGCAATGGAACAGAATTTTGTAACAGAGAAGAAGGGAACATGGGTCTTGAACCAGCACCAAAAGTTCCAGCAGTATGCAAGGGGTAAGGATCCATTAGTAAATGAGGAGGCTGACTGTGGGCCAACCCCTGAGTTTCTAGAGTGCCATTCGAGAGAGCAGCAATAGACACTTTATCAGAGTTAAATAATAGTGATGAAGTAAAAGGCAGTGACTCTCTTAGGAATTTTGTGTTACTCTTGTAAGCTCCATGCTGAGCTTCTGGAAGGGAACAAGCTGGGGCACTAGCAGTTGACTGGCCTGCTAGATGTGAGACTGAGCTCATCAATTGAGGACTAGAGTCCCGTGCTTAAAGATCTCCGCCCGGTACACGGGTGATCAAGTTCAGACTGGGCAACTCCCTAGAGGATAATTGGACTCAAATACCTCCGCGGTTGGCATTGCAGCCAACAGTCCATCCACCTTGGATATCATGGAGCAAGCTGCAAATTGAATCCCACTAGCATTTACTGGAGTGTCGGAGGATGGCCCAAAATCTCTGAAGTCCATGGCTGTATTTGAAGAGAGTTCTGCCTCTCAGAGCTGTGAAGTCATGTCTGAATGTGGCCCTGTGTTTCCATGAAATTAGAGTGTAGCTGGGCTAATGGTGTTTGGCAGTATTGTCTGAGAGTGCAAATGTGTTGTCAACTGGTCAGCATCCTGAAAGTCAGAGCTGACACCCTCTATTGGCTGGGAAAGGTTCATGGAATCCAGGAGCAAAAGTAAGCAGTTTCTTTGATCGGTCAAACCAATGAGGAGCCAGGGTTCATCCAGTAGGGCCTCCATAGGTGCCATATCAAGCCAGTCTGAGAGTCAACTTGAGAAGCAAGTCCATTCTGAGCCACTGTGTCTGGTACTGTTGATGGTGCACACAAGAGGTGTGCAGCATCAGGAGTTGAAAACAAAATGCCAAGCTGTTCAGAAGATTCGATTTCTAACAAAATGGGTGACTGGGGTCACATTCCATCCTGCAGCCCAACAACAGGATCTGTCATCTTGTCTGACTGTGACGGGTCCCCCTACTAGCAAGAGAAGGGGAATTTTTATTGGGGAAAAAACATATGGATCATAACAAGATAACATACATAACAAAGTAAAACTCTATATAATCAAAATAAAATAGCAAGATGACAATATTTCAGTGCATAAAGAAAACCACAGTACCTACCACTTCAAAGCAGTGGTATTAAAACAAACAAACTAAAAAATACTGAAAAGTTGCTAAACACCTGTATAGAAACCTATATACAATAATAGTCGATATCCCCCATATGTTACACACAAAAGAAACAGTACAATTTTGCCATAACACCTTAATTCTGGAGTCTGGAAAGCGTGCACATTCTTGTACATAAATGTGGACAAGACTCTACCAACATTCTGCAGTATTTCCTGGTAAAAAAAACATTTTTGTTGTAGCACACAGGCATAGCGTGCTTGCCAGATGTAGTACATGAGTGGTATACCTATGAGCTGCAAAGTACTATGGTTATACTTATTCCAGCATCCCTTATAAATGCCCCAAACCAGTTCCTTATATGTAAGAGCTGTATATAAGGGCTCTCTCCAAAGTGCCGCTACTAGTAGTGGGCGAAGTGGCCGAAATTCACTCCATGAAGAGATTCGCAGAGTAACGCGGAATCCGCAAAGTATTCCACAATGCAAAGCAGAGTACTTTGCGTTGTAATGGGGAACACAAAGTCCATTGAGAACAATGACTTCGCATTATTCCGCCTTCCCCAAACCACTTCTCTACCAATTTTAAGGTGAAGTACATTGAAATCAATGTACTTCGCCTCACTTTTCCTTGTTTTTGAGCTACAAAAGCAAATTTTGCAGTGCTTCATGGGATTGCAGGTCACATGGGCTCTAGATTGTTCTGCACAGCCTCAGTTCTGCGTAGTGTGTGTGTAGTGGAAGATGGAGACAGTTTCCTCTTAGAGCTCTGTGATTCAAATCCTCTAAAAGCTGTTATAAAAGCCTTTTTGAGCTATTTTTTTGCTCACAATTTAGTACATTGATTGTAGGAAACCCTCCTGTGCTCATATCATCGAGTGTTTGTTTGTGTGGGGATTTTGAATGTTAATTTAGAATAGTCAGTCTGTGTACTGTGAAGTGTGCTTTGGAGGAGTGGCATATCTTTGGTGTAGTAGATTAACTGGGAGAAAAAGGCAGTCTTTCTGTTTTGGTTATATTTTTCTTGAATAACTGTGTTAATGTACACACAGTAATATTTTCAGTAATTCTTTAAATTTTTTTGCTGATTGTTGTGGTGCAGCAGTGTATAATTTCAGTTTGTTTAAAACATTTGGTTATATTACTAAAGGTTTTCAATTTGCTACACATTACTTGTAGTGTGTGTGAGTGTGTGTGCGATGCGTGCCATTAAATCAGTCACCTTTTATTGTGCCACAGAGTAATTGCAGTAGTGTGAACCTGCTATCCACTGCACCTGCATGAATTTTTTGTACTGCTTTGTGGTATCTTTACTGGTAGTGGACTGTTACTGCCGTGTACTAACCAAACTGGCAAAGGTAGTCTTTTCCAGATTTGGATTTGTGACTTGTGAGCACTGGTTTGGTGTTGTTGTGCCTTTGCATCTGCATCTCCTGAGTGCGCAGTGCAATCTTAATCTGTCTGTGCGTGTGCAGTACACCATTAATTCTGGGAGACTTTGCATTTCTTGTTACACTCTCATTTCACTTCATCAGCACTGGGGAATTTTCTGGATGCAAGACCATAGCATTTTGGGAATGCACATTAATTCTGCTGACTGTGTGTAACCATTGCACGCATGACGGAGTGCACCATTAATTCTGGGAGACTTTGCATTTGTTGTTATCCTCTCATTTCACTTTGTCAGCACTGGGAAATTTTCTGGACGCAAGACAGTAGCATTTTGGAGATGCAAATTAATTCTGGTGACTGTGTGTGACTACTGTGCACGTGACTGAGTGCACCATTAATTCTGGGAGACTTTGCATTTCTTGTTACACTCTCATTTCACTTTGTCAGCACTGGGGAGTATTCTAGACACAAGGCAGTAGCATTTTGGGATGCACATTATTTCCAGTGACTGAGTGTGACTACTGCACACGTGACAAAGTGCATCATTAATTCTGGGAGACTTTACATTTCTTGTTACACTCTCATTTCACTTCATCAGCACTGGGGAATTTTCTGGACTCAAGACAGTAGCAGTTTGGGGATGCAAATTAATTCTGGTAACTGTGTGTGACCACTGCACACATGACTGAGTGAGCTATTAATTCTGGGAGACTCTGCATTTCTTGTTACACTCTCATTTCACTATGTCAGCACTGGGGAATTTTCTGGACACAAGACAGTAGCATTTTGGGGATGCACATTAATTCTGGTGACTGTGTGTATGTGACCACTGCACACATGATGGAGTGCACCATTAATTCTTGGAGACTTTGTATTTTTTGTTACCCTCTCATTTCACATTGTCAGCACTGGGGAATTTTCTGGACACAAGACAGTAGCATTTTGGGAATGCACATTAATTCTGGTGACTGTGTGTGTGACCACTGCATGGATGACAGAGTGCACCATCAATTCTGGAGACTTTGCATTTCTTGTTACACTCTCATTTCACTTTGTCAGCACTGGGCAATTTTCTGGACACAAGACAGTAGCATTTTGGGGATGCACATTAATTTTGGTGACTGTTTGTGACTACTTCACGCATGATGTCTGAGTGTGCCATTAATTCTGGGAGACTTTGCATTTTTTTATGTTCTCATTTCACTTCATAACCATCAGCACTGGGGAGTTTTCTGAACACAAGACAGTAGCATTTTGGGGATGCACATT
Source organism: Neoceratodus forsteri (assembly GCA_016271365.2). NCBI lineage: Eukaryota > Metazoa > Chordata > Ceratodontiformes > Ceratodontidae > Neoceratodus > Neoceratodus forsteri. Next base: position 1,161,665,757 of record CM057455.1, on the reverse strand, counting down.
AATTCTGGTGACTGTGTGTGTGAAGGGCTGCCAATATTTTTGTCACTTTGCTTTACTTCCTGTTAAGGGGGAATGACAACACAAAGTAGTAATTACAAGGTGAAGTGAACCTTTTGCATTGGCCACTCCACATAGTGGAGTGACTATGCGTAGTGCCCACTTTGAGGGCACTTCACTGGCAAAATTTAAATTCACTGCATCTCTAACCGCTGCATAAGACCACAAATTGACAATATAAGGACTCTGTAAAAACAGGTATTCCTGTGTCTCCAAGTCAGATTCACACCCTGGTTTTATGCAATAACTCTCTACAAGCTGATTATGCTTGTGAGTATTCCTCACACCCAATCTCCCATGGGCACTGAGCCATAGGACATCCCATGTATAAACAGAAATCTGTTTAGTGGTAATAAATTGAAGCACCAAGGTCTACTCTGCATCCACGCAAAGGGGAAAAATGACTCCATATCAAAGGCTGTGCTCATGATAGTATCATACAGCTGTTTTCTGTTACATCACCCCATATACTCATATTCCACTTTCCATATTTTAATCTTGGAAAATGCATTCCTAATATAATCAGGCACAAAAAAAAATTTCTAATGGTTCTCAGTTTCTTTCTCTCCCACTCCAAAAATATAGGTGGGTCCACTCCTTTAAAGCATCCTTTCTGACACCAGAAACCAGCTCAAACAATGCACAAATGTTTGTGAACAAGAAAATACAATAAAAGAAAACAGATGGGTTTACCATGCCCAACCCACCCTGCTTCTTAGGTTTATATGTCATGTTTCTCATCACCGGATTCAACCGGCTTCCCCACACAGCCTGGAAAAATATACTATACAACTGTGTTTCCAAAATTGGAGGTGGGGGAAAAATGTAACTCGCATACACAAAGATGGACAGCAATAATGTCTTTATCAATACTATTATTTTTAATTTAGAAATCTATTTCCCTTTCCAGGATTGTATCTTCCCCATAGCTTTATTCAAGAAGGCTCCCCAATTAGTTTCTGCCATGTTTTCCTTACCAAATGTAATACTCAGTATTTTTATGTCACTGGAATTGATTCTTATAGAAGTCACAGTACTGGGCAGGTTCAGACTCTCGGTTCCTAAAGGGAAACTCACACTCTTATTATACTGTAGTTTATTTTGGATGTAGAAACCAACTCAAATCTTTCCATCTGGGATTATACCACAGTTCCAGAGGCCTCATTAGCCAGTGTAACAACAAACCAGTATCTTAAGGGGAGGGTGCCTTGGGGTCAGTGCAATACCCTGCACTCTCTGGTCCACCTGTATGCACATCTACAAAAGATCCAAGCCAAGGATGTACAGCAGGGGGCTGAGAGGGCACCCCTGTCATACCCCTCTTCGTAAATCACGTGTCCCCCAGCCAGCCATTTACTAATGGTGTGACCAAGGCTGACCTATCTAGACACTTAATCCAATTTATGAAACAGTTAGGAAGGCCATAGGCACTCAATGTAGCAAATAGGTATGCATGTGACAAATGGTCAAGGATCTTCTCCTGATCAATACTTAAAACAAACCCATTTTCTGTATTATTCATCCCCCATAAAACCGTTCACTCAAAGTAATGAGGTTCACTTGAATATTTCTTTTCTTTAATGCACAAGTTTGTGTAGGGCTAATAAGAGATGTGGCTGCTCTAGCTAGCCTGTTGGCCAAGATCTTAGTTAAGATCTTATAATCCACATTAAGCAAGCTAAGAGGTCTCCAGTTGCTTAATACATCCTTTGTATCCTTCTTATGTATGAAAATCAAAACCCCTTGTGTCATAGACAGAGGGAGAGTCTATTGAAGGAGGCAATGGTTAAAAACCAGTGTCTAGGGTAGCAACAGCTGGGACTGTGGCTAGCTTCTGAATATGGTGGACGTTCTTTAGCCTGCTCCTCTAGGCACCTCTTTAAAAGTGCTTCTAAGACCTCCTAATTGCATCAAAAATGGCAGTGAATGTGATGGGGAACTTTACATGGTCCATGGCTACCAACAAATCTAAAAATAAACAATCCAAATAAAAATTTGAACCAGTACCAGTACCAAAAGATCAACGCTTGGGAATAAAGACTCACACCAGATCTCAGGCCTGCCAGGCCGCTGACTCAGATACCCAGAACAATGCTAATATGTTAGAACTGGAACGTTCTCTGGCCGGAGTACCTGCCACATTAGCCCAGATGCAACACGAGATGAAAGCTGGTTTCACTAACATCATGGCAAAGATCAACCACCTGCAATCCGTGGTAATAGGGTTCTCAGAAACCTCCACAGTACACAGAACGCAGATATCCAACCTGGAGCATCATGTAAGTGACCTGGAAAATTCCCTACAAGCTATCATTGGTGAATTAAATGATTTAAAAAAAGACAGTAGATGAGCTTGCAGACAGAGTCGATGACCAGAAGAATAGAGCGAGGCGCTCTAACTTGCGCTTCGTTGGGCTCCTGGAGGGAACTGAGGGCTGCAAGCCTAAAACAGAGCTACACAAGTGGCTAATGGAGCATTTGGAGTTACTGCAGGAGGCAGCTGGATTTGAAATAGAGTGTGTGCATTGGGTGGGCCCTCTGCCTAAACCTGGAGACAAACCTCATCGTTGTCTAATAAAATATCTCTGATTTGTGGACAAGGAGCTGATTCTGTGAACGGCCAAAGTGAAGGGGCCTATCCCCTTTAAAAATAGTAAAATACACATATTCCAGGACTACAGCCATGAATTGCAAATGGAGAGGCAAAAGTTCAATGTGGTTAAAGCTAAACTTTACAATCTTGGTTGGACCTTCTCCTTCTTGTACCCTGCCAAGTTACACATTGGCAAGCCTGGGCAGCCTCCGATGTTTTTTACTTGCCCAAAAGCAGCAGAGAGATGGGTAGAGGAGGAGGAGGTAAGAAGAAGATGGGCTCACTTACCTCCAATCCAGGGCAGGGTTGTAAATAATTGATTCGCAGTTTTTTTTTGGGACTATACTAACTGTACAGAAAGTATTTATATAGATTTTCTAGAAGTGCTGTGTTTGTAAACACAGTGAGGCAAGAGCTATGCATTTTCACAAAGATTTAGCACTTTTATGAGCAAAACGCCAATCAATTTTTAGAGTTAAATAAATCCCTGCAGGGTAAAGAGGAGAACAGATATGTTTTTTGGGCACATTCCTTCTCTTCTTTTAAACATTACACTCACTAGCTTCACTGTGTTCTTGATCATTACCTCGGGCGGGAGTCATGTTAAGCAGTGCTGAATGGCCTCAGGGGCTGATTATTTTGGTATCTGGTATATGCCCCATTTTGTACTGTCTGGATCTTTCCTTGACTCCCTATTTATCAAGTGAGGTCTCGACCTGGGCTTCGAGCCCCCCTCAACCATTTCTGGGGACATGGGTATGGGCGAGGGGGGGGTGGGATGAGACTTGCTTTATTCTTTTAAACATTTTTTATGCTGGTGGTCTTCCTCCTATACCAGTCACATAACAACTTTGACTTATGCCTTTAAAATCCTGTCTATTACTAATAGCTCCTTTAAGTTTGAAATAGGAGGCCTTAGTAGTTTAACCTGTAGTTTATTAAGTGCCGAATAGATTGGTTACAATGTTTGCACTTATACCAGTTTTGTTACTGATTACCAGTTATTTGTATGGGGAAACATTTCAGGCTCCATTATGCCTGAAATGGAGGGGCGGGGGGATATATACATGCCACAGGGAAGCGGGAGAAGTTGAGGGGGGGAGGGACAGTCGTTTGCTATCTCAGTACTTGGGGTTAAGTGGGATTACTGGGAGGTGGGCATGGTGGGAAGCCCTAATCTGCGAGCGGAGATATTTTTATCTGGAACTCCTGCTTGGCGGATAGGTTATCCCCTACTGCCCCAAGTGTTAAGGGGGATTGTTGGGGTAAATTTGCTTAGTTATAATATGGATAAAACTAGGATCTTGATGTGTGAGGGAAAAGATACGAATCACTGTATGGCTGATACAAAATGCAAAACACGGTGGAGAAATTGTTGGTGGGGGAGGGCACCTGGCCCATTAAAAAATAATAGTAATCCTTACAAACACTTAGTTAACGCAGGGTTTAATGGCTAATACAATTAAGGTGACAACATGGAATGTTAATGGATTAAAATCCATTTACAAATGGAAATGAGTGCTGGCTGAAGCCAAGAAATCTAAATGGCAAGTGATCATGCTGCAGGAGATGCACATGTCCCAGGGAGAAGCCATGAAAACCAGTGCATCATTGGGGGGGATGTGGATTCCCTTTACTTTCTCCTCCAAAGCAAGAGGTACCTTTCTTTGGTTCCCTTATGGCTCCTAGGTCCGCATATTAGAGCAGGTCATTGATAAAGCTGGCAGGTACTCCCTAGCGAGAGCTGAACTACTGGGAATTGGTACTTTTTTCATTGGCTCAATTTACGCGCCAAATATGGAAGACCCTAGCTTTTTTCAAAGGCTGTCATTGGACATGACTGGGTGGGATGGTCCTTGGATACTGGGGTGGGGGTATTTTAACTGTGTATGGGACACTGTCTTGCATATATCCAACACTGTCCCGATCCCCATCTCCAAAAATGCCAAAGCCCTGGGAGAGTTGGATCAGGAGTTCCAATTACTGGATGCCTGGAGTCATAGATATCCCATGGGTAGAGGCTACAGTTTTTACTCCCATGCCCACCAATCCTAACATGCCTTGATAGGCTCTTGCCCAGTCCTTCCCTCCTCCCCGAGTTGACTCAATAAACTACTCCCTTGTCATAGTATCTGACTATGCCTCTTTTAGTATGAGTATTGCAGTTCTTGGCTCCCCTCCAGCACCTAGACAGTGGAAATTGAACCCCCTTCTTTAGAAAAAACAGGAATATATTACTGCAATGACTACACATATTAAGGAATTTCTCCACTTCAGTGGGAAAGGGGACACCTCCCATCGCTGCAGATGGGAAGCCATGAAAGCATACATTCGGGTGCAATCCATTGCCTTCTCAGTGCATGCCAAAAGATGCGGGGAACAGGATCTCACCCATCTGCAAGAAAAAATTGAGGCATACGAGGCTGCTCACAGGATGAGGCCCACTATCCCCTTGTATAGAGTAATCCAGAAGCTAAAGTGGCAATTTAACATCCTAAGTAATGCTAAAATAGAAGAGGCCATCCTACTCTCACTGGGTGGAGCATACTTTGATGGGGACAGAGGGGGTAAGCGCTTGGCCTGGCAACTTTGTCGTAAAGAGGGAGAGAGGTTGGTGGGGCAAATCCATGACGAATCAGGCAATCTTGTTCAGGATCAGGCAGCCATTGGTAGTGCTTTTAATGCCTTCTATAGTTCCCTCTATACTTCGGAGGTAGCACCTACCCCCCCAGAAACTCAAACTATTCTTTGCCAAGGCTCCCGTGGTAAAGCTAGAGAAAGTGATGGCCCAGGAATTGGACTCCCCCATAACTATGGCTGAAGTTAGTAAGGCACTCAGGGCTTTCAAGGGAGGAAATGCCCTAGGCCCTGATGTCTGCCCATAGACTTTTTCAAGGCATTCTCCCAAGTCCTAGTGGAACCGCTCTATGACATGCTTATAGAGTGTTTGGATAAAGGTGAACTACTCCCCTTCACGCACTCAGCAACAATCACTGTCCTGTCTAAACCGGGCAAAGACCCCTCTTGGTGTGCCTCCTATAGGTCTATCTCTTTACTCACAGCAGACTATAATATTTTAGCTAAAGTAATGGCCACTAGACTGGACCTATTACTCCCTACCTTAATCCACACAGATCAGGCTGGCTTCGTACAAGGCAGGCAGGAGAAACATAACATCCATCACACATTAAATGTGATTCACCGCTGGGGCAAAACCCCACAAAAACACACGGCCGCTGTCTTTGCCCTTGATGCTAAAAAGGCTTTCAATCTCGTGGAGTGGGGGTATCTCTTTGAAACACTGGGGAGGGTGGGTCTTGGACCTTGTTTCACATCCTGGATATGGATATTGTATAATAACACACAGGCTCACATTGTGGTAAATGGAATGGTGAACCCCTCCTTTTTACTGAGTCAGGGAACTTGACAGAGATGCCCCCTCTCCCCCTGCTGTATGTACTTTGCCTCGACCCCCTTGCAGCCGACCTTAGAGAACATAAGGAAATCAGGGGTTTTGAGGGGAATTCTAAACATAACATAGCATTATACACAGATGACCTGCTCCTTTACCTGCAAAGCCTGACTCAGGATTTGTCCCAGGTATGTCAAATAATGAGGGAACATGGGAAACTATCTGGGCATAAGGTTAACTGGACCAAGAGTGAGTTGCTTCTCAAGGGGCAATGGATAGGATGCTTTTAATCTCGAACCTGGGTGGGCTACAGCTGGTGAAAACATTAAAGTATCTTGGAGTTACCATCTCAGCTAAAATGAGATCATTATAAGCATTAAATTACAAGCCACTCCTACTTAAATTATCAGAAGATTGTGAAAGTTGGGCCGCCCTTTTATTGTCCCTATTGGGTAGAGTGGGGGTAGTGAAGATGATTATTCTATCAAAATGTTTATATCTGTACCAATTGCTCCCCATCGGTGTGCCCAAAGCCCATTTTAAATGCCTCTATACTATCCCACACAGGTTTCTCTGATGAGGTAAAACTGCTAGAATTAAGAGAACCATTCTACAGCTATCTGCAAAACTGGGTAGTCGTGGTCTACTGAATTTCTTGAGCTACTACTGGGCAGCCCAGCTTGCATTTGTGCCTGCTGGGGCTTCCGTGTTGCGGCAGACCTGGTTGGGGTTGGAGAAGGACACTTTAGTGGGTACATTGAAGGTAAACATTCTTCCCATGGCCTTAGCCTCAGAACTGAAATCCAGCATAGCTAACCCATTCACTGCCAATTTATTGAGAGTGTGGATGGATGTACATGACCACATAGGACACCACACTTGGTCCTCCCCTAATGCTGGCATAATACCAGTTATGAAGGCCAGAGGCCCTGCTCCATTCCTCTCCTATAGAGACTACTTATGTGGAGACAGAGAGGCTTGGCCACAGTGTACCAATTATATGAAGGGGGCATCCTAAAGAGTTTTGCCTCAATATGCCAGGAATGGGGCATACCCCCCCCCCCGGAGATTTCTTTGTGTATCTCATGGTCAGACAGAGATGTGGTGTATCACTGTCAACCACCCGTGGCTGGGCCCTCCCCTTCCCCTTCAAAGAAGAGGTGTTCAAACCCAAGCCAGACTCAAAGCCGCTCTCTGTATACTATAACATTATTCAGAAATGCACCCCATGTCTACTGAGGGAGCTAGAGAAAAGAGGAGTCATGACCTAGTTTCAATTGATTCTAAAATATGGAACCTGTCAAGTCAAAACCTCATGAACTGTTCCCGCAGCAACAAACTCAGGCAAATTCAGTTGAACTTTATATACAGGACATATATCATGCCTAAGAAGTTGCATATCTTTGATGCACTGAGGCTCAGCGAGTGCCCTAAATGTAGCATCCATTAAGGGTGCTTTCTCCATTTAGCCTTGACCTGCCCCAAAGTGACCCCCTTTTGGTACTCCATACATCAGATTATGAGCAGAGTGCTTGGATACAGCCCTTCGAAATCCCCCTTGGAGCTACTTCTTGGTGCAGACCCCCAGCAGCCTGATGGGAAAATATGTAATCCCTTATGGTCTATAACCCTAGTTAGTGCGAGGAAAACAGTGGCGCAAACATGGATGTCCATCCCCCCCGTCAATCTCCCAATGGGCTAACAATCTTAAATTGTGTGTGTCACTAGAGAAAATCCAACTGTATGGAATGGGTAAACAGGAAGCCTTTTTAAATATTTGGGCCCCTCTCATTACAGTAGTTGAGAGGGGTGCTTTCCCTACATAGGGGTTCAGTGCCATCATGGGTAGCTTCTCCTCATGTCACATAGACCAATCCCTTACACATGTTTCCTTGCGCCACTGTGTTTCCGTTAATTGATTAAGACTTGGTTATATGTGCCCATGTGGTCATCATGTATATCAGCTCTGCCAGCAATCTCTAAACTAGCCACTGTGATCACTTTTGTAGTCATGATTAGGAAAGATTGTTGTCACCCTTCAAATATCAATGTATAAATGTACGAATCACCAGAATATGTAACATCAAAGTATGTAATCTGAAATGGTGACTGTAACTTCTTCCATGTACTTTGCACTCAACATTCTTTTAATAAAATATTTTGAAGAAAAAAAAGGGTAGCAACAGCATTCTCCCCATCTCTACCTGGAGAAGAATTTTTATTAAGCGCATCAATACATTCTGCCACTTCCTATGTTGTGATAGAGTTACACAACATGTCTGTGGAAGTCTTTGGCAAGTCCAGGATTCCAAAAGCCCAAAAAAACCTGGATGAGGGGCCTGCCTCACCGCTGTACCAAAGGTACCTTGCACATGTTTGTGTACTTCTGAATGGATCCCAAACTTAGTCCGTGCAGTGTCCCTTTACCCATTTTTAGCTCATGAATTGTCCTACTGTCAACCCATTTCTTACAATCCCTATATGGGTCATATGTTTGTTTCATGTTCTGGGTGCCAAATTGCATCTCCCAGTGTAAGGACTTACCCCGTCATACTGTAACTCCTTCATTTCTTTAATCAGATTAGCAATACGCATTTTGATATCATCCCCAAGTGTTTCTGACCTAGATATGGCTGTGTGTAGTGTGCTCCGTAAATGCAGGTATCAGAGGTATTTCCCAGATGCCAAATGGCCAGAGTATTACTGGAAAAAATTCTGAAATTCTGCTTTACTCTCCTCCCACCACTGAATATAGTCCTCATAAAAGCAAATCACAGATAGTCTGGCTTCCCATAATAACTGCCATTGTTGCACTAAATGTAGCTCCTTCTTCAGGTGCCATAACCCTTTCCCATTAGGGGAGTCCTATCCCCATTGTAACTTAATCCACAACATTTTGTGAACTGAAATTTCAGCGTCCACAGTGTCAACTCAGACTACAGAAAACAGGAGGGGGATAAAAAAGAAATCAATAGGAGTTTCCCGGATGCTTTTAGAAAAGGTATGGCCTCTTGTCTGATGTAGTGCTCTATAGGTATCTTTTAAGGATGCCCATTGCACTTTGTCTCTCAAATTATTTGAATCACAGAACAACTTAGAGGTAGCCAGACCTCTATCAGCTCGCTCGATTCTGCAATTAAAATCCCCACCCGAAATAACTGTCCAGAACATGTGTAAAAATGGTTGCAAGGTCTGAAAGAGGTCCACCTTCATGGCTTTTTTTTTTTGTGAGGCATAAACTGCCACCAAACGAAATCAGGTGCATTGATACTGTATGTTAAGTCCAGGATGAGAGCTCTACCAGGCTCTACATCCACTAACTTAGTGATGTGAAAAGTTGTTCCTGCCAACAGAATGCCTACACCATTGCATCTATCCACTCCAATGGACCAGAAGGCTGGTCCCTTGGTCCACAACTTTGAAGTTTGGGCAATATCATATTGGGACTTTAATCGTACATCCTGCAGAAAAAATTGTGCATTACACTCTTGAAGGGTCGTAAAGGTGGCAAGTCTTTTCTTATAGTTCTTAATGCTATTAACATCAAGAGTAAAGACAGGCAGTGTACTCATTATGACCTGAAAAAAGAAAAGGAACTGACGTTTACATTGTAACATCCTTTTTAGCCACAGATCTGGTTACCCTGGTGCTATGGGCTTCCTGTACTCTCACTATGTGGTCCTCCTGATCTGAGGAAGGGCCAGGCATAGAGGACAACACCAAAGAGGTTTCAGAAGCCCCATCCTCCTCATTATCATCACCCCACTCCTTGGACTGCCCTAAGACCCCAAAGCAACTGTGTAATCAACCAGTCAGGTTTCTTCCCTCTAGACTTAGGGGTACCTCCAGATCGGGGCCTTTTCTTCTTCCCTTTAGCAGAAACCTCTAAAATTTAATCCGGGGGAGGTATATTCATTACAGAAGTTGTCTGCTGTGAGACAGGGAGCTCAGTATCTGATGGAGTCTCCTCCACCTGTACAGATTCAACATTTTCTCTAGTAATCCCTACTGGAGTCTCCAGGACTACTTCTTCCTCTGGAGTTGCATTCTGGGGTGGGGGGGGTTCTTGTTGGTCAGGACCACTCTGGGTTCTAGACTGCAAGTCTGTCTGACTTCGTTCCAAGGCACTCGCAGCCCCATATTGCTGCACTTTAGTCACTATATCCTCCAGTGACATACCAGACCCTTTGTTGTTAGAAGCCCATGGACATTTTGCAAAGGAGTGACCTTTCCTCTCACATAAATTACACCTGAAAGTGTCATTGCAATCCACTGTGGCATGATCATACTCAACACAATGACCACATCGGGTGCTGTCACATGCATTACTGAGGTGGGCTCGGGAGCCATATTTAAAACAATGACGTTGGATGACCTGCATAAAATACCATGCCCTTGTCCCTACCCAACAAAAAACTGTTAAGTACATCACCCCTTGATCAGTTTGCTGCAACTTTACCCGCACTTTCCAGCCTACTGTCCAAATCTGTTCAGAATCTATTATCGGTTCTGGTCTATCCAGAACCTCATACCTTTGCCCCACCCAAAACATGATGTCTGAAATATTGACACTTTCATTCCTGAAACTAATGGTCACAGTCTGGAAAGTAGACTTAGTCAGAGGGATCGCTAGAAAAGACAGCCACATGGGTGAAGCTTTTAATCTATTGTACTGTTTCCAGAAGCAATCCAGGTTACCTACCATTCTAAAACTAACATCATAATTATAATCCCCAATGTGGATCAAAGCATAAATCTCAGATGCAAAGTATGTCACAGAGTCCTTCAACAAGATGTGGGCCACATAGACTCTGTCTGGGGGTAACTCCAATCCCTCTTTATAAATAATGTGGACTGCATTCTTTCAGAGAGTTTGCTCCCCCATAGCACAAAAGAAATCTGAGTTGACTTTTGGTCTTTCTTGCCTACGATTGTCATGAGTGTGTTCCCCATGATTTCTGCGGGGTACATCACCAGTAGTGATTTGTTCTGCTTCAGCAGCATTTTCCTGGTTATGCCTCTGGCCAGTTAAGTCTTGCAGCTCTTCTTGGACTGTGTGTGTGGGGGGTCTAAGAGCTGTCCCATATTCCCCACCCTTCCCATTTTCCCAGGCAAGTCAGTGCCTGAAATCAGATACTGAGCCCCAGCAGTCTGTATCATTTCAGCATGAGTCACAATGTTAGATAAAACACATTCACCCTCTTGGTGTGTTGAGTCCTTGCGTACCTGTGAGCTGGAGCCAACCCGGGAGCAACCTGGCTGTTCACCCCCATTGCTGCAGGGAAACCTGACTTGCCACAGTCATCGTTGCTTCCAGAGGCTGCATATTGTCCACGCCTGATCCCCAGTACCATTGTACAGCCGGATCAGCAGCATCCGGGATCCATGTTCCGCCCTCGGTTTGGATCCAACCTGCTGAAGCGAGCACTTTCTCTGGGGACCAAGTGCCTTGCTTTGTCACTGTAGAGCACCATTCTGGTGTTCTGCCTCAGACTCCCAGTGCCACCACAAGAGGTTTGTTCAGTAGCGAAGACTGTGCAGGTATAGTGCTTGTTTCCATGCTAACTGTTGGAGCTGAATGCTCTATAGGCGTTTTACCAGTTCCTGATACCAGTCAAGAAGTTTCTCCTGACACTGCAGCAGGCTCCATGCTGCATTTTGCTAATTCCAGTTTCTTCTCTTCCACCTGCAATAAGGCGAACAGCAAAACCCACTGGCGTTTGTGTCTCACAATCACACTAGACACTGATATGTGCATCTCCGTTTTCTGTAATAGACAAACATTGCCATCCAGTGTTTCTCCTCCAGCCATCAATTGTTCCACAGTGTGGTCCTCCTCCATATCCGATTCCATCGATATTTCCAGTCCGTGTTTCAAATCCAGCTGGCCTGAGGTTCAGACCTCCACTCTGGCAGCAGCTCCTCCATCCACACTCTTCTCGGCAGAGTCCACCTTCCTGAGTGACAGCAGCTCCCCCTCTGGCAGAATGGGGGAAATTTTTAATAGAACTTCAAATATTTACAACAGTGTTAATTCACATAAAATTAATGTACAAAAAACAGAGAAAAACAAACAATATTACACTCCCCCACTATAAGAGTAGGGGATTTGTTATTATAGTTCCAGATCAAATATTTACAACATTGTTACTGCACACAAAGTGATAAACAAATCAAAAAGAAAAGAAAATCAAATAGGTATTTTAATCATACCCCCTACAAACCAAAGAAAGGAGGAAACCTTAAATAATATAACTCCGGTGTCCTGGACAATATTCCCCTTCCCATAAAACCAGTTCATGAAATTGTCCAAAGGTGTGTGTGGGTGTTGAGGTGCAAAATGGCTGTCACATTCAGTCATGTCAATACCAGTCTAACATTGCTTGTAAAGTGCTTTGGGATACAACGTGTATGAAAAGCACTATATAAATGCTGATTCTTTTGCTTCTGTCAAACTGTCTTTGCAGTGAATCATATTAATTCCAGGGAGTTCTATGTGTGCTTTATGTGAAGGTGAGATGAATAGCTGCAGTATGAAGTAACAGTTTATTTTCATCATGGGTCCAGCTATTTACCCATTTTCTTATCCAGATTGATTGGAGCATTGGGATGTCAGCTGAGTTGTTTAAGGTCACAAAGTGCAATTTTAAAATGTTGTCAGTTGGTGATGTCATAGTTGTTTGATTTGTAGGATTTGATAATACTTTATTGTTTTGTTTATAACCGTATGATTGGATTTTTGATAAACATATCCAGGGAGTGATTTCAACAGATGATGCTGTAACTGATTACTTTTTTCATTTATAAAGTGGTAAGCTAACATGTTCCACAATGGAGAAACGTCCAGGAATGTATTATAATACAATTCATTGCAAAAAACGATGTTAATGCAGACATTAGTATTGATAAAATATCTTAGCCTGTGTTTTTTAACAGCATTTTATTTGGAGCCCTACCTCCTGACCCACAGCAAGAAGTAGGAAGAGAGTGGTGTAGTTCTGTAGTGCTGGACTGAACTACAATTACCACTACACATTTTTTAAAATTGTTTGGGCTTCATATTCACACTCTGTGCCAGTCCTACGTATGAGTAGGAGATGCATAAGCTGTAATTAAATCCTATTTTTTGCAACTTTGTTGCGAGGGACTCGTAACCCCCCGGGGATACTTCTGGGTCAGTCTAGGCTTCTTAACTCGACCCTGCTGTGAGCAGGGTGAGCACGGGCAGGGCGCGCGTCACCGCATGCGGAGACGCACGCAAGGACATGCACGTCGGCGCGTGTCATCTGTGTCAGCTGTGGAAGTCTGGGGAACTAGGACAATATATAAAGATCCAGGCCATAAATAAGGTAAACCTGCAGCATGGATACCTTAGAACATAGAGCAGATTTTAATCAATGCCAGACATGCAAGATGTACACATGTGGTGATCAGGAAGAGCACTATACTTGTAATAAATGCACCCTAATAGATATAGTAAGGGAGGAGATTATTATTATATTACAATCTAGGCTGAAAATACAGAAAGAAATCACCATACTAGAGCAGTTTATTGATACAACAGCTGTGAACACAACTCTAGTCCACACACCCCTACAACCCACAGTACCTGATGGTAGTACCCCAATACAGGAAGTGCTTAGGGGACATGATAGCGAAGAGAATGTAGAGGAGGACTGGTGCAGGGTAACAAAAGCACCAAAAAAGGGTGCATGAACATTTGGGGGACAGGATATGTAGACACCCAAAACAGCTTCCAAGCCCTTGTGGACCTCAGTGCAAACTCCCAAACGACGGGACTAAGAGAGAAAGAGCTACCCACACAGTTAGCAAACAAAAGCAGGCTGCAGGCCAAGGGGGAAAAACATGACACACCAATACATCCAGTAACTCGAGATGTATTGGTGATCAGTGACTCTATTCTCAGATACTCATATCAAGCACTATGCAAGCAACGAAATGAACAGTTAGTGTACTCCCAGGTGCAGGGATAGGGAATGTCAGGATTCTCCTCCCAGGGTTACTACAAAACACTATCAAACCTGTTACAATCTTGCATGTGGGTGTAAATGACACAGGGAAGAGAGGTCAGTTAGATATACAGAGGGACTTTGAGCAAGTGGCAGCTGCACTAAAGACAAAAGGGTGTGACATCATAATTTCAGAAATACTTCCCATCCCCAGAGCAAATGCTAGCAGAAACAGGAATATTTACCAGCTAAACAGGTGGCTGAAGAGGTGGCGTTACAGGTAAGGGGCATACTTCCATCTCACATGGTGAACATTTCCAGGGCACACATCTTTTTGCCCCTGATGGTTTACACCTTAACAAAATGGGGAAAAGAACTTTGGCAGCTAGACTTAGGGTTGTGATGGACAGTCATTTAAATTAAAATCATGGGGGGATGCACTTAGGCCACTAGCTCAGATCCTGGGTCACCCTAAAATGGACCATGTAACTAATAGCACGATTAACAAAACATGGAATTGCCTATCACTCAATGCTAGGAGTTTGGTCCACAAGATTGACGAACTTAGCTACACCTTAGATACAAATGATGTGCATATATGTGCTATCACGGAAACATGGTGGAGTGGGGATGCTACCTGGGTTAAGCAAATCCAGGGATACATATTATATTCCAGAAGCAGATCTGCAATGAGGGGAGGAGGTGTGGCCCTATACATAACAAATAAAATCAGATCTGAACAGGTTGACACCACACACTGGGGCTACTCAGAACTAGTCTGGATAAAACTCTCTCCTATAAAAGGGCCAAAAATTGACATCTGGGTTATATACAGACCTCCATCTAATACATATGCAGAAGATACTGAGCTTATAACTGGCCTGGATACATTCCTGGCAGGTAAAAACAGTTTACTCGTGGGGGATTTAAATCTACCGGGTATTGATTGGGCTACCAACAGGGCCAAAACATTGTCCGAACTATGATACTTCAAAATTTTTAATGAAACTGGCTTACAGCAATATGTAGATAAAAATACAAGAGGGAATCATATCCTGGATGTGATATTAAGCAACATGAGCGAAGCTATTTCTTGGTGCACAGTATTAGTCCCACTGAGAACAAGCGATCATAATATGATCTATTTTTCCCTGTCTAGGGAGTTGGGAAAAACAAACGGGAATGCCATCATCTACAATTACTCAAAGGCTGACTTCTGCAATATGCAGGAAGACCTGAAACAATGGGAATGGGAGGTGGCCTTTAAAGATCAAAGTCTGGAGCAAATGTGGGATATATTTGAAACTATGGTCACAACCTTGGTCAAGAGATATGTTTCCTGCAGGAAAAAATATGATACATCAAAAAAATTGCCAATGTGGATGACAGCGTCAATTAAAAATAGTATTAGCAAAAAAATAAGGCATATGCAGGGGCAAAGAAGAGCGGGCATCAGACTAACTGGAACTTATACCATCAACAACTTAAAATTTCAAAAAGAAAGATCCTAAAAGCTAAACAGAATTACAAACTTACATTGGCCAGCAGAGCTAAGGACAATTACAAATCCTTTTTCTCCTTTATTAATAATAAGAAAAGTGGAGCTAACTCTATCGGGCCATTAAAACATCTAGACGGTACAACTGTCACTGAGGATAGGGGAATGACTGACCTTCTCAACACACATTTCACTACAGTATTTAATGACAAAACCAAGGGTTTAAAAATCCATAACCCGGAATTGGAAGATTCTTGCCTTATTGTAGACCTCCAGGATGTAAAAGAAAGATTATTAAAGACTGATCCAGATAAAACACAGGGACCCAATGGGTTCCACCCTAGAGTGATTAAAGAACTGACACATGAGATTTATGGCCCTCTGACAGCCATATTTAATAGATCCTTAGGAACAGGTGAAGTAGTGAAGATATGGAAACAGGCAGAGGTGGTACCTATCCATAAAAAAGGGTTAAGACATGAGGTAGCTAACTAAAGGCTCATTAGTTTGACACCTGTTCTGGGCAAAATACTAGAGGGGATTATTAAGAACCACATTGTGTCAAATATGCAATCAAAAGGAAACATCAACCACACACAGCATGGTTTCATTAAAGGTTGTTCATACCAAACAAATCTCCTAGAGTTTTACAACAGGGTTAGCAGTACTCTGGACAAAGGAAATTTGATAGACGTCATCTTCCTGGACCTCTCCAAGGCTTTTGACAAAGTCCCACATGGTGAACTAGTCCACACATGAATAGACTATAAAATAGAGGGTAATATCACAAATGGATATCATCATTGCTCTCAACTAGAAAGCAAGGAGTGTGCATCAGAGGGACATAGTCTGACTGGACAGATGTAAAAAGCGGGGTCCCACAGGGATCTTTTTTGGGGCCCTGTTTGTTTAACATAAATATCTCCACCATGAACCCAGAAATGAAGCCTGGGTTTCTAAATTTGCAGACCACACCAGACTGGGCTACACAGTTGAAAATGCTGTACTCAGGGACATATGTCAATCACCCTGAGTAACCTGGAGGGTTGGGCAAAAACACACAAATTATCATTTAATACTGACAGTGTGATGCACTTCGGGACTAGAAATAACTAGCTTACGTACTATTTAAATGACAAAGCTCTGAGGGAAGTAAAGGATGAGAGAGACTTGGGGTTCAGAATAACTAACAACTTAAGCTGCAAACTACATTGCAGCTTGGTCACCAAAAAAGCAAATGGCATTCTAAGTTGTATCAGGAGACACATTAGTAGCAGAGACAGGGAGGTTGTGGTGCCCTTGTATAGTTCCCTGGTGAGGCCCCATGCAGAGTACTGTGTCCAGTTCTTGGTCCCTGTGGGCAGGACTGAAATTAATTCACTTGAGAAGATCCAGAGAAGGGCAACAAAAATGGTCAAACATTAGTGAGCTAGAATATGAGGACAGACTGATGGACCTGGGAATGTGCTCCTTGGCATACAGAAGACTAAGGGGGGACATGTGTTTAGTCTTTAGGGCTCTATCTGATTCATCAGTCTGGAACTAGTTGGGTCTCGAAGCCAAAAAACACAAATACAACATGAGAGGGCACCATCTGCAAATCAAAGGCATGGGATACTGAACAAGTAAAAGGAAAACTGGTTCTCTGTAAGAGTACAACAAATCTGGAATAACCTACCTATGGATGTAGTGATAAGTAAAACAACTGAGGAATTGAAGCATAAACTGGACAGATACCTAATTTCTGGCAATATAAAGGGCTATTGAGTTAGGTTTTTTGGGACGTGGGATTATCAACATAATGCGAGTATTATGGACTTCAGTTTTCTCTACTCTGAACACCTATGAATCCTATAAGAATGCAAAGTGCACAAAGTAGAGAAATGCAAAAAAATATTAGAGTTTTGGGTCTCCAGAATCTTGGCAAATGAGTGACGGGGTCTTCTTTGGGGGTGCCAAACCTAATGCCCCCCTCCCGCCCAGCTGATGGTCTCCTGTCCAAAGCATGAGGTACAGCTCCAAGACAGTGCCTCATAGTGATACACTAATCAGAGGTAGAGAAGTATGGCTCACCACACACTGGCAACAGAATCATTAGTAGCTTACATTACATCTGACCTTGCTTGCTTAGGGGAGAGGGTGGGCATTAGGGTTGATACCCCAAGTTAGACCCCATCACTGATTCACCAAGACACCATAGACTCAAAACCCCAATTTTTTTTTTATTTCCCAAATTTGTGCACTTTGCATTCTTCAGCTCTAATGTGTGTATTAACATAGCTTTTTTTTTTTTTGCAATGAATCATGTTATAACTTATATGCTTCAAAAGTGAACAAGAAAAACAGGTTGAAATGAAGAAGCTAGACAACTGAACTAGCAGCATGTGAACTACAGTATTTTAATAGTTTTTGTCTGGTGTTTTCTGAAACAGTATTGTGTTCTTTATTTTATTTTTTTTTTACTTATTATTTCTGCTCCTGGGTTGTAACTGTCTCCCTGGCCTCACTCAGGGACCCCCATCCCTACTCCAACACCCTCAATCCACCTTTTCCCGGGATTTCACAATCTTCCAGTAGTGGCCTGTGGTAACCTCCCAACAGTGGAGATTGACAGTGCCGTCCCATTCCCCAAAGAATCCACCAAGTCCGATTTGTACTTGAAGGCAGCCCAGGTTCATGGATGTGGAGTCTGCAAGCGGGGGGGGGGGCCATCATGGTGCAGTGGTTCATGTGGCAGGTAAGGTGCCCAAGGCCCCAGCTTTCTGTGCCACCAGTCCAGCCGCACTGTGCATACTTGTATGATGTGCTGTTTAGTACTACTGAAATGCAAACATAATTGCTTAAAGACTGATTTAAAGACACTTTGTGCACTGCATATTGGATTTGCTAGCCTAAGCCTCCTCCCCCTGCTGGACCTCCATTATCCTATGATTATTCCATAGCACTGTCTCCAATATTACAAGATTCAGCCTTGCACTGTTCTATGTGTCATATTTATCATCCATTACTTTTTTATGTTTGATTGCACATGCATTTGCAACAAACATTTTGTTATAAGAACCACATTTCAAAGGTGTGTCGCTGGCCTTACTGGTTGAGTACACTCTGAGTACAAGTTTGTTAAAGTTAAGGTGGGAAAAGATGTTAGGTTATACTCTTCCTGATGAGAAGTGGGCTTGAGCTTGGGATAACGCTTATGGTGCCTGCAGGAACACTGCTGGCTGATTAATGCAGTTGAAGACTTTGTTATTGTGGTATCATACCCCTGCCTCCATGCATAACATGTGCTTGGCATCAAATTCTAATTGTTGATGTTGTGATCAGGCAAAGGTTATGCTGTTTCATCCCCTGCTGAAATGTCCCAAACTATTGATGTGGTGGAATCAAATACTTTCTTACCTGGAGTCAGTTTTGGGACTAAAGATCTCAAAGGATGCTTCTCTACTAGTGTTAGGTAATACCCTGAGGCTTCCAATGGTAAACAGGTTTCAATGGGAATGGTTAATGGCTACTATTACGGAAGCCAAGCATCCTCTTTTACATAGGTGGCATACAACTGATATATAGATAAATGGGTGGACAGAATTTTTAAACTGGTGGAGTGTGAGAGACTGTCATGTTTGGTGGCAGGAAAACTCTGGTGTTTTTATCAAATATGGCAGACTTTCTTCTTCCGCTTTGGGGATAGTCTGTCTCTGGGTAGGCTCCTTATTCTCCCCCACACATGATTCTTCTCTTTAGAGGCTTAGAAAATTATCTAATGTTGAGTTGGTTTAGTAGTGGCTATTATTGTGTGATATATGTGTTCAGAGGCTGCTGCCCCCCCACCCATTTGCCCCATGTTTTTTTCTTGCTGCAACAGTGTTTTTTTCTTGTTCTTACTATTGTTGATACTGTTTATAGTTAGATATGTTTAGCTATTATGTATGTATTATTGGCATACTGCCAGAGTTTATCTGGTTTCTTTATGCTGGGCCTATTTCTGTGTTTGCTTTTTCAAGTGTGTCATTGATTGTTGTTGGAGATGGGTACTGTTTTATTATTGTTCATTCTATTTTTGTATTGATGGCTGTAATTTATTTGGATTGTACTTCATAGGCTTTTATTATCTATTGTTCGATTTCTGGTGTGATATGTTTTTGTCTTGATTGTTATTTGCTTCAAAAGTTAATAGAGTTCAATATAAAAAAAAGGTGTGTCCCTGTTGCGTCCAATATGACAGACCAATAATTAGTCAGGCTGATTATGACACTGGTCGGTGCTTGCAGGGTGGAAACTTCTTGTAGCGGAAAGGACCAAGCCACTCCTATGAGAGAGCAACTCAATGCTTTCATCTGCATGGCATCACCCAGCAAGCAGCATCACTATCAGCTCTGAGCTACCCCCATGCAGAGAGATGTACAAAAGCAACTCCCTCCCACTGACACCTCACAATCCTTCCCCCTGCCCCATCCATAGACGAAACAACTTATCCCATTGCCAAGTATCCCAACCACTTCCTGATCATTCCCCTTGCCCTGTCCATTGAAAAACAATTCCCTCCCACTACCAAGTATCTCACCCACCTCCAGATCCTTCTCCATCCCCTGTCCATTGAAAAACAACTCCCACCCACTGGCAAGTAGCCTGCCCATCTCTCGATCTTCCCCTGTGCCCTGTTCATAAACATGTAAAACAAGAAAATGGTCCAGCGATGACTTCTGCCCCCATGCCCCCACCCAACCACCCTATCCCCTCTCAGTACCCCCCACCTCATACTTACCTATCCAGTCCAGTGCTGCTGCTTCTCGAACATCCTGATTCTTCTGAGCTCCACTTGGAAGTGCCTGAAAACAAGAGAAGTTTGGTTAATGGCTATTTAATGCTTTCTGAACTTTCAATCCTAATGTTGTCATTTCATAATATTTGTCCACAGAATTATTAATGTGGTCTTTTTTTTAACTACACCTCACTCACCAGGTAGGTGACATTTTTCAAATCACCACCAAAACATGCTTTGGCAGTCGCTCAGCGAAATCACGTTTTGGACAGGATTTAAAAAATTTCACCTGTCTTGATCATAAGGTAGGGTTATAAAAGACTGCTGAAAATTTGGAGTAAAATCTCAAAAAACAAACTTACAAAACAGCATCAAACATAGCAGGAGTCATCATCAAATCCCACTCCAAAATCTGTTGTTGCAGTTGTTCCACATAACAATGTTTTGGGTCACATGCCACCTGTCATGTTCATATACTGGGCAAAAAAAAATTGTATTTTGAAAATTCAAGTGTAAGCACCCCCCACTTCCCTGTCTGGTTCCATGTCATTTCAGCCAAACAACTACAATGAGCACAATTTGAACTACTCAGTTACAGCGAACGCAATAACGGGCAAATCCACATTTCAGCAATGCACACATTACAGCTATTTTGTCAATGTGGGGGGCATAGCCCCCCACACTCCCCATGGGGGGCCTTGCACCCACACCCCCATTTCTATTATCCTAACACCACTCCGCACTTTGATAGTCATGATTGCAGAATGAGTGCTGTAGCTCAATAGGTGCAGTTGCTGTAGTTTGGCAGTCGCTCATGTTGTAGTCGCTCAAGTTGAGAAGCCCAAATTGTGTGATATCCCATGGTTTGGATATATGAGATGGTAAAGTTTGTGGGGAAGGGGGAGCACTGTACAGCCAAGAAAACACAGTCCAGAAATAAGACAGGAAAAACAGTACCTGATTCTCCATGGGTGATGTAGGTGATGGACGGACTCCATCGGGGCGCCCCGGACCCTCAGGGTGCTGAACCAGTACACGGTAGAGGTGACATGGATCTTCCCCTTCCTGGGCTTGCCCACTCACCCAGAGGCCTTTGTAGACAATTTTCACCAGACAGGCCCCTCGAAGTCTTCCTTGGTGGTTCTCTGGTCCCTGCTGTTCTGGATGCCACACTGGAACACACTGGATGCAAGGTTATGGAGGCAACTTATTTTAACAGCAGCAAAACAGTTTTTTAAACACAAGAGGCATGCAACAAAGTTGTAAAACAAGGGATCCCATTTAATGAACAGTCAATAGAATAAACATTCACTCCATGCAGCAGTAACGCACAAGGTACCTCAGGACCAGGGGGTCACAATAGCAGCTCAGGATTTGGAGAAGCCCATAACTACAGATGAAGTTAAAGCAGAAATAAATAAGTTAAAACTAGGGGTTTCTCCTGGGCAGGATGGCCTCACTAATGAGCTGTATAAATCTTTACAGTAGGAAGTGAGTGACATACTGCAAAATGTTTTTAATGAAATTTTGGAAGCTGGAGCTATGCCTAGGAATTTTACCACTGCAATAGTGGTCTTTTTATATAAAAAAGGAGGCAGACATAAGATAGAAAATTGGAAGCCTATCAGCCTCCTGAATACGGATGATAAGATCTTGCCCGCAATATTGTGTCATAGATTGCAGAAAATACCCCCTATGGTGATCCATCCTGTCCAAACATGTTCAATTCCCAGGAGAAATATACAGCAAAATCTAGCCTTTCTAAGGAATGTTAGTGAATATGAGAAAACTAATACATTGGCAGGTTATATTTGAGCATTGGATCAGTCCAAAGCCTTTGATAAAGTTTCACATGATTTTTGATATCAGGTGCTTGAGTAGTATGTTTTTTCTTCAATCTTTAGGCACTGGGTACAAACATTATATAAAGATGCTGCAGTATACCCCACAGTGAATGGATTAATTGGCGAAAGTATAAATATAAGGTGGGAGGTGAGACAGGGTTGCCCAATTAGTCCTCTATTATACACTTTTATACTGGATCCAGTCATTAGAGAAATCATCAGGGATGCTGATATTCATGGTTTGACACCATCTCTGATGCTAGAACCCCAGAAACTAGCTGTTTATGCAGATGACATGTGCATCTTAGTTAGGAACAAAGAGTCTGGGGTAAGAGCACTTCAGACTTTAGGGAAATATGCTGCATTAGCAGGGGCAGAGGTGAATCAGAGGAAAAGCTTGCGAGTTTTTATAGGAGAAGGACCCTATGAATCAAATATTGCACAGATTAATATCACTAATACTATAATTAAAATCTTAGGGTGTCACTTTGGGAATGGGAACCTTGCTGAATTAAATTGGGAAGAGAAAATCATAGCAGGGGAGCAGAAGGTACAAATGTGGAGGCATGACCCTTCTCCAAGCAAAAATGGGTAATGGTTATTAAAATGTTTTTGCTTCCTGTTTTTCTTTATTTTAGTGCTATATTTTCAATCCCCACAATTTTTGAAGCAAGAGTGTTAAGCATCTTTTTTTCAAATGCTATGGGGTAGTCGCTTAAACCCCATTAAAAGAGACTTCACATATTTAAAACAGAAACAAGGGGGACTAGGGATGATACATCCACTTGTGTTTTATTTTCCCTTTTTTCTACAGGCTGCTTTTGGGGAGACAAGGGAGTGAATAAACATTTGTGGGATTCTTGGACGATAGGTCTTTTTCAGCCTTTTATGCAGGAATGGGGGGATGGAGTCCCTAAGGTTAGGGTACCCCTAGAAGTCCCTTCTTTTGCATACTCAGCAATTAAAAAATTGAAAATGTGGGTAATCGCAAAGACTCAAGTGCAAAGGTTACACAGAAAGGCATTATATGCAGACATTATGGGGAGAAATTTCTTAGCGCAGGTAGATTTCCCTAAGTGTGTACCCTCCAAACTAAAGATTGCTCTGAGGATTTTGAATGATAGGAGGATTTCCACAATGATGTGGGATGTTCTTTGGCCCAGTTACCATGGGAGATTGGGGGTCAAGGGCAATTTAAAGCATAAGCCCATAACAGAAAGGCAATGCATTAGGCCAGAGTGTGTGGGACTGTAAGAATCAATTGAGCATTTTTATTTAACTTGTAGCTATGCTAAGCAATTTGGGGTAGATTTGGTCTTTAGATGGCAGTGGGAGCCGTACAGCATATTAAGTATGAAAGTCTGGTTCTGGTGGATTACTCTGGGTTTCTATCTAGGTACCATCCAAGTACTTTGAATATAATCTTTGCTTGTATCAAGTATTACATGTGGCAAGCTAGATGTCAGTTTTCCCTGCAACACACTCTTGCACCACCATTAGTACTGGTAAAACAAATTGAATCTGTGATCACTAAACATAAGGGAAATGAAAGGGGGATACTTGAGGCTTAGAATTTTAATAGATATTGGAGATATGTGCATTGGATAAACTGATACTATTAGACAGGGTGCAACTTATATAGTATGGAAAGATTACAGAAAGAATAGGGATAGGGATATATGGAATATTTTGTGCATTAGTTATAAAGTTTAGACTGTCTTTTGTGAATCATTGGTAGGGCTTTATGTGGTTTTCTCTTGGGGTACAGTAATGTATTATATTTGTTTATTCTCAGAAATGTTGTTTTGATTTTACTGTGATCTATGCTGATTGTAAGCTTGATGATTTGTTTCCTGTAATAAAAAATTCCCCTATTCTTTTTCGATAAGTGCCATGGGATTTATTTATTTATTTATTGAAAAGTTTCACCAGGTAAGGTACATAGAACAACAAGTTGCTTGTCTCATGGTACAACCTGGGGGAGAGGGAGTGGGAGTTTTAAAACACAGAAAATTTTACAAGTAATTCACACATAACATATAAGACATAGTTTACAAAGTAGCTAGTTACAACACACGCGGTGACCTTAAGGATGACCTATAGTATATAGAGAGTGCAAATTGCACCTAAAGCATACATGGATGTAATATACAGATAGGACAAAACTGATGCTTTAGCAGTAACAGTTTGTAAAAATTGAAGAGACAAATACAACTTGGGAAAACACAGCATATTAACAGAAGAGAGGGAGAGGTGTATCATGAGAATGGAGAATACTAAGGCCTACCTGGTAAAGTAAAAATTCTATGTAGGGAGAACAGCAGAGGAGCAGTAGATCCTGATGAGACAATCAGGCTCCTAGGTGGAGACTGGCAACAGAGGCCAGACTGCATAAACATAAAACGAGGAGCGAGATTAAGTGCATTGAAAATATAAAAGGGCTATGAGTAAGTCATGCTTAGACCTGAGGGTTAGCAGACAAGGTGTTAGATCATGCTTAGACATGAGGGTCAGCAGACAAGGTGATAGACTAGGAGGGGTGGGAAAAAATTAGGGGCAGGTACAATTAACAGAGAGGAAGTTATGTAGTGCTTTATTTAGTGAGCTGGGTGAGGAGGAAAAATGGATTTGTGTAGGGAGAGAGTTCCACAAACTTGGGAGATGGTAGGAAAAACAGGACTTGCCACTTGAGGTGTATCTCTGGGGAGCTGACAGGGTTCTGTGGTCATGGGATCTGAGGAGGCGAGAGAGTGTGGGTGGAGGGGGAAGAGAGGAGGTCAGATAAGGAGGGAGGGTACCAAGCCGGTAGTTAGAGATGAGCTTAGTGCAGTGATGTTGCCACCTATTAGCTAGAGATGGGAACGCTAAGACACGGTAAAGGTGACAGTGATGAGTTAGGGGAGGTGCATCAAGGGCAAACTGGCAGAAGGAATTGAAAAGGGTATCCAATTTAGCTAAATAAGTGGCAGGGCAGAACAATAGATGACACTGCAGTAGTCGATGATTAGAAGACTCTTTAGCATCCACCTGAACTACCACCAATCTAGGCAGATGGGACCTCAGTTTAACGTCTCATCTGAAAGACGGCACCTCAGAAGTGCAGCACTCCCCTCATGCTATACTACAGTGTTAGTATTGAGATATTAACCCAAGTGTCAGATGTGGGAACTGAACCCACAGCCCTCTGTTTAGAACACAGCCTGCCACTCTGCCTTCTTCCCCAATGACCAGCCCACAGGTCTCCTCCTACCTCCTATGGACTCACACTTCCTGGAGCTCCTAAGCATGCCGAGACACATATATAGATTTTTTTTGTTATCTCTATATATCCAGACGTGGCATCCTGTGCACAAACAAGATGGAAACAGCTCCTGCAAATGCGGCAACTCCTAGGAGAGCATGGTATCATGGCAAATCTATACTTCCCAGCTCACCTCCATTTTACCTATAAGGGGAAAACCTTATATTTTCACTGAAGTTGAAGCAGCTGTTCACTTTATTGACAGTCTTCCTTCTCTTGAAGAGCAGGCATCCAATGATGATCAGACAGATGCTCCCTAAAAGAACTGAAGGACTTGGATCACCTGCACTGATCATCTAAAAGAACTGCTGTTGTAGCAGTTACTGGGGTGACTGGTGTACCACTTCTAGTAATTATATGGTTCACAGTATTGCTGGCTACTAATCTTGTGGTTGTGTTTTAGTATGGAAGGGGTTTACTTTGTGTATTGATATCCTTTGAGCAGGACTCTAAATTCTTTGTGTTTATGTATTTCCCCTTTATTTTAATACTTTTCTCTCTTCTGCTAATGATAGTTAAAAAGTAAGTTTGGTTTATAGAGAGTTGTTACGTACATTTGGGCTACATAGAGTGTTATAACATAAAATCAACTTTTTTTAGGCTACCCCACCAAGTGTTGGTTTATGGGGTGCCTGGTGTAGAACTTCTAAGTTATGTATGTAATGTTATCCATACTACATTAACAGCCATAATTGCTTTTGGGAGATTTCCCAACCATTTTTTCAGCTCCTTCTAGGAGAGTAAGCCTCACTTAGCTATGTTGTATGTATTTCAAGGCAAGAGCGAATCTTTTACTGTGAGACACTGCCTATGTGGCTTCTCAGTTATCTTTTATGTGATCTCTGTATCATTCTTTATGCCTAGAGAATGTTGAATATCAAGTATGTCTTAATATTGAAAATTTTAATTAAAAAAATTAAAAAATTAAAAAAGCATGCAGCGGCATTTCAAGTCCAGGTATTCCTAGGACCAACTGCCACCTAGATCCCAACACCATTTGGTCCTGCCACCACCAGTATGGCACACCTGGATCCCTTTATCCAAAACAGGCCCAACCACAAGTCTCCAAACTAGCTCCAAACTGCATTCATCCCAGGATAAGGGTTTTCCCCCCGAATGTCCCGAATGTCTCACGTGTCAGCAGCAGCATTATTTCCCACTGTTCTCCTTAGGGATGTTCTGCAGCCCAAACCCAAAATACTGGGGCTCAATAAAATGGCAACCACCACTTTCTGGAATCCCCTTCAGTGTAAAGCAACTTTTTTTTGTAAAAACAGACAACGCAGCAACATGACCACGTGGCCGAGTGGGTGGATGCCCCCCTCCAAATTCCTTTCTCTGCTCTCTCCTTCTTGAATCTCTCATTTTCCTCAGGGTAGTGTCTTTTATCCCCTCTCCTCGTTTGGCATGTAAAAACTGTGGTCCAATCAGGGACTGATTCTCACAGGCGCCAAATGTGCTGCCCATCCTGCTGCCCCATGGGACTTGTAGTCCCAATTTCAATATTGTAACCAATGCCCCATGGTGCCAGCCGGCACCAAAAACTACTTCCAGAAAAGGAGCTAATGCTCCTTTAAATTTCCAACGGTCAGCAGCCATGCAGCGCATTGCACACAGGATCGCCGTTTTAAACAAAAAAATATTTATTTATTTACAAATGGGCAGTCCTGAGCCCAGCGATCCAGCAGCAGGACCCAGGACCACCACCTCACCCACTGGAAGCATGGACTACATCCTGGTGCTTGGCCAGGCCCCGAATGGGGGTCACAAGGTGCAACTCCCTCCCAGAGCGCACAGGGGCACCAGCACCATGGGAGAAATATTGGAGTCAAGTTACTTCACATCAGGTAAGCCCACTTTGGGGGACTTACACAAGGTCACAGTCTAAAAAAGAAAACATTATGTGTGAACCTCTTCTAACCATGACAATTTCACTACTACAATTGTGATACGTTGTTAATTATCATCTCTGTGGGGGCGGGCGATACCGAGACTAATGGCAGCTTAATCCTTCTAGTTTGGCTTTGCCCTCAATTAAACTTAGGTTTTACACTAGCAGCAGACTATCCATGGCTCAGAAATGATAAGTGCAGTCCATTAGTACACCAGCAATGCAACGATCTTTGCAATCCACAACTCCGCAGAGATTTTACAGGTCTTGGCAGTGTTGTACAATAAATCTCAACTCAAAGCCTTCACAACCACACATCACACAAGCACAGGTCCCAAACCCCAGTTGGAATAATGGCAGAAGTAAAAAAAGGGGAACAGCTGACACCAAACCACGCTTCCTTGGGCTATATCACTCATATATCACTCATCATCTACAGTCCCTTTTAACAGATATGGCTGATCTTAAAACAACTATAGCTTTCACCTCAGAAGAGGTGAAACTCCTCTCAGGCTGGATCAGGGTCACTGATCAGCAAGTGGGGGATCTCAAGGACACTCAGCATCGCATTCTGGTGGCTGGATGAGCATGAGAGGCATCTAGACCAGCTCTGGGAATTAGCCAAAGAGCAAGAAAATGATATTCATTTCCTCGGTATCTTGGAGACGGCAGAAGAAGCTAATACGGAGCTGACAGCCCTTAAGATAGATAAGGTCCCAGTACCAGATGGGTTTCATCCCAGGGCCATGACAAGGGGGGGGTGCAAGAGCTGCAGTTGCAATAGGTTTCTCACTGTTAGGGGACCCATTACCTCAGAGGTCAGCATTAAGAAAACCTTTTCTCATATACAAACTTGCAAGTTTCTCTTTGGAAATTGCTTACCATTTGAAATTCGGTCTCTCAGCAGTTGTGTCAGAAGATTCCAACTCAAGTTTCATGTGGTTTGGGGGGAGTACAGAACAAAGAAGCAATTGGGCCCATTAATCAAAACATCTAATCTTGTTGCTCATGTCCCCAGAAGAGCAGGAAGAAATTACATTGTTCAGTTCTTTGATCATGGTGCCAGCAAGGGGGACAGGGTGCAGCATGGACAAACTATGTATGCTCAGCAGGACTGATACAAAAAAGTATGCTCTAATGGTTATTTTAGATTTATTGGTGCCGAGGTGGGCCCCACAAAATACTTTGCAGGGGAGCCCTTACAGATTTTGGCACAGCCCTGTTACATCCAAGGATACTTAGGGAATTAGCAGCAGAACTGGCTGAACCACTAGCTGGGCTGTTC
This sequence comes from Neoceratodus forsteri, assembly GCA_016271365.2. Taxonomy (NCBI): domain Eukaryota; kingdom Metazoa; phylum Chordata; order Ceratodontiformes; family Ceratodontidae; genus Neoceratodus; species Neoceratodus forsteri. The sequence goes on along the minus strand of CM057455.1, from coordinate 1,161,637,147 downwards.
AACAGCTCACTTAGGTCTGGAGAAGTTCCAATGATTGGTGAATGGTAGATGTTGTACTACTTCTAAAGGGGGGGATACGGGAGCATCCAGGGAACTACAGGCCTGTTAGTCTAATCTCCATCATGGGGAAGCTGCTGGAATCACTAATCAAAGATGACCTTGTGGATTACCTAGAGAGCAATGGGCTCCAGTATAGTAAACAACTCGGTTTTGTGGTGAGAATGTCTTGTCAGACTAACTTGATTTTTTTCTTTGACTGGGTAACTAAGGCAGTAGACAAGGGACATGCTGTGGATCTGCTGTACTTTGACTTCAGCAAGGTTTTTGATTTAGTACCACACAAAAGGTTGATCAAAAAGGTGGAAGATCTTGGTACGGCTAAAACCATAGTGAACTGGGTGGGTAGTTGGCTTGAAGGTAGGTAGCAGAGGGTGGTGGTCAACAGAGTTAAATCAGATGAAAGGGAGGTTATGAGTGGGGTTCCACAGGGATCTATCCTGGGTCCAGTCCTCTTAACATGTTCAATAGTGACGTTGGTGAGGGAATCCAGAGCAGACTGTGTCTCTTTGCAGATGACACAAAACTATGTGGGAGGGTGGGTTGTGATGAGGGAATAAGGAATATGCAGAGGGACCTACAAAAACAAGAGGGGTGGTCAAAGGTCCAGCAGCTAAAATTCAGTGCCAAAAAGTGTGAGGTAATTCACCTAGGGGAAAGGAACCATAAGATGGAGTACTGGATGGATTGGGTGAGACTTAGCACTACAGAAGAGGAATGGGGCCTAGGAGTTATCACCAGAAACTCCTTTAAACAAATAAGTCAGTGCAACAAGGCCTATAGCAAGGCTAACAGGATTCTGGGATGTTTTGGGAGGGGTGTGGGAGGGGTGTTGATAGCAGAAGAAAAGAGGTAATACTTCCCCTATACAGAGGCCTCACCTAGAGTACTGTGTCCAGCTTTGGAGTCCTCACCTCAGAAAGGACAGGAATATGTTGGAAACAGTGCAGCTCAGAGTAACAAAAATGATTCAGGGCCAGCGGGGCAAATCCTATGAGGAGCACCTCAAGGAACTAAATATGTAGTCACTGGAAACCAGAAGGGAGAGGGGAGATACACATTACATTTAACTCTGTGCCACAGTATGTGGCCTGGGTCTTGCCTGAAAATGGTCCCTGGGATCAGCGCACCCTACCCAGTTACCAAAGTCATAAATAAATAAATACAATAAATAAGACATGAAAGAGACCTTTAAGTTCCTTAAAGGAATTAACAAGTAAAACTGTGGGGAATTATTTACCCTGAGTATCAACTCGAGGTCACGTGGCCGTGAGTGGAAATTAACAGGAGGGAGGTGAGGAAATAATTCTTTATGGAAAGGGTCGTGGAACCTTGGAACAGTCTGTTGGATGAGGTGTTGGGTACAAACACAGCCAGGGGATTCAAGCAGGCCTGGGACAGAATGAAGGGAATAGTGGTCTCCCAGGGTTACAAGACCAGGGAGGAGAATGGGGATAGGATGGGGAGGGTTAGTACCCTGGAGGAACAATAGGTTCCAGGGAAGGTTCCAGGGATTATAGGGAATATGGGCAGACTGAATGCACCGATGGTCTGTCTGCCATCTTAGTCTATGTTTCTATGTTAATTCTTGAAAGACTTCTTACCACAACTCATAGCTTCCAGATGGCAAGGAATAATTGAAGTTGAGAGGGCACACTGCATCAGGGCCCCCCCAGAACCAGCGAGCTCCAGACCTAGGCCTATCTCTTCATACTTACTAAGGTATTCAGCAAAAGAAAAACTTTTAAGGGCAGCCAGGGAAAAAGGAGACCTATTCTGGAAAGGGGCCAGGATATCTTTATATCAGGACTATTCACAAGAGGTGGTTTGACACAGAAAGTCATATAGACCTATTAAAGCCGATCTCCAGGAAGCTGGAGTCCAATACCAGTTTAAACAGTTAATTAACCTGTGTGTCCACAGAAACAAGCAAGAATTTGAAGGCAGATCCCCTTGTGAAGTGTCAAGTTGGATCCAACAGCAGTGGCCTGACATACTGTATGTCTAGGAACTACATTACCCAGAAGGCTATGAGAGAACCAAAATGGTGGCAGAGCTGAGTCTTGGAACCAAAACCACGGAAAAGAAAGGATGTGAGAGGCAGAGGATACCAATATCGAGACACATAAGATGGCAGCACCCATGAAGAGGGAGCATGAGAAAGGCAAACCAAGATGTCAGGACCCACAGTCCTCAAAGATAAGTGGCAGAGGGGGAACAGCACTCGCAAACTGACACCCACAGCAGGCAACGATCCAGAAGCAGACTCCACAGGGAACTAACATCCAACTAAGACCCCTCCTCACCCCTGGTGAAAGCTGCTAGACAAAGCACATCGTCTTTCCAGTTTACCAGGGGCCAGTCTGTGCACAGAACGCAGAATCCATCAACTAATGGCTCAGAGCCACATTCATTGTGGGCCAATATATTTGGGGACAACTACAAAATGGATGTGATGGCTCAACCAACAGATGTGGTGGTCCCTGGAATTAAAACTTGCAAAATCACCGCCACTAACCTGACCTAATCTTCTGTACTCAAACTGCGTGATGCGGATTCTCAGTCAGCACTCCAGCAGAGTCTTGAGCTGACCTACACCTCTCCATAAAGGGACTGGTAACTGTTATTTCTATGGCTCAGTTTGCTGTAATCTAATTTGACTCATACCCTTAACAATTTGCTAGGACACTTAGATTCTTCAGTAAAGAGGGGAGGGGTTGTGAGGCTAAGATGTTTTACTAGTACTGTTTGAATGTGTGCTTGTCCCACTTTCCCCAGCAATTAATTGCTCTACATGAGTAGGATCCCACTGTTGTTTAGGGGAAATCCTGTTTCTTTTACAGGCCCCTAGGTAAACCTCCACCCTGCCAATGCCAAGAATAAAGGCAGGGATTTGGGGGCAGGGGGCTCCTTCACCTTCCCGTCGCTGAAGTAGGCTGGGTGCACCTCTTACATGGAGAGGCTATACAGTGGTACAGACAAACCCAACAACTGAGAAGAAGAGATGTAGCATGTGGGGCAACCAATGCACAAGTAGATAATGGTGGGCACCTCACTGCAGCACCACTCCCCCTTGCCCCCCCCAAGCGTCTATTCCCTCTTTGCTCCCTGCTTGTACTATGCTATTACAGCTGGCTTTACCCACAAGGGTTCAGAGGATTCTGGATCCATGGAGTACAGGCTAATATATAACAAGAACCCCCCAATATTGTCACTGTTGTCAAGTCAGTCCTCTTTGTGTTCATTGCTACTAAGACCTTTCACCTGCTCAGTAGTTGTACTATAAGGTATGTTGCTGACATGTGGGCTGCTCTGTTGGCAGGTCACTACCAATACACAGAGGCTGTGGTGGATCTCCAATGCTGGTTACTCACTCCATTACCCCCATACTGTACTGCTGTGGCAGAGCTTAGCAGGACCCAAAACCCACCTTTCTGCTTACAATGTAGGTACATTAGCTATCTATTTCTCAGGTAGTTTCAGAGTTCATTGTATTGATTGTTAAGCATTGTGGAAGTTGCATTTCTTAGTTCTTAAGAACTTCCTCGTATAGCCTCGAGGAAAGGAGGGACCGAGGGACATGATAGAAACTTTCAAGTACCTTAAGGAAATCAACAAAGTCCAAGAGGGTAGCATCTTTCAAAAAAAGAGGTGTGCAAGAACAAGGGGGCACAATTTGAAGATAGAGGGGGGCGGCTCAGAGGTAATTTAAGGAAGTATTTTATCACAGAGAGGTTGTGGATGCATGGAACGGCCTTCCGGAGGAGGTTGTGGAGTCAAAAACAGTGATGGAATTCAAGCATGCATGGGACAGTCATAAGGCAATTCTAGGGGGTGGGGGTAGGAAGAAGTAGGCTGCTGGTTAACTAGGATCTGCAGCTTATCCAGTAGGTTAGGAAATGGGCAGACTGGGTGGGCCAAGCGGTCCTTATCTGCCGTGAAATTCTATGTTTCTTTGTTTCTATGTTAAAGTTTGCAATTTCATTCAAGGACCTGAATTAAGAGCTCATTACTAAAAGGTTACAGTTCTGTATTACACTTGGGTCACCTGGGTCTACAATGTGCGAGCAGAGTTTTGCTCCTTACAGACTGCACAGGTCCCACTATGAGTGAGATCAGTTTGTGGATAGGATTTCCAAATACATCTATCTTTAGATATCACTCCAGAGAGGGACTTACATCGTTTTACCCCACTTGTTCCATTACTCCATTCTAGGAAAAAGATGTCAGGTTCAGTACTGCCACTATGTGGGTAGTGGGAGAGTTAAGGAAAATAACAATGATCACCCCTCCGAGTAGCAGAACCCAGAGGGAAATGAAGTGCATCTCCTAGAACATTAAAGGCCTAAACCATCTGATAAAATGCACCAAAGTGCTACAGCACACAAAATCATTAAAAGCAGACATAGCACCTCTCCAGGAGACACACCTTACTAGTAAAATAATCCAGTGGCTTCAGAAGTCATGGGCGGGTCAGTTGCTACATAACTCAGCCCCAACAAAATCTAAAGAAGTAGCTATACTTTTTCATAGAGCATTCATTGCCTTGGAAAGTGGAGATGTCTAAGATAGATAGTCATGGAAGATGGCTAGTGGAACTTGTGTTATTTCTCAAGGGTAAGGGCATTCTAGTTAACATGTACTGTATGCCCCTAACTCAGATGAAGCAGACTTCTCCCTCCCCGATCAGTCAAGCCATTGCAGACTTCAGAGGGGAGTACCATGACACATCACTTCTCATGGGAGGGGACCTCAACTTGGCCCCAGATCCATTTCTAGATAAATCTACAGTGTCAACAGACAGTCACCCTAGAGCAAGGACGGCATGTCAGGGTCTCATGTTGGAATGGGGAGTCACCAACATTTGGAGGTGGGAAAATCCAGTATGATGGGACTATTCATTTTACTCCCCTGTTCACGTCACATTCAGCCACATTCAGCCACAGACATGTATGCTTTGTGGATGGAGCAGCTTATCATCGTACATTTGACCCTAGCATGCCACAGTAGGGCTAACTTGCCTACCCCCAGGTGAACAAGGGAACTCCCCTAGATGGTGTTGCAAGCCCATTCTCATAAAAGGCACCAAATTCTAAGACTGGATAACTTTAAAAGCAGAGATTACTTTAAATAAAACGTAAACAGAAAGGTAGCACCAGGAAAAGTTTGAGAAGCCTTTAAGGCCCTTTTTAAGAGGGTGGTTTATTTCTTATACTGCAGCACAGAAAAAAAAGAAAGGACTAGAGAGCTGACTAGCTTGCAGAAGGAGCTACAACAAAAGGAAACACAATTTAAACAGATTCTCTCAGCACCACTTGACCTACTGGCTACCAATGTAGGTCTCAAATACAAAATCAATACAATTATGTGCTTTATAATGTAATGGCTGCTTCTACCATCCCAACATAATTATTGGGAGTCTGGGGAGAAAGGTGGTAAGCTCTTGGCTTATCATCTGCGAAAACAGAACGCTGAGTCACAGATTCCAGCACTGCATAACAGCCAAGGAATAAATGTCTCTAACCCAAACGGTATCACTGAGGAGATGAGGCTATACTACAAAAATCTCTATGACACCCAAGTGTCCAGACCTACGGACCATACCACAGTACAGACCTTCCTCGAACACACCCAACTGCCCAGATTACCACCCGAACTTCAAGAGTATCTAGACCATCCCCTATCAGACAGTGAACTAAGAGATGCCCTGTTGCAGCTAACTAAAGGGAAAGTCCCCGGGGGAGATGGCTTCATGGTAGACATATCAAATCATGCCACACGTCATAATTCCCACCTCCTAGCCATCCTACAGGATGTCTATTCTATGGATACACTCCCTCCCACTATGAAGGAAACTATGATTATACTCCTTCCTAACAACCATCAGATCTCCTGAACTGTGCCAGTTTTTGGCCTTCATCCCTAATATCCACCGACACTAAAATTATGGTCAAAGCACTGGCAAACAGAGTTGAAAAGGCCCTCCTGTCTCTAATCTACCTCATGCAAATTGGGTTCCATAAAGGTAAAACTGGGTTAATAATATTGGCGCAGTCCTGAACATAACATGGTATGCAGGCCAGACCCACACACCCATGGCCATGGAGTTTCGCAAAGCCTCCAACTCTGTGGAGTGGGGCTACCTCCACTCCACACTGGAAGCATATGGCTTTGGTCCCTGTTTCCAAAGTTGGATTACCACCTTATACAACACCCCACCAGCAACTATACTTATGAACCCCACCATTTCCAAACCATTCATACGGAATAGGAACACTAGGCAGGGCTGCCCCCCCCCTTTTATTCATGCTAGCATTAGAGAATCTGACATGGAAACTTCTAGACTCTAAGGATATACAAGGTGTCAAAGTAAATGACAGGAGTTACTTGTTCAAGACATATGTGAATGACCTGCTTCCCACCATATCCCACCCCACCGAATCATTACAGGTAGTCATAAGAGTATTGGATATGGCTGTGTGGACTGCAAAATTCCACTATTGGAATTGCTGTGGAATGGCAATTCCGATTCTGAAAGGCCTTGCAGAATTTCTTTTTAAATTCCATGGAATAATTTTCCATGGATCATGTAAACTACAGAATTCTTTTCCACAAATTGGTGGGTGGGACAAGCATACATTCAAATTGTGGAAAAATAATCCACAGGTAATGTGATCTGTGGATTATTATTTCACAAAAAAACATTTTGGATGCAGAATTTCACAATTCCGCAAATGATGGAAATCGGTGGAATTTTGTAAGATTTTCACCCACTTCTATTAGCCCTAGAACCTGAAATACAAAGACTGATTGAAATTCACTTAACACTCAAGGGCAAGATAGAGGCCATTAGAATGTTTGTGTTAGCTAAGTTTGCTTACCTATTCCATAACTTCCCCCTCCAGACAATCTTTTCCAGAGACTGGATCATCTCTTGGCCATTTTACTATGGGAAGCAGAGATACAGCAAATTTATATTCCACCGGTAAAGTGGCATGGAAGGGGCCAGATTCACCCTGTGGCGTAATCTGTAAAATTTCTATCCATTAGGCGGAATTTCACCAAGGTGAAATTTAGCCTCCTGTGGGCGAAATTCTGTCTTCTGTGGTGAAATTTCACCTTCTGTTGGTGAAATTCCATGTTCCATGGTGAAATTTCGCCTTCTGGAGGTGAAATTTCTCAGCAGAAGGTGGAATTTCACCGCGAAAGGTGAAATTTTGCTGTTCCACGGGTGAAATGTTGCTGCTCCACTGGGCAAAATTTCACATTTTGCTCTGTGAAATGGGTGAACTTCCCACCACTAATAGGAAGGGAGAATCCCAGGCTTAGTAAAGCCAAACTCAGGACCACTGGAAGAAGGGAGGACTGGGTCTCCCATGGTTTCAGGGGTACCTTTTGGCCTACAGGATGGCGCAGACCACTAAATGGTTCCTCCCACATTCTGAGAACACTCCACAATGGGTAGAACAATTGAAGGACATCACTCAAATGCCCTGGTTAGGACTTCTGGGTAGCGAGGTTAAAAGGGATGGGAGTGGGAACCCGATTATTTGTGAAACACAATACGTGTGGTGCAAGTGTCTATCCTTTACATGCTGCCCACTAAGCAAAGCAGCTCCACCAAAGCCCTGCACCTGTCTATGGCAGAATCCTCATATTCAAGTGGGGGGGGGCGGGTCCCATGTGGTGGAAAGAATGGGAGGAAGCAGGCATAAACACTGTGGTAGATATCTCCGTACCCAACACAGAGACCTTATCCTTGTTACAATAGATTTGAGACAAATACGTTTGGAAGTTCCTACAACTTAGAGGGGCCCTCACATCAATAAATAAAATGGTCTTCAGGTCATAACATTGGCTATGGCTACTTTAATTACACAAACCATATGGCTCCTAAGGGATATCTGGCAGGATTGATTGTACTGTTAGAGATGCCCAACCAGAAACTAAGGATAAGTGTAAACTAGACTGGGAAAAAGAATTACAAATGGCACTCCCACAAGAACGATGGGAGAGATGCATCCAAAGTGCTTACCAAGCTTACAAAGATGCAAAAGGGCAGCTGATTCAAACAAAAATTCTGGCACTGGTGGTACCGAACTCCAGTGGTCTTATGCCGTAGGGGATTATTTCCACACTCCAGCTGTTGGAGATGTAATGCAGCTGAGGCAAGGCTTTTACATGTACTCTGGCAATGTCCCCAGATCACTCAGTATTGGAAAGAGATCTTGGGAGACTGCTCAAAAATTCTGAGTACAGATATTCCACCTAGCCCGCTATTAGCTATCCTAGGCAACACTACACTATTACCAAGAGAGCCAACTAGATAGCTTTCTGGCTGCTAACAGCCATTATGGAAGCAAAAAGGGTGATCCTTATGAAATGGAGAGAACCAACTCACCCATCTGTTGTCTCGTGGCACTTGGTTTCGGCTAAGGTCGCCACATTAGAAAGGCTGTCTTATGCCTCTCAGGACAAACTACCCATATTCTATAAGAAATGGGCTCCAAATCTCAACTTCAATCTATGCTCAGTTTTGGTATCCTGTCAAAAGGGCAACTAAGTTTGAGCGACTCAAAAATGAATGACTCAGTCTCAGCACCTGTGTTGTGGGCTACCCAGAAAGGGTAGCGATGCACGACAAGGAAGCCGATGAGGGCGACCAGAACACCACCATGGGGGATGGAAGAGGAGGGAAGGTATGTGGGAGGCATTGCAGTAGAAGGTTGCCCAGCTGGCCATGTGGCATGGTGGTGAGGGTGGCTGGCTATGGTTGGGAGGGTGCAGGTTTGGGTCCAGGGAGGCGCAAGAAATTTTTGCGGTTGCAGCGTTTTTTTGGTTTTTTTTTATAAGTCCCCCGCATGCACCCTCCTGGAGTTGAGAATCTTTAGTTAGGGAAGTGTGGGGGGTGAAGGGGTGTGGAGGGGGGCGCAACCCCCACATACACTGAGATCCATGCCACTGCCATTGTTTTTGTTGAGAGTGTACATTGCTGTTTTTTTTTTCAGTGACGTACACTCTCTAACGGCGATCACCGTTATGACATAGAACTGTTCAGTTCCACCTCATCTCCCAGAAAACCTGCCTTCTGCACACTACCTATGATGGTTTTCTGACAGAGTAGACCACACTACTGTAGATGTTGTCCACTCCCAGTAGGACAGGCAAAAGGATACCCCCTACTTTTCTATAAGGTCTAACAGTGGACACTACAAACATTTCAGCCTCAGCTGGCAAAAGGGTGTCCCACAAAGGTAACACAACCACCACACCTTGGCATACACTGTGGCCCAGATATTCAAAAGGGTTGCTCCATGCGCAACAGGGTTGCACATGCGCAAGTCCTACATTGCGCCATTCTGCGATATTCAGCAGGAGGCAGTTGCTCCACTGCCAACAGGTTGTGCAAAAGAGCAATGCAAATGAATGCATGCTCAACAGGAGGGAACTGTCATGTACGGTATGGGCTGCACGCCCATTGGCTGTAGCTCTGCACCAATGGGCGTGCAGCCCTACCGGACAGTCAGTCGGCGTGCGGTGGGGCGGCAGGCGGGTGGATGCTGTCGCCCCGCCGCCGGGGGAGCGGGTGGAGGGCTTCGTGGGTGGGTGGGGGACACTAGACACCAGGGAGATGTTTGGGGGTTGTGATGTGTCATTCTGCCCTGATCGGGCTTTACAGTCCACTGGACCACCAGGGAGATATTCGGGTTGGGGAGGGTTACATTCTGCCCGCGATCGGGCACTGGGGAGGGGTTCATACACGTTCTGCCCTTGATCGGGCTGTGGGGATGTGTGGCATGGGGGATTCATGTACCTGTACTGCCCGCGTTGAGCTGTGGGATATGTGGTGGGGGTTTCATGTACTTACATGCGCTCATGGCTGTGGGATATGTGTGGGGGTTTCATGTACCTGTACTGCCCGCTGATCGGGCTGTGGGATATGTGTGGGGGTTTCATGTACCTGTACTGCCCACGATCGGGCTGTGGGATATGTGGGGGGTTTCATGTACCTGTACTGCCCTTGATCGGGCTGTGAGATATGTGTGGGGGTTCATGTAACTGTGATGCCCACGATCGGCTGCATTAGGCGTCGGTCCCCGGACGGCTGCTGCCTGGCAGGGTCGCCAGGAGCAAGTCCTCGGGGATCGGCACACCTACATGCAAATGGCATGCAAATGGGGCCATAAATAGATGCAAATGGCCCCCCCGTGCCTTTCATAAATTATGGCCCCATTTGCATGTCACCTTTTGAATATCGGAAATTTGAGCATGGTGCAATGGTATTTGCGCCACCGCAAGTTTAATGCTCAACTCTGGCAACTTGCGATGGCGCAAGTTCCACTGCGCCATGTGCAAGTGCTGTGGCTGGGGGGTGATATTCAAAGGAGTTTCAACAGCGAACTCCTTTGAATATCACTCCCCGCCATGTCTCTGCGCAACTATTTTGAGCAGCGAGGGCTTGCGCCTCAGAATGGCGCAGTTTGAAAATCTGGGCCTGTGTGTATAAGGTGCTGCTATAATTAACAGTGACTAATGCCTCACTAGCATATAAACTCAGGATGCAGATACAGTATTCCCTAGAGGTAGCTTGAAATAATTACTGTTGCTGTTGTATTTGAGGTAACATTCATGACAGTTTGTAAAGGAGAAACGGATGACTATGTAATATATATTTCCTTTTGTCAGCTAAAATATGTTGGATAGATGGCAACCCATGTTTACTCCAGATATGTGTTATGTAAGCCCCTTTGAACTATCTAAAACTCAGGAGCAACACACATGTTCTGTAAGGAATTTGTAATGCTGCATCATATCTATGTTTTCTATAGCTTACTCTGTCTGTATGCTATAATTTGTTTTTATGTTGAAAATGAAATAAAATTTGTCATGATAAAAAAACTATTACCCCTGCAGTATCAATGCCAAACATCTACACAACAAACACTAGCAAGAAAACATTCAGCATTGACAATTGCCTTTTTTTATAAAACCTTTTTATTGAAATATAAAAGTAAAAAATAGTAGTACAGAATGAATTGAACAAAACCAACAATCAAAGAAAACAAGTACAGTACATCCCTGGATACCATATTATGATACCTAAGGTAATAGACAGTACTGACAAGTAAGCAATAATACCCAACAGAGTGGGTGGTATTGAGCTATACCGGACTGCCAAGGGGCATAATGAGGCCCGATGCTGCAGGTGGTTGTTGAGATATAAAAAAATGCCAATTAAAAAAAAAGAAATATGACTGAAAATAAAGAAAAAAATGTCTTATTTGTAAAGTAGTCCCTCCACTGGTACATTTGCCAGTTTGTCAGTAGAGGGCACTGCTGTTTTGAGATACTGGGCCCAATTTTAAAAGGGTGATGCAGGGCTTGTATCAAGCCCTGCGTCAATCCCGATGTTTGGCGTAACTGCGTCAAATGCATCTGCCACAGCTGTGCCAAATGTTATAACATTTGGAGCAGTTGTGTCAGTTTCCACAATTTATGGCAGCTTGCACCAAAGCTTTGGCAGAGGCCCTGTAAACTGGCATCCCAAATGGCGCAAGTTAGATCAAGGGGTAGCTGGTCTAACTTGGTGTGTTTGACACAAGGGAATTATGTCAGGGTTTGCGGCTGGTGCCTTTTCCAAACTATGATTGCCACAAGGATTGCCACAAGTCACCCCTTGCATCTGACTCCTGGACACAAGTTCCTTGCAGTAATCCAGGGCAATTTTAAAAATGGGCCCAGTGTTTTGGTTTGTATTTTCAGTTTTGTCACCCCCCCCATGCTGTGCAGATGATTAATAAACTTTCATGTCCCCTGTCCCTCTAAATCCCTGATGCTTTAGATTTTATTTTTTTTACCCTCAGGAAGCCTTGGTTCTGGGTTTGAGCAGGACAGTTAGCTGATGGGCATGTGGCTGCACAAGCGGGCTGCTGAGGAGGGACGCAGGTTGAGATTGAGGGGAGGTCAATCAAGCAGCAAGCAAAAAAGAGAACTAATCCTACAAAGTCAGGTACATTTTTGTCTTTTTCCATGGTTTCTTTGTTCTGTTTGAGGCTAAGGTGCTGAGCAGGGCTAACATTTTAATGCCATATGGATCAGGGAAATTGGACTGAGGAGCAGTCACGGTACTTTCCCAACTTCCACTTCCCGTTGATGGAGGCATGCTGCAGGCTAGGAGCATGTAATAGATTGGCCGGCCTTTGGGGGAGCATGGTAGTTGGATGTGAGAACCTCTGTGAAATTTCAGTAGTATACTGTGACTGAAAATGTTTTATTTTTTATGAAATATGTGTTTTTGCTTGACAACGGAAGGAGTGGTGCTGACTAGCTGGATCATATGCTCAATGAATGGGAAAAAATGGCGGCTGGCAAGTTTGAAAATTTGGGGTGGCCCAAGGATACTCTAAGAAATAGGGCACCCCAAACTGGTACTTGTTTTTCACTGGGTTCTATTGAAAAATAAATGCACTCCTGACCATGGCTTTCAACCAATCAGCATGCTTTATTTTTCAAGGACATTTTCTAATAGTAAATAGATCCCAAATCCTGGAGAGCAATGAATGGATAGCATACATAGAAATTATTAATCTATGATACCCTCCTTAGAACCTCAGTGAAGATCAAGGATCCTGGAAATATAGTTCTTGAAGCTGGAAGATGGCCCTTGAGTTACATTGGGAATATGTTTCCTCCAATGGCAGCAGCAAGTTTCCCCCAGTTCCTGGTGAAACAGCTCAGGTTACCTGTAGCCATGAATTGGGCCCACTCTATTTTCAAACAGCTTAGGAGGTAATGGGCCCATTGCTTTGTAGGGAGATTCTCAGAGATCCAGTCTTGGGCTATTGTTTTCCAGGCATTAATAAGTGCCAGAGACCAGAACGGGAGATCCCCCTTGAAGTGACACCAATTCAGATCTGCCCCAAGGTGAATTCCAGGGGGGGACTGGGGAGGCATGTGCTCAATACTTTTGTTATAATTCTATGAATTTCATGCCAGTGTTTAATTTTCAAACAATGCAGTATCATATGTAAATAGGACCCTTCCTCTGCCCCACATTTGGGCATTCCTTGGGTATCACTGTGTTAAGTTGATTTGTCCTTTGGGGTAGCATATAGGCCCTATAAAGAAAGTTCAGTTGGATCTGTCTCAATCTGTTGTTCCTACAGCAGTTATTTAAATACCTTATAGCCTTCTCCCACAAAGCCAGAGTTATTGCTAAGCCCAGGTCCTCTTCCAATTTTTGTATAATCTGTTGTTGTTGGGGGAGGGGGACTGCCGAATAGGAGCTGGTAGTGTACAGAAAGGGGCTTGGAGTTCGGTTGAGGTCGATACAGCTCCTCCTGTAAAGGAGATCCAAGCTCCAAACAGGTTTAGACCACAAACTCCTGGTGTGGTGGGGTGCAGGTAAAGGCTTGCCAAGCCTAAATAATGCTTCACTGCTCCAATGTACTTGCGCACTAGCAGAATTAAGTATCCACAATGAATGCTTCTTTAGTGCTTTATTGCAAATTCAATTCAGAGATGTAAACAATGGACATACAGACATCCACTCTCAGTCCCGGCACTTCGGATTGTAAAATCCTTTGTCAGGGGGCGTGATTTAGTCATGGAACACACTTCAATTTGTACATCACATCTTAATTAAATAAACATGAGCCGATAATTAATCAAACATAAAGTAAGTATTTTAACTGTACAAATACAAAAAGAAAATGCAAGGTGTAGTGATGTGAATGACAATGTTTGAAAACTTCCTAGTTCATTTTGTATGCTGATTGCATTTATAAAGTATAATTTAAACAATGTTACTGACAAGTTACCTATTGCAAGAAAGATCAAATGCAGAAAAGGGAAGATATATGGCACACGTTCAAGGCAATATTTTCTGCACAGATAAATGGAGATTGCTGCAGTTTCCCATGGCTTGGTGTCTGCACAAATCAATTGAAAGAAGCAGTCAGGGTGAAAGCAAGTGCCTGTGTTACCTACAGAGAGAATATAAACACAAAACTGTAATGTCACATGTCACAAACATGTCACTATTGACTGCTACAAAATACATGGTAAAGACAAATTTCAAAATACATTCAATAGGCTTCTTAAAGAGACCTCTGAGAAGAGATCCAAGTTAGCGTCACCTATTTCAAGTGACGAGGTTCCAGTGTCACCAATTATGTTCATTTATAAATCCAAGTCTTCATCAATGATTACGGCTGTGGAAATAATCATTTCCTCAGTGAACCCCATGATGTTGTTTTGTGTATTCTCCTTTTTATTAGCAAAAAACCATTCGAGGCAAATTTTCCTGAAAAATGTTCTAGTGTCCAGGATAATCTGAAATTTGTTAATGGGGGGTGGGTATGAAGGACACACTCTTTTAAGCACAGCAATCTGGTTTTCAGTTAGCCCTTGTCATGATATATTTATTACTTATAGCTCAGAAGATTTTTAGTTAATCTTACTGGTCTGTCTTGAGTTCTTGTTACCCCCTCTTTTTGCCTAAAATGTTTTTTTTTTATTAAAAAGAAGAATACATTGGAGGAAAATGCAGGGACACCAGAGAAGTCTTCCACATACCCGGCCATCAACTTGGATATTGAAAAGACTGACATCAATTTGGAGAGACAAAGCTGTTTCAAAGGCAAGTCCACCTTTTGGCCTAATACACTGAATACAAACACATAGTGCTTGAAAAGATAGTTATGAAGCAAATTTCCACCACAATAGACCAAGCAGGTACCACAAGGAACTTTAATTTATCTAAAGGGGACAATTATACTTTCCAGGAACTAATGAAGAATAAAGATTTTGTGATTAAGTCTACCGACAAAGGTGGAAATAAAGTAGTTATGAAAAGAGAATAATATGTTTACATTGTCATATAGTTGCTTCAAAATGAAAACAGCTACAAAAAACTTCTATTTAATCCTACTTCTAAATTCAACAAGGAGTTGTACCCGGTTCTTACTTGTGCAGTAACTGAGGGAGATATTACACAGGGTGAATTTAAGTTCTTATGGAATGAATATCCTGTAGTTGTAGGATTTTATATATTTTCCAAAATACATACAAATGTTAATAATCTGCTAGGCAGACCAATCGTGTCAGGGAATAGATTGGTATGCGAGAACCTGGGACAATTCCTTGACTTTTTTCTTCAGAAGTGTGAGGTAACCTTGCCTACTTATCTAAAAGATACAACAGACACTTTAAGGAAGCTAGGAGGTCTTGTGTGGGAGGAGAATGGATTGGAAGCTAAGTAGACATGGTACTTTACTCCAGTGCTAAAGATCTGCCCTCCATAAATGCTAGCCTTCAATCAGATGTTGACTGCCTACAGGCAGACACTTGTAAGGCAGTTAACAAAAAACTGGGGATGGCATATAAAATCAGGTCCTCCCTCAATTCTGCTGCCAGGCTTGCTATAGGTCAAGGAATCCTCTATCCTTGTCTTACATATCGCTTTATGGCCTACCTTGATGCAAGCAAAGGAGCTTTCCTAAAATGGAGCACATGCTGCAATAACAAATGCCTATTTGCACTCTCTGCACCTAGGCTAATGCATCATTGCCAAGTCCACTCATGACTAGGCTGGCTCTCCCTGTCCTTTCATCAGCTCTATACCTCTGGCTATTTGATTGACCACATAGAACAGGAGCTCCTGAGCCACTTTCTGCCATGTTAAACCATCCTACTCAGACCTACCGCTGAGATCTACTAAACTATCTCCTCTTGAAATTCCTAGATATTCCACAAAAAGGGGGGAACTTGCCTTTGCAATATTTGCTCACAAAACTTGGAACTCCCTCCCTCTAAATGTTAAACTCTCCAAATCCCACCATGCTTTTAAAAAGGGCCTTCACACCTTCCTTAGGGACTCTAACATTTGCTCCTACTCTGCCACTCTTGAGCTTCCAACTGGTTGCTACACCTGCTCCACTTAATGGCATTTACTCTCACATCTGCACTTGTGCCACCTGCCTGAGTACTGTCTCTTCAATATTGTATCAGTCTGTTATGTAAACCACTAAATATACTGTCTTGTGTGGACCCACTTCTGCATAAATCATTTGTGACATGGTTACTGTACTCCTGCCTTTACAGCTGCATGCAACTCTCCCTGGTTGTTGCCTGAGAATAGTTAACATTCTTATCTAGTGCACTTATTTTTTTTTTTTTTGCACTGTCTATTTTTTCCCTCCTCTCTCCCCTCAACTCCAGTCTCCTCGGGAGTACCTAGGAGTCATTCCACTATGGTTTGCTCCTACCTGGTCAATCCTCTGTTGCCCATGTAGCCTCAGTTTGCCCCCCAGGTGGGAACAGGCTGGGATCCAATACTCCAGCATTCTCTGGCGGCGTCGGTCAGGAGGATGCCAGGAGGGCGGCCGTAAATTGTGGGCAAGCTCCGGTTCTCCATCTCCACCAGAGCTGAAGGTTTTTTTCCTCCTTTTTTCCCCTGGTAGTGGTCAGCGTCCTGATGTCAGGGCCTCACCAATGTCTACCACTCCCCGCCCCTTCGCTACACTTCTCTGGCACTTGCTGTATCTCCGGCTTATGCCAGAGGTCAGCCAAGTGCCGAATAGGGACCCCTGTCCTTCCCGGGAGAGGAAAGCTGTCCTCCAGATGCTTGATCCTCTCCTTCCCCTGCCGACCCCCAGCAACCAGGGCTCATTCCTGAACCCAGGTCACTGGCATGGTGTGAGGTGTGGCGTCCAGCGCCTCAACCCTCAGCGCCACCGGGCCGGCCTAGTGCACTTATTTTTTGTATTATTATGTTCTTCTTGCCATTGTAAACTGTCTTTGAACCATTCATAAATACTGCTTTGTTGTTCAAATGTTGCCTAAATCCTGTTGTGATATGCCCAATGTATTCCTGTTTGTACATCATTCCATTGTCTGTAACTCTCCCGGGTCATGCCTGAAAATAGGCAACATTCTTGTCTAGCGCACTTACCCAGTAAATAAAAACTAAATAAATAAAATAAATGAATAGAGTTGTTATATACTGTATCTCCCTTCTTATAAATAAAAATCAAAACAGTTTGTAGCATGGAAGGGGCAAGTCTGCCAGTGTGCAGAAAATGACTGAACAAAAATTGCAAAGTGGGGCTGATATATGATTTAAATTTAACATAAAACTTCAAAGGGACTCCATCTTTTCCAGGAGCCATATTATTTTGAAGACTTTGTAGAGCAAAATCCACCTCTGAGAGGAGGATAGGTTGTATAAGTGAAGAGAAAACATGCTGGGGAATGGGGAGGGGGTATTTGTAAGGTGTTTAAAACACCCCAGGGATCAGTTAAAGTACTAGACTTACCAAAAGTATCTATGAGATGTTCATGTACAATCTGAAGGACATCATTCTTGTGAGAGATACTGTAAGACCTCCTTGCACAATTGGTGACCGCTGTGTCTTTTAAATACCGATCAAAAGATTTTGTCCAAGATATTAGTACATTGACTCACCTCAGTCACCCTAAGTTTATCTCTCCATCTCAAACATGTGCCATTCCCCATAGACACATACAAGACAACTTGACTGTGTTATGTGAACTGTTTGACAGAGGATGGAAACACTTGACCTCTGTGTTTATTTTAACCTTGGACCAGTCTAAGGCTTTTGATCATGTAGGTCATTGCTTTTTGTTTGCTACCCTTGACAAATATGGTTTACCACAATCTGTTTTACATTGGCTCTCTGTAATGTATAATAATGCCACTGTGGCTTCTTCTGTAAATAGTTGGTATGGGGCCAATGTTAGGATCCAGAGAGGTGTTAAGCAGGGTTTCCCCTCTGAGTCCCTGCCTATATGTTTTCTGCATCGATCCTCTGTTGCGACTCCTTCAGTCTAATTTGGATATTCAAGGGATTTCCCTAATCCCTGGGACCCCTGTTTTTAAATCTCTGGTTTATGCAGATGACATTTGTATCCTTCTCAAAGATTATCCCTCGAGTATTCCCTGGCTTCCAGTTCTCGTGTTAATTTTGAAAAAAGTATGGCAATTTCCATAAACCCACTCCCAGCAGCTGGCCTACAGCCAGCCATAGCTGGAATACCGGTTCATACTAACCCAGTGAAGATTTGGGGTATTTGGTTTAATAGTGTAGATGCTGCTTTACTCAATTGGCAACACTGTATAACTAAAGCGGAGTCATTATTACATTGGTGGAAAGGTAGGACTTTCTCAAAAAATAGGTGTATTTGATTACAATCCTACTGTTGCCATGTTTTCTCTTTCTCAGTTATGCCCCTTCCACATCTGGAGACCTGATTGTATAGTATTTTGTTTTTCAAGGTCTGTGGGGATCTAGATTAAATCCCATTAAAAGGGAGGTAACTTACTTTGGTATGGGTGGTGTTCAAATGGTACATCCAAAAGTCTTTTTTATAGTTTGTTTTTCTCTTGGAATTTTGGCAATGCCTTCTGTCAGACTGATACCATCTGGTCTCCAGTTCTGGAGGAATGGTTGGTCCCACTTGTTTATTTTTGGGAATGCAACCTGTTCTCAGATTTTAGAACGGCTCTCTTCTCTACAGTACCTTCGTATGCTCTTCATGCTTTTCCGAAGCTTAAAACTTGGAATCTGTCCCCAGCAGATATCACTATGAGGACTAGATGTACAGTAACCTTTACAGTCATATTATTTCCACAACTTTGAACCCTCCCCTTCCCCCACTATCTTTGAAATTTTGTCCTACACATCTAATACCGGATGCTTTGACTCAACTGAGTAATCCTTACCTGGCAGCCCCCATGTGGGACCTCATTTGGCTTGGGTTACATGGGAAGATTTTGGTGCAAGGCTCCCACAAGCATAAGTCTATGGATGAGCATGTTTGTACTAGGCCCACCTGCCTGGACATAGTAGCACCTCCGTTTCATTTGTTTCATTGACCATCCCCACAGCCAATCCTTTTGGCAGACTTGAGGTTCAGTCTGGAAGGAACCTTTGCACATGTTACTTATCATGTCCTGATTTTGGGTATCTACAGAGGTGGGTGGTTTAAATTTTATGCTAGCACTCTTCAGGTGTGTTTAGCTATCTGTAAATATTATCTATGGCAAGGGAGATACACCTTGAATGTCAACCAGAAGCTCCCGCCACACACAGAGGTTATAAAGATGATACAATGTAGTTTACTTATAGTATACTATGCTGACTTTAAAGTTCATTGGAGATCTGTTCTTCTCACCCAATGGACATCCATGTTAGGCTTCCTTCCCCCTTGATCTAGACCCCCTATACCTTAGTTTATTAATACATTACTGTATTTCATTTTGTTTGTCTACATTTTGCTTTGCATAGCTGTTTTACTTGTATGATTTTGTGTTTCAGTAAAACTCCCCCCTACTCTTTTGAGAAAGGTGCCTTGGTTTCCTTTACTTCCACCTGGACACCCACCAGGATGGTTAGATGGGACCTCAGTTTAAAGTCTCATCCAAAGAACGGCACACCCCAATAGTACAGCACCCCCCAATACTGCACTTGGGTGCCAATATTTTAGGTATGAGCCCAATTCCAGTGTGAGACCAGAACCCACAACCTTCTGGCCCAGAGGCAGATGTGTTGCCAACTGAACTATGCTGACACCTACCCAAAGATATATGTTTTAAAACTGAACTAGAGAAATAGACTGAAGTGAAGATGCTTGAAAAGTGAACTAGCAAAGCTGTTTGAAACCACTGCAGACTCAGAGACTCCATTTCACTCTCTTACTGTTCAGTCACACGTCCACTGAGGCACATCATCTCAGGCTTAATGAATGGTAATAAACACCATAGAAACACTAAAATAAAACCTCTTAATGATAGCTAATTAACCATACCACAAGTGCAAAGTAACAAATATCAGGCCATTTTTGTGGCTATGAAGCCCATTATCAGCTACTAGGTATTGTGAATTACTCCATATATGGCAAACAATGGGGAAGGACTGTGTACAGTATTGGAATAATAATTCCAGATTGGATTTAACAAGACTGATAATGACACTCACCCTCTGGGTTTATGACTTATTACTTCACAAAACCCCTTCTTCCTTATCATTTATTCTAGTTATGATATCTGGTCTCAATACCTTTGTCCTCCAGCCTCAGACACGTGTTTTAGCTACCATATTTATGATATTTATGGTATTAAACAATGCCTCCCCATGTGGTTGCCAACCTCTACCTCAAGTTAACACCCTGAAGGTTATTCCTGCTCATGGTAACCTTTAGATATTTTCTTACAGTAATTCATCTTTGTAGAATATTTTAACAGCTGTATTGTATTTAAATAGTCTAAAGAATGACTGATTATAGTGGCATAGTAGCGTGACTATAGTTGAGTATGCTGTTTAATGTTAACCTCCTAACTTTACACTCTAATAGCTCCACCACTGTTCAACAGATTTGCATGAAATGTTGCATGCACAGTTTCGGGGCAATGGTCTCTTGACTTGCCAAGTTTCGTTCCAGTCAGATGTATAGATTCTGAGATCAGAATAGCAAAAAAAAAGGGGAAACAAATCACTAGCACACAGATAATTTGGAATTTCGCTCTGAAATTTTCAGGGTAGGAAGGGTTTTGGCTACAGTGGTGCCTTTCGTTGGTTTGGTGAGGTGAAAAAAAATATTAATCCATTCCAGAGGTGTAAGGATTTGAAATTTCAGTTCTGAGCATGCTCAGTATGGAAGTCTGGATAGCTGTTTCATATGAAAAAATAATTTGGCCCAATTCACAAATATAATTTCTCTTGGCTGACTTCTCTACCTAGGGCTGGGTATTCCACATGCTAGACCTTCCTGTGGCGCACCTACCTTTATCTCCACCTGTAGTTCCCAAACTCCTATAGGCATCATTAAATCTTAGGATTATATATAGCTCCTGTATTGTGGTGCTACTAGAATGCCTTGTAGTACAGCCTAGTCATGGCCCGAAAGAGTGTATCCCTGGCAACTTTATATATGGTATCCTTTGTACTGACTGGCTCACTGCTGGAATACTCACTCCTTGCTGTTCCCAGACTGAAGAACCTGCTTAATCCCCTACTTCATTGCCCACTCAGGATACTGGAACCTCATATGAGCTCATCCTCTTTGACTTACACCAAAATGGGAATTGGTACACGCACTCCTATTACATAAGGAGAGTTACTTCTAACCCCTTGATATGTCCCCTGGTAGGTTTTACCTTACCGCAGTGACAGTGGTAATGGAGACATCCCTGACATCGACAGCCACATTGCCAAGTGTCGGGAATGCAGTGTCGGGGATGCCTCTGTGTCTCCATCAGGGCACAGCCCCCACACCCCCGGTCTCTGGGATTCTAACTCTGAGTTGGAGTTGGACTGGGGGGGGGGCAAAACACCCTGCGAGGCAATCCCCTGGCCGTGCAGAGACTATCACAGCGACATGTGAATTTTGGCCAAATCCTGTCACTGTGATGGTCTTCACCCTCGGGGAGTCACTGCAGCGATGGTATACCCCCCTGGTACTATATCCAGGATGCTAGTGCTACTGCAGTTTCTTACAGCAGGGAACATCAAACCTAACCCTGCCTGCCCCTACAAAATCACACATTTTTTCCTCCTCTGCACCAATATGGTTCCAAACCAAGGCCCTAAAGCTAGTGCACATGAATATCAATAGTCTCAGGCTTAAGCTCCATGAGCTTGAAGTCTGGGCAAACCTTGATGCCCCTCATGTCCTTGCTATCAGTGAGACCTGGCTAAAACCATTTATTCTCCCACATGTGATTGAAATTCCAGGACATAAATCCTTCAGGAAAGACTGGGTGGGCAAATGAGGAGTTGGTGTCCTACTCTATGTAAAATCCAACTTAAATGTTAATGAATACAGCCTGATGTCTCTGACTTATGCCCCCTGAAAACTTCTGCTTGCTAATACTAAACCTCTGCTTGTCAGTTGTGTCTATAACCCTCCCCAAGTCACTGACCATATGAACATATGACAAAACCAACAGAATAAGGCCACTTGGTTTATCTAGTCTGCTTGTAGTGCAGGGTCCTCAGTATAAGCTACAGACCTGCCCCCCCGCACTCCCCAATCCACCTTTCCCCTCCGTTTGTCCTTCCTTGTACCCTTATTTTCCCTTTAAATCTATCCCATCATCTCTTGAAGTTTGCCCATTGCCTTCAATGAAGCCACCTCTTCCAGAAGAACATTCCAACCCACACCACCCTTTCTGTGTAAAAGTGCCTCCTAGCCTCTTTCCTAAACTTTCCCCCTTCAATTTGAGACTATGTCCTCCTGTGTTTTGGTTTCCACTAAGCTTGATGAAGCCCTCCTTAGCTACCCTATTTATTCCTTTCAAATACTTGAAAGTCTCAATCATGCCCCCTCATCTCCTTTAGAGAGTACATGTTTAGGGCCTCTAACGTCTTTTACTTCCTACCCTGTTGGCCCGTGATCATCTTCGTTGCTCTCCTTTGGACTGGCTCCAACAGGTTAATGTCATTTTTTAAGGTATAGGCATTAATACTATAAACTGTACTCCAGGTGCAGCCTCACTAATGACCTGCATAAGGTCAGTATTACCTCCTCTTACCTGCTGCTGATCCCTCTGGCAATGCAGCCCAACATTTTACTTGCCTTTGCTGCTGCTTTCCTACATTGCATGGAGTGTTTCAGGCCACTAATGGTCATTACTCTCAGATCTTTCTCCTCCTCTGATACAGATACCCAGATCCCTCCCAGGCTGTACTCAGTCCTCAGATGTTCTTGGTTCCAGTTTGCAAAACTTTGCATTTCTTTGCATTGAAGCCAAGCTGCAAAATCTTGGACCCCCTCTCTAGTTTGTCCAGAGCCTCCTTTAGGTCTTGTGTTCCTTCAGCTGTGTCCACCCTCCCACACAGCTTGGTGTCATCACTAAATAGGCAATTTTGCCCTAAATGCCATCATCAATGTTGTTGATGAAGATGTTGAACAGCACCGGTCCAAGCACTGTTTACCTCCTTGGTGCTAGATAGTTCACCCTCCACCACCATGGTCTGGGTCCTGTCCTCAGCCAGTTTTCCACCCATCAGATCAACATCTCCCATACCCCAAGATCCACTAACTTCTTGATCAACCTCTTGTGGGGTATACAGTCAAAGGCCTTGCTGAAGTCCTCATACTGGATATCCACCACTTGGCCCCTGTCTACTGTTTTAGTGACCCAGTCAAAGATGTCAATCATATTTGTTTGACACGACCTCCATCTCATAAACCCATGTTGCCTCTCATCCTGGAGACAGTGCTCCTCTAGATGATATATTAACCATTCCTTAAGTATAGTCTCCATGAGCTTGCACATGATGGAGGTCAGACTGACTGAGCTGTAATTCCTTGGGTTGACCCTGGGACTGCTGTTATGGAGGGACACTACATGTGCTGTTCTTCAGTCCTAGAGTACCATGCCCAGCTACAGTAAACTATTAAACAGACCAGCCAAGGGATCTGCTAGCTCCTCCGCCAGTTCCTTCAGCACCCTTGGGTGTATGCTGTCTGGGCCTGGGGATTTATTTACCCTCAATGCTAGCAGCTCTGCCCTCACCCTATCCACCTCTATCAAAACATCTGTGTCCCCCTTCCCTCCTTCTCCTCTCCTTCCCCATAGTGGCACTGGTCCATCTCTCTCTCCCTGGTGAAGACGCAACAGAAGTACTCATTCTGTATCTCTGCTTTGCCCCCATTCTCCACCCACCCTTCCCCTTTCCTGAGCCTAACAATCCAATAGACTTGCCTTGGCTTCTTTATAAACAATTTCCTTAGCATGGGCATCTCTGCTATGTATTGCCTTCTTAGGCTGACCCTCCCTTGAAGGTAGGCTGAAGTATCTATTTCTGTGTGTGTCACACAAGCTAATTGGAACCTCTCCCCCGCTCACAGGGTATTTTTAAAATAAAGTCTCAATGGAGACTTCTATGCTCCTCTACATCTACACTGTTAACTATCCCAAGTACCAAACCTGGTTCTGGTCAAACAGCCTTTGCCCATACTGCCCCTAATCTATGGAACAATCTCCCAATATTGAGGTGACTGTTAACACTGGGGCTTTTAAGTCTAATCTAAAGGATCACTTTATCTGTGACAGTCATTGTAATTGCCGTCGCTGAACCCCCTCTGTAATCTGTATGCTGTTTTGTACCTTCCTCTGTTAATTTGTAGGCAACTTCTGTTTACAAATTTATTTCTGAACTATAATGCCTGTAACCCTGTTTTACTAACAAATTGTATTGTCGGTTCTGTGCTTGAGCTATTATTGTGCTGTTTTGCTATGTTCTCCCTTACGTTTGTTTACTGTATTTTTTTTTTATTTTATTTAGTTTTTGTTGACCAGGAAAGGAGGACTAGACAATTCTGTCTATTTTCAGCCTCATCCCAGGAGAGGGGGATACAGATACGAACATATGAACATACAAAGAAACCAGCAGATACAGGCCTTATGTTCTAGCACATCTGCTCGAGTGTGCAGCTCTCAGCGTTGAGTACTACTGCTGCCCTCCAACCCCATCTCCCCCTATCTTGCTGATTACACAGTCCAGGTTACCTCCAATTTCCACTCCCTCCCTTGTTTTGATTATGCCCGTGACCCTGTCCCACCCCCTTTTAAATCCCCCCGTTGTTGTTTGCGAAATCAGTTCCTCAGGCAATGCATTCCATTTCATCACCACCATCTCTGTAAAAGAGTGGCTCCTCATCTCTCTTCTGAACTTCCCCCCTTCAATTTCAGTCTGTGCCGTCTTGTGATTCTTTCCTTCCTAAACTTAAACAGGCCCTCAGGACAAACCTTATTTATGCCCTTCAAGTATTTAAATACCTCTATCATGTCACCTCTGTCCCTTCTATCCTCCAGGAAGTACACATTGAGTGCCATCAACCTATTCTCATAGGTCATTTCCCTCATCCTGCTTAACATCTTGGCCACCTTTCTTTGACCCTGTCCAACAGTTTGATGTCATTCTTTAAGAAGGAGTGCCAGTAGTGCACACAGTACTCCAAATGAAGCTGCACCAGTGACCTATACAGTGGCAAGATCACCTCCTCACTCCTTGAGGTGATTCCCCTTGCTATGCACCCCTGCATCCTGTTGGCCTTTGCCTCCACTTTCCTGCACTGTGCAGAGTGATTTATCTGCCCTGTGACCAACACACCCATATATTTTTCCTCAATGGATACCGATAACTGCTCTTCCCCCAGTTGATACCTGTACCCAGGATTCTTGTTTCCAAAGTGTATAATCATGTACTTCTTGGCACTGAAACCCAGCTACCAAGTGTCTGACCATCTTTCCAATCCTTCTAAGTCCCTCTGCAGTACCCCTCCACCCTTGTCTCCATTCACCACAACTCCCAGTTTGGTGTCATTGGCAAATAAGCTCATCCGACTCTGAATCCTGACTGCCATATCCCCTACATAGATGTTAAATAGCACTGGTCCCAGCACTGAGCCCTGTGGGACCCCACTGATGACTGCATGGGGTAATGAGTGCTCCCCCCGTGACACCACCCTCTGCTGCCTGTTTTCCATCCAGCTCCTAATCCATCTGACAAACTTTTCCCCTACCCCCAGGTTCTTTAGCTTACCTATCAGCCTTCCATAAGGCACTGAGTTGAAGGCCTTGCTGAAGTCCAAATACAGGACATCAACTGCCTTGCCACCATCCAGTGCCCTAGTCACCCAGTCATAAAAGTCCACCACGTTGGTTTAACAAGACGTTCCTTGGGTGAACCCATGATGCCAATTATCAAGGAGACCATTCTCCTCCAAAAATGTCACAATTCTTTCCTTTAGTATAATCTCTGTTAATTTCCCTACAACTGACGTGAGCCTGACTGGCCTGTAATTCCCTGGCTCATCCCAAGAGCTGCTTTTGTGGAGGGGCACCACATGTGCCATCCTCCAATCTAAGTGTGCAGACCCGATAGAAGGGATGTGTTGAATACATCTGTCAGAGGCACTGCCAGGACCTCTGTGAGTTCCTTTAGTACCCTTGGGTGTATCCTGTCTGGTCCTGGTGCTTTATGTGTTCACAGAGAAATTAGGCCATCTAGTACCTTCTGCACAGGGATCCCCTCATCTGCCATCCTATCTACCCTACCTATTCTTACCCTGCCCTGCCCTTGCAGGATAGGTCCATTCCGCTCTCTTGTAAATACTGAACAGAAGTATTCATTTAATGCCACCGCTTATTCAACTCCCTTTTCCACCCATCCTCCTTTCGTCTTAATTCTAGAGATTTGCTCCCTTCAGTTCCTTTTCTCCCTGATATATCTGAAGGACCATTTTTCATTATTTTTTTATCCCTTGAGCTAGCCTTTGCTCCTTCATAGCCTTGGCCTGCCTTACCACCCTGATCACCTCCCTGGAGCTCCTGATGTAATCCTCCTTTTCAGCTACTTTGCTGGTTCTCTTATAGGTCCTAAAGGCCGCCCTATTTTCCTTCATCTTTTCTTGTACTTGATTGGTCCACCAGCTCGGTTTATTAGACCTAGCCTTCTTACTCCTTCACTCAGTGAAGGTGTTTGTGGCCTCCACCAGCCCCAGTTTTATGATGTCCCATTTTTGGGTAGTGTCTATGTCTGGATCTATGGTGGCCACATGTCTCCCCAGTATTGCAGCCATCCTACTTAAGTTGGCCCTATTAAAGTCTATGACCTTGGCAGGGGTACGTGTCTCCTCTCTGTCCAGCTCAAGGGAGAACCATACTGTACTACGGATGCTCCCTGCTATGGGGTCCTCCACCCTCACCCCATACCTGATCACCATCCAACAAAACATGATCTAAGATATTGTCTTCTCTTGTTGGCTCTTTTACGTGCTGCGTCAGGAATGCATGCTGGAGCGCATCCAGGATGACTTGTTCCCTGCTACTGGCTGAGGTCACGATGGTCCAATCTATCCCTGGAAGGTTGAAGTCCCCTACCAACACTGTGCTGCCCCTTCTGCAGTTCTGCTGTGTAACCCTCCCCAATACCCTGTCCATCTCCTCCGTCTGGGAGGGTGGTCTATACACCACCCCAAGCCTGACCCTCCATGTTTTTGCCTTGCATATAGTGACCCACAAGGATTCTGTGTTCCCTTCACTACCTTCCTCTCTAGTGCACGCTATCCCCTCCCTTATGTAAACAGCAACCCCTCCACCCTTGCAATTTTCCCTGTCTCACCTGTACAACCTAAAGCCCAGTATTATTAAGTCCCATTCCCTTCTTAGATTTGCCCACATTTCCATGATGGTGGCAATGTCTACTCCCCCTTCTGCCAATAGTGCGTGGAGCTCTGGCATCTTGTTGCCCAGGGTCCTCGCATTCACGGAAACCACTGTCCATCCTTTCCCTTGATCATCATCTGCCCTAAACTTTTCCCCATCCCCTCTCACTCTGGATGATTCCCAGTGATCAATGTTACCATCTGGGGGGAGGCAAAGGTCCTCTATTAACATGAGCCTCCATCTGCCTGATATGTCTTGGCCTCCCTCCCCCATTAGTTTCAATTGAAGTTCAATGACAGAAACTCTTTGAGTTTCTACTCCAGGACTGCTGTACTGCTCCATCTGAGGTGCAACCTGTCCTGGGCATACAGGTTATTGTTTGCCCATGTTTCCCCCCAGTTACCTACCAACCCAAACCCCATAGACTCACACCACTCTCTCAACCATTCGTTAAATTCTTTAATGTTTTGCTTTCTGTTTGTGCTAGCTTTAGGTACAGGCTGTACCTCGGAGACAGCAATTGTCTGCGCTTCATTTCTATACACCATTGCCAATTCTCTAGTCTAAACCTTATCTGAATCTCTTGGAGACTATTCCCTTCTAAGTCATTCGTGCCAAGATGCGCTACCAGGTGTGGCTCCCCCCATCTCCTGTCACATGCGGGGATGATGTGTTTTTCCCTCAGTGTGTCATCATCCCTGGCAAACGTTCCACTGAGCTCTTCCTGCTCAAATTTCCACCCCACCTGATGCCCTCAATGATGGAGTCACCAATTATGATGACTCGTACATCCCCTCTTTGCTACTCAAACCTTAATCCCCCCTCTTTAGTTATGACCCTGCTTCTGTCTCCTTGCTCTCCCTCTGTAGTTGTGACCCTGCTTCTGTCTCCTTGCTCTCTCTCTGTAGTCGTGACCCTGCTTCTGCCACCTTACTCCCCCGGTTTCACCTTGCCACTGGCTTCCTCTGAATCCCCTACATGCACCACCTTACCCCTTGAAGTCATACCGTCACCCTGTACTATAGCTACTGTAGTTCCCTCATTCCCTAAAATCCCCACTATGGAAACACCTTCTGGTCACTTTGCTATTTCCTTGTCACCCTCCCCCTTTGCCATTTGCCCCTTGACTGCTTTGGCACTCATAATTGCCCCCTGAATCTCCTTCCATCTATATTGTTTAACTTACATTTATCTTCCACCTCCCTTTCTGTATCACTGTCACTGGCACTATTTAGAATTTTTTTTCAATTTCCCCAGCCCCCCATCTCCCTGCATGCAGTTCTTAGCTGTACATGTCTTTCCTCCTGCTGCCCCCTTTCCACAACCAAAGCCCTTTGTGGGAGTGCTTTTCCCCCATACTGCTGAGAGTTCTTTATTATCCTGTGTCCTGCCCAGTTTCGGTGCCAGTATCTTGACACTCTTATTGCTACTGGCATCCCTGTCCTCAGTGTTCACTGTCTCCACCTGATTTCCTATGTCCTGGTTAACTGTGTCCTTCAAGTTTAGTAAACCCGTTCTTCACTGTAGCTCCCACCTACGTAATCAATCTTGCTTCCCATCCTGGCCCTACCATTGTTGACTTCTGCAGATCTCTTTGCAGCACCTCCCTTATATCCCCTCTCCTCCTGGCTACCTCCTGCCATCTCCTGTGTTGCCAACAATCAGAACTAGTTTCCACCCTATTTTCCCCCTTTGTACCTCTCATTCTTCTGCACATCTCCTCTTCTACTATTAACAACACTGATGCTGCATCCCCCTCCATTTTCTTCTCCTGTGGTTAGCCTCTCCATCTCCATTAGCAATGAATTTGGATTATACATCTCAATTCCTCTCCCAGTTCCCATACCAGAAAATATAATAACTTACATGGAACTGGTAGACAAAAAAATAGATAGATTAGAACACAATGAACCAGACAGAAGGAAGTAATTTAATCTGACAGCAACTGAATATGGGGCTTTATGTAATTTTGAAAATGTTAAGACAATTGTTATTAAAGAAGTAGACAAGAGAGGTGGAATTGTTGTAATGGACAGAGAAAAATATAAAAGTGAGTGTTTGAGACAACTTAGGAACACAGAATTCTATCAAAAATGTGACACTAACCCAATGGAACAGGTTAACCTGTTAGTTCAGGAAATATTACAACATGGACTAGATGAAAAGTATATAAGGGAATGGGAACAAAAAGCCTTATTTATACAATACCCCATTATGCTGGCTTTCTATGTGTTGCTCAAGATCCACAAAGATTTAACTGACCCCCCCACTCACCCCCGATAAGCCTATAATAACAGGTATAGGTTCTACACTAGAAGCATTATCAGTATATATATTGATTATTTTCTTCAGCCTTTAGTGACAACAACAAAATCTTATTTGAAAGATAGAAAAGAGACTATAAACCTGCTGGAATCAATAAACAATGAAAACATTATAACAGAGAGTACTATTCTGGCCACTCTAGCTGTAAAGGACCTCTACACCAGTATTCCACACTCTGTTGGCCTAGCAGCCTTGGAAAATAAACTAAGAGAAAGAACTAATAATGAGAAACCACCTAACGACTATATACTTAAATTAGCAGAGCTCGTTCTAACTAAAAATTACTTTAGATTTGATAAACAACACTATTGGCAGTACAAAGGCACAGCGATGGGTCTTCTATGGCCCCTAGCTATGCCAACATCTTTATGGATGATTTTGAAACTAAATATATTTCTAATGAGACCAATGAATTTGGAGACAATATTAAATATTGGAAAAGATATATTGATGATTGCCTTTACATTTGGCAAGGCACAGAAACAGAACTGATGAGTTTTTTAAACTACTTGAATGAGAGAACAGAATACCTATCTTTTGTGATGGCATACAGTACTGAATCCATACACTTTTTGGGTTTGAAAATAACCAAAAAAACATATTTTTTAGAAACACGTGTTTACATAAAACCTATAGACAGGAACGTTTTGTTGCATGCTAGCTGTCTTCAAAAGAAAATAGTCGTAGATAACATACCATATGGACAGATGATAAGAGATAAAAGAAACAGAACCTCTAATGAAAACTATATTCAGGCTGCAAATGAAGTGAAGGATCAATTCAGATTGAGAGGTTATAGGGAACAGGTATTAAGTGAAGCCAGAGAAAGAAGTGACAATATTGCTAGAAGTGAATTATTGAGAGATAAACACAAAAATGAACTGACAACGGACAGAATAGTAGTCTCCGTAGACTACTCTGACCATTTTGATATAATTAAATCCATCATTTTTAAACATTGGGATGTTTTGAAATCAAATTCACTCGGAGAAAGAATATTTAGTGACAAACCCCTTGTTATTGTCAAGAAAGTCAACTCGATAGGAGACAGGTTATGTCATGCTACATATCAAGAACCGGAGCATAAATATGATATTTTTGAAGGCAGACAAAAAAATAATTGGCAACTACCCATGTGGTAGATGCCAGAACTGTAACAGTACCCGTAAAACAAAAACAGTATATAACCCTTTTAGAGATGAACACATAGAGATAAAAGATTTTATCACATGTCAGACAGAACAGGTAATTTACCTATTGAAATGTCCAAGAGATTTACATTACGTGGTCCAAACTTCAAGGAGTTTAACATTGTGGCTAAATGAACACTGCAGTGATATAAGAAGAGATGATATGGACTCGGTGGTAGCAAGACATTTTTGGGAAAACCAACATAATGTGTCTTCTTTAAGATTTGTAGGGTTAGAGAAGGTTGAAATATCCCCTAGAGGAAGAGGAAATCTAACTGACTACCTCCTAACAGGAGAAGCATACTGGATTGATCGATTCAGTATACTGAGTAAAAGATATGGCATCAATGAAGAGATAGTATGGTCAGAGTTTGTCCGTTAGATTGTTTGCTGCTGCCCGATTTTTATTTATATTGTAGTGCTGATTATATGTGGCACTAGTTTATGACTGTCCAATATCTATTCCCACTTTTCTAGTGGCCATTTGGATGATGGCCACCAACTGAGTCGTTTGGACTCAGTGGGTCAGGACATAGGGTGCCACACAACTTATGTGGTTCCATATTTGTCCCGATTCAGTCTTCCAATTTTTTCTTATGTCTCAATAGAAATTGAAAAAACTGCTACGACAATATAAAAAGTATATAAAAATACAATGCTATTTAGGAGACAGTGCAAACTAACATAAACTCATGCAGTTTTTGTAAATACTTTGTACCCTTCTTTTCCTTTTCTTTCTCCTTAACTCATTTTGACCTGATGACCATGGATTTTGAATTTATAAAGATGAAAATATAAGTTACTTTGCGTCAAGATCGCTGTCTATTCACTGCCCCACAACTAGATTTACAGCCTGTTATAGTCAAATTAGCAGGATATAGATTGGATAGTAAAGTGGTTAATTTTGTGGCACCTCATATGATGGAATACATTTTAAAAAAACATTTAATTTGTAGTAAAAGTTAATGTGAAAATGAGAACTGAGCAAATCTAATGAGGTTCAAGTCCAGAACCTAAGTCCCTTTTCAGACTTGGTGTGCATGACTTAATAAACACCGCACTAAGCAACTTGTAGAAAATAGTTAATTTCTTGACTACCTTCCCACCAGGTGCAGGTCTTTAGGTAAAAGTGATGTAATGTAGGTTACCTAAGTAACCAGTAAGTATAAAAGTAAAATGAAATTCAGCTATGGCGTCCTCTCGATAAGCAGGAACACACCACAACCCAGAGGAAGGTAAAGTGCTTCATGTTTAAAATGAACTACAAAGAGACGTCTGAGATGGTGAAATTTGTTTATTTTAAATGAAATAGAGTGATAAACAGGGTATTGACTCTGAAGGCTGGATATTCAGAACTGCACCGGAGAGCAGCGCAAGTCCAGCGCAGTGCAAATCCAATGTGCAGAGGCACAACAGGAGCGATATTCAGAGGGTGCACATGTTGCAGTGTGCCAGCACAACCCATCTGAATATGGCACAGTTGTGCAAAGGCGTAACTGACAAGGCGCCATGGCAGAAGGAATGGTGCACAATAAGAAGTGTGCCATGGTGCACAAACACACACACAGTTGCACCACAGCAGCAGAGCAATAGGGGGGGCACGGCACAGAGAGGGACCCATGAACAGAACAAGGGAGGCACAGTGACAGGTGACAGGAGGCCACCACCAGCTGGGAAAAGCAGGGTGTGAACAGCACCCATGCCCCCAACCCCATGCACAACAGTGGCACCATAGTGAGGCACCAGGAGAAGCCAATGGCCAACTGAGGGTCACCAAGGGGCCCCCGCAGGCAGCATGCCATGCCCTCCCCCACAAAGCCAGACCTGTGCAGGACATACCCAGGACCAAGCAGCCATGCACACACCCACAACACACCCCTGACATGACATGGACAGGCACTGGGCCACTGCAGCATGGTGCTGCACACCACCTGCAAAGCAGACACTGACACAGGGAGCTAGGGCAAAACAATGTATTGCAGAACACAACAGCTAACTATGTACAAGAAATGGGGGAGGGAAGATGTAGGACTGAGATGGATGTGGAGAGGGAATAGAGACTGTACAGTGGGAAGGGGGACTGGTGGGGGAGGAACAGCAGGGGACACAGGGGACGGTAGGGTGTACATCAGCGGCGGCCACGCTGTGTCACCCCACGTCGTCCATGGGGTCTGCCTGCAAACACCCACCAGCGTATCTGGATCACTGCCTCTATCATTGTAGAAGTAATTAAGATGATTTGCTGCAACAGCCGGCAATACAGCAGCATCCTCCTCCACCTCTGAACACCTAGGGGAAGGGAGAGGACAGGCCATCAGTACAGTGACCCTCAGAACCATGCCCAACCACTGCGCACATAGGGCAGTGAAAACCTCCCCCAGAGGGCCTGCACAGGCCACCTGCATGGGGATGGACCTACTGTATGCCTGCCAGCAATGCGGAACACCACAACAGTGCACATCAGTGGCACCTGCCGCACACACCCACCCCACCAACAGCTGGCACATGCATACAATGGATGCACCACAGTAGCGGGCACCAAGCATAGTGCAACACATTCAGCACCCATGGCACACAGCACAGGTGGCCATGTCCAGACCCATGCCCCCACCAACCCCCAATAGACATGTGGAGGCTCATGCCAGTGCCTACCTGCTCTCCATGGCCCTGTAGGTGCTGGGGCCACTCCGGCGCCACCTTCTGGTCCTGCAGCTGCCTGCTGCCCTGCTGCAGTGATGGCCGCAGCTCTCCTTCATTTCTCAGGGCCTGGGAATGGAACAAGAACAGTAGCACATCAGTACACAGCCACTGGAAAGGCCCCCCCAGCACAGTGTGGCCCCTGCCTGGTGCAGTCCGCAGAGCAACAGGGCAATGCAAGCGGCAGTGTGTGATGCATCCCTGTGATGCACACGATGACAGTACACCACCCTGCAGGACATGTCAGACAGCCCACAGTCCACCACAGTACAGCACCAGGGCACACATGCATGCTGAGCCTACTCACCTGGCTGTGGCACTTGCCCATGCCTGACGCACGACTCCAGGCATTGGAGGCATCCTGGATCTCTCCACAGGAGGTCCCCATACCTGTGCTGGCACTGTTCATTAGTCCTGGCTACCCCAGTATGCTGCACTAGTGCAGCAGCAATGTAAGCCCACACAGCGACACAGGGCCACTGCAATGGGGCCTGCCCATACAGCTGTGGTGCATGGGGCTGAACACAGGCCATGAGGTTGGCCAGCTCAACCTATGTCCAGTAGCCCGCATGGGTTGCCCTCCACTGCACCATAATGCTGCTGTGTGCTGAGGTACAAAATGGCGCCTATAGCTGCATGTGCCAGCAGCATGCTCCAGATGCGTGGGCCGAGGGGATATGCGCTGTGCCTGCCAATCGCCCAACGGTGTGGATGTGCAACATGGGCATGGCTGGGGGGGCACGTGTTCAGTACAGTCAGGGTGAGAGGCCACTGCATGGGTCAGGGGTCAGGGCATGCCACGCACAGTGTGCCAACTGTGCAATAGCCGCCATGGCACACACACACAGCACCATGGGTGCTATTGCGCAGTTGGTGCACTGTGCGTAATAGGTGGTGGAGCACCATACAGAGCATGTGCACTCTGCCACAGTGCACCATGCATGCGTGCATAATGTGCCACAGCATGCTCTGGTACATCCTACTGACTTGCTCTGGTGCTCTCTCACTGTGCATGGTGCAACTAAGCGATATTCAGCTGCCACATGCTAATCAGCTCATCAGCCAATGCATGGCACAATGGGTGAATTAGCATATCATTACCATTGCGCAATAGCACATTTACATATGATGTGCCATAAAAGCGCCATGGCCCAGCACAAGCCATGGACTGGTATTGCATCCTTGTGAGGTACGTTGCACATGCTGCAGGAGCACACTGAGCACAGAGGGCACAGCATGGGGGAGGGCACTGGGAGCTACAGTCACTGACAAACTGTGCTGTCCATTACTACAGGAAGCGGCATGTTGGGGCCTGAGGAGGTTGGGGAGCACGGGCCTGCCTGCAAGTGCAATCCAACTTCACGAAGGCAGAGACAGATGCCCTGTTCAAGGCCTACCTCGACAGGGAGCTGCTCCTGAGCGGGGCCACAGGCACACCACAGGCCAGAGATGGGGCCTGGGTGGAGGTGGCTGACTGCGTCAACCAGCAGGGAAGCCACCAGTGGTTGGTGCAGGAGTGCCACAAGAAGGTGGGCACTGACAGGAGGCAGATTAAGGAGAAGGTGGTGACCACCCGTGCAGCCCGGACTGCCACCGGAGGGGGTGCTGATGATGCGCCACAGCTCACGGTGCAAGAGGAGCTGGTGGCAGGCACCATGCACCACAGCACCTTGGAGGGTGTGCTTGGCGGTAGATCCAGACTGGTGGGAGTCCATCCCTGCATGGTACATATTGCGGCAATGTACAGCATGCTGTGACATGCTGATGGGGGGGGACACATGTGGCCACTGCTTAACTAACTCACCCTTTCTGTCTTACAGCACTGGCACACCTGCGGGAGGAGGATGGGGTGCTGGCAGCTGCTGTGGAGGCTGATACAGCCCTGGATGATCAGTCATCCACCTCCATGGGCATCCGGGGGCCTGGGAGGCCACAGCACACCACCACTGTCCAGCCGGATGTCTTGGGCATGGGGTTGGAAGAGGCCCTGGATGCGATCCTACAGGATGCCAGACATGGTGTCCTGTGCATGGAGACACAGGTCAGGGAGGCTCTGACACCGATGGTGACCTCACTATGATCCTGGACAGCATGGGCAGTGTAGTAGGGGAGACACCCATACCAGGCATGGGCAGTGTGCCCAGCGACCTGTCGGCAGGGGACCAGCTCCCTTCTGCCACTGCAGGTGCCAAAATGTGCAGTGCCACAGTGGTGCCATGCAGTGGTGGTGGTGCAGCCACACAGGTGCTTGGCATGGGTCAGCGGCTGGAAGGGCATCAGCAGCAGCAGGCTGCTGGAGCCACAGGGCAGCCAGATGTAGGTTCCGCCGCTGGGATGCCAGGTAGGGACACACCCCAAGAGGGCCCCACTGTGCAGCGTCCACCAGAGAGGGGGTCTGTGCAGCATGGCCGGTGTCCCATCCAGCTTCCCCAGGATGCCAACCCAATGGCTGAGCACACCGTTTGCTCTGGGCCTCCATTGAGCAGCAAGTGCAGGTCACTGCTGGGCTGTGTGCATTGTGCGTGGAGGTGTGCCAGCTGGCTGAGCAGCACGAGTGGGGCATTGCGCAACTCCTGGCAGGGATGCAGTGCAGGCAGGAGGCCTTGACAGCATCCATGGACCGCATTGTACACCACATGCAGGAGGCCACAACTGCATCCATGGATCGCATTGCACAGATGGTCTTGGATGGCTTTGCACTGCTGGCTGCCACAAGGCATGGCCGGCCACCGCGGACACCATGCAGTGCATCATTCACCCCACATTCCTGGTGTCGGGTGACACCTACACTGTCGATGCCAGGCTCTGCTGTTGGTATCCCTGGCACGTCTGAGGCGGGCCTGTTTGGGCAGCTACACACCCCCATGCAGACCCGGTTGTGGTCCCATGGGTCAACTCCAGGGGGGCATTGCAACCACCCCCTGTCACCGGTGAACAGCCTGTGGCTGCCGATCGGCCCCGGCTCAGCCCCCCCATGGCCATGGTTGTCAGGGATCCATGCGGTGGCCCTGAAGTGCGGCCGACTCTGTCCCTGGTCTGCTGCTGCTGCCCGGTGCATGCATGGGTGGTGTGTGCATGTGCATACCACAGGCATGGCACCTGTGTGTCATGCCTCATGCCACCTGTGTGCATGCTTGCCTGATCTCTGGCCCATGTGGCGTGGGCATGATGAGGGCTGTCCTGCACCGGATGTGCCTGTGCGCTGGTGCTATGCTTCTGATCCGCACCACTTGCCAACACCAGGGCATGTGGGAGTGTATAGTGTGTGTGTGTGTGTGTGTGTGTGTGTGTGTGTGTGTGTGTGTGTGTATGTGTGTGTGTGCATGTTGCTGTGTGCTGCTGTGTGAAGTTGTTTTGGGTGGGGTGCCGCCATCCCTCGTGTCCCTGCACCACACCTCTGTGTGTGCATGCCCATCGCCATGCTCGCCCCTGCCTGTGTGCTGTACCTGTGTGTGTGTGTGGCTCTTGCATGTGTATGGTGCCACCTACCTTGGTGCACCATCGTGCTCCTACGTCATGCCTGCCTCATCAGCCTTGGATCCCTCCACCCGGGGGGGGTCTGTCCACCACCCTCAGGCACATTGCCTCCATTGTCCCCATTACTGTCACCCTCATCAGCCTCGACAGCTATCCCATGGTCAATGGCCATGCTGTGCAGTATGAAGCAGGCCAGGAATAGGCCACAGGCTGTCAAGGGGCTGTACTGTAGGGCTCTGCCAGGCCTGTCCAGGCAATGGAAGCATGCCTTCAGCATTTCAAATACACACTCTATGATGTTCCATGTCCTGGTGTGTGCCTCATTGTAGTATTTCTTGGATGGGGATGATGGGCGCCAGTAGGGGTTGAGCAGCCAGGGCCTCAATGGGTAGGCGCTGTCACCTGTGTGGATAGGGACAAGGTTAGCTCTCTGCCTGGTCTTGCTGTGCCCCTTGCCTGCTTAGGCACCCTCACTTGCATGCCCACCCTGCCCAACCCCATTCCAATGCCTGCCCTGCCCGTCACCCCTTGCCCATCCGATACTCACCCACTAGGTGGCCTGTGGGGATGTCCCCACATTCGAATCTGTGGTGCAGCATGGAGCTGTGCAAGATGAATGCATCATGTGCGCTTCCAGAGTATGTGGCACAGACATTGGTGATGCACCCCGTGGCATCGCACACCACCTGGTAGTTAATGCTTGGGCTCCCCTTCTGGTTGATGTATGCAGGGTCCTCAGGGCCAGGTGGTATAGGGGTGCTCACATGGGTGCAGTCGATGGCCCCAAGCATCCCAGGCATACATGCTACCTTGTGGAAGTCCTGTATGGCTGCTGTATGCTCCACCTGTGTGCTGGGGAAATGGGTGTATTCCGAAGCATGTGGCAGCAGGACATTGAGGAACTGTGTGAGAAGGAGTGACGTGTCCAACTGGGTTATGCCTATGGTGTCCCCTGTTGGCCTCTGGAAGGTGCCCGTGGTGAGCAGGCACGTGACTGCTGTGACTTTCATCTCCACTGACATTGCATGACTCTGCCTAATGGGTGCCTGCGTCTTCTCACTGCACAGCTCACAGAGCTGCCTCAGAATTGCCCTGTTCAGGTGGTACCGGCCCACTATCTCCATGTCAGTGAAGTTCTCAAATGTGGTGTGGGCACTGTACCACCTGTGTCGGGCATACCACCAACGGTCCCTTCCTTGACCATGTTGCTGTTCCACCTGCCCCCTCACACCCCTCATTATGGCCTTCATCATGCATGGCGCAGTGTCCATGGCCCCTGTTGTCTCGTCACACCCTGGGTGGTTGGCTGCGAAAGGGTGTGTGGCACCCATTGAATATCCGGGCCCGAGTCAATTTTGTTATAACGTAATGCTGCAGAAAACTTAGACACTGACTCACTAGAAGCACTATGCAGTGATAAATAAGATATCCTGTTGTTACTAATGAACTTTAAGTTGCAATATGACCTACTGTAGACATGTTAGTTTTATAAAAATACATTGCAAAAAGCATAATGAAGTGACAGTTTAATCCATGGCAGCCTTATAAATGGGTGATGGCATAATACACAATGAATTTATCAGATTGTGACCACAAACATATAATTTAACAGCTTTATTGAAAATAATGATAATTTATGATGCTGTTTTAACTTTCATGTTTACTAGTAAAGCTCAACTCATTGGTTTTTCATTTTTGTTTGGGAGTAACAAGAGCACGAAGAAGCAAGCTGCTTCCCTATTAGATTTATAAAATAATTGAAATAAACAGGTAAAAAGCAATTACAAGTTCTAAAAGTACTAGACAACTATTTATCTACAAATGATATTTTCTAAATTGTCCTAAAGCTTTTTTTATATCTTTAATTTTTTTTATTCCTTAGGAGGGATTATATATGAAGAAACTAGCTGCTTTCTTGAAAAACAATTTTCTTTCTTAAAAAAAGTTTCTGAATTACACAGGTAATTAATGTGAAAAAAACATACATTTTCTAGAAATATAGCAATATAAACCAGATATATATGAAAGTATTAAATTAGCTTCATAATTTGTATATTTTATTTTAGTGGTCAAAATATCTCTAAAAAATGGAAGGACAATGAAATTATTACCACATCAATAAAAGGTGGGCATTGCTATTTTTATACTAAAATGATATACTGGTTCAGTATGAAGAAATATTCTAATAATTGCACTAATGTTTTGTGAGCTAAACAAGTGTCTCATAAGAAATATATATAGAATAATAGATAGGTTCTGGTGTATTACAAGGTAGTAATTCCATCGAGAGGTTCTGGGGACACAGAAAACCTCGAGAGCGAAGCTCGAGAGGTTTCATGTGTTCCCAGAACCTCAAGATGGAATTACACCTTGAAATCGCCAGAACCTATTTGTTATTTTTTTAATATATGGATACGAGGTGAATTGACTCACCGCTTCAGCAGTGGAGTTAGCGGGTGGATGTGCGTGCTGGCAGGTTCCCCAGTCCTGTGTGGGCCAGTGGCTGCTGTGGGCTTCCATTTAGCCGTTTTTTTGGGTCAGTGGCGGTATCAAGCGAGCCGAGGCCCCAGAGCGAAATGCGGTTGTCAAATGGTTTTCAACCTAAACCCCCAAAAAACGGTTGCTTCATCGGAAGATTGTTTCGCTAAGCGAGCGAGCAAGCCGCCATGTTTTCAGACTCCTTCTGCCCGCCCACAGAGGAAAAGCGGCCAATCAGAGGGCACGCTTTGTGAAACGTTGGAGATACCCTTGCGCATGCACTCTTTAGCTTTCTTGATAATACTATCGATCGGGTGCCGAACGATACTATTACGGCACCCGAACGATAGTATTATCACTGACCAACAGTAGTATTATCGCTCCAGGAGCGATGATATTACAAGGATTTTTTTGTATGCTTTTTAAGCATATTATTTTCACAATCCATATATTAAATATAGTTTAAGTGCTTTGTTTATCTTTAGAGAATTAACTAGTTTTTGCTTGTAGCCTGTTCATTAATAGTATATAAGATAATATAATAATAATTATTAAATGGAATCTTGTATAGATCCTGATGAAGTAGTGGGTACACTACAAAATGTTGATCTTTGTTTTTTGAATACTTGATGTGGAAATAATAAATATTTAAAGTACATCCAGTGAGTGGGTCTTTTTGTCTCCAGTTTGGGTCATTTTAATTCATAGAGGTGTTTTGGAGTTTGATCTCTCCCGGAGGATTTATTTTATATTTCAGGTACCCAGCAGGCCACACTGCATTTCCATGGTTCTACTGTAGCCTCTCCATCTCCCTCTTAAAGTGAAAAATTTCAGATTCCAGGTGCAACGCTCTCATACAAATAGGGCATCCTCCCATTCTCCACAACATGTCCATGTGAACTGCTGCTCCACAGCCGTTATATCTCACTATCCTCATTGATCCTGCTCCTCTCCCAAAGTCCCACTGGCCCCACCCTGTTCCCCCACACACCTCTTCTGCCATTGTAACCACTCATCTGAACTTATGACTTCTCATTCTGGTCCCCCCTCTCTTTTCTCTTCTAAATCCTCCCCAATCACCCTCCAACCACACGTTGAGACTTGCCAAGCTCACAATACTAGGCAGTACAGTACTATTTCTTTGAATAGCTGCTTCCCCTAATTTCTGTGCCCTTGTATTCATTCTCCTTAAATATTAGTTCAGTGGATCACCTACACCTACCCGTTTACTCTTTAATACCCTATGCTTCTGCCTCTCTTAGCAGTAATTCCAAGGTTCCCATTTACTTTCACCTCTATCTCCTGAAAGCCCTGTGCTACTGCTACCTAAATTCAAGTTATACAGGCATACACCAGCAGATGGTTTCCCAACATTAGCCTAGTTCAACAGATCCTAGGGGCATACTAAACACAGTGGGGGAGGGTGGATTGAAGTAAAGTTTATGTTGCTGGCTGCATCAGTTACATCAGTGTGGCCTAGTGGTCAGAGCTGTAGACTGCAATGAGGCTAGCTGTTGTGACTCAGGATCGAATCCCACACCAGGTGACAAAGTAGGAATATCAGCTTAATAGCTCAGCGTAGTAGGATGGGCAGCTGCTCAGTCATGTGTGGACCAGTAACACCTCAGTCTATGGGGAGCTAAGTTTCTATTAAGATCTTGGGAGGGTGCAAGGCTGTACATCAACGTCAGATTGATGCCAACTGATATTGAACCAGATTAAGCTGTTGGTGGTATTTTTAGTCAATGGGAGAAATTTAGCCAGAACACCAGGACAATTCTCCTACTCTTCTGGAGAGGGCGCTGTTTGGTTCTTGTGGATGGCCAGTTCTCAGAGTTCAACCTACATGGATGCAGGAGAGGCTAGGGAGCAAGTCTCCTCCCTTACCTCGGATTATGCAGAAACCAGCATGGAAGTC
Source organism: Neoceratodus forsteri (assembly GCA_016271365.2). Classification (NCBI taxonomy): domain Eukaryota; kingdom Metazoa; phylum Chordata; order Ceratodontiformes; family Ceratodontidae; genus Neoceratodus; species Neoceratodus forsteri. The sequence goes on along the minus strand of CM057455.1, from coordinate 1,161,595,806 downwards.
TATGGAGAAAGTGGTGTTGGAAAACAACAAGGCTGTATACCGAAGGAAAGTGGAGGTCCACAATGGCAGGAGGAAAATGGCGGTCCAGGTATCAAGTCACAGGATGGAGAATCTGAGGTGGTGCTGGCAACAATGACAGAGGATTTAGAAATACTGTTACAGGAGGAAGAGAGCCAATTTTTGGTAAGACAAGCACTGCTCCATGAGTGCATACAGAGACAAAAGGTAGATGGACCATCAGTGTCCCACCAGAATGGGGCCAGAGAGGCAACAGCAACCAGTGAGTTGCATTCTGAGGAAATGGGAGAAAAAGCAACCAGAGGCAATCAAGCGGCACAGGGGAACCCGTGGAGGATATGGACATTTCGTACACTCAAGAGTGCAGAATGACACCGCTGACAACGGGACACATGGAAACATGAGTGCAGAATCCTCAGGTACTGTAAAACAGGGGGAAGATCATGTAAAAAAGTCAGGGAAGGGAGTCACAGCAACAGTAGCTGTTGAATCTCAGGGGACTTCCGAAAAAGTAGTCGGGTGCACCAGCCCAGCTGCTATCTCCAGTGCAGGAGTTGCCGGAAGGGCATCCAGTTTTCCCTAAAGTAAAATTCAGTATGTGGCAGGAAAATGTAAAACCCCCAAAGTTAAAAAAAAGAAAGTGATGGGGCCTGTTGGACATTCTGGGGGTAGTTTGGGACATAAGACTGTCTTGAACGCAGATTCACATTCAGCAGCTCCTGTACAAGCAGTGAGCACTGCAAACACACCGGCCTGGGTATCAGCAGCCCTTGAAGGGGCTTGGTGAGTAAAAACATTTGATGGGAAGGGATGGAATGCAAACATCCCTGGTACATCCTTAGCAGCAGTAGCAGCACCTCTAGTTTCAATTTTTCTGCAAGGAGACACTTCCACACAAGTCTCCAGTGTGGATTTTTCAGTACCACCAGGTTTGCCCTCTGCTCCTGGGTTGTCCATAGCAGACATTCACAGTCCTGGTCTTCTACAGACAATTATGAATATCGAAGGGGATGCTTTGCTCCCAGAAGAGGTTACTGGCTGCATGAACTCAATGGCAACTAATACCTCACAGCAGCCAGCTATAGAAGAAACTCAGGCTACCTCCCTGCCCAGTACTGACTGTATGGAACAGGAGAACATTCCTGTGGCCCGAGTGCCTCTTCCAGCAAATGGGGCAGCTAATGCCTCTCAGCAGCCAGCTATGAAAGAAAATGAGGCTACCTTCCTACCCCATGCTGACTGTATGGAGTAGGAGACTATTCCTGAGGCCCGAGTGCCTCCATCAGCAAATGTATGGCACTCGAATGTGTGTGAAAGATTTTTCCCAGGGGCATCAAGAATGGTTGCTGAACCAGTCAAATGGCAAAATGCAGTCCGGTTGAAGTATGGATGATCTCCCTGACAGGCATTTTGTGGGTTGTACCTTACTAAAAGACAGCATAAAGTTCTATGCCTGTGAGGTCTAGGCACTGATTCATATGCCCAGGGACACTATATTTGACATCAGTTTTAAACACCCTGCTGGCCTATAGTAGACTGATTTTGGAAGCAATATCAGTTTTTAAAATCTTCCCCTGTGTGGTGGCCTTTTTTGGCTATTTCATTAACAAAACCTTTGTTCAAGTGGATCACGGTGTCACTTTCTGGTTAAAGCAAAGGTGCACCATCAACGGGTTCCCAGAACCCATTCTGGATGATGAATACTTCTGAACTGGGGGCTGGAGATACAAGGTAACTTTGAAACAAGAAAATGGGGAAACTCAGTATTTGCCCAATTGTTTTTTCCTAGGATGGGACGGGGTGGTGGTGTTCCAAGTAGGCCAGCCCCCGGCCTGCTATCACTGTGAGGACACTGGACATTTAAGCAATGCCTGTGACAAGCTGAAGTGTGGCTTGTGTTGCATACTGGGCCATAATAGTGCACAGTGCACCAGTCCAATGCAGTGCAACTTGTGTGAAAAACATGGCCACATCTTCTGTAACTGTAGCTGGGCCTCACATAATAGCCTAGATCTAGCACTGCAAGCAGAGCATGACATCCCTATGTGGATATGGCTCAGAAAGAGAGATTGAAGATGGTCACTGTCTCAGTTAGAGATGACATGCCTGCTGAGACTGGGCCCTGGAATCAGATAATCAGGAGCCCTTCTCCACGTGACAGAATGACTGTAGTCCCCCCCTCCACTTCTGCTCCAGCAATAAATCCGGTAGAAAGGGCAGGAGAGTCCCCTCTGAGGCCTGAGCCCACAGATAATATGGAAGTTTTGGCAGTGCCGTCCCCCCCCTCAAACAGTAGTACATACCACTCCACCTGAAGGGCCACCTTCTTTTTTCAATCCTAGTATACCGACCCCCGCATCAACTACAGGGGATCTTTTCAAGATGGCAACCAGGTCAAAAGCAGCCCTACAAACTCTTGTCTCTAAAGAGTTGCTGGAGGACAGAGAGCCTTTCAAATCACAGAACCCCTTTTCGGTTTTGCAAACTGGAGATTGGGCTGAATCTGAAGGGGACTCTGATGTATCATCAGTGGCATCTTCACAGCCGGAGAATGCCATGGAGATTACACAAGAGGTTGTCATGAAGTCCAAGAAATGTAAAAAGAAACAAGCATTTGTCAATGCTGAATGTTGACTTGCTGGCATTGGCATTGGTAGTGCAGGAGTTAGAAGTGCAAAATAGGAACGGCAGTGAAGTATTGAAGTAATACCAACACCCCCCCCCCAAAGACTGAAAGGTGTTGGGAGTGTGGCTTTGGGTTGGCCATAACACTGATGCCATTCCACCTCACCCCACCCTGCAGAGAATGACAGGTGTCGGGGTGTGCATTGGGGTCTTCGACCTTTATGTTCACCCCTTTCCATAAGGAAATAAGCTGAGATGGGTGCAACATATGAGAATGGGGTGAATGTTAGGGTGACAGAACACAAGGCACACCTCAGTGCCTGTCAGTGTCAGTAGGGTGGGGAGTGGGGGGAGAATTCTGTGAACATTATGGCCGACGAACCCAAGTAACTTCCCCGATGCCTGTCAGTCTCTGCAGGGTGGGTGTATGGTTGAAAACCTTAAAACCCTGGGTGTCTGTTGGTATTTTCACTCCAAATTTCCAATGGTGGCTTTTTGGGACCCCACCTCATGAGTAGAGGTGCTATCATTTCATTACTCAATCCTGAAAGGTGATTTCGCACAGCAACTGTGCGATTGGGAGCCACAGATGAGGAAACACATTTGGGGCAGGATGCAAAAAATGACAGCTGTACTGTTCATGAGGAGGCGTAAAAAAATGCAATGTTGAAAATCTGGAGAGAAAATAAGAAAAATTTTCAAACTTATGAGCAAGAGTAGATACTGCTCAACACGCACCCATAATGTGGTCATTTTTGGGATTTGTTTTACCAAATTTTCAACATGGGCATTTTGGGACCTCTCCTGATGAACAGTGGCATTGTGATTCATTTCACACAGTGACTGCGCCCATTGTGTGCCACAGGTGTGAAAACACGTGTCAGGCTGGATGTGAAAAATGACATCTGTACTGTTCATAAGGAGGTGTGCAAAAATGGTAATGCTGAAAATCTGAAGTGAAAATATTAACAATTCTCAAAGTTACAAGCGTGCGTTAAAACTGCCCAACACACACTCATGACATAGTCATTTTTGGGAATTTTTTCACCAAATTTTCAACATCGGAATTTTGAGACCTCCACTAATGAACAGCATCACTGTGATTTTCTTAATCTGTCCTGAATGTTGATTTCCCACAGCAATCGCACCATTGTGCGAAAACACATTTCAGGCAGGATGTGAAAAATGACATCTATACTGTTCATAAGGAGGTGTGAAAAAATGGCAATGTTGAAAATCTGGAGTGAAAATATTACAAATTCTCAATGTTGCGAGCTTGCATGGAAACTGTGCAATGCAAGCTCATAACAGTCATTTTTTGGAAATGTTTCACCAAATTTGCAACATAGGCTTTTTGGGAGCCCACCTCATGAACAGAGGTACTGCCATTTCATTAATCGGTTCTGAAAGGTGATTCTGCGCAGTGACCGCAAAATCACCTTTAGGGACTGAATAATGAAATGACAGTGGCTGATTTCATGAGGTGGGGTTCCAAGAACCCCATATTGAAAATTTGGAGCCAAAAGTAAAAAAAATAGCCAAGATATCCACCTAAGTTGACCCCCCCCCATTTATGCTATTATACAGCTTACCGACATTTCTCCAGTTCGCGGTTGGCTTTGAAGAGTGAAAGCAAGTTCCCGCTCCCCCAAAGATCACTGCACTGACCTCCGGAGATAAGTATGGGGTGAGGGTGTGTGTGGGGAGGTGGGATGCACAGAGTGTGGGTGCGGGTTGGGGGAGGTGCGCTGCGGACAATGAGGGAACGTTTTCATGTTTTGCAGGGAAAAAAAACTTTGAGGGAAGGTTTTTGTTTTTACAGGTGACACTAAGACATTTGGGCACACTGGGGTGGGCTCCCAGTGTGCCACCTGTTGTTTTTTTTTTGGGGGGGGACTGGAGCCAACGAGGATTGGGCACCCCATTGGCAAATAAAGTGTATCGTTGTTGGGGACGGGCCTGATGCCGAGGGGATTGGGCACCCCCGTCGGCACACAAATAAAACTGGGGGGGGCATTGTGCTGACAGGGATTGGGCACCCCCGTCGGCAAACAAATTGAATTGGGGAGGGGACATGCCAACAGGAGAACTGGGCACCCCCGAAGTCGGCTTTCTAGGGATTGCGAGAGCCGCCGCCATGTTTATTGAAATGTTTCACCAGAAATGGCATGTAATGGAGGCGTGTCAGATCTGCTGCTGCAATGATGAGTCTATCTCTGATTGCAGCGGCAGATTTGTTTCAAGTTGGTGGCACTCTCCGAAACTGCTGTCATCAGCAGCATGCTCACTGGTTGGCGGCTGAGGGACACACCGGCTAGAGCATCCCCTGGATTCGCCACAACACTGACACACCTTTGAAACTGCTAGTACACTGCTATTACCGCAAAATGTTGCTTGCGCATGTGCTCAAGCCAACATAGAAATGAATTGGACAGTCATGTGGTATTCAATATTGATTGTTCTTTTTTCTCTCCTTCATGGTGTCACTAACCATTACTTCATGCAATGTAAATAGTATAAAGTCAGCAGTTAAAAGGCAGGCTACTTTTTCTTTGTTGCATGATTTTCAGGGGGGGATATAATTTTCCTTCAGGGCACCCGTCTTCATTCCATACCTGATATTAAATGAGCACAGAGGGAGTGGAGGTGGGGGGTCTTCACTGTGGTCTATAGGAGAGGAATTGTGTACTGGGCTGGGGATTCTCTTTTTTGGACAAGTAGAAATTAGCATGGTGGTGGCTGTTTATCCAGGACATGCATTGATTGTAGATGTTCAATATTTAGGAACACCCCTCCATCTCATTAATACTTACACTCCTCAGAGTAAGGCAGATAGGACTAGCTTGTTTCATCTGCTTGAGCCTTTTCTGCATACCTCCAGATTAACCTTGTGGGGGGTTAATTGCGGGTTGGCGAAACAGTACTGGGGGAGAAAAACAAATAAAATCTTTTGTGATACAAACTTACTTAAAATTAAGACCAAAACAACCATGTTAGTGTTGCTCATTCCCTTGTATCATTTAGGCTTTTAGGGGTCCTGGGGTGCATCTGTGGAAGGGAAATTTAATCTTGATTTTGCACACCCCCTAAACCTCTGGGTGCTTTCCACCTGCACTCCCCTTCCGATTCAAACTACTTGTTAGTCCTGTTTTCTTAAGACATCACACATTGGGAAGAGTAAATTCTATTTTTTTTTTATTTTTATTCTTTTAAGTCATGTACTTGAAAAACTCCAAACTGCTTTAATAGACTTAAACTTTTCAGAAATTGTTTAAAATGTCATTATTATTCTTTCAGCGTAGTTTTTATTTTCTAAATAAGTTTCCTTGTCTGTACTTTACCATCCCTATCATCCACATCTATGGTGTTTTCTGCTTGTTTGTTCTTCTTGGCTCAATTGCCTATTCCACACTCCTTTTATTCCCCGAAGTCCTTGTTTCTCCTTTTTTTGTGTGCTTTCACCTTTTTAATTTATTTTATGGCCCAATATGTAGAGCGCTGTCCTCTGTCTGCATTTAACGAGACGCGCTACAAAAACGCTATTCAAATGCTTGTTTGGCGCTCCAGAGAGCTTACCAATGCCATTCCATCTTCTTCCTGCCCAGAGTAACAGAGCCTCCTCGGTGCCTCTAAAGATCAGGTGATGCTAGCATGCCTGAAGGAGTGTGGAATAGGCAATTGAGCCAAGAAGAACAAACAAGCAGAAAACAGCATAGATGTGAACTTGGTGAATGATAAGGATGGTAAAGTACACACAAGGAAGCTTATTTAGAAAATAAAAACTATGCTGAAAGAATAATAACGACATTTAAAACAATTTCTGAAAAGTTTAAATTTGTTAAAGCAGTTTGGAGTTTTTCAAGTACATGACTTGAAAGGATAAAAATAAAAAAAATATTTGAATTTACTCTGAATTTACTGTGATGTCTTAAGAAAACAGGACTAACAAGTAGTTTGAACATTGGAAGGGGAGCGCAGGTGGAAAGCACCCAGAGGCTTAGGCAGTGTGCAAAATCAAGCTTACTTAAAATTATTTTGCAATGTTGTAGGTTTCAGGATGCATATGACACTGCAGGAATTCCCCCATGCATGCCTTTTATAAAGGATCTTTGTCCACACTTATTGATTTTTTTGGTTTTTCAGGAATGGACCCCTGTCAGTACTGTTAAAATATTACCATGTTGCAGCACAGGCAGTCATAGATTTGACCCAACATGCTCAGCCTAGTAGGGGGTCCTGGAGGTTAAATATGTCTCTTTTACAAGAGGAGTTTGGCAAAGCTGAGGTGTTGGAATTATTGGCTGCCAATCAGTTAAATGTCTTTTATGACAACCTAACAGAGTGGTGGGAAGAAACTAAAATTGATCTGAATCATTTATTGATACAAGTGTCCCACAGGGTGGCTCAGACTACATATTGCAGATATTTGGGTCTTAGGGCTCATTTCCTGAAACTTCAGACACAGGTGAGGGAAACAGTGATGGACCTGAGTGGGCAACTTACTGAGGTGAAGCAGGAAATGTTTTCCTATAAGCATGATAGAGAACAATCCTTGCGGATGGAACAGAAGTTTGGAACTCAGGGCTCTAAATTACTTTGAGAGTAATATGGATCATTTAAAACACAGAGTAATTACCTCTTTAAAGGATGAAACAAGATGACAGGTTACAGATAGTGCTTCTCTCCAATCAGTTGTGCAGCAGTATATAGATCAGAAATTTTGGGAAGGGGATGGTCCAGGCACAGGGGGAGTTCCTGGGGAATCTCACTATGCCTCAGCTCTCAGATCCAGATTGAAAGTCCCTATGTGAGCCCTTTCAGGAGAGTGAAATTAAGGAGGCCATTAAATCCCTAATGAATGGGACAGCTCCTGGGAGTGATGGCATCCCTAGTGAGTTTTACAAACTGTTTTCGGAACAGCTCTGCCCAATGTTTTGGGCAGTATTGGGTGCTATTCCCAATCAAGGGAAACATGACTCCAGCATGAAGGACGGGATCATGTTCTTTTTGTTCAAGAAAGGGGACCCCATGGAGATTAAGAATTGGAGGCCAATCAGTCTGTTAACTTCAGACTATAAAATACTAGCAAAAATAATTAACAAACGATTGGCTAGGGTAGCGCACACCTTATTGATGGACGCACAAATGTGCAATTCCAGGTTGTAATATAAATCAGAATTTAATGTTCATTAGAGAAATAGTTGAACAAGGTCTGCATATGACTTTGGAGGGGTTGTTGCTGACAGTGGATCAGGAGACTGTGTTTGACTCTGTATGGCATGGATATCTCTGGCAGACCTTGTGCCTTTATGGCATTCCTGAAGCTTTCATACATATTATACAAGTGTTATATACTGAGGCTCAAATTTGGCCACTGGTAAATAGCCACTTGGAGACCCCTATGTACCTCTCAAATAGGATGCATCAAGGGTGTCCCCTTAGTCCACTGTTATTTGTCTTTAGTATGGATCCTTTGATCAGGATGGTAGAAGGTGACTCCCGTATAGCCCCAATTCATACACAGAATTGCATTACTCTAGGTAAAGTTTCAGCATAATGCTGATGACTGTGTTTTGGTAGTGGGAAATCTGACCTCTGGCACTAGATCTGTGGCAGTTTTTTCTGACAATAGTGTTTCCACAGGCATCAGTATTAATTTGGGGAAAAGTCAGGCTTTGGCATTGGGGCAGGCACCTTTATCAGATAATTTTGTAATTCCAGTAACAACTGGGGCTACTAAAAGTTTGGGTTTAACATAGTGAACGCAGCCCACATAAATTGGGAAGAAAAGATTGCCATTGCACAGGCCAAAGTTACCAGATGGAAGTCATGGTCTATGACCAAAAAAAAAAGGCTTTTTTTTGTTAGTTTATTTTGCCCATGTTTCTGCACCTCGTCCATATTTTCCAGTACCTTTTTCAGTGTGCATACAAAGGCATTGGGTCTGTTGTTCAGGCTTCTCTGGGGCAGCAGGCTCAACCCTATTAAAAGGAATCACACATATAGGACTTGGCAGGAGGGAGTGTTGAATATGATGCATCCAATTATGTTCTGTTTTAGTATTTTCTTTTATACAAATGTACACCCTTTGGTTACTGGTGTTTCTAATGTTTGGACACAGGCTATGCTCATTTGGAAGACTGCCTTTTTCTCAGCCTGGGGGATGGGGAGGTGGAGTGTAGCAGAAAAGGCTCTTCCTAGCCATGTGCGAATCTGCCTGAAATATGTTAGGTTATGGAAAAGAGAGCTACATTGGTTTCAGGGTGTTCCCAGAAAGCAATTTTATGCTAAAATCCTAGTTAATTGTTATTATGAGGAGTCAGTTTTTACTGTTGGCCCCCAGGAACAGTGTAAATATTTGCTTGACGCAATGTTGGATGAAAGGATCCCCCCTAAGATGTAGAATACTTTGTGGCTTTGTGGGCATGAGAAGCTCAATGTTCAGGCAGATCATAAGCATAAGGCTATTACTGACAGTAACTGTTTAATTCAGGATTGTGGGCAGTTAGAAACTATGTCCCATTTGTTTTTGAGTGCCCTTTCATAAGTCCTTTTTGGCAAATGTTGGATGCATTATGGAACACTTCCTGTTTCACAGGAATTACATATGGTATCTTAGTATATGGTCAGCTAACTGCAAGTGGCTCAAATGGAACAGAAGTACTGTTTATGTTATTTTTGCCTGTCTCAGATGGGTTATATGACAAGATCGATGTCAGCAATTTCTGAAAAATGAAGATTTAACCTTGGTTGAACTATCTTTTAAAGTACAAGCTGAGTTTGATACTATTTATCAACATGAGCTTTCTCATTTTGGGGTTAATGAGTGTACACGATTGTGGTCTGGTATTGATTGGGTGGGGTGATGGGATGATTTACACTGTTTTCTGCATAAGGTTCTTGCTGATTTTTCCATTTTTGTTTGCCTTTTTTGCTGTGTTTTTCTAACCATGTAATCTGTTGTACAAATTTGTTTGTCTCTGTTTTTGGTTTTTGAATAAAAAATTCCCCTACTCTGCTGTAGGGGGACCCCTTCGCCATTTGGCTGTTGACCAAGATGGCGATTGCCTGCTCTCTGGAGTGCATGTCTGTGTTGGACGCAGGAGAGATGACCTCTTCCCCTGCATTCATGCTGCCATATGTCTCCACGTCTTTTACTAACGGAACTTCTGCTCCAACTGAGGATTCACCAGTTTCACCGTCAATTGATTCTAGGAAATACAAGGTGAATAGCACTACTGAATCCAAAAATGTACATTCAGCCAGATTTATGACAAATGTATTTTATTCAAGGAGAACCTCAAACGTCCTCTCACAGTGCTTCAGTCCAGTACTAGGGCCTTCATCAGGGTGTGTATCCTAGCCAAATCTGGGACACACCTTTATAAGACACTCATTAAAATAATACACACACACCGATTTAAGTGCAGAGAAACAAAACATTAAAATTTAAAAGAAAAAAATATTTGTGAAAAATCTTTCACTTAATCAGAAGAAAGTACAATTCTTATTTTTTGTTTGTACAACATACTTTAGTTGTAATAAATTCATGAATACCATATGAAATAAAGACAAAAGAGAGTGAGGGCAAAAGGTCAAAAACTAAAAACTAAGATTTTAGAAAAAAAAGATCAATGAAAGTAGAAATATGACAGTAAAAGAGACAAAAAGCAAGAAAAAGGAGGTGTGTAAATAAACATAGAAACATAGAAATATAGAATTTGTCGACAGATAAAGACTACGTGGCCCACCCAGTCTGTCCATTTTTTCTTACTAACAGTATCACCACAGACCTTAATGGGTCTTTGGCTCTTTTTCCCCCTTCCTTTATTTCTTTCTTTATTATTGTCTGGGATAACACCACTTGAGCTCAGAGCTCTTTACATAGGTTCCATGTCATGGTCACAATACAAACATAGCAGTACAGTTACAGTGAAGTCGATAGAACAGATTTACCAGAGTAGTACATGTCTGACAGGAGGTTAGGATAAGGGAAACGGGGCTTACTAACACACTTAGAGGTAAGAGATGCCTGATGGTGGACCCGTCATTTGTCTGCAGAAAATAGTGTTCTAGGGGTGGAGAGGAAACAAGATGTTGAGGGGGATGAGCCCCAAGTGCAAAAAAGAAAGAGCAATATTGTGACAGTTTAAGCTGGGGGGAGAGGAGGGGAAGTGTGAGGGCAGCAGGAGGGGGGAAGGAGATAGAGAGGGGAAGGCCAGAGGTGGGAGGGTGAAGGGTTAGGTGAGGAGCAGGCAATAGAGAGGGATGGTGAGGCTAAGGATGACAGTCACAACGGGCGTCATTTAGCAGGCGTTGCTTGAGTCGGATTTTGAAAGCACCCAACGTAGGCATATGCATCAGGTCTTCCTGAATGGAGCTGAACCAGAGCAGGGCGCGGTGCGCAAAAGACCTTTGGCATTGGGAAGTGCGACATCTGGGTGTAGTGAAAGTCTGATGTTCAGAGTTACGTGTGTGCCGCTGGTTAGTGAAGGCTTCAGGCTTTGACTAACCCCAGGCGGGAGTGTCCCAAGGCTGGCTCTTTTTGCCAGAAGACATGTCTGGAATTTAAGTCGACCAGTAAGCAGGAGCCATTGTGCAGTGGTATACAGATCACAGGTGTGAGTCAGCCTAGATGCCCCAACAGTTAGCTGGCAGGCTTTGTTTAAGGCAGTTTTTAAGCGCCAGAGGGCAGTGTCAGTGGCAGAGCCATACATAGGCAGGCTGTAGTCAACGAGGGAGCCCACAGTGCTGTGGACAGCTACTTTAAGGGCTTCAGGGGTTAGACTGTGCCTATGATGATAAAGCAGCCCAATACATTTATTAATAGCTTTGGCCGTGTTGTCAATATGGAGAGGGTAGAACAACAAGTTGTCAATGTGATACCGAGGTATTTAAAATGCTGGACCAGATCAAGGGGGGCCCCTGCAAGATTGCGTATTGATAGGGGGTAGCAACTATGCTTGTTAAGGTGGCTGGAGAACAACATGGATTTAGTTTTTTTATAGTTCAGGATTAATTTGTGATCTAGGAACCACTTCTCAAGACTAGCAAAGTCACTTTGAAGTTGCTGCTCAAGTTCAGCTGGATTTGAGCCATGCGTGAAGACAACTGCATCACTGGCATAGAGTAGAATGCGTCACTGGCTGGCTTGAGGGATACTATTCAGGAATAAGCTGAATAGGAGGGGAACCAGTATAGACCCCTGTGGGACACCCGAGGAGACAGGCTTGCTGTCTGAGAGGGCTGAGATGATTCTAACTTGCTGGGATCTACAGTCCAGGTAGCTACCAAACCACAAAACTGCCTCTTGAGACAGGCCCGTTGTGGCAAGCTGCTCAGTTAGGAGGGCATGATTAACAGTATCGAATGCTTTAGTCAGATCGATAAAGATTGCCCCGGAGAGTTGTCCGCAATCAAGAGATTTGTGAATGTGACCCGTGAACTCTGGTAGGGCTGTGGTGGTGCTATGCCCAGTTCTAATGCTCGGGGCAGAGGAGTTTGTATTTGTCCAGGTATTCGACCAGTTGGTCTGCAACTATTCGTTCAAGGGCTTTTGACAATGGTGGAAGCAGGGAGTTGGGTCTATAGTTCTCGGGAAGTGCTCGGTCCCCACTCTTATGTACGGGAGTGACTATCGCGACTTTCAATTTTTGAGGGAACACCGCTAGCCTCAGCAACAGGTTAAGGATGTGGGTGAGTGGAAACAGGACTTCTTGCAAGGAGAGTGTGATTAATTTCAGATCAAGGGTGTCTCCACTGAATCTTCCCTTACAGAGTACCTTAGAGAGGTATTTCCTTGCATCCCCTAGGGGGATGGCCCTAAATTGAAAGAGGGGATATGCAGAGGACTGAGGGCCTGCAATAGAGTTGCCCTGATGGAAGAAGTCAGGGTGGAGGACATGACTGAGGTCTGTGAAGGCAAGGTTGAAGATGTCGACTATAGTTTTAGGGTCAAGGATGAGGGAGCCATCTACACTGATCATGTCGGGGGTAGATTTCAGCTCCTTACCAGTAGCCTTCTTAAGATTTGCCCAGAATTTGCATCCATCATTCCAGTGTTTGGACAGGACAATCTTGTAGTAGCAGTTTTTGGCTGTGCGGATGGCTCAGGTGCATTTATTTCTAGCTTGTTTGTACTTTATGATGTCTGACTGCTTCCCTGTGGCTCTAGCTATGTGCCAGAGAAGATCACGGTGTTTCATAAGTCCCAGGATGTTAGGGCTCATCCAGGGGTCGTAATGGCCCTTGATTTTCCACTTTTTTATAGGGGCATGAGTATCACAGATAGTGTTGAAGAGGAGGATGAAATGGTCCAGTGCACTATCCACGTCAGGGGCCTCATACACTGAAGACCAATTGGTGTTCTGAAGATCAGTTTTTAGCCGGTCAGCTTGACCAGGCCTTAGGACTCTGTTTGTGACTGTTCTGGGAGGGGTTTGGTGAATTTATTGGTCCAGCTGAACATGATAGGGGAATGGTCACTGATACTGTCCGGGAGGACAGAGGCATTAGAGGTGTGCTCAGGATGGCTGGTGAGTGCCAAATCAAGAAGTATGCTAGTACCGGTCCTATAGTTAGTCCTGGTAGGGGCTTCTATGAGCTGCATGAAGTGGATGGCCTGGACAGCTTCCTTGAAGCGATTTGCCTCTGGGGCTAGCCAGTTAACATTAAAGTCTCCTAGTAGTATAACCTCGGAGCATGGGGTTAGGCTACCTAGGCAGTCAATGACAGCTTTGAGACCCAAGGATGAGTCCTTTGGAGGGATGTAGATGGACAATAGTGTAAGAGACTTGCTTTGTGCCCCAAGAAGAACCTTAATGGCAAGAGCCTGAGCAGAGGTCCCAAGACAGGGAAGATTTAGAGATACACTCTGAAGGCAATCCTTGAGATAGAATGCACAGCCTCCCCCTCTTTTAGACAGACAGTCTTGCCTAAAGATCTTATAGCCAGGGATGCAGATGTCAGCATCAGGAATCCTTGGGGAGAGCCATGTTTCTATGATTGACATTACATCAGGGTTATGGAGGGCTACCCAGGCCTGGAGGTTAGTAAAATTAGCTACTAGGCTGCAGATATTTAGTGAGGCAATTGTGAGCATACCTGACTTATGGGCACTCATCCCATGGGTGTGTGGGGGGCCTGGGTTAGGGTGCAGGTTACCTGAGAGTAGAAGCAGCAGGAAGGCTAGTCTTAACAGGTAACTTTTAAGGTGTTTCACGCTGCCTTTGTGATGCCCACTGGTGTATATACCAACAGGTTTTCTGTCGGCGTTCAGGATCAGTTTGATTGGCAGTAGGGGTGAGGGAGGCCACGGCCATGTCCGCTGAGTCCAGATCCAGGCATGCCAAATAGTATCATGTGGCTTGTAGGTGGGAGGTAGGTTGGGGTCAGGCACCAAAGTAGTGGCGCAGTAGGCAAATTCGGAGAGGTGCCCAGAGGTGTGGAGGGCAGGCAACAGAGGGCTACTGCACTGTTGGCCCATGAGCACAAAGAATATTGGTAAGATAAGGGAAGGTGGCATTACACATGTGAGCAGATGCATACTTGTGAGGTGGGGGTTAGGCTGAGACTGAGCCATGGGAATAAAGGCTAGAGAGGAGAGATTAGGAGATACTAGGCAGGGTGGAAAGGTAACAGCAGGTGCAAGATAATCCTTATTAATCTGTTTTCTTTTTTGTTTTTATTTTTATTATGCAGGGAGGACAGGGGCCAAACTGGCTTAGGGTCAAGGTTGGATAAGCCCAGGTTGAGCTAGATTGAGAGGAAAGCCTGGTAGCCGTGTAATGGAGTGAATTAAAATTGCATCAGGCATGCAGGCTAAGTTAGACCAAGAGAAATAAAGGATGCAACCAATGGGGTGCTGACTTGAAAAAAACAGGGCAGGACTTAGCTGTAGTTAAAGGTGGCCTGGGAGGGGGAGGCAGGGGTGGGACAAAAAAAAACACTTTTCTGCGGTTTTCAGCAGAGTGCAGCCAACAGCGGCAGACAAGCAGAGAGTATGCAGCCCCAGAAGGCTGGTGAGCCAGCACAGCGCAGAGCCCACTCGAGTTCAGGCTGTGGAATGAGGGCTGCCAGTAGATGTCTCAGCCAATGCAGTGGGGAGCCAATAATATTCCAGGCTTAGAAGCCGGTTTTCTGGATGCTGTACCTGGGCTTCTGATGCGAGGGGCGGTGGTACGGCCGGCAGCTTGCTCCCAACGGTTTCAGGAGCTTAGAACAGCTAGCCCTAGGGGGCGAACACCTGGGGAGAGGAGAAAGACAATTAGTAAAGCCTTTAAGTAGGCATTTTAGCAGAGACAAAGGATACAGCTTCAGGGTGGGAATTGAAGGATTAAGTTCACGATTGACACTGGTGTGGGGAGGAGGAGGTCTCAGGAACGGGCTTACCTTTGGCACCGAAAAAGGCTACAGCTTCAGGGTGGGGATTAAAGGATTAAGTTCATGATTGACATGGGGGGGGGGGAGTAGGTCTCAGGAAATGGGCTTCACTTGGTGCAGAAAATAAAGAAAAAAAAATTAATTATGACTCATGATGCCGGGGGCCAGGGCAATATCATTTAGAAAGAACGGAGAACTGGTAGAGAAAAAATTTGTGCTGGATGGAAAGTTATGTGGGAGAGGGGAGAGAGCAAAAGAAATGAAAAACTGATTAAACAGCTGGCAGGGGGAAGGAGGCTGGCAGCGGTCAGGCAAACTAGGGGACTAGGCGGGTTACCAGCATGGAATCCACGGCCTTAGGAGAATGGGGGGGAGAGGCGGGATGCAGATCTGCTGGACAGGCAAGGGTTTCAGATATTTGGAATCCAGCTAGATAGTATGCACAAGATTTAAGCTGGGGGAAAAAAAAAAGTCAACTCCTACAGTAAAAACAGTTTCCAGAAACCAGCATGAAGCTTGCAGTCAATTTAAGAGCAACCAGGATAGTCTACATATGAGTGAGAGCAGTCAAGACATTCTATTATAAGTGATATCTAGATATAAATGTATATATAATTGAGTAACTAACACAGGCAGGAATTAGCAAAGTACAACGTTGTGCATCACAGCTGCTTAATTAGTTAAACATTAGTTAATTTGACCTTCTATCTTAAATAATTACAAAAAAATACTCTTCTGCAGTTTTCAGCTGAGTGCAGCCAACAGCGGCAGACAAGCAGAGAGCCTGAAGCCCTTTAAGGCTGGCGTGCCAGCACAGCACAGAGCCCAATCAAGTTCAGGCTGTGGAATGAGGGCTGCCAATAGATGTCCCAGCCAATGCAGCAGGGAGCCAATGATATCCCGGGCTTAGAAGCCAGTTTTCTGGATGCTGTACCTGGGCATCTGATGCAAGGGCGGTGGTCCGTCTGGTGGCTTGCTCCCGATGGCTTCAGGAGCTTAGAACAGCTAGCCCTAGGGGGCGGACGCCTGGGGAGAGGAGAAAGAGAATTAGTAAAGCCTTTAGGTAGACATTTTAGTAGAGACAAAGGCTACAGCTTCAGGGCGGGAACTGAAGGATTAAGTTCACGATTGACACCGAGGGGAGGTGAGGAGGAGGAGGTTACAGGAATGGGCTTCACTTTGGTGCCAAAAAAAGGCCACAGCTTCAGGGTGGGGATTAAAGGATTAAGTTCACAACTGACATGGGTTGGGGGAGTAGGTCTCAGGAATGGGCTTCACTTTGGTGCCAAAAAAAGGCCACAGCTTCAGGGTGGGGATTAAAGGATTAAGTTCACAACTGACATGGGTGGGGGGAGTAGGTCTCAGGAAATGGGCTTCACTTGGCGCTGAAAAGAAAGAAAAAAAATGAATTATGACTCATGATGCCAGGAGCCAGGGCAATATTGTTTAGAAAGAACGGAGGACTGGTAGAGAAAAAATTTGTGTTGGAAGGAAAGTTATGTGGGAGAGGGGAGAGAGTAAAAGAAATGAAAAACTAATTAAACAGCTGGCAGGGGAAGCAGTCTGGCAATGGTCAGGCAAACCAGGGATACTAGGCGGGTTATCAGCATGGAATCCATGGCCTTAGGAGCATGAGGGGAGAGGTGGGATGCAGATCTGCTGGGCAGGCAAGGGTTTCAGACGTTTGGAATCCAGCTAGATTGTATGCACAAGATTTAAGCGGGGGGAGGAAAAAAAGTCAACTGCTACAGTAAAAACAGTTTCCAGAAACCAAGATGAAGCTTGCATTCAATTTTAGAGCAACCAGGATAGTCTACATATGAGTGAGAGCAGTCAAGACATTCTATTATAAGTGATATCTAGATATAAATGTACATATAATTGAGTAACTAACACAGGCAGGAATTAACAAAGTACAACGTTGTGCACCACAGCTGCTTAATCAGTTAAACATTAGTTAATTTGACCTTCGTTGTATCCAGGGAGGGAGGGAGGGCTACAAAAAAAACACTCTTCTGCAGTTTTCAGCAGAGTGCAGCCAACAGTGGCAGACAAGCAAAGGGCATGCAGCCCTTGAAGGCTGGCGAGCCAGCACAGCGCAGACCCCAATCGAGTTCAGGCTGCGGAATGAGGGCTGCCAATAGATGTCCCAGCCAATGCAGCGAGGAGCCAATGATATCCCGGGCTTAGAAGCCAGTTTTCTGGATGCTGTACCTGGGCTTCTGATGCAAGGGTGTTGGTCCATCCGGCGGCTTTCTCCTGACGGATTCAGGAGCTTAGAATAGCTAGCCCTAGGGGGCGGACGCCTGGGCTTCTGATGTGTGGGCGGTGGTCTGGCTGGCGGCTTGCTCCCGACAGCATCAGGAGCTTAGAACAGCTAGCCCTAGGGGGCAGACACCTGGGCTTCTGATGCAAGGGTGGTGGTCCAACCCGGCCAGCTTGCTCCTGATAGCTTTAGGAGCTTAGAACAGCTAGCTTTAGCTGGCGGATGCCTCGGCTTCTGAAGCGAGGGCGGTGGTCCAGCTGGCGGCTTGCTCCTGATGGCTTCAGGAGTTTAGAACAGCTAGCCCTAGGGTGCGGACGCCTTTCCACTAAGATCCCCTTATGCCTATCCCATGCATTCTTGAACCCCACCACTGTCTTCTTCTCCACCACCTCCAGTGAAGGGCTGTTCCCAGAATCCCAACACTCTTTCTTTGATGAAGAACTTCCTCACATCTCTCCTTAGCCTACCCTCCTCCAGCTTCATACCACCTCCCCTTGTTCTTGGGTTCCTTTTTTTTCTGAAAAATAGTTCCCTCCAGTACCTTATTTTACCCCCTGAGGTATTTAAAGGTCTCTATCATAACCACACACACACACACACTTCCAGGGTGTGCACAATGAGGTCCTTTAGTCTCTCATAGAGCAGGTGAGACTCAAACCAGCACAGTGCAATGCTACTGAGCCCCATACAGTGCCTCACATGTTCCAGAAGATCCCAAGGCCAGCTGTGTCAAATACAGATGACAGGTCAAGAAGGGCAAAACTGGAACAATGCCTTCTATCTCTTACGGTGACAAGATAATTTAAAACCCTAAGATGTGCAGTTTCCATACTGTGATGATAGTGAAATCCCATCTGGAGATGCTACAGATGTTGTACATTTCCAGATGAACCTCCAAATGCGTTGCCACCATGTTCTCAACTTCCCGAAAAAGGGAGGATTCTAAGCAGGCCTGTAGTTCCGAAGAATGTCAGAATCCACAGAGGGCTTCACCCCCATCCTTTTTACAGTGGCTGGAAAGATCTCCTACATGAGATGACTTGACAATTTCTGAAATAATTGAGCCTAGGCCCCCACACCCCTACCCCACTCAGCTAATAAGCAGTCAGAGGGCCTTGGGTCCAATAAGCTGTAAATGCAGTCCTGAGATCACCTTCTCCAAAGTCCACAAAGGAGGTGTTGGTGGGCTGAAATTATCAATCCCAGTCTGATTTCTACTTTTGAGAGAAAACTTCTGGTTTGCTTTCTTTCTCCCCAAAAGTCATTTCAGCAACAGTCTTGTCACTGTACTTACACTGGGAATTGGAAAGGGGGAGAAAAGGGAAAGGAAAAAGTGGGGGGAAGGTTACAAGATAAGGTTGTGGAAAAGAATATAAAGAGCAAATAGTTAAAATGTGTTATTCAGGCACATCTCATAAGTGTATGTATCCAACTTATTTGTAGAGACCCTTAAGTCAAATGTAGTTAGTGCAAGGTCGCAGGGTTGCTTTATTTATGATTAAGTTTTTTTTTTTGTTTGTTTATTCTGTTTTTCCACCCTCCATGCTCGCTGGTCTCCACTCCTTCAGGCTCTGCAAGTTCCCTTAGCCCCACTGTCCTTACCCAGCCCTCCTCTGGTTCCTCGTATTTGCAGCCGATCCCCGGGATATCCCGGCATATCCCTTCGCTGGGCAGGTCCCCCTCCTCTGAGGGAGAAGGCACCGAGGGGAGAGGGATGGCCCTAGCACATACTTCTAGGGCCCGGGGATGCTGTTGAGGAGAAGGAGGCCCCAGGAAGGCACTGGAGGCACTCGGGAGACAGACAGCCATCATCCGGCGGCCAGCGAGCAATTTTCCCTTGTTTCTTGAGGTACGTGACGTCCGGACGTCAAGGCAAGAGCTGATGTCTGCCACGCACCACCCAGCAGTGACCCTGATGTGTTGCCCTACCCCTGGCCTCCACCATCGGTCTCCCAACACCGGGTCATAGCCCTCCCTCCCTCCCTGGATGCAACGAGCAGTCGTGGGATGCTGAAGTTGTCTCCCCCAGCCGGCCCCCCATCGACCGAGTTTGTTCCTGAACCCGGGTCGCTGGCGTTGCAAGCAGATGATTAAGTTTTTAATAATTTAGTCAGATATGTTATCCGTAGTACGAGTCATTATTAAATTTGATATATCCTGGTATGAATATGTCTACTACTGTGATCTTGATAACCTACAAAAGAAGGAGAAACAATCAAATAAAGGTTTATATTCAAATTATACTATTATACTGTACATAAATGGACAAAACACTAGCACTAGCACAGAACACTGGTGCAGAAGCTAGTTCTGCACTGAGCAATTGTACACAGACATTTTTATTCCAACATCTTAACACACATTCTGGTTATTGTGAATCTTTTAGGTAAGGTGTAAAGTCTACCTCTTCACTGAGACCCATGGGTTGAACTGTGTCCAAAGACACAATCCATCTTGTCTCTTTCTAATTCAATTTATTTAATCTATCGCCTCCTCTCTCTAGTGGTGGCACTGTTTCCAATGCCATATAGGTCAGGCTAGAGGGGTCAGAGTTATGACCCATTGCAAAATGTGTACCAATGGGGCTTCTATTATTTTGATTTAATGATGGCCCATATGTTTTCCTGTATCCGTGTTTTGATGGGTCTGACCATTCTTCCCACCATTCTTCCCACATAATGTTGGTTACAGGTACACCAAATTATGTATTAACTCCTACTCAGAGAAATCTGGTTCTCTTCAACAACTACCCACTATACCCTCAGCCTCTTCAGTTTCAGCTCCACTGCTAGGATCTGATTCTTCTGGGCCTTTTAAGATGTTGAATCTTTTTTCCCTGTCCAGGCAACCTATCTACAGGTGCAATGTGGTTTGGATCCAGTACAGAGGGAGTCTAGATCTGCCCCCAAACTGCACCTATGTTATCTGAAAACTGCTGAAAGATTCCTTAGGATTCCTAGTGGCTGATCTGTATGCCGTGATCCATATTGCTGGAGAAGAGACGTTTGACATCAGTTTTTGTACTACTGCATCCCTGGACCGTTTTGGTTTAAGTTCGACAAGTTGAAAAATACTCCTGTTTGGTCTCCCTGTTTGGTCTAAACCTACCATCAAAACTATTACCCTCCTGTTTCGTAATGAATGCATCAATATCAATGATGTTCTGTATTGGTTACATAAACTGTACGAGGTACTGGACACCCCTATTCCTATTTTTGACAGCAAACAGGTTTGGACCGGGGGTTGGAGGGTCAAGGTGCAGCTCCACCAGTCTTTCTCTGGCATCTTCCATCTGGCCTGGCAATTTCTACATAGGGTGTAATAAGGGCATATGATTTTACCCTAGACAGCCACGAATGTGCCATAAGTGTGGCTCCCAAACTCATCTAAGTTCCATCTGTGACACTGCCCATTGCAATGGCTACCTTGAGAATGACCACACCATCTCCTCTTGTCCCAACCCAAATAAATGCAAATTATGTGAGAAGCAGGGACATTCCTTTACCCATTGCCCCAGGACCTCCCACAATCGCACTGATGGCCTAAATCATGATGCTCTGATCGACAAGGAACAAAGTCTTGCTGCCTCTGATTACAAAGTTCCTTGCCCCATTCCTGTGACTGAGTTGGCCACTGAATCTTCTGCTGGGACTGTCCCCCTCCTGCTGCCCCAATCTGCCACTGAGGATAGCCCTGTGGAGGTGCCCCAGGACCCTCCTGATCCTGTGATACTTGTTTCCATGCCCCCACAGCTAGCTGCCTCTACAGAAGACCCTGCCTCAATGCCTCTTCCCTCCACCTCCACTCCCATGGATGTTGATGAGTTTCAGCCCCCTGCGTTTAAGAAGCACTGCTGGAGATCAGGTGGTAAGCCTCAGCCAGTGAAAAAGTCTGACATCACTCTCCACAATGCTTATGCTGCTTCAGCTTCTTCCCCTCACTGGGGTGACACTGAGGATGAAGTTGAAGGCTCTTATACCTCCTTCCGCTCCTCTGTACAGGATCTATCTTCCGGGTGGATGATCCCCCAATGAATTATCCACAAAAAATATTTGTGGTCTGATCCGTTCTCAAGTGGGCAAAGGTGGTGATGGCCCTCCATAATTTGTCATGTCTTGGCTCCAGGGATGGGTCACAGTTCTGACACCTAATGCCAATAGCATTATGTCCCATCGGAAATGGCTGATTACCTTTTCCCTTCATAACACCCTCCCAGGGGATGTTATGCTTCTGCAGGACACTTGCCTAAAAACTTCACATGAATTATCTGCCTCGAAGGGTTTGTAGTCTCATGGATCTTCTTTCTGGTCGTAGGGCATGGATACCTGTGACGTGGTGGGTACCCTCTTCTGGAGTTATGATTTCCATCTCCATAGGCGTATTGACATCTCCCCTGGTAGAGCTTTGCTCCTGGATATGCGACTGGGCCTCCATCTCTTCAGAATCATTAATGTGTATGCTCCTCAACTTAAGGTTTAAACTGTTTTCCACAATACAGCATTTTCTGTATACTTTTTACCCTGTTATATTGGGAGGTGACTTCAATTGTGGGTTGGATATACCTGACAAGGGGGGTTGAACACTAAGGTCTATTGTGATTCCCATTTCCTGTCCAATATGATTTCTACTGTTCAGTTACAGGACAGCTAACAGGCCTTTTCTGGCCCCCACTCCCACGCTTATGAAAGGGCACCTTAGAACCTGAACTGATTTTCTGTTTCATTCTCGTGCATTTTGGATTCTCTGCCCTCAGCTACTTATAGTGGAATCTTCTGACCACTTGGTGGTGCTTGGCTCCTATACCCTGCTTTCCTCATCTTCTCCATCATGCCAGCCTTGGTGCCTTAATGCTTCATCTTTATTGAACATTTCTGTTCAGAAGGCCTGGTTACAGATTTTTTTTAACAAATGGACAGTCTTCGGATATGATGACTTCTGTGCTTGGTGGGATGATTCTGAAAGAGAGTTTCACACCTTTTTTCAATGCCAAGTCAGATTCCCTATTCAGTCTCAGTATTTTAAATACCTTACCCTCCATTTACATCTGCACTGTCTGATCTCCCACATGTATTTGGTGTAGAAGGATCTGACAGCAGACATACAACAAGTAAAGTCTCACATGCTCGAGTTTCAGTATGACAGGGCTAAGTCCCTGAACTTGGAGTGCAAATTCGGTACTCAGAGTTGTGCACAGTCCCTTGACCCTTTCAAGACCTGTGCCTCCCATCTCAATAGTCACTCTATATGGTTCCTTCATCACTCTCTGCAGGACCTGCTCTGTGAAGATCCCCAAGACATGCTACAGGTGGTACACTCACATGTCACACATACGTTCAGGACCCCTTTTCCTATTTTGCCTCTTCCTGACCCTTTGCCCTTCTCTTCCCCCCCTGCCAACCTTTTACACTCTCTTTGCAGGCTCCAATCCATCTCCTGGAAGTCACTGCCACTATTGGCAGTTTGCCTTCTGCTATTGTCCCTGACACTGATTGCCTTCCCCCAGAATTTTATAGAATTTTTTACAATATCTTGGTCCTACCCTGGTGATTTTGTTTAACCAGATTTTGCAACAGCGGACTCTTCCCTCCTCTCTTTCCCAAGCCCTCCTCAAGATTTTATACAAAAAAAATGATCATTCCCTTTTGTCCAGTTGGCACCCCATGCCTCCTTAACATGGACTATAAGATTCTAAGCCCTGTCCTAGCTGTTTGGCTTTCGCTGACTGTGACACTGTTGATCTCCCCTTCCCAGGGTTGTGCTATGCCCTCTTGATGCATTTTGGACCACCTGATACTCCTTCAGAAACTTTTTGAATGCAGCGCCATGGTCTGTGCCCCTGTGTGGTCCTTTTTCTGGACCAGGAATGTGCCTTTGACTGCGTGGCGTATAATTACCTGTTCACAGTGTTGGACCGGTGTGGCTTCCTCTCTACTTTTGTTTTGTGGATACAGCTTTTTTATGCTTCCGCTACACTCACCCTATTTATTAACTCCAGTGTGGGTACGCCCCTCCCTTTGAGATGGGTTGTTCATCAAGGTTGCCCCTTAGACCCCTATTGTATGTTTTTCCATTGATCCTCTACTTTGCCTTATTCATCATCACAGGAGATTTGTGGCATTTCCTTGTCCGTCAACTTCCCAGACTTTTGCACTCTGGCTTATGCAGATGATGTCTGAATTATGCTTTCGGACACTTCCTTTAGTCCCGATGCATCTGCAACCCTGCAATTTTTCTCCCAGGTGTCTTACTCTGCCATTAACTATTCTAAAAGTGCGATAATCCCCCTACTTCCTTCCCCTGTCTTTTTCAATGGCATCCTGATATGTGATATCCCTGTGAAGCTCCTAGGTATTTTTTTCAACCACCCCAACCCTGGTATTTTTAATTGGGAAACCTGCTTGTCTAACACTGAGAAAAGGCTGTTGGTGTGGAAACACATGATGTTGGCTAAATCTAAGCGTATCTACTTGGTTAAAACCTTGTTGCTTCCTTGCTTCACCTACCTAAGCTGTGTATACCCCTCTCCCCCTTCCTGGAGACTAAATTGCTCAGCCTTTTTCTTTTTCAGGTCTCTGGAGCTCTCACCTCAACCCTATCAAGAGGGATGTCACCTACCATATGTGTAGTACTGGTAGCTTGCACATGGTCAGTCCTGTGGCTTTTTATTACAGTATTTTTTTTTGTAAATGTTCCCCCCCTTTTTAAACCCAGCTTTGCCTCCTGGCTCCCTCTGCTGACAGACTGGATACTGCCCCTTTTGGCCATTCCCTCTCCAGCTCATATGCGTTCCCTCAGACGAGGCTCTTTGCCAGTTCTCCCTGACCACATACTTTATCCGGCCAAAAGATTATATGTTTGGCATTTATCCTTTGATGATTGGGCTTGTCTTCCTCGAAATGGGTTGTATGACGCTATTCTTACCCTTAATTTTTCTCCTCCCCTGGTTGTAAGTTTATCCCCCCTCCAACTTACATGAGCCTTGTCCCAGCTCATGAATACCAAGATCCCCCATTTTATGTGGGATGTCTTGTGGCTGTGCTTCCATGAGAAACTTGCTGTCCGTGGCTTGTTGAAGCATGAATCTTTACCAGAGCGGTTTTGTTCCTGTTCCTCTTGCCACCAGCTCCCCAAAATGCAATCACATTTTCTTTTTGATTTGCTACCAGTGTTGAGTTTTGGCAGCAAGTTAGCAACTTATGGTCCAATCCTGCATTCATTTCTGTTACTTATGAGATTGTTCTCCTGAATCTCTTTCCTCCAGTTTGGAATTATTTGCCCCAAGTTTTACAAGTTTGTTTTGCAGCTTGCAAATATTGCTTGTGGCAGGCTTGTTGTGCCTTTACTATTCAACAGCAGGTGATTCCTCCTGTAGTGGTTTCCCTAATGGATTCCATGTACCTTTCCTGCATATATGTGGCTAACAGGAATCGTCTTCACCCCACAACCTTTTTTCGACTGTGGTCTGGTTTCCACAGAGTGTTTAGTTGATTATGTTTTGATGTTCCTTTGATGCTTGTTTGGTTTTCCCTTTCTTTCCTTTTTCCCTTCCCCATTTGTTACCCTTTCTTTCTCATACTATACCCTTCCTTTTCTTTTCATTTCTCCCCTTACCCTATGATGCTTTCCTCAGTGCCTTCTCAAAGTTTGGTGTTCTGCACCTCTTTTGTAGAATTTCAGTTTATTATATTTTTTTATTGTTTATTGTACTTAACAGTGCCTGATTCTAACTGTGGTTTCTACAGTGCTTACTGTTCTTATGATTTACTAATGAAATTCCCCTACTCTTTTTCAAAAAGTGCGATGGCATCGGCCATTTTGAATAAAGTTAAGCATAGAACCTTTCGACTCACATATGCACAGCTGGGCTGGGTGAGATCATTCACATGAACTACCACCAGAACAGGCAGATGGGACCTCGGTTTAACATCTCATCCTAAAGACAGCACCCCACACCCCCCTCATACTGCATTACAGTGTCAGTATTGGGATTTTACACAAGTGCTTGGAGTGATGATAGAATCCACAGCCTTCTGATCTTCCAGCCTCGGAGGTGAGTGTGCAACCAGCTGAGCCTCTGACACTGTAATTAATTCTGGGTCAGCCCTGAAAATTGGACAGTGTCTCAGTGGGCTTGCTTGGTTGCCAAAATCCAATAAATATATAAAACCTCCCTGCAGCATGCCTCCCCTCAGTCTCCACCCGCAGCACTGTCAAAACCTCCCTTATTGTCCCAAGGATAAGGACCTCTATGGTCCAGAGATCCTTTTGCTATCGGGCTCCCTCCTGGTTCAATTCCCTCCCAGCCAATATAGCTGACTCCACTAAGCTTGGTCCTTTCAAGGTCTCCCTCAGAAGCCATCTGACAAGCACTCACAGCTGCAACTGCACATAATCCCCCACCTGCCCCTTACCTTCACCCCTAGGCTGGGTCTGCCCTGTCTGCTTTTGCTGTATATACCTGGGGTCTCATGCAACATCTGCTGACTAATGCAATACAATATCTCTGGTTGCTACCTGACGTGGTACTCGTATACCTATATTATGACTACTGTGATCTACCTATTACCAAGCTTGTACCACCAGTGAATGCCTGTAACACTGGCTGCTTTTTTTATCTAAGCATTATGTACTGTACTGTTTTGTTTGCTGTGATGTATTGCTCTTTTGACGAGGTGCCTTTGTAAATAAGTCTATGACTCAAAGGCCTGTAAACCGATGGTCTAATAAATAAATAAATAAAAATAAATTCTAGCAATGTACCCGCTGGAGATGTTAGACTGACTGGTCAGTAGTTCCTGTATCATCCCTACTGGCGCTTTTGTGCAGGGGTGCTACATCAGCTGTATTCCACTCCTTAAGTACCACACCAGTAATTAGTGAGCAGTTGTAGATATGTGTTAATGGTGTTGTGAGGGTCTGCGCCATCTCCCGCAGCACTCCTTGGTGCATCCTATCTGATAGGGCCATGCGAGTCAGCAACTTTAACCTGACAGGCCAATCTCGAGTGGGCCAGGCAAAACCTGAATTGGCCTGATTTGGCTAAAATCAAATGAAGGGTTTTGAGTGTTAAAGCACATTGTATTTTTAATGGCTTCTCGTGTATTATTAAAATATGTTGCATATTTTTTTGGGGGGAGGGACTCAGCCAACAAAAGTTTTTTTTTTAATTTAAAAATAATAAAATACATTGCATCTGGGGGATCAGAGCCCTGCCAGCAGTGCAGCACCATACCCCTCCAAGTACAACAACTACTGGTACAGAGCAGGCCACCAGCCCACTAGTCTCACACCAACACACCACTACTGGGCCTTGAGCAACTTTTATTTTTTAACTGGGTGAATCGTCCAGCAAGAAAATTTTTTTATTTTGCCTCTGGCCCTGACAGGCTGACATCACCCTCCCCCCCTACTCTTCAGCAACTCCTGCTTGCTTTAGCACTTCACCACCACTCTTTTCTGTTGCTTATTTTTTATGCTGTCTCCAAGATGGATTTATTTTTTTATATTTGTCTTGCTGCTAATGGTAAGCCCTCCTGCCTGCCCTCTGATCAGTCTAACTTCTCACTCCATGTGATATTGTGTGCTGAGACAAGTGCAATCTGCCACCATGCTGCTTGCCTCTGACCCTGCTGCACTATGTGAGGGGTTTATAAAGCTCTTCAATATCATTCCATCTGCTCTGTTCACTGCAGACCTTCCCAGCAGCAGGATCAGAGCATGCTAAGACACAGAGTCCCTGATTGTACTGCCACTAGTGCAGTCACATGACTGTCTTCTACTTGACTGTTCTTGATCACGAGAGGAGGAGGAGGAGGACCAGGAGCGAAAAGAGGGTAGAGGTACAGGAGCAAAGGAGGCGACTAGACCAGAGGGAAAGAGAGAGACAACACAACACCACCAGCACTCCAGCAGCTTTCAGGTATGTCTTCCAGCTCCTCCTCCTCCTCTCCTGAGTGACAGTGTGTGATTTGAGTGAGCCACCTCCCCCAGTCTATTAGTCCCTGAGCACCCCCCATGAGAAACTATGTGTCTGATATTATTTCTGCTGCTGCATACAGCTCTAGTAGGCATGGCAGGCTTAGCAATTTCGGGTCAGGGCATTTTTGGGTTTTGGCAGTGAAAGCCGATTCAGGTGTTTTTTTTTTCCAATCACTGCCAAACCCGAACAGTCCAAATGTTTCACCCAACTTGATGCCCATCCCTACTATCGAGTCCCAGAGATATGTTCACTTTTTAGCACTCTCAGTTCCTACAGCACCCTACTTTCAGTGATGGGAATGCTGTTGGACCCCTCTTCTCCCTATCCAGTCCAATTGCACAGTCCGACAGTGGGCCAGCCTGCTGTGTTGTAAAAACTGAACTAAAACAGTGGTTTAGTATGTTAGCATTACCCTTGTCCTCTTCAGCCCACCTCCTCCCAGTCTTAACTATTTCTTCTTTATTCTTACGCTTCTTCCAAATACATGGAACAAAGTGCTTTGTCTCCTTGCTTTACACCCACTGCTAGTTAAAGTTCTGCTGCATACTTTGCTTTTGTCACTATCCTACTAGGTATTTCATTTTGTTTATTTTACCAAGGAAAAACTCCATTAAGCAAGCTCATTTGCAAGGAGGTTCTGGGCAGGACAGAATACAATACAACAAGTGAATTACAAGAAGAGTGTATGCTTTCATTATCATCCTTTTGGCTTTCTTTGCATTTGTTGAGTGCATTCTTTATTATCTAACCACCTCTACTACAGCTTTAGTGACCCATATTGGCTTTTTTGACTTTCTGCTCTTACTGACCTCTCTGACACAAAGTCCCATAGCTTCTGCTACTCCCTTTGTAAAAGCTTTCCATTTGCCATCCACTCTGGTATTACTACTATTTTCTTCAGGCTACATCTCAATATCTGCCACATTCTTTCAAACTCCAACCTCCTGAAATCCCAAACTTTTGTCTGGCATCTTGCCGTTCTTTACTTGGATATGCATGCACACTGTTCCATTGTCGCTTGTTCCAGGCAGTCCCCAGCCCATCACATTCTGGTCTCTGTCCCCAGTGGTGATATTACTGTCTCTTATTTATCAGCAAGTATCCACTTCACTATATCAATTCAACAGCAGGACCAGCTATTTCTGGCACTAGCTAACTCTCCTTTGTCTCTAGGCCTACCTGTAAAATCTACACTTATTCTTTACAACCGTAGAGTGCCTTCCACGGATTATTATTTCTGTATTCGGCACTAGAAAAAGGAATCCTTGAAGTACATTGAGTTGAGTCTTAAAATACAAAAGGCGCTTACTTCAAGAGAGGTAATGCCTGTATATTGTTTTGCATTGTATTCAACAAAAGTGTCTGCAAGTATCTAGAAAAGACAAAGAAAGAAAAGCATAAAGAGAAAGTCTATAAAATCCTACATTTCCCTTATCAGTGGAGGAGATAAAAAGCCATTAAGTCTGTCAGTGCAGTCTCTGAGAGTCAGTTCTGGCTGAAGAGGTTGGCCATAAATCAAGTAGTCAGATTTCCCTGGGGATTTCAGGCCTGATAACTTTGCTTTCTTATATAATACAAAAGGCTTTACTTTAACAGATCATTATTCCCATAGGTGAAGTAAACCTGAAGAACTGAGAAGTTTTAAGATGGTCTGCTTGATAGACTGTTTTAATAAAAAACAAAAATGCTACATTAGAAACTCAGAAACATAGACAGTTACAGCAGAAAAAGACCAAAGGCCCATCAAGTCTGCCCACTGGGCTCTATATGACCCCATGACCTAGTGTCGACACAGGGTTCTAACCCTTCCCATCAGTCTTCCTGTTCCTTTTCCAGGTTTCATCTCTGTAAGTGAGCACTATTCCTTTTGCTGTGTCCCAAGCACATTTGAAGCCCTCATTGGTTTTAGTTCCCACCAACTTTGCCTGCAAGCTGCTTCATGGTTCCACCACCCCTTCAGTAAAATAATACTTTCTCACATCCCTTCTGAACATCATCCTGTCAGCTTCCAGTCGTGCCCTCATGTTATCGAACCAGTGTCCCTGTTAAATAATTTCTTGTAGTTCACTTTGTTTATTCCTTTCAGGAATTTGAAGTTTTTTATCATATCCCCTCTCCTTCTGGCCCCAGTAACATGTTCAATGCCCTAAGAGGCGTTTCTCATAGGAATTCCCCTGCTGGCCCTGTATCATCTTCGTCACCTTACACTGTACCACCTCTAGCCTATCCTTGTTCTTTCTAAGGTGAGGGCTCCAGTACTGGAAACAGTACTCCAGGTGTGGCCTCACCAAGAATCTATAGAGGGGTAGTGTTATTTCTTCCTTTCTGCTATCAATATCCCTGCTGATACAACCCAGCATCTTGTTTGCCTTACTACAAGCCTTGTTACATTGGCTAGCCTGTTTAAGGACATCCCTGATAATGAATCCTAGGCCCCACCCCTTAACTGCAATGCTAAGTTTTACCCTCCCATCCAGCATTCTGTCCTTGAGTTCTGTTTTCCTAGGTGCATCACCTTACACTTGTTGGTATTGAATTTCAGCTGCCAGACATTTGACCACCTAGCTAGCCTTTGAAGGTCACCCTGTAATTCTTTAATTCCTTTGGCGCTATCCACTCTTCTACAGAGTTTAGTGTCATCCGCAAAGAGGGTTATCCTACCTTGGATCCCTTCTCCAATGTCACTGATGAACATGCAAAAAAAGGACCGGGCCCAGAACAGACCCTTGTAGTACCCCACTCGTAACTTCTCTCTCCTCTGAGTTAACTTTGCTTACCCAACCTACTGTTGCTCCCTTTTAGCCAATTTTCTACCCATCTAACTATATCCCTAGCCAACACCTGCAGGTCCTCCAACTTCCTTAGCAGGTGTCTGTGAGGCACAGAGTCAAAAGTCTTGCTGAAGTCGAAGTAAAGAAGATCCACAGCAATGCCTTCATCCCATTCCTTCATCACCCAGTCAAAGAAGACTATTAAGTTAGTCTGACAGGACCTCCCTGACACAAAGCCATGCAGTCTAATGTTCTGGAGACCATTCAACAATCTACAAGGTCTGTTTTGAGCTGTGACTCCATCAGCTTCCCCATGATAGAGATAAGGCTGACAGGTCTGTAGTTTTCTGCTTGTTCCTTGTCCCCCCCTTCCCTTTATGGAGCAGATCCACATTTGCCACCCTCCAATCCCTTCGGACAACCACAGTCTGAAGTGAGCTATTGAATAGTCCTGCTAGAGGCTCTGCTAGTTCATCTGCAAATTTCCAAAGCACCCACTAACATATCCCATCTGGACCTGGGGTGTTTTGTGTCTTAAGGATTGCTAGCCCTTTCTGGACCCTATTCCTAATAAATACTGTTTTCTCCATCTCCAGGATCCCTCGTGTGGCCGCTTTGATGCCACTCTCAGGGAGGTATCTGCTATCCTCCCTGGTGAATATGAAGCAAAAGTAGTCATTCAGGATTGCAGCCTTTTGCTCATCATCCTCTACCACCCTGCTCCCATCTAATAACCTAACCAGTTCCCCACCTTGCTTTCTTTTTTCATTGATATAGCAGAAAAAATGTTTTTCTCTTCACTTGACCCCATTGGCTAATTGCAGTTCCGTCTCTACTTTTGCCTCCCTAATCTCCTTCTTTGCTTCCCTATTTCTCTGAATGTATTCCTTCCATTCTATTTCCCCCTCCTTCTTATTAAACCTGTGGAGGCTTTCCTTTTGTCCCTTACCACTTCCCTTACCCCGTCAAGGACCATAGTGGTCTCCTAAGTTAATTTTTTTTCTTTACTTTATGTAAGTATAGCTGTGATGGTTCAATGATGACCCTTTTATTACCCCCATATCTCTTCCACACCTTTTATACTGCCTACTCTGTCTAAGTTGTCCTGAACCACCCCTCTGAGTTTACTATAATATGCCTTTCTGAAATACAAGACCTCTATTCTTGTATGCATTTTTTCAGTCCCAAGGGCTAATTCAAACAAAAGTGAGTTGTGGTCACTGTTTGTGAGTGGCTCCCTGACTCTTACTGCATTTACTGCTTCAGAGTTAGTGAGTGCCACATCCACAATGGATCCCTGTCTGGTGGGCTCCCTTACCAGCTGCACCTGTAGGCAGCCCTGAAAGGTATCCAACATAGCCTGGCTTCTAGTGATCCTAGCAATTGGAACATCCCAGTCTGTCAGGTAAATTAAAATCCCCTACCACCACAACATCTCCCTTAGCCACTCCATTCTAATTTCCTCACTGAGCTCTCTGTCCTCTGCTTCCCTTTGCCCTGGCAGTCTGTAGAACACCCCTAAGCATAGTTACTGGCTGCCACTGTAAGCTAAACCCACAGAGACTCAATCCCTTCTGTACCATCCTTGATATTCCCAGCTTCAATCACCTCAGTGCCTTCCCTGTCATAGAGGGCAACTCCACCCCTTCTACCAGTTCCTCTGTCCTTCCTTAGTAGCAAGTACCCAGGCGCTGTCAGGTCCCAATCATTTTTACCCATGGCCCATGTTTTAGTGATGGCTACAAGGTCCATTTTAGTGTCTGCCATTATTGCCTGGAGTTTTCAGATTTTATTGCCCAAACCTCTGGCATTGAGGAAGACTTCTTTCCAACTACCCCATGAATGCTTGATATTTGTCCGAATTTTGCTCATTTTCTTCCCTGGACGTTTTGGTTTCATGTTGTTTGTATCACCCTTTTTGTGCACACTTACTGTTAGTCTGTCCCCTACCTCATTTTGGGCCTGAATTGGGTTTTTGCCTCTTGTGCTGCTACAAACCCCCAGGCAAGGGGAGAACTAGCTAGGATCCCATTTCTTTCAGTTATCTGTTTGGTTCCCCTAGTCCGAGTCTCCCCCTCAGTCAGTTTAAATGCCTGATATAGGAGTCAAACTTCTGCCCCAGTGCACTGGTCCCTTTTTAGGAATGAGGGCAGAGCCTACAGATGTGTTGGGATTGGAACCTAGCTCTAAAAAATGGCTGATCATGGAACCTTCCATGGACATTTGGAAGTATCCTTCTGAATGTCCAACGGAGCTTGAAACCCTTCGCCATGATCGGCTGCTACGGAATAACAGACGCACTATTTAGCTGTTACTTCCTCATTCTGGTGCATGAACTGCACATGCATGACTCATGCACATGCGCACTTCTGCTGGCACCATCATGTTGTGAATGGCAAAATGCCATTCACTGCAACTGCGCATGCATGAGTGCCATGCATGCACAGTTGCATCGCCGCCACCAGCTCCGCAGCATTCTGTGCCCCCCAACTCATGTGGCACACTGGGAGCCCACCCCAGTGTGCCCAAATATTTTTCCTTTTACCCACCGACATCGGGGTGCACAATCCCTGTGTTGGCATTATGTGCACTCCCTCCCAGTCATGCAGCACACTGGGAGCCCATCCCAGTGTATCTAACAGTTTGTTTTTTCTTCCCCCACTCCCTGCTGACATTGGGGTACCCAATCCCCATATTGGCATCATGTACAACCCCCCTCCAGTCATGTGGCACACTGGGAGTCCATCCCAGTGCACTCAAATGTTTTCTTTTTTTTTCTGTAAAAAAGAAAATGGTCCCTCATTATCGTTCCAGTCCTCTTCCCCCATCCCCACCCTCACACTGAGTACCCATCTCCCCACACACACCCTTATCCCATACTTAACTATGGAGGTTGGCACTGTCTTCTTCTCTGGACCGGGACTCGTCTCCACTCTTCAAAGTCGAACCGCAAACTGAAGAATCAAAGGTAAGTATGCTATAATGCCATTCAATGGAGTTTTCAACTTATGCTTATAAATCAGCTATTTTTTTGGAATTTTTGCCTCAAATTTTCAACATGGTGTTCTTGGGACCCCACCTCACTGTCCTTTTGTTACTCAGTCCTGAAAGGTGATTTCACAGTCGCTGTGTGGAATCCCCTTTCGGGACTGATTCACAAAATGAGAGTGCCACTGTTCATGAGGTGGGGTCCCAAAAGCCATGTTACAAATGTGGTGAAAGAGGTTCCAAATGACTACACATTAGAGCATGCATTGCGCCATTTCTACGCATTTCCTAACTCTCCAATTTTTTATACTTTCCCTCCACATTTTTGACATTGTCATTTTTGCACACCTCCTTCTAAACAGTACAGATGTCATTTTCCACTACCTGCCCAAAATGTATTTTTGCACCTGTGGCACAGAACAGTGCATTTGCTCTGTGAAGTCACCTTTCAGGACAAGTGAACAAAATGACACTGGCACTCTTCCTGAAGAGAGGTCCCAAAAAGACCATGTTGAAAATGTGGTGCAACACCTCCAAAACATGACCAGCTTACAACTGAGCGTTGAATAATTTCTATGCACATGTGTAACTTTGGTCATTTGGTAGCTCTTCACAGCCCTATTGGCTCTGGCTACAACTTGTTTTGTCAGGTAGAGTCCACCCTTTTTAAAAGTCACCTATCCCAAAAGTCCCCTCAATCACCTATAAAATGGTACCCCTTTCCCTGACACCATTCCTTAAGTCACCCATTAAACTCATCTATCTCCTTTTTCCTTATTTTATCTCCCCCCCCCCTCCGCTTGTCCCACACAGGAAGAAACATAGAAACATAGACTTGGATGGCAGATAAGGACCGCTTGGCCCACCCAGTCTGCCCATTTCCCTATCTATTGGATAAGCTGCAGATCCTAGGTAACCAACAGCCTACTTCTTCCTAACCCCCATCAAAAATGCCTTATGTCTGTCCCATGCATTCTTGAATTCCCCCACTGTTTTTGACCCCATGACCTCCTCAGGAAGGCTGGTCCATGTGTCCACCACCCTCTCCATGAAAAAATACTTCCTCACGTTGCCCCTGAGCCATCCCCCCTCTATCTTCAAATTGTGCCCCCTTGTTCTTGCATATCTCTTTTTCTGAAAGATGCTACCTTATTGGACTTTGTTGATTCCCTTGAGGTTCTTGAAAGTTTCTATCATGTCCCCCCTCTCCCTCTTTTCCTCGAGGGTATATTTATTAAGCTCCTTTAGTCTCTTTTCGTATGACTTCTGGTGCAGACCCTGCACCATTTTAGTTGCCCTCCTCTGGACTGCCTCCATCCTGTCTATGTCCTTGTGGAGACTGGGTCTCCAGAACTGCATGCAGTACTCCAGATAGGATCTCACCAACTGTCTGTACAGAGGGATAACAACTTCTTGTTTTCTACTGGTGGTGCCTCTCCCTATTTATTTATTTATTTGTACAATTGGATTTGCAACCTTTGAGCCAGAGGCTCATTTACAAAGGTACCTCGTCACAAAGAGGACAACAATGTTACAATATTACAGTGGGTTGACATACAGATTTACACAGATTTTACACAGTAGTATACAGACATTGTTACATATATTTTGTACATTTCATAATACAGTGTTTACTTAAATACAGATATCTGGCAGGGGGAAATGAAAGAAACCAGATGGGAGGAAGAGGAGGCAGAGGAGGCAGTCTGGAGGACTTTGTCAAAGTGCACTCAGTGATATGCAAGCAGCCTGTTAGTAACAGGAACAGCAATGGGCATTGAACAGGTGGTTCCGAAGAGCAGTTTTGAAGGAGGCAATTTTCCTATACATCCCAGTATACCCCCAGCCCTCCTTACTGCCTTCTCATATTGCTTGCTGACCTTTAGATGATCTGATATGACTACTCCAAGGTCCCTTTCCATTGTTGTTGTTGTTAGTAACCCCCCCCCCATTGTGTACTCTTCCCCAGGGTTTTTGTTTCCCAGGTGCATTACTTTGCACTTCTTTGCCTTGAATTTAAGCTGACATACTTTTGACCATTCCTCCAACTTTGCCAAGTCCCTTCTCATCCTTTCCACCCCACCTTGTGTATCAACTCTGTTGCAGATCTTTGTGTCATCTGCAAAGAGGCATACTTTTCCTTCCAGTCCCTCTGCAATGTCACTTATAAAGATATTAAAAAGGACCGGTCCCAGTACTGAACCCTGTGGTACCCCACTAGTAACCCCCCTTTCTTCAGAGTGGACTCCATTTACTAGTACCCCCTGTGTCCTGTTGTCCAGCCAATTTTTACGGCTATGGGCAGAGCCTTCAGCCATTTTGTGGTCTGTAGCCTGAAGATGGCTGATCGTGGCACACTTCCATTGGACTTTTGGAAGTATGTTTCGGAACGTCCAACAGAGCTGGGAGCACTCCGCCACGGCTGTTGTTTCTGCATTCCAGTATAAGAACTGCACATGTACGCTTTGTGTGCATGTGCAGTTCCACTGGTACTGCCATCTTGGAAATGGCAAAATACCATTCACCACAACTGCATATGCCATGCATGCACAGTTGTGTCATCACTGCCATCTTGCAGATGGCACTCCTCCCTCTCCCTCCCACTGCTGCTGTCCTCTCTGCTTCCTCCATTCCCCATCCCTGCACTGACATCAGGTGCCCAATTCCAGCATTATGTACCCCCAACTCATGTGGCACACTAGGAGCCCACTCCAGTGTGCCCACATTTGTTTTTTTTTTGCTCCCTTCCACTGCTGCTGTCCTCCCTGATCCCTCAATCCACCATCCATGCACCAACATCAGGGTGCCCAATCCCAGTGTTAGCATCATGTACCCCCCCAACTCATGTGGCACACTGGGAGTCCACCTCAGTGTGCCCAAATTGATGTTTTTTTCCCTGTAAATAAAGAAAACCATCCCTCAACATCTTTTTTTACCTGTAAAAAAAAAAACAGTCCCTCGTCTTCGCCCCAGTCCCTCCCTCCTCCATCACCACCCTCCCACTGAGCACCCACCTCCTCTTACCCCCTCCTTACCCCATACTTACCTCCGGAGGTGGGTGCTGTCATCCTCTCTGGACTTATGATTGTGCATTGTGCAGTTTCTATGCATGCTCCTAACTTTTCCAATTTTTAATATTTTCACTCCAGATTTTCAACATTGCCATTTTTTGTACACCTCCTTATTACACCTGTGGCACAGAATGGCATGCTCACTGTGCAAAATCACCTTTTGGGACATGTGAATGAAATGGCAATAGCACTTTTCCTGAGGTGGGGTCCCAAAAAGGCCATGTTGAAAATTTGGTGAAATAACTCCAAAAAATGGCTGAGTTACACCAGGTCATTCAAAATTGTCTACACACGCATGTAACTTTGGTTATTTGGCAGCTCGCCACAGCTGTATTGGCTCTGGCTAGAGTTTCTTTACCCAGACTACCACCCTGGGACCCACTCCTTGGCTGGCTAACTTGTTTATTAATCTTTTGTGTGGAACTGTGTCAAATGCCTTGCTGAAGTCTAGGTAGGTCATGTCAACAGCCCCTCATGGAGGGAGGACCTCAGAGAAGGCCACGGAAGCTGAGTGTGCTGCCAATTTGGCCCCCAGTCTCTGGAAAGTTTGCTTAACCACATCCACCAACTGGTTTGCCAGATCATTGGTACCCAGGTGTACCAGCACCCCCAAATCTCCCCGTTCCCTGTCTACCATCCTCCTTATTCAATCTAGATCCCAGATTGCTGAGCTACCTGGAAGGCACCTAACAATCATTTTCTCCAGTGATTCTTCACCCATCACCTTTTCCACTCCCCTGATCATAGAGTTGCTGACCACCAAGACATTTCTGGCTTATCCTACCTTGATCCCCTGATTGACTTAGAGTCCCCACCCACCCATGTAGAGTCAGGTTCCTGTACCTCCTCCATGGGTGCAAAGCAGTTTGCTGTCAGGATGGAGTTGGTGAGAACAACCCCCTTGCAGCTAGCCCTGCCTCCCTGTGCCCTTCCCCTTCCCATCGCTCTCTATCTTTCTGGGCCAGTGGGCCTCTGTGGAAGTGGGAGTGGGGTGGTGAGCTCCAGCTGAGCTGGAGATGCAGCTTGGATATCTCTACCCTTGCTGCTTGCAGCTGAGCCTTGAGCTATGTTAAGGTCATGCAAATGGGGAAATGCCCTAGTCTCCAGAGCAGTCCCCTGGAGATGAGTGTCCCACAACCATTACAACAGTAGCTGTTACAACTGACTGTCTCCATTCTATCTTAACCAACAAGCAGGTATGCTCAGCACAATCAGACTACTATGTATGGAAACTAAGCCAAGTTAAGCAGTATAGATAGTATGATAAATAAAGAGTGTAGCTGCCCTAGATGCAAGTCAAGTTAAGCAGCCAGTATGATAAACAAAAAGAAATACACACTTAAATAGATTTCAGACTAGCATTACATTCTCCAAAGTCTTCTCCCACAAACAATACAGGTGTACCTTGGGTGGGATGGGCCAGATTCCTGGCTTCTGGCTGCCCCATGGCTGAGTCAAGGCAGACTCCACTTCTTCAGTTTCCTTTGTGCTTGGTCCTTAGCACAGAGGGCCACAGGCAGATGGCCGCTATGAAGGAGAAGCTTAAAATGGATCTGGGGCATATCTGACTCTACTTTCACAGGTCACAGGCCCTTCTCTTTTAGCTGTCTCAGCTAGCTGCTAAGTGAAGGGCAGATGGGAAACTATAGCTGCTTTCACCTTTTCCTCTCCCTCATGTGCTGCTTATAAAAGCAGAATCAAAAATCAATTAGCTTAAATTTTATGTTTCAAGTGACCCATATATAGAGTTGTGATCATCAATTAAAGAGATTCACCAAGTTTTTCCCCTGCCACCGATTAAACAGTGACTTACCACCACAGGAGTCTGTGTGTATACATATTCTCCAAAGAAATGCAGCCTTTAACACATATTGGTGGATCTCTTTAACATAAATAAATCTTAACATTTATTTACATTTTATTAGATGAGCAAAGTGGTGGTTTGATACATTTTATTTGGCCAACAAGAAATTTACAACACTCAAGCTTTCAGACAACACAGAGCCCTTCAACAGGTGTAGCAGCAGGTTCTACAGAAAACAAGCTTCTTTTACTTTGGATAGAGACATCTGCTGATAAATAAACTCTTACACATTGGTATAACTGTTCTGTATTTAGTTTTTAGTTTAGTTTATTCATTTCACTGGAAAATGGCTCCGTTGAGCAAGCTCATTTACAAGGAGGTCCTGGGTAAAACAGCATATAATAAAAATTAAACACAGCAATATACAATAGTATGGAAGCAATGAACATAGCCCAAGAAACTATTGGAAAAGATAAACATTGCAGTACAAGTCAGTGACTAAAATATAACAAAGAGGAATACTTAATAATGCATATCTAATTGCCAATTATACAACCTGAATATGGAATACTAACTGTAGAGAAAGGTAGTCACTGAATAAGTACATGATATACATGTGTGCATTTCAGGAGGAATATAGATATTCACAGAATACCATATAAATGCAGAAAGCAGTGATAGTAATACATATATGTTATTACAGGAACATAAGTCCTCACATACATTTTTATGTCATTTGAAAACACCAATACTAACTATGCAGGTGAGTTAGATGCAATTTTGCAGGTTATTCCATACTGGAGGGATGACACTGTTGATTGCTGTTTTACCATACTGTGTAGCATATCTCGGGGTGTCTAAGAGAATATAGTTACTTTTCCTTAGTGAATAGCTACTGTGAGACCTGTTGAAGAGATCTAAAATGTACTGTGGTAAATTATTAGATATTAATTTGTAAGCTCAGATGTATAGATTTTTTAGCCTTCTTGTAGCTAGGGATGTCAACCCTACAGTAGCATATAGTACACAATGGTATGTTCTTGGTGCTAAATTAGTAATAAATTGAAGGGCTCTATGGTAGAGCACATCTAATGTGTTTAAGTGTGTGGAAGAACAGTGACTACAGATCAAGTCTGCATAGTCCAATAAAAGGAGGATGGTGACTTGTATTAGTCTCTTCCTAACATCCAATGGGAAGCAATTCTTATATCTATGAAAGAAGCCTAATCTAGCTCTTAGTTTTGTGCATAGGGCTTTTATATGTGTAGTGAAGGACAGGTGACTAGCGATCCATAACCCAAGATATTTTAGATTGTCCATCATTTCAAGTGTATCTTCTAGGAGAGTGGTCATGGCAGGGGCAGGTGAAATAGGGGATGCAGAGTTGGCCAATGAGAAAAACATTACCTTTGTCTTTTTTGCATTTAACAGTAGTTTGGATTTGAATAAGTTTAATTGCAATTGAATAAATTCTGATTGGAGATCAGTACAAACATAGGTTAGTTTTGGTCTAGCACTATAGAAGACAATGTCATCAGTGTAGAAATGCATGTTAGTCATACTGATATTCCAATTAGGGTCATTAATGTGAACCATGAAAAGTAGGAGGCCCAGGATTGATCCTTGTGGAACTCCTTTAGATAGCATTGTGCAGAAAGAGAAGGAACCTTCAGCTTTGATTTGTTGCTGACTTCCAGTTAGATAACTTGAGAACCAAGATAGTGCAGGTGCATCCAGAACTATATCATTTAACTTGCATAATAGTATACTGTGGTCGGCTGTATCAAAGGCTTTCCTAAGATCAAGGAATACAGCTCCTGTGATGTGCCTACAATCAAGGGTTGTTAACCAATCATTTGTGAATTTTGCTTGGGCTGATGTAGTGCTATGGATGGGTCTGAATCCTGATTGCATAGGAATTAATAAGGTTTGAGTGCTCCAGATAATCCCTTAGCTGAACGTTAGCTAGTTTTTCAAGTAGTTTGACCGGGATGGGGAGAATAGATACAGGTTTATAATTATTTAGGTTACATGCATCACCTGATTTGAAGAGTGGAATAATGTGAGCCATTTTCCAGATTATAGGAATTCATTGCTGGAGAGTGATAGATTCAGAAATGGACTATTGGTGCAGAGAGTTGTTGGTAGTCGAGTTTTAGGAACAAGGGGTCTAAGCCATCAGCACCAGCACTTTTTTGGTGTCTAGTCCTAATAGTAGGTATTCCACCTGCTTATATGTAATGGACTAAAATGGAAATAGGTTGGTCACATGACTGAGGTTGCTGGTACCTCCCAAATGTGAGATAGGGTAATATGTTGCTGGTGAGCTGTCAAAGGTGAGCACGGCGTGGCAAAGTGGGAGTTTAGTTCTTCTGGAATTATTTATCTGTTATTAATTTGCCTTGCAACTCAGTTTTAAATGGGAGTGAGGGGGTTGCCTTTAGACATTCTATATTTTTGACTACTCTCCAGAATTTGGTTGCATTGCTTTTAGAGTTTTACACAGCATTCAGATAAAAATTAGTTTTGGTGTTTCTTATGAGTTTGGTATGTGCTTTTCTCATTTTTTTAAAGCAATAAAATCAGATTCAGTTTTGTATGCCTAGCAGTAGTCCAGAGGCCATCATTTACTCTTAAGACTTTTTTAGATCACTGCTGAACCAGGTACATGATGTCTTTTTAACCCTCTGGTTGAAGTGATTGCTTCATGAATTGTACAGACAAGATAAAATTGTTACCAGTTTATTATGTCCAAATCAACTAGAATGTTTAGTGCATTAAATTTTGTGAATCTTCTGTTGACAATGAATTTTTAATGGGAATTGAACCTCTTACCCAGGCTACAACATTGTGATTGCTGATATCATTTTGGAATACTGAAACATTTATTTATTTGAGTTTTGGTGACCGGGTAGGGCCACTGAGACATTTACAGTCCCTTTTTCGGGGTCGACCCAGGGTCATAAATGATACAGTAAAGCAGAGCAATTGTACAGAGAGTCAGTGCAGTACAGTATCAAATTTGACATACATTGTACAGTGGATACAATAATGCAGAGCTAGTCACGTACACCATATTTATATACCTATAAATTCTATATACATCAGGATTAAACTATACATAGGCAATTGATGTCACATTTGAGCATGAAGAGAAAGGGAAGAGCAGGGCTGTCAACTATTAGTGACTGAATAGGGAGGAAGAGAGGGAAGGAGAGAGGGGTAGGGGGTTAGTGGTCAGGCGTAAATAGGTAAATTTATGGGGTCTATTGGTCAAAATAAGATCTATTGTGGAATCCTTGGTTGGGGTTTTGTGTTTGGCCTTGTGGGTTCATTCATTACTGTAGTTGTGCTAGCCCTAAGTCATCACAGAGGTTTTTCAGATTGTTTGACTTTTGGGAATTCCAGTCCAGGTTTTGATCTCCTAATAGTATCGTTTCAAATTTGCATACATATTTAAAATTTTATATTTATATTATCACATGAAGGCATTGGCTAATATGTTGAACAGATTCATTTTCATTTAATTTTTATTTCAAATGAGAGCCTATGGACAATAAATGCCCATTTTCATAGGCAACCGTAGTCATGGTACAAATAACAGGGTATAAAATACATGACTACATATGCAGACAATACAATACATAGTACAAGAATCACATTTTCATACATAAAGTAGAGCACCATTAGTGGCCATTACAAATGTCTGTAGCAGCAATAATATTTCTTAAAGCTATAACAAAAGATTTGTAATTAGCTAATGCTTTTATGGATAAAGGTAAGGAATTCCAAAAAGTGCCAATTCTAGAATAAAATGCTGTTTGCCCAACCTTCTTGGAACACTTAGGTCATTTTAAATCTAAGCGATCTATAGATTGGGTTTGAACATCTGACAATGCTTATCTTTCTCCCAGTAATCTTAATTTAGTGGGTACTTGTTCATTTACCATCTTCCAGGCCCAACATCCCAGTTGATTTATGCTTTGCTGCAAATTATACCACTTTAATATGTTGTATAAACAACAAACATGACGTTCTAAAGGTAAATCAAATGCAAAACTGCAAGCTTTATTGAGTAACAATGATATTCTCTACAACAAAGATGTACTGGCAGACAAGTAAATGACTAGACCGTAGTCAATAATGGATAAAATATGAGTCTGAACAATTATTTTTTTGTTTCCTGGGTAAAGATAAATCTATTCCTATACAGCATGTCATATCATTGGGTTTACAGACTTCACAACATTGTCAATGTGTTGATGATAACTAAGACAGCAATCTAGAGTCAGACCTAAATGTTTATGTTGTGTGACCTGATCCAAAATAATACCATCAGATGTTTCTATAGAAAGAGACTGTTGGGAACCAGTATGCTGCCTGCAATGGAATAACATAGCATTTGCCTTTTTTGAATTCAAGCATAGCTTATTATTAATGAACCAATCATGCACAACACAAAAATCAGATGGTAGTATAGTAGTCAAGTTATGTAAGTCTTTGTTTAGGAAAAAACATTACTATGTCATCCACGTACAATAGAATCTTTGATTGTTTCATAACAATGGGTAAGTTATTCAATAAAAGATAAAAAAGCAGTGGAACATCCAAAGTCATAAGCAATGGTTTTGAAAGAAAATATTGAATTCTAACCTGTTGCACATGGTTGATTAAGTAATCTTTAAACCAAGATGTAATTGAATTGGAAAAACCAAATAGTTTCAGACTCTCAATCACTTTTGTATGATATGCCAAGTTGAAAGCCTTCAATAAATCTGTGTATATGGTACCAATTAAATCATCACCCTCCAGGGCCTCATGTATACTATTAGTAAATTCTGCTAAAGCTGTTATGCAGTAGTACTAT
Source organism: Neoceratodus forsteri (assembly GCA_016271365.2). NCBI lineage: Eukaryota > Metazoa > Chordata > Ceratodontiformes > Ceratodontidae > Neoceratodus > Neoceratodus forsteri. Next base: position 1,161,553,036 of record CM057455.1, on the reverse strand, counting down.
GGTTTTTGCTAAAACCATGTTATTCGGCAGTCTATAGATTATAGTTTTCAAGCTGTTTTATAATTGAATCATGTATTATTCTTTCAAGTTCCTTAGATAGTGGAGATAAAACAGAAATTGGTCTGTAATTAGAAGTTAATAACCTATCACCACTTTTGAATGTTGGAGTGGCAAGTGCATGTTTTCAGTATAAGGGAACTACTCCATACATCAAACAGTGATTCAAACAGTGAAAAAAGACATGCAGTCTTTGCAGTATTGTAGAACCATCTCTCTCCTTGTAGAGCATAGAAGTGGCACACGGGGTGGGGGGGAATGCTCTGGTAATGTTTTTGAAAGTTATAAGGAGAGGGTACAAAAGAGGCTAATTACTACATTTAAAGTTGAAGGTGGACAAGTGTAAGTCAGGAAGGATGACATGGATATATTAATCATATGTGTTAAACTTATTTGGTAAAGTAGACACCACTGTAAAGAGCTCTTCTGCCTATCTGAATAATTTACATATCCCAGAAATCTCACAGATTGAACTGGATAAATTAAATGAACCCATTAGAATAGAAGAGATAGTTGTGGCTATTAAGAAACTTAAAATGGAATGGCTCCAGGTATTGACAGATTGACATTGGAATTTTATAAAAATATGCTGAGCAACTGACATTTAGTTTATAGATACTGTTTAACTGGATGTTATTTGAAGGGGTCCCAGTTAAATTACTTAGTGTAGCCATGCATATTTGTTTTATAAGAGCAAGAGGGAGATCCAGGATTAGCGAGAGATCCATGATCTAAAAAATGGAGGCCATTGTGTTTGTTAGATACCGATTTTAAAATCTTGATGAAGGTGTTACGGCAATGGCTTGCTGCAGTAGCCCAGCACCTTAACATACCAACACAATCCTGTTCCATTGCTACTGGAAGCATAAGTAATAATCTGATTTTATTAAGAGAGAGTATGAAATTAGGAGATAGTGAAAAATTAGATTTGTTTTTTCAGCTCAGAAGAAAGCCTTTGACAGGCTGTGTCATTTGTATCTGTTCTCTGTTTTAGAACATTATGATATCCCTGAGACTTTCTGTAATTGGGTAAGACAATTGTACATGCTTGCCACTGTCATACCCACAGTAAATGGCCATTTTAAAAAGAGTATCGTATTTAAGAGGGGAGTATGACAGGGATGCCCTTGAAGTCCTCTCCTGTATGTGTTCAGTTTAGACCCTTTGCTATGAACATTGAATTGACGATTGATTATAGGTCTTCATGATCACAATGATACAGCATCTATTTCTGTATCTGATTATGCAGACAACATTTGTCTCTGTGTACATAGTAAAGTCTTGGGGGGGAAATAAAAATTTGTTACAATACATGAATATGCAGGTTTTTCAGGTTCCAAACTAAAAGTTCATAAAAGTATGGACACATTATTAGTCTAAATATGGGGCAAGTTTCAGACATTAGAGGAATAGCTGTTACATGGGAGCCAATTACTATTCTAAGTATTTCTTATGGACTTAAAGATGCTGCAATGAGAAATTGGGAAACAAAATTAAAAACATTGTGAGGAAACAGTTAAAATATGGAAATGTTGGCAGCAAACAAAAAATAAAAAGATCATAATCATAAAGACTTTTTTTGTCACAAATGTTAGCTTATTTAAGTATAGTGTATTTACCACCAAAGGAATTTGATGTTAAAAATTTTTAAACCTGTGTTTCAGACAGCCTGGTGTAGTAGGCTGAATCCCTTAAAACAAGTATTTTATATGTACCAATTAAGTTGGGGGGTCTGAATTTACTCAACCTGATAGCATATTTATATAGCTTATTTACCAATAGGAATGTTTTGCCAAAAGTGAAATGTGAGAATAGATTATGGCTGCTCTGGGCAGAGGTATGGTTGACTCCTTCATATGATAAATGGATAATTGATGCGAACAGACTGAAAAAACAGCCAGAAGCATGGACTTTTGTACTTTCTTTAATGATTAAGTTAAGGTACAGAAAACTTCAGTATGACCAACAACAACTGGTCTCTAGAAAACAGATAATATGATACTATCCAAGAACATAGGTATAAGGTGGACATTGTATACAAGGGAATACAACTGCAGAATGACAAATACATTGAATTATATTTCACAGATCATAGAACCCCTGCCAGAATGTGGGACACAGTTTGACTGAGTTATTATGGCTGACTGGGAATAAAAGGAAACTGAGCACATAAAAGTTTGAATAAAAGAATTTGTGCCAGAGAAGGCTGTTCAAATCACACTGAAACAACGGAACATTTCTTGGTAGACTGTCCCTTTGCTAAATCTCTCTGTATGACATTATCTCAGGGGTGGAATGATGCAGCTTGGGCCTCAATGTCATATGAACATATTATACTGGAACGATGTCTGTCTATGATACAATATGATACTAGCACTATATGACTGCTATTTTCTTTTATTTAGTTTTTTCTGTGGCAGGCTATGTGTAAATTACTATTTCAGCTACAAACTGTTACTGTTGTGTCAGTAGCGAAAATGGTTGAAAATGAGTTAATGAATATTTATCACAAAGAAAGTAAATGGCTAACAAATTCTACTTTAAACATTAGGTGGGAAAATATAGACTGCATATGTCCCAGATGAATACTGGAGTACAGTTAACCCACTCTCCTTTAGAGAATGGAACAGGATATTCTTGTATTTTGGTTTCCTGTTTTCTTTTTTCTTTCTTTCTTAATCTGTTCTCTTTGTCTTGTTCAGTTTTTTTGCTCTAGTTCAAGTGCCTGTTTCTGATATCTATACAGTACAGATGGTGAACTATTTGTTTTTTTTTTTTTTTTTTTTACGAATGCCTGCCCAGCATCTTTCAGCAGGCAGCCTAGTCTACAGGGATGCAATCAAGCCTTTTTACTAAGGAGCAGGTAAAAGTAGCATTGGAAAGGTTAAGACCAAACTCTATGCCAGGACTGGATGGTCTCCATCCATTATTTCTGAAGTCACTCACTTCATCCCTGAGTTTACCATTGGCAATCATATTCAACAAATCCTACCAACTAGAGTCAATTCCTGATGACTGGAAAGCAGCATTTATTACACCAATTCTCAAAAAGGGTAGTAGGGCAATAGCAGGCAGTTATAGACCAATAAGTCTAACATCCATTCCCTGCAAGGTTCTAGAGAGGTTGATTAAATCAGACCTAGAACAGGAATTACAAGACAAAGGTATTCTCAACCCAACACAACATGATTTCACAACAGGAATATCTTGTACAGCCAACTTAATATCCTTTTACAACAAGGTTAGTAAAAGCTTAGATGGTAACATTCCAGTGGATGTGATCTTTCTGGATCTATGCAAAGTGTTTGACATGGTCCCCCACTGCGAATTGATAAGAAAACTAAGTTAGGATTGAGCCAATCATTTGTTAAATGGGTCACTGAATGGCTCAATAACAGATCATATCAAGTTAAAATCAAGGACAACTATTAAAGGTGGGAGGTGTCACCAGTGGGGTCCCACCAGGGTCCGTGCTTGGACTGGCCCTGTTTGGTATATTCATAAGTGACCTATACCAGAACGTCCAAAGCAACATTTCTAAATTTGCGGACAAGACAAAACTAAGTGGTAAAGTTGACACAGAGGAAAAACACCTTTGCCTAGTAAGGAACTTAAGAAGTACTGAAACATGGGCCTTTACAAATAAAATTACATTTAACATGGAAAAATGTATAGTACTGTACTTCATTTAGGGAAAAAGAAAACTGCTAAAAACCTACGCATTGAATGGGGTCCCATTAAAACAGGTAGAAAATGAATGAGACCTGGGAATCATCTTGAATAACAAGTTTGATTTATTAAATCACTGGAGAGTGGTTACTCAAACTACCAACAGGTTGATAAGGAGGGCATTAATATCTAGGAATGGACTCTGTCTCCTAAACTTGTACATAACTTATGTCAGGCACCACCTTTACTTTGGGTCTGCTTTTTGGTCTCCTTATCTTCAAAAAGATAAAAAAATAATTGAAAGTGTCCAGAGAAGATTAACCAAGATGATACCAAGATTAGGGAACATGACTTATGAGGAAAGGTTGGGGGAGTTGGATATAGTCATCCTGGAGCACAGAAGGGAAAGAGGAGACATATTACAGTTGTTTAAAATACTAAAAGACCCACTACTGTGTAAACAATGTGGCCTTGTGTATAAAATCATGGCATCATACTTTAAATCACACAATCAACAGCTTAAGATTTAAGGGTTATACTTCCCTTGTACAGGACACTGGTAAGCCCGCATCTAGAGTATGGCATTCAGTACTGGTGCCCACACCTCAAAAAGGACATTAACCTGCTGGAGAGGGTCCAGAGGAGGGCTACAAAGATGATAGTGGGTCAGCAGGGTAAGGCATATGAGGAGAGGTTGAGGGCACTGAACATGTACTCCCTGGAAGACAGGAGAGAGAGGGGACATGATTGGGACCTTCAAGTACTTGAAAGGGATAAATAAGATTGATAAGAAGAATCTCTTTAAGCTGAGTGGCAACCGTAACACAAGGGGGCACAGTCTAAAGCTGGAGGGTGGGAGGTTTAAGAGGGAGACCGGGAAGCACTTCTTCATAGAGAGGGTGGTGGACATTTGGAATGCGCTGCCAGAAGAGGTCATCTCATTGAAGATGGGGGCAGCTTTAAGAAAGGCTGGGATAGGCACAGGGAGAAGGTAAGGATCATGGGTGGGGAGGATGGGAGGAGGGGAGGGAGGGCAGGGACATTAGCTCAAGCTGTGGACCCTGCAATACGAGTAGACTTGATATACCAAATGGCCTTCTTCTGTTGGCTTCTTCATATGTTCATATGTAAGATCCCTAGAGTCAATATTAATATGCATGACAGCTTTTTCACAATCAGGGCTGCTAAGTTGTGGAATGGCTTGCCCCAGGATACAGTTAATACTGAGTCCATTGACAATTTCAAATCACAACGCGATGGGTTTCTGAGGAACTGATATACCCACAACTTAGTGGGAGACAGTCCCATTGGGCTTAAAGCCTTCTTCTGTATCGAAAAATCGAGTAAGACTGAGTAAGACTTAGCTTTAGGAGAGAGAAAGGGAACTGTGAAAGCACATGACAAGATTCCTCAGTCGTGTGCTTCCACAGTACTGCGGCAAGATTCCAGTAATTTTCCATCAGTGCGCCCCCTCCCCTCCATGGCCGCACATCCCCTCCCCCCAGTAGGGGCACTATTTTTGTCTGGCTGTCACTTCTGCAGTTGCAGGCAGAAACAAAATAGCCCACCATGCCCAAGATGGCTGCTACGAACTTAGTGCGCATGTGCAAGAATTGCAGATGCACACCTATGTCACAACGTCCATCTTGGACATGGCAGGCTTATTCTCACACATACACAGTGATTATCAGTCATTGAGCATGTGAGAGAATCCCACTACTGTCCAACTACTCTTTGACTCATACTCACTGCTCTGCAGCAGATGTGCTGGCTCTAACCAGAATTTGTTTCTTGAGGGACTTGATTATATTCAATAAGAGAATGTTTTTGAAAATATTCCTACTTACTGTGAGGGAACAAGGGAGGTGAGGGAGACCCTTCTGCAGTGGGTCCCCACTCCTGTGATCTAGACTGCCTGCCTGTTCTTGTCAGGACCCAGGGTCTGAGGTGCCGGCTGGTTGCTGCGGTCGGGTGGACCTCACCTGGCGGACATTGAAAAATGAAGGAAAAGAGAGCAATTGGGGGACTTTAAAAATTAATTGTGCTTTACCTGTACTGCCTTCTGTTGTCGCTGTCCTGTGGCTGCTGAGGTGGGTATTTTCCTGACCATTGCATGGAACTGGAAAAGTGGAGGCAAAGGAGCTTTGAGGGCCAAATTCATAAAGTCAGCTCCTGTGCCTGATTGGCTCCTCAGCCTGCCATGATGTTTTGTCCAGCGGTGTTTAAACTGTTTCCCAAGCCCCGCAGCTCATTCCTACTTGCTGCGAGGGAATAAGAGAGGTGAGGGAGACCCTTCTGCAGTGGGTCCCCCCTCCTGCGACCTGGACTGCTGCCTGTTCTCGTCGGGACTAGGGGTCTGAGATGTTGGCTGGTTGCAGCGGTAGGGCAGACCTTCCCTGGCAGACATTGAAAAATGGAGGAAAAGAGAGCAATTTGGGGACTTTAAAAATTAATTTTGCTTTACCTGTACTGCCTTGTGTTGTTGCTGTCCTGCGGCTGCTGAGAGGTATTTTTCCCACCCACCCACCCTGTTCGCTTCTCCTTAAATGCTCTCTAGTCCCTCCCACTAGTCTGGGGGAGCCTATTGCAGTCTCCTCCTTGGTTGACTCAGTGCCAGGTGCACCAGTACACTGAATGTACCCTATTGATTCTGCATGTGAAGCTTCACCCTGTCTTTACTAGAGCTCACATTGACTAATTACTGTCTGTATATATGTTTGCAAGTCTGAACCAGGTACAGCATCCTACTGTCTTGAAAACTTAGGGCTAGTTAATTCACCTGGGCATGTGTTGTAACTCTGGAGCCTGAAGCAGCAACCTTCAGTTTATTTAAATTAGTATTCGGTTACATATTAGAGCTTCCTGTACAAGAGTGACGTTTACCTGTTATCCTTGAATCACCTTTCTGAGCCGCCTGGCCCTGTATCATAGCCCTGGGAAGACTGAGCTAGGGTGCATTACCTAATCACCCTACATCTCCTGCTAGGATATTACCCCCAGAGCAAGTCCACTCTCCGGGACGCCCCGTGGCCACACAGGATGTCGCCTCTGTCTGGCTACTCTGGACCTCACGGTCTGGTTGGGGCCTCAGCCCAGAACCCTGGTCCACAGGTTGCCAGGCCCTCTCTGAAGTCACCTCCTGCCTGGCTATCTGCCAAAGGCATGAAATTGGTGCACCTGAACATACATAGCTTGCTACCTAACCTAGCAGAGCTAACAGCCTGGGTGGCACATTATAACCCTGATATCTTGGGGGTCTCGTAAACCTGGCTGAAGGCTCACATTCCCGACTCTGCATGTGCCCTTCTGGGCTACAATCTTGTTAGACAAGCAGAGTAGGGGAAAAGAGAGGGGGTGGGGTGCTCCTATACTATAAGGTACACTTAAACGTATCTGTCATAAGTCATGGCCCACATCCATACCATACCTGTGAGTTCTTGCATGCCCTCCTCCTCCTGCTAGGCAACATCAAAAAAGGTTCACCTGATCTGTGCCTACAATCCTCCTAAGGGAAGTGTGCTAGGGCTCTCCTCCCTCCTTGACAGTCTCAGTCCCATGGTTGACTCGAATGAGCTACTAGTCCTAGGTGATTTCAACCTTAACTGAGTGGGCTGCAATGTCCAGCTATATGAGCCCCTACTGGCTGGTCTCACCCTCAGTCAGTTCATTACTGAACCCACAAGGCTGTCCTCATACAGAGACAAGGGCTCCCTCATCGACTGGGTGCTGAGTAACCGGCCAGATAGAATTGTCTCCTGTGGTATTCTCCCTGACGTCATCTCGGATCACTCTCCCACCTACTGCATATGGGGCATCTTTCCTCCCAAAATTCCCTGCAAAGTGATCCAGATGAAGGACTACTCTAAACTTAATGTTGGAGACTACCTCTCTGACCTGCAACAATCTGACTGGTCCTAGGTCACTGCCGCAAATGACCCCTCCGGGGCCCTTGACAACTTTCTCACTGTCTTCATGCCACTGCAAAACAAGCATGCTCCCTTCACAAAAAGGAAGGTGAGGGGCACCATCACAAAGTGGCTTCATAGCAGCCTTCTCTCCCTCATGAAACAAAGGGACAAGTGCTGGGCGAGATACAAGGCCTCCCTCTCTGGCACAGACCTCCTTGAGTACAGACAGCTGAGGAACTCCTGCAAAAGAGCCATCCACTCTGCCAAGAGTGAGTTTTGTCAATCTGCCCTACTATCTTCTGCCAGAAACCTGAGGAGCTTCTGGCAGAACATCAAAAACATGGTTGGAGGGTCCACCAGAGTTCAGGTCACTGACATGCACATTGGTGGGGTAAACTGCAACAATTCCCTCACAATTGCCAATGCCTTTAACTCCCTGTTCACTGACCTGCCAAATCTCCCCTGTCACCCCCATGACCCCAAGGACCACGACACCCCTGATGGGGTAACCTCCCAACCTCCCTTCTGCCTCGGGGTCATCTCTGTCTTGCAGACCCAGAAACTCCTTGCTGGTCTCTTCCCTCAGACTGGTGCCGGGCATGACTGTCTTGAGCCCAAACTACTCAGTCTAGGGGCTTTCATCCTAGCCCAGCCTATCACCCACATCTTTAACAAATCACTAATGTTGGGTACCATACTGGACATCTGGAAAGTGGCCAAAGAAGTCCCTGTTCACAAACAAGGCAACCCTAAAGATTTCAAGAACTACCATCCCATAGCGATCCTATCTGCGATCAGCAAGCTTCTTGAAAAGGTGGTTACCTCACAGGTCACCCACTACCTGCAGGTCCACGACCTAATCTCCCCTGCACAACATGGCTTCAGAAAAGGGCACAATACCTCCACCACCCTAGCCATTGTCACCTCTGAGATCAGATCTACTGCTGACCTAGGCAAACTGACTGGAGCCATCTTCATGGATCTCTTGAAAGCCTTCAACCGGGTTGACCACTCACTCCTGTGCTCCTCCCTCTGGATCCTTGGCTTCTCCTCCCCAGCCCTTGCCTGGTTCAATAACTACCTCATGGGCAGACAGCAGTACACCAAGTTCAACAAGGCCCTGTCTGAGCCCTCTATGGTTAACTGTGGAGTCTCCCAGAGTTCTGTCCTTGGGCCCCTCCTGTTTTCCCTATTCAAAAATGAGCTGCCCTCGGCCATGGCTCATGGGTGCTCTACTCTGTACGCAGATGACTTAGTCATCCTGACCAACTCCCAGGACATCTCTCTAATCAACACTAAGCTGAACTCTGATTTCAACCATATTCAAACCTGGCTGAAGGACCACAAGCTCGCTATCAACCTGCAGAAGACTCAGACTATGCTCTTTGGCTCTACAGCCAAGACAAAAGCTGTCCCTGCTCCTCTAAAGATCTCATGTGCTGATGGGTCCCTCCTACAAGTTGCAGAGACTATCAAGTACCGGGGGGTGACACTTGATCCTCAACTGGATCTCTCTCTGCACATTCACAATGCATGTAAGGCCTCAAACTGTAAGTTGGGGCTTGCATACAGAGCAAAAAGCTGCCTCACCCCGGCTGCCCATCTCGCCCTAGCCAGGGGGTCCTTCTACCCATGCTCTGCTATGGGCTTGTCACCTTCGCCCACACCACCAAAACCAGTCTCTCAAAATGGGACAAGGCGTACAATAGTGTATGTTGCTTTGCACTCTCAGCTCCCCACCTCACCCACCACTGTGAGCTCTACTCATGGCTTGAGTGACTTCCACCGGAAAAGCACTGCATCTTTGAATTAGGCACCTGCATTGACATGTGGTCAGAACTGCCACCCCTTCTGCCCTCACTGTATCCCTCGTACCCGCTGCCTTTTCCTACCATCTAAGATCCAGTGACTCTCATGTCCTCCTGGTCCCAAAAACCTGCACCCTAATGGATGACTGGGCCGTCGCTGCGTATGCACCCAGGTTATGGAACTCCCTTTCAGCTAGCACTCGCTCCTCCTCCTCCCATCCCTGCTTTAAAGCCTCCCTCTGGGATTTCCTCAAACTGGCCTCCTCCTGCCACTGCACTTATTTGAACCTCCTTGACCACTCCACGTTGTCTGGCTGAGTCGTTACCGAACTCCTTGATTAAGGTTGCAGGTCCCTACTCCTATCCACTAGGGCAGCATGCTGCTACTAGCTGAGTTGATTGTGATGGGTCCACCCTGGCCCTACTGCTCACTAATTCTTGTATGTGTTTACTGTTCTATCCACTGCTCTATTGCTAGGGGCATAGTTGCCCTGGTATGTTGATTACTGTCTTTACCTTGCTGTTTATTGTCCTCCTGACTGTAATGTAAATCCCTTGATGCTCTTGTATTATCTTGCTTTGTTGTTGCTCTTGATTATACCTTGTAACTGTCTCTGCCTGTTGTACCTGAATGTACCTCTGTAATTCTCCCGGGTTGCACCTGAAAATAGGCACTTGGCTGTCTAGTGTGCTTACCTGGTAAACAAAAGCAAATAAATAAATATATTTTACCCAATAAAAATGTTCCTAGCTTTGTGTACTTGTGTAGGGTTACAGTTAATGCCAGGTCTGTCTTGGGCAAAAGTGACAGGCATATGTCTGTGATCATTACCAATTAAGATTGGGGGGGGTAAATTTAGTTTGGGGGACCTAACCCACTTAAATTGGAAAGAAAAATTGAATTTGGTTTAGCAAAAGTCAATAGGTTGAAGTTTTGTGTTTTTATGAACATATGAACGTATGAAAGGTACCAGCATAATAACACCTTACAATCTATTGAGTCTGCTCATATTACAGAGTCCCCAGTGGCAGCAAAGGACTCCAGCCCCCCAACTGATACCCCCTCTTTTACTGGCTATTCCCTTTTTGACCTTGACTTTGCCTTTAACTATGTCCCATCACTTTTGAAGCCGTCCACTGTTTCAAGTGATACTTCTGTACTTCCTCTGGGAGCATATTCTACCCTGCAACTACTCTCTCCATGAAGAAATGCCTCCTATTCTCCCTCTTGAACCTCCCCTCTCCAACTTAAAGCAATGCTGCCTCATGTTTTTGTTTCCACTGAGTCTGAAAAGACACTTCTTGTCCACTCTGTTTATGTGTTTTAAACAATTAAAGGTCTCAGTCATACCCCTCTCCTCCAGGGAGTACATGTTCAGGGCTTCAAGCCTTTCCTTGCATGTCCTGTCCTACAGACCTTTAACCTTCTTTGTCCCCCTCTGCTGGACCACATTCAGCAGGTTAATGTCTTTCTTCAGTTAGGAACACCAGTACAGTACACTGCACTTCAGCTGCAGCTGCACCAATGACCTGTACAATGGCAGTATGACCTCTTAGCACCTGCTGCTGATCCCCCTGGCAGTACAGCCCAATATATGCCACTCCTTTCCCGCATCATGTAGAGTGCTTGAGGTCATGAGTGATCATTACCACAGGACTTTTTCTTCCTTGGATTTGATTGCCAGGACCTTTTCCAAGGCAATACTCTGACTTTGGGTTCTTGCCTCCAGTGTGCATAACCTTGCACTTTTTTGTATTAAAGTCAAGTTGCCAAATTACAGAGCACCTCTCAAACTTGACCAGATCAGGCTAGGTCAGTATCCACCCTCCCACAGAGATTTGTGTCATCTGCAGACAAGCAAATCTTGTCCTTTATGCCTTCACCAGTGTAACTGAAGAAGACCTTAAATAGCACTGGCCCAAGCACCAGTGTGGTACCCTGCTAGTGACATGTATATTCATAACAGGTAGACTATCACATTCCTTAAGTTGGTGGCATCTAAGGAGGCAGTATAGCACAGTGGTTAAGTGCACTGAGCTGCAAACCTGGAGACCTGAGTTTGAATTCCATCAGCCCCCACTTGGATACTGTGTGACCCTGATCAAGTCACTTAACTTCCTTGTACTCCCAGGTCACACCTGGAAACGAGCTCCAGCTTAATGTGCTTTTCCTAGTTAAGCAATTTCCCTTTCTTTTACCTACCCCTTCCATTTATGGATTTACAAGATTATGTTTTTGTAACACTTAAGAAAATAAGACTATGAAAAATCTAAAAACAGCAGATTTTGCTACAGAATATAATGCAACTGTATAATGAGGATTTGACAAACACTTCCAGTTTGACACTGGGCTCTTTGGGTTGTCAATCAGCAAAATTTAGGTTGCAATGGCTCTACTTCTTGATAAAAGGATTCCAATAAAATTCAAGCTACAGCCTGGTTGTACTGCCATGGCCAACTTGGGGTACGTGGCTGGAAACCACAAACATATACATTTGAACGAGCAAGATTGTATCTTTGCTAAAGGTTTCTGGTTTTTTTAGCTCAGAAAAAGGACTTACAATGTTTCTAATGATTATTATATGAAAATGTTGTTTTTGACATGGTTCCAGTATCAAGCTGAAATTATCAAAAAAGCACTTGGACAGTACTTAGTGCCTGCCTAATGTTTTACTTATGACAGTCTCATATCATTTAGTGTTACAACAGACTCAGACTCCCTACCATTCAGTTAAAGGGTGCTATTTGGGCCATTTATCTAAATGAACAGCAATATCTGAGGCTGAACATCTTACACTCACTCTGGAATTCATTATCCTGTCTTTAATGTGTACAGCAATGTTTTTTTTTTGACTTGATGTGATTTTTGGTTTAGAGCATGTCTGAGAGATTAGGAACTGAGTTTCATTTGGTAACATGTATACTTGATTATTTTCCTTATTTTGATTTGTGTCATTCATTTTTTTATGTTCTAGAGTTCTACTCATTTTTACTTTGTTAGATTTCTTTTCTTAATAAAATCCTCTTACTCTTTTCAAGAAGTCCAATGGAATCTTAATGTCCACCTGAACAACTACCAGAAAAGACAGACTGGATCTCAGTTTAATATCTCATCTGAAGGATGGCACTCCCAACAGTGCAGCATACCCTTAGTACTGCTCTCAGGTGCCAACATTTTTAGTATGTGACATGTCCAATGTCTAATTTTACACAGAGTCTGAAACATGAAGAAGAAAAACTGAATTTTGTTTTTGTTGCCCCCCCCATTAATTCTGGGACCATGGATTTGTCCATGGTTAGCACTGCAGGTGGCAGTGTGGTTCCATTTTAGTACAGCTCAAAAGGAGGAGGTGTTGGAACTGGGCTGTAGGAGAGAGACTTTCCAAGCCTGGAGGGAGAGCATGTGGCCCCCTAATCCATGTGGCTCAATATTTTCATGTCTAATTGAGGTATTCTAAAGCAGCACAGGGATTGTCGTTGTGGCTTTTGTAAGTGGTATCCCTGTCAATATGCGTCTCAAGGGGACACTGCTTAAAGCCTTAAGGCTGTCCGTGGCTCACCATAGAGTGAGAAGGGAGAAGCTCCATTGAGATGGTCAGCTTTATTAGTCTAATGGTACCTCTGTACACATCCTGGCTAAGGATATAATAGTTAGTGTATAAAATCAAAGGGGAAAAGATGAGACCATGTGGGAACTAGAACACAGTAGTAGAAAGGGCAGTCCACTTGGTTAGCTTGAATATCATGCTTGAAAACAATTAAGGCTATATATCTTAACTTAGGATAATGAAATGCATCATAAACAAAAACACTCCAACAGCATGCAAGCACCAGGCTATAGATGTGGTGGAATATGCAAATTAGGAAGCACAAATGAGAAAACACACACCAAACACCCTACAGAAAGGGCAAAGAGGCAGAAAACAACAGTATAAAACAATCTTACTATTTCATTTCATGAAAACATGCAAAGGCTATTCGACCTCTTAGCCAGTAGTGTATGTATCACACCTTGCTGAACATGACTGATGATGGCAAAGACTAATGTTTCACTTAAGTGCCCCCAAGCTTCATCAGAGTGAAGGTGCAACATTGCTGTGTGTCATTTATACCATACAGTTGCCATAGAAACCCAAAATGTGAGCACATTAATGGAGTGCTTCATACACCCAGGTGCAACTTCATGTGGATAAGTCAAAAATTTAAGACCAGGCACCATAATTAAGACAATTATTTGTTACAAGTGAACTGGTGTTTATAACAAACAGAGAAACACTCACAGTACTCTTAACAGTCCCCAAAATTGTCCAAATGTTGCAGTTTTTCATACAAAATTATAGCACTCTACTTATAGTTCTATATTTCTCCCTACTGTGCCAAATTAATTAATACTAAGTATTTAGAAAAAAAAATGCTGGGACTCTTCTGGAACAGTCTAGGACTTACATTATAATATCATACACAGTATGGACATCATAATTTGAAAATTTATAGTGTGAAATTACGAGACAAAAAAAACATATGAATGGACTTCAAAAACATACATTTGTACTCTCTAAACATTATAATAAAATTCCATGTATTTCTTAAAAGAAACATCTACTTTTAAATGGATGCACACCTAGAAACTTCTCAAATGTCCAGTGCTATGTAAGAGATGTTGTCAAATACTCAAAGAATTTAACAGGTACACTGTCAAGCTACACAGTATGTTAACTGTGCTGTAATAGAACGGTCTGTATGCTTTCCAATCCTATGCAGTATTCCAGTATAATAACTGGCTTCCCCTTTTTCCCATAGGGAAACCGTGGAGTAATTTGCCATTATAAAGGAGCATATATAGCGGCGAACATGCGCACGGTTTACCTTGCTGTGTGCATGCTCACAGGGCAGCGCGACTGTTCCTGACCACTCGCCGCTTCCGTGTTCCCAAAAACAGCACCGCAAGAAGAACTCGGTGATAAGAACTATTGGGCTCATCAACGGGCTTAAGGCTTATTCTGAAAGATGTGGAAGACACTCAGGCAGAGGTAAGCCATTTTTAAAAGACAGGGACGGATTCCCATTTCGGCACCACACTAACACTAAGCCGAACCGCGGTTGCACTACAAGGTCTTTATTTTACATAATTGCTGAGGCAAAAAAGGGAAACCCAGCAATTATATAAAATAAAATATGGGTTAGTGTGTTTAAACGTGAAGTTTACACACACCCTCGGGGTTAGATGCTGACATAAACCCCTCAGATGTGTGTAAACTTCACGTTACACACACTAACCCATACTTTGTCCTCTATGTAATAACTGAGAGCTGTTTTTCACATGGTTGAAGCTGGTTATAATTTGCCATTATAACCCATGGGTTTTAATGGCAAACATGCACCAGCTTCTCAGTTCCATAGCTTGTGCTCCCTCACCAGCACAACCCTGTCCACAAGGGATCTACGACACCATTTTGACAAATATTTTGTCGCCTGAGATTACAGTGATGGATTTATGTCGACCATAGTTGCAGTCAGCATACATCTGCCTGAAAACACTTTGTTTCTTTTGGGGGGCTTCACCCCCCCAAACCCCTCATGCATGGGGCTCTGCCTCCTCACCCCCCATAATTATAATCAACTCAGAGTTGAAGTTGATTCAGGGAGGGGGTGCAAGACTCTGAGAAAGCAGTACCAGGGTCCCACAGTGAAATTACAGTAACCTGTTGCTATGTTGCTGTACTGTCATTCATGGTAGAGGTGTCGGTGTTCGATTAGCACATGGTCCACAAGTGCCATCAATTAGCAAACAAAATAAACCCAACCGATATCCCCACATTTTCTGTCAGCATTTTTCATTTCGCTAAAAAATCCCCCAGATAGAAGTGATCATAATTCAATACATTTTGTAAGCAATAAGACAAGAGGGAATTTCATTAGATACTGTATTTCTAATGCATGGCAAGGTGCATAGTGAGGCACGAGGCCACAGACCGAGTGCCTTCTGCCCCTGGTTCTAATGCACACCCCTGGAGTGTCTTATTGGGGGGAATTCATCATTATGTGGGAAATATGCGCCAATGGCATGTATCCCACTCGTAGAAGTCTGCACCCATGGGAAGATGCATGGTGGCCATATTCACAGCCATGAGCCACCACATGGCACCCTTCTGTGGCCCCACTCCCCCTGACATGCAGAGTCACACAGGGTGGCCAGGGTGGTGATCCAGCAGTGGATCCCATGACCTGTGGGTGTGGGTCCAGGTGTATGAATGCCGACTGCAGGCACCCAGACCCGTGCAGACTGCCCCAGTCAACCCATGTGCCCCCGACCATGCCCATGTGCAGGAGCACCCATGCAGTGCACAGATGGCCCCCATCTGTAGGACCCCCCTTCATTGCCCCCCCAACACATCCAAGCCTTGTCCCAGAGGTAGGGCCCACCTTGACCCCATACCCAGCACACCTGGCCTCCAATGGTGATTAGTGAACCCTAGCCCCCATGGCACTGAACACCCCCCGGCCCCTGTACCTGCCCGATGGTGTCACAGCATCATTGCTCAGAGACAGGGGCAGGGGGTGAATGTGATATGGGGCTGGGGGGTCCACCAAATACCAATGGGGGCTCAGGGAACAATGCTCAGAGGTCAGGGTGCATGGCTGGGGTGCAGTACCAGACAGAGATGTGTTGGGGGTGTCTGTATTCACGGGGCTGGTGCCCCATGTATGTGTGTTTGGGGGCATGTCTACATCATGGGGTAGGAGCACAGCTGTTATCCAGGGTGTGTGCCACTGGGTGGCTGGGGGGAATGGGTGCAGTGGTCAGTCAGTGGGGGAAGGTGGCTATTTGCCATAGCAGTGGTCCCATCAGGCAGGAGTGGCATGTCTGGGGGTCCTACAGGGTTTGCCGCTGCTGGTGACATACAGTTGGGGGGGATGTACAGCAGCTATGACTGCTTCAGAAATGTGTAGCCTACACCCACACTCACCTAGCACTCTGTGCTTTTAAGCATGGTGTGGCATGTGGGTATGCCCCCTGCACCACCTCCCAGAATGCCCCCTTGCAGATCTCATGGATCTTGCCAGCTGGTTGGTGGAATAGGTGCATGCCAGCCCTGCACCCTGGTGGAGAATTGGGTGCAAGGGGTGCAGTGGCAATGGAGTGTCTATATGCCACAGTTACATGGTGCTTAGCCATGCTGCACGTATGAGAATAGGGCCCATTGCACTAATAAAATAGGTCTGTATATTTTAAATGCACACAAATGTTAAAATCAATTGATTAAGATACTAAAATAATAATTCCTTTGATAAATTTTGATGTAAAATAGTCTCTCCACCTGTATATATATTTTTTGCCCCAAGTAGTTTTGTCCTACTATGACCACCATAGTTATTGTTGGTTGTCATTGTTCTGCTATACCCCAGCCCCTCAAGACATTCTAATAGATTTAAAAAAATTTTGTAATTGAATAAATTGTTATTTATGTTTATAAGTGGTTATATGTATTTTGTGTAGAGGTACTAGTTTTGATTTTCACTAAATCCTGATAGACCTGTGAGCAGGAGAGTGAGTGGACAGGAGGTAGGAAAGATACAAGCATGGCAGTGTAGATATGAGCAGTAACATTGAGTTTGCTGGTGATTTTTTTTTTTTAAATGTCAGGTGCTATACGAAACAAGAATTGGCAAGATTGTTTGTGTGTGTGTCTCTGTTGAAAAATGGTACTGTGTCTTGATTTGATGGACGTTGGTATTTTGAGAACAGCTGTAGGAGGGTGGAATCTGGAACCTGAGGTCAAGAAACAGTTTCATTTTTAGACATAAATGCTGTAGTAATAAAGAGGCTGTCCAGGGCTTGTATGTTTAAGCGCAAGTGACTTACTGGGGTGACCAAGTCGGGGGGTTGGCAGACGGGCAGGCGGTTGGTTGCATTTGAGTATAAACAAAGCTAGTGAGTAAGTGATGTGTACTTAGCAAGACTGTGTGTTGTGGGGGAGTGCAGGATTAAAAACAAATCTGGTAGAGCAATTTATAGGCGTTTAGTTAAATGTCTGAGCAGCCAGCGAGCTGATGTACGCTGGTGGTCAGTTGGCATAGAAGTGGCATAGAGTACTGGATTGGAATGAATGCCAAGTGAGTGGGTGGGTGGCCAAGGTTTTCTTGGCCAGCCTGGAGTACAGAATTTGACAACTGGTGTGGGGATGCAGGTACAGGATCAGAAGGTTCAAGCCTGAGCAACTGAATTTTCAATCTATGGGTGTAGCAGCAGCCAAGAAAGAAAGCGGGTGGGTTGAGAATTTTACCGGACAGGAGAATGAGTCAAGCTGCGAGCTTGGTATAGCTTAAAAACAATAATAATACTAAAATGAATGCTATGGCTTCCCACAGACTTTTTCTGTGGCTTTTTGATAACTGTGAGAACTGGCAGACACTCATAAACCTTGAGTAGCAGCACAATCCTTAGCTGATTTCCTTGCTAAGACACACAAAAAAAATGGCAGCATTTTTAAACATCAGCATTCTACTTGCACATTGATTTGTGTTGTACTGCATCCAGTTTCAGTGTACAATACTTGTTTTTACCTGTGCATTAGATGAATCTAATGCACAGGTAACAACCAATCAGGGCACAGGATTTCTTCTTCCCATTTTATAAGCAGTTTTTAGCAGTCATGGAAAGTATTGAACTCTTCATATGAACCACCATGACCTTTCAACCATTCACATAATTTGAATATCTTCATGACACCCTTGGACCGGAGCTGACTTAAAATTACAAACTCTTACCTGAATACAAGTGTTACAGCATTTAAACTATTTGTTTTTACTACTGTTTAAATATTTTACCATCTGCCAGATTCATTCTTGCTAGCGATTTCAATACTTCCTGTGGCTGCTACACATTGCCACACTCAGCCTCAGGTCAGTTATAGAAAACTTGATTTTGTCACAGTACAGGTTAATTCATTTTAAAAATTGCAAAATGTATTGAACTATGTTGTGTTTTATTTTTCCCAGTATTTTCTTACCTGCCTGTGAACAGTTAAGCATTAAATAAAACTCAGACACAGATTTGTTTACACTTCTCTGTTTTATTCCTATTACTGATGTTGGTAAAAAACAGCTCCAAGCAATTAAATGAAGCAAAGCATGGGGAAAAAATGCCACACTCAAATTTTATGCACACCCTTGGTGTGGAATGCTTTGATAAAACCCTCAAACATTAGTTTATTAAGCTTCCCACACCTGAGATGTGTATAAAATTAGAATTATCCACTCCTCCTCATGCATTATTCTATATATCATGAAGTGAACATATTCATAGTATTTCATTCTGGAAAAAGAAAACAAGAGAATACACCACAGGAAGTAGCTGCTTAGTGTATCCAATTGGTACTCAGTAGCAACCCTTATACTATAGCTTCCTCCCCTGGTTGGTGTTATTCCTGTATACTTCACATACTCAAAGCAGGATTTATGCTATCAGCTGTTTGTCTCTTACCTGTATAGGCCTATACTGTTGCACTGTATATGCATATGGAAATGTGATCTTGAATATCTGTAGTATACGTTGGAAACTAATAAAATTATTAACAAAAAAAAATTTGAGTAATGATACACAGAATAGTTACCTAGGTTTCATTCCCATTATATCCCAACACACTAATAGAAAAAGTTTTTTTTTTCTTATTCATAGAAATGCTGCCAAATTGATACTTCCTTAAAGTCCCAAACCCTTTAGGCCCATAGTTGATAAATCCAGTAGGACTCCCTACGTCCAATTTTCTGCTTCCAGTTTCTGCCACATGGGCCTAAACTCACCTTCTCTATTTCAATAAAGGTTAAATGATGGCTACCACTGGGTGTACTTCTTAAATGACTCACTATAGCATATGTGAGGTCCCCTTTCTTAATTGCCAGAATATGTACCCCCCACTCTAGTCTTCAATTGTTGTATTGCTCGTTCTACATAAAAAGCACCACATGAGCACAAAAATACATATTACAGTTCGCAAATTGTTTCTAGGACACCTCCATACCAGTGTTGGGGTTACAAAATGATTTTCCTTGTTTGATGCACCTGCAGTATATACAGTTTCCACATCTACAGTATATGTGCCTATAGGGTGTGTGGACAACAAAGAAATAGCTGTAGCATTGGGAGTAATATGTAAATGTGACACCACCCTGTCCTTCACTGTAGGTGGGCAACAAAACATTGCCTTTGGCCTCTGTTTTACCACATCTTTTAGTTTTGGTTTCATGTTCAAATTCCCCTAATAGTGCCAATGATTTGCTTAACCTGATTGGCTCTAGCACTATAGGTGGTTACAAATAGGAAAACAGGGGTCTTGGAATTTCTAACCCTGAGCTTTGGAACTAATGTAAATTCCCTAGATATAGTTTCTACATGTTTGACTGCCTTAACAATGGTTGAATTAATGTACCCCCTATTCCTGAACTGACTGATCTGATTATTTTTCTCAATTTCAAAATCTTCCCTGCATGTGCAGTTACATATTGCGAAAATTAGTTGACTTTTTGGAATGTCAGCTGTCACAGTGAGAGGGCGGCAGCTATTAATTCTAGCAAGCTGTTTCTATCCATGGCCTTGTGAAACAGGTTAGTACCTACTTGTCCATCCCCCGGTTTGCAAATTTTCAAGTCTAGAAATGCTACACAGTCCCTATTCACAGTATATTTCAAGTCCATGCAGGGATTGATGCTTTCTAATCACACCAGAAATTCTTGGAATTCTAAATCTGAACCACACCAGATGGCAAGAATTTATCAATACAGCGACACCACAAATCCATACTAGCCAGTTATGGATTTACAGGATCACTATACAAATTGCCTATCTCCCACTTCCCTAAAATCAAATCTGCATAACTGGGGGCCACTGTGGCACCCATTGCTGTTCCTGTCTGCTGTTTGCAACATTTAGATATATTAGAGTTCACTGTGAGGTTTGTCATATCAACCAAAAAATCTGGTATGGATGTTTACAGATGCAGTCTCATCTCTCTTATCCAGAAAAAATAATTAGAGCTTCATGGCTCTCAATAGATAGGATCACAACATATAGTGAGTCCACATCTATATGTAGAAGGTTTCTACTAGGTTTATAGCTTCCATACTGTCCCTAATGTATGAAGGTAGGTCCTAGAAAAAGGCTGCAGCTGTTTATCCAGGAATCTTGATTAAGACTCTGTCATCCATTGCCTGAAACAATCAGGCAACTGGTGGACATTGTGGTTTTTTATGCAACTTGGGCAATACAGTATATAGGTGATTGGCATTACTGGATGAGATACCATTAGTGCACAATATGCATTCTCTGATATATGGCATTTGATATATTCCTCATTAACTAAGTTGTTAACCCTCTCATTTTAAAATACTGCTTGGGTGCATGATAATTTCAAGTATAACTGACATTTCTGACATTGGTATAGGCTGTCTCCTTGCTATTGTGAGGTGGGGTGGGTTTAATTGTGATAGATGAATCCTGGGTCAGTTGTTTTAGTGCCTGCATCTCTGAATGGGAACAGTTGTCAAAATATTTTTTCACCGGGGTATTCTTAGGTGTCTTCAAATCCAGTTCTCATTTGTTGAGGAAAGCATTTGCTCCCAGGCTATGTGATTGACAATAAAGAGATATTGGTTTTACTGCTGAATGCCTGTCATTCTCATTCATGTTTCGTGATTGATCCAGCATGTTCGTATTTCCAGAGTATATACTTTGTAATGTTAATGTCCTTGCAAATCTGCAAAGATTTGCAGTTGTTTAAAAAAAGTCCAATTTGGCAGTTGGTACAAAAGACATCCCTTTGTTCAAGACAGACTCTTCTGCAAATGTCAGTGCCCAGTGTGATATTTGCACCACAGAGGATTTGTTTATATTAGGCATAAGGGTCTAGTCTGAGGCATGTTACTGCATTTCATCTAAATTTAATATATTCTTATTGTTTACTTGTTCTGGGGACAGATTATTTAAAATGTGCCTCTCCCTCTGCCTCTTTCACGCTCTGCCCCCGTCTCGTCTTTCTTGTTTGTTTATTTATTTATTTAAGCGTTTAACCAGGAAGGCATACTGAGCATGCTAAATGCTCGATTCCAGATGCATCCTGGGGGAAGGGGAACATAGACAATAGTTGAAGACAGCATATATACAGGTAAAAATACATAGTGTGGATTCTCTAACATTTGGTCCAAGTGGCAAGGCATAGAGGTCAGAAAAAACAGTAGAATCTACAATAGTTTGACAGCATGGTGCAGACAACGTGAAATGAGAGAACAGTAGTTACAGTCATAGATTAGTTGCAGCACTAAGTGTAGACAAATACTGTCATTTCACATGGAGAGTAGAATTGCCTAGGGACATGTGCAGGTAGAGGTGAAATGAGCTAGGAGCAAGGAGTTAAGATGCCGGGGGAGGAGAAGTGATGAATGTTTGCTGGGAGGGAGTTCCACAATGTTGGTATGAAGTAGCTGAATGCTGCCTGACTGGCAGTAGTGGACCTATGTGGGACAGCCAGGAAACGAGAGTCTAAGTTTCAGAGAGAGTATGCTAGGTTGAGGTGGTTGGCCAAGGCAGTGGTGAGGTAGGAGGGGAAGGGAGATGCTGGGACCAAAACTTGGCTGAGATTTTGGTGCAGTGGGACTGTCTGTGATTATATAGAGGGGAGGTCCATAGATTGGTAAAGGGCACAATGGTATGTGGAGTAGGGACAGTTCAGTGCGAAGTGGCAGAAGGAATGGAAAAGAGGGTCCAGTCTGGCTAAGGTAGACTTAGGGCTGGCACTGTAGACTACATCCCCATAGTTGAAGACGGGGAGTATCATTTTCTGCACGATGGCCCTCCGACCAGGTGCAGGGATGCTGTCACGATTCTGGTAAAGTACACCAAGCCTGGGGTGTAGCTTCTTGAGTATGGAGTCAATGTGTGTGGAAAAGTTGAGGTGCTGGTCCAGCCATACTCTGAGGTATCTAAAGGAGGTACAGGCTTCCTGTGGTGTCCCTTTTAGAGTGTGGAATGTGATTGGAGAGTGGAGCCTAGAAAGTCTCTGCCTAGTGCCAAAGGTTAGAGAGACTGTTTTCTTGGCATTGAGGAGGAGATGATTTGAGCGAAGCCAGTGCTGGACTGAGATAAAGTCCTGTTGCAGTTGGGTCATGACCTCTGAGGTCAAGGGGCTGGATGCATACAGCACAGTGTTGTCCACATACATATGGATCGAGGTGTGTGGGAAGGCAGAGGGCAGGTCATTCAGGAAGATCGAGCTCAGGAGTAGGCCTAGGACAGAACCTTGCGGTACTCCTGAGGTGACCGGGAGAGGTGCTGAGGTGGAGGAACTGATACGGATGGATTAGGACCTGGCAGCAAGGTACGATTGGAACCAGGAAGTGGCCCTACTGGATAGACCTGCGTTGGCAAGTTTGGACAGGAGTAGGGAGTAGGTGACTGCGTCAAATGCCTTGACCAGGTCGATGAAGATGGCAGCTGTGATGTGGCCAGCATCCATCCCTGAGAGGATGGAGTTGGTAAGCCTGAGAAGGGAGGTAGTGGTGGAGTGGGATTTTCTAAAGCTGGACTGGTAGGGGTAGAAAAAAGAGAAGGAATCCAGAAAGGGAGATAGGTGAGAGAGTACCAGGCGTTCCTGTAGTTTTGTGAGGATTGGTAGGAGGGAGATGGGCCGGTAATTGTTTGGGTTTGAGGGATTCCCACCCTTAGGAAGTGGAATTATGGTGGCATGTTTCCATTCAGAGGGGATTTCAGCACAGGAGAAGGAGAGGTTGAAAAGGGAGGCCAGGGGTTTGGCTATGGCAGGGGCCAATAGGTGGAGCATTTTGGAGTCCAACCCAGTGGGGCATTTTCCCTTACTTGGATTAAGGGCAACCAGTGCATTATATAGCTTTTCTGGAGTGACCTGCAGGAAAGAGAAAGACTGAGCTGGGAGGGGGTGCCACTACCTGGCAGGGAGGGGGGTTGGTGATGAGCATGGGGAGGTGTGGGCAGGGGAGTAGCGTGGCTGTTTGTGAAGTGAGAGTCAAACAGAGTGGCCACTGCTGGGGGTTGGAGATGGTGAGTCCGCCTACCTGCAGGGATGGAGTGGGGGGCTGTGAAGGGGGGGACTGATAAGTGACTTGACCACTTTCCAGAATTTGGTCGGGAGATGGGAGTTGGAGTTGAATGCACCTTTGAAACAGTTAGCTTTAGCTTGGTGGATTTTCCTAGTGCTAGCATTGTGAAGCTCACGGTAATGCTGGCGGTCAGGTGGATAGCTGGACATCTTTAAGGTTTTCCAGGCCTTGTCTCTGGCTCTAAGAAGGGCTAGGATTTTGGGAGTTATCCAAGGGAGGTGAGCACCTCTGACCCTGGTTCTTCAGAGGGGGGCGTAACGGTCCCAGATGGTGGTGAATTTGGATTTAAAGGTCAGCAGGGCCTCATCTATAGTAGTGGATTGACTAATGTGCAACCAGTCAGATTTGTCTAAATCGTTTAGTAATGAGCGGAGGTCCAGGGATTTGAAGGATCTGGTCAAAATGATTCTAGGAGGGAGAGCTTTTAGTCTGAAGATTTCGTACCGAGTAGATTCCATGGTGGTCACTAAGGCATCCAGAATGAGGCCAGAGGCTAGGATCCTGTGGGGGTGTGAGGAGAGGGACCAATCTAAGAGGGTGTGATTCTGTGTTTTATGGTTTAATCACGTGGGCTCAGAGATTAGTTGTTTTAGATTTAGGGCTGTCATCTTATCCCGAAGATTGGAATGAACCCCAACAAGCCAGTTCAGGTTGAAATCCCAGAGCATGTGGAGCTCCCCTCCAGCTGCCAGGGAGTTTAGTGAGCCCAGGTGATCCAGTAGTGTAGGTGTGCTGGTGTCAGGAGCGCAGTAGGCACCTGCTTTGAAGATTGGAATTGAGTAGGGGATGTAGAGTTTTACCATTAGGGCATCAATGGACTCTGAGGGCTGGGATAGGGTAACCGGGGAGAACTGGATGGCGGAGGCAATGTACATGGCTATGCCACCCCCTTTTTTGCCCATCCAGTCATGCCAGATGAGTGTATAGCCGGGTAGAGCGAATTCTTTGTCAGGGTTGTGTGGCTTTAGCCAGGTTTCAGAGATAATCAGGACATCTGGGCTAAGGGTCATAGCGAGAGGTTGAAGTAGGCTCATTTTACATAGAAGGCTACATATATTTTGATTTATATTGTTGACTGTAATAGGGCTGTTGGAAGCACATCTTGTGCTTGCTCCTCCAAGGTGCCACATGCTGTTGATGATTTAAGTTCTACTCCAGAGACTGGTGTGACAGCTACTAGAGCCAGAACTTTCAGTGTTGGAGGGAACAGTTGTGTAGTCTAACACTATTCATGTTGACTGTCTGACTTACTCTTCAAAATGGACTTTGGTTCAATATTATTGTTTGTCTTATGCTTTTGTTGGTGGCAATGTAATACTTGATTTAATTTGTAGTTGCTGGCATTGCATTCAGATTTTCTGTTTTCCTTTTTTAATTTGTCTGTCATACCATGTCACTTTCTCCCATAGAATTTATTATAATTTTCCAGCTCTTCTGGTGTCACCACTTTCGTTAAGAATTACTCATGTGGAAATGTCTCTTGAGATCTGTTCTCTCACTGGGGCTGCATAATCTAGTATGAGGTCAGTCGATTTCAGTGCTGACTCCTCCATTAGTGGATACCACTGGGACATAAATTCACTGTCATCTATCCCATATGCAGGTTTTGTAAGGATTTGGAGACAATGGGGCACTTGCTTTATTTCAGGATATGCCTCCAAAGATACTTTGTGCCAGTACTTTTGTCTACCCTTCAGTACTGTTTTCTCAAGAATTCTAGAAGCACTTCATGCACGTCTCACTGAGCTGGTAGGTGGTTCATCTGTCTCATCTACAACTAGAGGACTCAGTTCTCCACTTGTTTTAAATACCAGGTCAGCAAATTCATTATCATCAACTCACAGTCAGAATTTCCTCATTCGTTACCCGTGGCCATTTAGTTCCCATCACTGTGCAAAATAAATACCCAAGAGATAAACATGAAAATAAGGAAGTCTAGCAGTCTACCACCTGAACAAAAGGCTAAGGGTTGAATTGTACACATATACAAGAGATATATAGTAATTTCCCTAGCTTAGCTTCCACACAGTCCTTTTACTGCCTGTTGGGAAACCTGTGCTAGCAGCATATACACTGCAAGCAAAAAAACTACAGCAATGGGCAAGCACCAAGATATAGCCAGGGTATTCTATGCAAACTAGGACGTACAGATGAGAAAACACACACAGAGCACCCTGGCAAGGACAAAGAGCCACCCAACAGTTCTTACCATTTTTTATATTTCATGAAAACTGTACAAAGTGTGAATGGCTTAGCGGGTTGCACACTATCCTCTGAGGCTGGAACATCAGAAAGCTGTGGGTTCCATCCCCACACCAGGAACTTAGGATACAACCCAATACTGACACTGTAGTGCAGCATGAGGGGGGTGCTGCATTTCTGAGGTGCTGTCTTTCAGATGAGATCTTAAACCGAGGTCCCATCTGCCTGTTCAGGTGGACATTAATGATCCCATGGCACTTCTTAAAAAAAAGTAGGGGGACTTTATTGAAAACAGAAATTATACAGCACAACATTGCCACATATGTGTAACAAATGCAGACATATCAGCAGAAGGAAACAAAAGTGATTGACATTTATTATGTCATCTAGTGACAAGAGGCCCCAAAAGCCCTAAACAATGATGGGTCACTATGTTTTTGTGATATTGATATGTACAGTTCAGTGCTTGAAAAGTCATAACAGCTACAGCTTCAGGAAAATTCAGTTTTTGCTGGATTTGTAATGCACATCGAGCTTGCCACAAATAATATCTACAGCAGACAAAAAAATTAGTTGTAACGTGGCTGGATGACATTTTTTCTAAACCCCTTGATAGAGACCCAAAACTGCAATAGAATAAGTGATATTCTAAAATAATGGTTGTTTCCACTAAGTACTCAGAACTTGCCAAAATAGAATAGCAAAAGGGCATTCTAGGAGGAGGTGATATAATGTTTCATGAATGGTGCCACAAGAAGACCTGGGGCAGAATCTTTCTTTCATACTTTTATGTTTAAGCAAATCTTTGACTGCCATTCTCCCATGAATACTCAACCAAGCTATATCCCACATCTTTCTTGGGATTCTCTTGTTTGTCAACTGTTTCATTGCTTCACTGTCCTTTCCTTCTGGACAGAATTTTATCTATACTATGCTAGAGAAATGTGTGTTTAAAATATGAGTATACACATTTTTTTTATTAAGTGGCACTATGTGTGTGATAGCTAGTTTCACCGTTTTATTTTTCCCAAGACATGGAGTATACCATGTACTGTAGAATAATATGTCTATGAGCTGATATTTTCATAACCAAAGTCCCTTCTTGCCATTCAACAAGAAATGGAGTAATCCAGTCTACTACCCATGTAGTCCAGGACTTCATAGATCCTTTTAGTGCTACTACAATATTATGGTCAATAAATATTGAAAAAAAGAAAGCAACAGGGTTAACCATCCCCCCTTATATGGCCTATATGTAATATCTGTTTCAATGTGGTTCAGGTGCTTGCCCCATAAACCCCTAAAAATACTATAAAGTTTCGTTTCTAAACACTTAGTTGGTGGGAACACTATGCTGATGTACAACAAACAAGGAAGTAACAATGTCTTTATTAGATATACTTTTTTCTTTTTAGATAGTGTCCTCCATTTCCATAGTAACTGTTTTTTCTGCTACTCCAATGCACTCATTCCAATTGTCCATGCACATGTCTCTACTGCCAAATTTTACTCCCAAAATTTTAATTGGCACATTACTAATTTACACTTCTGCAATAGTATTCAGTGTTTTGGAACTCTCCACTGGTCCTGTGGGAAGCCCACTACTTTTATTATAATTAATCCTGGCTTGTGCTATGTGGAAAACTGATTCATTGATATTTTGAGTGTCTTGACCTAAGTAGTTTTTATTCAAAACAATACATAAATCATCTGTATATGGTAATGCCTTGATTGCAGAAGTATCTTCAGTGATGTGTATGCCGCTAATATTCAGATGTTGCTTAATTAAACGTAATAGTGGATCTAGCATAAAATCATAAAAGGGACTCAGAGGATAACCTTGCTAAACACTTTGCTTAACCATATTGCATTACCATATTGTAAATTAATGTATGGAACCAGTAATGTGTTCTGATACAAAACCATAATCTATTTTACCAATCGTTTTGGATTCCTGTATTTTATTAATACCTTTTGTAAATAAGTATGAGGAACCCTATTAAATGCCTTCTCTTGGTCTATACTTAAAAGAAAACCTTCCATACGCACTCTACGCTCCTTTCAGCAAGTTCTCTAAGGATTATAAAATTATCGTCAGTGTTTATATTTTGGATGGCACAGTTTTGCTCTTCAGAAATTACTATAGAGGTAATAGTCTGTAGTTGCTGTGCAAAAATTTTTGATAAGATTTTTTAATCTAAATTTAATAAGCTCAAAGGTCTCCAGCTACCTATGTCTGACTTACAGTAACTCCCTTTTTATATAAAAAGGAACAGTAATGCTATCTTCATAGAGTGAGGCAATGTGCCAGTGTTCAAAATTTCAGCATACAAAACTTGCAATATTGGCAACAAATATTCTTTAAGTACTTCATAAATCTCTGTTGGGAGTCCATCTGACCCTGGAGCTATATTATTTCCAAGATGACCTGTAGCCCATTGTACAATGACAAGAAAAAATCTGGCAAGCTGAATGGCTGGTCAGACCCTGAGACAGTGATGTTATTAGATAATAACATCATTGTATCTAGGAAAGGCACACACAAGACCGCATGCTGACTTCAGGAATCACTCCACACAGAACCAAAATGTTACCGGACCAGTCACAACTTAACGGCTCACCCTCTACCCCACCCCAACAAACTTAAATTCTGTCCCTCACTCCTCCAATCACAACAAATACCCCCAATCCCTGAAATAAATTGCACCAACCATTCTATTTAAATTTTAAAGAAAACTCTTAGAGAGCAGCTTCTCCTCACAGTGACACAATGTGCTGGCTTTACAAGGAAGCGTCACTAACCGAGTGACTTCAGTGAACCATGCAGACCATCATTGAAGCTGCTCGGTTAGGAGAAAAAAAAACAGGCATCAAACTTAAAGAGATTTTCTATGGTGGACACAACCTCCATAACTGCTCTCCTCCTCAGTTCACCTCAGAACTTCCAAAGTGTAATAACCCAAACCTGTGAGAGTCTCCTCCTCCTTAGTTTCCAATAGCAGGTTACGGTATGCTTTACACTCACTAACCAGCTCGGTGGCCATATTGAAAAAAAAATGGTAAAGAATTAGAATACAGCTCACTTTAACAATTGGGTGAAGGGTTGTTCAGTGGGGGTTCACCTTAAATGGCAGGGCAGCACAACTGAAAGAAAGAAAGAAAGAAAGAAAGAAAGAAAGAAAGAAAGAAAGAAAGAAAGAAAGAAAGAAAGAAAGAAAGAAAGAAAGACCTTAGCAGCTTGGGCATGCAGCATCATTAACATAGCATCTCCAGCTACTGGTGGACAGTATTCTGGACTCTTTTTTTAAAAGGTATATCTCCACACAGCAAAATCAAAGCCATTGTATAATAACAATAAGGCACTCCAGGGAGTGTGTTATTGTGTAATAACGTCACTTCTGGGGTGGTGGAAGCACTCGGCGTCACCTCATGCTTCAACTCACCCAAGGAGAGACGTTATTACACAATAACACACACCCTGGCATGTCTTATTGCTTAATTCTACCTCAGATAGAGAAACTGGACCTGTGACATGGGCTACAATATCATTAGAGTAGGAATATACTGTACCTCTAGGTCATCCAGTATCCCATAATCACCACTGGAGGTCCCTTGGATTCTGTGCATTTTCTCATAGTGTGCCTGTATTGATGCTAATATTTCCTCTGAGCCAGAGGTCAGAGTTCTGCCTAATCTCTGTCAGAGCCCTCCTATCCACCCACTCTTTACAGCTAGAGAATGCATCTAATGCTTGAGCTTTACCTTGTGTTCCAAATTTCTGTTCAAGTGATGTCAGTCTATCAGAATGGAACTATCTCATTTCTTCCTTGATGTTATTATTCTGATCAGACAAATCTAGATACATTCCTGACATTGAGAGAAATGATGATGCAAACCTGACCTGAGAGATAAATATTTTAAGTACTATAAATTTTGTCTTTTATGGCCCCATTTCCACCAC
Source organism: Neoceratodus forsteri (assembly GCA_016271365.2). Taxonomy (NCBI): domain Eukaryota; kingdom Metazoa; phylum Chordata; order Ceratodontiformes; family Ceratodontidae; genus Neoceratodus; species Neoceratodus forsteri. Next base: position 1,161,523,304 of record CM057455.1, on the reverse strand, counting down.
TATTCCACCATATAATATGCTGAAATTAAAGTCCATCCTGCTTTGAACAACTCAACCCAATGATCTTTAATATCTTGGTGTTCCAGAAGAGACATTGGGCCCGATTCTCAAAGGGGGCTGTGTTCTGTGCAAGCTGCGGCAAACAGCAGCTTGCACCAAAGCCCCATGCGCCATGGACCCTGCACCAGATTCTGGTACAGGAGGGGTCCTGGTGCCTAAGTCCCAATGCTTACGGCAACCTCAGCCATGCAGCAAACCCATGGTGCATGGGAGGGTTCACCGCAAGCCCCTTGGACCATTGGCTGCAAGGTCCATCCGAATAGGGACCAGCCACAGAGGTGTGCAGAGGGCTGTGCCAGTCCTCTGCTCTGTCTGGGGATGGGGGACACTACCTGCATGGGCAGGGGCATGGGGCACCAGTGGGAGGGCTGGTGGCATTTGTCCTGGTACCAACTGGGACACCGGGATCTGGAGGGGGGCACTACCAACATGCCGAGGGGCACATCGAGGATCAGGTGGGTGCTCCTGTTCTGGACATCCTATGGGGGCCCAACGTGGATGGAGGGTCCACTGTGTGGCACTTGTGGGGCACAGTGGGGTTGGGGAAGTGGGACACGCTGCACTACCCATAGGACAGCTCACCCAGGGGAGCAATGTCTAAGTCCCCTTATGTCAGCTCTGGCTGGTCTAAGGGGACTTAGAATTTCTCCCATGGGGTGCTGTCTGTGAATAGCAAGCTGCAGCTTGCATTGGCGCAGTCCACCTAGCACCATGTCACAGGGCAGTGCAGGGCACAGGGGTGGCACAAGCCTTGTTTGGGGCAGGTAGCCTGTGGTCAATGCAGGTGACCTTTGTGAATGGTGTGGAGGCAGCCCTGGAAGCAAGGTGCACCTTGCACCATATCTGTTTGGTGCAAGCACCTTGTGTCAGATGCAGGGCTTTGAGAGTTGGGCCCATTTAGTCTCCACAGATTGATATGTTTACAGTGTTAGAATGCCCTATGGAACAAGAGCAGGGGATAGTTGCATGGTCTGAACTTTCTATTGCTATTGTCCTAATCAATTACACCTTAGCACTTTAGACAAGAAGAAAAAATCAATTGTTGTAGATAAAAATCCTTTAAAAAGTAGCCATAAGACCTCTGTGACTTTTAGCCATACCATCTAGCAACCTTGCTGTAGCAATCATTTCCTTCAAATAATTCATATAATTGTAGATTTTTTCAGTTATGTCTCCCCTATCCTTTAAAGGATACCACAAATAAAATCTCCCCCAAAATCATTGTAGATTTTTTCAGTTATGCCTACCCTATCTTTTAAAGAGATACCACAATTAAAATCTCCCTCCAAAATAATCATCTTCCTGGTCTGCTAATATGAACGGATATTCTGAAATAATGCTATATTGCCTGTTTTTGTTTGTGGAGCATATACATTTATTAACCTCAAATGTTGTCCTGCCTGTTCAGTACCCAACAAGAGTGCTCTGCCAAGTTCTATTTCTATTAATTCTTGGTACAGAACATGAGAGATTTTTAAATAAAATGCCCACCACATCATATTCATCTGATCCATGTGATCAAAAGGAGGCCCCATGAGACCATAAGTTTTTTATTGTTGTAATTTCATATAATGTCTTTAATCTTGTGTCCTGCAGAAAGAAAGTATTGCCTGGCAAAGTATCTAAAACAGCCATAGCTGTTACCCTCTTCTTGTATGTTTTGATACTATTTACATTAACAGACACTGGAGATATCAGGGCACTTCTACACATGGGAGTAGATTATGGTGGTGGGAATTCTCTGTTACAGTACATGACTACGATCTTGTCCTCCATTTGATTAGTTTTTTTATAGTAGATGATTCTTGTATGGATTCATCCCAGTCCGAGGAGAGTCCCGTGGCAGAGGATGTCACAGAGGAAGTCCGTGTCCAACTCCTCTTCTTTTAGGTCGCCCCACTGCTTAGAGGCTGCAAACCTTGCATACTTATTATGTGTTTGTACTTCTACAGGATGTTTTAACTTGGCCATCTTTGTCCCACATCTCCCTCTTTTCTAGAATCCTTGAGGAGACAACAACCATGTTCGTCTCCCGAGGGGGGGGGCACATTTCCTGTTGTGAAACTTTTTCACCACTGTCAGTGCCCGCAGGCTGTACTAAATGGGGGATTATCTCCTTCTCAGATGTCACTCCAGTAACAGGGGGTTTCAGATCCACTGCCATGACTTCTACATTATTATCTTCCTCAGGCATATGTGTGTTCAGATGAGAAGGCCCTGGAGGTTCATTAGAAATAGTCTGCCCTGAAGTGGTCTCCCCCTGCCTCTGAGTAGTGTTTTCTCTCCCAAACCTCCTTATAGAGGCCTCCACCACCCCTTTGGCTTGCTCTCTGTTAATCAAATCCTCCTGGTTCAACCCACCACTCCTACTATGTGAGGCCCAGGGATACTGCCTATAGAAATGCCCCTATTCTTCGTACAAATTACATCAAAAAGGTTCAGACATCTCAAACTAGTATGACCATATTTAAAACATAAACTACAGCATTCTGCTCCACAGACAGCACTTAGATGTCCCCTAGACCCATAGTCGAGGCAGGCTTGAGGCTGTTCTGGGTTGAAACATGCCCCTCTTTCTCTCCCCAAGTAGAAACTAGTAGGACGATAGCATGCACCTACATTCATCATAAAAAGAAGTATAACCAGTTGTTGACCCACTTTCTAATGTTTCAGATTTCTCCTTCCTCAGGGATACACTGGTAATTTTATCTAAAACAAATAAAAATATCTACTTTTAAATAAATCATTCTGACTTGGATGCAAGGGAAATTATAAACAACATCCTACAAGCATACTCACATCAACTTTGAAACAAATGCCATTCCAGTTAATTTTTCACTGGATACCTATGCATTAATCATTTTAACCCTTATTTAATAGCAGCAGCTTATTGACACTGGAAATAAACTAAACTAATTACATTTTTTTATGAGAGTAAGAAAAGATTGATAGACAGAAATACTACAGTATGAAGGAAAAACATTTTTTATTTGTGACCATGTTTGTGCTTAGCATTATATACTAATAAGAATAACAGTATTCCTATTGGGCTATTGCAAAATAAGTATAGTAAATACAGTTAAGTGAAATGAGTGCTTCAATGATATAAGCTGAATCAACTGAGTTAATGTTGTTTTGTGAGTACATATATGTTTATTCAGTTTATCTTAATTTTTTAAGAATTATTTTAATTTATTAAGTATGAGTTAAAATGATTAATTGATAGGTACTGAGTGGAAAATGAACTGAAATGGCATTTGTTTCAAAGCTGATGTGAGTATACATGTAGGATGTTGTTTATAATTTTTCTTGCATCCAAGTCAGAATGATTTATTTAAAGTTAGATATTTTTTATTTGTTTTAGTTAAAATGACCAGTGTATCCTTGAGGAAGGAGAAATTTAAAGCACTGGAAATTGGGTCAACATGTGTTGACCTATACACTGGTTATTCTTCTTTTTATGAAAATAAATATTACATTATAATGATAAGATATCGGCTGAGTGGGCCTGTGCTTTCCAATCTGCTCTAGAATTTTTCTTTCAGGCAGGAACCAAGCTTCGTCCTCAGCAACTAAATACAGGAGAAACAGGTTCTTTTTTTCAAGTGCCAGCTGCAGCCATTCTTCTTCAGTCCATCTCTCTGCGTCTGAGACATTCTTTGCCACACTATCACAGAACTGCTCTGATACAGCCACATCCAAGCTCAAAACCTCTGTGACAGGGGTGGATGTGGGGGCCCTCCATAGTGGACACCCCCAAGGGGTGACAGAGGACTCCAGAGGAGGAGGAGAAAGCAAATCCTGGTGGGGGACTCTATAGTGAGAAGGGATACAGTTGGGAGCAGGTAAGGATGAGGAGAGGGAGATTGGATGCCTTCCCGGAGCTATGGATCTCAAGGATTGAAAGAGGATCCAAAGAATCGCTGGGGCAGCAGGAAGGGAAGGAGAGCTGGATGTCATTGTCCATCTGGGGATATTTGATCTGGCTAGGGATGAGCCAGCAATAGTTCAGGAGGAGTTTAGGGAATTGGGGAGGGATCTTAGGCAAGTGGCATGATCTGTGATGTTGTCAGAGGTGCTACCAGTCTACGATGGGGTGGGGGACAGGAGTCTCCAAACCAGGATCTTCAATGCATGATTGAAGCAATTGTGCAGTGAGGAGGGTTTTGGCTTCACTGGGAACTGGGGCCCCACCTGGAGGGATAAGGGCCTATACAGGAGTGACAGCCTCATCCATCCAAGAGGGGAACTGTGGTACTCAGTGAATGGTTTAAATGCTCCATTGGTGAGCACTTAAACTAGCTGAGAGGGAAGGCAGTATGAGGCAGGGAGACATAAACTGCCACCCCCTCCCCTCACAGGCTCACACAAAGTCAGTAATGGGAATCTTGAGAGAGTAAAATCCCAAAAGGAACCAAATAAAAAAGGAATCCAAGGGGTAAAGGAAAGAGAGATAGTAAAAAATAGTGGAGGAAATAAGGATAGGGTAAATAGGAAATAAGAGGGGGATGGTGGGACAATCTGGAGAGCCATGTGCGCAAGTTCTCAAAGTCTGGGCAATAAGATTGCAGAACTAGAGGCCACCATGGCAGATGCAGACCTGGACATAGTCGCAATTACCGAGTCCTGGTGCAATGAAAACCAGGACTGGGATGTAGCCATACCAGAGTATACCCTTTCAGAAAAGACAGGGTAGGTAAAAAGGGTTTGGAGTGGCCCTTTATGTCAGGAACAACATAAAACCTACAGAAATACAGGAAGAGCAGGGAGGAGCTGAGGTACAGTGGGTTGCCCCCAAGACATGGAGGGGGGATGCTTTTTGCACAGGAGTGATCTACAGACCTCCAGCACAGGAGGGAGAGGTGGATAAAGATATGATGGAAGCAATCCAAATGATGGCATGCAAATGGGAGGTGTTTCTGGTAGGGGACTTCAATCTACCAGATGTGGATTGGAGCTTACTAGCTGCAGCAACACTCAGAAGTAGGGACATCCTGGACTCCCTGCAAAGGGTGCTCCTCAGACCAGGAACCCACTCATCAGGGGGCAATACTGGACCTGGTATTAACAAATGGGGACAGTGTTGCAGATCTCACAGTGGGTGGACACCTGGTGACCAGTGATCACCATACAGTATGGCTCAATATAAGAACTGGGCCAGAATTGAACCACACTAAGATGAGGGTCCTAGACTTCAGGAGGGTTGATTTCAAGAAAATAAGAGAATGCCTGAAGGACACCCTAGCAGGGATAGGGAAATTGGGAGGAGTCGAGGAACAATGGGCAAAAATAAAGGGGGGCATCGAAAAGGAAACAAATCTCTGTGTCAAGCAGGTTAACAAGGGCAAGAGATAAAAGAGACTGTGAGAAAGTAAAGGCAGAAAAACTAACATTTAGAAGGTACAAGAGGACACAGATGGAGGATGATAGGGAGAGTTACCAGGAGAAACAAAGGGAGGCAGTGAGAACACTTAGGATCGCAAAGGCACAAATGAAGGAGAATATTGTCCAGTCAGTAAAAAAAGGAAATGAAACATTCTTTAGTTATACAGTATAAGTGAGAAGAGAAAGACCAAAGGAGGGGTAATAAGGCTAAAAGGGGAAGGAGGGGTTTGTGAGGAAGAGAACAAAAAAAAAAAGCAGACATATTGAACAATTACTTTTGTTCAGTATTTATGGAGGAAGGGGTAGATGATGGGCCAAATATAAGGGACAAGGGTATTAAAGAAAGGGAGGTGGACACTAGTCCCTTTATGAAGGAGAGAGTCCTCAAGGAACTAGAACAATTAAAAGTAGACAAGGCAATGGGACCTGATGGGGTGCACCCTAGGATACTGAGGGAACTCAAGGAGGTACTGGCTGTACTTCTGAGAGATCTTTTCAACCTGCTGTATCACTAGAAACATGGGGAGATTCCACGGGACTGGAGGAGGGCAGATGTGGTCTCACTACACAAAGGTGGAAATCAGGAGGAGGAAGGAAATTACAGACTTGCCAGCCTGACTTCTGTAGTGGATAAAGTAATGCAGTTGCTACTAAAGAAAAGGATTGGGGAATACCTTATAACTAGTGGATTACAGGATCCGAGGCAACATGGTTTCACAGAGGGGAGGTCTTACCAGACAAATCTGATTGAGTTCTTTGACTGGGTGACCAGGGCAGTGGATCAGGGAGGAGCGGTAGACGTGGTCTACCTGGATTTCAGTAAGGTCTTTGACACCTTTCCACATAGAAGACTGGTGAGCAAGCTGGACAACCTAGGAGTGGTTTCAAAAGCAGTGAAATGAGTAAGAAGCTGGCTAAGCAACAGGAGTCAGAGGGTGGTGATAAATGGGGACCACGCTAGAGAAGGCAAGGTGATCAATGGGGTGCCACATGGGCCAGTACTGGGCCCAGTCTTCTTCAATGTCTTTATTAGCAACATTGCAGAGGGGTTGGAAGGGAAAGTATGCCTGCTCATGGATGGCACAAAAATCTGCAACAGAGTGGATACACCCGGGGGGGAAGGGGCATGTGGAAAGAATGAAGGACAATTTGAAAAAGCTAGAAGAATGGTCAAGGGAATGGCAACTGGATTTCAATGCACAAAAGTGCAAAATCATGCACTTGGGGCACAGAAACCCTGGGACAACGTACCAATTGAGCCGGGAGATATTAGCAACCATAAAACAGGAAAGGGACCATGGGTAATCATTTCTGATGACCTGAAGGTAGCCAAGCAGTGTGATAAGGCAGTGGGGAAAGGTAGCATGATGCTTGGGTACACAGAGAGGGGCAACACCAGCAGAAAGAAGGAGGTAGTATTATTCCTGTATAGATCACTGGTAAGACCCCACCTCAAGTACTGTGTCCGTTTCTGAAGGCCCCACTACCAGAAGGACATAGATAGGGTGGAGGCGGTACAAAGGAGGGCTACCAAAGTGGTGCAGGGCCTGCATCAAAAACTCTATGAGGAAAGACTCAGAGAACTAAATATGTACTGTCTAGAGGAAAGGAGAGAAAGGGAGGATATGATAGAAACATTCAAATACCTCACAGCTATTAATAATGTAACAGGAAGGTAGCCTTTTCCATAGAAGCATAGAAACATAGAAGTTGATGTCAGATAAGACCCGCAAGGCCCATCCAGTCTGCCCATTTTCTCTACCTTATGAATGTGCCATAGGGCTTTACACTGTCAATGGCCTATTTATTTATACTCATCTGTATTGCTCCCTTATGCCTATCCCATGCCTGTTTGGAGCCCTGCACTGTATTCATATCCACCACTTCCTGAGGTAGGCCGTTCCATGGATCCACCACCCTTTCTGTGAAAAAGCACTTCCTCACATTACCCCTTAATAGGCCTCCCTCTAATCACAAGCTGTGTCCTCTTGTCCTGCTATTTTTCTTATATTGAAACATGCTGGACTCTTTCACCTTGTTAATGCCTTTAAGATGCTTGATTGTTTTGATTATATCACCTCTCTCCCTCCTTTGCTCTAGGGTATACATATTGAGCTCCTTTAATCTGTCCTCATATGTTTTCTGATGCAGTCCCTGCACCATTTCGGTTGCCCTTCTCTGGACTGCCTCCATTTTGTTAATGTCCTTGTGCAGGTGCATCCTCCAGTACTGCACACAGTACTCCAGATGGGGCCTAACCAGTGTCTTGTAAAGAGGGATTATTACCTCCCTCTTACAACTTGTGATACCCCTACTAATACACCCCAACATCCCTCTAGCCTTACCTACTGCTTTGGTGGTCTGCTTGGATGATTTCAGGTCATCTGTGATGATGGCGCCCAAGTCTCTTTCTTACCTTGTGACTGCCAGCAACTCCCCTCCATAAAAAAAGATGCTCCAGGAGAAGGGCTTACACTATGAAACTGGAAGGTGGGAGGATCAGAGGAGATGTGAGGAAATATGTCTTCACAGAGAGTGTGGTGGATGGCTGGAACAATCTCCCAGCAGAGGTGGTGGGTGCTAAAATGGTAACAGGATTCAAGCATGTATGGGGTAGACACAAGGGGACCTTAGAAGTAAGGCAAGGGGGAGACTGGAGATCGAGTAGGGTTTGTGGTGGCACAGTAAGTAGGGAATATAGGGCAGACTAGGTGTGCCAAGAGGTCTGCCGACAACTTCTATGTTTCTATATTTTGTTCAGCAAGGAGCTCTGGAGAAAAGGTAATTGGGGAGGAGGTCTGCTCCCCCATACCTCCACAATCCATACCAGCACTCTCTGTGGCAGCCATCTTGGCTAATAGCCAGATGGCCAGAGGTTCCGCCTACAGGAGAGTGGCGGAATTTGTATTACAACATAAAAACTCATACAAGAGATAATTTATCACATCCACTGTCCCCTACCAACCCAACCAAAAGTTATACAGAAAAGCAAGACAAGTGAAGTACTAAAATATCATCAGAACATGAAAAAAGAGAAAGAAAACTTGTGCCGTAACAGAAGTTCAGGAAAAGAAATTAAACAAAAATAAATAATATAATACATTAGGTTGTCATAGGCCATAATAATCCTCTCCAGAGGTGAAGTAATGCAGAATGTAACAGTCTACATCTATCTTGAGAATAAACATTTCATGAAGTACTTGCCACCCTGTGAATCACATCATCAAGGGAGATATGCTGTTGTTGTAGTTGCAAGGCCCACAGGTAATAACTACAGCAAGTAAAACAAACTTGTAATGTAGAGTTATCATATCACTGACCGGGACCATCAAACCCCCCAGAACCATAACTGAATAATCAACCTGAAGCAAAAAGGGTTAATTCTCCCCAAACACAAGGTGTGCCACAAGGAACGTATCAAAGGACAATCAAGCAACAGATGGGCCTTGGTTCCCAGGATTTGTCCACAACCCTCTCTCGGGCAATACTTCTCCTCCTTTGACGCTGTCCCACATAAAAGGCTGGTGAACAAGTTAGGTAGCATGGGTGTGGGCCACAAGGTGGTAAACTGGGTTAAGAACTGGTTGGCAGACAGGAAGCAGAGGGTGGTGGTAAATGGATTCCAATCCAAGGAGAGAGAGGTAGTCAGTGGGGTACCTCAAAGATCAGTCCTGGGGCTGGTCCTTTTTAATGTCTTCATAAGTGACATTGCAGAAGCATTGGAGGGGAAGGTTTGCCTGTTCGCAGATGACACAAAGATTTGCAACAGGGTGGACACCCCAGATGAAGCAAAGAAAATGAGGAGGAACCCGGGAAAACCTGGAAAAATGGTCCGAAGAATGGCAACTGAGGTTCAATGTGAAGAAGTGCAAGGTCATGCACCTGGGATGCAGAAACCCAGGAGAGAGCTACAGGATGGGAGGGGATTTGCTGTCGGTTACCAGGGAAGAAAGGGACCTGGGGATTATCATCTCAGATGACCTAAAAGTGTCCAGAGTACAAAGCTGTAGGGAGGGCTAGTGGCATGCTGGGTGCACAGGAAGGGGTATCACTAGCAGAAGAAGAGAGGTGGTGATACCACTACACCAAATGCTGATGAGGTCTCATCTGGAATACTGTGTACAGTTCTGGGGGCCGCATATTTGTAAGGACATAGACAGGGGGGAGGTGGTTCAGAGAAGGGTGACAAAGATGGTACAAGGCTTGCAACAGAGGACATATGAGAAGAGATTGAAAGACATAGTAACATAGTAGTCAATGGCAGAAAAGGACCACTAGGGCTCCCCAGTCTGCCTGTATTCCCTGCTTGTGTCAGTAGACACTGACCCTACAAGGTCAATGGTTTTTGTCCCTTTTCTCCACTACAAAGGGTTCCCTTATGTCTAACCCATGTACAGTATGTATGAATCCCCCCACTGTGTCTGCATCCATCACTTCCTGGGGAAGGCAATTCCATGCATTTACCACCCTTTCCATGAAGAAAGATTTCCTCACATTTCCCCTTAACCTGCCCCCATCCAGTCTCATGTTGTGCCCCCTTATTGTGGTACTACTTTTGTACTGGAAGATGCTACCCACCTGCACTGTGTTCATGCCTTTAAGATATTTGAAGGGCTCTATCATATCCCTCCATTCCCTTCTCTCCTCCAGTGAATACATATTAAGATCTTTTAATCTGTCCTCATATGTTTTACATTGCAAACCCTGCACCAGTTCAGTTCAGTTTGGTTTATCTATCGATATAAAAAATATCATTTTAATGTACAGTAAAAAGTTAAATATCTCAGTAAATACAGATCACAAAAAAAAAAAACAGGCCAGTACTGGCATCTAAAAACATTCTCCAGAGAACTGATCACTTAAGCAAGCTTCTGTCTATAAAGTGCAAGAATGTTATGTATAGCATTTAGCGATTATATAACATAAAGCCTAGTGCAAAGTCCAAAATAAACATCACATGTTCCAATCAGATCAAACATTAAAAGTAAAATGGTCTTCTACTAACATTCAATTGTAGACATTGTGACTCTAAATATGTAGAGATCCAAGGAAACCAGACAGGGCCTTTAGGTTAAGCTCGTCATTTGAAAAGAGATTGTGTAGAATCATATTTGGTGGTAAATATGAGTTACCTAAAATTTCTCTCAGCCATTTGTCTCTACTATTATTAAATAAAGGACAGCATAGAATTACGTGTTTTAAATCATCTGATTGGGAATTCCCACACCTGCAAAAAGGTGTTAAAGCATCAGATCTTTTTTGCAAATAATGTATGTAATTGGAATTATACAATTCCATTCTGAATCTACATAACAAATGTCTCTCATTGGGTTTAGTCAGAAATTGTAAATAAGGCTGAATAAGGTTGGCATTTTTTAACTGTTTGTACCAGCCAAAACATTTATGCTGATCCAAGCAAGAATATTAATTTGAATATCAAGATCTCTAATTCTAAATACAGCCTTGTTTTTAACTTCGTTCCAAGATTGAATATATACATTTGTTAAAATTGTCCCCAAGCCTAGAGGATGGAGCTGATTCTTTATCAATTGCATGGAAGGGGAGAGGAAACCCAAATCAAGATATTTAATCTCCTCCTCCAAGTACCAGGAGGGAAGCCGATCACTGGGGAGAAGGAACAACTTCAAAAGAAAAAGAATCCTCCTTTCCAAAATCTTTGAACATAGCGAGTACTGACCAAGTTCTAATTCTAGAACTGCTGCAGGAACTGAATTAGAGACCATCAGCAAATGTCTATATAGTTTATTAATTGGTATCTCAATTTCTTTATTATTTTCTGAACCCCAAACCTCTGAGGCATATAAGGCACAAGAGTTAATTTTAGCATTCAATACATTAATAACTTAGTGTTAAATATTAGAAACACACCCCAAGCTGTTCGCATTTTATTTTTAAACAATATCCTATGTATTTTCCGAGTACAGTTTTGTAAGAACCTAACCCCCAAATAGTCATAGGCCCAGATATTCAAAAGGGTTGCGCCATGCGCAACAGGGTTGCCCATGCGCAAGTTCTACACTGCGCCATTCTGCGATATTCAGCAGGAGGCAGTTACGCCACTGAAAACAGGTTGCGCAACAGCGCAATGCAAATGAATGCATGCTCAACAGGAGGGGGAGGAACCATGCATAAACTGCGCAACCCGATATTCAGTCGGGTTGTGCAGAGTTGTGCATGCGCAACCCCCAACCTGCGCCTGCACAACTTTGAGCCAAAAAAAAAAGGATCAAGTTGAGGGCCACCCACAGGTGAGCTGCTGTATTGCAGGGTGCAACACAGCAGCTGCCACCCGTGGCTGGCCCCCAAATCAGTCCCTGTGCCCCCCCACCAGCCCGATCGTGGGCAGAACGTAAAAACAACCCCCCACACACATCTCCGATGCCGATCGTGGGCAGAAAGTATCATGAAACCCCCACATCTCCCGATGCCCAATCACGGGCAGAAAGTATCATGAAACCCCACACATCTCCGATGCCCGATCATGGGCAGAATGTATCTTGAAACTCCACCCACACATCTCCCAATGCCCGATTGTGGGCAGACGTGAACAACCCCCAGTGCCCGATGCGGGCAGAATGTAAAAGCTCCCCCACAACGAATATCTCCCTGGTGGTCCAGTGGACGTAATGCCCAATCGCGGGCAGAATGTCAAGTTACAACCCCCAAACATCTCCCTGGTGTCTGGTGTCCCCCACCCCGAAGCCCCTCCACCCGCTCCCCTGGCAGCGGCGAGGCAGCATCCCACCATCCTGCCGCCCCTGCCCGCCGACTGACTGTCGGTAGGGCTTCCCCATTGGTGCAGAGCTACAGCCAATGGGGCAGTAGCCATACCGTACATGACAGTCAGATTTGTGAATGAACATCATTCACAAATCTGGATTGTCATGTACGGTATGAGCTGCATGCCCATTGGCTGTAGCTCTGCACCAATGGGCGTGCAGCCCTACCGGACAGTCAGTCAGCGGGCGGCGGGTGGCAGGTGGTGGGATGCTGCCCGGCTGCCGGGGAGCGGGGTGGAGGTCTGTGTGGGTGGGTGGGGGACACTAGACACCAGGGAGATGTTTGGGAGGGGTTGTAACTGACATTCTGCCCGCGATCGGGCATTATGGTCCACTGGATGACCAGGAGATATTCGGGTTGGGGCTTTTACATTCTGCCCACGGTCGGGCACTGGGGGGTTGTTCATGCTCTGCCCGCAATCGGGCATCAGATGTGTGGGGGGGTTTCATGATACTTCTGCCCACGATCGGGCATTGGGAGATGTGTGGGGGAGGGTTTCATGATACTTTCTGCCCGCGATCAGGCATTGGGAGATGTGTGGGGGTGGGGAGTGTATACACACATACTGCCCGCGATCGGGCTTTGGGAGATGTGTGGGGGTGGGGAGTGTATACACACATACTGCCCGTGATCAGGCTGCAGGGTGCGTCGGTCCCCGACAGCTGCTGCCTGGCAGGGCGGCCAGGTGCAAGTCCTCGGGGATCGGCGCACCTACATGGTAATGGCATGCAAATGGGGCCATAAATAGATGCAAATGGCCCCCCCGCGCCTTGCATAAATTATGGCCCCATTTGCATGTCACCTTTTGAATATTGGAAATTTGTGCATGGGAATGGTACTTGCGCCCACGCAGTTTAATGCTCAACTCTGGCAACTTGTTGTGCGCAAGTTCCACTGCGCCATGCACAGTGGTTGTGGTTGGTGATATTCAAAGGAGTTGCTCAATAGAGCAAATCCTTTGAATATCGCCATGGCCACACCCCTGTGCAACTATTTTGAGCAGCGCAGGGGCTTGCGCCTCAGAATGGCGCAGTTTGAATATCTGGGCCATAATGTTTAACTGTTTCCAATTTTTCTGAACCAAGCCATAAAATATGTTTTTCTTTTTTGTTGTGTTCCTGAAAATAAGCATTTTAGTCTTTTCCTTATTAATCCTTAACTTCAGGTTAGAGGACAGAGTGAGAAAAAGGTTGAGCTTTCTTTGAAGTCCCAGTTTTAAAGTAGACAGCACAACTATAGCATCAGCATATGCTAATAATGGTATCTCTTTTTCTCTGATTTTAGGGGCATGAAAGTCGGGATCATCAAGACTTGTCAGCAGAGAATTAATGTAGATGTTGAACAGTGTAGGTGCTAAAAGGCAACCCTGTCTAACACCTAAATTAGTTCTGATGGGATCAGTTGTATGTCCAAATTGATCATATTGGACCTTTGCCCAAGTACTGGTGTATAGTCTCTTCATTATATTTATTAAATCTGCATTGAGACCATACTTCTCCAAAATATTCCACAAAAGACCTCTGCTTATACTATCAAACACTGAAGAAAAGTCAAAGAAACAGCAATATATTTTTTGAGATTTAGTCTTGACATATTTCCATATAAGGTAATTCAAGACATAACAATGATGGACAGTAGATCTTGCTTTCCTAAAGCCATTCTGGAATTCACTCGGGACATCATTTTTTTCAATCCAAATAGTTAGTCATTCCAAGATGATTTTTGCAAAAAGCTTTTGTGAGATATCAATTAAATTGACTGAACAGTACATTTTAGGATCACTACTGTCCCCTTTCTTAAAAATTGGAAAAATGATGGTCCCTAGCCAGCTCTTCAGGATAGTTAAACCTTGTAATATTGCATTAAAAAAAGAGGATAAGATTGGAACCCACCAAAAGGGAAATGTTTTATAAATGTCTCCTAGTATTGATTCGGGACCCAGGGCTTTGTTTGAGGAAAGAGAGATAATAGTAAAATATATTTCCTCTTCAGTAATTTGCATAAATGTAGAATAACTCCTGTCCCCTGTTGGGACCTCCTGTGTAAAGAGATTCTGTTCCTCAATTGAAAAATACATGGCTTCAAAATAGGAATTTCAGGTGCCTGGTGTTATATAAGCCTCCAACTTAGATGAGTAATTTTTATAACCCGAGGCAACCTGTAACCAAAATGCCCTCATATCTTTCCTAATCACTGCTTTTCTAAGAGCTTCCAATCTGTTTACATTATGCTTTAGTCTCTCTTTATCCAATGTTTCTTTGTAGACCTTCCTATATTTATTCATAGTGGAAGCCGTAATTCTGGGGTCTGTAATCTCTTTTTTAGTTTGTCTCAGGTTATCATTTAACTCTTGTTTTGCTAATTTACAAGTTTTATTAAACCAAGACTTCCTTACAGAGTTTGAGTTAGAGCTTTTCACTAAACAGTGAGGTCTTAATAACATGTTGATTCTATTCCATTTTTCTACAGTCATCCCATGTTCCATCTCCCCAATCAGAGAATCCCTTAGGTTGAGCAAAGTATCATTCTCCAATAAATCAGTGAAGTTATTGATGGAGTGAGTATTCCATCTAATTCTCCGCTGATTTATTATTTATAGATTATTTAATTCAGGTTCTAAATTTGATATGTCTCTTGTCTCCTTCATTTTAATGTCACTAAACTCGGGAAGTGATCTGACTCAATTCTATGTAGTACCCCTTGATGTTTAACAAATTTCAATACTTCTATAGTAACCCATGCTAAGTCAATAGTTGAAAATGCTCTAGTACTACTAAAAGTTGGCTTTCCTAAATTATCACTGATTGTACGACCATTTAGTATAAACAAGTTAAGATCCAACATCAGCTTATTCAAAGTCCTCCCTCTTGCATTTGTAACTGAGTCAAGTGACCTCTTAAGATCTGTAAGATTACTATTTATGGTCTGTATTGAAGATATAAGTTCCCCATAAAACTCTTCATTCTCCTTATTTGCTGAAATTCTAGCATTGAAATCACCTGTTATTCCAACAGGAAAATGCAACCAGCTATATATAATAGTCTCCAGAGTCTTCCTTAGATGTACATAGGCTTCAGAGGCTTTAAGCTTAGAAGGAGGTAAATAAACATTTACAATAATTAAGCTACCCAGGTTCCCCACCAACTTCAACACCAGGGTTTCCCTATTTTTTGTCTGAATTTCTTCAATTTTAAAATTTAATGAAGTTTTAACAAAGGTCATTAACCCCAATTTGTAATGGCCTAACTTCCCTTTTCTTGCAGCAGGGATTAAGTGTCTTGTATACCCTGGCAATTGTGGGTGAAAGGTTTCTGTACTCCAGGTTTCCTGGAGGCAGAGTATCTCTCTCTGCATCAAAAATGCCTTAACCTCTGGGTCAGCAAATTTAATATGTGCACCCTCAATATTCCAAGACATAATTTCCAATGGCCTAAATTCAGTTAGGTTGGGATTAAATAACAAGTAAGAATTTTCCTGCTGTAATTGTCATTTGTTATCAAGTAATTCAAGGTCAGAAAACCAATTATTTAGAGAAATCTTGTCATTCTTCTCTGGACCCTTTTCCTTTCCTGGCTGGGGTTGGGTTTCAAGACTTAATAGATTGAACATATAGATACCCAAAGGGTCCAATCTGTTCCCAACCGACAATAATTGCTTCATGATATGGTAGTTCTTAAATGCGATATATATCTGGGAAGTGTTGCTATATTTTTATAAACTTTTAGCCATTCCATTGAGGAGTTAGAGATCTTTATCTGTAAAGTTTTATCTCAGAATGTAATCAAATCATTTTTGATTTTTCTTATCGGCTAATCTGCTATTGTTTCTCATCCAAAAACTGTTATTGTTCTAGCTTCCCGTTCTTCTTCCTGGTTCCTAATGGTATCTTGTGTCTGAAAACCCATCCTCTCCTCATTCTCTGTATCTGTAAGTTTTGTAATATTAGGTGCCACTGTGTCCCTAATAATTGGAACCCTCTGTGGGGGGGGGGGCAGTGATACCCCCCCCCAAACCCAGTATAGGGTTCTTATACCAGATTTCTTTGGCAAATGTTTCATTCTGACAATATATTAAAACACAATCATGATATTGTTTGTTAGGTGGCCTCATTATATAAAAATCTTTAGGTATTTCCTGATATCCGAATATTTGTGTTAGCCAGATAAGGAGAATGTCCTATGTTTCATTAGGGAGTTCCTGAATCCCATAACATTCCAACTGATATTCAACCCCTCTGTCTTCTCCTTTGTAAGGGTGATCAGGGACTGTTTGTTTAACAGGTGCTCCTCTTTCTGGTGACAAAGGACCTTTTTGGTCACCTGTAAAACAAGCAGGCCTGACATCCTTCTTCTTCTTAACTTTCCCTTCCAAATCCTGCAACTTTGTAGAAACTGTTTCTTCATTCTCTTTAGATTTATCAAATTTATTTCTGGGTTTCCTCTGGTCCTTAATTCCAAATTATTCCTTGCCCTTTGTGATCTGCTGTTGTTCATTCCCTAACAATGTCTTGGAATTATGTACCTTCAATTTATTCATGGATTTTCCTCCCTTTCCTTTCCCCTTTTGAGTATTCCTTGTTAGTGTTTCCGTCCCTTTGTTACAATTACAGGTTGCTTCCCTGTCAAATGGAGGTGGCAAATTAGTCTGTATTGTTTTATTAAAAGATTCCGGCTTAACTATCAGCTCAGTTGTCCTTTCAGTAGTACTACCCCCTCCTAAGCCTTCCAATAGAATTTTATTATGAAAGGCATCTGCCCAGAGACTGGAAATCTCATTTTTAATTACTGCTAAATTTTCCAGGATAGCTATATCAGCATAATATCTATCTTTAATGATTTTCAGCATCTGTCTGGAGAGAGAAGAGCTAGTAGTAAAGTTTCCGGCATCTTTAAAATATTTTTTTATTAAAGGGTGATCTAAGGCCATCTCTGACTCTGTTTATTATTCTGTGGCCTCTCCATGGCCTGGCTTCCCCTTTCATGGGCCATATCCAATCTCCTTAAAACCCTCAATGGTAGAATTTACATCCTTCATAATAGTTTCTAATTTCAGTAATTTATCTGATGAATCCTTTATCAATCCTTCATTCCCCTCATTCAGTAAATCTGGTGTAATGATTTCTGAATCAGGGAAAGAAGTAATGGAAATGGTCTGCTGGTCATAATCACTTTCTGGCACCAGATAAGAAGAACAAGGAGAAAAAACTTCTGATTCAACTGATTCACCAGTCAAAATATAGTTTGAATTGGTAAAATGCTGCTCAGTAGCCTCAAGTGAAATCTCTACCTCTCTTTCCAAGGAAAGCGAGATGTTAGGAATTGGAGTTAATATCTCATAATCCATATCCTCCTGACTAAGTTGATTAAACTTAGGCTCTGCAGGGGTTGATAGTAATTTAACCCTAGGGGCCTGCTGGCCCCATAGCTCAGTGATTTTAAGTTGTTTCTCCTTACATACTTTAGAAGTCTTATGTGCTTTTTTCTGAGTTTCTGTAACACTGGAAGATGAAGGTGCAATCTCCCTACATTTCCTGACTACATCCCTAGGTAACACCATCTTCTCACTCCTTATATACACCATTTAAAAGGTCTCTTAAACTATATACTATACACTATACACTAAGGGAGATAGTTCAGGTTGGATATCACCAAAAGGAATCACCACATGAAATCAGAGCTACAACAGTAGAATAACTAGAATAACTGACCTTAGATAAATGGGTGTAATTGAAATCAAGAAAGGGGTCAGAACAAGGTAACACGGTAACAGGGTAACAAGGTAACAAAATAACACACTTAATTTAACTTGTAAACCCTTGTAAACCCTTGTAAACCCTGGTATGAATTAATGAATTAAAATGTGCAAAGCTTGCAAAGTCTGCCAATGCAGCCAGTACTGTACTTACAAGTACTTACAAGAAAAAAAAGAAAAAAGTTTAAAAATTGTCCCCACAGACAATGCAGATAACATAAAAACTACAGTCTTCCTTAAGCTAAAAAGGGGTGTAGTCCATTGTATGTGTGCCACTTTACACCTAATAAATGAAGAGCAAAGGAGATGAGGTGTGCCAACAGATAACAAGTAGCAATATTCAATATAGTCACCAGTTAGTTCTACAGCTTCCCTCGGGTCGATTCTTTAATTAGTGCCAGTCTTTTCAGACTCCTTCCTTGATAACTGTGCATATATAATTAAAGGAACTGCAATTGAGAACTTATTCCAGGTGATAACAACCCAGTCACAGACCCATATTTGCTGTCAAGTCTCAAGTCCCAAGCCACACTGAGGGCAAAAATGCTGTCTGGTGCTAATAATGCTGCAAAACAGTTTCAATCAGCCCTTTTCAAACTCCCACCAGCACGTAGGAAGCTCTTCTTGTTGTTTGCTGCTACTAAAATATCCACAGCACTTAGTTATGATGCACCAATTGATTGTCACAACATCCATCCCCGCAAGGATAATACGCTCACAAATAGAGGGTCTGGGCTCTAGTAACAAAAATAGCAAAAATCAGAAACTATATTGCAATTAATTCATCAGCTGATCACCATTTCCCTTTAATGTTTCCCCTTTTCTCCCCTTTACTCTCCTTAAAACTCAAAAGCTCAAGTTCACAAAGACCTTGTAAAAAAACATAAACCAGGGGTCTTACTTTTAGTAGCGGTCATTCATAAAACAAAGTTTCTGTCAGGGTTCTCTATCCACAGCATGCATTCCACGTTTTTTCAACAAGCCAGCGAAAATTAGAAGCAGAAATTTGCTATAACTTGCATTATAAAATGGGCAAATATTTTCCTGAAATCTGATTGGCTAAAAGCCTTATTCACCTGTGTCCTTATCAGGCCATAATGCTGGAACCGGCACTAACTTGTGGCAACCTAACCCAAGAACAGCAAGATATCACTGCCATGATCACCAGCCATTCAAAATGTACTCCAGTGAGCACTCTGGGACCGTGCTGGTCCGGTGTGACAAACATCCAACCCCCCCCCCAGTCTTCACCATGATCATAACATATCCCCCAAAGAAAAAAAACATAAGCTGAAATTCTAACCTGTACATTTTTTCACTACAAAGCGAAGAGCCCCGCAGATGGCGATAAAAGATTTAACCATAGTGGGTGACACCGGCACGACGAAACCCACTTCTTTGCCGTCAGAAATTTGTAAAGATGAGAAGAAACACCTCCCAAAACACCTGTTCCTCCGATAATGTAAAAAGTGCAGCACAGACCCACTCCTCTATTGCAATAAAGCCTTAATGTCTGTTACCAAGAAGTAAAATGCGAGTGGGTCAATACAGTGCCTCCTGAGGGACACGGTCGCTGCTGAAAGCCCTCGGGATGCACAGAATAGGTGTTTGCTATACCCAGATGCTATAAATCTTTGTCAAGCAGCACATATCACATAAATAAATAAAAAAGTTAAAAAATAAAACAGCCTAATTCTGAGTACTGGGGCGTGACACACGACGCTGAAAACGTCACGCACAAAATACCACTGCTTACTGTCACTGTATTAAAACAGCAGATTTATCAGTTAAAAGAAAAAAAAGTTATAGGAAATGCACTAGCCGATCTCTGTGTAGGTGCTTGTGGTGCTGATTTGGGGGGGGGGGTGAAACACGTATGATACCACTTGAATACAGGGACTATTTTGTTACTATTATAGTCTTCAAATCTTTTTCTTCCTTTTTTTTGGATTAATTTACTTGTTGGGCCCATTTTATAAGCACAATAAGACACTCCGAGGTGTGGGTTATGGCCTGATAAGAGCACTTCCAGGTGCAAAAGGCACTCGGCCAGTGCCCCCATGCCTAACGCACCTGGGCGCAGGCGTTATCAGGCCATAACCCACACCTCGTCGTGTCTTATTGCTGGCAAAAGCAACAGAGGCTACCATGCTGTAAAACAATGGACTATCTCTCCTCTCTGGCTCTCTGCTGCATCTGAGGGAGAGATGCTGCACATGCGCTTTAGTACCCCTGCGAGTGAGTACTGTTAATCTATTGGGTGGCAAAGGACTTGTGACCCTACTTACCCCAGGAACATTTAAAACAATAAATTTTAAACTTTAAACTTTACTATTAAAGATAAATTTGTGATATAGTCCTAAAATGCAGCACTGAAAAAGGGAAAGAGAAGAAATAGCCCCTTTAAAAAACAACAAACAAACCAAACAAAACAAGAGAGAGAGAGAGAGAAAAAAAGCACAGACTGAAAGATAATAAAATTATAAAAATTCTTTACACCCCTCTGGATGTAGTCTAAATACATCTGGAGGTCACTGTTACTGGTAGCTGAGTAACAATATCTCGTCTTGTCTCTTGAAGGGAAGAACCAACTCTCTCCCCTTTGGCCTGAGGCTCATTCTCTCAGCCAGCTCAAGTGGCATCTTCTTGGGTGCTCTTCACTCTGCTGCCATTATTCAGAGGGAACAGGACTCATCTTCAGTTTCCTAAAACAACCCAAAAAGAAATCAGAAAGCGCGCGGGCCCAACTGGAACTCACAAAAAGATGTGCTGCTAAGGCTGCAAACTTTGTAGCATAGATGGCATACCTGTGATAAAAGTAAAATTAGCAATGCAGTCCTGCAATCTGTGACTACTCCTCAGGCACAGACGTGCTTAGTGAGCTGCAGCCTCTTTCCTCAGCAGTGTGTCAATCAAGGGTGTGAGGGGGCCCTGCACCATCTTGGTTGCCCTTCTCTGGACCACCCCCACCCTGTCTATGTCCTTGTGAAGGTGTGGCCTCCAAAACTGAACACCATTCTCTAGACGTGGCCTGACCAGTGTTTTGCACAAAGGCATCACCACCTCCCTTCTTCTGATGGCAATGTCCCTTCCTATGCACCCCAACATCCCACTGGCCCTCCCAACAGCCTTGTTACCTCACTATGTATACTCTTGAAGAGTGGAGGAAAAGAGGAGGCATGATTAAAACCTTCAAGTATCTTCAGGGCATAAACAAGGTGCAAGTGGGCAACATCTTTCAATATAGTAGAAGTACAAGAATGAGGGGGATTAGATATGCGATTAGAAGAGGGCAGGATAAGGGAAAATGTAAGGAGGTTTTTCTTCATGGAATGGGTGGTGGATGCATGGAATAACTTGCCTCAGGAGGTGGTGGGTGCTAGCACAGTGGGAGGATTTAAACATGCATGGGATAGGCAAAAGGGAACCCTAGTGGTGGGAAGGAGAGGATAAAGCCGATGACCAAGAAGGGTCAGTGACCGTTAAAAAAGGTAGGGTAAAAGGGCAGACTGAATGAACCTAGCAGCATGATCTGAGGATTTTACACTTGTGGTCCTTGCAGTATGTATATGCAGCTTTGCAGAGAGAAACAAGAAATCACTTCTTGTTTGTAAGGCACCATTAACAAATGTAGGTCTCATGTGACCATCTTTCCCAGCAAACCCATCCTTTAAACCACCCGTCTTAATCATGTCTTTCAGATATACAGAGTCACAGTACAATTTGGTGATTTTGCCCCCCCCCCCCATCTTTTAGAGATAACCCACAATTAAAATTGCCACCCAGAATAATACCTCTGTGTAGAGGAATGGTCGAATCTTGCTAAATAAGGCTATCCTTGCTGTCTTAGTTTCCTGGGCATAAACATTTATGAATGGAAAAGAGTGTCCAAGATGGTCCACATCCAAGAGTAAAGCTTGACCTGGGTAAATGTAAACCAAGTTAACCACTTTAAATGATTTTCCCGTAAATAAAAATTCTACCCCATCACATCGATCCAAACCCTGAGATCAAAAGGATGGTCCAGCTTGCTAGAGGCCCTTAACCTGCATAAGTTCCCTTAGAGTCTTTATGCAGGTATTGTGTATAAATACGACATTGCCAGGCAACGAATCCAAAATAGACATAGTCATCATTCATTTGTGAAGTGACCTTATGCTGATGACATTAAGGGTGACTGGTGACAAGAGAGGCCCCAAACACATAATTTAAGTGATAGAGGATTCAACACATTCTGTACGGGTCAGAGATCTAGTCAGTCATATGCTTCCTGTTGCAGTCAAGGGATCAGACATCAGAATGGGCTGTAAAGGGGATCATACAGGCATCAGAAGAGGCCTCTGAGTCTTCATCGTCATCCTCCATGTCCCCCCAGGTCTTAGTAGATGCCAAGACCTGATACTTATTGGCTATAGGGATACCAATAGGGGTTGCCAAAGTCTTCTTGGGTTTCTCAGACTAGGTTCTTGCTTCTTATGTAGAAATTCACAGGGTCGACCAAAGCCTTCAGGACTCTGAGGTCCATATTTATTACTGGCCCCTCCAAATGACTCCAAGGATTGCCTTCACTAATTATTTTAACACTATCACAGGTGATAAATTCCAACATCTCTGGCATCTCCAAGTTATCTAGAAGGAAAGAGATAAAACAACGCTCCACTGAGTGTAGTAAAATCAAAACTTTTCTGAGATAATACAGGGACGCCCGGGTCTAGGCAACATTATCATACCTGTAATAAATATTAATAGGCATTTCTACACATGTAGTTCACTTACTAATTAATTCATTTGGTGCAGTCATCCTTTTCGACCTTCAGCAGACAGTTGCCTCAATTTGCCCCAGCCAACACTCTCTATTCCTCAAGACCAATAGAAACTTTTGTACAGAATCTGCCAAAAAAACAGCCTTGGTGAAGGGCCACCAAAGCAGGACTGTTCAATCAAATCAAACACTACCTGAATGCTACATGGAGCAGCCATCCCAGCCATACATATGAAGAAGAACCAGGCCAGAAGGCTTTACCCCATCAAAGCAGCTGCCAACAAAATCATATAACTCCAGGGTCCTTAAAGAACTAAGAGAGGTGGTGGCTGAACCTCTGGCTATCCTTTTTAGCCGATCACTGGAAACAGGGGAGGTACCCAAAGACTGGAGGACAGCAGATGTAGTCCCCTTATACAAAAGCAGGAACAAAGAGGAAGCGGGGAACTACAGACCAGTCAGCCTCACCTGTAGTGGGGAAGATCATGGAAGCACTACTGAAGGAGAGACTGGTGGAACATCTGGTTGTCAATGGACTACAGGACCCAAGGCAGCATGGTTTCACCAGGGGAGGCCGTGCAGACCAACCTCATTGAATTTTTGACTGGGTGACTAGGGAGGTGGATCAGGGAGGGCAGTGGACATGGCCTATCTGGACTTCAACAAGGCCTTTGACACTGTGCCACATAGAAGACTATTACACAAACTGGGGAATATGGGTGTGGGCAGGACAGTAGTGTGGTGGGTAGGTAACTGGCTGGGCAGTAGGACACAGAGGGTGGTGGTAAATGGCTGTCACTCCACAGAGGGAAGAGTGACCAGTGGGGTACCACAGGGATCAGTGCTGGGACCGGTCCTGTTCAACATCTTCATCAGTGACATTGCGCAGGGCCTAGAAGGCAGAATTTCACTGTTCGCTGATGACACAAAGCTCTGTAACAGAGTAGACACACCAGAGGGTGTAGACAGAATGAGAAGGGACCTGCAGAAACTTGAAGAATGGTCAGGGGTTTGGCAGTTGAAATTCAATGCAAAGAAGTGCGATATAATGCATATGGGACACAAAAACCCTGGCACAATATATCAGTTGGGGGGTGAGGATACAACATGCACCAAGCAGGAAAGGGATCTTGGGGTTATCATCTCTGATGACCTCAAGGTAGGGAAACAGTGTGACAAGGCAGCAGGTAAAGCAAATAGGATGCTGGGATGCATAGGCAGGGGCATCACCAGCAGGAAAAGGGAGGTCATAATTCCAATATACAAGACACTAGTGAGGCCCCACCTGGAGTACAGTGTACAGTGTACAGTTCTGGAGACCTTACCTATGTAAGGACATAGACAGGGTAGAGAAGGTTCAGAGGAGGGCAACAAAGATGGTACATGGATTGCATCACAAGTCCTATGAGGACAGGTTGAAGGAACTGAATATGTACTCCCTGGAGGAGAGGAGGGAGAGAGGGGATATGATAGAGACATACAAGTTTCTTACAGGGAGGAATAGGGTGCAAGAATACACTATTTTTAAGCGAAAAAGATGTTCCAGAACTAGAGGCATGGGACGTTGGAGGAGGACGATTCAGAGGAAACGTGAGGAAGAATTTCTTCACAGAACGAGTGGTGGACAAGTGGAACACCCTGCCAGAGGAAGTGGTGGGTGCTGAAACAATCACTGGATTTAAGAATGCATGGGATAGACATAAAGGAATTCTGGAGGTCAGGGGTAAGGGGCAACAGACTTCTAGGAAAACATAAACTGAACTTACAAGCTCAAATGGGCAGACTGGGTGGGCCATAGGCCCTTATCTGCCGACACTGTCTATGTATGTATCTATGTATAACAGTACTTACTCAAAGGAGGTTGGCATACTGCAGCAACCCAATCTGAATAAAAGGATCAAGTTCTGATTCGATAGTTGCATAAAATCCAGGCTTTATTAATCCCCAAAATGCTTGCAGAAGTAACCAAGATTTTGTGAAGATGCCACAAACAATGACTACAATGCCCCCCCCCCCCGCAGAAGTCCAAATCTTACTTATCAAATGTTTTCACGTCACCATTGCACTTTCTCAAGACTGGTGAGATTGTGCATAGCAGCAGCATTTAAAGGGGGATTCCTTAAAGTGACAATTTGCATAATAACAATACTTAATGTATCAAAACAGTTAGTGCCATTAACTTGCTGTTTCAATCTACAAAATTATTATTGCAATAATAACCATAATATACAAATAGGAAAGGCAACCTTAAAAGTGCATAAACTTACATACCAATTAAGAAAAAATATGAATAACATAAATTAAAACAACTTTCGTGCTCCAAAATTCCTGATCTTAAATAGCTGTAAAAGCATACGTCTTGCTAGTGATGTAAAGATCAAAAGAGGTATGTATGGACAACCATAACAAAAATCTATCTCTATCCAAACACTTTGAATAAAGATTTCTGAAAAATCCTTATTCCAAAATACAGTTCAAAAGATCACTATTTTATGTTTATAAATATCTATATCATATCGTATGCTATTTTATTTTGTTTTCAATTAATATTCATTTATTAGTTTCTAATGTTACTTTAACAGTTTCTTTAGTTTAATTTAAATTGTCTTCTGTAATTGTAAAAGGCTAAAAAATATAATGTGAGACATAACTACATTATTATCAACTGTACTGCCAAGGAGCCCTTATGTATATTCTAAATAAGAAGATGGAACAAAAAACAAAATACCACACAAAACAAAACACAAGGGAAAAGTGAATGGGGGAGGGGGGGGTTTGGTCAGACCATACGACTGTTTTTATGCCTCTACCAAATAAGGGGCCAATTGAATATGTTCATTCAGTCCTGTCCATTCAGTGCTCTTCATAATAAACTGCAAAAAGGTTTCTCTTTTTAATGTTTCATTGTCCAGGTCACCACTTCTAATTGAATGATGCACTACTTCGATGCCTTGAAACCAAAAATTGTGATCTCTGTTTCTTTCCTGTTGATGTACAGCCAGAGCACTGATCCCATCCATTTTTTGTATGCTCCTCAGATGCTGGACTATTCTTTCTTTGAAATTTTGTTTTGTTACCTTAGATTGCTCAGTTTGTGGCAATCGTATCAGTTACTGCATCAATTACAGATAAATGGTTATTTCTCAGACAAACACTCTCACAATATTGGCTGAGAGCTTATAATGTAATTAATTCATTCTACTAAGCATTTTTAAATACATTGGTTATACGCCCTTTAAGTGATTTTAGCCTATGAAGAGATCTCATATAAGACATTTGTTATGATAGAATTTTTGGAGTTTGAGAGTTAAAAA
The DNA here is from genome assembly GCA_016271365.2 of Neoceratodus forsteri. NCBI lineage: Eukaryota > Metazoa > Chordata > Ceratodontiformes > Ceratodontidae > Neoceratodus > Neoceratodus forsteri. The sequence goes on along the minus strand of CM057455.1, from coordinate 1,161,497,231 downwards.
GACTATTAATGGCAAGCTTTAGCAAAATCCTGTTCTATGGCTGAACTATTTTACTGTACAGGGGATAACCTTTGTGAAGCTCTAATATATTTGCTGTGATCTGATAGTACACCCTACCGTTCTACTCCTAAAAAGATGAAATGTGAACAGTAGCTCGGTCCTGATACCTGATTAATGGTCCTAAATGTAGGACTAATATACAAATTCATAAAGTGCAAGATTGGCAAGAGGTCTCATCTCTTGGACATTGTTCTGGTTGGTCCGAGGAGTAGGGACTGCCACACTGCTAACTGGGTTGGATTTAATGTTTTATAGATGGATCTCCGATTGTTCATGGACCAATGTTTTTGCCAATTTCTCCTTAGGGAGTGGATAGTTTTTGGTTATGAGTACAGAAACTCGGTTATGATGTGTGACAGTGTTCACTTGAGGAAGCCCAGGGAACCCTTAATGGTACTGGCTTAATTACAAGATGCAGAGATGTAATTTGTCTATAAATTTGCCATAGGAGGTTATATCAAAACACCCTCAATACGAATATGAAATTAGCAATAAAGCACTTTGTAACTTTGTCTTAACAACTCAAATTTAGAAAGAATTCAGTTAAATATTTTGGGGAGATATCTTTTGATTATTGTGGGCATATTGACTAATGTACTGAAGGCATGTCTAGTTCAATTTGCCTTTGCCAAGTTATTAATAGACAGTACTATGGAATTCTACAAAGATTTTAGTTAGTTGAATTCATATAGTGTAATGCACTTTTGAAGTGAAGGATTGAACTTTTATGTATATTTTGTACATATTTATCTGTCTGAAGATTGTAAATGTTAACTTTCTTCTGTTTCATAATGACTTGTAGTCGAACAAATAAACTTAAACATCAACATCTTGGCCTTTCTACTATGTTTTTGGGAAGAGACCATATCCATATCTCACACTAATGGGACAACGGAGGTGGCATAACAGTGGCCGTCAGGAGAGTGCACTCAAGTTGCATGCATCAGTAGTCATGTCCACAGCTGAAGGGGTCGAGGGGTCAGCAGGAGAGGGCAGGGTGACAGGAGAATCATCTGGTATCTTGTTCAGTAAGTGGGCCCATCAAAGCCTATACCTAAGTTGGGAGCAACTGACTCCCCTGGATCCAAAGTTTGATCAGCAGTGGGGGTTGGAGGAAAACTGGGCAGCACCTCGAGCCTGACCTTCTCCAATAGTGTCATCTTGATTTAGACAACCAGTTTTATTATGGGCTGCCCAAGGCCACTGCCTATATGAGTATCCTTGTTCCTCACAGAGATTACACTTAAAAGGATTGGGGCATCAAAAACTATTGTGGCCATATTCAAGACAGATGTTGCACCACATGACATCAAAAGTAGCACTTAAATGGTTTCTCGAGTCACATTGTGGCAAGTGCTATATACTGTACTTGTGTCAGTTTGTGATAGCTGAATTTTAACCCTCCATCCCCCAGTCCATACCTGTTCACTATCAATGATGGGTGTGGGGTTCTCCAATACTGTACAGTGGTGCTGTAACCAATACAGGATATCTCCCACATGAACTCCCTAATTCCTGAATAGGACAGTGATTGTCTTGGTAGTACATTCTGACAGGGGGAATGGCTTGAAAGGGGACCCATAAGTTTGAAGTTTTCAACTGTTCATATTTAAACCAAAACCTATCAAGTGATTTCATTACTCTAAAATGAATGTCAAAAGTAATTTCAGAAGACACATGAATGACAGCATATAAATCATTTGCCACAAAACTCATCACGTTTTTTAACAAAGTCCTGATGAGATACACCCTGTCAGGGGGTTGTTCCAGACAGCCTTTATAATGCAATCTGAACACGTTTCTACGCTGCACCTGATCTCCATGTTTATCAAGCAAATCGGCCATGTGAAAAGTCCGAGGTGGATCTTTTGAGGGTTCTCCTAAAGAAGTATCAGAGTTCAGAGATTCTGAATCTGACATGTCAGGTCAGGTTTAGCGGCTGTCCTGGTCAGGTAAGCAGGTACCAGCAGTCCCCAATACAGCCAGATCTGGAGGCATAGTAACCCCACTCTGGTTCTCTGTGTGTGACAGCAATGTTAAGTCCCGACTATCTGCTTCTGGGACAGAGACAGTATGAAAAAGAACATGAGACTCAGAAAACAGATCATTACATCCAGGAGTCACAGCACTCTGTGGGGGGGGGGGGCACTAAGAAACCAGTGACGATGTGCTCTACTTAAAATGAACAGAATTATTCATTATATGCTGCTCTCCAGGCAGCCAGGAAAGGCCATCATCAAACCGAGCCCAACCCGTTACTGTTAAAGCCAAGTCCACTGGCCAAGTGGAGACAGAGGGTAGGGTATCAGGCCCAGAGCAACCATTGGTGGACTTTTGGTTTCTCTGTTTATGTGGCTTCCCTACACCTCCCACTGTGCCCAAACATTGTCTTGGAGTTTTCAAAATGTGTGCCACAACATTTGATATATGTTCCTGTGGCAAAGTACTCACTTGTACAGAGTCTTCAGCCAAATTAGGGCTCATGTCCTGAGGGGGCTGAAACAAAAAAGCAGAAGCCACTATTATGCCCAGGCGAGACCAAGTATGTGCATTGTCTGCTGCAGGCACACCGTTGGTTTCAGGCATATCTGTCATAGTGTGTGGCAATTAATTTTTGGAAGCACCAGCATGACTTCCCTGGTCACATGGCAAAAAAAAACACCTCCTTGTTGGTATGTGCAACCTGCACGGAGTGTTGCTCAGTTACCCACCATCTTCTCAGAAATTGCCAAAGTGGAATGCAGGTCAGTTCTCCATTGTAAAAATCTTTGCTCCTCCAGTCCACCACCATCTGCAGCAGTTTCTGTTTTCAGTCATCCGAAACCCTCTGTATTTTTCCTCTCTCAGTGCACTGGAAATTATCTGTCCACCATTGTGAGTTCAGTGCTAAGCTGAACAGTTAAACATACCTCCTCCATAATATCCTGCAACTTCTGACTGTAAACTGTGTCAGTAGGAGTGCCAAAATCACTCCTGTAGTCATAGACTCCTTGAGAAAAGTTAATGGGGAGGAGGTCTGCTCCCCCATATTGGCCCCATCTGCTCCTGCACCCTCTGATGATGCCATCTCGGCAAACAACCTGACAGTCAGAGGGTCTCTCTAGAGGAGAGTAGGGGACTTTCCTCAGTGTCCGGGCCAAATTTCCCCTATTTGCTAAAAATACCACCGACAGGGGTTCAGTGTCATTTGGTTTCCATCTCTGTTCTCCCTTCCCGGGATGCAGCTGAAAATAAACAGAACTACCGAGTCCTTCATTCCTAATCAACAAAAGCAAACTAAAAATAAATAAAAAAATAAAGGCTATTCAACCTGTTAGCCAGCAGTGGATGTATCACACTTTGTCAACCACGGGTACCCCAAACTTCATCAGAGTGAAGGTGCAACATTGCAGTGTATCATGAACACATCAACAGAGTGCATCGCACACCTCAGTGCAATTTTATGTGCATTTGTCAACATTTTAAAAAAACAGCAAAACTTGACACTGAAAATTAAGGTCAGACACTATACTTAAGACACTTACTTGTTGTATGTGAACTGGAGATACTTTTTAAATGTCTCACTATAGCATTCGTGAGGTGTTCTCCCACTCTAGTCTTAAACTGTTATATCGTTCATCCTACATAAAACCAAAACAGGGTCTCCATACTGAGTATCATATTATAACTATTTTCTAACGTGGTCCAAAAAAAGAGTCCTAGCATTGATTTTTTTTTAAATACATTAATTACTTTGGGCATGGTAGGGAGATCATAGAACTATATATATAGAGTGCTATAATTTTGTGATAAGTATAAACTCAAAATCTGGACAATCTTTAGGATTGTTAAGAGTACTGGAATGTGAGCATATCTCTGTCACAAATACTAGTTCTCTTGTATCAGATAATTGTCTTAAGTATGTTGTCTGACCTTAATTTCTGGGGTCACATTTCGCTGTTTTTGAATGTTGATATATGCGCATGAAATTGCAGCGGGGTGTGTGAAGCACTCTGTTGATGTGTTTATGTTTTTGGTTTGCATGGCAACTCTGATATAAATGACACAGCAATATTGCACTTTCGCTCTGATGAAGCTAGGGGGCACTGAAGCGAAACATTAGTCTTTGCCATCACTAGTTGTTGCTAACAATGTACAATGCACACACTGCTGGCTAAGAGGTTGAACAGCTTTTTTCATGAAATAAAATTGCAAGAATTATTTTTTAATACTGTTGTTTTGTGCCTCTTTGTTTTTATTTATTTTTATTTTTTATTGAGATAATCAGAAAGACCTTTGAGTCAAAGACTCATTTACAAAAGTCCACATCATACATGAAGGTACAGGGACAACATTTGTTACAAATTACAGTACATTACATTACATGACAGGCATTAGATTACATAGTTGTTCAGTAAGTGGGTTTCAGTCAAGGATAACAGAGGATTCAATACTTTAGCACAGCCATAAAGTTGCAGGAGTCTCTGCAGTAGGCTGATAGTCATCGGTGCAGTTTGGGTAACTGGTAATTTGGGTGCAATTGGCCATTTTTGCTACTGGCTGCTCTGTGTGTGTTTTCTGTCTGAAATGCATCAAGTATAGACTTTGGTAAAAGAAACTACTTAGATTCACTAATGAAGTTAAATGTGAAATCAAGTTGCAACACTGGACATACAGTGCATATGAACATATGAAGAAGCCAGCAGAAGAAGGCCATTTGGTCTGTCTAGGCTGCTCATATTGTAGGGTCCACAGCTTGAGCTACTGACTCTTCCCCCCTCCACACTCCTCCCATTCTCTCCATCCTCCCCACCCTTGACTTATACCTTCCCCCTATGTCTATCTTAAACTGTTGTATCGTTCATCCTACATAAAACCAAAACAGGGTCTCCATACTGCCCACCGATGCTGCCCACCAATGTATTGGTTGAATTACGCTTCATAAGTCTCTGATCTTTGTGATGGCAAGAACTGCATAGCTCCAGGAAACCCTCAAAAAAGAGAGCAGTTCTGTGAATTTTTTTCCCCAAACGTATTTCGCACAAACATAGACTTAAATATGAATTGAAAGAACCTTGGCCAGCCTTTTCACTTAAGGTGATAAGTACCCCGAGGAACTTGGTAACAGTTAGTTCAATACTGTCAACAGCGGGCCATGTGAAAGTCACACTCAGCAGAAGAAAGAAGCATCTCCTAATATACAGCCAAGTCTGATTACAGTATGTACAGATAAGTCTGCAGTCTTAGCTTCCAGTTCCAGATTCCTGGCGCTATCCTCTCACATCAATTTGATAAGGAAGATGAGAATGACTGGAGGGTGGTCAGGCCTAACAGATGGATGGCTTCAGTAAGAACAGATTGTGAGAGATGTATGGGGTAGGAAGCAATATCACCTCCTCTGGACTGAGGAATTGTGCATCACAGGCCCCATGGAAGGCATAACTTTTCATCTTTTTAACATTACAGCTTTCTGTTGTATTTCTAGCCCTGTGAATATCCATATTTGCTTTCACTAATTATTTGATTCATTTTAATATTGTTCCCAGAGGAAAATCTAATAAAGACCAATGTAGTTTGTGAACTGCTTTCAAGTAGATGGGCTTGTGTTTTGCTGGTTTGGAAATCTTGCTGGTGTTATCTAGGGTCGGAGTTTATTTTTACATTATATTTAATGCAAGAGTTATTTTTTTCTTCTATTTAAAAAATTGTAGGGAAGAGAGTGAGATAATAAGTCAGCTTCTGGCAAGATCACAATGGTTAGGCATGAATACATTTCACAGTCTGAACCAAGGTGTGAGCATGCTCATCTTGACTACTGAACTCATGGTACTAGTTGTAATGAAGTGTTACTTTGAAATATTATTACATAAATCAATGCAGTATGTGTCCAAGCTGCTTAGACTAGCCTGTCTGAACTGTCTAAAATTCTTGGTTTGCCCTTTGTTACAATATGGTTAAACAAGCTCCTGTTACGTGTGCAAAAGTATTCCCCAAAAGTGTGGGCTGCTATCATACCCCACAATGGATATTTCGTTGCTGTGAGCAGTGTGCACATTTTTGTATTCACGTGGGGTGCACTCATGATGATGATGAAGATGCTAATAATGTAATCTTTGTTTATTATGCATAATTAATATATACATATATATATATCAATATATACATATATATACAGTATATATATATATATATATATATATATATATATATATATCATAATCATAAATCATAGTCAACCATCTTAAACAACCATGATGGCAATTACTAGTAGTGGCTAAATATGTAAGAAATAAGTCAAATCAGGGCATGGATGTGTAAAGCCACCCCCCCCCCCCATAACCAGGGGGTTACCTTGTTGGACTCATGGGCACTTTACTGCCTCCTTCAACCAGCTGGATCTCCCTGCCTTTGTACCCTGTGGTCCCCAAATTAGCTGGATTACTGCAACAGGATGCTGGCAGGGCAACAACAGCAGATCCTGGAGCCCTGGACAGGATTCTAACCAGGCCTCCATCTTTGTGGCTGGAGCCTCCTGTTTGGTCCCCATGACCCTAGCCCTAGGACTGCCATAAGGGGGTCAGGATCAAGACTGTCTAAAAGCACCACTAGACAAGGAAAAATATTGTTCCCCCCACCTCAGTACAGGCAGCAGGTCTGGGTAATGAAGAAAAGCCACCATGATAGCCACACATGTATGGCATATGTGATAAAGGAGCTGTTTACTCTGTTAAATGAGATCAGGCTGCATGCCCACAAAAAACAGGGTCCTACAGTCCAGACAAATAGCAGAGCTGGGACCAAAGCCCAAGAGTGCCACTGGCACAAAGTTGATGCATTTCTCAACCCTTGGGCAGGCAGTGAGGCCAGGTACAGAATTATCTTTGAATGTATTCATGCCCAGCAAAGAGAGAGGAGAGAGAGAGAGAGAGAGAGAGAGAGAGACACTGCGGGGCTGTCTCTTACCCCAAAGCCCTGACTGCATAAGGTTAATTGCCCACATCAGCAAGCACATCCCTGGCCCTGGGATAGGAAGCAGGGCCAGGGTAAGATAAAAACAGCCCAAAAGGGGATAAATCTAAGGCAGTAACAAGCTGCAGAAGTCAGAAACTTAAATGTAAATAATCATGGCAGATGCCATGTAGCACCTCAGCCCACTGACCCTCAATGGCTGCTAAGAATGAAGTCAGAGGTAACCAGAAGAATTTTCCTGTCAGTTTCAGCCAGTGAAAAGCCTGCATTGCACCAGAGCCTAAATGCAAGCTTCGCATGGCTGGAGAAACATTCCAAAGCCCCGTCAACCTGGAAAAGGACTGATCAGTGAGATGCTGAGTTTCTGCAAGTACAATGTAATGAGCTGAAACCAAGGATCTAGGCTGAATCTGTGTGACTTTGAGACAGAGGAGGCTGTGAGCTGGAGATCAACTGGCTTCTAGGAGATGCTGTCCTGGGAGGCCACTGAGGATTTTGTCCACAACTAACTGATTTAAATAAAATAAAGCAGCTTTCATTAGAAATGAGAAGAGAAAGACAAGAAATGGAGCTAGTTTTTTTTTCAGCTCTATCATGACTTTCCCCCACCAGGGATTCCATAGAGAAGCTACCGATTGACTATAGCCATTGCATACTATATGGTTCCCATGACCCCCTGTAACAGCAGCTGAATGACTGGACCTGAGAGAGAACAGAGGAGACCAATGAGAGAGAGACCAAATGACCCTGCAAAAGCCTATCCTCCAACTAGGAGCATGTCCAGCATCTTGCATGCTTGACTAGAAAAAAATCAGAGGTATCTGGGAGTCAGAAAAAAACTGGGGTTGTTACAAGTGTTCTTTGTGAAAAGGAAAAAAGCCTTGGGTAGGCATTATAAAAATTGCTAGGCCCAGCCAGAAGACCTGAGGATGCTGACCAGCTAGCTACCCATTTTGGATTACGAATAGTGGCCCCTTTGTCAGCAAGTCAAAAGTTATTTGTTTCAACAGTGTGGGTTCTTGCAACAGTTTGTCTGCTATAGTTTTAAGAGCACCACTGAGGCATCCACCCTGCTAGCAGCAGCTGTGTCCTCAGTGAGGTACCCACTGCATCTAACGATAGCTCTTACCCATGGCCTGTGGGAGGATATAAGTCAGGTGCACCTGCTTTGGGATTTGTGGGATTCGGGAAGGCAGACTATGGAGATTATTGTTGAAACTACAGAGTATAAGAATATTACTGCTATTCCATTGATCCCATTTTCCTTACCATCCCCTTGTTCTTACCTTATCCTCATCTTTTAAATGAATAATTTGTGTGACCTGCATTTCCTTGTTTGGGTTTTTTTTTTTTATAGTGTCATAAGCTTTGGAAAAGGGCTGTGGTGGAAAAGGTAAATTTACTGTTCTTGGAGAGTGATAACATTATGTGCAGTATCCAGTTACCTTATAGGTGGAGGCATCATATCACTGTTAGACCCAAATGCCTAGCATAGCACAACTTCTGCAATCTAGGCTGGCCCCCTTGGTGAGCTGGCAGAGGCAGACCCTGAGAGCAGTCACTACAGGTGTTTGCTGCATTAATACACAACCTAGCTGCATTATAAGGCACAAGGTCAAAGAGTGAGTACCTCATGCTGGCTGGGCATTCATTAATTCAGTATACACCCATGTCCTGCAGTTTCTTATTGTACTTCTAAAGTGGGAGATATGTTGGTAAAGTAATGAAATATAGTCAGAAAGGTTTACTAATTGCTACAATATGATGAAACTGATGAAAGGTACATCCACTTGTTAAAGTAGTTCCTATTTTGCAGCTCCTAACTTACTAAACATCCCCCTTGCTATCAGGCTGCCTCATTAACAAAGGGTTGGGATGCTTCCAACACAGGTTGCATGCAGCTCAGTTAATGAGGAGGTCTTGTCATGGAGAGACAATAGGGCTGCTTCTTGCACTGGTTGTATGCAGCTGAAGTAATTATTTTCAGGTTGAGTAAGAAGTGTATAAGTGACGAAACAAGCTTTTTTTTCAAAATAGACATGTAGGCTGAGTCAGTAGCTCGATGTTATTGCTGTGGTGAGTTGATTACTTCTGATGTAATATAAAAAAGCTGTTACTAGGTAAATGGGTGTAGGTTAGCTACAATGTTAGCAGTTTCTAGTAAAATAATCAATGGTCAAGTGATGTGTTTTGACCAATACGTTTTTAGATTTGATTCTTTTCAAAAACTCAGTTTTATTTAAAAACCAAAACCAAACAAACAAAAATGTCAAATCATCACCCACAGAAAATAATAAGCTTTGCATTTCATGGCTGTTTTATATTGTACAGTACAGTATCTAAATGATCATAAATTGTCATAATAAACATTTTTAAGTTATGGTTTATTGAGATGCACCATGATTAAGATCACTAAATATCAGGTAGTACCAGAACATGACAAATACTAATAAAATGCTTCATAAAGGAAAACTGTGTTGAACCTGCATGTAATTTTCCTGTGTAAAAGTGGCATTTTACATACTAGTTCCAATTCTGTTACTGTCCCATGTCTACAGGTGTTTTAGTTATCCTAGTGGGTGTTTCTGAGTTACAGACAAGTAGTAAGTACCATTTTAGAACTGCATGGTGTAGTTTATGTCCTTTGCTCAGCTCTTCCATTGTTGGTACAGTGCCTTCAGTTACTATAAAACTCTGTGGTTGAGAGGGACAGGTACACTGTGTCACCTGTAGTTATAAGAGTACATTCTCAAGTTCTTTGGGTGAAAGAAGTGCAAAGAGAAGATGAGCAGTTCTGCCAAACAAAGGACATTACAGAACTGTACAAATAAATGTATTATAAATCATATTGATAACTTTAGTTTAACAAAAATGGAACTTGAATAGAAAATCAAAATGTTTTAATTTGTGGAGAGTTATAGAAACCCCCTATGAGTGGAAATGGGATATGCCAAATGAACTTGGAACTTCAAAATGTTAGAATTGTGTGCAATAGTCACCCTGTTTTGGTTATTGGTACCCAGAATGTTTAGAAATGAACAATTTTGATTGGCTAAGAATTATGTCATTTATAATTAGAGATGGGTGAAGTGGCCTCAATTCGCTCCGTGGAGTGATTTGTGGAGTGAAGACGAATTCACAGAGAGCTCCGCAACACGAAGCGGAGTACTTTGCGTTATAAATGGGTAAGTTTAAGTCCATTGAAACCAATGACTTCGCATTACTCTGCCTTCTCAAACCACTACTCCACCAATTTTTAAGGCAAAGTACATTGAAAACAATGTACTTTGCCTCACTTTGCCTTGTTTTAAGCTCCAAAGGTGAATTTTGCAGTGATTCATGGGATTTCAGGTCACGTGGGCTTTAGATTGTTCTGCACAGCCTCAGTTCGGGGTAGTGTGTGTGTAGGAAGATGTAGAAGACAGTCTGGTCTGACAGCTCTCTCTGATTCAAACCTTCTAAAAGCTGTTAAAAAAGTCTTTTTGAGTCATTTTTTTGCTGAAACTTTAATTCATCAATGGTAGGAAACTCTCCCGTGCTCATATCATTGAGCGTTTATTGTTTGTGTGGATTTTGAATGTCAACGTACAACATTCAGTCTGTGTACTGAGAGACAGTGGAAGTGTGCTTTGGGGGAGGGGTGTATCTGGTGTAGGTAGATTTAAGCTGGAGAAATAGGGAGTTCTTTCTTTTTTTGTTATTTTTTTTTATAACTGACTGTGTTATTGTACACACAGTAATATTTTCAGTAATTGTTGAAATATTTTTGCTGATTGTGTGTGTTGTGGTCTGAAGGGACCTGGTGCAGCACTGAGGTTGTTTAAAAAACCTTGTATATTACTGAAGTTTTAAATTTGGTATGCATTAATTGTAGACAAATTCTGTGTATAGGTGAGTGTGTGTGCGGTGCATGATGTGACATCAAATAATACACCTTTTATAGTGCCACAGTGTAATTGCAGGCACAGCAGTGTGAACCTGCCATCCACTGCAGCTGTGTGATTTTGCACTGCCATTGTGGTATCTTTTCTTGGTTTTGCACTGCAATAATCTGCAGTCAGTGCACCCCCCCCCCACCGGCCAAAAGTATTCTTTTCCAGATTGGATTGTTTGTGATTTGAGAACACCACTGGTTAGTTGAGGTGTTGTTGAACTTGTTGTAACTTTGCATCTCTATCTGTTGTTGAAGCCACAGTTGTTGTTTTTTTGCTTCACATCCATCTTCACCCCCCAGCCCCCACCTAGAGTGAATGTTCCAAAATCTGAATTTATTTAGAATATTCCTGTTGATCCCCCAAAATGCCTGCAAAGAAACATGCAAGCAAAGCTGTTTCTCGCCATGGCACTGCTGCCAGTGGTAAGATTGTCTGTGGGCGTGGTAGTAGTATGCAGTCGCAGAAGTGCATTGCTGGTATGAAGTGAGGTATTTCTCTTTCAATGTTTTTTGCAACACAATCAGTAGCTTCACTCATAGTTGGAGGAGATGATGTCCCAGTTGGTGGTGTTAGTGCAGTTGCTGGTGGTGGTATAAGTATTGCTCCCTCAAGTTCCAGTTCTGACTAGTTTACTGTGTCCAAAAATATAGTGGAGTGTGAAGCGGTAGCAGTGAGTGACAGTTAGATGATGTCATACTCCCCAGTAACATCCCAGTAACTGAACATGCGGATTCTGATTATCATGTCAATGATAGCACACAAAGTGACATTTCTTCCACCACAGTTCAGGTCATGCATTTCCCATGCAGTGATTCACAGAAAGGTGAAAAAATTTTGGGTGATGGTGGTGCTGCTGATGATGATGTTACTGTGGTTGCAACATGCAGTCCATATGCCAGCATCCAAGCAGAAGATGTAGATGCTGTTGATGAATATGATGATGATGTCAGTGACCCCTGTTGGGAACTAGAGAAAAAGAAACTCAAGGTGGCTGTGTCTGGGTCTGTTTGCATTTCCTCCCCTCGCATAAAAAGTTGTGATTTACCAGTTTCAGTTGATGATGATGACCCAGTAATAATGATAGGTAGTCGTGGTGGTTAGATGCAGTCCAAGTGTGTCCTGCCTGAAAAATCATGTAGCACACCCCCACTTCATGGCTTAAAAAAAAACGGAGTCCAATAAGCAGCATCAGGGACATGTTAAAACTAGAGCATCAAAATCCTTTGTTTGGGATTTTTTTGTGGAAGATGCAAATGATGAGTCAGTTGCAGACTGCCAGGTTTGCCAGGTGCGCGTGAGTTGAGGTAAAAAGGGGAGCCATCTGGGCACAGGGGAAAAGCATACACATCTTAAGAATAGGCACATGGCACTGTGGACTCAGCACAAGATGTCAGCTAATGAGTGTACCACAGTGGGGTGTTCACCCTCGTCATCAACCATAATGAGCATGTTATCCCCTTCCATGACAGTAGCATCAAGTAGAAAATTAAATGTGTGCAGTAGTGATGAACTAACAGCAGAGGATTACTACAGGCATGATGAGGTGGAAGAGCAGAATGATCTTGAAGTCTTGTCCAGTGGTGGTGAGAGTAGCAGTTTTGGTGGTGGCCGTGGTGGTGGTCAGTGCAGTATATCTAGTGCAAGTGGTACATCAACTTCTGTTGCTAAATCTGAGAAAATAACTGCATTTCTAGGTTTGTCATCACCTGTGCAACTGTCTTCATCACATGTCCACACTCCACCCCCTGCCATTCGCAGAACAGAATCATTTGCCATCACACCCCGTGTAAAACGTTTAAGTCAGCCCACGTTACAGAAGGTTTTTGCGCATAAGCTGAAGTACCCACCCAATCATGCAGTGTCACGTGAACTTAATGCTGCTCTAGCTGAAATGCTGGCAATTGATCTTTTGCCCTTCTCCTTTGTGGAGAATTCTGGGTTCCTGCAGTGTGCTGCATGAGCCTGTCCAAAATGGACAGTCCCTTCCAGGACATACTCTTTGACCCATGCCGTCCCCGAGTTGTACCGTACTGTGCCCGAGTCAGTAAGACATGCCCTTCAACATTCGTCCTCTCCATTAATCCATTTAAGTATGGATATGTGGACAGGTGGCAAAACAGTGGGGAGTTCATATTTGTGTATAACTGCACATTGGGCGCAGGTGCCGGGGGTTGTTTGTGCTGTTGGTAGTGTGAATAATCAGTGTAGTAAGGTGGAGTGTCATGGTAGCAATCTTCCAGGAATTCAACAGCATGCAATGATTGCTATGCACAATGTGACCTGTTCACACACTGGTGAAAATATGTTGGACATGGTACTGACTGAAATTGACAAGTGGCTGAACTCCCTGTCCCTGAGAGCTGGGTTCATAGCAAGTGACAATGGGTCAAATGTGGTGAAATGCATCACGAATGGTGGCTTTTTTTCAGGTTCCATGCATGGCCCACTGTTTAAATCTTGTGGTGTAGGAGTTTCTGCAGCACCCTGATATAAAGGAAATGCTGACAGTTGCACCATATCTGTTTTCATTTTTCATGCTCTGCAAAGGCCCGTGACCAACTTCGGCAGTTGCAGATCCGAAACAGCCTCCCGCAGCACCGCTTGAAGCTGGAAGTTGTCACCCAGTGAAACTTCACTTTTTACATGGCAGAGAGGTTGTATGAACAGCACAAAGCCATCTCAGAATATCTTGTCATGCACACTAGCCATGACAGTTCCAGGGCCTCCACGTCTATGACGACTGAACGGTGGTGCCTCATGGACTCTGTAATAAGAATATTGAGGCCTTTTGAACATGCCGTACAGGCAGTGAGTGGCAAGTCTGCTTCCATTAGCCAATCAATTCCACTGCTGTGGGTGCTGAGGCTGACATTGGTGAATGTACAGCATAGCCTTGATGTTGCCGTAGACAGTGCTAGCAGTGTGTTGCTGAAACACATGCTTGCAGTATTCAGCCAGAATCATCACATCTTGAGCATTCAGCATAGGGACAACTTTGCAATGGCAACAATGCTGGACCCACGATACAAATGTGAAATTGCCTCAGTACTGGGGGGCGGGTCTGAACAGGTAAAAAATGTCAGTGGACAACTGATGCGCTTGGTTCATGGGGCACAGAAGTCATGTACCAAGGTCAGCAAATCTCAGCAGCATAATCAGGCTGAAGGTGAACCTGGAGGAGTAGCATCAAGAATATCCTGTAAGGGGAAGGGGACTGCAGTTCCAGGCGGTCTGTCATCAAAAGCAGCTGGCGTTAACCCACTTTGGGAGGCTTTGTCCCAAGTGGGGATTTGTGACATAAATGAGTCTGGAGAACAGGATGATGCATCAACCACTGAACTTATAGCAGCACAGTGAATGGTTGAGTCATATGTGTCTGAAAACAGGCATCTGTCAATCACTGATGATCCCCTTTTATACTGGAGCGGAAAGGTCAGTGAATGGCCAGAGCTGACTGCTGTGGCACTGAAGTACCTGACATGCCCACCCTCCAGTGTGAGTGTCAAGAGGGTACTCAGCTCAGCAGGTGCAATAGCTCGGGATCGTCGTACAAACCTGTCTCCTGCAGTTTGCTGACATTCATAAAAATGAATGAGAGGCACATACCAGCTCAGACTGCAACCTCAGTATTCATACCCCAGCATACTCATGGTTTTGTTGATGTTGAAGAAAGGGACCATCCTGGTAGCAGTGGCAGCACTGACGTAGATGATAACAGTGGAGAAATGATTTTCTCCGTTGTCCGAATTCAGACATAGAAGACTGCAAGGGCAGCTATCTTTCTGAGGATGATGATGAATGATGATGAGGTTAATGTTGGCAGGTTTTAACTTGAGTGGTTAAAAGGCTGTCACATGTCTTGTATGATACATGTTCTCTTTTTCATAAAGTTAAATCACTGTCCCACTCATACTGACTCAGATTCCATATGTCACGTCATCACATTTATAACACAGAGCACAGTATATTCTGGCCCCCGAACTACCACCACCATAAGACTGCTGTTCTCCACTGCCACCACAGGGAATGTGACCGTGTGTCTCCCTGGACTACCACCACCATAGGACTGCTGTTCTCCACTGCCACCATAGGGAATGTGACTGTGTGTCTCCCCCGGACTACCACCACCATAGGACTGCTGTTCTCCACTGCCAAAATAGGGAATGTGATCGTGTGTCACCCCGGACTACCACCACCATAGGATTGCTGTTCTCCACTGCCACCATAAGGAATGTGACCGTGTGTCCCCCAAACTACCACCACCATAGGACTGCTGTTCTCCACTGCCACCATAGGTAATGTGACCGTGTGTCCCCCAGGACTACCACCACCATAGGACTGCTGTTCTCCACTGCCACCATAGGTAATGTGACCATGTGTCCCCCAGGACTACCACCACCATAGGATTGCTGTTCTCCACTGCCACCATAGGGAATGTGACCATGTGTCCCTTCAGACTACAACCACCATAAGACCTCTGTTCACCACTGCCACCAGATGCAGAAAGATGTGAGAGAGAATGTCATCATGTGCCACAACTATGACCACCAGCACCCACCACCAGTGTCATTGTGACAGTGTTTTTCCATTACATTGACCATGCCAAGGCAGAGAGAGTTGAACAGGAGACCACATCCATCAGGCACAGGCACAAAGCTTCTTACTATTAAAACTATAAAGTGAGTATGTGTACTAATGTTTTTTTTGCTGTTCAATTTCCTTTAGCTGTGTGCTTTGTTTTCTGTTGCTTTTCTGAGCTGCAATGGCAAACACATAAGGTCAACTTATTTTGTTTTTTACAGGTTAACAACAAACGACTCTCCTTCACTGAAGGTCTGTATCAATGGTACAGCAGCAGTACTGTCTACAGGAACCTATGGAATATCCATTTCCAATCCTTACTGGTAAGTATATCAATTTTATTTCACCTGTTCCTTTTTTTCATAAGAGTGCAACAAATCCGATTGAGGATTCATAAACTAGGTGACGTGTACATCACAAAAAATATTTCTGCAACATATCATGCTCTGTATTCCAAATTTGCAGCTGTGCAGCCATGGCAGTGTTGAAAAAGTTGGACCCAGGTTATGTTACTTGACAAGATGTGGTTTTGAAATGTAACTTGAGTTGAGATGCAGGGACACTGACACAGTGTATTTGTTACACAGCCTGGTACTAAATTAAGTTGTGATCTGATGATGGCAGTGGGACAGCTTGCTATCTGTGTTAATCCCGATACTTGTGGAACAGCCATGGCTTAAACATAATGTCTTACTGTTGCAATCAAGTTATAATAAGCCTTTCATTTCTTTTTTTAGGAAACTTCCAGATGCTTTGTTGTGTCATAGTTGCCTTATCCAAAGAACTTCTTTGACATTGGTCCCCCCAGGGCTGGGGCAGACATGCAACATGCAAAAGTCATTTCAATCAATGTCCATGACTGTTATTACCAGACTGGAGAAGGATGCAGATGAAATCTGTGAAGAAGTAACCAAATAATAAACCATTAATGAGAACTACTTGCAAATATGCTCCCCCCCCAAAAAAAAATACTTACCTTCATTGGCTTGAGAGTATTCCATTTCCAATTTCAATGCCGCATTTTCTCATCAAGCACTTTGATGTGCACACCAACAGCATACGTGACCTGTGATACAAAACAATACAAGTACATGTGTATATATATATATATATATATATATATATATATATATATATGTCAACCCCCCACCTAGAAAATACATATGTATATTTCTATATATATATCAACTCACTAAGGCTACTATTAGTCTACACACAAAGTGCAACCTTCCATCCAACTGAGGTGATTGCATTGCATTTGTGGGAATCGTAGCACACTTTGGACCAGCAACAGTTCTCTCCTAGTCATCATTTCTGATGGAACACTGAATGGACTCATGTCATGTTATCCCTCCTTCACACGGTTTGGCAAGACACTGTGCATCATGAGTACATCATCATCATCACAGAGTATGTAAACTTTCTGGACACAAGACAGATGCATTTTGAGGATGCAGAAAAATTCTGGGGGCTCTGTGTGACCACTGCGTGCATGAGTGACTGCGCAATAAATTCTGGGGGACTTTACATGTGGTGTAGTGCTCCCATTTCACTTCTTCAGCACTTGGGAATTTTCTAGACACAAGACAGATGCATTTTGGGGATGTAGACAAATTCTGGTGAATCTGTGTGACCACTGCAAGCAAGAGTGACTGTGCAATACATTCTGGGGGACCTTACATGTGGTGTAATGCTCCAATTCCAATTCCTCAGCATTTGGGAATTTTCTGGACACGAGGCAGATGCATTTTGGGGATGCAGAAAAATTCTGGGGACTCTGTGTGACCACTGCGAGCATGAATGACTGTGCAATACATTCTGGAGGACTTTGCATGTGGTGTAACGCTCCCATCCCACTTCCTCATCACTTGAGAATTTTCTGTACACAAGACAGATGCATTTTGGGGATGCAGAAAGATTCTGGGGACTCTGTGTGACCACTGCATGCATGAGTGACTGTGCAATACATTCTGGGTGACTTTGCATGTGGTGTAATGCCCCCATTTCACTTCCTCAACACTTGGGAATTTTCTAAACACAAGACAGTTGCATTTTATGTGTTTTTATTGAGAGCACATAATGTCATACTTAAATTATAACTTAAAGCAGCAGTGCAACAATGTGTTGAACATATTGACCTATTCTTTTTTATGCTATTTTACATTGCCAGCCACCAGTTACCTCCTGACCTGTATGATACCATTCTTTTCACAATTTGTGTCTGCTTTGCTACTTTTTCTCATGTCTGAAAAAAAACGAGCACACCTTTTAATATGGCTATGACCAGGTTTTCCTCACTATTTGCAGCTGTGTTTGAATAAATATTGTTCTGTGAGGTCATGAAACACTGCCTGCTGCATAATTGTTAATTTTACAACAGAAGTAATACAGTATATAACAACTGATAGAGAAAAACAGCAGAAAAAATTGACAAAGACCTGGTCCATACCGTATTAAAAGGAGTGCTCCTTTTATTATTTCAGAGATGAAAAAAAGTACTAAAGCAGACTCAAATACTGGAAAGAATGGTATACAAATCAGGAGGTAAGTAAAGTGGCAATGTAAACTAGCATAAAAAAGTATAGATCAAAATTTTCACCAGATTGTTGCACTGCTGCTTTAATGTCTATTTCAAAAAAGAAATATTTCTGGAGCCTCAGTAATGTTTACTTTGTGTTGGGACTCATGATTTGAAGTGTTTCACAAAAAGCATGACTGAGCAGTGCAAGCATATTGTGCTAAACTGCACATGTGCTGTCAGTGTTCTTTCCTGTGTGTGCAGACATTGTCCAGCTTTGTGCAAACATATAGATGGTGTGACTTGTTGCAGTATCTCAAGAATAAAGATAAGAAAGAATATATGACATATATTTTATTTGTACCATCAGCACCATCGGAATAAGTGATATGATATTTTTTCACAGGTATCGGGTCACTGTGCACCTCAGTCACTCACAGTGTACACATGACTTTGCAGAGATCATAGCACAAAAAACACGTGCTCTCCTAAATGTCATGTGTGCAGTATGTGACTAAGGTGCACTCTGACCAGACACCTCTGAAAAAATATTGTATCACTTAGTCCGCTGATGATGGTGGTGATCATATAATATCAATAAAATATACATTATTCTTATCACTGTTCTTTATACCATAAACATATACCATAAACACTGCAAGTCAGCAATATATGTTTGCAAGAAGCTGCACAATGTCTGATGTCACACACACACACACACACACACACACACACACACAAAACAACACAGACTGCACACATGCAATTTAGCACATCATACTTGCACTGCTCACACCAGCTTTTCCACAACCACTCCACAACAGAAAGTAAAGTACTGAGGCACTGGATTATAATAACAGGGTAATAAGGAGCATGTATGACTGTATGTGTATGTATATATTTAAAGGGAAGCAGTCAGCAACAGGAGCTCCTGCCACAACAAGGCTTACCCTCCAGATAAGACTTTTAAGTATGCTGTGGTGTTTTCTTGCACCGCAACATACTTTATTTTAATAAAGAAAAGTCAGCGACCCAGAGTTATGGTGGATCAGACGATATGGGGGCTCCATTATGTGTAAAGGAAAGGTGCGGCAGAGACACACCATGTGCTTCAATACTTTTGTATTGAAGCGCATGGTGCATCACCATTGCACCTTTACACATAATGGAGCCCCCATAGCATCACCATACTTCCAGGTTGCTGACTTTTTAAAATTAAAATAAAGGATGTTGTGGTGCAAGAAAAATGCCTCAACATGCTTAAAAGGCTTAACTGGAGGGTACGCCTTGCAGGGGGTGGGACCTCCTTTTGCTGACTGCTTCCTTTTAAATTAATACTGTGGCCTTCCCTCTGTCAGTTATTAAACTTAAACAAAAGACAAAACACTACAGCAGTGGGGGGGGAGGTGTGCTGAAAAAAAAAGCTAATGGGGATCCCCTGATGTTCCAGCAGCAGATGGAGCATCGACACAATCTGCAGCTGGTGTTGCTCTATCTGCTCCACCTACTGCTGGACAGCACCCACCCTCTCGTTATTTTCCTCCACCACAGTCCACGAAAGAGCTATGTCTGCCTGTGTTGCAGGCATTGTGGGGTCCACTGGTGCTGGAGGAAAACCAGGTAGTGGTGGTGGTGGTGGTGAGGGTGGTGCTGGTGGCAGTGGCTGGGATAGTGGTGAAGCAGCTGTTGCTGTGGCCCTCCTCCTGCTGCGGTGATGCACAACAGCAGCACCCTCTGCCACTGCCACAGAAAGGCCAGCAGGTGGAGGCCTGGCCTCTTCAGTGGCAGCCTGCCACTCCATCTTGTGGTGGTTCAGCATATGTGTGCGCTGGCTCCCAGTTCCCAGATGTGTCCCCCGGGGGCCACGGTGCACCTGCACACCACAAAGCATACACACCACAAGGCTGCTGTCCCCCCAACACAGTTGAAAAACTGCCAAACTGGGGAGCTGAGGAGGGGACCAGGCACAGGAGGGGCAGGTGTAGTGCCGGCAGCATGGTCGCGCACCTGGGGCTCCACCTGCTGCTGTTGAGGTGGTGCTGCTGGAGCTCTTGCAGCTGCTACTGGTTGTGGTGGTGGCAGACTTGGTGGATGTGGCGGTGGCAGTGGTGGTGGTGGTGCTGCTGCTTCCGGAGGGGAAGGAGGCAGGACCAAAGAGTCTGGAGTGGTCCAACACCACCCAGCTATGACCGCCACATGTGCGCACTCCCCTCTGGCCATGGGCCACATACTGTCCCTGGTCTGTCGCACAAAAAAAAAATGCTCCTTCTCTCTCCGACATGACAAGCAACTTCACACACACACACACACACACACACACACAAAACAAAACTTATAAAACAAAGAAATTGGTCACCAAAAAGAACTGACAAAACAGTACAAAAAAAAACTGAAGAATTAGCTTTTAAAAAAGCTTTTGGGTTTTTGGAATTTGCTCAAGAAAGAAACTAATAGCAAACTATCCTCTCCTACACAAAATGCTTCCTCCTTCTACCTCTGCAAAGGAGAAAGCGAAAGTATCTGCTTGTATGACTCACTTCCTTCCTGCCTGGCTAAAGCATGTTACTTACAGTACTGTAAGCCATGTGATGTGTGTGTGTGTGTGTGGGGGGCTGCCTAAAGTGCCTATATTGTTGTCATTCCACCTTACTTCACGTTAAGGTTGAATAACAATGCAAAGTCATAATAACAAAGTGAAGTGAGCACTTTTCAATGCCCACTTCGCATAGCATTATAATAACATGAAGTGGCCACTTAATGCTCACTTTGCAGGCAGAATTTAATTTCACTGCATCTCTATTTATAATGTACATCATAAAGTTTAAAGCACAGTGTAAATGAGAAACCATCACTGAGGTTACTTATAGGACAGTATAGGTGGATCAATAACAGAACTGGAATCAACATTTAGAAAGCAGCTTTTACTGGGGAAAAAATATTTTCAGGTTTAATGCAGTTCTCCTTTAAGCATTAACTCTACTGGCTCATGAGACACAAGACGTAACTTATCTGGGAACTAAGTGCTGCATCCCAAATGGGCTATCCAGAGTAAATCTGTACAGTCACTAGAACTGTATTTGGCCTCCTGATTAACCAGACATGCTGCTAGTATCCTGGTTAGAAATAGATTGGAAGCTTTGAGAGTGGGCATCTGGAGGATAGAGAAGCACTGCCTGTGTCAATACAGAACTGTCAATCAACAGAATGAATCAGTCACACCTCAGCCCCCCATGAAAACAGGCCAATTAATGCATGCCCCTAGTGGAAGATTGACAAATGTAATCTGTGAACTGGCTTCATAGAGATGACAAAAGTAACTGGAGCCCTTATTAAGAGGGATATTAGAAAGGTTCAACATGAAGCTGATTACAAACATTATGTATAAAACAGTTCTACAGTATACTGTTCCTAGGAATACAACCACACATCAAACAGCACATTCATACTGAAACTACAGAATAATATGTGAAAGTATGTTTGAATAAGGCAAGGAGACAGAAAATAGAAAGGCAGAAAGAAAGAAAGAAAGAAAGAAATGCAAGGCATCTTTTAAAAAAGAATGATGCTTTTCTCTGTTTCACCTCACATGTTTTTCAAGGATTTTCATCATTTGCTGTAAAAGCAGTAAATATAGATTTAGTCTTTCAAAAAAGAAAAGATAAATCAAGGATAGCAGTAACAACTACTTTTCTATTTGCTCTGTAGTGAAATGGAATAAGTTCCTATGTACTGTGTGTTTCCTTTTCTCTGTGGACGAAAAGAATTACTCTTCAAAAAAAAAAAAAGAAATACATAGAAGATACCAGATGGGCAGCTATGCACCACCAGTGTGTTCTGTCACAGAGGGGTTCTGATTCCTGCTGACCTCGAGACTGAAGATCGAGTGGTCTGTGGGAATCAGAACCCCAAGGTGGCAGAACACACTAGTTGTGCATTGAGTTGCACATCCAGTAGTTTTTCATAGTGTATGGTGCCCCCCATAAATAGTATAGATACAGTACATCATCTCATCACAAGTCATAGAATTAGTTTTTGTTTTTTTCCAAAACAAATTTGTCTTCTGCTGCATCTCATTCTGTGATTCAGGGTTGGTTGCTAGGGTTGGTGATGTGTTTGTTAGGGATGAGATGTCCCTATATCTATAGCATGGAGTTCTATTAGTTGTCATTCCTATTTGGGAGAAATTTTCAAAAATCAAACATAGCAGCTGTATTTCTCAATTAGCAAGAAGCTGCTTACTAAGGAACCACACTGGAGTTTGTGAGCAATTAAAATAGCTGGTTGATCCTGCTTTGGATTTTATGTATAATTTAAAATGTCTGGTAATCCTGCATTGTTTAAAAAATATCTAGTTGACCCGGCATCTATGCGGATTTATGAGCGTGACAGTGAGGTGCAGCATTTTGTCTGGTTGATCCTGCATTTAATAGTTTGTGCTTTCTCAGCTGCTGTGTGGCTCATGTGCTTTCCAAATCAGTTGGAATGCTGTTGTACCACAGAAGGGTACAATCATGTCCCACGGCCTTTGAACTGTGTTGCAACAGCATTTCAGCTGATGGAAGTTGAGTTAAAATGAGCCATCACAATAAACTATAAAGTTAATTCAGATATCCTAGGCAACCTTCAGTAAAAGATTTATAAATGAAACTGACAAGAAACCATCAGATTTTTAATTTAGTTACTCTTCTTTTTCTCAGTATTGACATCATTTAAAGCTTGCTTTGGCTGGATTGTCAAGGACACTAGGGAATAAATGTAGTCTAATAAATACTGATTTACTGTATATGCCAGTATAAGTGTAATCATTCAAAGGACTAGCAAAATAAGTATTGATCTGGGAATGCCTGCAAAAGTGAAGCTGTTGCTATGGCCAGTAACAGTACAGAATGCTTTAGAACATGGGTCACATCTGCTATATTATAGAATAGAATTATTCTGTAGGATCTTTCATAAGCTATACAAATCAATGAGGCTGATGCTGGTAGTGTAGTGACTAATGCAGTTACAGCAAGAAGCGTAATCATTATTTGCTCAACAGCATCCCTCACATAGTCATGTGTTCTACTGAGAGTGAAAATGCTGGCAGAGACACCAGGCTAATCCCACTACTCTTTCTAAAACCGGCTATAGGATCTTTAATATCCAGTTAGACATGCATCAGAGGTACTGTAGGCTGATGGGATCCCAGTTAAGCATCTCTTCAGAAGGACAGCTCCTCTAAAAGTGCATCACTTCCAGTACTTATCAATAAAGATAAGCACCAGTTATGAGTTCAAATCTAAAGTGTGGTACTTGAACTTTGAATCATTGGGCTTTGTTGGGGTGCTACCATATGAGCCACACTGAAACTACAGTAGAAATGTGGTCAAGAATAAGAATAGGTGAACCGCAGAATATTTGGATTCATATTCTAGTTCTTCTATCACAATACATCCAGTTTATTAGAACTAAACTCAAAAGTCTGACTTTATGTTACATGATGATTAAAAATATCTTTTTTATTTGCTAATTGATATTTTCTTGTACCTGAACTGACATGGATGTGCTGTAGTTGGCAAGCAGTTTGGTGGTACCATACCATTTCTCATTTTCCATTTACCGTGTGTTTCTGACTGAACATGAGTATTTTGGAAGCACCTGGCTGCATGAAGCCATAATTTAATTTAACAAGCATTTGTCAATGCTGAATGTTGATTTGACTTGGTCCGTTGAGCTCGCTCAGTGGCCCTCTGTCAGTCACTCGTTGTGTTTCTCCCAGTGCTGCAGGCTGCTGTTTTGTACTGGGCTCCTGCCTGCATTGGCACCCTTTTCTGTCCACAAAGAAATCTGCAGCTGTCCCGACAGAGCTCTGTTGAGGTGTGTCACTGCCCCCTCTCTGATTTGCTCATTCTTTTTCTCCTGGCGCTGCAGGATGACCTTTTGTACTGGGCTCCTGCCTCTGTTGGTGGCTTTTTCTGCCCACAAAGAAATCTGCAGTAGTCCCGACACAAGTCCCTTGAGCTTGCTCACTCCTCCTCTGTCACTCACTGGTTCTGTGTCTGCCAGCGCTGCAGGCTGGCCTTTTATACTGGGCTCCTGCCTGCATTGCCACCTTTTTCTGCCCACAAAGAAATCCGCAGCAGTCATGATAGAGCTCAGTTGAGCTCACTCACTCCCCCTCTCTCACTCACTTATTCTGTTTCTCCTGCTGCTGCAGACTGCCCTTTTCTACTGGGCCCCTGGGTGCATTGCTGCCTTTTTCTGCCCACAAAGAAATCTGCAGCAGTCTCAACAGAGCTCTGTTGAGCTCACTCACCCCCTCACTTGCTCGTTCTGTGTCTCCTGCTGCTGCAGGCTGCCCTTTTGTACTGGGCTCCTGCCTGCATTGGTGGATTTTTCTGCCCACAAAGAAATCTGCAGCAGTCCTGAGACAGCTCCATTGAGCTCACTCACTCCTCCTCCTCTTTCACTCTCTCATTCCATTTCTGCCGGGGCTGCTGCTGGCCTTTTGTACTGGGCTTCTGCCTGCGTTGCCACCTTCTTCTGCACACAAAGAAATCTGCAGCAGTCACAATAGAGCTCCATTGAGCTCGCTCACTCACTCCCCCTCTCTCACTTCTTCGTTCTGTTTCTCCCGCTGCTACAGGTTGCCCTTTTGTACTGGGCTTCTGCCTGCATTGGCACTTTTTTTTGCCTACAAAGAAATCAGCAGCTGTTCCAACAGAGCTCTGTTGAGGTCGCTTTCTCCACCTGTCTCACTCACTCATTCTGTTTCTCCTCGCACTGCAGGCTGCCATTTTGTACTTGGCTCTTGCCTCCATTGGTGCCTTCTTCTGCCCACAAAGATATCTGCAGTAGTCATGATAGAGCTCCGTTGAGTTCGCTCACTCACTCCCCCTCTCTCACTCACTCATTCTGTTTCTTCTGCTGCTGCAGGCTGCCCATTTGTACTGGGCCCCTGCATGCATTGCTGCCTTTTTCTGCCCACAAAGAAATCTGCAGCAGTTCCAACAGAGCTCTGGTGAGCTCACTCACTCCCCCTCCCTCACTCGTTTGTTCTGTGTCTCCCGCTGCTACAGGCTACCCTTTTGTGCTGGATTCCTGCCTGCGTTGGTGGCTTTTTCTGCCCATAAAGAGATCTGCAGCAGTCCTGACACAGCTCCGTTGAGGTCGCTCACTCCCCTTCTGTCACTCACTCATTCTGTTTCTGCCGGCGCTGCTGGCTGGCCTTTTGTACTGGGCTCCTGCCTGGGTTGCTGCCTTTTCCTGTCCACAAAGAAATCTGCAGCAGTCATGATAGAGCTCTGTTGAGGTCACTCACTCCCCCTCTCTCACTCACTCATTCTGTTTCTGCCGGTGCTGCAGGCTGGCCTTTTGTACTGGACTCCTGCCTGCATTGCCACTTTTTTCTGTCCACAAAGAAATCCACAGCAGTTACGATAGAGCTCCGTTGAGGTCGCTCACTCCCCCTCCCTCACTCACTCATTCTGTGTCTCCCACTGCTGCTGGCTGCCCTTTTGTACTGGGTTCCTGCCTGCATTGGTGGCTTTTTCTGCCCACAAAGAGATCTACAGAAGTTCTGACACAGCTCCGTTGAGGTCGCTCACTCCCCTTCTGTCACTCACTCATTCCGTTTCTGCCAGCGCTGCCGGCTGGCCTTTTGTATTGGGCTCCTGCCTGGGTTGCCGCCTTTTCCTGTCCACAAAGAAATCTGCAGCAGTCACAATAGACCTCTGTTGAGTTCGCTCACTTCCCCTCTCTCACTCACTCATTCTGTTTCTGCTGGTGCTGCAAGCTGGCCTTTTATACTGGGCTCCTGCCTGTGTTGCCACTTTGTTCTGCCCACAAAAAAATCCACAGCAGTTACGATAGAGCTCCATTGAGGTTGCTCACTCCCCTTGTCTCACTCGCTCATTCTGTTTCTCCTGGCACTGCAGGCTACCCTTTTGTACTGGGCTCCTGCTCGTTGGTGCCTTTTTCTGCCCACAAAAAAATCTGCAGCAGTCCTGGCAGAGCTCCGCTGAGCTCGCTCATTCCCCGCTCTCACTCACTTGTCCCATTTTTGCTGCCGCTCCGGGCTGCCCTTTTCTACTGGGTTCCTGCCTGCATTGCCACCTTTTCCTGCCCACAGACAAATCCACAGCAGTCACGAATGAGCTCCATTGAGCTCACTCACTCCCCCTCTCTCACTCACTCGTTGTGTTTCTCCCAGCACTGCAGGCTTCCCTTTTGTACTGAGCTCCTGCCTGCATTGGCACCTTTTTCTGCCCACAAATAAATCCGCCGCTGTCCCAAGAGAGCTCTGTTAAGGTCACTCACTCCCCCTGTCTTACATGTTCATTCTGTTTCTCCTGGCACTGCAGGCTGCCCTTTTGTACTGTGCTCCTGCCTCTGTTGGCACCTTTTTCTGCCCAAAAAGAAATCCGCAGCAGTCCCGACAGAGCTCCGTTGACCTCACTCACTCCCCTTCTGTCACTCGCTCATTCCGTTTCAGCCAGTGCTGCAGGCTGCCCTTTTGTACAGGGCTCCTGCATGCGTTGCCACCCTTTTCTATCCACAAAGAAATCCGCGGTAGTCAAGATAGAGCTCCGTTGAGCTCGCTCATTGCCCCTCTCTCAGTCACTCATCCTGTTTCTTCCACCGCTGCAGGCTGCCTTTTGTTCTGGGCCCCTGCATGCATTGCTGCCTTTTTCCGCCCACAAAGAAATCTGCAGCAGTCCCAACAGAGCTCCGTTAAGCTCACTCACTCCCCCACCTCACTCGCTCATTCCGTGTCTCCTGGCGCTGCAGGCTGCCCTTTTGTACTGGGCTCCTGCCTGCGCTGGTGCCTTTTCCTGCCCACAAAGAAATCCGCATCAGTCCTGACAGAGCCCATTTGAGCTCGGTCACCCCCCACCACTTGTTTGATCCTAATCTGT
This sequence comes from Neoceratodus forsteri, assembly GCA_016271365.2. NCBI lineage: Eukaryota > Metazoa > Chordata > Ceratodontiformes > Ceratodontidae > Neoceratodus > Neoceratodus forsteri. The sequence goes on along the minus strand of CM057455.1, from coordinate 1,161,470,292 downwards.
TCCAAACACTGATTTCCAACAGCGACTGTGGTATTCTGTGCCGGAAGCGTGAAAACACATTTCAGCCAGGATGTAAAAAATGGCAGCTGTACTGTTCATAAGGAGGTGTGAAAAAATGCCAGTGTTGAAAATGTGGCATGAAAATATTATTAATTTGCGAAATTGTTATGGAGTGTCATCACAAAATTTTCAACATAGGCATTTTAGGACTTCTGCTCATGAACAGTGCCACTGTCATTTTCATAATGCTTCCCGAACACAGATTTCCCACAGCGACCGAGCTATTCTGCGCCGGAAGTGTGAAAACACATTTTGGCCAGGATCTGAAAAATAACAGCTGTACTGTTCATAAGGAGGTGCAGAACAATGGCAATGTTGAAAATCTGGAGTGAAAATGGCATAAATTTGCGAACTTACTAGCGTGCGTGCAAACTGTTCAATGCATGCTTGTAACACAGTCATTTTATGGAGTATCGGCACCAAATTTTCAACATACACATTTTAGGACCTCTGCTCATGAATAGTGTCACTGTCATTTTTGTAATCTGTTCCAAACACTGATTTCCCACCGCTACCGTGCTATTCTGCGCCAGAAGTGCGAAAACACATTTTGACCAGGATGTGAAAAATGACAGCTATACTGTTCACAAGGAGGTGTGGAAAAATGCAAATGTTGAAAATGTGTCATGAAAATATTGCAAATTCATGAAGTTACGAGCATGCGTAGCAACTGTGCAATACACACTCATAAAACAGTCACTTTATTGGATTTTTTTCATCAAATTTGCAACATAGGCTTTTTGAGAGCCCACCTCATGAATACTGGCACTGTCATTTCATTAATCAGTCCCAAAAGGTGATTCCAAATAGTGACCGTGAAATCACATTTCGGGGTCGATTAATGCCATGACAGTGGCAGAATTCATGTGGGGGGGTCCCAAAAACCCCATGTTGAAAATTTGGTGCCAAAATTCCAAAAAAATGACTGAGATATGTGTCAAATAATTGAAAAAACCCTATTTATTCCTTTATACAGCTTACCAGCATTTCTTCAGTTCGCGGTCGGCTTTGAAGAGTGCAGATGTGTTCCCGGTCCACCGAAGATCATTGTGCCAGACTCCGGAGGTAGGAATGGGGTGAGGGGGGTGTGGGGAGGCAGGGTGCACAGTGTGTAGGTGCGGGTTGTGGGAGGAGGGCAGGGAGAGGACGAGGGACTGTCTTCTTTTACAGGGTACAAGAATAAAAACCATCGTAGGATGTTTTTTTTCTTTCAGGACCATTTGGCATGCTGGGGTGGGCTCCCATCGTACCAACACAGTATTTTTTGGGGGGGCAGCTGTAGCCAATGGGGGATTGGGCACCCCATCAGCACAAAGGGGGGCAAGAGCGAAGGGGGATTGGGCATTCCTCAGCACAAGTCTACTGGGTGTTTGAGGGGGATTATGCCGATGGGAGTAGGCTCCCCCATTGGCAAATGAAACCTTTGGGGGGAGTTATGCCAACAGGGAGTGGGCTCCCCCGTCGGCAAATACCTTGGCTGGGGCATAATGCCGATGGGGAGTGGCCTTCCCCATCGGCAAATGAAACTTTTTGGGGGGGCACATAATGTCGAGGGGGATTGAGCACCCCACATGGCACAGAAAGAAATGGGGGGAACATGCCAATGGGGACTGGTCTCCCCATCGGCAAGCTGGATGGGGAATTCAAGGACAGCCCTGCAATGAGGGGTCACTTCCTCATTGCAGCGAATGACACTGCAATGACAAGGCAGCCCCTGATTGCAGCGGCTAAAACTTTAGAAGTTTGTGGCACACTGGCTGAACTAGTGTCAGCAGCAGCATGCCACACCATTGAGGACAGCAGACCAAGCCTTTAAAGACTGTGGGGGCATTGGCCGCAACAGTGCCACACCTCCACAATCTGCTTCTTGCAAAAGCTGCTGCAATATGTTTCTTGTGCTTGCGTGCAATCAACATAAAAAAGAGGGATTTATTGTAACACTGTTAGCTCCACAGGACTCATAGACAGGGGTATTCAAACAGATGCTATTTGTGGTGCAATCCACCATTAGTGGTTGCAGAGCAACACTAGCCACTAAACAATGGTATACTGGAATGCTCATAAACTGACACAGTATTTGCAAAAAGTATCTCAAAACAGCAGGCAGTAGCAGTGATCACAAATACTCCACACAAACCCTTCCTTGTGATTGCAAAGGGAACACAAAAACAAAGTAATGGCATGAATGGCATACCAAAGGCCATACCGCAGCCCCCTTCCCACCCCAACCATGCTCCACCAATGCACACAGAATCCTGAAAGACAACAGACACTTACATAGTTAAAATAGGATGTTATTTATCAATTGAAAAAATATAACAGAAACAGGCAAATAGCCATAAACAATACTAAGTAGCATAATGCCACAGTGAAACTAACGAGGCACACAGCCAACAATTGCAAAATGTGTGGCAAGGCACCATGAAAGTAACAGAAAAGTGATAAACAGCCATAAGCAAAACTAATGGGCACATCACCATAAAAAAAGTAATGTGGCATACAACCATTAAATAAAATAAATGTGTCTATCTCCTGTACAGTATAAACAAAGCACTGGCAAATTACTGTGAAAAATGAAAAAAATGGCATAGTGCCAGGAAATACTAAAAAATGGTCAACCTGACCATGACAATGCAAAAATGTCCAAAACCAAAGAGCACTATTACAGAGAGTAATAGTAAATGGAGTCCATTCTGAAGAAAGGGGGGTTACTAGTGGGGTACCGCAGTGTTCAGTATTAGGACCGGTCCTCTTCAATGTCTTTATAAGCGACATTGCAGAGGGACTGGAAGGAAAAGTATATCTCTTTGCAGATGACACAAAGATCTGCAACAGAGTTGATGCACAAGGTGGGTTGGAAAGGATGAGAAGGAACTTGGCAAGGTTAGAGGAATGGTCAAATGTATGGCAGCTATGATTCAACGCTAAGAAGTGCAAGGTAATGCACCTGGGAAACAAAAACCCAGGGGAAGAGTACACAATGGGGGGTGAGATACTAACAACAACAAAAATGGAAAGGGACCTGGGGGTAGTCATATCAGATGACCTAAAGGTGGGCAAGCAATGTGAGAGGGCAGCAAGGAGGGCTGGGGGATACTGGGATGCAGGAGGAGGCATCACCTGTGAAAACAGGAAGTTATTATCCCTCTGTACAGACAGTTAGTGAGACCCCATCTGGAGTACTGCGTGCAGTTCTGGAGACCCAGTCTCTGCAAAGACATAGAGTGGAGGCTGTCCAGAGGAGGGCAACTAAAATGGTGCAGAGTCTGCACCGGAAGATATATGAAGAGAGACTAAAGGAGCTTAATATGTATAGCCTCGAGGAAAGGAGAGAGAGGGGGGACATGATAGAAACTTTCAAGTACCTCAAGGGAATCAACAAAGTCCAAGAGGGTAGCATCTTTCAAAAAAAGAGGTGTGCAAGAACAAAGGGGCACAATTTGAAGACGGGGGGTGGCTCAGAGGTAATTTAAGGAAGTATTTTTTCACAGAGAGGGTTGTGGATGCATGGAATGGCCTTCCGGAGGAGGTTGTGGAGTCAAAAACAGTGGTGGAATTCAAGCATGCATGGGACAGTCATAAGGCAATTCTAGGGGGGTGGGGGTAGGAAGAAGTAGGCTGCTGGTTAACTAGGATCTGCAGCTTATCCATTAGGTAGGGAAATGGGCAGACTGGGAGGGCCAAGCGGTCCTTATCTGCCATCATATTCTATGTTTCTATGTTTAACTATGGACTGACATCTGGCACCTGCTGTTGTTGCTGCTGTCCCTGGAGCATTTCAAGATGATGCATGTGGGCCATGGTGTTTCGCAGCAGGCTGGCATACTCTCAAAGTAGGCCCATCACCTCACCCAAAAGAGCGTCCATTCCCAGATGTGATGGAGCATCCTACTCATCATGAGTCGTGGTGCATCATCCCCCCGTCCTGCTCTGATGTCATAAACAAACACATGCAACAACAAAGAAACCATGAAAATCATGTGTGCCACACATGGCATGGGGGCAGACCTGTGACATGTGATCTACAAGATGTGGCAAATATGAATGCTGTGGAAATGGCCTTCTGTGTGGCAGCACACAGGACATACACTTGACAACCCACCTGTGTAGTGCAGAGTGGCACATATGGATATTGCCAGCACCGTGCAAGCACACACGGGTCATAATATTGACTGTGTGTGGACTGAGAACATGACCACCCACAAGGCTGATAGTATTACTGTGGTATTGTGGGTATTGCTGTGTGTGATATCATGGGCTTGCAACCCATGTAGGAGTCACCAAGGTGGCATGCACATGTCCATAGATCACAAGAAACAGAGTCAATAGTGCATGTGACAGTAGTATGCTATGTGATGCAGATGACCCAAGTTTCAGTGATGTCACACAAGGTGAGTTGTTGGTAACTGACTAATCACACTATGACATGCACCTACTAGAGCGTGCAACCATAGTATACAGTGAACCACAATGTACAGGCTAGCAAACCTATACCAGGGCAACAGCAGGAGTGTATGGTGGGGTGGTGCCACACTAGGATGCCTCTCTGTACAGTAACAAACACAGGGCACACACTGCATGCCAGCAGACATGCCATCAGACACAGCAGAGACACACAGGCATTCCAGAATGCCCAGTGGTGGTTATCTAAACATTGACTATACAAATGTAATTCATGCACTGTGCAATGGCAGTAATGTGATACTTCTCCAGTGTACACCAGCATCACCAGAGTACCATTCAACAGTTTCATGACTACTGCAAGGGCATACACACCACTAAGGGCACACTGGACACAACTACAGGCATGGACAGAACCATGTGGTACATACGACACACAGATGAAGGACACATGAGCACAGCAGGAGCACATCCATGGAACACCATAGTGAAGTGTGCTGCAACCATCATGATACATATGCCCTCCATGTGATGTGTAGAGCAGCACAAGGCACCACTGCACAGATGCAACAAGTGCAGCATTGGGACAATTGGAAAGACAGCACCAAACCGCACACCCACATGATGGTACAGCTAAGAAAACCTGACATGTATGCCATAACACCATGGCCCACCCCTGTGGCCACACTCCTTGTAGACATGGCTAGATGAGCAACACAAAAACAATGCACACAGCATATGGTGTGCAGTATTATCACACATGAGGAACAGAACAAACAGTGGGACATAACCATCAGCAGTTTAACTTTGATTGAACACAATGGGCACAATTTGTATAAGGAAAGCAACCATGGTGCGTGCCAGACATCATGTCAAGCAGATGGCACCACACAAGGGGCAACATAGACCCCCCAATTGTATCCTGCACAAACCCTAGTCATGCATACCACCAAGGTGAGAGGGTGGGCAAGGTGGTAACATGTATTAGCCCCAACATTGTATGGTTATGCTGCATTTCTGTGGGACACATTGAATGCTACTGGGGATGTTGGACTATGTTGCCTGGGAAAGAACAAGGACCAGCAGACACAGCTGCAACACATGTCCTGGCAATGCAACAGTGCTGTAGTGTTGCATAACAAACTATACACCACAGGAATGCTGCAGGCAAGATCCTGCATATGTGTGTACCTGATGTGACACATTACTATGAATAGTGCTATTGTGCTTGTATTATTGCCACACTGTTTACTGTGACAAGTACCAACCTCACAGGCACATCCTGGAACATTGAGTAGCAATCTGTGACACCACCATTGGCAACACTGTTGTCCAGCTTTGGCACTAATGGCAGTCAAGCATACCACCAGTCATTTGTGCCACTGCTGCCACAGCTATATGGATACCCTGTATGAGCAACCAGCATATGAACAGGTGCCCATGTTGTGATGGTCATGAATTATCTTTGGTATCACTGGGCCAGCAGTCCATATCCAATGACCACACACCACTACCATTGTAAATGTGCCCCCAAGGGACACAATGCAGATGGTGCAGTGTCTATGCCATGGCCTAAACAGGCTGCACTGGATGCCACAGTACTGTCCACCTGCATGTATGCACGGAACACCATGACAAACCAGATGACACAGCACAGCACATGATTAGATAATGCACAATGCAGCACAGATGCAGTAAACGTACATAGCCCCAAAATATGTATGCCACATGCATAAGGAACATACAGTACCCAGAAACTGTATGCTGCACATGGAGTTGGATTGTGCAATATGCAAACAAATGTGGACATACTTGAGCAGGCCATCCCATGTAGCTGTGCTAGTGGCTCCCTAGCAGGTGTAAGGAAGTTAATTAGCATATGCAATTTGTGTATGCCTTGCTAATGCACGTGCACTAGCCTATATATATAAACTCTTATCTCTCGGGCAGTAGCCCAGACTTTCTGCAGTTTGTTCTAAGTGTTATACAGTACAGTAACCCTACCAGCTCACTCCATGTTGGTGCCTGCATGATTATTACATGGTGTCAGAATGGACCACCTGCAGCCTCCCACTGTTCTCAATCTCCATGGAAATGTTGCTGAAAACTGGGGAAGATTTAGGCAGCTATTTGAAATTTTCTCAGTTGCCAATGGACTCACTGAAAATCCCAGAAAATCCAGGCTATGACCCTCTTGCACATGGCCGGTCCTGATGCATTGGAGGTATTCAATACAGTATAATCCCATTTATCCAGATCCCATTTATCCAGAACTCCCTATCTAATGGACTTCCACTGTGTCCCCCATAACTCATTAATTCACTGTCAGTCACCTCCAATTAGTGCCCAGTTAGTATCCTTGAGATAGTGAAGTGCAATTACAGGAAAAAGTTGTTGCAGTCTGTGCTGTCAGAGGAGAATGAGTCTACCCCTCTGTGCAAGATCATAAAGAAACTTACTCTCAAGGAAGTCTGCTACATGCTTGCAGAGGCATGGGAAAATGTCCGTCCTGAGACTATCCAGAAGTCTTGGGGCAAATCGGGAGTAAAGTTTACAGCTGATGATTTTAAAAACAAGGACAGTATTTCAGTCATTGACAACCCGATTGAGATGGCAGAATCCGAAGAGGTGGAGCTACAGGAGATCACTGCCCAGTTACCAGGGGAACCACTCACTGCATCACAATTGCAGGAATGGCTGTCATGTGATGCTGGAAATAATGGCCACGAAACTCTCAACGAGTAGGCAATCATAAACATGGTTAAGAGTACACAGAATGCAACACCAGATTTGGAGGAGGAGGAAGAAGAACAGGCACCATTACCATCACCAGTGAGTCACTCAGAGGCCGCAGCCTGCTTCAAGCAATGCCTGAACTATCTTGAAACCCAGTCGGACAGCAGTCCTGTTGAGCTAATGCTGCTGAGGAACCTACAGGTGCAGGCAAATAAAAAGCGCAACAGCACCCTGAAACAAAAAAACGCAACTGACTTTTTTCTGAAAAAATAACTGCCTAATTTAATTGTAGTACTGCTTTTTTAACATTTCTAATTGAGACTTTTTTGTTTTGCTTTTGTTTTCTACCTGCTAAGTACTAAAGTGTAATGTATTAATCTGTAATGTGATGTAGTACAGTAGTGTCTTTGTTTTTGTGGTGTTATGCTTCAACAGCATTGTGTGTTACCCAGAGAATCCCGTTTATCTAAACTCCCTTTTAACTGGACTATTAACATGTCCACGGGAGGGGGCCGGTCAGATAAATGGGATTGTACTCTACTTTTATTTGGGAAAAAGAAGAAGAGAAGGAGCAACTGAATAAAATTATGGGACAATCTGAGAGGTATTGTAACCCAAGAAAGACTGTGACTTATGAGACACATTTGTTGAATACTAGGAGCCAGAATCTGGGTGAGTCCATTGATTCATATGTAACTGAACTGAGGCTAAAGGCTAAATCTTGTGAATTTGGAGATTTAAGTGAATCGTTGATCAGAGATAGAATTGTATGCAGCATACAGAGTGAGCATGTGAAACGCAGACTGTTTTTTTTTAATTTTAATTATTTCTCTTCCGGAGCTCTGGCTGCAAGCCTGCTAACTGTTGTCCCCCCAGTGCCAGCCCCCAAAGATCAGACCCCCTCCTTTATGCACCCCGCGACTTACCCTTCGCAGCAGGGTGGTGGAGAGCAACTCGAACCACCCCAACGGATCCATGCCAGGGAGGTGCCTTCTCAGGGACGGCGCTGTGGGGCACAACTTCATTCTGCTGGGCTCTTTTTCCACTTTTCTCCCTGTGGGCCATGGCATGCAATGATGCCAGCAACTGGGTGCACGCACGTTCCTGTGTGCGCCCCAATCAAGCATCTGCCATGTCCCGCCCCCATGGCTTGCAGCTATGTGCCACTGACCCCCAGCCTCCGCTAGGGGTCAGACAAACACTGGCAGCCAGAACCTCCCCTCCCCAGTGCTGGAGAGCAGTCCATTGGATGCTCAATCCATCTCCTCCCTGCCAACCCATGGCAACCCGTGCCAGTTCCTGAACATGGGTCGCTGGCATGGCACGAGGTGTGGCATCCAGTGCCTCAACCCTCAGTGACACTGGGCCGGCCCAAGACGCAGACTGTTGAGAAAAGCGGATTTAACATTAGATGGGCTCTACAATGCCGGTTCGACAACAACTTTTTTGACTGGCATCACAGCGATAGAATTTATGTTGACCACAATTATATTCAATTCTGAGTCGGAGTTGATTTGGGGAGGGGGAGAAGGACCAGGAGACAGTGTGCCCCTGTCTCTGGAGCATCAATACAGCGACCTGTCGACGAACTGTCAATTTTGTCAGCAGCAATGTAGGTCGCTGTATTGGTGTCACTGTTGGGGGGGTATACCCATTAGATGATGCCATAGAGCTATGCAGGGCAACTCAATTGAGTGAAACGCAGATTAAATGCTTAAGTGGAAATGCTCAGGATGAAAGCTCAGTGCAAGTAGCAGTTGTGCAGTAAGAAAGAGTAAAAGCAAGTGCCAGTGTGAGGAAAGGGAGTTATGTACCTTGAGCAAATAAAGTCAAATGTGAAAAGTGTGGTCATGAGCATGAGATAAATAAATGCCCAGCATATGGACAATATTGTAGATTGTGCCACAGAAAAAATCACTTTGCTAGAGTATGTCGTGTAGGTAAATGCAATGAGATCCATGTTGTTAGAGAAGATGCCTAGGAAAATGAAAGTACTTTTAGTATTGAGACTGTGATTACACTATGCCAGTGATCCGGGTTCAGGAATGGACTCGGGTTGCTGGGGGTTGGTGGGGTGAGGGAGGATTGAGGGACCCAGTGGATGGTCTCCTCCCTCTGGGGTGGGATACCAGGGGTGCATCTAGCACCTGATGCCCCTGAAGCCGGTGGATGCACGGGCTTTCAGGGCACCGGCAGCTCTACTGGAGTCGGAGAGGGGGGACGCTGTTAAGCGCGTGGCTGTTGGAGAGCATCAACACGTCGGCAAGCCTGGATGTAAGTCCTAAGCACAGGCATCCCAGGGGAATGGGAGAAAAAAAGGGAAAAATGTAACACCCCTGGCCCTATGAGCAGATGAAACTGGGGATGGGATGCCATGGGGATTGCCCTGGCAGACGGAGTAGGATGAGGTACGAGGCCTCCTCTGAAAGCCGTGGGAGTCAGGCAAATAACAAAAAAATAACAAAAAAAGAAACTGTGATTACCTATTAACCCGAGACTGACTGTAAAGTAAATCTGAACATAAATGGGAAAATGGTGATGTTCAAATTAGACACTGCAGCACAGTGTAATGTGATGCCTTTTCAGATGTATAAGACATTGTCTGGAGACTGTTCAAAGGTTATCAGCTAGATTGGTTTCTTATTCTGGGCATAAACTTGATGTGAAAGGCAAAGTGATGTTGCTAACATGTTTTAAACAAAAATATTACCTGTTGCCATTTCAAATGGTTAATGCAAACGTGACTCCAGTGTTGGGCCTATCTACTTGTTTGAAAATGAAGCTTATGAAGAAGCTATTTTCAGTAGATGCTGCAAGTGGACATGCAGGGGAAACCACAGAAGGAATACTGGCTGAATCTGCTGATATATTTGAGAAATTGGGATGCTTAGAGGGTGAATACCACATTAAAATAGATAAGACAGTCAGCTCTGTGATCCACCCCCCTAGGAAAATACCTTTCGCATTACAAGACAAAGTGAAAATTGAGCTAGAGAATACAGAAAGATTGAAGGCTATTAAAAAGGTGGAGAAACCCACAAGCTGGGTCAACTTGATGGTGGTTGTAGAAAAACCAAACAAAGTACAAATTTTTATAGATCCCAGAGATCTTAACAGAGAAATTAAAAGGGAACATCACCCAATGTAAACAGCTGAAGAGGTTGCAGCCAAGCTAGAAGGGGCCAAAGTATTCACAGTGTTAGATGCTGGGCATTCCTTCTGGCAGATTAAACTGGATGGGCCTAGCTCTGATCTAGTGACTGTTAATACACCTTTTGGGAAGTGGAAGTTCAAGCATCTCCCCTTTGGGATTTGTTCAGCACCAGAAGTCTTCCAAAATACAATTTCACACATTTTTGAGGACTCGAGGGCACAGACATCATTATGGATGACATCCTAATATGGAGTGCTAATGTACAAGAGCACAGCAAGTGGTTACAGAATGTTCTACAAAGAGCCAAAGATAAGCATTTGTCTTTAAACCTAAAAAAATCAAAAATCTAAATGTCAGAGGTCCAATATATTGGACACAAGTTAAGTAACAACGGGCTGTTGGCAGACCCCAAGAAGATAAAAGCAATTACCCAGATGCCTGTTCCCAAAATAAGACTGACAGAGATTTATGGGCATGGTAAACTACCTGGCAAAGTTCATTCCAAACATATCAACTGTAAATAAGCCTTTGAGAGATTTACTAGAGAAAGAAATAGCATGGCACTGGGAGGAGCGCCACCAACAGGCCTTTCAAGAACTGAAAACAGTCATCACAAATCCCCCAGTGCTGGCCTACTATGATCTAAGGAAACCTGTTGACTTATCTGTGGATGCATCTTCAGAATGGCTGGGTGTTTGTCTGCTGCAAGAAGGTAGGCCTATTGCTTTTGCTTCCAGATCGCTTAATAAAGCTGAGAGAAATTATTCACAAATTGAAAAGGAAACACTACCTATTGTGTTTGGCTGTTCAAAATTCCACCAATATATCTGTGGCAGACCAAGGGTCCATGTTGAATCAGACCACAAGCCCCTAGAAAACCTTTTCAAAAAGCCACTAGCTACAGCTCCACCGAGAATTCAATACATGATGCTCAAACTGCAAAGGTATGATTTGCGAGTACAGTACAAAACGGGTAAAGAACTTCATATAGCAGACGCCCTGAGTAGGGATGTGGGAGAAGATTCTCTGCCAGAAACTGAACTAGACAAATATGAAGTTCACACGGTGGCCTATATGCCTATCAGTGATGAAAAAGTGAAATTGTTTCAGCAAGAGACTAACAAATATTCAGCATTGGTCAAATTGAGAGCCACTGTTTTGAAAGGGTGGCCCAGGAGAAAACAACAGTGTACTCTGAGATAAGGCAATACTGGCAGTTCAGAGATGAAATCTCAGCAGAAACTGGACTTACAGAAGGGGGAAGAGACTGATAGTCCCCACATCACTGAGACAAGACATGTTAACCAGATTACACAGCAGCAACTTGGGCATTGAAAAATGCAAGCACATGGCCAGAGATCTTTTATTCTGGCTAGGGATGAACAGTCAGATTAATGACATGGTGGCCCAGTGTGGCATTTGCAACCAATTCAAGAAAGCACAATCTAGAGAGCTGCTGCAGCCACACGAGATACCAGAGAGACCTTGGCAAAAGGTTGGGGCTGACCTATTTGAGTTTGAAAGGGAAAATATCTAGCAATGTTTGATTACTACTCCCAATACATTGAGATATCCAAGTTACAAAATACAACAAGCGAAAGTGATTAACCATATTAAATCACAATGTACAAGACATGGTATCCCAGAAATACTTGTAACAGACAATGGCCCACAATTTGCTTGCATTAAAGTCATAGTCTTTCAATGAAAGTATGAGGTTAAACATGTAACGTCTTCACCAAGAAACCCCTAGAGCAATGGCATGATAAAACAAACCATTCAAACAATAAAGAGACTGTTAAAGAAAACACAAGTGGACAGTCAAGACCCTTATTCAGCACTCTTGGAACTGAGAAATACCCCACTGGAGGGGCTAGGATCACCAGCACAGCTGCTTATGAGCAGCAGAACCAGAACTTTAATTCCTACCAGATCTGAACTACTTAAACGATAAGTGCCAGAAGTTGATGTGCAGCTACATTGTGAGGGATGCAAGAAAAACAAAAATCTTATTACAATTTGCACACCCGACCACTCCCAGCCTTACAGCTGGGACAGCCTGTTTATCTGCAAACACCTGAGAATACCTGGACCCCTGCAACTGTGGAATGCCATGCTGAAGAGCCATGTTCCTATGTGTTCCAAGCAAATGGGAAATTGTATCAAAGAAACAGGAGGGACCTTTTGTTAACCCCTGAGCTGTGCCACTCCTGTTGCCCACAAAACTTGCACATCAGAGGAGAAGAAGAAAGAAGAGAGCTAGATGACATGATGGCGGGGGATGGGATCCCAGAGGTGCCTGCAATGGAGGTCCCTCCACAAGTGATGCCAGGGCAGTTACAAAGCAATATGAAAACAAGAAAAGCACTGCACTGCAAAGCTCGGGTGGGGTGTGGGTGAGGGTTGCATGCCCTAATCTCAAACAAACAAACAAACAAACAAACAGGAAAGATTTCATCATGCACTCCAGAGCCAGGAGGAAAGTTGTATCCCTCCAGTGAAGGTATGAATAACACCAGGTCCAAACTGTTTGTTGTAAAGTGTAAGGATTTATCCCAAAACTCTTCAGAGGAATATACAGTCACAACTGCACAACGGCTCAATAGCATGGTCCCCGGTGCTTCGTCAGTTAAAGCTTCATTCAACTATAAGACAGGTATCAAACTTCTATTTGTGGCTATAGATCAACAGTATCCTATAAAACAACACAACTTGCAAAATAACTATCTGCATTTTGTTACAGAGTGAAGGGTAGGGGGATAGGGCTTAACATCAACAAAACCAACTGATGGAGACAACAAAACATCTGTTATGACTCATATAATTTGACTAGAGGAAGGGTTTAGGATCCCATTCTCTATTTAGTCCTTCTGTGCCTTTAGTTCCTTCCATCAGTGCTCTCAATACATAAATCCAGAACATTCCTTTTGTTCTAGCCTGTTCCGATGATCCCCTCCTCTTTGTCTAATACTTACTTGTTCTAGACCTGTGAATCTCAAGGATGCAGGGTCTCCGTTAAGTGAGTCACAGAAATGTGTTGCCACAGGGCTTGTTAAATCTGCATTTCTAATATCTCTGATATATAGTCACAAATAAAAGTTTGATACCTGTTTTATAAGTGAATATCAGTAAAATTAAAATAGGGCCTAACCCTTTGAGATTAGGTAAAATAGTTTTGAGAATACATTGAATTAATTATCTTCCATCTCTTGTATTTTTTCTACATAGGTGATTTGTGAGCGCAGAAAATCCTGCCTTCCATGTGTGACCTAGCCATATATGGCTTGCACGAGTGGATTCTGCTCCTCATCCCTTTTTCTATCTACTTTTCAGTTATAAGATAGGAATTCCTTTTTTTAAAATACTAATTTCTGTATGTGAATTAAAAAAGGAAATCATATAATCAACTGTAAAGAGAAAAAAGGTAAAATAATTATTTATTTGGTCTTTGTGTCTGTATTGAAAGTTTGCAAATTAGGTTGATTGTTGTTTTTTGCTTTATATAATGCCAAACGAGTTGTTCCATGCACCAAAATACCAATACTACACTGGCATTCTATGCCCATAATTGATTTGAGGTGAAGCTGGTATAATTTTGAAGGAACTGAAATCGAGCAATCTGATTAGCTGATGCAATCAATTTTGCAAATTTTAAACATTTTTCACTTAATTCTGTTACAAATGGTGTGTGTGGCATGGTACATTACTTTTCTTTTTTGTATACTTTGTAAGTCCACATTTATTACACTTTTTGTTATAATACGATCTAATTGGTCGTTACATGTGATGTCACTAAATCTGAATTTATTTAGGTATATAGTGGGTCTAATAACAGTAAGGCCTTCACCCCTGATGAAGCCTTAACTGGTGAAGTGCCGGGGACCTTGCTATTGAGCTGTTGTGCACTTGTGACTGTATATTCCTCTGAAAAGTTTTGGAATAAATCCTTATATTTTGCAACAAGCAGTTTGGACCTGGTGTTATTCATACCTTCACTTGGGGGATACAACTTTCCCCCTGACTCTGGAGTGCATGGTGAAATCTTTCCTGTTTGTTCAGTTAGAAAACGAGTCTGTGGAGTCAGCCCCGGCCCTGAACAGTCAGGACCAATTGACTGGCACCAGCTGCAGCCCGAGAATTAGCCGTGTCAGTGGAAGGCAGATCTGAAGGCTCACCTGACATCATGACTACATAAACTCACAAAAACGTTGAGCTACATAGAACTTTAAACATTTTATGTTTTGGGGAGGGGGAAGTTTAATTGAGAAGGGAGATGTAAGGAAGTTAATTAGCATACACGATTTGCCTATACCTTGATAATGTGCTAGCCTATATACTGTATATAAACTCTTATCCAGTGGGCAGTAGCCTGCACTTTCTGCAGTTTGTTCTAAGTGTTATACAGTACAGTAAACTTACCAGCTCACTCCACATTGGTGTCTGCATGACTGTTACACTGGGAACAAGTCCCCTGATGTCACAGATCCTCCACCTACACATCACCAGCTGTTGCCCCTCTGCAGCTGGCCATGGATGCACTCATTGGGCATGTGGCTGTTGAGGGACCGCTTCCTCCTCCTTCAGTGGGTCCAGCCACAGGTGCCTTGGACACAGGCATGTCTGTTCTGCCTCTTCCTTGTCCCAGCCTCTGGAATGTCTTATTGTCTGCTGCTGTAGCTGTGGAGACATGAAACACATTAAATAGTCTGTAAGTGATTGACAGGGCACTGTGGGGCACAACAGGTATGTGCAATGTACACCGATGTTGCACAGATGGCATCTAATGCACAAGACTGCACATACATACACAGGTACAGGGCCATATCCAGTAAGTGGTTGGGCAAAACTGGCACAAGTGTACCTACAGAGGTGCAGATGTGAACATGTTGCCCGCAAACCTGTTGACCCATTTGGTATCACCTCATCTGGAGGCCCCACAGATCCACATCATACTTCTCATGATGTAAACGCTGCATTGAATATAGAACACACACATTGCCACCTGTGGCCTATATGAATTGTGGTCCTTGATACATATTGTAGGTGTCTATGGCTGCAGCTGTAATGACACACTCACTGTTTCTGGGGGGTATGTCTGATGTTACCTGAGCTCTGGTCATGGCAGGGGCACTGCACAGCTCTGTCCCATAATATGCAGAGCACTATCATGTACACACCCTATGCATCTTTCGACTAGGTCCTGACCTGCTTTTCTTCAAGGCAGAGCTGATTGTGGACCACAGCTAATGGGCCCAATGCACTTATCCACCACTGATTGATGGTATAATCAACTGACAGGATTTATCACAGCCAGATGGAGTGCATGAGACAATCAGAATGTTCATGTTGCTTCGGATCAGGAATCTGTGCACCTGTCCTACAAATAGCATATAACCTACCCAAGGGGGATGGGATGTGCAGCTTCCATGGAGATAAAGGTCCACTGGTCAGAATAAGTATGCCTAATGGTGGGCCACACTAGGGCTGGGACATGTCCATGTACTTTAGTGGTCCTGCAACAGTACCTTCGCCATGAAATGCAGGTACAGAATTATACAAAATCATCTTGGGCTGCATATGCAAATCACCAGAGAATGTTATGCTGATTCGACTTTAAGCAGAAATGCATGGTGCAGAATTATGTTCACTTCACTTATAGCACCAACGGTTTAGACGGGCAATCGGTTTATGTGGGCACATTTTAAAAACCTTTTGCCAGTTCCATAGGCTCCAATGTTAAAAACACTGGATGTAGCATTCTATGCCCGCCTGCTATTTTGGGCAGATTAGATCCTAATTAGTGTCAGTTCACACTTCGACAGGCAGTTTGCAGAGCTTGCCAAAGTGTGAATGGACACTAATTACCAGCTAATCTGCCTGAAATAGAAAGGGTGCAATACTAGAACCTACACCAGCAGGGCTCATCACTACTTTCATCCTGTTTCATCTTAAATAAAAAAAAAATTGCGTGTCTGGTAAGAGAGACTCTTCCCTACCTTCCGATTGCTGAAGGACAAAGGAGCTCCACACCCGATCCATCAACTTAGCAGTCCCACAACCCATGTAGCCTTATTCAGACTGAGATCTCTGATGTCGTGGCACACACGGCATGGCACACAGTAACAAGGAGGATAATTGCTCTAACAGTGTGCTTAACATCTTGACACTAGGGTGCATCATCTCAAAATTAGAGCTGTCCATTGGTAGCACCCATCTGAGAAACAAGCAAAACAGCAGGCAAGCACCTTGTGCTACAAACAGACTGAAACCAAATAAAGACAAGAAATGTAAGCACCCATAGCAAAGACCTCACAGTAGACAGTAGACAGTAACAGAGACAAAACATCTCACAGGATCATATTAATGATCAGGCACCATGCTTACGAGTACAATTCACACATAGCACTGTACAGTATTTTACCTAGATACCCATTATGTACCTGTATATGGCTATAGTATGTCTATCATTTAAACAATGTTGCATGTAGATGTGTGTGTAGTCATGTGGGAGAACTCAACCATATTTTCAATGAAATTAGCAAAAATTCCAGAACATAAATAGTTCATTTCTGAATGCTGTCACTGAAAAGGTAAATGCAAATCCATGGTCCATAAACCTGAGACAAGTGACCTTACTCAGCAACCATTATAAAAGCAGACTGTATGTCCTCGCTGGTTCACCAGAGTGCATACACATCCAACTGAGTGGGACACCACATAGCCATGGTTGGTTTCTACTGATCCTGATTTAGAGCTGTGCAGAATGAGAAAATTCTAAATTTATGGAATTTCAACAGAATTTCACAGAAGTCTGTGGAATTTTGTTAGAATTTTGCAGAATATTTTGCATTTATTAGCTATGACTCAGCTGTCAGTCTGGCTAGAGATCTGACATTTGACATGGTTACGTGTTGAGAGATGCTCTAATAGTATGCTAATTATCTTGACGTTAGGATTTCTCATCTCAGAATCTTAGGTGCTCAAAGTCTGTCACTTTATTTTTTGTGGGAAATTTCATTAATGTTTTGATCTGCATGCACCTCAGGCACCTTTGGAGCTTGACATTTGTAATGTGGTACATATACAGTATAGAGAGGATAATGGCTATGCAACTGTGTGTTATTGATGTTTTTTACACACCTGAGGTGTGTGATGACCCATAAACCTTGTGCAGGGAGGATTTTTCCTTCAGCACTTGAAATGACAGTCAGAGACACTTGTACAACTCAATGCTGGTTCTGTCACACACACACACACACACACACACACACACACACACACAGGTGGCTCCCTTCCAAATCGCATTTCAAAGTGATTGACTTTACTGTGGAAAAAAAAAATAGTGACAAACTTTGAAAAGCATTCCCTTCTTTAAAGTATTGAACTTTGCTTAAGTTGTGGTATAAAAAGTCAAGCACAGTCTTTCTGGTGATAGCACTGGGCTGGACTTGCAATTTCCTAAACCCAACTCACAGCAGGAACAACTAGGTGCATTTTATTAATTTAAAAGGTAGGATCAACCAGATAAATTCTAAAAAAACATAATAATAAGCTGAAGAGACTTACAAGAAGGAAGAGTATCCATTGGTGTAGCAGTTCATTGCTAAGTGACAAATGGAGCCACCATGTTTGCTGAACTGTTCAGTCTGGCCCCTCACAGAATACAAGCCAATGAGGTAGCGTAACGATTTCAACTGAGAGGAGTGTTAAAGCAAAACACCATAATAACAGGGTAACCAGTTATTACTATGTTTGAAACATGCTACTGAACCATGCATTAAAGAGGGTCACTCATAATTATAAATGTAGTAATAATCCTTATACCTGCAAAATGTTATAACATTTCAAAGAATGCTTTCAGAATTATACTAGAATAACTAAAATTGAAATTTTAGCAAAACATTTGTCTACGTATAGCACATCCCCCTTTAAAGCTTGATACTTAAAACTAGGTGCACATACCCATGTTGCTCTTTTCTTTAACTCCTGATACTGTGGAGAAATTTGGATAAGAATTTTTAAAATTAGATGGAAATAACTTAAAATTTTAATTTTAATTAAATGTTTGGCCACCCATTCCTCACCCTCTTTCAGTCTAGGATTTGGAAATTTGGCACACTTCGGAAACCCACTAGTACCTGTATACCTGTCATATTGGGTAACATTTAGATATGTTCTTTGAAAACTGGACCAAAATAACTGAAATTTAAAATTTGATGAAATCCAGTGGAATTTTAGAAATGTATTAATTTGGTCATAACTCAGCCTTCTATGCAGCTAGAGAGCTGAAATTTCCCATGATAACTTGTGTTTAAAAGTTCTAATGGCATGCCAAATATCATGACATTTGGGCCTATCATCTCAAAATGATAGGTGCTCGAAATCTGTCATTTTATTTTTTGTGGGAAATTTCATGAACATTTTATCTACGGAGCTAGAAATATGAACCTGTTTACATAACTAAATGTACTAATACCTAGAGCTGTGCAGAATATAACATTGTGCTCATAAATGCCTGCAGAATGACTGTTAAAATTCCATGGAATTCTGTGGAATCTTCATGAGCATTTCAAGGAATTTTGAAAAATGTTACATTTCAGTTATTTCACTATACTTTTAAAAGTACACTTCCAAATAACACCAAATCTGGAATGTGCACAGTACCCAAAGGCATACAAGAGTGTACCAAGTTACAGAATTGTAGATTGGAAGGAGGAAAAGTTATGGGTGGTCAAACATTTAATCAAAATTTAATTTTCAGTTATTTTGAGATAATTTTTAAATTTCTTATCCAAATTTCTCCACAATGTCAGGATTTAGAGAAGTGCATAGAATGCATATATCCACCATGTTGTAAGTCTCACACTTCAATGGGAGCTGAGTTATAGGTAGACAAACATTTTGCCAAAATTTGGATTTCTGTAATTTTAATATAATTTTGATAGTATTCATTGAAATATTACAAACATTGACAGGTATACAGGTTATCAATACAATTCTATATGCACATAGTTTCAGATTTCTAGCTTTAATTGGGACTGAGTTATAGCCTGCCAAACAAGTTGCCAAAATGTAAATTTTGGCTAGTTCCCTCTAATTTTAAAACTACATATCCAAATTTAACCAGAGTTGAAGCATTTAAACTACTATACCACGTGGCCATTTCTGAAAAAAAAAATCATAATTGCAGCTTTAAATGGGATTGAATTAAAAGTAGTCAAACTTCCACAAAATTAAAAAATGTAATTTTGCAAGAATGTACACTATATTTTTAAACCCCTGAAACTTTATAACTAGAGAATGCAATACCAATAAATTTGACAGGTACATAGACCTTACAAGGAGACTGTGTGTGCAAATTTTATTAATTGCTTGTTATGAGAAACTGCAAAATAACATCTGTACTCAAAGTCAAATCCCAAGAGTTTTTTGTATAAATTGTAGAATGTCATGATAAATTCCATAAAAATGTATTTTCCTAATTTCACTCAGCCTTATCTGGGGGATTCAAATTAAAGGATGGGGTATAAGAGGCAGATAGTGCAGGGGGTCACCAGGTTTTGGAGTTACAGTAGATGCACAGTTTCACCAAGAAATGGACAGCTGAGCTGGGTAGCACAACAGTGGTAGACCCCCCAGTTTGAAGCAAGAAAGAACAGAGTGTCAACAATTACAGCCTGAATGAAGGATATGTAAGGATCATGCCCAGTAAATTTATCATCCGGAGACCTTGGTGTACATGTAAGTCTAGAACTTAGAGGTACTCAAAAAGATGTAGTGGTGGAAGACAATGTCTTGGACAGCAGGAAGAAAGAATTTTGGCTATTCCAACAGGGTAGATTGGTAGGAAAAGGAGTAGGTTACTCACATTTTAAGGAAGTTTGTCACTGTAAAGAACAAAGAAGATATCACTGGAATCAGTAGTTCTACTGAGTCAATCTGGGTATGCCAAAAAGGGGGGGGGGGATAGTCACCCAGAGAAGAACAGCATGACTGCAAAAAGCTCAGCACAGCTTATCAAATGAAGTAGTGAAATGTGCATTGTTAATGTTAGATTCCACAAAAACAAATTCTGGATGCTTCATCTATGGTATATGTTATTGCAAATATGGAAGACAATGTTACTAATCATTTTTTTATTCTGCAAAATTAAAACTGCTTAACCAATTTATCCAGTTGTGTTAGACAACAGAATACACTGACTATATGGATATGTATGTCAAATGTTATCTCTATGCATGCAAGAGCAGAGAAGTTACAAACATCCACATTTTTGACAGTTTTCATGAAATTTTACAAATATTTACATAGTAATGTTTTGAACCCCTGTAACTTATACATCTCTTATCTAATTATCTCCATATTTAGATCATTCTATAAGCATTATGAAAAGATTATCCATACTAATTTACACAAGTCTAGTTCCAAAGGTGCCTGAGTTAGATGCAGATTAATTTTTTTTGTGAAATGTCCTGAAAAAAATAAAATGACAGATTTTGAGCACATATAATTTTGAGTCGATGCATCATATTGTCATGAAATCTGGCACATTGTTAGAACACCAATCATCAAGAATCATGCCAAATTTAGGATCCCTGACTCAACAGATGTTTAAGGTATAGGTAGATAAAATGTTCATGAAATTTCAAACAAGCAATAAAATGACAATATTCGAGTACCTATAATTTTTAAACTATTAATTTGAATTCCATGATATTAGGTATGTTAGTGGCCATTAACCGAAAGGGAATATATTCTAAATTTAAGAGCTCTAGCTTGAACTGTGGTTGAGTTATAACCAAATTATTAAATTTAAAAATTCAGCTAAATTCTGACAAACGTGCACGAAATTTCACAGAATTTTGAAAAATGTCATTGGAATTACATGGATTCAGAATTTTCACATTCCACACAGCTCTACTAATATCCCATATACCTGTAAAATTGTATACCATTTTGATGAATGCTTTCAAAATTATACTAAACTAAAATCTAAATGTTGTCAAAATGTTTGGCTACATATAGCACAGCCCCCTCTAAAGCTTCAGACTTAAAACATGGTGCACATAACCATGTCACATGTTTCTCTAAATCTTGAAACAGTAGAAAAATTTGGATAAGAAATTATAAAATGAAATGGAAAAAATGAAAACTAAATTTTGATTGAATCTTTGGCCACCCATAGCTCAGCTCTCTTTCAATCTAGTGCTCCAAAATTTGGTACATTTATACAATCTGTCATTACCTATAGAATTTGAAAATGTGATATTATTTAGAGTCGTACTTTAAAAACTAGACTAAAATATCTGAAATTTAAATGTGGCATAATTCTACAGAATTTTCACACAAATTCCACAAAATTCCATGGAATCAGAATGGTAATTCCACAGGCATTCTGCTAGCAGAATTTAATTTTATTTTTTATTTTATTTATTTATTTAGCTTTTGTTGACCGGGTAAGTGCACTAGACAAATCCTGCCTATTTTCAGGCACGACCCGGGGGGAAGGGGATACAGATGAATGGCAACTGACCTTGAACCAGATTAAGCTGTTATATTATATTATATGTTATATATATATATATATATATGTTATATTATTATATTCTATATAGCTCTACTGATCATTAATATATACAGCACACCTTTGCAGTACTGTACTACAGAGACCGGTCTGGGCATCAGAACCTCATCTTGAGGATTCTGAAGACCCTTTCTGTGATATTACATGTGGCCCAGTGTGCCTCATTGTAATGTTTCTCATTGCCAGGTGCTGACCAGAGCACTGGTGTCATCAACCAGGAATGCAGGGGATATCCACTGTCAGCTGCAGAGTAAGGTAAGTGGCATATGTTGCTTGAAGACAAAGAACCTCGGCGCACAAGCACTGAGGCAATGGTTACACCAAAGGGCATTGGCCAGGAAGCCAAGTTTCAAAGAAATACAAAATCACACATACCCTCATAATGCAAAGCACCATGGGCTGTATATGCAAATCACCGCATAATATTATGCTTGTTCAACTTAAAGCAGAAACGCATGGTACCAAAAGGTCTCGCACATAGTCTGCAAAGGGTGTTAACAGAAGACACATACACATGGTTAGTCCTACCAGGACTCATCAGTGTGCCTCGTCTGTGTGACACCGCAGTGGAATGAACCAGCTACCCTAAGATGGTCTATCTGGGTTATGTTGTGGTGAACCCAATAAAAACCAAAAACAAGCTAAAAGACAAAGATATGTTGTTTGTGTGCCTTGGTGGGGGAAGGGGAAGTGCTATACTTACCAAGCAGCCATCCATCCTTTATCTGTCTGGTCTTGAATGTCCTGTGCAAGGAGGAGTTTTGCCAGATGAAGGCATCATGTGTATCACCTACTTCACCACCACATTTGTGATGTGATTATTGCCATCGCACACCACCTGGACATTTAGGGAGTGGAATCCCTTTCTGTTGAAAAATGCCTCCCCCTCCCTCCCAGATGGTGCCATGCAGCCCAGTAAAACACTTGCATAGTTGCTGATCTCTGCTCCTGTGATGTAGGGAATGTGCTGTAATCCTTACACTTCTTAGTGCTTCTAGGAACTCAGTTAGTAGATGGGACATTGCTGACTGTGTGATCCCCAAGATGTCCCCAAAAGGCATCTGAAATGTACCAGTGGAAAGGAAGCACAGGGCAGCTGTTATCTTGCATTCCAATGATAATGCCTGACTCTGGACTGTGGTGCTCTGCATATCCTCTGGGAGTATGTCACACAGTTCCTGGATGGTTTTGCAGTCTAGCAGGTACACATCCACTATTCATAGGTTTCATAGGTTTTGCAGAGCATAGTAGACCAAAGTCCATGGAGCTCACCACCTGGTCTAATTAAATCCCCGGATATTACTTTGAGTCAGGTAATTATCGAGTAATGTCTTGAATTTTATCATGTTATCACTCTTCACCACCTCAGCTGGAAGGCTGTTCCATATTTATACTACTTTAATACTAAACCAGTGTTTCCTCTTATTTGTTTTAAATCTTTCACCTGCTATTTGTAAGGTATGCGCTCTCGTGTTATACCCTTTCTCCCTGATAATAATGCCAAACTGTTCCCTTAGTTCTAACTCTTGTGTTGCTCTGTACACAAGGCACATGTCTCCCCTTAGTCTCCTGAATTCCAGAGAGTACAGTCCCAGCTGTGCCAGCCTCTCCTCATATTCCATGCCTTCCATATCCGGGATTACGCGTGTGGCTTTCCTTTGTATTTTTTCCAATGCCTCAGTTTGTGTTTTGTAGCCCGGGGACCACAGTTGTGCACAGTACTCCAGATGGGCTCTCACCAACAAAGTGTGCAGTGGTATAATTACCTGTCTATCTCTACTACTGATGTGCCTTATGATACAGTGCAATATACTTCCAGCATTTTTAACTGTCATGTTATTATGTTGTTTGACACTTAATTCTTGAGTAATTATTGTACCTTAGTCCCTTTTGTCTGTCACTGTTTTCAAGATACAGTACATCCATTTAATCTATATGGTATTTTTAGATGTCCCTTGCCCAGATGCATTACCATGCATTTGTCTGAGTTAAAGGCCAACCTGTATTTTTTGACTACTCTTCTATCTCATACAATGCCTCTTGTAGTGTAGTGGCCTCCTCTACACTGTTTACTATTCTACAGTACCTAGCCTGGTATCAACAGAAAATTTTGATAGCCATGCATCTGCTTTAATGTCAATGATGAAATTTAAATGGTAAACAAGCATGGCCCTAGCGCTGATCCCTGGGGCACTCCACTAGGCACATCTGACCATTTGGAGTAAGTGCCCCTAATGCACACCCTCTACTTCCTATTTGACAGCCATGATTCTAGCCATCTGGTTATGTTCCCTGCAATACTGCATTCAATTAGGGAATCCACTAATTCCCCATGTGGGAGTCTGTCAAAAGCTTTAGAAAAATCAAGGAAAATTACATTCACTGAGTTTGAGTTGTCCATTGCCTTACTAACTTTACCATAGAATTCTAACAGGTTAGTCTGACAGGACCATCCCCTCCTGAAACCATGCTGGGTATTGTCAATGTCCCCTATATATTCAGTGACAAAAGTCTTTGATACAGCCCTCCAAGACTTTACCCAATACTGTAGTCAGGTTCACAGGCCTATAATTTCCCACTGCCTATTTTGCTCCCTTTTTGAAAATTGGGACCACATCTGCCTGTCTCCAAATCCCCAGCACCTCTCTAGTATCCACAGATGTTTAAAGTAGTTCAGTCAGGGGTCCTACAAGTTCCTTTTGCAATTCTCTGATAACCTTTGGTGAAATACTGTTAGGTCCCTATGCTTTATTCCTATGTAATCTCTGTAGCCCTTCTCTAATGTCCTTTGGGTCTAATTTGAAACAACTTCCACTTGGTTTGTTTAACTGATTAAGGGTAGCAGTGCTTTTATTGTTGAAAACTAATGTAAATAAATCATTAAAATTCTCAGCCATATTGCTGCTATCAGTTACCAGTTCACCTATATTTTCTTTAAGGGACCTATTGTTTTCGTTGTACCCTTGTTGTGATTAATATATGCATAGAAGGATTTGTAGTTGTCATTCACCCTGGTTGCCAGTTTCAATTTGTGGGACCTTTTTGTACTATTTATATTAGTTTTGGAATTTGGTTTCCTTATAATGATCCCAGCAAGCTTGGTTGCCACTACTCTTTGCTCTAGCATAGGCTTTCCTTTTGTTTTGAATGCCTTTATTTAGTTTCCTTGTGATCCATGGTGGGATTTTCCCTGAACTTTTATATTTTGATTTTGTTGGTACATATGTTGAGATTAAACAGTTTATTTTTGCTCCAGGTTATCCCACATATCATGCAGGGTCTGATTTTTGAACTCCATTTTCCAGTCCCACAGTGCTAACTCTGTTCTCATACCCTCAAAGTCTGCTTTGTTGTAGTTAAATAGTAGTTAGGTAGTTAGTAGTTCCCACTGTATTTCCTTTGCAGCCTAGCAAAGTAAACTTGACCATGTCACTATTTCTTGACCCCAATGGGTAAAGAACTTCACAATCCTGTAACCTGCCTGGAATGTTTGTTAATACCAGGTCTAGTTTGTTATACCCTCTGGTAACCCCTTCAACCCACTGCTCTATACCCACTAGATTTATTACCTCTAGGAATCTTTGCTCGGTTGGTGTTTTAGCCCATTGATCTCCCCAGTGAATCCCAGGGAAATTAAAATCACCCATTAATATACTATTTTCATTTGGTGATAAGG
This sequence comes from Neoceratodus forsteri, assembly GCA_016271365.2. Taxonomy (NCBI): domain Eukaryota; kingdom Metazoa; phylum Chordata; order Ceratodontiformes; family Ceratodontidae; genus Neoceratodus; species Neoceratodus forsteri. The sequence goes on along the minus strand of CM057455.1, from coordinate 1,161,444,681 downwards.
AGTTAATATAATCGTTGATATTGTTATCCTCATGGCTAGAATATGTTGGTGGCCTATATATGACTCCAATATTAATTTTAGCACCCTGTGTAGGGTATAATCTGATCCCTATAAGTTCCAGATCCTCCCATGATGATGCATCTATCTGTTCTGTTGCGATGTGGTCAGCAATATAGAGTGCTACCCCTCCACCTTTTCCCAAATGCCAGTCCTTATGGCAGACCATAAAACCTGGAATTTGTTTATCCCAGTCATCCTCCTTACTCCACCATATTTCGGTGATGGCACATATTTGGATGTTATTTTCAAACTTCCTAACTAGGCTGCTGCATGCATTTAACAGCAGACAATTTAAATTTTGCTGTATCCTTTTAGGTCCTATCCTTATTCTTCCTCTGTTGGGATGTTTGGTAGATGAGGTACCATGCCCATTCTCCCAAACTGTTAGGTTAAACAGTTCTCAATGTGCTGTCTGAGCAAATGGGCAAGTATCCTTTTCCCTTTTTTGTTAGTATGTAATCCATCAACTGCATACAAATCTGAATTTACAAAGCTGTCGCAGTGCTGCACAAAGGTATGCCCTCCTCTCTCTCTCTATTTAACCACCCATTTAAATAATAAATATATCTATTTCTTTTGGTACCTGCTCTAGGCACTGGGAGAGTCTTCAAAATTAGGATCACTATCTTCTTGTCAGACATCTCCAGGTAGGTGTGGAGGGTCTATGAACCTGGTTGGGGGCATATGGCCATGGGACACATCTGTGTTTGCCGTTCACATAGGCCTGGGCCTGGTTCAGATCCCAGGTGAGTTCTAGCAGCAACCAGTGAAGGAGCACTGTGTGTGTCTCACATGCTCCTGTTTGCCTGTTATAGCTCCCCTGCACAGGAGTTCTGCATCCCTGTGTTGATTTGCAACTAATTGCTGCCTGCTTGTGTCAGGCATTCCATTTGTGATTGCACATAAACACTTCGTGGAGGCAAGATGCCTTGAAAGATGACTGCACTTGATGTGTATGGGCAGCATCTTCATTTGCATGTCTGTAAGCCACCCCTCTTGGGGAGGCTTACTAAAGTTATCTTCTTTCTCTCTCTCTCTTGCCATTCAGGTTTTGATGGGCAGCCTTGGTCCACCCCCTGAGGGGGTGTCTTTATGCCCCTGCCTTTTAAAATGGACACTCACGGAGTGGTTTGTGGGGAGAGGCCTGTGGGAGTTTTTTGGTTACAGCAATTGTTCTGTAAACAACATTTTTTTGTGTGTGGTAACATATAGTGGATGAACATTTTTATGTTTGCTTGTGTACATGCACAAGAAACATTTTGTGGCAGCTTACCTGAGTAGCAGGTTATGGAGGTGCGGCAGTGTTGTGGCCAATGCCACCGCAGCTTTTTGGGGTATGTCTCTGTGGCACCAATGAATGAGCATGCTGTCTATGACAGCAGTTGAGAAATGTGCCACCAACTTGAAAGAAATTCACCACTGCAATGAGAGACAGGCTCGTCACTGCAGCGGCAGATCTGACATGCCTCCATTATGTGCCATTCCTGGTGAAACATTTCAATAAACATGGCTGTGGCTCCCGCTGTCCGCCTCTCACAGTCCCTAGAAAGCCAATGTCAGGGGTGTCCAATCCCCCTGTTGGCATGCCCTCTCCCCAGTTTGTTTGCAACATGTGTGCCCAATTCCCATTGGCATAAGGTCCCCCTTGTTTTATTTGTCTGCTGAGTGGGGTGCCCAATCCCCCCCGGCATCATGCCCCCCCAACACAGACACACTTTTTTTGTCAACGAGGTGCCCAATCCTCCATCAGCTTCAGTCCCCCTGCCAAAAAAACACAGGTAGCACACTGGAAGCCCACCCCAGTGTGTTCAGAAGTATTTGGTAAACCTTTAAAAAAAAAACCTTCCCACAACGTTCCATTTTCAACATTGCTATTTTTGCACACTGCCTTATGAACAGTACAGCTGACATTTTTCACATACTGCCCAAAACATGTTTTTGCACCTGTGGCGCACAATAGGCATGGTCACTGTGCAAAATTAACTTTTGGGACTGAGTAACAAAATCAGAGTGCCACTGTACATGAGGAGAGGTCACAAAAAGCCCATGTTGAAAACTTGGAGTGAAAATACCAAGAAATGCCCAGGGTGTTAGGGTTTCTGACCATAACACCATACCCTGTAGGGACTGACAGGTGTCAGGGGTGTGACTTGGGATTGTTAACAGTAATTTTCATGCCATTCCACCCCCACCACCACCCTGCAGCCAGTGACAGGCATCGAGATGTGCCTTAGACATTTCAGCCCCACAGTTCACCCCATTCTCCTATACTGCACCCATTTCAGCATATTTCCTTACAGAATGGGGTGAGTGTAAAGCCCAAAGAACCCAAGGCACACCTCGACACTCATCAGTGTCTACAGGGTAGGGAGAGGTGAAATGATGTGAGCGTTATGGGCCATGATCCAAAGGCACACCCAATGCATGTCCATCTCTGCAGGGTGGGGGTGGGGTTGGCATCAGTGTAATACTTTACTGCCATTCCTATTATGCATCTGTCTAACTCCTGCACTTCCAATGCTAATGCCAGCAAGCAAACATTCGGTATTGACAGAGTCTTGAGAAAGTGATCCTTTAGCACGAAAACATTTTAATGGCACTTCTGAGAGCGAGTCTCTGATAGGGAGGGGTTAGACATAGTTTGTGGTGTCCTGCTTGGCTTCTTTGTGTCTCTTTCCTGATTGATTCACTTGGAATTTTATAGCTCTATAATTAAAAGAACACTGAATTTGAAGCACTTTATTCCTACCAGCAGGACCAACAGGACAAATGAAATTGTCAGGAACGGTGCCGTGTGCCGACTTCATTTCTGTGAGTACATACTTTTGGCTTTTATATGTAGAGCCACCTTCTTCCTTTAAGTTGCTCATTAAGTAAATCATGGTGTTTTCTCCATTATGGTCAGTGGGACAGAGAGTGGAATTCTATCACCTGGTATATCACCTTGGTGGTGGCAGCTTGTACAGTGGTGGGCTTAAAACATGCATGAAACAGAAACAAAGGAATAATAGAGATAGGAAGAAAAAGTTAAAGCCAATGACCAGATGAGGTTACTGGATGCTTCATTAGGCAGCTTACATAGGCAGACTGAATGGGTCTAGCGGCCCTTATCTGGCGACAGCATCTATGTATCTATGTACCTGGGCTGCATGAGCTTCACTTCCACTATACCTGCATTTGTGATTATAAAAAATAAAACAGTGGCAATTATTGAAAGGCTATACCTGCAGTTCAATGGGGTGAAGCAACCAACCATACCCCCTTCCTGAGCTATACAAGCAATTCATTCCAGCCTCTCTTGGAAGCACTTTTTCTTTGCAGCCAGATGCTGTCTGACCTCTCTCATGGCCCAACCTCTCCCTGGGTCCTGCCTCCCTTTCTACTGTGTTTGTCTCCTGCCTTCCCTTGTGTTTGGATTTCCACTGCCTTGTGCTGGACTGTCTGCCTGGGTTGTGCTTCTCCTGCTTCTATGTCAGTAATTTATCTTTGTCTCTGGCTACAGTCTGTCTGTATTTCTCTATCTGTTGTTTCTTTTTGCTCCTTCCAGCTCCTGTGCTTGTGTTTGCTTTTGTGTGTTTCATTTTTGAGCTTTTCTAGTTTTTCTAGTGCCCCTTTGTTTACAATGTAATATTCAGATGCATTATTAATCAGGATCTCATTTCCTTATATCATGCTTTCAGCAATCTCTAATTTATCTATACTTGTTACATGTGTGCTCTCAGTTCCATCTGCTGTTTCCAGTAGCAGTCCCTGTGCACATCACCTCAATTGTTTGTACCTGCCTGACTCAGTACTGGCTTCCCTTATCGGCTGTAACTCTTTCATTCCTCTGGCTGCTTCTAGCAGTGTCATGCCCTACTACATTTACTCCTCAATTCTACATTTGTTTTATTCAGGCCCATTTGTTGCTATTTCATACTTTTATTGAACTATACTTTTACCAAAACCACAGCAATCCATTTCTGACTTCTACCCATGACTTCTACCCATTTCAGTCATTTAATTAGCTGTCTGGTCTCATGATGCTCAGCTTGTGGCTTCCCTGTTGTTCCCAGGGTGGTGATCTGTGATGTCACAGTGGGAAATCATGGCTCCAGGTAGTGGGGGCATGCCTTTATGCAAGTCATGTAAATTTTACTCTGGTCCCTTGCAGCCTAAATGGCATTTAAGGTATTCATGTGTAAACTATATCAATTTTATTGCCTAAACCTCATTAATTCATTACTGGCCTTTGCTCCTATTACATAACCTATGGCCTCTGGCTTCTCCTGGCCTCCTACCACATGCCTCCATCAGTAGTACCTACCACCATGTGAGTAATTTCAGTGTCATGTATATTAGGCATCCTTAATGGAATTGATTGGCTTTCCTTCCGCTGGTGTTGCTCCTACTATTTAACCTACCACATTATACTGCAGTTGCAAATGCTGCTACTTTATCAAATGCTGCCTCTACCTCACCTGCAGCCACTGTCTACCCTTTGGCTGCTGGATTTGCCCAGCCTTCTCTTATCTAGTTCATCGTAGTTGACCTTATTCCCTCATTTATCAGTCGGAGGCTTGCCAGCCATGGCCATTACTTTTTCTAGCTCAGGGCCTCCTTGCAGCTGATGGTCTCACTCTGCACCCACAAAGTCTGCATCTTGAGCATGTGAAACTTGGGATGGGGTCCTTCTCTTCTGGCCCATAGTAGGAATCTCATTGCTCTGGATGGAGCTTTAACCATGCAGACATATCAATGGCACATCCTGATGTAGAATTTAAGACTTCAGGTACCGAAGGGGGGACCTTAAGCCCAAGGAGGCTCCTTTGGCTGTGTAGGTCATACCAGCAGCACCTTCAAAAGCTATTTTCCCTACAGCTGCCTAAGTGTCACCTGGTATCCATGTTCTCCCCTTTACCGCCCTGTCTCAACATCCTGATGGTCCTCAGGATAAGTCCCTATGATGTTTACCTTCACCTTTAGGCCTCCCCCATGGAGGCAGAGGGAGTGCCTTTCAGCAGTTGCTGCTCTCCTCCTACCACCCTGGGGAGACAGCCTCCTGAGTGAGAGCTTCCCTTTGCTGCAGAGCAATGCTCGCAGCCTCGTCATGGCATTTTCCGTTAGTGGGATAGAGTGATACCCTTTCTTCAAACTGAAAAATCCCTTGAATTGGATCTCTAAATTGCAATAGCTGAGCTGTCACTAAAAGTACCCCAAGCCTGGAGGGAAGGCAACCTAGGCCTTGGATCCCAAGAGGTTTCTTCCTCATAGGGTTTTTCTCTCCTTCTTGCTGAAGTAGGTATTCATTAAGTAGGACATTTCTCTCATTTACTTAGATATGTTTCTGCTATTGGACAGAGTTGGAAGGTGGCCTTCTTCTCTACTGTTCCCTCTCTCTGTAGGAAGCCCCCCTGTGTTATAAGTGCAATCCTGAAAACCTGCTCATCTCAATTTTGCCTCATTAGTTGTCTCTCGTTGCTGTCAATCTGTGCTCCTCAGCCTTGTGGTCAAGTTTGCTGCTCAATAGTTCTTTTTGGGATTCCTTCCTAAGGTACCTTTAGCCATATTAAGGACTTCTGGACATTACTGAGCAGAACATGAAAATGGGACTTTTTCTGGAACTATGTATATTAACTTGATTTACTGTGTATTCAGAAGGGAGTGGGAGCTTTAGGAAGAAAGTAAATTGCTTCTTAATATGGCACATATGAAATGGTATGTGTGGCAAAATAGATACTTTTTATCCTCCAACAAAAGAAGAATCAGTTATGTCAATAATATACAAAATCCATAATGAACGTCATCTAGTTTAATAAAATAAATATATGTCTCTACCAAGAGCTATATTTCAACAATACTGGAGGGGTTTACTTGGTTATAAAATTACGGATTCACTGTGAAGTGTCTATTTTGACCCAAGACTAAAGTAGGTGGATGAGCAGTGGATCATGTACCTTTTCTATTTGTGGGGTTCATACCATTTGGATGTTTGTTTACTTAAGCATATATGTCGGTTTTTGTTCGCTGAATGACTGTTTAAATCGATTACTTATTACTTGTCCTGGAGATGTATTCTTTTAATAAAAACACTTCTACTTTTCTTTGATAAGTGCCATGGGATCTTTTACTTCAAGTTAGACAGTGACCAGAGATGGACAGAAGATACCTCAGTTTATCTTCTCATCTGAAGGATGGCACCTCATGAATACAGCACCCTCTCATACTGCACTATAGTGTCAGTTATGGATATTATCCCAAGTACCTTGTGTGAGTCTAGAATCATAGACCTTTTGGCCCTAGAGGCAAGCATGCTTCCTACTAATCTATAGACACTGTTATCTGACCATGGCTTTTTCCTGTAACTGTAGGCAATGCCATAGTCTCTTCCGAGCAACTGTACTCCCATTTCTGTCTCTCTAGACAATGCTTTTTAGACAACTTCATTTGAGAAATTACATTACTTCAATAAATTATACCCCAATGTCATCCCCAATAGAGAAAGCACTGGACAACCATAATCTAAAACTGAAGAGAATTTTAACAATTTACTATATGCAATCTTATTAGATACAGACACTAAAGATTTTAAGTCATTAACTAGCAAGTGGGAACTCCATTCCAAAACACAAATCTTGGGTGAATACTGGTTTGATACATTAAAATATCCATTTTCTGAATGTTACACTATAAAACTACATCAAAAACAATTTAATATCATGTACTGAGTTTAGTACACTCCAAACTATATTAATAAAATTATCTGCAGATTAGCGATTGGTGCCCAAGATGCTAATACCACCTAGGCTCACTAATTCACAAGTACTTAACCTGTGAAAGACATATAAAACTCTGGGACACAATTAGCACAACATCTGAAGTTGCTACTGCTCTAACAATACACAGGAGTGCATTAGATGTCATGTTATATGTGGGTTCACATAAATCCCACTGTTTTGTTGGGAAAAGGAAATTACTTTGGTATCTGTAGGTGAATGCAAAGAAGTTTTTTTTTTCAATTGTTTAGCCAAGAGTGGCACACTAAGCTGAAACCTTGTTTACAGGTGCGACCTGGGTGCACAGGGAAGTTAAGTGACTTGCTCAGGATCACACAGTATGCAAGTGGGGGTTGTGGGATTCAAACCCAGGTCTCCAGATTTGCAGCTCAGAGCCTCAAACCCAAAGCCCCTAGAATTCTGCGGCCGCAGAATTTTGCACAGAACTTGCAATCTACCGCAGAACTTCTGCAGTACCGCAGAATTCACTCTTCTTGATGATTTTTTATTAATATTTCTGTTTATTCATAGAATCTGGTTCCCTTCCCCTCTTTTTATATCCAAACCCCCCCCATATGCTCAGAATGTGATGTTATCGTTGCTGTAACATCATACATTACCTAATGAAATGGCTGCATTCTGCAACAGAAATGAACAGTCACTTATCTACCACAGCTCCCACTGCCAGAGATGGTGGCATAAGCACATCATGCATGGTGATATTTGCTCAACCTGCACTACAGCCTAATACAGTTTTCAGTCTTACATTACTGCACTAGGGCCAACTTAAACAAAACCTTGTCAATAGCACAGACCTGTAAAGTCCATACCTCACTTTCTACACTTGTTTGTGCCTTTAAGGTATAGAGATGCCATCTGAAATGAATAACTGGTAAAATTAATTTAACTGCCATTTTTAAGAAAAATAAAGTAATTATGCCCAGAAAAGTGGAATACAATAATGTGTAGATCTGTTGAAAGAATAGACCTGTTAAATACATAATTGCACTGTATGCATTTTTGCCAGGGTTATTGATTATATATTGTCACTGGTTGATAGAATCACCTAAAAGTTATGGAGAAATGTTGTGTGCAGGGACAGCTGTTGGGCCAGAGGGTAGCATGCTGTGTTTCCGTGCCGGCAACTGAGGTTCAGAGCTTAGTTCTGGGAGCTGGATGGGCAGCACAAGGATTGGTGGAACACATCACTGTTCAGAGCCTGGGAAGGTATGGTGCAATGTTCTGTCACATGGTGAACACATTGTGATGGGCTGGAAAGCTCCATCTCACAATCAGTTCACATGCATGTCATGGCCTGATGGTGTTACGTAGTGTCAGGGGAAGCAGGCTGACATGAAAAATGAGTTTTGCAATAACTCCTGTATTCCGTTTGTTCCATTTTCAATGGGACCTGTACGAATGAGGATACAATTTCATATATTTATATATATATATATATATATATATATACACACACATACAGTATCTCTGTCTCTGTCTCACCACACACACACACACACACACACACACACACACACACACACACACATATTTGTATGTATGTTACAGATTGCATATAAATATATAAGTGATACACAGTGGGAACCTCATGAGTGGTGTAGAAAGCACATACAAATATATAAGTGATAGACAGTGGAAACCTCATTAGTGGGATAGATAGCATGCATATAGAAATACCTTATTTATCACATACTGTAAGGTCCCCTCTGCATATGTCATTTATGCAATAGGCTAGGACCTTAAGGGAGAGACATTTGTTTTGCTTTTTTAGGCATAAAATTATTTCTATAAGTCTGTTATTTTTTGAACTAGTGTTTTTGTGCTTTCCACCATCCTGATTGTTATTTTCATTGCCATGAAAGTGAAGTCAGGATGACAAGCTGATGCTGTGATGTGGTAGTTTGTTAGTGCCGCAGAACTTCCGCAGAAATTATAAACCACCGCCGCAGAAGTTCCGCGGCAAATGCTAGTCTTGCCACAGAACTTGGTCCCACTGTGCCGCAGAAAAGTAGGGGCCTTGCTTAAACCACTGCAATATACTGCATTATATTCTTATAAATGGGAAAGACCGTAACCTACCACATTCTAACATATTGTTTAACCAAATGATTGACTCAACTGTATAAACTGGAAAGGATTTGGAAGGCTCTGCCTTTGGTTCGATGGACAAGCAGCCAGCCATTCCCACTCCCGCTTCATGAGCTATATAGAGCAGTTCCCCTCAGCCTTCTTCTGAAGCACTTTTTCTTTGCTAGTCGGAGGCTCTGTCCATTTGCCCTGTGGCAGGCTGGGGCCTCCCCCACCCCCCACCTTGCTGCTTCTTGCTGCTGAACTCTGCATTTTGTTCTTCTGCTTCTGGTTTGTATTTTTGCCTCCAGTTGTGTGCTTCCATCTTCCATGTTTCTTCTATGTTTATGTCTTAGTTTTGTTTTCTTTTGGGGGGGATTTGGTTTCTCAGCTCTTACCATTTGCTTGTTCCTACCATTTGGCTCTTTTGCAGCTCCTGCTACTTGCTTTGAGTTACTCCCATTACTATTGTCACCAGTACCTGTGTTTTTACACAAACCAAAGCTGTTTTCCATGCTACAGGCCTAATTGCTCCCCATGCTATCAAGCCTAATTGTTTTCACCTGAGCCAAGCTCCCTCTGAACCCAGGCTCCCTCTGAACCCTTGCTCAATCATGTTTTCCCTGCTTAATCTACTTCCCTTGTGGTCATAGCTGTTTTCACAGCATTGTGCTTCCCTCTTTCCACGCTTATTGACTACTACCACTCATAGCTCATGCTATTCCCTGTTGTACACTGCTGTTCTACTCTGAGGTCAGCTAAGCTATTGCAATGCAGTAAACTAGTTTTAATATCTGTATGTGGTTCCTGACCCTTCCATCACTTTCTTGTTTTTCCTATGGCGGGGACTGAGAAGTGTTTGGGGAGTTGTGGCCCCATGTAGCTACTTACTTCTGTTCTAGATCCTGCCTCCGCCGCTGAAAATCCTCAGAGTATTTGTAACCATCATTTGGCTTTTGAATGCCTGGCTGGCTTGCCCCACTATTGTACTGCTGCCCCCACTTACATTCATGTCCCATCATTGTTACCATGTTTTGCAGACCTACGTGCCAGTCTGATTATTCCTACTGCTTACTGACCTACATGTTGGTCCAACTATTATTACCCTGCCCCTGCATTACCCTACCTTACTGAAATACATCCAGATCCACTCTTGCTCATGCCACCTTTCTTCAGTGCTCCCTGCCATTTGCCCTTCAAGTTCTCAGTACTTACACCTATTCACCCCTCATCAGTCCCTTGGGTATGCCAGCTATTCCATTTGGTGCAGGTGCCCCTGCTTCTGATGATCTCACTCTGCACCTAGTCTGCAGCTTGAGCATGCAAAGATTGGGGCAGGGTCCTTCTCACCTGGCCCAGCTGGGAATGTCCTCACTCCGGGTGGACCTTCAGTCATCAACCGTACCGACGGCACCTCAAGTTGTAGAATTTATGACTCAACCAGGAAAGAAGGTTACAGTGCTTTCCTTTAGCACTAGTGTTTCCACTATAACGGTTGTCTATTGGCTTTAGAGGTTCACTAGCAAGGCACTTTCACTGCATTCTCCCAATGACCACCTCTGGTTCACCAAGTTTGTTTTATAGATCAGTAGGCTGGGTGAGTGCCTCAGTGGTTGTTACTCTCTTCCTCCCACCTTGGAGTAGTGGTTGCAGAGCTACCATCTTGCAACCCTCCATGGCATTCCTGTTAGAAGGATAGAGTGAGAGTTTCCCTCCAAATTGGAATATTTTCCATTTCTTATTCTTTGAGGCTTCCAAATTGCAGTAGCAGAGCCATCACTAATGAAATTATCCCACATCTGGAAGGAAGGTGATCTAGGCCTTGGATCCCCAGAGATTTGCCTCCTCAAATGTTTTTTTTTCTCTCCTCCATGCTGAAGGTCACATATATAGTTAGTATTTCCTAGTTACATTAGATAGAATCTGCTGTTGGATGGAAGTGGATGTGTTTCTTACTTGATGGTCCCTCTCTCCTGCCATTCCCTCTCTCCTTAGAAGGTCCCCTTATTCTCTTTCAATCCATCTAACCCATGCCATTGCTGACCTGTGCATCCCATTATGTTATCAGCTGTCTGATGCTTATCTAATACTACATTTCACAGCTACTGATTGTCCATATGTTGTATGCTATTACTTTCTTTTTGGGGATCCTTCCTAAGGTACCTTTAGCCAAGGGAATCATCCTGTGGCACCTCTAGGGGTAGAAACCTCTAGAGGGTTCCTTGCATTTGGTACCCCTACAGGGTGGTAATTTGTCTGAAACAGAGAGTGTGAATGGCCAAAACTTAAGTAACACGGTGCACAAGCATTAACATTATACTGGCTGCATAGGCCATTGAACCGTTATTATTTTCTGAACAAAAATGAACAGTTTGAATTAATCTGGGGACCTTTTAGAAATATTCTGAGAAGCAGGATGGGTAAAAATGTATGCTATTATGATTCTATACCAAGCCTGGACATCATGTATGATTCTGCCTGTATTCAAATGGAAAGAATATTAAATTTTAAAATTATTGGTTTCCATGTAGTTTGTGTTTACAATCCATGCTCAGCTATAGGAATTTCCTATACTTCCCATTGATGTTTGATATGGATTTTTCCCTCCTGTCTTCAAACAAATAATGAGAGAGAGAGAGAGAGAGAGATCAGTGAAGCAAAACCTAGTCTGAAAAAAGCAAACTGTGCTTTCGCACTGGCTTACTTTTTTTCTTTCCCACAATTTGAAGCATGTTACATGTGTGGTACAGTTTTGGGTGGAACACCTTTTTAGAGTATGACCCTCAAGCCAATGTATGTTTCTAACTGGATGTGTCTGTACCTTCAGCAGCAGTAAGAGCAGGCATCATATTTCAGATGATAGCCTTAAGCTGTGTGTTTTCTTAACTTGAATTTGGTTGATTCAGCCATTTTGTTTGAGAATAAGTAGGGGCTTCTGTTTGCTGATACATTTCTGGAAATTTATGGCAGTTTCCAACTGGGTGTGTGTTCAGCAGCAGTAAGAGCAGACATCAAATGTCAAGTGATTGCCTTTAAATTGCTGGGTGTGTGTGCTGAGTGCTGAGGAGCGGTTTACCCTGTTTTATTCTTCTTTTGTTACCTACAGTTAGCTGATTGTTTCTGGCACACAGCTACTAATGAACAATCCCGCACACCCACCAGGGCTCTTCCGCCTTTATAGGCATCCAGTAGCTTCCAACTTCCTGCCTGGAAACAGGAATATGTTAGCACAAATATAAAGCACAGCCTATCTGATATAGTTACTTACCAAAAAAATGAATAAATAAATAACAGCTAAGGGTAGAACTGGGATAGAGAACTAGCAATGCAGCAGAAGGTGCTAGTCTAGAGATGACTAACCTTGATTTAGAGAGGCAATATCCAGAGGGTAGGAGCAAGAAATACATTTGATACAGGAGATAATCACCAGGGCCAGGAAATAAACTTGGGCAGTAGTAGGACTTAGATATGACATAGGGAGGTGACATTGACAGAGTAAGAGTGGAAGATGCAGGGAGTGATGCAATACAGTGGGTGTGGAGCAGCAGTCTTCAGGAGGACATTCCAGATGCTGCAGTGCTGCCCCATATGCAGGCACCTCTCTGGGTAGAGGGCAGAGGTTGCCAGTCTCTGAGAAAAGTTGGCTAGGATGCTGGGGACCTTCACCTCCATCTAGAAGCCACCAATTCCACAGCCACTGCCTCAGAGGCTGCCCAGGAAGAGGAATGGATGGACCACAGTAGGCTCAGTGAGGGTGAGAGAAGTGCGTTAGAGACACATCCCCCATCCAGTCCAATTTAGAAACTCCTTTGAAGTTCTGGCGGTGCAGGAGACTTCCAAAAGGACACCCTGAGGTTGTGGCCAGGGAGGATGAGTGGGCCCTCCAGGATGGAGACCCGGGGAAGGGGGGGCAGAGGACCCCAGAGGAACAGGAAACTACTCCTGGTGGGGGGACTCAATTGTCCAGGGAATGAAGTTTGGCACAGGCAGTGGGGTGGAAAGGGAGGTCAAGTGCCTTCCAGGAGGCACAGCTCAGAGGGAAGGGGAGCAGATCAAGAGAATCACTAGAGTGGTGGCTAGGAGGGGGATGCTGGAGATCAGTGTCCATCTGGGAACAAATGACCTAGCCAGGGACAAGGAAGGGATGGAGAAGGTACAGGAGAACTTCAGTGAGTTAGGAATGCACCTTGAGGAAGTATTGAGCTCTGTAATATTCTTAGAGATATTGCCATTCCATGGCGGGGGGAAGCCATGAACCTCCACATCAGGAACTTCAACACTTGGTTGGAGGACTGGTGCAGAGAGAAGGGTTTTGGCTTCATTGGGGACTAGGGACACATCTGGAACAATGTGGGTCTGTACAATGGCTATGTTCTACACACATCCAAGAAGGGTGCAGCAGTCCACAATAAAAGATTTAAATGCTTCATTGGCAAGCATTTAAACTAGCCAGGGGGAAATGGCAGATGAGAGCAGGGAAACCCAAACTACCCACCCCCAAAGGTTAGAGAAGCCAACAGGAAAGATCAGGTAGTTAGGTTATTGCCAGGAATACCTGAACTCAATAAAAGGGTTATGGCAGAGGAAGAGAGGCAGCACATGAATGAAAGTGGGGTTAGAGGAGATAAGAGGGCAAAAGCAGGAAGAGCAGGGGGCAGGGAGAGAAACAGGAAGGCCATGTATACAAATGCCCGCAGTCTGGGAAATAAAATCCCAGACCTGGTGGTCTTGATGGCAGAGGCTGACCTGTACATAATAGCAGTAACTGAGACTTAGTACACTGGAAACTATGACTGGGAGGTAGCTGTACCAGGTTATTCTTTATTCAGAAGAGATAGAGAGGGTAAAAAGGGAAGTGGGGTGGCTTTTTATGTCAGGCAGGGTATAAAGGCAACTGCAGTACAGGGAAGGCAGGGGAGGCTGAGGCACTGTGGGTCCCCCTTAAGATGGGCAATGGAACAGCAATTGGCATAGGTGTGAGCTACAGGCCTCCAGCACAGGGGGAGGAGGTGGATAGGGTGCTAGTGGAATACATCCACAGGATGGCATCAAAAGGGGTGGTACTGCTGCTGGGTGATTTTAATTTGCCAGATGTGGATTGGACCATCCCAGTGGCTGCCTCAGTCAGGAGCTGAGACATCCTGGAATCTTTGCAAGGGTCAGGCCTCAGGCAGTTAGTGCTAGAACCCACCAGGGACAGACAGATTCTGGACCTAGTTCTGACAAACGGGGACAGAATCACGGGAGTCTGGATGGAAGGACATCTAGGGTTCAATGACCACCACACAGTGTGGTTTAATTTGAGTACAGTGTCATAGTCAAGCCACACAAGGGCAAATGTTTTGGATTTCAGGTGGGTGGACTTTGTTTGGATGGGGATATCAAATGTATCAAAAATGCCCTGGCGAGGAAGGAAGTCAGGGATGAGGCTGAGGAACAGTGGACAAACCTAAAAGGAGCCATAGTGGAGGTGACAAACCAAGGCATTCAACAGAGAAACAAGGGCAAGAGAAGGAAAAAAGAACACTATGGTACTCAAAGGATGTGGCAGAGAAATTTATGGCCAGAAAGCTGGCTTTTGAAAAATACAGAGGACACAGAAGGAAGAGGACAGGGAGGTGTATTTAATTCTACAGAGAGAAGCAGGGTTAGCGGTTAGGAGTCAAACAGAAAAAAGGCAGCTCCAGTACTGCTGTGCAATGCCAAAAAGGACAATACTAAGAAAAAAAAGGCAGCACCAGCAACCACGATTAATACGATTTATTTCAATCAAACAGCTCATTGTCACCAAATCAGCAGTGCAGAGTGCAGACAGTTGAGGAGGTGCACTCTACTATTGATTTGGTGATTATGGAGCTGTTTGGATAAATCATCATATCGATGTGGTTGGAGGGCAAGGTGCAAACAGAGTGAGAATAGCACAGACAATAAAGAAAGAGGATAAGAAATTCTATAGGTACATTAGTGAAAGAAGGAAAACCAGGGGTGGGATTGTAAGGGTCAAAGAAGAAGGATGGGAATATGTGGAAGGGGACCTTGGAAAAGTGTCAATACTAAATAAATACTTTTGTTCAGTGTTCACAGAAGAAGGGAGGGAGAGATACCGCAGCTAGGCATCAGAAACCAAGGGGGGGAGGTGGGGGGAAGGAGGTGAACACCAGTCCATTTACAGAAGACAGAGTCCTAGAAGAACTCACAAAATGGAGGGTGGGCAAAGCAATGAGACCAGATGGCATACATCCTAGGATATTAAAGGAACTATGGGCAGTGCTGGCAGCACCAGTGGCAGACCTGTTTAGCAAGTCACTCAATATGGGAGTGGTTCCAGAGGGTCCTTAGTAATCAATCAGGAATCCTCCAAGATGGCGTGCTAAGGATGTGTGTGTGAGCAGCTCTCAGGCGGGGCGATAATGTTTGTGTCTGTTTCCCCTTATTCCAACGGAATAGAAACGCGATGTTGATTCCAAAACTACCGGTGTGACAAAAGGATTATATTTCTGTGGCTTAGCACAATTTACTATAGATTAATCCAGTAAAGGAGAAGGAGAAAAATGCTCATGGACAAACTATAGATTGGAATACCATTTGGAATAGCTCTTACTCATAACTTGTCCCTCCCAACCTTTCTATATACGAGGTTAAGGTCACAGTGAGTAAAGTAAGGTGATTTGTTCCTTATGTATTAAAACACTGATGAAGCTGAAAATGTTTTTTTCAGAACTGACCTGCCACCTCCCATTGTTTTGCTACCTTGGTTGGGGGGGTACTGGGTTAGAAAGTGCTTATCAGCACGGCCCAGTCCAAGGTTTTGCTTTACTAAACCTGTGGCTGTATTGGAGATCAGATGCCGGGGGAAGAGGAGAGGAAGGCGGGAAAATCTTGAAACAGTAGGGGCTTGAACGATTTGAACGGTCTGACTGGTCTGAAATGGAACGGCTGATTCCCATTTTCTGAAAATTGGACATAAGGAAACTTTTATAGTCTTGCTTTGCTTAAAGCATTACATCTTTTCCTCTGCCTTGCAATTCATACCTTTTGGATTGGACACCCACGAGGAGGGAAAGCAAAAAAAAAAAAAAGGAGAGTGGTTAAAGACGAAGAGGAAAAATATTGGAAGCTTCGCTGATGATCGATTGAATTTCAGGCTCACAAGCATCGATAAACTCATTTTGTGAATATTATAACTAATATGAATTGAGGCTTGTAAGAGAACCATAACAGAGGCTTCTATTTCATCTTTGCTTAACTGCGGTGAAAAATTGCAAGCAATATTCTCGGCACGATTAGACTGAGGGGTTTGGTTCTTGATGGTAGTAAGGCTCTAAACACAGCGGAAAAAAAAAGGAAGAAGAGTTCTCACATTTTGAAAGAGAGCCTAAAGGCATATTTGAGAGAGGCAACTTGCTTCTGGGGGATAGAAGTTGTACAGAAGTTATTTTGTGCCTACTAGGGGATTTTCCCTAGGTATTTTTAGGTGCATTTAGTTTGCTAATTTCTCTCAAATTGACCTCCTTCATAGGAGGAGATATTTTACTACCATTTAATTGAGCACCCTCTACTAGCACTTATGTTGAAGAGGATTAAGAGGTTCAGGGAGTTGGAACCTAAATCTGCTCGTATTTCAAGACCATCCAGATGTGGTGCACCTTGTATGGAAAAATCTATGATGAATTCTGCTCCCGAGCCAACACCCAGTGCTAAAGCTAACCAACAAAGCAGCAATATACTGGACTTAAATGCAGCTTTTAACTCTCAGCAAGAAAAAACAGTTAATTAGGCCCTAGACACACTACAGAACTGTTTTTGAAAACCGTTTTTAAAACCAGTTTATCTAAACTATTTCAGTGCAGCCACACTACTCAATAACCATTTTTGATAACGGTTTAGTGTGGCCACACTGCTAGTGTTAAATCTGTTCTCCTTGTAACTATTTTGTGTTAAGTCCAACACACAGAACTGTGCTTGCCTGGACACACTGCAGCTAAAACTGTTTTAGTTAAACCTTTACAGCTTAAAACAGTTTTACTCCTGGACAGACCCGTGAGTAAAACCATGCTAGCTCCAAAACATTTTTAAAAATGGTTTTAAGACTAGGTATCTAGCAGGGTTTAAAAACACTTTTGTTAAACCATTTTAAGGGGCTTGTAGTCTGTCTGCAAAGAGTGCTAGGGGGATTTAAACCATTTTAAGGCACTTAAACCATTTTAAGTTCCCCAGTGTGTCCAGGGCCTAAAAATCCACCCTCACTAAATAAATCAGATAGAACACAGAAAACAGCTTCAGACGGTCCTATGGATCAATTTGTAGTAATTAGTGGAGACAGAACAAAAGAAATTAAGCATCTGCTGCATCTGCGGCTGATATGAGTGAACTCCCTTCTACTTCCACTTCTCAGCAAATCTATTACTCTAATAATGTAGCATTTCTGCTGAACACTTCAAATGCACTGAAAGGCTCTTGCGATTTACCTCAAAACATTATGACAGATATAGTAAATTCAGCAGGTAATGGTGATAATAATTCTCATACTTCAAAGGAAAGTGATATTATAGATACAGATTCAAGCAGCAAACAAAATACTCCCCTTAGCAAAAATGAGAACATTGGCTCGCAATTTCAACAAATGCAGCAGTCTTTGTTGGAGGAGATGTGATCTGGATTTCAAGATATGTCCTTAGCTTTTGACACTATAAAAACTTTTATTTCTGGATTAGATACTAAAATGGAAACCCTAACAAGCAGGATCTCTGAATTAGAAAATAGAGTAAGTGTCACAGAAGATCAGTTACCAGCAATACAGGGTACCCTCTTGATTTGTCAAGAGGAACTACTGGAATTACAACATAAGGGTCTAGATTTAGAATCTCATTCTAGAAGAGAAAATCTGAAATTTGGGGGATTGCCAGAAGGTTCTGAAGGCACTGATATTCTGCAATACATGGAACAAACATTATCTGAAGCCTTGGGTAAGAAATACCCAGAAGAAAAGATCCAATTAGATCATGCTCATAGAGGCTTCTCAACCAGAAAGGATATACCAAGATCTGTCTTCATTAAACCTCACTACTTTTGTGATAAGGAGAAGATACTTAGAAAAGCTAGGACTGAAAAAGGAATTTTTGTGAAAGGTTTACATCTTCAAGTATATCCAGATCTCCAGCCCACAGTAATGGCAAAGCGTAAAGCTTTTGAAGTGGTAAAGAAATTGTTAAAAGAAAAGGGTATTCCCTTTAACCTAATCCATTCCAGTTGACTGAGAATATTTCTAAATGGAACTCAGCGTATTTTTGACACTCCAAGAGACGCTGACCTCTAGCTGAAATCTTACTTTCAACACACTGAGCCTAATATATGATATATTTGAAATGTTACTAATCATAAATAATTACTGAAGCAAAAAACTCAACAAAGAAGTGAAAATAGAGGAGGAAGAGAAATAAGGAAAAAGTAATAAGGTAGTTAAAATACTAAATGAAATAATGATTAATATTTATAATTTATGGGGAAAGCAGTTGCATAAAACTAGAGAATAAACTTAATCCCAGGAGCTAGGCTTACGTGCATCCATCAGTGGCATTGACTGTCTTTGTAGACTGTCGTGGAGGGGTGGGATACTCAGCAGTAACTCTGAGAAAGGGGTTTGGGTTTAGATGCGGGAAGGAGCAGGGGATAGATAGGATAAATGTTAACAAACAGTCAATTAATGGCCGTAGCAAACCTCGTCTTTATGAATGTTGGAATCTTATACAAAGCCATTGGTATGTTAAGTGGGAGCAGTTTTTTTTTATTGTTAGAGTGTTAATAAAATGGGGATTAAATTAAAATGTCTCAGCTGGAATGTAAAGGGAGCAAGGGACAGGATTAAAATTTGAAACATTTGTCAATATGCTAATCAAAAACAAGCTACTTGCTTATTGCTTCAAGAGACCAATTTTGCAGATAGCGATTTTCAATATTTTTGTAATTTATTTAGATTTAGTGGGCTTCATTCTCCATTCTCAAATTATACATGAGGTATGGCTCTTTTATTTAAAAAATCTTTAAATCTGAAATGGGTTCAGACTTTGGTAGATGGGCTCAGAAAATATCTAATAGCTTCAACTCAAATAGAAACAGATCTATTAACAATTAGTTCACTATATGGACTGAGTGATGATGACCCAGATTTTTTTGCAAATTTTTTTTGTAACACTATCCAATTTTTGAGACCCATTTATCATCAGGAGGGATTTTAATATTACCTTAACTAATCTTGATAGATCTATGGGAAAGGAGCATACAAAGAGAAGAGCCATGAAGGCTATGAAAGGCTGCATGTTAGATCTGGGATTAGTAGATGTTTTTAGGGAATGCTACCCCTCTTGGAAAAAAATTTCCTTTCTCTCATCTGTCTCCCAAACATCTTCTAGAATAGACTATTTTCTTTTATCAAAAGGAATATTAAATAAGGTAATTAAGATAAATTATGATGCAATTAAGATCTCAGATTATGCTTCGGTGATCTTAGAATTGGAAATTCAGAGAAAAGAGGTGGGTTATCGTCCCCGTGTTTTGAGATTTGATAATGCACTATTGAGAGATTGAAATTTTAAGCAAAGGGTAAGAGAAGAAATTAGTTCATTTTTGTCAATAAATAGTATAGAAGAGACACATATATTCAGTATATGGGAATCCTTGAAGGCCTTTTTAAGGGGCTGGATTATTGGCTGGATTATTGCCTATATAAGTTTCGTTAGATCTAAGCAAAGGAATACAATTTTTACATTAGAACATCAATTACTTATTGCAGATGAGTTATATAATAGGTCTGGATCAGAAGAAGACTTAAATCAGTTATTGACAGTGAGAGAAGAACTTAATAAAATAATATTTGAGAGGGTGGAAAAAGCATTCTTGAATGCTAGATCAAATTATTATTTTTTTTTGCAGAAAAACCAGATCAGCTTATATCTTATCAGTTACAATGTGAATGTAACTCAAATGCTATTCATAAATTACAGTTGCCTTCTGGAAAAATAACCTCCTCATATCTAGAAATTAATAAAGCTTTTGAAAATTATTGTGAGCAACTTTATAGCCCTGATATTTCACCTTCTCAGCAGGAGATTAACCAGTATTTAGATAATATCCCTGTAGTTCCTCTTTTGGATCCAGACACAGCCATTCAGCTTAGAAGAAATAAAAGCAGTTATACAGACCCTTAAAAATAATAAATCTCCAGGCCCAGATGTGATCATTGTCAAATTCTTTAAAGAATTTCTGGATCTATTAGCCCCTATACTTTTTCAGATCTACAACGATTCAGAAAAATCTGATAGCATCCCAGACTCTATGAATGATGCTATCATCACATTAATATTAAAAAAGGATAAATATCCTATAAAACCTGAGTCCTACAGACCAATTGCCTTGATGAATCTCAACTATAAGATTGTTATGAAAATTTGGGCAAATAGGTTATCGAGAATAATTAATTCCATTATTCATCATGCTCAATCAGGCTTTATTCCCAGTAGACAATTAGCTTCTAATATCAGAAAAGCTATAAACATATTGGAACTATCTGCACAAAAAGAATTTGCAATCTTATCGCTCGATGCAGAAAAGGCATTTGATCGGGTCCATTGGCCATACTTATTGATCCTCCTCTCTAGGTTAAATTTGGGAAATAAATTTCTTACTTGGGCTAAATTGATATATAATAAACCTAGATCAAGAATTAGAACAAACTCAAACATTTCTGATTATTTTTTTTTTACAAAGAGGTATGAGACAAGGTTGCCCCCTTTCTCCTCTACTATTTGCAATATATATTGAAACACTAGCTGGGTCTATTAGAGAGAATCCCCTAATTAAAGGAACAGTTTTATAAAATATTGTTATATGCAGACGATGTTCTTGCATTTCTAGATGATCCCAATTAAAATATTAAAGAACTGGAAAAGGAAATGTATACGTTCTCTTTAGTATTAGGATATAAAGTTAATTGGAGTAAATCAGAATATAGTTAAAATGGGACTACATTTGAGAACCTATCCTCTTTTCTTAATTTAACTAGGAAAACCAAAATAATATATCTAGGAGTTACTTTGACAAATGATTATCAAAATCTCTATGACGCTAACTTCCCCAAATTGTTAGACAACATAAAATTAGATCTAAATAGATGGATTAATCTACCCCTTTCTATTGCAGGAAGGATTAATGTTATAAAGATGAATGTTCTCCCCAGATTTTTATTTTTTTCCAGGTACTTCCTGTATATTTGGATAATGATTTTTTCTAATGCTGAATAAAATCTTTAGGCAATTTATTTGGAAAAATAAAAGACCAAGGGCAAGGTTGGACAAACTGTATCCCTATGTGGAGCAGGGAGGCCTGGGCCTTCCCTTTTTTAACTTGTATTATTGGGCTGCACAGTTGGAACAGTTGACATACTGGTTTCCAAACAATAATGATGACTGGGATCCAGGAAACTTGTGATTGGAAAGCTTACACTCTCCATTTCCATTCTTATATCACACAATGTATGCAAACTGTGAGAATAAAATATATAAAAATAAAATATTAAGTACTACAAAGGTTACATCAAAAGTTTCGGAAAAAGTAAATGTATTTGTAGGTTCAGATATGAACCTTGCCTGGTTCTCACCCTTATATATGAACTCTGATCTTAGGCGTACCCAGCTTAATAAAGAGTTCTTGACTTGGCAAAGAGCAGGATTAACCAACTGGGGACAATGTTTGCAAGATGGCAATTTAAAGTCATTTGAGACATTAAAATTGGAATTCAATCTACCTAATGATGGATTGCTAGCTTATCAGCTAACTAAGTGAGGTAGACGCCAACATAGAGATGTTGATAGGGAGAAGTGTAGGGGTAAATGGAGAAAGTGACAAACACAATAAGAACAAGGATGGGGCAAAAAAGGGGTAAGGCCATCAAGAAATGGAGGGTAATGAGTACCAGTGCCCGTAGTCTGGGCAACAAGCTCCCTGAACTGGTGGCCTTGATGGAAGAGGGATGCCTGGCTATCGTAGCAGTCACAGAAACATGGTACATAGAGAACCATGACTGGGCTGTTAACATACCAGGGTACACAACCTGCAGGGAGACAGGTGAGGGCAGAAGGGGGGAGTAGCTCTCTAGGTAAGGGAAGGGATAAAAGCAACTGAACAAAAGAGTAAACAGGGAGAAGAGGAGGCACTGTGGGTCACCTTAGAGACTGGAAATGGCACCACAATCTGCACAGGGGTTGTATACAGACCCCATGTCAGGGGGAAGGAATGGACAAGGATATGATAGAAGGCATACTTAGGATGGCAGAGAAAGGGGGGATACTGTTGATGGGGGACCTTAATAGCACCTTTGCTTGCTGCAGCCACATCCAAAAGCAGGGCCATTCTTGATGCTCTTCAGGTGGCATGCCTCAGACAGCTAGTTTTGGAACCTGCTCATGAGGGAGCAATCTTAGACCTCATACTCTCAAATGGGGACAGTGAGAGGATCTCAGATCTAGAAGTGGGTAGCCATTTGGGAACAAGTGACCACCAAACAGTGTCATTCATGATAAACTCAGCTACAGAGTCAAGCCATGCAAAAGTGAGGGTTCTGGACTTCAGGAGGGCTGACTTTGGTAAGATGGGAGAGTGCCTTAGAAAAGCACTAGGAAACAGGCTAGAAAGAGAGGTGGAGCAACAAGGGGAAAATATCAAAACTGCCATCACAGAGGCAACAAGCCTTTGTGTGAAGCAAATAAACAAATCAAAGCAAAAGAAAAAGCCACTATGGCTCTCAAAAGAGGTGGCAGTGAAGGTTAGGGAGAAAAAGATGGCATTTAGGAAGTATAAGGAAACACAGAAGTAGCAGGACAGAGAACGGTACCATTTAAGGCAGAAGGAAGCAGGGAGGGTACTCAGAATAGCAAAAGCACAAACTGAGGAAAAGATAGCCAACTTGGTTAAGAAGGGGAATAAAACCTTTTATAGGTATGTCAGGGAGCATAGAAAGACAAAGGGAGGGATAGTGAGGCTGAATAGAATGGATGGTGGGTGGGCAGAGAGTGACAGTGAAAAAGCAGGGATACTGAATGAATACTTCTGTTCAGTATTCACAAAAGAGGAAGTGGGGGAGGTGCCTAATCCAATTAATAGAAGCACTCTGGAGAGGGGGGTCGATCCCAGTCCTTTCACAGAAGAAAGGTTCTGAAAGAACTCCTAAAACTGAAGGTGGACAAAGCTATGGGGACAGATGGAATTCACCCCAGAATTCTAAAATAATTAAGCAGAGAACTAGTGACACCACTGACTACCCTTTTTAACAAATCATGGGAGGATGGTGTGGTACCTGAGGACTGGAAGAAGGCTGATGTGATTCCCCTTCACAAAAGTGGGACAAGTCAGAGGCAGGAAACTACAGACCTGTCAGTTTGACCTCTGTGGTAGGGAAAGTGATGGAATCATTTCTGAAGGAAAGACTTGTTGAGTACCTAGAGGCCAGTGGGGCACAGGACCCAAGGCAGCATGGGTTCAAAGTGGGAAGGTCATGTCAGACAAATCAAATTGATTTCTTTGACTGGGTGACCAAAGTAGTAGACCAGGGAGGGGCTGTGGACATGGCCTACCTAGACTTTAGCAAGGCATTTGACACAGTCCCACACAAAAGATTAGTAGTTGAATTAACCAGCCTAGGAGTGGGTCCCAGGGTGGTAGCCTGGGTAAAACACTGGCTGAACAACGGGACACAGAAGGTAATTGTAAATGGATTCCACTCTGAAGAAAGAGGGGTTACTAGTGGGGTACTGCAGGGTTCAGTACTGGGTCCAGTCCTTTTTAATGTCTTTATAAGTGACACTGCAGAGGGACTGGAAGGAAAAGTATGCCTCTTTGCAGATGACACAAAGATATGCAACAGAGTTGATACACAAGGAGATGTGGAAAGGATGAGAAGGGACTTAGCAAGGTTGGAGGAATGGTCAGAAGTATGGCAGCTTGGATTCAATGCAAAGAAGTGCAAAGTAATGCACCTGGAAAACAAAAATCCAGGGGAAGATTACACAATGGGGTGGGGTAGTAACAACAACAAAAATGGAAAGGGACCTGGGGGTAATCATATCAGATGACCTTAAGGTTGGCAAGCAATGTGAGAAGGTAGGGAGGACTGGGGGGATACTGGGATGTATAGGGAGAGGCATCACCAGCAGAAAACAGGAAGTTGTTATCCCCCTGTACAGACAGTTGGTGAGACCCCATCTGGAGTACTGTGTCCAGTTCTGGAGACCCCATCTCTGCAAAGACATACACAGGATGGAGGCAGTTCAGAGGAGGGCAACTAAAATGGTGCAGGGTCTGCAAGAGAAGCCATACGAGGAGAGACTAAAGGAGCTTAATATGTATAACCTTGAGGAAAGGGGGGGGGACATGATAGAAATGTTTAAGTACCTCAGTGGAATCAACAAAATCCAAGAGGGTAGCATCTTTCAGAAAAAGAGATGTGCAAGAACAAAGGGACATGATTTGAAGATAGAGGGGAGACAGCTCAGGGGCAATGCGAGGAAATATTTTTTCACAGAGAGGGTGGTGCACACATGGAACAGCCTTCCTGCGGAGGTTGTGGGGTCTAAAACTGTGGGAGAATTCAAGAATGCATGGGACAGACATAAGGCAATTTTTGTGGGGGGTAGGAATAAATAGGCTGTTGATTAAATAGGATCTACAGCTTATCCTCTAGGTAGGGAAATGGGCAGACTTGGTGGGTCTTATCTGCCGTCAAAGTCTATGTTTCTATGTTTCTATCTCCAATTAAGTGATTTTTATACTAAAAAAGGAAATATAATTGCACTAACACAGTCCTTTTTAGAAAATGTGTTTGTGATTCCTCAGAAAGAAGGAAAATTAATATCTAAAATATATGGCAGGAGAGGAAAAATTGTTTCTTTCATTGGCTTTAGTCATTGCAAAAAAGCCATCTTACTCCATTGGCGAGACGTTGATCCCCCTGTGTTTAAGGAATGGTTGGCTCTATTAACGGATTGTGGCAAATTGGAGAGGATTCACTATTTAAAAGAAGGTAGAGAAGCTTTTTTTGAAAAAATGTGGTGTCCTTCTTTTACATATTTACATTCTAATAATTAATAGTAAAAGGTGAAGTTTAAAAATATAAAATTAGTTGGACTGCTTTCCTCAGTACCATGATGTCAATAAGATAACATTTTATGGCAAGGTTGATATGACCAAGCAAAAGGTATCAGACTGAGTAAAAAAAAGGAGTGGTTCCGGAGGACTGGAGAAGGGCACATCTGGTCCTTCTTCACAAAAGTGGGAGCAGAGAGGGGGCTGGTAACTATAGACCAGGCAGCCTCACCTCCATAGTGGGGAAGAGTGTCAAAGCACTGCTAAAAGAAAGGATAGTTGAACATTTGAAATCCAGCGGCACACAGGATCTGAGGCAGCATGGATTCACTGCAGGAAGGTCATGTCAAACAAATCTGATAGATTTCTTTGACTGGGTGACAAAGGAGGTGGATTGGGAGGGCAGCGGACATCGCCAATCTTGATTTCAACAAGGCCTTTGACACTGTTCCACATAAAAGACTGATAAACCAGCTTGGTAGCCTGGGTGTGAGTCACAAGGTAGTTAACTGGGTTAGAAATTGGTTGAGGACATAAAGCAGAGGGTGGTGGTGAATGGGGTTCAATCCAAGGAATGGGAGGTTACCAGTGGGGTACCACAAGGTTCTGTCCTGGGTCCAGTCCTTTTCAATGTCTTCATTAGTGACATTGTTAAAGGACTGGAAGGGATGGTTTGCCCCTTTGCAGATGACACCAAGACCTGCAACAGGGTAAACACTGCAGCGGGGGTGGAGAGAATGAGAAGGGACCTAGAAAAACTGGAATAATAGTCCGAAGTGTGGCAGCTAAGATTTAATGTGAAAAAGTGCAAAGTCATGCACCTGGGCCACAGAAACCCAGGAGGGGGTTGCAGGATATGAAGTGAGTTATTGACTGTCACCAGGGAAGAAAGGGATTTGGGAATAATCATTTCAGATGACCTAAAGATGGTCAGGCAGTGTGCTAAGGTGGTGGAGTGGGCCAGTGGGATGCTGGGGTGCATAGGAAGGGGTAGCACCATAGCAGAAGAAAGGAGGTGGTAATGCCACTGTACAAAGCACTGGTGAGGCCTCATCTGGAGTATTGTGTACATTTCTAGAGGCTACATCTCTATAGAGACATAGATAGGGTGGAGGCAGTTCAGAGGACAGCAATTAAAATGGTGCAGATCTTGCACCAGAAGACATGTGAGGAGATAATCAAAGGACCTCAATATGTATATGTTGGAAGGGAGGAGAGAACAGGGAGATATGATAGAAACCTTCAAGTACCTTAAAATCATTAACAAGGTGCAGGTGTGTGACATCTTTCAGTTTAGGAGATGTACAAGAATGAGGGGGCACACTGTGAGATTGAGAAGGCAGGCTAAGAGGCAATGTGAGGATGTTTTTCTTCACAGAAAGGGTGGTGGATGCATGGAATAGCCTACCCAGGGAGGTAGTAGGAGCAAACACAGTGGGGAAATTCAAGCATGCATGGGATAGGCATTAGGGTACCCTGGAGAGGGGAATGAGAGGCTAATTTGAAGACCAAGTAGGGTCAGCAGCTGCTGATACAGGTAGGGAAACTGGCAGACTCAATGGGCCTAGTGGTCCTTATCTGCTGGCAAGTTCTATGTTTCTGTGTTTCTATGTTTCTAAGCCACAAGTCAAGGACAGTGACCCATGGTTACCTATTTTGTATATGGCACACAGGGCCATATGTGAAGTTAGCTACAGCCCTGGGGTACAATGTAGTTCAAAAATACAGGAAATTAGTTGTGAAAACTACATTAATGCTCAAGTTAGGATTGCAGCACAAAAGTAGGGAAATGCAACATTAGGGTAAAAAGTCCACTGAGCATAGGTGAATCTATGGCATTGCATTCATTGGGGCCTGGACAATGACACAGTGCAGCATTGGTGTTGGCCTAACTTTTGCCTTGTTCATCATGGCAAAAAAAACAACAGTAGCACTCCAGTGCTTGGAGACATGGTGCGAAAGTTATGGCAACACTAATGATGTATTAAGTGATCGCTCAAACCTGAAGGAATGCAACACCACTGATTCAACAAGGCTCAGTGGACATTTTATCCTAAAATATATTATATACTGTAACAGGTTACATAGGATATACAGTAGGTTGCACTAGTCTAAAGATAATCTGCAACCTGCAATCTGCAGGGAGTTCCAGGTTACTATGGAACAGTTACCAGTTCAGTCTTTGCCATATATTTGATCATAATTAAAATATATTTGAGTGAAGTTTATTGACTATGTTTTAAGCATGTTCTTACCATGGTGTCATATACTGTACCAGCCATGATCTGAAGATGATGTTCTGTAGCCTGTGAAATTTCTAACCAAGATAACAATGGTTCACGAGAACGGTGTAAGGAGCTGAAAAGACGGTGAGCCTTTAGTTGCTCCTTTCCATTCACCCTTAATAGAGAGGAATATTCCCTTTTATAAAATAGGATTCTAGTCTTTGAATTGTTGTTTACTTTCATAGATTATAATAGTAAGAAGAAGTTGATTTCATGGGTTTACAACC
This sequence comes from Neoceratodus forsteri, assembly GCA_016271365.2. Taxonomy (NCBI): domain Eukaryota; kingdom Metazoa; phylum Chordata; order Ceratodontiformes; family Ceratodontidae; genus Neoceratodus; species Neoceratodus forsteri. The sequence goes on along the minus strand of CM057455.1, from coordinate 1,161,417,135 downwards.
CTTTGCATGTAAAATGCTTTTCTTCTGCTTGTGTGGAAATGTTATGGCCTCAGTTGAAGTGGATGACCTCTAGTGCATTTGCCATTATTATTAAATTCAAAACCTATTTCATTGATCAGATATTCATCTTGCATGATATCATAGCATAACAGAAGGTCTGCTCTTATTCTTCGAGTTTTGAGCGACATTAATCCAAGTTCTGTTAATCTATCTGGGTAGGATAAATCTTTGATGTTGTATATGAATTGTGTTGTCTTCAGTTGGACTTTCTCTAATCTATCTATAGTTCCTTTATTTATTGGTCCCCAGACTGGGCTTCCATAATCAAGTAATGGTCTAATGTAATTTTTATATATGGGCATTATCATCTCTCTGCTCCTACTTTTACAATCTCTCTTGATCATATGAAGCAACCTGTTAGCTTTTACTATTTGGGTTTCACAGTGGAATTTAGGGGTTAGATTGTGGTTTTTTTATAATCCCAAAATCCCTTTCCTGTTCTGATGCCCTTAAAGGTACTCTGTCTAGATGATAAGTGGTCACATTTTGCTGAATGCTTAGATGTAAGACACATTTGTCTGTACTGAATGACATTCCTTGTTTGTTTGCCCACTGTAATATGTTATGTGTCTTGTTGTAAGTCGGCTTTCCCTTAAATTGTCTGAACAACCCCTACTAACTTTGAATCATCTGCATATTTTGTAACCCAGTTATACACTTGTCTCTCCATATCTGAAATACATATTTGGAATAATAAGGGTCCCATGACAGAGCTCTGAAGTACTCCACTCATCACCACCAAGATAGAGGTTAACATACTGTAGTTATGTACCCAAAGACAGACAGACAGAGAGAGAGAGAGAGAGAGAGAGAGAAAAGAGCGAGAGAGAGAGAGAGAGAAAGGAAATTTAAGCACTGATAAAGTGTAGTAGATTAAATGAGTTAATAAAGGTCACACTACCACTTCTGGGAGTACATTTGACTGGGTGACCAGGAAGAAAGATCAGGGTAGGACAGAAAACGTGGTCTATCTGGACTTTACTGTGCTATACAGGAGATTGATTAAGATACTGAGTAGTCTAGGGGTGGGATCCAAAATGGTGAACTGGGTTAGAAACTGGTTAATGGCTAGGCAGCAGAGGTTGGTGGTTAATGGCACTCACTCTTAGGATAGAGGAGTGACTAGCAGGGTGCTGCAGAACTTAGTATTGGGACCGGTCCTCATCAGTGTCTTCATAAGTGGCATTGCAGATGAACTGGAAGGGAAGATATGCCTTTTTGCAGATGATACCAAAATCTTTAATAGGGTGGACAATCAGGAGGAGGTCAAAAGAATGCGTGAGGATCTTGGGAAATCCAAGGACTGGTCAAAAATATGGCAGTTGGAGTTCAGCATCAAAAAGTGCAAAATTATGAACCTCGAGCATAGGAAACCAGGAACTGAGTATAGGATTGGGGGAAGTATTGTCAGTCGCTAAGCAGGAAAAGGACCTTGAGGTTATTATATTTGATAACCTCAGAGTGGCAGAGCAGTGTGACAAACAAGGGGGTAGGGCCAGGGCAATGCTGGGGGTATTGGAAGTGGTATCTCCAGAAGGAGGAGGAGGTGGTGTTACTACTGTATTGCTCAGTGGTAGTACCCCACTTGGAGTATTGTGTCCAGTTCTGGAGGCCTCACTTCAGAAAGGACATAGACTGGGTGGAGGCAGTCCAGAGGAAGGTAACTAAAATTGTACAGGGGTTGCATTAAAGCCCAGTGAAGAGAGACTGAGGGATCTCAACATGTAAACCCTTCAAGAGAGGAGAGCAACAGGGAACATGATTGAGACCTATTAGTACCTCATGGGTGGTGAACAGGGTGCAGGGGAGGAGTCTCAAAGGAGGAAGAGCCCCAAGACCAGGGGACATGCAATTAACATGGGGAGGGGGAGTTAAAGAGGGATGTGAGAAAGTATTACTTTACTGAAAGAGTGGTAGATGCCTGGAATGACTGCCACCAGAAGTGGTGGAGCCAAAAATAGTAGGGGCTTCAAACATGCATGGGATAGATATAAGGGAGTATTAGTAAATAGGCAGGGAGGAGGGATGGTCACCACAAACCAATTAAGGTTTGTGGATATAGACTAGGTAGGAACCATCTAGGTGGGCTAAGCAGTCTTTTCCTGCTGACAAATTCTATAACAGCTCAGCATCACTAATGCATATGTACTTAACCTGTATAAAACATAAGAAATTCTGGGACACAGTCATTACAACAGTTGAAAGTAGAAGCTACTGCTGTAATAATAGATAGGGGTGCATTATATGCTACATAGCAGTGAGGGTGTTTCTCTAATACAGACGTTGTCCATGCTGTTTTCATGAGAGGACCATGTCAGCTCCAAAACAGCATGAGATAACATTCTTATCCCATAAAAGACACCCCTCACTATACATATTAACATATTATGAAGCAGTCGAACTGCTTCCATCCCAAAAAAGCACACATTTTGCAGAGAATTTTCATTTTATTTTTGCCCTGTTTAGTGGTCTCCCCCACTGTGTTTGTTTTGTAGTGGTACATACTTGGGTCAGCCTGTGCCATGGCACCATCCGTATGCTTTCTTTGCTGCCATTTACTGTCTTTGCCCTGCTGCCCATCCCTTCTCCTGCTCCCCTCACACCTTTCCATCATCTTGACCTTGCTAGTAATGCCCCAAATTTCCAGGGGGCCCTTTTACTGTGGAGTGTTACATGAGGTCCCTGCACCCTTATTGGTATCCCCAGAGGTACACCGTAGACAGATAGCATTTAGGTATATGTTATACTAACATATAGGGCTAAGGGCATCAACCGTATAAGAGTAAATGTCAGGATATGTATGCATATTGTTATACACTTTATTTTCTAATACATATATGTATTTCTTGCTTACAAGATATTAGGAAACCTGTGTCCTTGTAATGATTATGATATATGAGTCGGTGTTGCCATCTTCTGATGATTTGTATAATTACACTGCTACATGTATAACTATACTCCTTTGTCTTTACAAAGTGATGACTACTACAAAATTGTATAATGTTATCTTGGACTGAGGAGCCACCTCTAATTTAGCCAAGGGGGCTTATCTCTGTAACTAAAAATGTTTCTGTCTTACAGTTACCATGGTAATTATCGTAGGTATATAATGTAAGACATTACGTCTTCTGCCTCGGAGATCCCAAGAGACACGGAGAATCCTCGAGGTATAGGGGACACTTAGCATTGACTCCCAGTTTGTACTGGTAAGAACTGCTTAGGGCAATTGTGATTATCCTTTTGGTAGTAATAAACAAGTTTATTACTCTTATGCAACGTGTCTGTGATTCCTTGTATGTCCATTATTGCCAAGAACCTGAGAAGTGAGGTTTAGACCTGCTGACAATTGACTTCTGCGTGCAGGCAATATATGGTGTTTGCAAAGTTTCACTAGTTGCTTAAAACTTTTCCCTTCCTAACAGGGACTGTAGGTGTGCATTCTCGCATCACCTCTCCCGTTCTACGATCACTTTGTAATACCTTGCAAAGTCTGGCTGCTTTCTGGGAGTGATCGATGCCGACTCAACCCACTTCACAGCAGTTTTGAATTACAAACTTACAAGTGCACAGTAGCCTGACTGTGAATAAAGTGCACCTGTTGTGGATCGATACATGACACAGTGCCTTTTTCATGGTTTGATTTTTCATTCCCTCCCACACAATGGCCACCGTATCAAATTTCTGTGCAAAACTGAGACTCGATGTCTCAAACTTCCTTGCCTCCCATGGGAGATGGGCTGACTTTGCATGGGATGCAAGTCAGTCCGACAACCCTGTACTGGGGATTTCAAGTCATTACTCAGAGATGAGACAAACAGCCAGAACACAAGAAGCTAAAGGGCTGCTGGTTGCATCCCTCTGTGTTGCTCTGGAAGCCTCTGAAGTGAGGTTTCAAACCCTTGAACTGCAAATCTCATCTCTTAAGCAAGAGATAGGGTTGCAGGAAACTGAATGCGTGAGACGTGAGCAGGATTTGGAATCTGAACTCCAAACATTACGAAATGAAAAGGATTCCGTTTTACATCATTCTGTAGAGGCAGGTGAGCAGGAACTTTGTATGTTGAAGCAGGAGTGTGAAAGTTTGAGACAGGATAAGGGACAGGCTTTGCAAATGAATGACTTATTAAGTAGGACGAATGAACAGTTGAGTGAGGAGTTAGGAGAGACTACAGGACGAGATAAACTAGGTACCTAATGACTTAGAAGTGGCTACTAGGGACAGTTGCAAATTGAGTGCTGTGTATAGAGTGTTACAGAAACAGATGCAGGATGAGGTGCATGTGCATGTGAATATTGCAAATGTGAGTCATACTGAATGTGAATCTAAGATGGTGAAACTGCTCCATCAGCGAGAGGTGTTGGCTGGACATGTCAAGGCGATGGGAGGCGTGGCCCCCACCTTGACAATGTCATCTGAAAGGGAGGTATCAGATGATGACATCTTACAGTGCAATGCCCAGTCACACCCCTACTATGGCCCAGACACCCCACCCCGCCATCCACAACATGGTGGCACACGTCACATGCAGCACATGTCATACGTCATTGACATCATGACGCACATCATGGGTGACCCCACCATGGCAAAATCCATGATAGGGGGAGCAGGCCCAGGCCTAGTCCCAATGGCACCATCAGTAGCTGTTATTAATGTGGAAGACAGGCAGGAGATAGAGAGAATGATTGAAAATTCAGTAAGCAGCATGTCTATTCCAGAGAGAAATAAGCAGGTTTTAAAAAACCAAATAAGGTAGCTTACACATGAAACTGGTACTCAGGAGGGCATAGTCCATTCTGTTGTTGTAGCCGCAGCTCAGGCAGCCCTGGACAGTGCCCGAGGGAATCTACCTCCACCTGATCGTCCCAATAATCCCCTACAAATGGCCTACTCTGTTCAGCAAATAGTTGACAGCATTGGTCAGATGAGCCCGTCTGGCAACCTCAGCTGCCACTTGGAAAAGGTGCATGCTAAATGTGAAATGCTTAGTCTCGCTGCAGATTACCAGGTCCAGATCCTACACCAGACCATTGATCCTGGACTATGGGCAAAACTCCCTGATGCTGTCCGTCAAGACGACACTGCCACCTTTGACGACATAGCAGCTGAGCTCATTTCTGCACACAGCCCAGTGGTGGTAGGAGTGATGCTTGCATACTCTGTAAAACAGAATGCCATAGAAAGTTCAGCGACTTTCCACCAGAGGCTCTGGATGACCTACCGAGCAAGGAAGTGCCTTACACAAGAAGCCACAGATGTGGACCTTATTGAGTATAAGACCCTATTCCTTAGGAATATGATCCCTGCAGTAAGAGAGATGGTAGAGCCAACCACCTATCCCATCAAGAGGTTTGCCGATATTATTCAGAAAACCAAGAGAGTTTATCAATTCTACATCCACGATCTGGGCTCCAGTTACAAGAAAGTAGCCGACGTGGAAACTACTCCAGAGACCACGACGCACTACATGGTGGAAGGGCAGGTCCAAGAGAAACAAACCCTCCCCGCAGACAACCAACAACTGCAGCAGGCCCAACAACAACAGCCACAACAAAAATCATGGGGTGGGAACCGGAACTACCATAAGAATAAGAAACACCACAAGAATAATAAGGGTAAACAACAAAGATCAGGCTCTTCATATAGGGAAATAGCCGAAGAGAACTTGAAATTCTGAGAACTTCTTGTGCAAGTGCGCTCTGTAGCAGATGCTGTTCCTGCTTGGGCCCTTGCGGCCATACAACTGGGAGAGAAGGCCTGAACAAGCCATGGACACACTGGAAGTATAGGCTGAACCCAGAAGCAGCTCCCTATATAGCATCAGTGCAGAGTGATGAAGTGGTTCAAAGGAGCCAGGCCCGAACTCTCCATGCCTCTACTGGTACTGATTGACAATTACAGGCCCCAGTCTGTATTGTAAACAAGCTGGTCTTGGATACAAACGGAAGGCCCTGTACTGAGCCCGAGGTCTGGGGCCACCTACTGACAGTACTACTGGATACAGGTGCAGCTGTGTCTGTATTACACGATGACCACCCAGAGACATCCCCTTGGTCCACTGGATGGTGGACCAACATGTTGGGAGTAGATGGAACTAGGTTGCCTGCATACCGTTCCCTGCCACTACCTCTGGAACTGGACACCTGAAGGCCTATCACACCTTCCAGCTAATGACATTGCATGATCACCCTAGTATAATTGGAATTGACTTACTATCACCACGCAGCTGTGTGGTAAATCTAGCCAACATGTTACTGATGCAGATTCAGGGACAATACCACACCATCATGATTCCTGATTCACACGTGGTGGCAACAATCTCTGCAAACAATAAAGAGTATGATGTCATAGATTTGTTCAAGAATCATGAGCTTTTCCCAAAGTTCCTCCCCATTCTACAAAGGCATCTGGAAGCATTTGCCACCAACAAGCATGACTGTGGAAAAATGCATACTGTCATTGAAGTGACAGGCCCAGCACATGAGAGGCAACAGCAATACCCCTTTCCATCTGAGGCCTTGCCTTCTCTTAGGGAAACAATGAAATCACTCCTAAAGCAAGGTGTGATCAGGACATGTGTTTCTACTGCCAACTCCCCAGTGTGGCCTGTGAATAAACCCACAGGTGCCTGGAGACTTACAGTTGACTACAGGAGACTGAACTATGTCACCCCCAGTTGTGCTCCAATGGTGGCATCAGCACCTGACGTGCTACAATTATTGACCCCTGACTAAAAATGGTTCAGTGCCCTGTACATCTCCAGTATTTTCTGGTCATTGCCATTGGCCCCCAAGAGTCAGTATAAGTTTGCCTTCACCTTTGAGGGTAGACAGTACACGTGGACCTGCTTACCACAGGGATTCCATAACAGCCCCTCCCTGTTCCATTTACACATGATGGATGCCTTGAGGGTTTCTCTACACCCCAGTGTCTCTTGCAGTATGTGGATGACCTTCTGTTGGCAACAGCCACACAGAAACAACACCTAGATCTCTTGGATGAACTACTGACCTTCATTCAGAGGGCAGGTCTCAAATGTAATCTGGCAAAAGGACAACTATGTCAGAAAGAGGTACTCTTTCTAGGCCTAAGAATAACTGACCAAGGCAGATGCCCTACTGGGAAGAAGATACAAGGACTTCAAGACTTTCCATTGCCCACCAGCGTGGCCACTCTTAGGAGATTTCTAGGTATGGTAAACTATTCCAGAGAGTTTATTTGTGCTTTTGCACAGAAGGCCACCCCTCCTTATGAATTACTGAAAAAGGACATTCCCTGGAATTGGGGTCCCATTCACACCCAAGCTGTGACATCACTGAAACAGGCCTTGGCCTCAGCTCCAGCTTTGGTCAACCCCAATCCAGCTCTGCCATTCCATCTGGAGTGTGCCACCTCTGACATTGCAATGTCAGCAGCACTGGCCCAGAAGGTCCATGGCATCCTGAGACCCATTGCATATGCATCACAGCTCTTGACCCCAGTGGAACAGAAATACAGCCTTTGTGAAAGGAACCTTCTGGCTACCTACTGGGCTGTCAAGCACTTCTTGTATATCATAGGGTACTCTCCTCTGATCATCAACACAAACCATACCCCAACTACCTTTTTGCTATCAGACAGAGTGAATGATGGGTCAGTCTCTAACACCAGACTGACACACTGGTTCCTCCTTCTCCAGGATAGAGACATCCAGGTCCACCCAACCAAAATGTCATCCATACTGGTGCATGGTTTCCTTTTCCAGTGAGAACCCCACAACTGTACACTGCAGCCACCTAATCTTCCAGATCTAGGTCCTTTCCTCCCTGCGACACCACAATTACTTGAGAACACCTCATTGTGTTGTGTCTTTACAGATGGCTCAGCTTCCTATTATCAGGGAGAGCAGATTTCAGGGATGGGCATATTAGTTATTTACCCTTATGGTAACACTGTTAAGATTTCTAAGCGTTGCAGTGTGGCATCATCACAATATGCTGAGATGGCAGTGGTGGCCTGTGCCCTCGAGTTCATCCAGCATGGAACCGAGGACACCATCATCTTTACACATTCTAACTGGGTTTGTTGTTCTCTTACAGAATTTCTTCCCTTCTGGCAGAAGAACTCCTTCCTCTCCTCTGATGGCAGCCTCATGAAACACAAGGAACTGGTAATATACATTTGTTCACTGGCATAAAAAGTTTACACACCAACTCTATGTACACAAGGCCAAAGCTCGCTCCATACATGACCCCTATCATGCCTTCAATGACAAAGCGGACACCCTTGCATAGAAGGGGCCCAAGGGAGGGACACCTGGATGATGGACCATCCAGAGGCCAGAGCGGCTGTGCACATTGCAGCGGTCAGAAAGAAACCTGAACCCTTTTCCCCCCTTGGACCTGTTGGCAGTTCAGCATGCTGACTCTGAGCTCAAAGGTGTGTTCAGATTCCTTGACAAGGGTACTGAAGAGAATCTACCTACCCACAACCCCTACCAGAGGCATGAAGGTAAGTTACATCTATCCCATGATGACAAGCTCATCAGATATCAGCTAGATGACACCCCCATCAAATTGTGGGTGGTTTCCAGACATCTTAGGCCTGAATTTCTGTACCAAGTGCATGACACCCCTACTGGTGGACACCAGGGAGTGGAAAACATGCTCCAAAGGCTTAAGACCACCACCTGGTAGCTTGGTGTAACCAAAGACATTAAACAGTAAATAGATAACTGCCTTGTGTGTGCGCAAAATAATCCTATTCCTACCAAATGAAATGCCAAACTACTACAACAAAGGCACTCTGGTCCTTGGCATGCCATCCAGATTGACTTCATTGGTCCTTTGACCAATACTAGCAGAAATAACAAGTACGCCATTGTGGTAACCAATCTTTTCTCCAAGTGGGTTGAGGCTTTTCCCACTAAGACATGTACTGCTAAAACCACTGCCAAAATCATGGTGAAACAGATTTTCTTCAGGTGGGGCCTACCTCTTAAGGTAGACTCTGATAAAGGAACCAGTTTTACTGGTAAGTTGATGAAAGAAGCACTTGAACTCCTTGGAGTTCATCAGAAATTCCACATACCTTACCACCCACAATCTTCAGGTTAAGTATTGAGATCCAACAGACAGATTAAGCAAATGCTTTCCAAATTCCTTGAGGACAATCTCAAGCCTTGGGATTCCCTATTGCCATTACTTCTTATGGCAATCAGGGGCACACCCTCAGCTACCAGCCAGTTAACACCCTTTGAGGTGATGACTGGTAGACAGATGAGATTACCTGAACACCTGTTGTTTGACCTGCACACCCCCACAGCAGACCGTGTGTCTGTAGATCAATATGTAGAAAAACTCAGACAAGACCTCATACACACTCATTTGTATGCTGCCAACTGCATGGGCAAGGCCCAGCAGCAGTCCAAAATACAGTTTGACAAACACGCACAAGAAGTGAATTTGCAAGTTGGAGATCAGGTAATGGTTCTCAGATTTGCACATCCTACATACTCCTTATCCAATAAGTGAGAAGGCCCTTACCCCATTGTCAACAAGCTCAGTCCAGCAGTCTATCAGGTTAGACATGCAAAATAACAAACTGACTGACAAGTGGTTACATGCAAACCAGCTGAAACTGTATAAAGGAGTATAATTACTTTTCCTTACCCCATTGGGCGGAATAGTAATAACTTACTAATGTTTGTTTGCCTTTTCAGATACATTGACAAGATGGCAATCTTGTTCCATATTCTTCTCATCTCAGGAGTTATCCTCTGCATCCATGGCACGGTTAAGCACCTCCTTCCTCACCTTGATCCTCCAGCTTCCGCCCCAGAAGGAGTATCCATCACCATACCCGACAATTTGATTACTGTCCAGGAAGGTTCAGATGCCTACCTTACTGCCTCAGTTGTTGCTCCTGATAAATCTACCCTACAAACTGAGTGACAAATCATGTCACAAGGACAAATTCTCCTGTGGCCAAGCCTTCCAAGGGAACTTTCCATGGTTGGCCCAGTGCAAAATTATCCCCCAATGGTTCGCTGTCCTTGCTCCAAACTGCTCTCAGACATTCTGGTTTATACAATATTACTGCCTTAATTTATCCCTCATATTGTAATTTCTTGTCTAAGGACTCTGCCAGGAAATGTTGTGCTGTACACAACATGACCTCTACTGCCATGTACCTTTCTGTGTTACCCCCCACAGATAAACAGCTTTTGGAATGTCCAAAACATACCCCTGGTCCTCGTAGTGGTCTAACAGCCGCTGCCTTACCTGGTACACTTACTAAAAACTTACAATTTATGCATATACTGTACCTGTTTTGTTTAACTTGACTTACTGGAATATGAAATTATTTGGTATGTATCATACTACTAACACTTCAGCGTTTTATAGTACTTTATTGCTTGATAGCTTAGCAGCTTTTCAAATCTGTATTCAAGACCCTATTGCTGGGGTACATACCACCGAGCATAGAGGCAATTTTAGGAGAAAACCCAACTCTGATGATCTAAGTCATCAGCGTAACACCGGTGAAGTTGACAGTTCCAAAGTCTCGGCTGCCATAGGCACTGTTACAGGTCTTTTTTTGTACAGCCACATCTATTTGGAATAAGGCCGACATTGCTGCTGTCTAATCACATTCACAGAAATTCCAAACTGGTTTGGTAAATGATATTTTACCCCCATTATTGCATGGTGTGGTTGGCCTTAGTCAGGAAGAAAGATACACTGTATGCAACATGCATGACTTTGCTAAGGCATTTACAGATTCTAAAGATAAGATTATTGCTCTCATTGCACAAAGTAATAAAGACACAGATAAACAATATATTGCCCATGAAATATTGTATTCAGCCTATGGCTCATACATTATCACTACCATCAATAATCTTTTCCGTGGTCTAGAATCCGGAAGATCCCTGAAATAATTCATGATAGACATACAGTATCTCTAAATGGTATTGTCCTCAGTGCAAATCTTCCAGCTGCATTGCAATGTGTATGCTGCAAACTCTAACTATTCCACTTTCCACTGCTAAGAATTTGGGTTTTGTGACCAGACAGCCTAACACTGGTCCATGGTTTACTTCTAAGAAATGTTCCATTAAGGATACTAAGTTTTTTTCCTTTACTGACTCTTTACCATGTTTTGATCCTGCTATAGCTCTATTCGATAAACTTGCAACTGTTTATTCCATCGGGCACCTTGATGAAGATAAACACCTCGACTTGCCTCCTAAACTGGTCTTCCATCTTATTCTGGTTGCCTGGGTCTTTCTGCACACTGATTGCTGCGCAAAGAAAGGTTATATCTATTTGTGTTGATGTGATGTAGTTGATGTTATTAAATCTGTACAGTACGTGGCTATTCCCCAGACAGTATTGATTGGTCCTTTTCCATGGATGATGATATCAGCACTAATGGCATAGACTTCCAGGACTCAACATCGGCTCCAGACAATCTCTACCAGTCTGATCGAGAGGAGGTTCATCACCTGTCAACACGGATTTCGAAGACTCCCTACTCCTACCAATACAGTTGCAAAAATGGAGACTTCCTACTGTTAAAATGCAATATAATTCTGATGGGGAGTATTGTATTGTTACTAATTTAAAATCCTATACATATGGAATGCAGTCATGTGACTAGATAGCCCCAATTTCTGTTTTGTTCCCCACCAGAAGTCAGTTATTGGGCATACTATTATCACACCCGTCCGTCTCATGGACACTGACATTATTGATGGTAACCCTGATTATCTGCTTACCCTTTCTGAGTATTTACCTTACTTTAACATACACATTGCCCCTCTCACCTTGACATTAAAATCACTTTTAGACAGAAAAGACACCCATCTTATCCACATGAGCAATACAATGTCTAAAGCTAATGAAGCTGTGTTTGCACTTATTAATGATGGTGATATGAGCAGTGTACTTACTAACACTTGGTTAGAGATTACTTTTAAAGGTTTTGTTATTATACAAGCATTTTTGATATTTTTTCTGATTATGATGCTTTGCTGCCTGCAGCGCATACTGCGTCAACACCGTGAGCAGCTGGAATTCCTTTACAAGGCTTGTGTGTTGGGTCTGTAAATGACCCCTGCTCCCTCTCCACTTCCCTTCTTTTGCTGTGTTGCCCTTGAGAGGAAACAAGGGGGGAAATGTTACACAAGGGCCCTGCATCCTTATTGGTACCCCCAGAGGTACTCCGTAGACAGCTAGCATTTAGGTATATGTTATACTAACATATAGGGCTAAGGGAATCTACCGTATAAGAATAGATGGCAGGATATGTATGCATATTATTGTTATACACATTATTTTCTAATACAAATATGTATTTCTTGCTTATAAGATGTTAGGACACCGGTGTCCTTGTAATGATTATGATATATGAGTCTGCATTGCCATCTTCTGATGATTTGTATTATTACACTGCTACATGTATAACTGTACTCCTTTGACTTTACAAAGTGATAATGTTATCTTGGACTGAGGAGCCACCTTTAGTTTAGCCAATAGGGCTCATCTCTGTAACTAGAAATGTTTCTGTCTTACAGTTACCATGGTAATTATTATAGGTATATAATGTAAGACATTACGTCTTCTGCCTCGGAGACCCCAAGAGACACGGAGAATCCTCGAGGTATAGGGAACACTTAGCATTGGCTCCCAGTTTGTATTGGTAAGAACTGCGTAGGGCAACTGTGATTATCCTTTTGGTAATAATAAACAAGTTTATTACTCTTATGCAACATGTCTGTGATTCCTTGCATGCCCATTATTGCCAAGAACCTGAGAAGTGAGGTTTAGACCTCCTGACAGGAGCATTCCAGCTTCTCACCATCATGTGTCCTTCTTTGAGCTCCTCCTCCTCCTCCTCCACCCAGTCACCCCCAACTTTGCTCACTGTCCTGGCACTGCTCTGCATCCCAGTTACCTGAACCCCTCCTGGCTGAGGAAGGACTCCCCTCTGCCGCCACCCACATCCCCTACACCACCTACCACCAGACTGTCTCCCAGTTCCACCTTCATGTAACCACCATGGGTATCAGCTGTGCAGAGTTGTGCAAGGCAGCAACTGTACACTGAATGAGAGGTACAGTAATGCTGTCCTCTGGTGGAGGCAGTTCGACTGTTTTATAATATATCATGTTGTATATGGGTTCACATAGATCCTGCCGTTTTGTTCAGCCAAATACATAACTGCACTATCTCTAGATCCTAGCAATGCAAAGAAATGTATCCTTATAAACTGGAAAGAATACAAAATGTTTACATACTGTTTAATCAAATGATTGATCAGTATAAACTTGAAATGATGCATTATTCTGTTATGGACAAACAATGAGCAGTTAAAATTATTCTGGGGACCTTTTGGAAATATTCTGACAAGTAGGATGGGTTAAATGTATGATATTATGGTTCTATACCTCACCTGGATGTCGGGTATGATTCTGTCTGTATTTGGATAGGTATAATAGTAAATTGTAAAATTATTGGTTTCCATGTGGTTTGTGTTTACAATCCATGCTCTGCTGCAGGAATTTTCTGTACTTCTCACTGATATTTTTTTATGGTTCTTTCCCATACTCAATCAAATAAAAAGAGAAAGAGATAAATCAGTAAAACAAAACTTAGTCCAAAAAAAGCAGCTTTGCATGGGCTCAGGGTTTTTTCCCACCACAATTTGAAGTAAGTTACATGTCTGGGGCAGTGCTGGGTGGGACAACTATTTGGTGTATTGCACTCAATGCAATCTATGAAGCAAGTCACAAGTCCAGAGCAATGTTCCATGGTTACCTACTTTGTATATGGCACACAGGGCCATATACAAAGTTAGCTACAGCCATGGGGTACTATTTAGCTCAAAAAATGCAGGAAATTAATTGTGAAAACTACATTAATGCACAGGTTAGGGTTGCAGCACAAAAGTAGGGAAATGCATCATTAGGGTAAACAGTCCACTGAGCCTTGTTGAATCTGTGGCATTGCATTCCTTGGGGCTTGAACAATGACACAGTGGTGTTGCCCTAACTTCTGCACTGTTCATCATGGCAGAAAAACAACAGTAGCACTCCAGTGCTTGGAGAAATGGTACGAAAGTTAGGGCAACACTAATGCTATATTGTGTGGTTGTTCAGACTTGAAGGAATGCAACACTATTGATTCAATAAGGCTCAGTGGATATTTTACCATAAAATATATGATATATGCTAACTATGATATTAGTTAACCTGGCCTAAAGATAATCATCAATGGCTTGCAATGAGTTCCAAGTTACTGTGAAACAGGTCAGCACCAGAAACACAGCATTACCCTGTTCAGACCTAATTAGTACCTATGAGAGGGAAAATAAACTGACAAAGCAGTTAAAAAAATGCAAAAAATACATTTTATTTCATAACCTGGTGTATATATGTGGTCAGCCCCTCACGGAGACACAAGGCAAGACAACAGAACTCTGACTGGTTGTTTTTCCATTTATTGGTACTAATTGAGTTTGGACAGGGTGGTGCTGTTTTTCTGACCCTGCATTATTGATTTCAATAAACACACTCAGCAGTGGGTCATACATGTCTGTGTGGTACTATGAAGCAGTTGCCAGTTTAGCCTTTGTCATGTATTTAATCATGACTAAAATGCATTTGGGTGATGTTTATTGAATATGTTTCAAGCAAGTTCTTACCGTAGTGTCATACACCATACCAGCCATGATCTAAAGATGATGTACTGTAGCATAAGAAATTTCTGAACCAAGATAGAGGTTAACACACTGTAGTTATGTGTTGAAGGACACATGGAGAGGGAGAGAGAGGAGATTTAAGCACTGATACAGTGTAGTAGATTAAATGCCTTGCCTGAGATCACACAGTAGTTATGGTTGTGGGTGTCAAACCTGAATATCCAAGTGCACAGCTGTGCTCCATAACCATTAGGTTATCCAGGGTTTCCCAAATGGTTAGGCCAACCTCTCTGGGGAGGCCCCAACCTGTTCCAGGTGAGGCTCAAGCAAGTCTGAAAAAGTACTGTATTTAAATTTTGAGTTTTAGATACTTTGTGTGAAGGGATGAGGCAAACTGAGAGTAAATATTAATAGGTGATGTCATGCCTTTATTTACAAACTGATGATGAGGAAGGGCACACTGAGTCAAGGCTTATTTCAGGTGTAGCTGGGAAAGGGTAAGGAGTGAATACAATTCAAAAGGTAACCACAGAACAGTCAAGCAATAAATGAAGAACAGTGCAACCAAACAGAAACAATCAACAAAAAATGGGAGATAACAATTGACCAATTAGACTGGCGGGAGAACAGCCTAAAAACAAGGATTCTGCAGAGAGGGACTAGGAGCAAGAGCAGGAGGGAGCCAAAGGATACCTGAGAAGTTGCTTAAGAGCAGGGTTAGAGGGGGAGAGGCAGAGGTGGGTAGGAAGGTTATTCCAGATAGGGTGGAAACAAACAGAGAAAGTAATCTGTTCATGAAGATATTGCAACAAGGGGTAACATGGTTTGAGAGTCAAAAATAGAGCAAGTACAGCATTGGGAGGGGGGTTACAAGTGGAGGGGGTTACAATAAACGCAATAAAATGAGAGCCAACTACTTGAAGGAGTTTCACTTTATCTCTGGTGTACTGTACAATATATACTATTTGTCTGTGGGGAGGCCCTAGATTATTTCAGTATTTGGGGGAGGCTCAAGATCTTTTCCAGGGCTTAGGGGTTGTTCACTGTGATAACGTCTGAGAACAAATGGGTTATACTGTTTCACAGCCCTCACAATGAGATTCCAACTCCGAATCAAAATTTTTTTTGGGATTTGTTCAAAAGAGTAAAAACTACATAAAAAAAATTGTGTTTTACAAAATCTGTATTGCATGTGTGTGCTAGTCAGTTTAAAGCTCAGTTTTTTAAGCTCTTTGATTTTCTATACAGTATTCATTTAAGTCTTTAAATAGGCACAGTAAGCACAAATACTTTTTCTGGGACTACATATTGCATTTTACGATTGATTACTTTAAATGGGGTACCTGCTTGGCATATTCTAGACTGATCAAATATTTAAATGTATGTAAATTATGCAAATCTTGCTATTTAAATGCAGCTGTACCTCATTTGTCTCATTAGGAACTACAGACAGGCTGATGAGCACGGATAAAGTAAATATACCTCAGATACTTAGTTGAACAAAAATAGCATTTAAAAAACAAATATGAGTTCACAATTGGGGGAGAAAATGTTTCTTTAATGTGTGGTTGTATAATGCTCTCATAGAAAACTTCATACAGCAGAAGCCTTATTCACAGAAGTGAATTTGAGATAATATTCAATTCTGCGGTTGGCCCCCAACAGATACAACTGTAGCGCTGTGAGTCTGTTCACAAGCATGGTAAATATAGGTATATAATGTATGTTGCACATTGTTACCAACCCCTTCACCAGAGTGCTAAGACAGGATTTCAGATACTTGCTTATCTTGTTAAATGTGATTATTTCTACTGTGCAATGTGCATCTGCATGGCTGAAGGGAAGCTGATGATTAATAAAGCTATTGTACCCTTTGAGATGCTTCATGCGGAGTACTTATCCCTCTCTTTGCAAGGAATTTCCAAAGAGCAACATTAACTCTTACAGGAATAGCTTTAAATTTAAGAGCAGTAACATTTATTTTACAAATATTCAGGATTTTTATCAGTGTGAGCTTCAAGAGTCATTGGAGCATAAAACTGGATACTGGAATTATGCTTTTGGCTTTTGTGAATCATAAATGGTTGCCGCACTGTAAAACTACAGTAAAATGCTGCGTGATCTTCCTGTTACACAGCCGACGGAAACTGCAGCATTTGTGCTAAGCTGGACTCTTTGAGGTCGCTAGGGAACTACAAAGGTGATCTACAGCAAAACAAAAGAAACACACCACAAGGAAAAAAGTGGTGTAGATATGGGGCGACTAACCCTGTACAACAACAGAGCAAAAAAAAGTCACACTCAGTGTGCTCTCTAGGCATGTACATATGCAATACATTGTGGCAATTACTTACTATACTTGGCTCATTAGCCTTTTTATTTTTTTGCTCCAAGTGCGATTTTTGTTTGCTCTAAAGGTGCTCTAGAGTAGGGCTGGGAGAACTTGATGAAGCTCTGACCCTTATTAAATAAGAACCAGAACATGGTGGAGTTCTGATTTGTTCTGATAAGTTGGGATTATTTATAAATATTTGAAAAAATACAATAAAATGTATAAAAGTGGCCAAAGTTGGTCAAATTTAACACAGAGGCCTAAAGGAAATAATTGAATGCATTATTTTTATAAAAATGACAGTAAAAATGCTAAATAAAAACAATAACTACCAGCTGCTTCATGGCTGGCCTGTACTGGTGGCATATCCTGCTTGGGCCCGTGACGTAAGTGTGCTGGGGGGGAGAGAGAGAGAGACAGACAGATGCAAGTACTATTGTACCACAAAGCAATAACAAGCACTGCTGGCAGCGAAGATATTTTTTTATCAATGCTGCTGACTGTGTGGGTATTATTTTGATGGATATTCCAGTGAGAGCAAACCAGGCCAAAGAAATGAATGATCAAAATGAGCAGCAGTAAGAGCCCACCCACCCTATGTGAATGGTGCAACTGCATCGCATGTCCCGGCATACTGTGGTATCCCTTGGGATATGCATGCTGCAAGCATGATTGAAATGTTAAACTGGAATTGAATGCATGCATGTGGCATGTGTTCAGCAAGCAAGTGTGGAAAACATGCTTTTCATGTTAAATTGGAACAGACTGCATGCATGTGGCATGTGTGCAAAAAGCAAGTTGTCACTGATAACTGTACACATAAAAGTTAAGTGACTTGCTCAGGATCACACAGTATGCAAATGGTGGTTGATGACATTCACACTCAGATCTTCAGGTCTCCAGGTCTCCTGGTTTACAGTTCAGTGCCTTTAACCACTAAGCTATACTGCCTGCATACATGTAGCTCTCTTGTACTTTAGTACAAATCTGCATACATCTGCATGCATGCGGCATGCTTATAGCCACTGATATGCTTTCAAGCTTTCTTGTCTCCCCTCATCTCAGCTGCACAGCTGAACTGTAGCACACATACCAATGGAAACACATGTGGTTCTTCCCACCCCCCCAATACACACACTTACCCACAAAACTACCCACAAAACTACTTAATTACTTCTGTCTGGCCTGTATTCCTATTTTCTCTCCATAGTTTTGAATGCTCCCACACAAACAGAGTTTAAGGGGCAAACACAAAAGTAGCAACTTGACATCCACCGATAAGGCCAGTCCCCCCCCCATGCACACACACTGCAGTGGGTGTGGCCACACTGTTACAAACAACCCACCAAGTATAGATATAAGTGGAGAGTCTCTTACCTGAGTACTAGGGAGCCAGAGGTAAGAGTCTCTAAGAGATGATGTCCACGGGTCAGAGTGCTGGGGTGTACCCCCTTGAAATGAATGGAGTTATTTTTCATTACTGTTTTATACATTATGATGGCAAGGTGGAGAATAATGAAGCCCACTGTTCTACAAACAAGGCCCTTATTAGTCATGCTGTGGCTTCATTAATCTCCAACTCTCAATCAATAATGTATAAAATAACAATAAAAAAAAATACCCTCATTCTTTTCAATGGGGCATGCCCCTGCACTCTCTGTCTTGCCCTATGTCATAATATGCCTGAGTGTGGGGATGTGGAGGTCAGCTTCACTTGGGGGGGCATACACCTGACTATAGTGGGGCTCCAATAGTCTGTGCATACCATATTTATTGATTTATTTATTTATTTATTTAGCTTTTGTTTACCAGGTAAGCACGTTAGACAGTCAAGTGCCTATTTTCAGGTGCAACCTGGGAGAATTACAAAGGAACAGGCAATAACAATTCAGAGACAATGTAACAGTAATCAACAAGGTATAGTAATGCAAGGGACAGCCCTCATTTTATCCCTGAAAACTGCTCTGTCCCTCATCCATCCCTCACGAAAAACATGCTGCTCACACAGAGAATATCCTGGAAATTTAGACTTTATGGCAGGGGTACCATTTCAGATTTCAGCAGGGGACAGCCAACAACCAGTGGAGGCCAGATGCTAGTTAGCCCCTACGTGGCAAGCTCAGGAATGTCTCTAAAAGGTAAAACGTATTTGTTGTGACTGAAACGTGATATGTAAATCAGGAAAATATCAAATGTGTAAGATTCATCTGTCTGTACCCTGGAGCAGTGCATCAGATTCAGGCTTAAACCCACCCAGTTACTAACCAATGTTTTTTTCCTGGCTGAAGTTCTACCCCCCCAAAAAAAAAATATTTGTCCCAATTTCTATCTCCAGCTTCATTCCATTCAAAACCCATCACATATGGGTTGTGAAGCTGCTCAAAGGTGCAGAAACTTGAAAAACACATCAATATTTCAGTCCTTCCTCTTTCTCCAATCATCCTGTAAAAAAATATTTACTTTTACTCACTGAGCCATCTGACCAGAACCTGTGGCCTAGCCTAGTGTTCCACCAGCCCAGTTTTCAGTATGCTCCTCCTCCATCATCCTTCTACCAGAAGCTGGATGCTAGAACCAACCATTCCAGGTCCCCAATGTGGTCTGTGACCAAGTTACCTCACCAACTGAACCCACTCTACCTGTGTTGCTTGCTTCTTGCTTGGCTGCTGCCATGTATGTTGATGCACTGCACTGATCAAGGCCTATGAAGGCTGCCCACACCACTGTCACTCTTGCTTTGAGGCCTAACATGCTGCCGTGCGGGGCCCGTGCTGTTTTATTTTTTGGCAAGATGAGCCTAGTAGAGTAAGTACAGGTAGCCTAGTCTCAAGTTAGCTTCTAGCTCACCCTCGGCCCCTTCAGCCACCATGGGAGATGAAGACTCACTAAGCCTAGACCAACAAAAATATGCTGCCACAACACTGCTATTGAGAGCTCAGTGCTCACCGACTTCCCCAAGCTGTTGTGTGCAGCCTATCTACTCTGTGGTGGGAAAGACAGTGTCCCACTTGTGTGACTCATGTTCTTACTTGACTGAAGCTCCTCCACATCATGTGTGATGGCACCACTGCCAATAGGTGGAGAGAGAGAGTGGACAACTTAATAAAGATACAGTTGAGTTAGGAGAGCTCCTGCAGCGTAAGCCGCAACACAGGCCGGGGGGGGGCACTTATTGTGCAAAAGATTAAATCCAAATGTAATGCCATTATTGCCTCACTGTAAGAACAACCTTGACACAAATGTAAGGTGGGGCAACTGCCCCCTCTGCTGTACCTAAATGGCACCCCTACCTTATGGTAGAAATTAATTCTCAGTGGTTAACATCAGTACAAGTAAATACAATGGTTTCCACTGTGTTCTGAGGTACTGCATTTCCATGTTTCATGAAGTGTCCTGATCACCGTGAGGGTTAGTATCCCTCATTGTCACTCATTTTGAGTGTCCATGTCCCTCATTTTAGTAACAGAATGTGAGGTATGGTGCATACGTTCAGGACCCTACTTAGCACAAAAAGTGCTGAGCATGGCCATAGTGTATGTGCTCCATACAGAATGACAAAGGGAAAGTAAGTGAGCTGTAACAGTCATGGAGAAACACCTTTGTAGCACTAAATATGCATAAGGGGATTTGCATGGCCCAAAACAAAAAGGTCAAGCTTCTCAACACAGAAGCCCCTCTTCGCACATCTGGAATGGGGGATGTTGGCTGACTATATCATGTGCATTTATTGCAGTAAGCAAATAATTCTTACAAATTAATGGCAATTTAATGACAAAAATCAAAAGCCATTAAACACCTTGCAAAAGGATCAGAATTAATGAGTTTACCTAATTTTAATGGGAAATCAATGAAAAAAGGTATTTTAATGGCTCTAATTGCTAGCAATAGTATGAGAAATAGAAACTGATATGTTTTTTAGATGAGATTTGCACCAGTTTAGTTGCTGCACACATGGCAAGTGCGCAACATGTGAACCTGATGTGATTTTTCAATGATATTCACACCAGCTTAACTGTTGCACTCATATCAACCCTGCAACACGCAAACCTGATGTGATATTTAGAAGATGAGCGCACCAGCTTACCTGCTGCACACATGTCAAGCTTGCAGCATGCAAACCTGATGTGCTTTTTAGACCTAGTTCACATAGGTTCACCATGTGTATGCAAACCGCATACAAACATTGCACAATTAAGCATGTGGCATGCACTCTGTATGTACGCAGCTCACTTATATTTCTGTAAGGGATGGTACACTACCTGGTCCAACAGGTGGTGATTTTGTCTATGACTACTTCTACTAATCAACACACAATACATTATATATTAAAACATATCTCTGTGGCCCCCAGTAGTCTCTCTGGATGGCACAACTCAAAGATTTATTCTGCCAGCCTGCCCTTTCCCTGCCTGTACACACACAGCCACACTGAGGCCAAGAATAAACTTTATTTGTGATTTCTATGACTGTTAAATGTCTCTTTGGCCCCCAGTAGTCTCTCTCTCTCTCTCTCTCTCCCCCTCGGATGGCACAAATCAAAGATTTTTCTCCCAGTCTGCCCTGTGTACCCACATACACACACTCACTGAGGCCAAGATGAACTTTATTTGTGATCTCTGTGACTGTAAAATTTCTCTGTGGCCCCAGTAGTCTCAGTCTCTCTCTCTCTCTCTCTCCCCCTCCCTCTCTCTCTCTTTCTTCCCTCTGGATGGAAGAAGTCAAATATTTTGCCAGCCTGCCTTTGCCCTGCCTACACAGCCTCAATGAGGCCAAGAATAAACTTTATTTGTGATTTCTGTGACTATAAAATGTCTCTTTGGTCACCAGTAGTCTATCTCTCTCTCTCTCTCTCCACTCTGAATGGTACAAGTCAAAGATTTATTTTGCTAGCCTGCCCTTGCTCTGCACGTACACACATAGCCACAATGAGGCCAAGAATGAACTTTATTTGTGATTTCCGTGACTGTAAAATGTCTCTTTGGCCCCCAGTAGTCTCTCTCTCTCTCTCTCTCTCTCTCTCTCTCTCTCCCCCCCTCTCTCTGTCCCCACTGGATGGCACAAATCAAAGATTTATTCTGCCAGTCAGCCTTGTGTATACACACACACACACACACACTCTCTGAGGCCAAGATGAACCTCATTTGTGATTTATGTGACTGTAAAATGTCCCTGTGGCCCTCAGTAGTCTTTCTCTCCTCTGGATGGCACAAGTCAAAGATTTATTTTGCCAGCCTGCCCTTGCCCTGTACACACACAGCCACACCGAGAGTTCAAGATGTACTTTATTTGTGATTTCTGTGACTAAAATTTCTCTTTGGCCCCCAGTAGTCTCTCTCTCATTCTCTGGATGGCACAAGTCAATGATCTATTTTGACAATTGCCAGCCTGCCCTTGCTCTACAAAATACAACAAAAATCTCCTCTCTCCCCTTCCATTCCTCTCTTCTCCTCTGCTCCCGATTCCCTACCCTTTCTCATCCCCTCGGGCTCCCATCCCCACAAATCATGCTGTGTTTCACAGGTTCTCCACACTGGTCTCCCCCCTCTCTGACCTAGTTTGCTGTGTACTTGGTCTGCTGCTGCTCTGTGGGCCGTGTTGTGCACTCACCACGGTTATATATACATATGAACATATGAAGAAGAAAGCAGAAGAAAGCCATTTGGTCTATCAAATCTGCTTGTATTGCAGGGTCCACAGCTTAAGCTAATGTCCCTGCCCTCCCTCCCCACTCCTCCCATCCTCCCTACCCATTACCCTTACCTTCCCCCATGCCAATACCAGCCTCTCTTTAAGCTGCCCACTGTCATCAATGAGATGACCTCTTCCGGCAGCACATTTCAAGTGTCCACCACCCTCTCTGTGAAGAAGTGCTTCCTGACCTCCCTCCTAAACCTTCCACCTTCCAGCTTAAGACTGTGCCCCCTTGTGTTATGGTTGCCACGCAGCTTGATTCTCCTTATCAACCTTATTTATCACTTTCAATTACTTTAAAGTCACAATCATGTCCCCTCTCTCTCTCCTGTCTTCCAGGGAGTACATGTTCAGTGCCGTCAACCTCTCCTCGTATGCCTTACCCTGCTGACCAGCTATCATCTTTGTAGCCCTTCTCTGGACCTTCTCCAGCAGGTTAATGTCTTTTTTGAGGTGTGGGCACCAGTACTGAACTCCATACTCTAGATGCGGCCTTACCAGTGACCTGTACAAGAGCAGTATAACCTCCTCTCTCCTACTACTGAGCCCCCTAGATATGTATCCCTTCATTTTGTTTGCCTTTGCTGCTGCTTTCTTGTACTGTGTGGAGTGCTTCAGGTCACTGGTGATCATCACTTCTAGGTCTTTCTCCTCCTCTGATGCAAATACTCGGACTCCACCCAGGTAGTTCTCTGTCCTGGGATTCTTGGCACCAATATGCATAACTTTGCATTTCTTGGCATTGAAGCCAAGCTGCCAGATCCTGGACCACCTCCGTAGCTTTTCCAGATCTTTCTGTAGGTCCTGTATCCCTTCAGCTGTGTCCACTCTCCCAGAGAGTTTGGTGTCATTGGTGAATAGGCACATTTTGCCTTTAATGCCATCCCCAATGTCACTGATGAAGGTTTAACAACATCGGCCTCAGCACCAATCCCTGCGGGACCCCACTGGTTACCCCTCTGGTGTCAGATAACTCTCCCCCCACAACCACCCTCTGAGTTCTGTCCCTCAGCCAGTTTTCCACCCATCTGGCCATCTTTTCCCCAACCCCGAGATCCACCAACTTCCTGATCAACCTTTTGTGGGGCACAGAGTCAAAGGCCTTGCTGAAATCAAGATAGAGGATGTCTACTACTTGGCCCCTGTCTACTGTCTTAGTGACACAGTCAAAGAAGTCAATCAGATTCGTTTGACACAATCTCCCCAACATGAACCCATGCTACTTTGCATCCTGGAGACCATGCTCCTCTAGATATTCCACCAACCTTTCCTTTAGTATGGTCTCCATGAGATTGCCCACAATGGAGGTCAGATGGACTGGTCTGTAATTCCCTGGGTCATCCTTGGGACCACTTTTGTGTTGTTCTCCAGTCCTGCAGTATCATGCCTGACTCTAGTGAACTATTAAATAGGTCTGCCAGTGGCCCTGCCAGCTCCTCAGCCAATTCCTTTAGTACCCTTGGATGTACTCTGTCCGGGCCTGGTGATTTGTCCATCTTCGATGCCAGCAGCCCCTCCCTCCCTCACTCTATCCTTCTCTATCACTACATCTGTGTTCCCCTACATCCCCTGCTCCTCTTTTCTCTCCTGAAGGCACTGGTCCGTCCTTCTGTCTGGTGAAGACAGAACAGAAGTATTCATTTAGTATCTCTGCTTTTCCCCCATTATCCTCCACCCACTTCACCCCTTTCTTAAGCATAACAATCCCTTCCTTCTTGTCCCTTTTCTCACTTATATAGTGAAAGAAAGCCTTCTCCCCTTCTTAATTCCTTCAGTTATCTGCAGCTCCTTCTGTGCCTTTGCTCACTGGACTTCCTTACTTGCCTCACTAGCCAACCTTTGGTAATTTTCCCTATCCACCTCTCACTCTTGGTCCTCCTTAATTTTCTATAGGCCAGCCTCTTTTCCCTTACTGCCTGGGCAACCCCAGAACTGAACCAGCTGGGCACTTTGGCCCTTGTGTTCTTCCCCCTGAGCCTAACGCACACATCTGTGGTAACCAGTATGCCTTCCTTAATGATGGACCACCTTTGGTCCACCCCCATATCTGCTGTGATGCCTGCCAGATGGCTCATTAGCACTTCACCCATTTTCCTGAAGTCTGTCCTCCTGAAATCCAAGATTTTGGTCTTAGTCGGGATGCTTTCCCTGCCCATATCCAACTGTAACCACACTGTGCATTGGTCACTTCCACCCAGTGGCTCCCTGAACATTATTTCCTGTACATGCTCCCCATTTGTGAGCACCAGATCAAGAATTGCCTCAGCTCTTGTTTGTTCAGTGATGCCCTGAGTCCAGAACCCACTCTGCAGTCCTTCCAGGATCACCTGACTCCTAGCACATGTTGTGGAGGGTATGCTCCAGTCCACCTTGGGCAGGTTGAAGTCCCCCCACAGTTACCACCACTCCTTTCCCCACAGCTTCCAATATTTGTGAGCTCAGTTCCCTATCCCTCTCCTTATCCTGATTGGGTGGTCTGTAAACCACCCCCAACCCCACCTTTCTCCCTCAGTTTGACCTTAACTGAACCCATAATGCCTCCACCTCCCCTTCCCCTGACTCTTCCCTCATACAAGTTATTCCCTCCCTGATATAAACTGCCACCCCCCCACCTTTCTGACAACTGCGTCCCTCCTGTATAGTTTATATCTAGGTATCGCAAGGTCCCAGTCATGGTGTGATGTTGCCCAAGTCTTGGTGACTGCAGCTATGTCCACCCCCTTGTCTGCTAATAGTGCCTGTAGGTCATCTATCTTGTTTCCAAGACTCTGCGCATTCAGAGACACCAACCTCCACCTAGAATCTGACCTTACTTCTCTTCCCTCTATTCTTCTATTCACATTTATTCCCTCTGTGTGCACCCTTCCACGTACCCTTGTTATGTGTTCCTCACCCCAGCCATCATTTGCTAACTGTACCATGTATACCGATATACCATGAGTGAGTACATCACGTGACTCTCCTCTGCTGGCATCATGTGACTGTTTCCTGATTGGATGCTGCTGGCTGCCTCAACAAGACACGAGCATGCTGACGGCATCCCTATGGCAACAGTCAGCAGTGACACATTCTGTAGCTTCCATGGACCCAGAACCTGACTTCTGCAGTGAAGTCCATATTTATTGGGGTCTGTGGATTATGGGTTCAATCAGGGGGTCCAAATTTTGGGTGAAACAGTCCATACAGCCCTACTCTATAGCAGGGATAATACAGTTCATGCCAGGCTATACTTCACACATAGTGTAATTTATAATAATCCATAGGCACTTTTATTCAAATAGGCTAGAGACTAGCAGAATATTTCTTACCATACCAAAGGTTTACTTCATGAAAGACTTCACCCATACATACAGTAGTGCAAAATGGCAAGAGATGCGGAAACATAATTCGTTAGTCCAGTGGAAACTTCATCCTTCTGATATTCTTTGTGACAGAATTGCCTAAAAATCCCCAGTTCCTGTAGGTTTCTTCATTTCAATGTTAAACAGACATTTTTCTGAAGAAGGCATTATGACACTGAAATGTCAGCAGTCACATGACACGCATCCATGCATGTGCATGTAGGTACCCCCTATTTGCAAGCAGCAGTTCTCCATAGTTACGAAAATGCTGTTTAAACTTATGTTTGGCATACTCAGCATTCAAAGAAATGTGTGTGTTTAATGCTGTATAATGGAAACAAAAAAACATACAGGAGGCTGGGACTTTTAGGCAATTGTACCATGAAGAGCATCTGAAGGAAAAAAGTTTTCACTGGACTAATGAAATATGCTTCTGCATCCCTTGATATTTTGCACTATGCATGGTTGAAGTCATTTATGGTATTGTAAGAGGTAATACTTCCCTTCTCTACAGATCCTTAAAGAGGCCACACCTGGAGTACTGTGCCCAGTTCTGGAGTCCTTACCTCAGGAAATATAGGGATTGGCTGGAGATGGTGCAGCACAAGGTGATTATAAATGATTCAGGGCCAAGAGGACAGGTCCTATGAGGAGCTTTTTAAGGCACTGAGCACATACTCGCTGGAACCCAGAAGGGAGGTAGTTTGGAAACTATTTAGCTTGAATACTGGCTTGCGGCATTATTGGACATGTGTGGAAACTATTTTGTTGTTTAACCAGGAGTAGCACACTAAGCTGAAAGCTTTTCTACAGGTGTGACCTGGGAGCACAGGAAAGTTAAGTGACTTGTTCAGGGTCACACAGTATGCAAGTGGAAGCTGTGGGATTGAAATCCAAGTCTGGTCTGCTGGATGTCACCAGATTTGCAGCTCAGAGCCATAAACAACTGCGCTATACTGCCTAACAGGAGGGTGGCTCAGGAAGGACATGAGAAAGCATTATTTTACAGAAAGAGTGGCAGAGACATGGAACAGTCTACCATCCAAAGTAGTAAATGCAAAAACCATTGGTGGTTTCAAGCATGGTTGGGATAAAATTAAGGGTATAGTGCTCACTTGGAGTGGCAGAAGCTGGGAGGAGAATGGGGGTGGGTTGAGGAGAGCTAGAACCATAGAGGGAAGTAGGTTCATTCACATATCTGGTCCTGTGTAGTACAGGATGGTCTGCAACCCATTGGTCTACACTGTGGACCAATAAGCATCTGAGATCATACTATGCGCTGTCATTTGGTGGCGGCTGGGCAGTATGCAGGAGGGTGCTGCCACCTGCTGATGACGGGAGGGTTGCTGGGTGGCGAGGATCCTCTGTGGGTGGGTGGGGAGGAGGTACCACTGGACCACCAGGTTAAACTATAATATTACAACAGCCTGCAATCAGGCATACAGGGAGGGAACCACTACACTACCAGGTTACAGTTTATTTTACAGAAGCCTGCTATTGGGCATATGGGAGGGAACCACTAGACCAACAGGTTAAACTTTAATATTACAGAAGCCAGCGATTGGGCATACGGGAGGGGAAGGGGTTACAATAGCCATTCAGAGACTCAGCCCCCGATGACAGCAGCTAGACAGGGTGCCAGGCGCATTTCACCTGGATGCCCTGTGCAACACATGCAAATGGGGCCATAATGACATGCAAATGGCCCCATATGCACCTTGCATATATTATGGCCTCATCTGCATGCCTCAGCTAAATATTGTGGGTGATGCACCTAGTGCAACTGCACTTACGCTGGTACATCCCCGTGCTCCTCCTGTGGCTTGCACTGGCACAATGCCACTGCGCCATGCGCGAGTATGTGTGACCTTTCCATATTCAATGATGCTGTGCCATGGCACATCACCATTGAATATCACCTGGTTCTGGCCCCATCACAGCCTCAGTTGTGCTGTGCCCAGGCTTGCATGACTGTCCAGTGCAGTCTGGAATATCTGGGCCACAGTATTTTCAGGTAGTGCAGAAAACCAGATGCTGAATAAACAAACTGAGCTGAACTGATCTATAGTGATGTCCAACGTCATGTTCTCTTGTTTCAGTCAGTATCTTGAGTGATTAACAGCTAAGAATAGTCAAGCCAACACTTTGCCCTTACCTTCCTTCTTGCAATTTGTCAGCTGACTACTATAGCCCACAGGCTAAAAGTTTTTGGAGGCACACTTGGAGTACAATATGTGTAGCACTCTTTCTATACATTGCCACCTGCTGACTCTTCAATAATCATGCAGATATTGATTAAGCAATAAGGCATATCAGGGGCTATGTTATGGTGGGATAATGGCCTGCCTTGGGTCAGTTGGAGCGTGGTGCAAAGCGGAGTGCTTCCACCACTAGAGAAGGGCCATTGACCCACCATTACACATACCCTGGAGTGACTAACTTTGACTGTGAAATTGGCTCTTTTTAGTAATTTTGATGTATTTAAAAAAATGTTGTTATTAAAAAAAACAACTTTTTTTAGTATTACAGTTGAGGTTTTACATAAAAAAAGTAGAATCTGGATAAATGTGTTTAAACTAGTCCATCAGTAGGTGGCAATAATGTTGCATACAAGTAGCAGTTCAGAAACAGCAAAGGGAGAGCAGACATTGGCTTCAGATGCTAGCATAGCATCGGGAGAGTGAGGCTGCATCAGGGTTCGGAGGCTGTCGGTCTGATCCTGTCTCTAAGTTAGCATTGGCTATTGGGGAAGACTTGGCTGCCTTAGTAACTTGTTAGTTTTTATAGGCTGACATTTGGATTGGGGGAGTGGTGGGTTCTTGCTGTAGCTGGGAGCCAGCATGTACTTTTTTTATTTGAAGAATTGCTAATATTTTGAGTCCATCTCAACTACAGTCTGCTAGACGGAGTTGATCGAGATGGAGCTGTACGTGATCCTGATCATTGAAATTTGAATTGGAAAAACAGAAGTGGTCACAGTGAATGAAACTTGAATTGAAAAAAAACCATTACGGAGAACTATTTGGTTAGTGTGAGCAAGAGAATTTGCAGGAATTGGGAGACTGGAGCTGAATCACTACTACCAAGCTAAGGTACAGTGCTGTGTGATACAAACATCTATGTTTTTGAGGAAATTTGCTCTTAGAAAAGAGCATGGAGGTATTTGTTACATGCTGACTGCTGATTACCAGAAGCTACTTTCATCCAGGTTGTTGCACTGGGTAACAGCCCAGACTGTTGTACTGGGATAACAGCCTGGTGAAAGTAGCTCTTGACAAGTCAGGAGCCAGCATTCTTTAAACCCATTTCATCATTGTTTTTATAGCATTTATAAACAGTGGCATCAATGACAGCAAGCATTACAACTGGTTGTAAATTGAGGACAATGTGATTATGGAGTTCAAACATAGTTAGTCAAGATGGAACCTGATGCTGGGCACCACTGTGCAGACTGAAGCAACAGTGCTATCCAGTCTCAGTTAAGTGCTGTCTGTAATCAAAACATTAATCTTTCTTTCACAAAACTAAAACTTTGCAGAGTCCCAGACAGCATTTCCAAATGATAAAGTAATGAGTTCATCTTTTCACATATCACAAACAATATTTTAAAGTAGAAACAACTACCAAATGACTGCTAGAACAAACACTGAGCCAAATGATGCACACTGCAGATGACATGATTCCCTCGCTCAGTCACATAGCCTGAAGGACAAGTGGTTTTCTTGAATATGCACTCTGCTGAACCTACAGAAACACAAACATATTATTGTCAGTTTAACATCAGTGCACTACTTAGAGGAGTTTACTCATCTACAGCTGGAAATTGTACAAACTCCTCCAAATTTGTAAACCTCACCACCCAATTGCAAGCATGTAAATTCACGAACACAAACTAGAGGACTTCTCGTATCTCCTAATATATGCATATCCTGGTGTGTGCGTTATTACTGCACTAAGTCCCCATCTAACACCACCTCTGCAATTAGGCCACCTCCACTACATTTTTTCCACCTTCTGTATTTATGAGGTGAATACTACCTCTTGGCCTCTCAAAAGCCTTTCTCTTAGGAGACCCTTGATGCTTGACTGGTAGTAATTGGATGGGGAGGCTACATCCAGAAAAGCCAATGGTAAAGTCCTCCTGCTCCTTTCAGAGTACTGCATTTTCTGTCAAGGTGAAAGGCATGCTGGAAGACTTAATATGGTGTATATTACTGTTCATTAACAGGAAACAATTGAATCTCAGTGATGTATTGATTGATATTTTGTGCATGAAAAATAATATGAATACCCAGCATCAGATAAGTTAAATATGAATATGTGCTGAATATCAATAATGGGGTATTTGTTCACCTTTACCATGCAGAACGGTTACATCCTTAGTGGCCTAGGAGCAAGATGAGTCCCCATCTTGGGCTTCTTCCCATATTTTAGCTTCTACTGGTCAATTGATATCATAACATATCTGTCTTCTAAAGTCATCTGAATACAGTTGTCATTACGGTAAAATAATCAATTTAGCCAAACAATGTAATTAGTGTCCAGTTCAGCCTCTTCCTTTGTTCTGATGATTTAGATGCATGGTGAAAATGTCAGCCCTGAATCTTTACCTCATCTCTGTAACAACTCTGAATTTGTGTGCGTACAATGCAGTGAAGAAGCTAACAATACCTTGTTGCTGTTTTTATTCCTGCTGCAACACAATTTTCATGAACATCAGTAGATTTTACTTAAGACATATTTGGATAAGGAAACATGCTTGGACACATCTGGAAAAGGATGACATGTTGATCTAAGATGGGCTAGTGGCAAGAGATGATGATAGTGCTTACTCTCGTGGTAGCTGACTACACTTGACAACTTTCTATTTGAGATTCCAAGGTTCCCAAGAGTGCTTCACAGAGTTCTTTTATTGTTTGTTTGCCCTAGGAAACAGCTACAGTACATGTGTTTTTGTAACATGAAGGCCTGCTGGTAAGGTATTTTACAGAAAGTATAAAAAATATTGTTTTTCTTCAGTGGCCAAGGAAAGATGCACCTTTCATTTAATCTATTTCCATCAAACCTGCAGTGGGTCAAAGTGCAACCTCTATGCTTTGCATAGTCATCATGGTGAAGTAGAAAAACTTTGTAAAGTTTCACTCTCACTAAGGGCAATATTCATGGATCTACTGTGGCACTCAGCACTATACCAGTGAATTCAGCTATGCGAATCAAAGCAGCCACTTGCTAGAAAGACATACCTCCCCCTCATAGCACCCCATTCTTCCTCCCCCTCCTCCTTCACAAATCCCCATTTAATAAATAACCCCCTGCCCCAACCCACCTGCACCACAATTCCCCCTCCCTCATCCTTGATTGCATTGCTTTAAAAAAGAAGAAAGCTGTCCCCAGAGACTGTGATCAGTGCAGCCCTTCTAATGCCATCTCAGCTGACCATGATCAGAATGACTGAGAGAAAGAGGGCCACATAGTATTCTGAGACCATGGGGGTGAGAACAGGGAGATGGGATACATCAGAGGGGAGATGTTGGAAGACTAGGTTTGCTTGCAAAGGCACCTAGCTTCACCTGAGCTCTTTTCTTCTAGGTTTGCTTGTAAGGACAGAGCAAGCAACAACATTATCTGAGCAAGGGAAAAGATTAAGGCTTCTTTTGGCTAGGCAGCTTTACTGTGCATTATTATTTTGTTTTGTGCCTACAGGTTGCATTACTGTTTTTTGCTTGAATTTTACTGCTTTATTGTTCTCTGATTCAAATTGCTGTTGCAGGGTGTACTTTCTGCTGCATTGTTACAGGGTGTGCCTATAGGTTTCTTACTGCATTATGCTTACAGATTACTGCTCTAATCTTCTCTGATTCAAATTGTTTCTTGCAAGGTATATCTTCTGTTGAGATGTTCTGCAGGTTGTGCTTACAGGTTTTGTTACTTTTACTGCTTTATTTTTCTCTGTAGCAAAGTGTTTTGCAGGTATATCTTCTGTGACATTGTTACAGGTGGTGCTTACAGGTTTTACAGTTTTATCTATCATTAGGCTAAGCTTTCAGGGCTAATTACTGGAGCACATACAAGATACAGACTGAGGGATAGCGACTTCATTTATTGTTGGTTGATTGTTTCTGCTCTTACCTCCTTGTTTCTTTCTTTCATCCGTGGTTCTTCTATTTTGGCAGGGGAAGGGCCCATCCACCCCATGCTACACTCCATTTCTAGAGTAGCACAGTCATGACATTTCCTGCAGTAAAGCAGGAAGGGGAGGATCAGAGGGGTATCCACACAGTGACCTCACTTATAGGGGCACAATTAGTTTAACTTGTTATAAAAAGTTATACAAAAACAAACAAACAAAAAATATAAAAATAAAAATCTAACTTTTGTTTTCAGTTTCCTTCTAATTACTTAGACCAGGTTATAAACTCAGCAACTCAACTGGAATGGATATGACTAACTGCAGGTACCATCAGACACTTTTCAAAAGGGCAGTTATATAGGATTTAGGACGGCTGTCCTACATGCCGGACCATTGGAGATCTAAGGACTCAGCTTGAGCAGCATGGGCAGAGATTGGTGCCTCAAATTACATCTTCAAGAGTAAATATATTACAAGAATCACCTACAATTTCCCCAACATCCAACTAAAGCACCTCAACTGCAGAGGGTAGTTGGTTGGGGAGGTTAACAGAGTGGTTAGAAGGAAATTGGGTGCCCAATCACTCAGTGCTCGCCAACGTGATCACCTCCACAAACCATATAAAAACTACAAAAAGGTATCTGCCTCTATTTCCAAAATCAAACAAAGGGGCAGAGCTAGCTCTAAAAAACTCACCCAAAACAGAGACCAAATTAAAAAAAGCAAAAAGGAAATCCAAAACACTTCCGATCATAGGAGACTGGGTCTATGTGATAATGGCGAATGCCTAAAGGCGATCACCGTTATCGCTCAGTCAGAATGCCAAACACATTTTCAGCACTCTGACAACCCGGCACACCAGAACAATAAGCGCCAGGACAGATTTTACTGCTTTCTGTGGGCTGCATACACCCACCCCCATAACGAGGGGCTTCTCTTCAACCCCCTACTTAAGGATTCTCAACTCCAGGGGGTGCGTTGGGGATGAAAGCAGTAAATAAAGGTTCAGTCCGGTGCAATAAAAATTTCACCAGCACCCAGACCGAACCCAGTACATCAGCTACCCCAGCCACTAGCCAATCCCCGATGCCACAACGAAACTCAACCAGCAACCGCAGCCCCACCCCCTACAGCCTCACCACCCCCTCCCAGCCCACACTCTCCATGCTCACTCCCACCCCGTGTGTGTACATATAGCGACATCCTGTCACCTAGTTCCCCACCCCTCATCCAGTCACCCTACCTTTCCGTCACCATGAGTGGATAGCGCTGGAAAGGAGTCACCCTTCCCCCCTCAGCTAGTGATCAAACAGGAGTTCAGCATGTTTGTAGTTCATATGCATCACCAGATAAGGAAAAAAATCCTGCTCCCCATATGATGCGCAGGGGGAAAGCCTCACCCCACAACTAACGCACTGAAATCTGGCCAATGGAAAATCATGTACACAAATGCCCACAGTCTGGGAAACAAGATCCCAGACCTGGAGGCAACAATAACAGAAGCTAAACTGGACATAGTAGCCATTAGCGAGACATGGTTTACCAGTAACCACACTTTGGGAGATTACAGTACCTGGCTATGTATTATTCAGAAGAGACTGAGGTGCAAAAAGGGGTTGTGGAGTGGCCCTTTATGTCAATGAAAATATCAAAACTACAGAAATTCAGAACAGACATAAAGAGCCAGAAGAACTGTGGGTCACCCTGGAAACAGGAAATGGGACAGCCATATGAACTGGGGTTGTCTACAGGCCTCCAGACCAGAGGAAGGATATAGACACATTACTGTCAGAAGATATACAAAACATGACAGCTAAAGGGGAGGTTCTGATAATGGGAGACTTCAACATGCCAGATACAGATTGATCAATACTAACAGGAATGTCCACCAGAACTAGACATACAGTCTTGCAGGGGAAGGGCCTCAAACAATTGGCACAACAACCTACAAGAGACAGGGCTATCCTGGATCTAGTACTGACTAATGGGGAAAGGATCACAGATCTCCAGATAGAAGGTCACCTTGGGGCCAGTGACCACCACATGGTATGGTTCAATTTGGCCACTAGAGCTAAATCATCCCATTCCAAGGCAAAAATATGGGACTTCAGAGGAGCTGACTTTGATAAGATGGCCAACAGAGTTAAGCTAGCACTGGCAAGAACAAATACAGGTGAGGGGGTACAG
This sequence comes from Neoceratodus forsteri, assembly GCA_016271365.2. Taxonomy (NCBI): domain Eukaryota; kingdom Metazoa; phylum Chordata; order Ceratodontiformes; family Ceratodontidae; genus Neoceratodus; species Neoceratodus forsteri. The sequence continues at coordinate 1,161,382,711 of CM057455.1, read as the reverse complement.
ACAAAGTGGGCAAGCATTAAGGATGCAATACAGTACTTGTAGCAACATCCCATTGTGTTAGGGAGAAAAGCAAGAGCAAAAGAAGGAGGCAACCACTTTGGTTCTCAAAAACAGTAGCAGAAAATATCAGAGCCAAAAGGTTGGCCTTCAGGAAATATAAGGGAATGCAATGGGACAAAGATAGGGAGGCATACCAAACTTCCCTAAGGGACGCAAAGAAGGCAGTAAGGCAGGAAAAGGCCAAACCAAGGAAACACTAGCACAAACGCTAAAAGAAGGGGACAAAACTTTCTAAGGCTATATCAGTGAAAGGAGACAGTCCAGAGGGGTATTCTAAGATCAAAGGGATAAGGGAAGTGTGGAGGAGGACCAAGGAAAAACATCTATGCTAAATAGATACTTCTGCTCAGTATTTACTGAGGAGAGGTAGGGCAGGAGTCCACAGCTCAGCACCATGGACAACGGGGAGGTGTGCACAATTTCTTCACAAAAGAAAGGGTCCTACAAGAGCTTGCTAAGCTCAGGTGGACAAGGCAATAGGACCTGATGGCATACATCCCAGGTTACTAAAGGAGCCAAGGGTGGAACTAACAGAGCCATTAGCAGAACTGTTTAGTGAGTTTCTGAGCACAGGAGAGGTCCCAGAAGACTGGAGAAGGGCTCATGTAGGCCCTCCACAAAGCGGCAGCAGGAGAGCAGGGAACTACAGACCAGTCAGTCTGACCTCAGTAGTGGGCAAGATTATGAAGGCACTCCTTAAGCACAGGATCCAAGACAATGTGGGTTTACAATAGGAAGGTCCTGTCAAAGTAATCTCAGATTTCTTTGACTGGATAACCAGAGTGGTGGACCAAGAGGGTGTAGTTGATTTTGCCTACCTTGACTTCAGCAAAGCTTTTGATACTGTTCCCACATAGAAAATTGATTAATAAGCTGGGTAGGCTCGAATTGGGTCAGATGTTTGGTCAACTAGATGGCAAACTGGTTGGTGGGCAGAAAACAGAGTGGTGGTAAAATGGTATACAGTCAGAAGTGATGCAAGTCACAAGTGGAGTACCTCAGGGATCAGTTCGGGGCCAGTCCTCTTCAATATCTTCATCAGTGACACTGCAGAAGGGCTGGATGGTAATGTTTGCCTGTTTGCAGATGGCACCAAGATCTGCAACAGAGTAGATGATCCTGGTGGGGTGTGCAGAATGAGAAGAGATCTGGAAAAAACTGGCAAAATGGTTTGAAGAGTGGCAATTGAGGTTTAACACAAAGAAGCGCAAGATCATGCACATAGGGAAGAAAAACCCTGAAGCTACCTGTAGGTTGGGAAAGAAGTTGCAGGCAATCACAAGGGAAGAAAGAGACTTGGGCATCATCATCATAGATGACCTGAAATCATACAAGCAGACCACTAAAGCAGTAGGTAAGGCTAGAGGGATGTTGTGGTGTACTACTAAGGGTATCACGAGTCGTAAGAGGGAGGTAATAATCCCTCTTTACAAGACACTGGTTAGGCCCCATCTGGAGTACTGCATGCAGTACTGGAGGCCGCACATGCACAAGGTTATTAACAAAATGGAGGCAGTATAGAGAAGGGCAACCAAAATGGTGCAGGAACTGCATCAGAAAACATATGAAGACAGATTAACAGAGCTAAATATGTATACCCTAGAGCAAAGGAGGGAGAGAGGTGCTATGATTGAAACATTCAAACACCTTAAGGGCATTAACAAGGTGAAAGATTCTAACATGTTTCAATATTAGAAAAATAACAGGACAAGAGGACATAGCATGCGATTAGAGGGAGGCTGATTAAGGGGTAATGTGATGAAGTTCTTTTTCACAGAAAGGGTGGTGGATGCATGGAACGGCCTACCTCAGTAAGAAGTGGATGTGAATATAGTGCAGGGCTTCAAACAGGCAAGGGATAGGCACAAGGGATCAATGCAGATGAGTATGAATAAATAGGCCATTGACATAGTAAAGGCCTATGGCACATTGATAGGGTAGAAAAAATGGGCAGACTGGATGGGCCTTGTGATCCTTATCTACCGTCAACTTCTATGTTTCTATGTTTCTGTGTGCTTTTGCTCTCATTCATACAGTTTAGGACTATCCCAATTTTTGTCTGCCAATTTCAATTTTGCTCCCGCTGTATTCCAGTTCAATAGTTTAAGTGTCGAGGGTTTTGTATTACGTTCCCTCAATCATCACTGTTTCAGCAATGAACTATGAACAATGAACTACCCTAAAATATGACAGTCCTCCTCCAACTACTCCTTTACCTCTGCCCTACACAATTACCTTTCCCTCAGCTGTTCCTGCTTTAACCCACTTTAATACCTATCCCCAGTTTCTGCCTTCCTACCATGACCACACCTGGCAGGGTTCTCAACATCCTGAAGGGAAATCAGGAAATGACTACCCCTTCTCCTCATATTAAGTTCTTGCCTCTCCCCCTCTCTTCTCCTCCTGCCCTTCTGGGTCACCAGTGTGCACAAACTAATCCCATCCTTTTTACTCCAACAGCATTTGCATACTACCTCGAGCCTGCTCCTGGTACACTTATGCACTATAAATGGTTCTATCGCATTATTACTGTTTTGTACATTTATATGTTCTTTTGTATGATTTTGGACATGTATTGTAATTTACCCAATGTTCCACTTCCGTTTATTGTATAATATCTTGTGTTCCAACTGTTGCACAATCTTACGATGTTGTATTTTACAGCTTTAAGTATTGTTCCTGGAGTTTAAGGAACCACTGTATTTTTTCAAACCTTACCAAGCTCACTGCCAAACATCCATGTTCGTATACATTCCCAGTCCTCTCCAAATATATTTAGGTAACTCAGTTTATTAGTTTAAAGTACTTGCCATAATTATCACTTACTGTAATACATGCTAAATTGTTTTGTTTTTTGAGTGCCTGCTATCTCTGTCCTGCACTGCTCTCATGATTGCTGCGGTTCCTGGGTGTTCTTCTCACCCAAAACTCAAAAGCCATATAATCAGGATGAGTAAACTTTTCCAGAGAGAACTTTTGTCACCATTTCAAGTTTGCCCTCTCTTCTGCCCCACCCACTCATGTACCCTCTCTTGCTCACTTACTCCTAACCTGCACTTCCTCACTCCTCCTGAAACCAATACCTGGGACCTGAGATGTGGCTGCAAGTCACTCATTCATGTGTACCTCTTGCAAATCACATGAGAGGAAAACACATGTTTCCCAGCAATGTATGGAAAGATTTTAATTTGTACTTTCCTCCCTTGATGCTGACAGCTCAAGACCAATTCCTACAGTCGTTACAGCACTTCCTGCTGCCACACACAAAATTGCTCTCTCACACTCAAATGATTATATGAAAAAAAAGCATTAACAAAAAAGATAAGTCAAAATTAAATAAACTACTCCAACTTAATCCATATGTGATCTCCATGTGAGTGGGGGGGGGTATGAATGCAGAACTGCAGTATTGAGCTGAGGGCTCACCAAAAACTACAGCTACCAAGGCCACATTAGAACAACTGCTCTAAGGTAGAACAAAAAAAATGCAGGTTTAGGAACTATTTTATGAAAAAATATATTAAAGGCTTTGTTAATATTTTAACTCATTCAGGCCTGGATACACCTGTAGATGGCATCAGAAAGCATAGCCCCTCAGGCCAATAATTACTGTAGACGTATTCAGCTGGCTTTCACTCAGTCCTGGAAACATCTGTGGAAGTCAGCAGTTTTTACCTAAATATTAAAAATAAACCAGATTGCTTAGAATTGATTGCATAGCACCATTAGAAAGGTCATTTTGTGCTGAACAGTGTTACAGCTGACACTTTGTGTCTATCATGTATACTTTAGAAGTTATTCGCATTTGTTTATAGTATGGTGTGCATGCTGACATTTGTCTCTCAAGCCTCACCTAAGCACGTTGAATAAATCTGACCCCCTCCACAGTTTTCATTATTTCCACTAGTATAAAATAAAACCAAATTGATTACATAGCACCATTAGAAAGGCAATTTTGTGATGAACAATTTTGCCACTCATACTTCGTGTGTAGCCCTTATTGTTCATGAGGTATTCGCCTTTGTTTGTGGTTTTCTTTTTCTTCTTCAGTTGATTAACCAGGAGTGGCATGCTAAGCTGAAAGCTTGTTTACAGGTGCGACCTGGGAGCACAGGGAAGTTAAATGACTTGCACAGGGTCACACCGTATGCAAGCGGGGGCTGTGAGATTCAAACCCAGGTCTCCAAATTTGCAGCTCAGAGCCTTAAACCACTGCACTATACTGCTTGATTGTGCTTAGAAAGTCCCAGGATGCAATGTTAAGAGTATACAGGACACAAGTGGTGGAACTCTCAAAGAGCTCCTGTAAGTGAATGAGTTAACCAATTAATTACAATTTTTAAAGTAGTTAAAATATAGATTCCCATTTCATAAGTACAATAAGCCACTCCAGAGATATGCATTAGGCAGTTGTAATGCACAGCCAGGGGCTGAAGACACTCACCTTGTGGCGTCATACTTTACTAAGCCCTTGACCATGTGTTAGAACTGTCTAATGCAGACCCCATCATGGCTTATTGTTTACAAAGCAACATCATAATAGTAATTTTTTGTAATCATAAACAAAACTGTACTCAGCCCTTTGATCCAGGCAATGCATTAAAATAAATCACAGTTAGGGGCCTTCCAGGGAGGAGGATTGAGCATCCCAGTGGATGTTCCCCTCCTCAGGGAGAGAAAGCAGCTTGCTCCTATGCTAAGCTGCCACCTGGAGGTGATCAGAGGTAGCATTTCACTGTGGAGCAGCTTGGTAGTCAGTGAGTCGCTGGTGCATGACACATGCCATGCTTGCGTGCTTGCATCACTCCCCAGGCCAGCATCTCACGGGCAGGGATGAAAATGAAGGTGGAAAGAGTGCATCCAGGGCAGAATGTTGGATTGACCACTTGCAGACCCTGTACAGGTGATGTGGTAGATTCCCCAAAACCAGATCCTTGAAGCAGTAGTTGGGTCTCTGCTATACCTAGCCACATGGGGCAAGCTGTGGAACAAAACAGGGGAGGCAGATAAGTCCACATGATGTTGGGTGATGGGTCTGGGGGTGTCTGAATGGGGGGGCACAGTCCTACCATGAGACCAAAAAGAAAAAAAAAGGAAAGAAAAAGGAAACTAGATTACAGGGGAGAATGTAAAGGCTAGACACTTTCTTGACTTGATATCTTTATAAAGTTGAATTTATTTGATCATAAACGAAATGTCAGGGGACAGTACTGATTAGAATTATTCACTGAACTCAAAAGTATTTGTATTACTTTTGTTTGAAGATAAATAGCTCAGAGCACATTCTCGTTGCATGTTGAAAATAAATAGCTCAGAGCACATTCTCATTGCATGCTGAAAAATAAATAGCTCAAAGCACATTCTCATTGCATGTTGAAAACTCTCTGGCAAACATTAAAGTCTCTAAAGCCACTTAATGCAGTTGTATATCTTCCATGCTTAAAACTGGCTGTCATAACATGGACAACCTAAGCATGTGAGCTGCATATGCTCTGAGAAGGTGGCCATCAAGAGCATCATTGGCAGTTTAGCTAGTATAAAGGGTCATGGATGACTGCCAGGAGGTGTGTGTGTTACTCCTCTCATCCAGCTGTGTTTATAAAAACAGCTGTTTAAGAAAGCCTATGTCACGCAATTGTTATGTTTTATAGGGAAAATCACCTCTGTGTATTTACTAAAAATTAAAGAAAACTTGCAATAAATTAAGTTACATGGTACATATATTGTCACTTCATATTCCAGAAGAATGTATGTGCCGTATGCAGAAAATATCTTTACTTTATTCACCTCTAGTGTACGTTTCCAAGTTTGCCCTCTAGTGGTTCACATGACATCATCATAAAAGGTCTCCAACTGAGAATCGATAGTTTTTCTCTGAAGAAACGTAATCATACACTAGAAAAAAAGCTGTCATTCATGGAAAAAAGTCCAGATGGCAAAGATTACTTTGATAGAAACCATATTTTCTTGACTGATGTCATATGAACCACTGGAGAACAAAACTGAACAGACCTGAAGGACTATAACAAGGATAATTGTTACCAGTGTGTAAAGGGTATAGCATTGTTTTGTGGAGAAATTAATGGGTATATAACACTACCCCCATAACATGTACAATTGTCTGCAAGTGAAGTATGTGTATCCAAAGGCCAGCACTGCCCTCAACCATTCTGTATGCTTATTAATAGCCATACAATCCTTTCTGTACTTCACTTCATCAAAATATGGGTTTGGAGGTGGACCTGCAGTTGGCTGTGGCTAATCTATACTAGGAAGTAATAATGTGGCCACAATAAGTTTAATAAATTAGGAATCCTTTATGAAAAAAATTCAGTCAGTGGCTAATTTATATCCTTAGGCAAGGAAATCCTTGAAGAAGTTATGCGCTTCAGTGGTGCCAGATGCTCTTTAACATTTGGCAGAGCCTGCAAGGGATGGCAGTGGGTGGAGATTTGTCTGAGGGAACACCTTGGGTGACATTGGGACAGACTGGTGGGGGGTCTGTTCAGAAGGGGCAGGCTTAGGCAAGTTGTAGGGTTTTCAGGAGACAGACTGGTACCTATTTGTAAGAGGAGCCTTAGTTATTTCATTATCTGCCTTCCTTCACCCCTACCTGCAGCAGATTGAACAGCTCTAGATGGAGCAGCAGGGGATATTCTGCTCTCCAAGGGATTAGTCAGCAGCAGGAAGCAGGCCTTTCAAAACTTGAAATATGTTGGTAAGTGGTTTTTCTCTTAACATTCAGGGTTGGCCTGGTTTTCCCAGCACACAACCAGTCCCGGGGCAGGGGTAGTTCCTTTGTTTAAGCGGCTGTGTTTTAAAAAAGGGTTGAGGTTTAATGCTGTGACTGAATTGTTTGGGGAATTGTTAATTTCTGAGGCTGTTTTGTAAACTGGCTATAATGACAACTTAAACTAGACTTGGGGAGGGTTCTCTATAGCACCTTTCACAAATTGTTGAGTTAATTAGTGCTATTTGTGGTTGCCTTTTACAGGATTTTCTGGTTTGGAGCTGTTAAGACAACTCCTTTTCCCCACTGTGTTATCTCTGGCTGTGTGCTCCCACAACTCCATTGTTTGGAGTCACGTAAAGTTAATCATTATGACTGGCAATTTTCAGTGCTTTTGTCTTATGGACATGTGACCGCTTGTTGGAAATACTGGATCGGAAAATCTAAAAAATAAATAAAAAAAACAGAGAGAAAAAAATTTGATGAGCGTGTGTTTGGGAAGATGGCAAAGCTGAAACTATAGAATCTGTATTGGCAAAACAATTTTATATAGGCCTTTTGGTTGGCCTTACTATCTGAAATGTAGGAAGCGTAAACTTTTACGCATGCTTGAGGCATTGGTGCTCCACTGGTGCATGCTGTTATGTAGAGGGCAAGCTTTAAGTTTTAAAAGGTACATAAGACCACTGTGTAATTTTCATGACTGTTTTATAAAAGGGTTTCATTTCTGGCTTGAGGGTAGCTTAATCTATGAAGTTATTTTCTGTTGTATGGGGCATCTAGGACTCATGTCTTCCTCCCCACTTTGTCTGCATCGTTGTCTGGGTAGCATTGCATGAAAGCGTTTGTTTGGGAGGGCAGAACAAACTGGGTTTTCTGCAAATTTCATGAAACATGGAAGGGCAAGTAGAGGGTGTAAACTGCATTTATGTTCCAGCAGAATTAATTTTAAATGCATATGTGAAAGAATGTTAGGTCTGAAGATGCAAGATGCATGAAAGGCAGGAAAATTTGGGGCTGTTTGGTCATTTGATCAAATAATCCATTTTAACTAAAACAGCTTTAGTATTCAGGGGTCTCCATGTGGCAAATGTTCAGTTTGCAACCACACTTCGAAGAAACAAATATTTGTTTGTCCACACACAGGACAGAGACACTATATTAATCAACACATTGACTGCACAACCGAGGGTACTATATATTGTTATACAGTGCTCATGTAACATGTTATACACAGGACAAATGAACAGGATGCTCAAAACAAGAATTCAGGAACACAAAGAAGACATAAGGAGGAAGGATGACACTTCTCCTGTAGCCACACATTTTGCTGAAGCAGGCCACAACGGAGCATCATTACGTTTTTGGGGGATTGAAAAAGTCAATAAACCAGAAAGAGGTGGGAATTATGGAGACTTATTGCTGAGCACAGAAATGCACTGGATTTTCTATGTGAAGACCCCTGACCATAATATAGGAATAAATATAGAAACAAATTTGAATGCCTGCACCTAAACTGCATCTGAGAGACAGTGACAGGATTACCATGACAGAATCTGTGGATAAGAAACTAAAATGAATAAAAGACATTTACACATATATATCAAATAGAGAATGGCCAGCAATGAAATGTGAATGAGACAACAGAAACACATAAAAGGATACATTTGGTCAATAGCAAGGCAAATATAACACTAGGATATCAGTAACAAAAACAGGTGGATTAGAAAGAACTAAAGGTTTAAAAAATAAGACACAAATGTTTAAAAGGTCTGAGCGTTGTGTTGGCAATATGAATAGAAAAAATGTACATGTAAGTATCATAATGTCCAGAATTTTGAATTCCATATACATTATGAAAAGGAAAATATAAAATGTTAAGCTGAAATATGTAAATGAATGAATGTTATAATGCATAAACATTCCCACAACAAATTCTGTAAATAAGAAAAAAGAAAAAATATTCAGTGGGACTGCGATATGACAGAATATATATATAAAATAAAAAGGTCACATAAATTTGACCTCCCATGCACATCATTAAAATTGTTAATTGGAAAGTTACTACTACAGAACAGGGAGGACACACTCATTTGACTCCCATCTAATGATAAAGAACATTGATATGAACCTGAGAATAAGTAACCACTATTAATAGTATATGTAAAAATATTAAAAAAAATATAAGCTATAAAGAATGTAGAGCCCACATTTCATTAAGATATAACAATTTTACAATATTTTTAATCTGTCCTACTATTTCATTGAACAATCTAAAATGAGCATGGGAAGGTCTGATATATTTGACCTCCTTCTTAAAGAACTAGGAGTATTGATCCTAGAAAGCAAACACCTTGTACATGTAAAATTTGTGCCACCTCCTCGCAATCCCTCACTAGGGAGAAAGATAGGCATGAGCTGTAACAGTATCTCTTTGCTGCTCCTCAAGATTCACATATTGAAAGAACATAAATAGAAAGGAGCCACAGAGCTTTAGCAACCTTAAGAGCAAAAATCTGTTTTGTGAAACCCATTCAGCTTGCAGCGCGACAGCGTATGGTTGCTTAGCAATCACGCTCACAGCATGCATGAATACACTCAGATCAATGTCATACCCAAAGGGGATGAACAGAGTAGGCTTCCAGGGTGGGTTCACTCTCCAGAATGGAAGAGATACCAGAGGACACTCCCTGAAGTTAAAGGGGGGCAAATTCAGGAGGGAAAGGAAGAGGCACTACTTCACTGAAAGAGTGGTAACAGGGTGGAATGCACTGCCTGAGCAACTCATATCAGTGCAGATTGTAGGGTGCTTTAAGAGGGGTGGGACAAATTCAAGGGGAAAGTACATACCAGGGGGCAGTTGGGGAGGGAAGAGTTAATGGAAGTGGGGTCAGCTGTCTAATGGGCTGAAGTGCTACACACTTGAGCAGACTAGATAGACCATGTGGCCTGTATCTGCTGGCAATTTTGTATGTTCATATAGCACAAAGGGCCTTGGGACTTCACAAAACAGGCAAGAGGATCAATTCAAACAGCACCAAGCAACAAGCAATCAGCGTTTCTACTGCTACGCAATAACTAAATATATTACAAAGTACAAGAGCATTTGTGGAGGTAAGCTCATGAAAATCTCAATGTTCTAATAATAAGTCTTACAGTGACCTAACGGAGCAAATAAAAGAATGCCATATTTAACTAAAAGCAACATTGAACTCATGCCTCCACAGAAATACACACATAGAAGCTCCACAAGGAGCAGCTCAACTGTTTAAATGAGGTATGCTGTTTCAAGTTAAATGAGGGGCACGCCTAAAAAGACTGCAGAAACAAGAGTCTTTGGTTGCATAAGCACTGTGGCAAAAATGAATTGACTGATTACGCTCATTTAATTACAGGATATGTACGAAGAAAGTAAAGAGTGAAGCATAAACCTGTTAAGAGATAAAAAGGAAGGTTTATGGCAGATACCATGAATGGTTTGTGTATATGCTCTAATGGTGTTTGTAAAATATGAAATTATCAGGGAAGGAAGAAAATGAAATAATTTATTGAAAATGCAAGAAAAATAATCATGTCAATATATTTTTAACAGATAAAAGAAAAAACCCTGAGATCAAGCTCTACTTTTGAGTGAAACGTAGGGGACATAAAATAAAAGAAGTTTGAAAAAACTGAGACTGATGTGATGTGTGTGACTCTTAAAGGGTCCCTACATCTTTCTATTTTCCTGTATTCAGGGGTCTCCTAAGAATTTTTGCATCTTTAATGGCAAATTGCCTTACATATAAAGCAACTGATCTACAAAACCTTTGTTTTGGTACTTTAAGCTGTCTTTGAACTAGATGAAGATCAAGTTCAAACTGCTCCTGTATCCACAAACCAGCTTTAATTAATCCTAACACTGTGCACGTGCATAGTTTAGGAAAGCATATTAGTACTTGAAAACAGGCAGGAACATCACAGCTGTTGCCATTATGCAGTGGAAGACCCTCAAAACATTACAAATGATACTTCCAAAGTACCATAAAATGGTGGTTCTGCTTTCTAGCTCCATTCCCAATTCATTTGAAAAGGATACCATATTAATAGTGGTTTCTGTTTCTGCTCAATCTACCATATCTTGGCTGTGTTCCAACTGAAGCAGCAAGTGGTCATGAGGGCTGTGTTCTATTCAGGAACCCCCTCTTCTATAACAAGCAGTGGCTGCCTTTCCTCGCCACAAATGGACCTCTGGGATTCTCTGCATTTTGCTGCCAGCCAATCTAGGACAGTGATACCATATGGAGAGCCAATGGGGCTTCCTAGCACAGGATTTTAAATCAAAACTCTCACCAAGCTCCTTTTGGCACACAGTTTAAAAGCTGACTCCACTGACTACCTCCCAGATCTTCACAGCCGGGTTCCAACTGAATCAGCAAGGGGTCATGATGGCTGTGTGCTACTAAGGACCCCCTTCCCTCCAATGAGCAGCAGCTACCCTTCCCTGCTGCAAATGAACCACTGAGACTCCCTGTTTTTGATGCCAGTCAATCGGGGACAGCAATGCCAGGCAGAGAGCCAATTGGGCTCCTTGGCATAGGATTTTAAATAAAAACACTCACCAAGCTCCTTCTGGGACATGGCTTAAAAACTGACTCCACTAACAGCATCCCAGACCATTGCCACCGGGTACTGACCAAAGTAACGAGGGAGTGTGAGGGCTGTGTTCTACTGAGACCACCTCCTCCCCTCCAACAAGCAGCAGCTGCCTTTTCCCACTGCTAAAGACCTCCGAGACTCACTGTTTTTAGCTGCTAGCCAATCAGGGATAGCAACATCAGGCAGAGAGCCAAATGGGCTTCCTGGTGCAGGACTTTGCAGTTTAAAATTTTCATTGATTCCAACATAGAAAAAATGATACATTGAACAATGTAAGCAAGAAACCAGGCCTATAAAACAGCCAATGGAAAATACACACATGAGATCATCAAATAACAGGGCATATGAAAGAATAACAGGAGCGGTCCATCAATACAAGGACGCAATAAACTTATAATATCAAAAATGAAGGAACGGAGAAAAAGTAGTGAGCCCTGAAACAGAGACCTGCTAGGCGATAAATGGTGAAAAAAGGAAAAACTCATGATAACAAGGAAATGGTAAAAAAGTCACAATAGGAACCAGCAATTGAAAGCACCATAACATTACAACTATAATACAAAGAGGGGTAAAAGTATCAATAATGAATTAAAAAAGTTATAAAAGTCTGACAATCGGTACAGTAAGACTGTAGAAAGGACCAAAAGGAAGAAAGAAGAAATGGGCAGGGAACACCACAAAATATACAACAAAGAAAATGACTACCTGAATGCAAGGGACCATGAAACTTCAGGTGACTGGGACATGCAGATACGCAAGGTAGGGGCCCCAAACAGGGTAGAAAGTTGCAAGACAACCCATAGCTATGTGGCTATCTGGTGCAGGTATTTAAATCATAACACTCACCAAGCTCCTCTTAGAACATGGCTTAAAAGCCAACTCCACTGACTGCCTTCCAGATCTTTGCTGCTGGGTTCTAACCAAAGCAGCAAGTGGTCATGAGAGCTGTGTTCCACTAAGGACCCCCCAAGAGCAGCAGCTGCCTTTCCCTGCCACAGACCAAACCCCAGGACTCCATTTTTCACCACCAGCCAATCAAGGATGGTGACACCAGGTGGAGAGACAAATGGGCTTCTTTGATCTATGTCTCCCAGTTAAACTGTATGCACTTTAAATAGTCGCCCACCTAGTGGTCCTCCACACTTGAGGGCTGGAGTGCTGAGGGCCACAGTGCCAAGGGTATCACACTGTGGGTGTCAGCTGTGGGAGTCGGCTGTTGGCCAGCCATGCTGCCCCACATCCATTCTATTTATTATTACTTTGCCAGCATGTTTAGTGTGAACACCTGAGACACACCTACACAGACTATTACCGTAAACACTGAGCACTGACGCACCTACTGGGCTGCCCTTTGTTGCTGAAATAGACCCTATATGCTGTACCTAATTACACGCCACTAATACTTGTTATATGTACTGTGTCTGTCTGCTGTGGCTAAATTTGTAAACACTGCTGCTTTAGGGGAGAGGTAAACAACAAAAAACAGAAAGGGATTTGGGGGTCATCATATCTGATGATCTGAAGGTACCAAAGCAGTGTGATGAGGCAGTTGGAAAGGCTACTAGGATGCTGGGTGCATAGGCAGAGGTATCACCAGCAGAAAAAGGAGGTAGGGGTTACCCTATATGGATCAATGGTGAGGCCACACCTGGAGTACTGTGTCCATTTCTGAGGCCCATCTCAGGAAGGACATAGACTGGTGGAGGCGGTACAGAGAAGGGCAATCAAAATGGTGCATGGCCTGCATCAGAAGCCCTATGAGGAAAGACTCAGGAAATTAAATATGTACTCACTGGAGGAAAGGAGGAAAGGGGAGACATAATAGAAACATTCAAATACCTCAAGGGTATCAGTAAGATACAGGATGGTAGCATATTGCACAGAAAGAAATGCTCAAGGATGAGGGGGCTTGATATGAAGATGGAATGGGGAAGACTTAGAGGGGATGTGAGGAAATATTTCTTCACAGAAAGGGTGGTGGATGCCTGGAAAAGTCTCCCAGTAGAGGTGGTGGGTACTGAAACTGTAACAGGTTTCAAACATGCATGGGATAGACACAGGGAGACCTTAGTAACAGGGCTGGGGGGGATAAGACAGGAGATAAATTAGGGTATACGATAGCATAGTAGGTAGGGACATTAGGGCAGACTAGGTGAACCAAGAGGTCCTTTTCTGCTGATAGAATCTCTGCTTCTGCTTCTATGTGTCTATGATTGATGCCTGTTAAGATACTACATCTGTTTCCTGCTGCATTTCAACATTCTTTAGTCTCCTTATCTTGCAATTCTTGTTGACCCTGAAGTTTTGAGTAGTACTCACTATCTCTTCTGCTAGAAGAAGCTATGTGGTGCACAGGCAACCTTGAATCTGTTTGTTGATGGTTATTTTAGTCATTTTATTAAAGTCTCCAACCTGGTACTTACAGGAGCCTTATTGCTTATAGTATAGCTATTTCTACTACCACCTGCCTATTAGTAGAATACATTTTTCCCATTATTACTTCAAACATGTTCTGAATGTGCCTTATTAAGCTCAGCACTATACATGGGTACTTTATTCCAAGAATATTTATATGGTTGTGTTCCGAAATTGTTCTCATATCACTATCTGCTGCCATTCTGTGCTTGTGATACAGCACCTTACCCTATAGACCTAGTATTGTCTTAACCACTGCCCTCACAATGGGTCCATTTGGATGCTTGTTGCTTACTGCTTTGTTAAGTGAAACCCTGCGGTCATGGGCCCACTTTCCCTGGACACTTATACCAGCAACATTTCACCATCCCTCTGAACTTCTACATGTCCCACTACCTAGCATACTCACAGCCTACTCTGCCCTGCTCCCTGAACCTACGTAAGAAAGGTATTCTGCTGTTGACCTCCTACTTAAGAATTTTACTGGAGCTATACATTCCACTGGATGCACTTATGTTATTCTCCCCTGATGTATATAGCATCTATTCGTTTAATGTTTTCAGGGGATATTGAATGTAATCCTGGACCTCCCACTATAAACCCTCCACCTTTAGCTCTGCAACGTGGCAGTCTAACAAGGGCTTAAACATAGTACATCTTAATGTTAAGAGTCTTGTCCCCAAGCTTGATGAATTTACAGCATGGGTGTCCCATTATCAACCTGATGTGCTTTGCATATCTGAAACCTGGCTCAAGCCATCAATTCGAGACAATCTCTGCTCCCTTCCTAGGTACAGTTTTATTTGCAGTGATTGTCCTGGCCACAAAAAAGGACCTTGAATAGAATCCAGTTACAGAGAAGCACCATTCAAAGTCGGGGCCTGCGGAGGGTGGCTGCGCTCATCCTGCTCAACCTGGGACCTCTGTTTTCCTTGTTTGGTTCCCCCCTGAGTGAAGCATGTAATGCCTGCAATGGCTATACTATGTGCACTTCCACCCACAGCATGCTGGCTGACTGCTTCATCCCCCTTGCATATGACAAGCTCATGGCATGCCTGCACCCAGCCACTGCTAGGTGTTAGGGAAATGCCAAGCCTGTACTCCCCCCTCCCCAGGAGAGGAGAGCTGTCCTTCAGATGTTCAATCTTCTCCCTCCCCAGCCGACCCCTGGCGGCCCACTCACACTGCGAACACGGATCGCCGGCATGGCAGGAGGTAAGGCACAGATGCCTCAGCCCTCCACACCACTGAGCTGGCCTTTAAATCCCACTTTAATGTCACCCTATCCAAAAATACAATCCAACCCACTTCTATTGGGTGTTGTCATGGAGTGCTCACACTGCGAAATGCAAAACTGCTACACCTTTTCTATATACAGTACCTTCCAGCAACTGGGGGTATAACTCTCTCTCTCTCTCTCTCTCTCTCTCTCTCTCTCTCTCTCTCTCTCTCTCTCTCTCTCTCTCTCTCTCTCTCTCGGCACATTAGTGAAAACAGGTTTATCCTGCTAGCAGATTTTAATACTAGTCTGCTCTCTAAAACAACAATTCTGTGAGTCACACCTTTAGTAAATTTACCCCCACACAGATTATTACAGACCCTGCTAAAAGATCAAATAATGGTAACATAGCTACTCTGATTGACTGGATACTCACTCCATGACCTGATAAGATCAAATGTGTAGGGGTACTCCCAGATGCAATAAGTGATCTCTCCCCTCCATCTTCTGTTCCTGGCATGACAAATTAAGGAAACTCCTACCAAGATCTATCCTGTCTCACAACTATTCTAAGTTGGACCCCGAAAAGTTTAAATGACCTGTGCTCCAGACTGACTGGTCCTGTCTTTTCAGACCTCTGATATTACGTAAGCACATTTTTACTCATAAGTTTGTTGACCTTCAAAATAAATTCACCCCAGTTACACAAAGAAGAGTAAGAGTGCCTACAACAACATGGCTAGTCTGCTCCCTCCTCTCTAAACTCAAGGAAAAGGATAAGAAGTGACTCGTTTGTAAGGTCTCCTCCTACCAGTCACATTGAGAGATCCCCCCACAAATCTCCCCTCAGTCAGACCATCTGTAGTTTTATTTTAAGAGGGTTGGGGTTGCTGAGGTACGTATGCATCTCCTAAATGTACCTATCTCTAAATCTGCCAGCTACGACAGTAGAGAACCCTGTCTAATGAGGATGGCAGCATTAGAGTTTGCCCCCCCCCCCCAAATTACCAGGCTAATAAACTTATCCCTGTCCTCCAGGGTGGTGCTCGATATCTGGAAATACTCCAACGTTGTACCAGTATTCAAAAAAGAGGATGATAACTTAGTTAATAATTACAGACCTATTGCAATACTCCCTGTGCTGAACAAAATCTTAGAGAAAATAGTGTCACCCTAGTTCATCTTCTATCTCACTACCCATGACCGGCTCTTGCCGGTCCAGCATGATTTCCATAAGAGGCATAGTAGTACCACTGCCCTCTGCTCTCTTACAAACCAGATAACAACAGGCATGGATAATGGCAGCCTCACAGAAGCAGTCTTCATTGACCTGAAAAAAGGCTTTCGACCTGTTTGACCACTCACTTCTCTGTGACAAAATGGGTAACCTTGGTATATCTTACTCTGCACTCAGTGCAGAGAGTAAAATGTGGATCTGCCCTATCTTAACCCACCCCTATTCTTGTGGGAGTCCCACAAGTTTTGATTCTTGGCCCCCTACTATTTGCACTATATATTAACCAAATTACTCAAAGTCTATCCCATTGTCCCACTATACTGTATGCAGATGATTTGGTCCTGCATACCAGTTCTAAAGATAACTTCCTATAAACCAGTATCTCACCTCAGACCTGAGATCAGTTCAAAACTGGCTGTCCAGTAATTAACTTATACTTAACATGACCAAAACACAATCTATGCTCTTTGGGAACGCCCTGTGAACTTAGACAGTGTTGAGTCCCTTTAATTATCACATGCCAGGATGGAACACTTGTCCCTATGGGCACCTTGTTCACCTATAGAACTTCTTCTGGACCCCTTGCTTGACTTTTTCATCACATATCATGAGCACCTGTACATCATTTAAACACCATGCTTAGGGTCTCCTGCAAATTAATCAAGATCCCACCCCTCAGGCCAAACTAGCTATTGTCAAATAGAGATGTGAATTAAATTTTGTGGGTGAAATTCCTGCGAAACTGACAGTTTTGCTGCACAAAATATTTTGCGTAATTCGGCTGTTCTGCAAAATATTTAGCAGGATGCAAAGCTATGAAATTTCACCTGCAAAATCTGAAATTTCACCCGAAAATGGCAAAATTTCACCCCAGTTGGTGAATTATACTGTTTCCGTAGGTGAAAGTTTGTGATCCATGGGCAAAATTTCAGACTCCATGGGTGAAATTCCACATTGCTTCCACAAAACATTTCACGAAATGGCCAAATTAGCAAAATGTTTCATGAATTCTGCAGTTTCACACATCTTTGTTGTAAAAGATATGCTGTTCCAGTCTTCATGTCAGCCTCCAAAACCACCCTCTCCAAATGGGATGTAGCATACAATAACACCTGTGATTTGCCCTTGTACCTTATAAACAAGCTCACCATCTCTCCCTCTATAAATGTCTTGGCTGGCTCCCCTGACCAAAGCTTGTGATCTTGTGCTGGGGACATCATCTATAACATTTTACAAAAAAGCATGCCAGTTGCCCTTGTCTCCCTCCTCAACAACGTTCACAGCAAATACCTCCTGATATCTGAAAGTAATGCCCTGCTTTGGGTACACTTCCCCAACATTGTAGAATACCATTCCAACTGATATTAGGAACCGGAAAAGTACTGCCCAAAAACACTGCGCACTGATAAAGGAGGTGGTGCAAACAAGGGGTAGGCAGCCCCAACACAAACAAAGAGTCACAAGGTTATTGCACTCTGAAACTTACAGAAGATGGTTATTTGGTTCCACCAAGAATTCACCAAGACACATCGGTAAGAATATCAAACAGTTTTATTTGTCAAACCTGACAGAGTTAATCACACAGATACGTAAAAAACAGGCTACTCTGTGAGGGGCAGTTACTCCAGTGCTTCACTCATTGGAGCTTACTCAGGGAAGTTTGACAAATAAAACTGTCTGATTTTCTTACGGATGTGTCTTGGTGAATTCCTGGTGGAATCAAATAACCATCTTCTGCAAGTTTTAGAGTGCAACAACTCAGAATCTTAGATCAGCTGATAGTAGGCACTGTTCCACTGCATCCTCATTCCATAGATGGTTCCATGAACATCTTCTCAGGATGTCAAAGTGTACATACCCTTAACCTACTTTACCCTGGCTTTTGATCATTCAATGACTGTGGACTTTTTTTGGTATCTACTATGCTGTCTACTACGTACACTTAGAAGTGTATCCATTGTTATTTGTACCTATTGTTAGCTGTATCTAGACCTAGTGTGTGCACTTAAGTGCTTAATTATTGTTATTGTTATTTAGAATCCACTGTCTAATTGTATATTACCCCTTATCTCCCCTCTTTTGACTGTATAAGCTTATTCACCCATATGTTATACCATTCTATGTCTTGATTTTTTGCCATGTAACACTGATGTTGATCTGTCAAAACTGTCATTGCCACGTATTTTCACTCCTGTAACATTCTGTATATTGTATTCTCCTGGGTTATGCTTGAAAATAGGCATCTGTTTGTCTAGTGCACCCAACCAGTCAACAAAAACTAAATAATAAATGCCAGCCAGTAGTACAGCCTAGTGGGTAGAGCGATGAGTTAGGAATGAGTCTGATACACGCAGCAGACCTGAGGTTTGTGTCCCACAGCTCTGCTTGCATGCTGTGTGACTCTTAGTGGGTCACTAGACCACCCCGTGCAACCAGGTCACCCCTGAAAACAGGCACTAGTGCCTAGTGAGGCTTACCAGGTTACGGAAGGCAACTTGGACAGGGACCCAAAAGGCAACAACCAGAGTGAACCACCAAGCTCCGGCAAAAAATTCATCCAACACACACAAGTCTGTGAAAAGGTTACATAGAAAACAGAAACAGAATCTGACAGCATATAAGGACTGCTCGGCTCACCTAGTCTGGCCATTTCCCTACCTATTGTATAAACTCCAGATCCTATATGATCGGTAGCTTACCTTCTCCTTCCTGCCACCAGGGTTGCCTTCTGTCTGTCCCAAGCATTCTTGAATTCACCTATTGTTTTTGCCCTACAACATCCTCAGGGAGGCTGTTCCATGCATCTACCAACCTTTCTGTGTAAAAATACTTCCTCACAGTGCTCCTGAGTCTTCCCCTCAGCCTCATGTTGTGACCCCTTTTCTTGCACATATCCTTTCTGAAAATGCTGCCCTACTGAATTGGGTCGATCTCCTTGAGGTACTTGAACGTTTCTGTCATATCCCACCTCTCCCTCCTTTCCTCCAGTGTATACATTTTGAGAGTCTTCAGTCTGTCCTCATATGGTTTCTGTTTGTGTTGCCCTCCTCTGGACTGCCTCTACTCTGTCTATGTCCTTCCGGAGATGCGGTCTCCAGAACTGTACACAGTATTCCATGCAGCACAATAGAAGAATCGAGCAGATTACAACATGATTTGAACCACATTCTATCCTGGACCCAGGAATGGGACATGAGGCTAAACAAAGATAAGTGCAAAGTTATGCACTTGGTCAGATTAAACAAGAAACATAATTACTATGTTGATGGAATTCCAGTTTGCAAAACCAACTGCGAAAAAGACCTGGATATACATATAGTGAATGATCTCAGTAGTGAACAACAAGTTAGTGAGACCACAAATAGGGCTAATAGAGTACTACTACTAAGAGAAACATAAGATCTAGATCCAGTAGTGTTCTCGTTCCTCTTTATAAATCATATGTAAGACTGCATCTGGAATATTTATCCCAAGTCTGAAATCCTTACAAAATGTCAGAAAGAATGAAACTTGAACAAGTTCAGTATCGATTCACTAAAACAGTTAAAGGATATTACAATTTTTCACATGATAATAGATTAGATGCCTTAAGCCTCATGTCCCTGGAAACTTGTAGAGCTCATGACGACATTCTGTTTCTCTACAATGTCCTACAGGACCCTAATCTCATGTGTGATTTAAACATTGAATTCAAGGATAATAATATAGAAACTAGGGCACACCCCTTACAAATTAAAGGGAAGTGGTTTAGAACAAATTTGAAGAAGTTCTCGTATACTGTAAAAGGGTGGTAAACTTAAGGAATTCCTTACCATTGAATATAATACTGGCTCAAAGTAAACAAGTATTCAAAGCCAGTTTGGATAAATACATACTCAACTGTGCTAATTTGATGTATTATATGTAAGGCTGGAGCATAAAATGTGCTTACAGACCCCTGGTTCCTATCTTTTCCTTAGTATGAACCTTAGTACTCCAGATGAGGTTAACAAAGGCAAAAGAACCACGCTGGTTTCTTCAGTTGTAAAACATATTTCTTAAATGGGTTCACATATGCTGAGCTCCCCTGAAGCACCGAGCAATTTGGAACACCTCTGTGTTCTTTCTCAGGACATAAGAAGGCCGACAGCTGTTTTCTATTTAAAGAAATCACTTAAAGGTACAGCACAAACAATCACATCAAACATAAACATAAAAATAGCAAGATAAAAAATGTTGCAAGCATATTTACAATGTAGCCTCCATTCTAGTCTACTTGACTAACAAAGACTCATCAATACAACCATAGAAATGAAAGATAAAACCATATAACTTAGGAGGTCACTGACCTTGCTCACACACACTAGCTTGTGCAGGAATTGGAGGGGTGGAAGGTCTAAAAGACTTAAAAGTGATTTGTATCATTGCCGCTATAGCAGTTGTACAGCAGCAGAGAGACAGGCTTTGGAAAACCTATCAAACAATAGGGACATCATTATTAAGAA
Source organism: Neoceratodus forsteri (assembly GCA_016271365.2). Lineage (NCBI taxonomy): Eukaryota > Metazoa > Chordata > Ceratodontiformes > Ceratodontidae > Neoceratodus > Neoceratodus forsteri. The sequence continues at coordinate 1,161,361,928 of CM057455.1, read as the reverse complement.
ATCCGACATGGGTGGGGCCATTGTAATTCTGAATGATACACAATATGAAAATGAGATGCTTAAACAACTAAGTAATCAGGAATTTTATTTGCCATTGTCTTATGATCCCACCTCTAAATTTAAAAGCAGAATTGATGCCTGTCTATATGTAATGTTTTTGGATAAGCGCATCAGTAGAAAGGCACAGGGTCAAAACAGCACAGTAAATAAAGCTGCAAGCAAAATGCTGACTCCTGAAATAAGGTAGGTAAAACACCAACCATTACACAATGCACGCACACCATAGAAACAAATGGGAAAATATTTTGTCTTTGTTTTGGGGGAGCTGTGCCTCCTGCACCAGAGGTGAGGGGCCTTGCCCCTCCCATGCCCCAAATTTTAATAATCAGCTCCGAGGAGGTGTGGACCTCGGGGATAAGGTGAACGGGAGGGGAATTTCTACAGCACAGTTTCTTACATGCTGTTCAGGCAGCGACATATTGACCTGGTACCCAGTAGAAATACTTACGATTTCCTTAGATTCCTATGCCATACTGTAGGTGCATTTGAAATGCCATAAACCAGAAGCTTAAGGCCACAGAAGTACAGGGCATCAAAGCCGTGGGGGTACAGGGACACCATGAGGAAAGAAAGAGCTGCAGGTGCTGTGGATCACCCTGGAGACATGCACTGGAGGCCACTATCTATACTAGGTAGTGTAGAGACCTCCAGCACAGGGAGATGAGTTGGATAAGGCATGTGAGGAAGCTATCATCAGAATGGCAAGAAGGGGGGATATTGATAGTTGATAACATCAGTCTTGCAGACATGGAGCAGAGCCTCCCAACTGCAGCTCTGGCATGGAGTAGGGCTGCCATTGACTCCCTACAAGTGTATTGTTTCAGGCAGCTAGTCAGAGAACATGCTAGGGATGATCATTTCTTTGTGTTAATCTTATTTTTTTCATATATTGAAAAAAACAAATCTTCATTTTGATTATTTAATTCTGCATTATGATATGCAAATACAGTATGCAAAGGCTGGCAATATAGCCTAATGGCTAGTGTAATGAGCTGTGAATAAGCTTGGTACATTCAGCAGATCTGGGTTTGATTCCCACAACCTCCACTTGTATACTGTGTGACCCTGAGCAAAGTCACGTAACCTCCCCAGTACTCCTAGGTTGCCTGTCCCATGCTCTTATGTACTGTAATGTTAATATAATTTAAGTTTTTTACAGTTGCTCCTCACAGAGGCATGGGCACTTTTAAAAGAGATACAGTCGGACAGAAATGAGGTATTCTGAACTCATTAACAAGAGGAAATGTCATCAATAATAAAACTAAAATCAACAACAGTAAAATCAATCATTAAAAGCCTGGGTAAACAGATATGTCTTGAAGGCGTTTTTACAACTTTACAAGGAGCTGCTGTGGATATATGGTGACAGTGAGTTCCACAAATGAGATGCTGTTACAGCAAACTCCCTATCTCCAGGTGATTGTAGGTGGGCACCTGGAGCCTCCAGCAAGTTTGCCTTGGTGGAGTGGAGGTGATGGTTTGGAGTATATAGGCAAAGGAGGCCTTTTATGTAGCCAGGACCCTGATATGCATGGGCACGAAGACCATCAAGCAAATCTTGAAGGTAATAAATAGACAATCATGGCTGTAAAAATCATGGTCAAACATGGATGAACCATGGTTAATCATGGTTGACAATGGTGTGCTCAGAAAATTCAGAAAACATTTTGGGAAAGGCCATAATACACAGAGATCATGCTTAAAGAATTTTGTTGGAACTTTGACCAATATTAGTAGCCAGATGGAATCACAAGATTTATTATTTAACATGGTCTATTGGTAAACTGTAGATTTTAGGAATATAGCTACAACTTAAATGTAATTAAAGAAAAAGATTTATTTAATTGTTAAAGCAATTTCCTTTAATTCAGTATCTCATAAAAACTTAAAAATCCCCTAGATTCTATGTTGAACAAATTTTATTCCTTAAAATACAGCCACAGGGCCAGCTCCATTGCGCTGAATGAAGGGGTTCACTCGGCACGCTGGTGACCCGGGTTCATGCCCTGAGCCTGGGTATCTGGAGTGGAGACCAGCAGGGAGAGGATTCAGAGCATCCATTGGATGCTTCCCTGTCAGTGGGGTGGGTCTGGCCTTGGCATCCTAGGGTGGACTGGCAATGTGCTTGGGGGATGTGTGCCTCAACACACCCCCTGTACATCCCCACCCAAGGTTGCCGTGCTCACACATGGCCAAGAACTGCGGAGGGCGAGGGTTGAACAGGGAAAACTAGAGCTCCCCACCTGACTGGATGATGGGCATCAGCCCTGCCACCATGAAGCCCTGGAAGACAGTCCAGACCAGCTTAGCAACACCCAGGATATGTAGGAGTGGCCGGTAAGGTACCTTCCCCCTTGGAAGAGAGGGACCTTCCTGACGAAGGGTTACGTTGGGTTACCCGGGGGTTGCAATGGGAGCTGGTGGCTGGTGGCAGGGGTTGGAGGGAAGGTTGGGACCTTGGCACTCTGAGGAAGTGGTCAAACAGGCAGGCTCCACTGGAAGGAGCATAAACAGAAAAAAAAAATGCAGCCACAAATGCCTTAATGCCACTAGAAGTTAGGACCATTTGGGTAAAAATCTGCATGACCCTCATGTCTTCTTTCAGTATCATTCTATGCTTCTACCTTAATTTACATAGAAACCTAGAAGTTGATGGCAGATAAGGACCGCTAGGCCCATCCAGTCTGCCCGTATACCCTCCCTGTATCATCGGTCGCTGACGTTACTTGATCATCGGCTTTAGTTTCTCCTTACCACCTCTAGGGTTCTCTTATGCCTGTCCCATGCATGTTTGAATCCTGCCACTGTGCTTGCTCCTACCACCTCCTGGGGCAGGCTTCTCCATGTATCCACCACCCTTTCTGTGAAAAATAACTTCCTCACATTACCCCTTATCCTGCCCCCTCCAAACTCACATCATGCTTCCTTGTTCTTGTACCTCCCTGGTATTGAAAGATGTCTTCCACTTGTACCTTGTTTATGCCCTCAAGATACTTGAAGGTTTCTATCATATCTCCCTATTCTCCCCAGCATATACACATTGAGGTCTTTTAATCTCTTCTCAAAAGTCTTATGTTGCAAGCCGTGCACCATCTCGGTCACCCTTCTCTGAACCACCTCCAACCTATCTACATCCTTATGAAGATGCGGCCTCCAGAACTGCACACGGTACTCCAGATGAGGTCTCACTAGTGCTTTGTATAGTGGTATCACCACTTTCCTCCTTCTTCTGGTGATACCCATTCATATACACCCCAACGTGCCACTGGCCCTCTCACAGACTTTGTACTCTGCTTGGCCACCTTTAGGTCATCTGATATGATAATCCCCAAATCCCTTTTCTCCTGGTGACTATCAGCAACTCCCCCCATCCTGTAGCTCTCTACAGCATTTCTACACCCCAGGTGCATGATTTTGCACTTCTACATGTTGAACTTCAATTTCCACACTTTGGACCATTTTTCCAGCTTTCCTAGGTCCCTCCTCATTTATTCCACCCCATCTGGAGTGTCTACCCTGTTGCAGATCTTGATGTCATCTGCAAACAGGCAAACTTTCCTTTCCAGTTCTTCTGCAATGTCACCAATAAAGACATTAAAAGCGACTAGCTCCAGAACCGATCCTTGAGTTACCCTACTGGTCACCCATCTTTCCTCGGATTGGATCCCATTTATCACCACCCTCTGCTTCCTGTCTCCCAACCAATTTCTAACCCAGTTTACCATCTTGTGGCCCATGCCCATCCTTCCCAACTTATTTACCAGTCTTTTATGTAGAATGATGTTGAAGACCTTGCTGAAATGGAGGTAGGCTACTTCTACTGCTACCCCTTGATCCAGCTCCTTCATCACCCAGTCAAATAATTCTATCAGATTTGTTTGACAAAACCTTCCTGCTGTGAATCCATGCTGTCTTGGATACTGTGTGCCATTGGATTCCAGGTGTTCTACAATCATTTTCTTAAGCAGTGCCTCCATAATCTTACCCACTACTGAGGTGAGGCTAACCAGCCTATAGTTTCCCACCTCCTCCCTGCTTCCATTTTTGTGATGAAGGACTGCATGTGCTCTCCTCCAGTCCTCTGCAACTACTCCTGTATTGAGTGACTTACTGAACATGGCTGCCAGTGGTGCTGCTAGCTCCAGCCAGGGATCCTTTAGTATCCTGGGATGTATGCCATCTGGTCCAGTTGCCTTGTCCACCCTTAGTTTTGTGAGCTCTTCTAGGACTCTGTTTTCTGTAAATGGACTGATGTTCACTTCTCCTCCCACCCCATGTATCTGATGCCTAGCTGTGGTCCCTGTCCCTCCTCTTCTTCAGTGAAAACTGAGCAGAAATATTTATTCAGTACAGAATTAACACCTTTTCCAGGTCTCCCTCCACACACTTCCTTTCCTCCCCTCTGAGTCTTACAATCCCACTCCTGGTCTTCCTTCTCTCACTAATGTACCTATAGAATGTCTTGTCCTCTTTCTTCACCATTTGTGCTAATCCTTCCTCTGTTTGTACCTTTGTGCTTAACAGCTTTCCCAGATTCCCTAAGACAATTTAAGTACACCACACTATCATCTTCCTTCTGTGTCTCCTTGTATTTTCTGAAAGCCCTCCTTTGGCTCTTACTTTCTCTGCTGCAACTTTAGAGAACCATAGTGGCTTGTTCCATGTCTTGCCTTTGTTTCTCAGCCTAATGCACTGGTTTGTCACCTCTGCTATGCTCCTTTTAGATGTACACTACTCCTCAACCCCCATTTTGCATTCCTCTTTCCAGGGCTTATTTGATACCTAACCTCATCCTAGCAAAGTCTGCCCATCAGAAATCCAAGACCCTTGCCTTTGTGTGTGGCTTGACTGTGACCCTGTACCCATGTTAAACCACACTGTGTGGTTGTTGCTGGATCTCAGGTGCCCTTCCACCTGGACATCTGTGATTCTGTCTCCATTGGTCAGTACTAAGTACAGAATTGCCCTGTCCCTGGTGGGTTCTAGCACTAGCTGCCTGAGACCTGCCCCCTGTAGGGAATTCAAGATGTCTTGGCTCCTGGCTGAGGCTGCCAATGGGATGGTCCAATCCACATCTGGCATATTAAAATCACCTAGCAGCAGTACCTCTCCTTCTGTTGACACTGCATGTATTTCTTCCACTAGCAATCTGTCCACCTCTTCCCCCTGAGCTGGACACCTGTAGATCACCCCTGTGTGGACAGCTTTTCCATTTTCAGGCTCAAGGGTGACCCAGTGCCTCTGCTCCCCCTGTCTGCCCTGTACCACAGTTGCATTTGTACCTTCCCTTGTGCCTTCCCTGATGTTCAAGGCCAACCCTCCCCTTTTTTTTACCCTCACTATCCCTCATGAATAGAGCATAACCTGGTATACTCACCTCCCAGTCATTGTTTGCAGTGTACTGTGTCTTGATTATTGCCACTATGTACAGTTCAGCCTCTGCCATCAAGGCTACCAGTCTGGGATTTTATTTCCAAACCTGTGGGCATTTGTGACCATGGCCTGCCACACTTTACTGCCTGTCCACCTTCTATTCCTGCTTTTGCCTTCTTGCTTCTTCCCTCCAGATCCATGACTGGTCGTCAACAAAATTTTTGTCGAATGACCAGACACCAAACCATCAAGTCGACCCATTTCATGGTGGGCAGATGGGTTCCTATGGGGCAACATGTTTTTATTGAAGTTCACCCCAGTCTCTCCATGCGGGGGGCTGTGCCCCTGCACATCCCTCACTAAATGTAATCAACTCCAAATTGAGCTGATTAAAAAGACCCCAAAGACAGTGCTGGGTTCCCATGCTTGACACTACAGTGACCTGGCATCAGTCACTGCAGTGTTGGTCAATGCAGATGTGTCACTGTCAGGTGGGTATACACTTCCCTCCAACCCTGGTTTCCTTCTTTGCTTCCTCCCTTCTGCCTCCATACCCTTGCAACTGGTTCAGGTGTTCCTATCAACAATTTAACTTCCTGATCTTCCTTGCTGGATGCTCTAATAAGTGGGGATGGGCTTCTTGAGTCTCCTGCTCCTATCACCCACTCCCTTGTCTAGTTTAAATGCTTACCAAGGAATCATTTACACCATTGATTGAGGACTGCCATCCCTTCCTGGATGGATGAAAGCTGTTGCCCTTGTATAGATCCTCAACATTCCAGGTGGGTCCCAAGTCCCCAGTGAAGAAAACCCCTTTCCCTGCACCAGTCCTTCAACCAAGTGTTGAAGCTTCTAATGTGGAGATTCCTAGCCCCCCCCTGCCATTGACCGTAGCACCTTTCCCAACCCTCAACACATGAAAATTAGCCAAAGTTCAAAATGTAATTCTTCATTCATTTTATATTTAACATTATATCTATGTATATGGATAGAAGATATTTAAAACAAAAATGTCTTGTCATTTGTTATGAAATACTAAAATATGTAATACAATGACTTTGATTTGCATTTTTTGGTATGCCTCATTAATATGTTTTTTACCCATTATGAATGGTCACTGTCATGTAGGCTTGATAATTTGAAGAACTACAACTCCTTTTTTAAATGTTCTTTTTATTGCTTAATAAAACAATACAAAGTAGTTTCATGTGGTACACTGAGAAATGATGACTGGCAGTATCTTTAACTAAGTCAGTGTTATGCCATGAGAAGATTAAAGAGTACAAATTCAAACATGTATTAACAGCTGCTTTGTGCAACATTCTTTCTGGTCTCTTACAGCAACTTAAAGCACCTGTTCCTAACAGTATCATTATACTCCAGAGCCAGCCTTAGTATGGTGTGAATTGTGAAATTGCATGGGGCCCCAAGAACAGTGAGGGCTCCCAAAAAGCCTCAGCTGCCCAGTAAGCCTCATTTCTTCCTGGTCCTCTACATTCTAATTCAAGGAAAGTGCAGAAGTGGCACAAAACTAGCTGAAAATGAAGATATTGGAAGGCCATGGTAGGGATGAGGATGTTCCATGGGGACTAGTTGACTTTTTATGTGGGCCCCCAGCAAAGAGGTTTGCACAGGGTCCTGGGATAGCTAGGGTTAGCACTGTTATACTCTGACATTACCTTCCTGCCAGCCTCCATCACATCAAGGGCTCATGCATGAACCTGGGTTGCTGGTATACAGTGCCTGACTTTGCCATGCTGTCTAGTGCCCTGGAGCCACCTAAGGCATTTAAAGCACCTGCATGAAATTTAAAGAAATAGTCAACCTAAGTACATATTGTACTTGGTAAAGAAAAGAAACATACATACTTACTGTCCTTTTTCTTTATTTCATCATGAAGTTCCATTTGCACTTTATAGCACAAACATAAGAAAGTTAATATTAAAACATTTTAATCCCTCATTTATTCAAGATTAGGCTACACTTTCAGTAGGGCTGTGCAGGGGCTAAATGTTATTTTCTGAATATCAAGAATAATGGGCTTCCTGAATATTCAGGAGTAATTCTCAAATAAGATGCTGAAGAAGCCAGAAGGTGAAGGAAGGAAACATATTCAATTCAGTGCTTTAGAGTAACTGGTAATTGGTATTTTTCTTTTAAACTTAGATTGTAGGCTTGTAGTGACACTATACTTTCTTTCTGTGTTGTCTTTACTTATAATTGTTTTTGGGCTGTTGAAAATTTAAAACATAGTGGTGGTGTAATTCTGTGCTGTCTTTAATTTGCTGCACATTTTAGCCCCCTCCACCCCTTCCCAACTCTTAATTATATGCCCTGATAAATCTGATTGACAGGAGCTAAACACAGGGTATAGTAAGAGGTGTGAAGTAGGAGGGCATAAGGGGAAGAAGACCACCCTCAGCACGACAAGTGTTTTGACTCATTTATTTATTTATTGGTTTCTTTTTCCTTAAAAAAAATATATATCTGACGATCAGTTACAGGATTTTAGTACTGTAAATAAATAAAAGAGAACTAAGAGAGCTTCAGTAGCAGAGAAGTAGTGGAATTGCAGTATAATGTGGGAGTGGTGCAATGCAGTGGCTGTGGGGCAGCCATATTCAGGCAGACCTTCTGGACACTGGTGCTGCCCTATCTGCATGCATCTCTCTGGACTGTGGGATGAGGTAGCCAGACTCAGAGTGGAAGTAAACTGGGTCAGGAGTACCATCACCCCTATCCAGGGACCACCCAGTCCAATGCAGCTGCCTCAAAGGATGCCGAACGAGGAGCACTTGGATGACAGTGGGCTCAGGAGGGTTAGAGCAGTCAGGCAGAGGCACATCCCAGATCCTATTCCTCTCAAGAACTCATATGCCACACTGGCAAATGAGGACAACCAAATAGAGGTACCCAGGAAGTGGAAGGAAAGGATGTGGAGGTTAGGCAAGGAGGTGACCTCAGTGGGGAAAGCAGTGGACCCCAGAGGAGGAGGAAGTGAATCCTGGTGGGGACTCCATCGTAAGAGGGATCCAGCTAGGAACACAGGAGGGGAGGACAGGAGGTGAGGTGCCTACCAGGTGCCACGGCATGGAGGGATGGAAGGAAGATACTGGGGATCACTGGGAAGGCAAGACGGAGGGTGAGCTGGATGTCATTATCCACCTAGGTACTAATGACTTGGCAAATGGGAGCCAAAGGAAGTTCAGGAAGAGTTTAGGAAACTGGGAGCGGTCTCAAGCAAGTAGCTACTTCTGTCACTTTCTCAGATGTACTACCTGTGAGGCAAGGAGAGCATAGGAGTGCATGCACCAGGAACTTTAACTCATGGTTGAAGAACTGGTGCTGTGAGGAAGGTTTGATTCATTGGTGACTGGGGACCCACCTGGAGGGATGGAGGTTTGTTCAAGCCTGACGGCCTGCATCCATCCTGGAGGGAATCCAAGCACTCAATGATAAGTTTAAATGCTACATTGACAAGCATTTAAACTAGCAAAGAGAGTGGCAGGCCAGCAAGGGCCGGTACCTACTTGCTCACCCCCACAGCTAGTAGTGGAACCAGTGAACCAGAGGGTGTCTATCTCTGCAAAGCAGTGTGCAAAAGATGGAGATCAGTGTCCAAAAGGTGGATAAGCAGAAAAGGGGCAAAATTCAGCAGAAGGGCAAACAGCAAGGAGAACCAGGGATAAATGACAACCAAGGAAGGGCTGGAGTAGAACAGTGAAGCAGTCTAGGGAGGTCAAATCATGGAAAGCCATGTGTGCAAATGCCAGGAGCCTTAGCAACAAGATGGAAGATCTGGAGGCTGTCATGGTACAGTCAGACCTGGACATTGTGGCCATCACTGAAACCTGGTGAAATGATAACCATGACTGGGAGATTGCCATACCTGGCTACATATTCAGAAGAGACAGAGCAGGCAGGAAGGAGGAGGAGTGGCACTGTATGTGAAAAATGACATAAGGGCCACACAGATCCAGGAGGAACAAAATGGGAGAGATACTGTGGGTTAAGCTGGAAAGGAAAATGGGGCCAGCCATCCGCACAGGTGTGGTCTATAGACCACCAGCCCAGGAGGAAGAAACAGATAGGAGCTGATGCTAGCCATCCAAAGGATGGCAGACAAAGGTGAGGTAGTACTGGTTGGAGACTTCAATATACCAGACGTGGACTGGAGCATCCCAGCAGCAGCATCAACTAGGAAGAGATTTATCCTGGACTCCCTTCAGGGTGCCTTCCTCAAGCAACTGGTCATGGAACCAACTCAGCAGAAGGCAATACTGGACCTTGTGCTCACAAACAGGGACAGTGTGATGGGGGTAACAGTGGGGGAGCACCTGGGTAACAGTGACCACCAGTCATTGTGGTTTGAAATCACAGAAAGAGCAGACCCAAACCACACAAAACACGTATCCTGGATTTTAGGGGCAGACTTTGGGAAAATGGGAGATACTTGAAAGAGGCATTAAGGGAATGGGACAGGAATCAGGGGTTGAGGAACAGTGGGCAGTATTTAAAATGGGGATTATAAGAACAACAGAATTATGCATTAAGCAGGTTAGCAAGAGGAAAAGGAAGAGGAGACCATTATGGTTTTCCAAAGAGGTAGCAAAGAAAGTGAAAGCCAAAATATTGCATTTAGGCAATACAAAAAGACACAGCAGAAGGGGATAGGGAGAAGTACCAGGAGAAACAAAGGGAGGCAGGAAGTCAGTAAGGGAAGCCAAAGCTCAGACAGAAGAACACATTGCAAAATCAGTGGGTAAGGGACAAAACCTTTTACAGGTACATAAGTGAAAAAGAAAGACAAAGGGAGGGATAGTGAGACTGAAGGGAGGATGGAGCCAGCATGGAGGATGACAACAATAAAGCTGACATATTGAACAGGTATTTCTGCTCAGTCTTTACTAAGGAAGAGGGGGGTAATGGGTCTGAAGGGAGTACAAGGGGTGAGAATGGTGCAGAAATGGACACAAGTCCCTTTACACGAGAAAGGGTCCTGAAGGAACTGTAAGTAATAAGAGCTGATAAAGCAATGGGGCCAGATGGGGTGCACCCCAGGGTCCTTAAAGAACTAAGAGAGGTGGTGGCTGAACCTCTGGCTATCCTGTTTCACCAGGGGGAGGTCATGTCAGACCAACCTCATTGAATTTTTTGACTGGGTGACTAGGGAGGTGGATCAGGGGAGGGCAGTGGACATGGCCTATCTGGACTTCAGCAAGGCCTTTGACACTGTGCCACATAGAAGACTATTACACAAACTGGGGAATATGGGTGTGGGCAGGACAGTAGTGTGGTGGGTAGGTAACTGGCTGGGTGGCAGGACACAGAGGGTGGTGGTAAATGGCTGTCACTCCACAGAGGGAAGAGTAACCAGTGGGGTACCACAGGGATCAGTGCTGGGACCGGTCCTATTCAACATCTTCATCAGTGACATTGCACAGGATCTAGAAGGCAGAATTTCACTGTTCGCTGATGACACAAAGCTCTGTAACAGAGTAGACACACCAGAGGGTGTAGACAGAATGAGAAGGGACCTGCAGAAACTTGAAGAATGGTCAAGGGTTTGGCAGTTGAAATTCAATGCAAAGAAGTGCAAGATAATGCATATGGGGCACAAAACCCTGGCACAATATATCAGCTGGGGGTGAGGATATAGCATGCACCAAGCAGGAAAGGGATCTTGGGGTTGTCATCTCTGATGACCTCAAGGTGAGAAACAGTGTGACAAGGCATCAGGTAAAGCAAATAGGATGCTGGGATGTATAGGCAGGGCATCACCAGCAGGAAAAGGGAGGTCATAATTCTGCTATACAAGACACTAGTGAGGCCCACCTGAGTACAGTGTACAGTTCTGAGACCATACCCACGTAAGGACATAGACAGGGTAGAGAAGGTTCAGAGGAGGGCAACAAAGATGGTGCATGGGTTGCATCACAAGTCCTATGAAGACAGGTTGAAGGAACTGAACATGTACTCCCTGGAGGAGAGGAGGAGAGGGGATATGATAGAGACATACAAGTATCTTACAGGGAGGAACAGGGTGCAGGAAAACACTATTTTAAGCGAAAAGATGTTTCAGGACTAGAGGGCATGGGATGAAGTTGGAGGAGGACGATTCAGAGGAAACATGAGAAAGAATTTCTTCACAGAACGGGTGGTGGACAAGTGGAACACCCTGCCAGAGGAAGTGGTGGGGCTGAAACAATCACGGATTTAAGAATGCATGGGATAGACATAAAGGAATTCTAGAGGGCAGGGGTAAAGGGAAACAGACTTCTAGGAAAACAAACTGAACTTACAAGCTCAAATGGGCAGACTAGGTGGGCCATAGGCCCTTATCTGCCGACACTGTCTATGTATCTATGTATCTCTGTAGATGCTGTTCAGTGGTATTTATAGTTAGGTTCTCGGGTCCTACCCATTCCCAGTATTTGCATTCCTTCCCACCTTTATCTAATTTGCTATGTGAATAAATAAGCGAATTGCATTTGTCATCCAAGAAAATTTGCCAAAACTGGTGAATTTTTTTCATGAAGTGAATTTCAGCAGCTTCGCACACCTCTAGTCACATGATAGAACTGGTAATTATCTACAACTATTTCTGAGTTGAGGATATTGCTATCTAATTGGGACTCTGAGGCTCTGATCATGTCAGGTATGATTGACTTTGCCCATATTCTCATTTTATCCATTTTATGACCTAGGCTATGAATGTTCATATGAGACACAAAGAGATTGTTTTGATTTTGTTGTGCCCAGATTTATTTCCACATCTAATTCCAATAGCAGGACTAACAATCTATACGTGCTACTAAAGTTGGGAGAGGTAGAAGTAAATTTAAGTAATTTACCAAATGTCAGTTTGGCTCTTACCGTGACAAAGATATATCCATGAGGACACAATATAAATTGTATTTGACAATTTGAAAATGTTTCCCATTACAGCAGTTACACAGTTATAATAACCCAAGAAGCAAAGGCTAGATAATCCTTTGAAGATTTTACTCATAGTGAAGTAACCCATTTTGTAGTGGGAAGCAGTACAAACTGACTCCATGCCCAAACTTTGTCAGCTGCCTCACTGCTTGGCAACACTCAGGGCTAAAAGTGCAGTCAGCTGAGTGGCCTGAACACTTTATTTGTATGGAAAAAGTCTGGTTGGGAGCAGAAGGCAGTTTATGACAGTTACTGTAGGAAGTAGCCCTGCTTGACAGCAGCAGTTGAAGTTAGATACAAACTAATGTACTGTACTTTCTCTTTACAAATAAAAAGATTCATAATGGACAGTGAATGCTCATTAACAGTGCGGCAAGTGCTGTAACTTGCTCTGTCACAGAAGATTGTCTTGGCTTAGGATTCTCCCCTGATCAAGGCAGTACACCTTTCACTGATATTCAAACCCAAGTTGGAAAACACCTAAGTTGATAGCTGAGAATTTTTTTTTAAAACCTCCATCATTATTACAAGACATTTATGTAATACATTAGATGATTATCAGACAAGAATATTTGCAGGTGCAAAGACTAGATATAATACATGAAAATGTATTGGGAGCACATCGACCCATGCCAGTCATCCCGCTCTGTGATAACTCACTCTGGGCTATGAGCTCCAGTGTCAATCCCCTCCCTGCACAGTTCATTCCCATTTTGCACCATCTGGAGTTTATTTTTTTATACATATGCTGGGGGTAAATTGTCAGCAGACAGTTTGTAAAGGGGTGCACTTTACACCAGAGCTCATAGATCAGAACGACATGTTGTAGACCAAATTGACCAGCATGAATTGTCATTAAGTAAAATTATTAACATTGTCATTGATTATATATATTATCATCAGTAAGTACATACATTATTATCAACATGATGAATTTCAGGAGCTGTTCTGCTGCACTGCTATATAACATTTATATAAGTAATATCCACTGAGGAAGCAATAGCAGCTAGAGAGGGACTGTGGGGGACAAGGCATAGTCAAAGGGGAGCTGCAGGGGACAAGGAGCAAACTCAGTCACAGGAAGGGAAGATGGGATGGGGACTGGAGGAAAGTTGAGGAGCATGAATGCAAGGGAGGGGAGGAAAGCACTGGTGGAACTACAGGAATCCTGGATAAGGACAGCAATGGGCACAAGAGGAACCTGGGAGAATGGTGGATGATACAGTATAAAGGTACAAAGCCTGCACAAAGCACAAGGAGGAGGAGCAAGGAGGACTATCGACTAGAAGGGTATAGGCACTGGGCTTAGCACAGAAGATTATATTTGCCCCACTAGAGGTGCTAAATTGGGGAGATCAGGAAAAGGAAACTGAAGAGCACACTTGAGGCACTAAATGGGAGGGAAGACCGGAAAGGGAGCCAAGAGCACACAGGGGAAGAAGTAGAGGCAAGCATGAGGGAAGGAGCAGAACAATTGGAAAAGGAGGAGGCCCTATCAGGTAAGACCAACAGGCAAGCCCAGAAGGGGGGGGGGCAGTGTGCTCAGGTTTAGAAGAGCAAAAGCTGGATGGGGAGGAAGGGAGGAAGGTCCCCAGGGAAAATCAGGTGGGACACAGGCAGGGACAGATAAACAGGGAGGGGAAAAGTTAGAAAATGTAGGGGCAGAGGTGGGCAGCCTGGCAGATAGAGCCTGGGTGAAGGCACAAAGCTGTGGGAGTGCAAAGCGAAGCTGGGGGAGCAGAGAGTGAGGATAGTGCTTCAGGAAGAGAAATGGGCAAAGGGGGTCTTGATAATAAGGTAGGAAATAGGATGTAAGGGGTTGGCTGAAGGATGGTAGGGAAATGTGATCAGAAGGAGATGCAGAACAGAGTTCTACTGGTTGGGGACTCTATAATAAAAGGGATTAGGTGGGGGGAAGAGGAAGCAAAAACAGCGCGGTGTGGGTGGAGGTCTGCCGAGAATGTCAGCAGCAAAGGTCATTCATTATATCCCCTCAAGGGGAAGCAGCAGGATGATAAAATGCACTGCTGCTCCACCGAAATGAATGACCTGGCAGGAAACAGTGTAATGGAGGTGCAGGCTAGATTCAGAGCTCTAGCTAGATATTGTAGCAGTCTGGGGCTTAAATCAGTGGCGTTCTCAGAGATGTTACCAGTACCGAGGGCAAGCACTGATAGGAAGTTGAGGATTAGGGAGTTCAATGAGTGGCTAGTGTAGTGGTATGAGCAAATGGGGTATGGCTTGAGAGGGGACTGGGGATCTACATGGGAGAACAATAGCCTATTTGCACCGGACAGACTACACCTGAATAGGGAGAGGGTAGCAGTGCTGAAATGCAAGCTAGGAGAATACATTGCAGATACCTACAATTTAAACTAGATTGGGGGGTGCTGGGGACAAATCTGCTCCACAAGGAGTAAATCTTGCGGGGCTACCAGCCCCCCCCCCAGGATATCACTACATGGCTGAGCAAGATGGTGACGTGTGCAAGAGGAAGCAAAGGGGGAGACTGGTGGAAGGGATTGTCAGCAAACACCAGGAGTTTAGGAAATAAGATGGTTGACCTGGAGGCCATCATGAGGGATGAGAGATTAAATTCAGTTGCAATAAGTGAGACCTGGTCAATAGAGCATCATATCTGGGAAAAAACATTCTAGGTTATAGACTGTTCAGAAGGGACAGGGAAGGCAAGAAGGTGAGGGCGTTGCCTTAAATGTCAGGGAAGGCATCAGTGTTACTGACGGTCAGGAGGTGGAGGAAGGGGAGACTGAGCTGCTGTGGGTAACACTAGGTAGGAAGATAAGTCAATACCTGTGGCTGGGGGTGGTATACAGGCCACCTGCACAAGGAGAGGAAGACGAAAGACAGCTAACTCAAGCAATCACAAGGCTGGCAAGGAAAGGTGAACTGCTACTGGTGGGTGACCTGAACCTTCCAGATGTTGACTGGAAAATCCCAGATGCAGCGTCAACAAGGAGCAGGGAGGTATTAGCCAAGCTGCAGGGGGTATTCCTTCAACAGCTGGTCAGGGAGTGAATGAGGGGAAGCAACTTCTTGGACGTGGTTCTGACTGATGGGGAGAATGTGGAGGAGGTGCAGGTGGGAGAAGCATTGGGCACCAGTGACCACAGCGTGGTACGGTTCAGGGTCAAGGCAGAGAGGGAGACAAGTAAGACTAATATAATAGTCATGGACTTCAGACACACAAACTTTAATAAGATGAGAAAGACAGGGAAAAAGTGGAAGGTACAGAGAAGATGGGGCAGTGGAAGAACTCTGGGAAGTTATCAGCGGAGGCATTCAGGAAGCATCAGCAATGTGCATAAAAAGGTCAGGAAGCGCAAGAGGTGGAGGGAAACCACTCTGGTTCACTAGGGATATGGGGGGGCAGTCAGTGAAAGGAGGAGGGCTTTCAGAAAATTTAAGATGACACTTAGAAATGAGGATAGGGAGGAGTATATGGAGAAGAGGAGTCTGGCAGGGAGGGAGATCAGAAGGGCAAAAGCAGTCACCAAGGAGAGAATATCCAAAAGGGCCAGGAGGGGGGATAAAACATTTTTCAAATATGTGAGGGAGAGAAAGCAGGGCAGGGAATTGCTAGACTAAGGGGGGAAAGGAGGGATAAGCTTGGATCAGGAATATGAAAAGGCAGAGGCACTAAATGAGTATTTTAGCTTGTTTTTCATGGAGGAGGAGGAGGGCTAGGGACTATGGTGAAGGAGTGAAAAATGAGTGGATCAGAGCCCAATCATTGTGGATAGGTCAGAGCTGAGCTGGATAGACTAAGGGTGGACAAGGCAATGGAGCCTGATGGGTTTATTTATTTATTATTTATTGAATTTTGTTGACCGGGTAGGCCCACTGGGCCCCGGAGGTCCCTTTTTCAGGGGCGACCCAGGGGTAAAAAATAACATACAGGTAAACAGAACAGTAAAAGCAGGTAAGCAGAGCTGTAAAAATAACATACAGGTAAACAGACAGTACAAGTAGGTAAGCAGAGCTGTAAACTTATGTAAATACCAAATGGTTTAACAGTGATAACACACATAAGGCAAATTCCATACTGTATAACTGTGAAAGACTTAATGGCATTTACAATATGGAAGGTGGAGAGGAGGAGGCCATGGCATAAGGTCAGTTCCTTATGCATTGGCAAGTGCTCCTGGCGAGCAGGTGTTTTTGAGCTAGACCGGAAGCAGGGCTCGACCTGCCTCCCGTACCTCCAGTGGGAGTTTGTTCCAGTGGGAAGGTGCAGTAAAAGCAAAGGACCTGGACCCAGCTTTAGTCTTTGTTTTGGGGACCACAAGGAGGTTTTGTCCTGAGGAACGGAGACTCCTCAGGTTGGTTTTGACACTAACTAGTCCTTTGAGACTAGGGGGAGGTAAGGGCCCCAGAAGCTTAAAAGCGAGACATAGTGTGGGGTAGATGAGGCGGGCTTCCAATGACGCCAGCTGAGCTTGGATTGAGCCTCACAGTGGTGTGTCCTAGGGTGTGTATAATGTTGCAAATCGGACAATCTTATTGTATAAGGTCTGGAGCCTGCCAAGTTCCGTAGAGGCCACGCCTTGAAGACAGGTGCCACATAAGTGAGCTTCGGAGAAGGACGCTAGTTGCGATGGCAACTCTGGCTTCAGGAATAATCTGGTCCTTTATTCTGTAGAGGATACCGAAGTTTTCCATGTATGGCTTTGGTGAGTTGGTCAACATGATTATTTAGGGTGAAGCCTTGGTCCAAGGTTAGCCCTAGGTATTTAGTGGAGGTAACCACCTCAAGTTTATCACCCCCTCTGGACTGCAGCTGAAGGAGCAGCGACCTCTCGGTTCCCAAGGATCTGGGCCCGAACAACATCGCTTTAGTTTTACTGGTATTTAATACCATTTTATTCCGAGTGAGCCAGTCCTCCATCTGAAGAATGTCCTCTTGGAGGGCATTCCCCAGTTCTCCTAAGTTAGGGGAGGCTCGGAAAATGACAGCATCATCCGCGTATTGGATGACGCTGCTGCTCCCGCAATGTAAGTGCAGATCATTTATAAACAAAGTGAAGAGAAGGGGACCAAGTATTGACCCCTGAGGTACTCCTACTTTGAGCGGTGTAGACTGGGAGACATAGTCCTTCCACTTGACCCTCTGGGTCCAACCCATAAGGTAATTAGCAAACCATCCTAGGGCATATGCGTCCATGCCAAGAGCGCACGTTTTTTGTAAAAGGAGGTTGTGGTTTACCAGGTCAAACGCTTTAGACAGGTCCATGAAGACCCGCCTGTGCTGACCCCTGAGTCATTATTGCCCAGGATATCAGCTGAAAATTTGGTTAGTGCAGTGTCCGTCCCATGCTTGGCTCTGAAGCCGTGCTGCGATGAAGAGATTATCTGGTGTGTTTCCAGATATTCACGTAGTTGAGAGTATACAAGCTTCTCTTGTAATTTTGCTATTGCGGACAACAAGGAGATAGGCCTGTAGTTCCCAATAGGCTCGGTGTACCCTCCCTTGTGAATGGGGATCACTAGGGCCTGCTTCCATGGCTCAGGGACAGACCCCTCCATAAAGGACCGGTTTATCAACCAGGTTAGGCTTGGCTAAAGATGGGGCACCCTCCTTGAGGATTCGAGTCTGGATCCCATCAGGTCCCCCGGTGCCTCTTGCCCGCAGGGATTTAAGGATGAGCAGAACCTCCCTTTCCCTAACCAGCCGCAGATGAAACAGAGGGCGGTCTAGTTCAAGGGGCAGGTGCCTATTAGGTTCGTTCTTGTTATCTAAGGGACCCACCTTGTACGCATCCAGGTTTGTGAAGAAACCGTTTAGGGCCTCTGCGATGAGAGGCGCCTCTTCGAGTACTTGCCCGTTCACCAGGATAGGGCCGGTTGTTGATTTCGTACCTCCTTTTAGGAGTTCGTTAATGTGTGACCAGAAGTATCTAGGGTTTCCCAGGTTAGCTTTTTTGGAGATTGGTGATATATTCCTTCTTGGCTTTCTTTATGGCCAGTTTGCATTGGTTTCTGAGGGCCCTGTAGCTAACAAAGTCCACTGGAAACTTAGATTTCCTGAACTTTTTCCACGCTTTGTCCTGAGTAGACATCAGGGCTTTTAGGGGGGGTGAGATCCACTTATAACAGCTACCTTTGACCCTATAGGTTTTCATAGGAACCGAGGTCAGTGACTTTAGTGAGGGTGGTTTGGAAAAATTTTACAGCTTCCTCCAGGTTAGGTAGGTGTCTAATGGGGTTCCAGTCAGTGCTATTTAGGTAGCCTATGAACTGGTCAGGGTGGAATTTGGAGTAGTCTCTGGTAGTAAAAGATCTAGGAGGGACTTTAACAGCATTATTCTTCCAAATGACAAATATAGGCGAATGGTCGCTCAAGGCATCTCCCAGGATCCCGGCCAGCTTTGCATTACTAGGGGATGAGGTCAGGACCCAGTCTATTATAGAGTGCCTACCTGATTTATGGTTCATTCTGGTCGGTAGGGTAATAATTTGAGCGAGGTGGGAGTCCTGTGGGGTTTTGTTGATGGCAGACTTCCCTTCCTGTCCCCAGTTTAAATTGAAGTCACCTAGAAGGATAGTCTCGGATGCAGTGTCAACCACTGGGCTCTTCAGGAGCTCATCCAGAGAGCCGAGAGCATTGGATGGTGGGCTGTATATGCAGCCAATAGTGAGGTGTTTAGCCCCACCTATTTTGAGCCGAACGAATATAGCTTCAGCATTCAGGGACAGGTCAAGGGGCTGCCTGACGAGGGAGGAAGAGATATTGTCCTTAACATAAATTAGCACACCGCCCCCTCTTTTGGAGGGTCTATCCTTTCTGAAAAGGACATATCCGGAGATTGCTACTTCATTATCCAGAATGTGGGGTTTTAGCCAAGTCTCCGAGACCGCTAATAGATCTGGATTATAGACTGCCAGCCATGCCTGTACCTCTGAGATCTTCGGTCTCAGGCTGCAGATATTCATATGCACCAACCTCAGACCCTTGGCTCTGTCCCAAGCCTTATCAAGGGGAGGAGATAGAGAGATTTGCTGTCTCTGGGCCAGGGTTTGGTTGGATATCTCCTGCCATATAGTAGAAGGGCAGCTAGTGAGCTCAGGAGAGTGAGGGTTGGAAGGGGTATGGACAGGATGACCTGACTAGGGGTTGGACTCCTACTGAAGAGAAGGACCCTGTAGGGACCCCTGTAGAGAATCTATGTGCTGCCAGGAGAAGGAAATTGCACCTTGGGGAGGGACACGCAAAGTGTCCGATCCTCCTCTCTAGACCCCCCATGGGTGTCGTGGGGCAGAAGGCAGTTTTAGCTAGAGTCAGTCCCAAGTTGCCCCTAGTATGTAAATTGTTGCCAGGATAATGCCCTGTTCCAGTAGAGGGAGGAGGCATGATGTGGCTTATCTGTGCTTCTTGCCTTGATAGCAAGAGCAGGCCTGGAGGCCAAAGGGTTAGTTACAGGCGATAGAGCCTATGTCCAAATTCCCAAGTACTGCACTTCCACTGTCAGTGCGCAGAAGCAAGTTCAGCAGTCTGATTCATAGAGCAACTAAAGCAAGAGCAGTTCGCCTAATTAACAGGATCCCAGAAAGAAAGTACTAGCCGTGAGGTCATTGGGTGAAGAAACAACTAAGTTGCACCCCAGAGTGATCAAGGAATTGAGGGAAGAGCTGGCCGTACTCATGACAAAGCTTTTCAACCTGTCCCTGGATATGGGGAGGGTGCCAGAGGACAAGAGGAGGACTGATGTAGTGCCCTTGCACAAGGAGGTAGAAGGGAGCTGAAGGAGAACTACTGCCCAGTCAGCCTCACATCTGTGGTGGGAAGGTAATGGGGCATTAATCAAGGAGAGTGTGGTGAATTACCTGAAGGAGTGTGGGCTTGCAGGACAGCAGATAGTATGGCTTCATCAAGAGGAAATCATGCCAGATCAACCTAATTGAATTTTTGATTGGGTGACTCAGGTAATCAACCAGGTAGGGGCTGTGGACGTGGCCTATCTGGACTTTAACAAGGCCTTCGACACTGTCCCTCATAGGGAGGTTGGTGAGCAAGATGGAAAGCATGGGGTTGGGAGGGAAAATAGTAGGCGGGGTGGAGTCCTGGCTAGCAGGAAGAAGTCAGAGGATAGTGCTTAATGGAGTGCACTCCAAGATGGCAAGGGTAAGGAGTGGAGTGCCACAGGGGTCAGTTTTGGGTCTGCTCCTCTTCAACATCTACATCAGTGATCTTGTGGAGGGTTTGAGAGGGAGAATGTGCCTATTTGCAGATGATACAAAAATCTGCAATAGGGTGGACACCCTGGGGTGTCCCCCCCCTCTGGGGTGTCCCCGAAGGACACCCTGGAAGGGGGAAAGCCTGGAAGACATGAGGAGGGACCTCAAGATGCTCAGGTAGTGGGCCGGAAATGTCAGCTGACATGTAATGCCAAGAAGTTCGCTGTGATGCACCTAGGGTTGAAAACAAGTGAGCAGTGTACACGCTTGGGGAGGTGAGAAATCAAAGAATCAGAACAGGAAAGGGATCTAGGGATTGTAGTCTCCTAAAATCTTAAGGTAGGGTTCCAATGTAGTAGGGTGGTGGAAAGGGTCAATGGAATGCTGGCATGCATAGGCAGGGGTATTACTAGCAGAAGGAGGGAGGTATTAATGCCCCTCTACAAAGCCATGGTGAGGACACAGTTAGAGTATGGGGTTCAGTTCTGAAGACCACACCTCCACAAAGATATAGATGCATTAAAGAGGGTTCAGAGAGGGGTAACAAAGATTGTGCAGGGTATGCAGGGGAAGACATACAAGCTGAGGTGTAAGGATCTGAGTCTGTACACCCTGGAAACTAGGAGAGAAAGGGGAGACATGGCTTAAACCTTTAAAT
Source organism: Neoceratodus forsteri (assembly GCA_016271365.2). Lineage (NCBI taxonomy): Eukaryota > Metazoa > Chordata > Ceratodontiformes > Ceratodontidae > Neoceratodus > Neoceratodus forsteri. The sequence continues at coordinate 1,161,340,705 of CM057455.1, read as the reverse complement.
ATGTAAAGGGACTCAGTAAAGTAGGTGAAGGGGGTCTGTTGAGGAGGAAGGAGGGAGCAGAGCTTCAGATTGCAAGGAAATAGGTTCAGGGGCAATGTGAGGGGGCACTTCTTCACAGAGAGGGTGGTGGAGCCCTGGAACAGTCTGCCAGATGGAGTGGTGGGGGATAAGACAGTGGAGGAATTTAAGAGAGCATGGGACAGGCATATGGGACTGAGTATTGGGAGAGGGTGGGGCAGGCGGGAGGGTGTATGTGAAAGGGAGGGTTGGGTAGACTAGATGGGCCAGAAAGGTTCTTTCTGCCATCAAATTTCTATGATTCTATCATGATGGTATTTACAGGAGAAGAATATGTCTGTAGACAATACCAAACTCCTGGGAGGGGGTGGAGGTGAGGAGGGAATTACAGCATGAAAAAGATGTAGAAAGTCTAGAGAAGTAGTCCAGTTTGAGTTATTGAAATTCAATGCAAATAATTGTAAAGTAATGCACATTCGTAGCAGAAATCCACAAGCAAATTATTGCATCAATGGGTTAAAGGGGGAATTCTCATCTCAGAGGAAGAAAGGGACCTAGGATGATAAATAATGGTTGTCTAGAATCCTCTTTCTAACGTAATAAAGTATATGGAAAGGCAAGCTGGTTCTTAGTATGCATCTGGTAGGCTTTCACTAGTCAAAGGAGGAAGTTACTGCTACTACTGTTCTACCCCAATTGGGTAATTGTTTGCAATTTTGAGTCTACATCTGTGGAAATACATGAATAGGATGGAAACTATGCAGCACAGGGGGATGTAAATGATCAAAGAACAGCATAGAAGGTCATGTATGGAGACTGGAAAGTCTCAATGTATGATCTAGAAAGAAACATATCAGACCAAAAAGCACAATCCCAGTTCAACCCCACAGTGTGCTCAGTGCAAAACATAAGGAAAAGCAACAACCACCAGTACTACTTGTCTCTGTGCAGCAAACAGCTTTATTTGGTGCAGACAACAACTACCTGCAGCTCGGGAACACAACCTTGACCGATTTCATAGGTTTACTGTGTCATCACCGATCCTCCTGATGACACAGTAAACCTACAAAACTGGGGGTTCTATGTCATAATGGTGATCGTGAAATAGCGATCGCCATTTAGGCAAGTGTACATCGACGAAAATAAATAATGGTGATGTACACTCACAGCAACTACAAAACCGGTGACAGTTTTACATGTTATGCGGGGAGCTGTGCCCCCTGCATGACCCTAATTGAAGATTCTCAATTCCAGAGGGGTGCATGTCAGGGGGGGGTGTTAAACTTAAAAAAGATATAAAACTGCGCCGATGCAAAAATTGATCCCACCACGGAACCAAACCCAGCACCTCCCAACCCCAGCCTGCCACCCTACCCACCATGCCAAATGGCCAGCTCAGCAGCCACCACCACACTACATCCCACATACCCTCTCTCCCCTTCCACCCACTGTGTGGTATGGTCCCTCCCCCCACATGTGTATATATATACACACATTCCATCACCATAGTCGCCCACTCTGGTATCCTGTCGCTACCCTGCCAGGTAGCCCAGAACACAAGTGCCATGACTGAGTCGCCCTTTTTGCAGTCACTCAATCACAGTCGCTGTGTTCACTGGATACCCAAAACTGGTCAAGCTTACATTCCCAAGCTCTGGCAGTTGTTATCTGCACCTAATAAAGCTGTTTTCTGCACATAGACCAGTAGTGTCAGCGGTTGTTGCGTTTCCATAGAACCATATAATCACATAGTTGTTCAAACTGAGGAATAGTTCATCCAGTGGAGGCACAGTCTCAAACTCCAAAGGTAGAAATTCAAATGCAGTTCTATTAGCTAGTCTTTATAACCTATGTTTTCTAAACCTTTAACTACGTTGGTCACCATTGTATGTGGTAGTTTAATAAAAGTTGATGGGTGTTGTGGTATGATGAGGCAGCAGCAGTAGCGGAAAATGGTAGTGATTGACTCGTCAGTAAGGCAGTAAGGATGCCTTACTGGTAAACTATAGTTCTTGCTTAATTAATTCATTAGACATTTCATTTGCAACAGCTGGAGTGCACCAGGTGGCACTGTTCTATTGAAATTTGCCTGCTGAGTTTCCATTTTCCTGCAGGTGTCTCCATAGTCCATTATCTCCTTCACTCACTCCCTTTACATTACTACACTTTTGTTTGAGCAACTTCAGTTTCTGAGTTTTCAGCACAAAACAAGACATGCACTCAGCGGTAACTGGCCTTGGTGCTCAATATACAGAATTCCAATATCACATTTTTCTCCAGTATGCCTAAATTGTAATGAATGTCACAAATGCCAGAAACAGATGTCCAATCTTGTAACTAAGAGACTGTTAATGTAGGAAGCCTCCTAATACAATAGCAGTGCACACAAGCAGGCTGTTTAATCTGTATTAATTGAATGTAATGAATGCATGTCATCTGTATGAATTGCCTGACATATTTGTGCTGAACGCTCCCTGCATATATTGTATAACAGATGCTGCCAGTGTTAATTTTTCCTCTCTGCTAAACAAAAACAAACAAACAAAAAAGTAAACAATGCTCTCTGAAATATTAGTACAGAAAGCTAAAAACCATTAACATTAAAGAGGGGGTATACAGTTCCATTTATACTGCTAATTAGAATCACCTTTGTGCATACCCATTTCCATTTGTTAACATAACCCTTTAAAATGTAAACCTGTCAATCACTTATTTTAATATAAAAAATCTACCCCCAACAGCATTATAGTTATGCTTTCTGGAGTTATGCTTCTATAAATTTGCATAATCTGATTGATTTATTGGGATTCATGATGCTTCCCTTATATCTATCTACTTTGCCAGGGTCCTAATAGCAGCCTTGAAATCGCTCAGTCCAGACAGTGCTTCATTCACAAAAAGCTTTAAGTGCCACTATGACTGTAGTAATCAAAATAAAAAAAATCCCTGTGTGATCACAAATGCCACTCAAACATGGAGAGTCTTTGTGGTTATGGGGTATTTAATTAAGTTTTTTGAGAATGGAGCCCCATCTGGACTGAATGATTTCTGTCATAGTCAAAGTCCATGCTGTAATTAGTAGGTATATGCTAAAATGTAAACGCAACACAGACGTCCAAAGCACTCCCACCTCTAAAGGTGCTCACTACTACAAAATGCTTGCTTTTGGCACCATGCAAGAAGTTGACAGAATCTTTTTAAATAACATCCCCTCCAATGCCAAGCTTCAGGTACACAGGTTAGGATCCATTTTCCCCTAAACACGATCTGGGGACACTAGAATGTCAAACCGCCATGTGTAATTTTATGGATGTGCTTTGGTTTGCCAAGTAATGTTATGCAAAAAAGAATTTAATAAGTAATGCTGCATCATTTGAACAAACAATTCTCTTGTTCACTATTCATTTTTATATATTAATATATATACAATATTATTGCTCCCTTCTCTGTTATTGAACTTCTAACTACTGTACTGTAATCCTTTCAAAGTGCATATTTGAAACATACCTCTAAATAAAGGTAAAATACTTAATATATGCTTAAGTGAGGATGTCTTTTACTAAATGTTCTGAATCCTTTGGGGGACCTGTATCTTCTGGTAATTGTCGTCCCTAAAGACTGCTGAAGTTTTTCCATAATATCTCTATGGTAAATGAATATATGAGAATAACAAATCATTAAAATTTATAGATTTAAGAGAAAGATACAGAATACAAAATAAACCCCCATGAACCATAAATATTAAATGTAGGAGTGCTATAAAGAAAAAGGTATTAAGAAAATAAAAAATAGCATGTGAAATGAATGGCAAAAACTATATGGGAAGTTGGAGAATGAAGGGGGAAGAGATGTCAGGAGATAATTCCGTCCATGTCTGAGTTTCTAATTTAAAAAACAAACAAACATAATTATTGGTTAATTGGTTGGGATGAGTACATGTTTCTTCTACCCTTATTGTTTTTATGAAGGTATCAATAAAGGTATCCTGGGTGTCGTTTTCATCATGAAATTGAAAACCAGGAGAGATTTATTTACTGATTATTGCATATCACTTTTGCACATAATAAAATTCTAGTTCACTCAGAATGTCCTGGTGCAAGCTGTGATCAGTTTGTTCAAACATTGCACTAAGAATTATCAATAAATCACTGCCAGCTAATAATTATACACATTTTCTTTCACTGTATGTGAATGTGCATATAAGTTTGCATGAGTGCCCATGAGTATGTATGTATGTTGGATTGGGATGGATGCAAAACTAAACCAACTGTGGCATCAAGGAATTGGGCTGGTGGGATTGAAACCTGTATAGGTACATTGTACATTGACAACAGGAACTTTTTTTTAAAACTTATGCAATACTTTAATTGGTCTGTCTTCAATTTAATCATCATAGCTGGAAGAGTTCAGGACACATGTTGCCATGTGTAAAGTGTAAAATCATCTGTGACCATAGTCTAAAAACAACATTTTTGTGTCAGTCCCTTTTTCTGTATTTAACAAGCAACAATTTAAGTATAAATGTGCCTCCTAAGTAACAGGATACATTTCAGTAGACATTCTTCACTGTAAAATACTTAAAAGCCTGCATGCTTGCCATGTAAATGACCAGTCTGCAGCATGCAGAACATTTATTTCTTGATCATCTGTATTTTATTAGAAATATGCAAGCAAACATGGTAATAGATTTAAATTGAGAAGTTGATGTATCACTGATTCATCAATAAAAGCCACACATTCAAAATATTAGAGTCTGACTGCTGATCTAATTAAATTAATGAAAAAGCAAATAAAGATATCCACATGCAGGATCCAGGCACTATCGCTAACCAATCTACAGTACTGTGCTATTTTGGCTAGCTAATCCAAGTTGCTACAGGGTCATTTGTGTGCCCAAGATAATGCATTTAATTTGGAAGGCTGAGCTCTCATTTCTGTTATGCTTTTATGCATACCTAGTTTCTAATGTGTGTCCGAGATGCCCAACTACATCTGGAACAAAAATTAATTTAGTACACAGTGTCCATGTTTATTGAATTTCTGGAGTACAATTCTATATATGCTATTAACAATAATGGACATTCCACTGACAATTTATTCAGAACTCATTATTTTAAGTGTAATCACATCAACAAAGTAAGAATAACAAAACAAAAAATTTAAATGAATATTAATTTCCATAACTCTAACACAAAGTGTATCTTAATTAAATGGAAAAATTAAGCTCTACCATTGTTAAACCTGGCTCAGTTTCATAGTGGATATTTATAAACTGGGAAAATCCACTATTGTTCAATAAATAAGCTGGTGCATTTCCTAAGATCGAAGTCATGGAAGTCTTTGATCAATATATTACTAGTGGGTTTACTTGGTAATGCAGCCCTGTCAATAATGAAAAACATGTTTAACTCCATATAATCATTTAATATCATTTTTGTATAAATAATTTTATATGCTTCTAGTTCCTTACTTTTTTTATTTCTCTCTCTGCTGGTATTCCCCAACACTTCTCATTCTTCTCAGATAAGGTGTATCAGTATAATGCATACTGTACTCTGGCCTGTAATAAAATCTTACTTTGTTTTATGTATGCTTTTTTTGCCTTCAATAAAAAATAAAAGGAAATCTGTATTCAGAATTTTTGGAAAACTGCATCCTCTTCATGGATTTTACTACAGTGACTGCTTGCCCACATTTCAGGGTCCCTCCTTAAGTAGAGTCTAAGTCAAGAAGGTACAGTAAGTGAAACTCTGCACTATGAATGTACAGAGAATGTTTTATTATGTACTGCTTGCATCAGCTATGTAACTAGTTTAAGTTTCAATGGGGATTTGCAGTTTCTCATTTTAAACATATGTTCCGTGTTCTGTATCTCCTATACATTCTCACTTACAGCAATCACGGCTAGGTATAGGGAAGATAATCAGATCCAAGTGACTATGTGTTCTCTATCAATTCAAACCTATCACCTATGTACAATTCTATATTACAAGCTTGCATACCTCGTAGTCAGTGTGATACAATATCTTGGAAGTCATAGACATAAGCAAGGATATCAATAGGTATGGCTGGACACGGGTCATTCAGTGACAGAACTGATAGTAAAGGTTGGAAGCTGTTATTGATGGCTATGGCTGCCACGGAATAACAATGAAGAATGCTGTATACCACTTTCTAATCATAAATCTATTTACTCTAATGCTGCATCAGATTCTGTTTTAAAATGCTCTCATGCTATCTTCATAAACCAAATCACCTACCCTGTTAAAACTGCTGGTAGTATAGCCTAGAGGTTAGAGGAATAAGGTGTGAACGAGCTTGATACATCCAGCAGACCAGATCTGAGTCTGATTCTCACAACCTCCACTTGCATACTGTGTGATTCTGAGCAAGTCACTTAACCACCCAGTCCTCCCAGGTCACTCCTGAAAACAGGCACTTGTGCCTAGTGGGCCTTACCCGGTTACCAAAAGACTAAAACAGTTTTAATTAAACAGATAAATACATGAACTGATTCTCTTCAACAGTGATGCAGCATATTCAAGTTAGTTTTTAACCCTCCCCCTACTACATCATGTCAAACTAAAGCCTATATAACTTTACAGAATATATGAAGAAAGGAGCAGTGCATAAGTTTGGCAAAATGTGAACTAGTGTGGATGATAGCACTATTTAATCAGCCAAAGTCAAATATATATTATACAGTCTGACTGTATATCGTTAAATTGACTGAACCTGAATAGTAGCTACTGTATCTGGTTCATTTCTTCATCCATTCCAGCACTTGTGAACATTGTCCAAATGTGTTGAATTGTACAAGGTGCAGTACAGTCCTAATTCAGTTATTATCCAATAGTTACTTTTAGACTACTCAAGGAGGGGTAAAACACTTTGCAAAAACTATTGCACAAAAGTAGAAGTCAAGTTTGGCAATACATTGTTGCAAAGTTGTGGATACATTTAAAATGAGTTGTAAAACATTTAATGGAAATCCCCACTCTGAGCTGGCTAAGCGTCACACCAAGTAAAAATGTACTACTAAATAAGCATTTGACATGAACTGGTCAGAAAAGACATTACAAACAGAGAATAAAGGGGTCAGCTCATCTGCTCAGCAGCAAGGTTACCACATAGGACTCCGGCAATCAGGGTTCAGGAACAAACCTTGGATGTTAGCTGGTCACAGGGGGAGAATGACTGAGCCCGTAGAAGATGCTCACCATCTCCAGGAAGGGCGAATTCTGGTCTCATTGTGCTACCACCATCTGAATGGCCACAGATGGTGATACAGCTGGAGGTGACAGTGGGGCCGAGGATACAGAGTGGCTCTGGTGCATAATGGCATGATTCTGTCTGCATGTGTTCACTTCAAAACTGTTGCTATTTATATCCTTTGTGGGGGGTGGAGGGAAACAATGCAGGGCAATCCTGCAATAAGGCACAATCAAAGAGGTACTGTCAGGCTCAGGCAAGTCAATGGTGTGCCACCTAATGGAACTGTGCAGTCTTAGTGGGGAGCTTTGTAGATCTGAACTCACTTCAGAGAGTTAGTTCTAGGGTAGCAGTACTGTAGGTGAGTAAGTGGCAGAGAAGGAAAACTCAGAGCTGGGAGATTGCCTACCTGAAAAAGGGCCACTGTAAAGTGAAGACTGAGAAAGAAATACAGAGATTAAATGCAAAATGATATAATACATTATCCATATAAATTACTAATATTAGGGATCTGTGGAGAAAAAGGAAAAATAAATAAATATATGAATGAATAAATAAATAAAAGGAATACTTCAGCAAATACCAAGAGACTGTGTCCCTGGACCAGAGGAATCAGCGATCTCCTTTCAGTGGTGGCATAATGTACAGTTTAAATGTACTCTAGAAATGTTTTCCAGATATATTTTAAAGGACCTTATTTTATTGTTTGTTAACTGGTAGTCATTTGCACCAGCTGCCCATTTTCAATGATGACCCAGGTAAAAATGTATAGTACTTTCTCCAGCAAAATTACACAAAATTAGCCTGACTGAGGTACAAAATCATCCCCATGTTCGGAAAAAGTGGACTTGGATACTAATCAGATAATAAAGTGACTATAATCCTGTCTAGGCTTTATTGTTATGTGATCAGTAGGCTGAAAGAACTGGAGTCTGATGGCGCCAGCTGAACATTTGCAGGAATGGGAGGTTCAGATGAATACAGGGTTAAGCTCCTCTCTTTAAAGCACTGCCTGCTGGATCCCCAAACAGAAAAAGACATGCAATGTGAAATACTATACTATACAGTACATCTGGGACAACTTTGGGATTGTAAGAAGCTTACAGGGAATTAGTTTCAAAGTCTTGCCAATCATGCTGCTATCAGGCAAGGTAATACTGTACATTACTGCAAATGATTCTCTGATTTTTGAAACAGTAAAACATTTTAGATAGTTACAAATCACAGATACACAGCTGCATAGTGTTTTCTTTTCAAACAGAACCCTTTGCTACAATGTACACTATTTCCTTTCTGTGCCTGACACTGTACACTATGCTGTATATCCTCAACATGTTGCAACTCTTGTTCTTTCCTAACATTACCTGTATTAGTTGCCAATTATAATTTTAGCATATATACAAATACAGGTACAGTACATGTATTTGAACATTTTAGGTTAGCATCCCTAAACAGTACCTCTGCTACTTTAAAGATCAAAGTCCTGGAAATTATAACTACATGTATCAATGTTGTACTTTTATGCAGTACAGCTGTTACTGTGACATCATGACACCAATCTGCTCCTGCATTCACTCCCAATGTGAAATTATCATAGCCCCATGCCAGGTGGACACTCCACAATGTGGTACAATTTTGTGTAGTGCTTGGCCAGGTGAAGATTACATAATGTGGCATGTTACCAGTGAAGTGCCACTTAGTTGGGTTCATTTTGAGTGTAAAAAAAGTTGAGAAATGTAATTTTCCATCCCCCACCCTATCATAGCACCTATCCCACCCTCTTCCTTCCAGCCCCGCTTAGTATCATTTATGACTATCACACTTCCCCCTCCCACACACCCACCCAGAACCACCAAATCCCACCACTCTCCACCCTAATAGTCCAGGCAGACAATAAATAAATAAATAGATAAATAAATATATACATACATACTTAAATAAAACAACCCCTCCACCACCCAATAAGTAGCACCCAATGATCCCACCTTCCTCACATAGCCATAAAGACATTTTACCCCTCTTTCCACCCATGCATCATCACTCAATTCATCCTCCACTCCCCATGCCTCCTAATGAAAGGATACAACTGCAGCAGATAGGGACAATGACTGGCAAAGGCCCTCCTCTTACCATCCCAGCTGGCTGCCTTCTGAAGAACAGGAGCATGGGTTCATAGTAAAAACAACTGTGAATATCAATGTTCCTGCGATGCATGCAAACAAGGTGCTGCAGCAAAACAGATTCATAAAGTTTTCAATCTTTTGAAACAGAAATGTTTTGCATCAGATGTAAACATTATTAAGAGGAGGCTCTAAGGAGACTGAATGAGTTGATGAGTTCTTGATATAGCTGTATGCTTGTGAATAAGTATTGTAAAATACAGAACTAATTGTGCAATTAACTATTGTTGCTTTTGGTATACAGTATTAGTAGTAAAATGTAGTATGAAAACATGAATGAACTGTATGTTGTGAACATATCTATATTGTTGTTGCAAACAAACTTATTTAAAAATGTTACAAAATAAACTGTAGTTATTGCATCTAACTCTGTATACGTTAACTGAAAGGTGGAATATAATTCATATGACTTGAAATAAAATGATAAAATTATTAAAAATAAATAAATACAAGTGATAACATAAAAATAATCTAAACTTGAGTAAAGGTGCTGGAGTAGCTGATAACTGTACTGTGGTGGTATGAAAAGGGGGTTACGGTTTTGAAATAGTCCACAGACATTTCGCCTTTTTACATATTGACAACAGTGTTTATGGTGAAAATGGTGATCTTATACCAGAATGCATTGTTTCTGATAGGGAGCTTGACCACTTTCAGCTGAATGTTAAAATTTCATCCATTAGCAGGCAATGTGCTCTTTGAATGTTTGGTGTCAATAGATGGTGCCACGGTATTTGGTCTTGTCTGTGTAAAGTACAGCCCAATATTTCTGCCCAGATATTAAAAGAACTGCTCATTCAAGTTTAGTTGCAGCAACAGACACAGGACACACATTCAAACTGATTAGGGGGCAGGAAAGGTGAACATTACAAAACATTATTTTTACACAGAGATTGGGGTTAACTTGTGGAATAGCCTACCTTGTGAGTCTGTCATACCTACGCAGAGACAGAGTAGGATTCTGGCCAAATGAATTAACTGGGCAGTCAGGGAGCTAGCTATAAACTAGGTGTTGGGTGGAGGGGCTGGTGCAGTGGGTCATCAAAACCAGAAGGAAGATGCAGGGAATCACTAACGGAAGGTATGCAGAGCTATGGAGAATCAGCAGAGGAGACTCCCATGGATAATAAGGAAGTATAGAGGGGATAATATTCTCAATGGCCTGCAGAACAATATGAAGAGCACCCCGCAACATATTGGGCAGCATATTCAAAATCCACACTAACTTGTGCTCAAAGGGATGTATGATCAGACAAATCTGTGCACAGCACAAAAGGAGGCACAGCACACTGAGAATCTCAGGTTACCCTGATACAGTGTCAAAAGAGGTTTCCAATATACCTCCTGCCAGTGCACATCAATGCACCGCCCTAATCCATTCCCACATGCAAAGAAGTGTTCTGGTGTACTGCGCTAACCCACCTCACCAAAGGCAGTGAGAGTAGCACAAACACCTATAGGATATTTAACAACCCATGTTAATGACCCTACTCTAAACGCAAGGTACACAGAGTACTTGCTATAAATCTATGAACACATAAATGCTCATTAACTCCTTTATTTGCTCCACTCTGTTGATGTTAACTATCATTGCTGATGCTGCAGTTGCTTCACCAAGCACTTATTCATTCCCTGCCTCCAGTGGACCTCTTCCCATCTGGTCCTTGTGCTACTATTGAAACCCTCCTTGGTAGCCTAGTGCCCACCCACCCCAACTTACATGATTCCTGTGCCCCTTATGTAATTTCATTCATCCCTGGCAGTCTGGTGGCTCAACTCCCTAACCTGATGCAAAGTACCATTGTTTCATTGCAGTCATCCCTGGCAGTCTTGTGGTCCACTCCCCACCGTCACCAGACTATGAGTGCAGAATCCCCCCCAACCCCCAAAGCAGCAATCTCCACCCACTACACACAGAGGGGTGTGAATAGTAGTGGAGGACTGGTGAGTTGTGAATGGTGGGCAGCAAGCATGCTCAGCGACTGAGGCTCCAACAAAGAAAATTCCTGACTGCTGTGCAGAGGACTTGGTCTTAGAGCTGGAGTTGTTGCACTGTTCGATGCAGTCATTGCAAGAAACAGTCAGAACCATTACTGAATGACTGGATGATAAAAGGTGTACACTACCATACTGCTACCTGTCTGCTGTCTACATTTACTCAGTCACAGATAACTGTAACCATACAACATCAATAGTTAAGGTGGCATGGCAAATAGGTGGTCTGGGTGTGTGTTCCCATACAGTGTGTTTGGCAGCAGCTGCTAAATGGTCACTCAGAGGTTTGCTTTACAGTGACAGAGGTCTGCTCCAATAGGATATTTGCAGCATTGATAGAAATAATGTAATCACTGCATCCTTAATGGGATGATGGTTGCTTCAATCTGTCCCCCTTTCAGTTAATCAGACTCCACCAACAGAATTCTAAGGCTGAGTGTGATGCTCAGGAAAAAATTGTTCACAAAAGAGAAATATGTAAACAAACAATAAGTATAGGATAGTAATGGAAAACACATCAGTAGTCATTTAATACCTGACCATTTTTTTCAAAAGCACTGCATTGGAAGGCAAATAGCTATCAAAGTCTTGAGTAGGTTAAACCTGAAGTATTACATTTAATGTCACTTGAAATGAGTAGTAGTTCAGAGTTTATGGATTTAGTACTATAGATCTAAAAATAAACAAACCAAAAAACCCCATAAGGGTTCAGATTTCCAGTTCATTTATCCAGGATAATCTAAATGAGATAGAACTTCTGATTTTTAGTGGAGGGCCCTGCATCTCTGTTTTATAGCTGGGAGGATTAAGTGCTGGGTAGTCATGTGGCCTGCCTAAGGTCAGTGAGTCAGTGGTTCCACTGCTATTTGAACTTGGATCTCTGTTTCACAAGTTTGTGATTAAACCACTCTGCCATGTTTCCCCTTATATGTGCGTACCAGTGCTAATAATATTGAAACAATTAGCCCAGTTGACAGTTTTCATCTATCACGGTCTCTTGAAGAGTGAGAGTGAAACTATCTCACTGACAACTTTGTCCCACAGTCAACTCCTCCTGGAGACAGAGGGTTGACAATGATTAATTATTAAGCTGTTACTTTCTCCTTTTTGCAGGTTTTCTAGCAGGCTGCTGGAGATGTAGTCTAGCATACTTCCTGTCTCTCTAAACCATACTGTGCCCTATCTAAGCCACAAAAAAGGCTGTTTTACCAGTTTGGTTTCCACATTTCAGGTGTTGCATATACCATACAGAAGGCACGGGGTAATTATCTGAATTTTGAGCTTCTCAGTCCCCCTAAAATAAAAATCACAAAGAAGTATCTCTGCTAGACTAATCCTTAATAATTGCCAACTTTTATTCAGTAGATCAAGGGCATGTTCACGAGGAATCAGAATGCTTTTCACCTGCCTGTGAGACACGTTTATTGTCCCAGATTGCACTGGGAGATGAGCAACTTGTTGTTCAGTGTGCTTTCCTGGTGAAATATTTCAATAAATAAATTCTGTAAGGAATATATCATATGCAGGTGCCCTGGAAATGGGCACATTCAGAGGAGCTTTTAAATTGTTTATTGTATTATTGTTCGATCTCCACTGGCAGCAATAGACATGGTCAGATATTCCCAGCTATTTCTAAAGAGATTCTCTCTGGAGGCTCCACAGCAGTACAGCAGACAGGAAAGAATTTCTTTAATGATCATCACAGAAACTTCAGGAACTGTCTATGTCAATTACTGCAACTTTTAATCAATAATATATGTCCACTGATGGCAATCTTAGCAGTGTAAGAGGGTCTTATATTAATAAGGTGACAGAACCATTCACCTTTGGTCTATGTGTCCCACACCCTAAAAATACATGTGCAACCATTCCTACACTAACAGTGCCATCAGAGGAATGTATAAATACATAAATTGTGACTTCAAACTGTTTTTATGGAAACCTAGCAAACTTGCTGCTGCAGAAGTGGCATTTTTGGCATTATTGATTTGTACTAGTCCCAAAAAACACATAACCCATTTTTGTCACACTGAAAAATTAGAAACGGTGACCTAGAGCAAACTGAAAATCACAGAAAAAGCCATTCTGGTCCTAAGGCTATACTTTCGGCAAACAGATTTTGAGTTCAGAAAAAGCCAGGCAATGTTGCTGCACCACAACAAAGAAACCACTCGTTGGTCCCAAAAGCGAAGAAGGCTTTGTTACATTACTAAAATGCTGAATACATCACAGCAGAATCCCCAAACTAACCCAATGTTCTACACCTAATGCTGGGTGCTTTGTCAATGGTAACTATCCCAGTCAGGTGCATATCATTTTATTGTCCACACTAAAAGTGACAGTGTTACAACTTATAATAGTTAGTGTAAGTTTTGACACAATTAAAACGAACATATCTCCTATATGCATATTACTGGTTAAGCATAGTGCCTCGTAGAATCATAGTATACTCTCCCAGGTGCCAAGACCTTCCAGCACTAATATACTTTTTAGCAGAACAAATCACCCTTATTCATCTCTATAAAAATCTGAATGTACATATTAGAAACATAGAAGCTGATGGCAGATAATTGCACCCAGGCCCACCGTGTCTGGCCTATTTGTATCTAGTGAATCCCAGATTAGTCTAACGGTCACACATTAATCTAATGGTCACTCTCTTAGTGTCCCCATGCATCCTGTCCCCTGCCTTTTGAAGCCTGTATCCATTTCTTTCCACCCCACCACAGCCGCAGGCTGTTGCATCTATCCACCACCCTCTCTGTGTAAAGTACTTCCCATGTTACCTCTGAGCCTCCACCCTCTCCAGTTCATGTTGTGGCCTCTAGTTCTTGAGCACTTTTTCCTTTGGAAAATTTCATCAACTTGCACTCTGTTTCTTCCCGTGAGGTATTTATCTGTTTCAGTCATGTTACCCTCTCCTCTCCTCTAAATAATATATGTTTAGCTTTCTCAACCTGTCTTCATACAGTTTATTGTGAAGGCATCCCACCATCTTGGTTGCCCTGCTCTGTACAGCCTCCACTCTGTTTATGTCCTTCTGGAGATGGGGTCTCCAGAACTGGATGCAATACTTGAGGTGAGGCCTTACCAGTGATCTATACATTGGGAGAATAACCTCCCTACTTCTGCTGGTTATACCACTATCTATGCAACCCAGCATCCCACTAGCTCTTGCTACTGCCTTGTCACATTGTTTGGCCTTCTTCAGGTCATCTGAGATGATAACACCCAGTTCCTTCTCCTGCTTGGAATTTGAAATGTTCTCTCCCCCAGGTTGTACACTGCCCCTGGGTTATTTTACCCATATGCATAATCTTGCTTTTTGCATTGAACCCTAGCTGCCACTCTCTAGACCAATCATTCAGTCTTTTTAGGTCCTTTGCATTTTATCCACCCCATCTGGAGTGTCCACCCTGTTGCATATTTTGTATCATCTGAAACAGGCAAACCTTCCTTCCATCCCATCAGCAATGTCACTGATGGGATGGAAGGACTGTCATTGAAGAAGACTGGGCCCAACACTGATCCCTGTGGAACTTCACTGGTCACCCTTCCCTCTGCATAGCATGCACCATTTACCACCACCCTCCGAGTTCTATTGCTTAGCCAGTTATCTACTCATCTCAGTATCTTGCACCCTACCCTCAGGCTTCCTAATTTATTCAGCAGCCTTCTATGTGGTACTGTATTGAAAGTCTCACTAAAATCCAGGTAAGTTACATCCACTTCCCTGCCCTGGTCCACCTCCCTGGTTACCCAGCTGAAGAATTCTATAAGATTCATTTGGCATGACATGCCCTCAGTGAAACCATGTTGTCTTGGGTCTTGGTCACTGCCAGGTTGTCAACTATCCTTTCCTACAGCAGTTTTTCCATTAATTTACATGCCACTGAGGTCAGGCTTGCTGGCCTGTAGTTTTCTGCCTCCTCTTTACTATCACTCTTGTGTAGTGGGACCACATCAGCCCTTCTCCAGTCCTCTGGCATCTCCCAGGTCTCCAATGATAGACTGAACAAAACTGCCAGTGGTGCCGCCAACACCTTCTTCAGCTCCCTCAGTATCCTAGGGTGTATTCCATCTGGACCCATTGCCTTATCTATCTTAATTGCTGTTAGTTCCTTGAGGATCCTTTCCTCTGAGAATGAACTAGTGTCCACCTCCCTTCCTTTTGCATCCCTCAACTTTAAAGATGGGCTGCTCCCTTCCCCCTCCTCAGTGAATACTGAACAGAAATAATCATTCAATACTTCTGCCTTGAGTACATCATCCTCCATGCACCTTCTTTCCCCACTTTTTAGCTTGACAATACTCCCTTCAGATTTTTTTCTATCACTTATGTACCTAAAGAATGTTTTGTTATTTTTTATTGAAAGTGCAAACTTTTCTTCTGTTTGCACGTTTGCCAACCTAACTGCTTTCCCTGCATCTCTCCATTTTATTTGGTATCTCTCCTTGTCTTCTACTGCCTGTGTGTGCTTGTAAGTCCTGAAGGCCAGCATCTTATCCCTAACCTTTTGAGCCACTTCTCCAGTGAACCAAAGCGGCCTCCTTCTTCTCTTTCCTTTTGTTAGCTGCTTGACAAAGAGTTTTGTTTCATCCTCTATGGCTGCCTTAATTTTTTTCCACTGCTCCCCCACTGTTGTCATACTTGTGACTTCTCCTAGGGCTATATGCTGACACCTACAACAATTTCGATAGCAAAGTACCTTACAGTGGCAAGTCACTGTTGCCACTGTAATGTACCTGCAGGACCCCAGCACTGCTTTTTAAAGGGTTCCCCCCTCCCCAAATCAACTCCAACCTAGAGTTGATAATCCTTGAATTACAGGGGTGGGGGCAGAACCCCCATTAGGGGCTTGGTGAGCTTATGGCCTAGCTTGTGGTCAACATAAATCCATTGCTGTAGTGTTGTGTTGGAAAAAGGTGTTGCCATCGTGTCATGATCCTCCAAGGGCTGCCCTCACAAAATGTCCCATTTTTCCAAAGTTCACTCTTCTAAAGTCCAGGGTTTTTTCCTTGTGGGGTTTGTTTTGTGCTCAGCTAGTACCTCAAACTACACTGTCTGGTGATTGCTGTTTCTCATGTGCTCCCCTACTGTGACCTTTCCCACATTTTCTCTGTTTGAAAGCACCAGGTCAAGTATTGCCCCCTCCCTAGTTGGGTCTATGACTAGCTGGTTTAGGAATGCCTCTTGAAGGCCTTCAAGGAAATTTCTACTTTTAGCCATAGCAGCTGTCTGTAGGCTCCAGTCCACATCTGGGAGGTTGAAGTCTCCACTATTAACACCCCCACTTATGTGACATTTTCTAATAGATTTTAACATTTTCTTATCCATAGATTCATCCTGAGATGGGGGTCTGTTGATCACCCTTGTGCAGATAGCTCATCCCTTTCCCTTCTCTAGTGCGACCCATAATATATTTTCTTGTTCCTGATTACACCATGTCTTTGTTGCCTTGATGGTGTCTCTAACATACAGTGCCATCCCCCTCACTTTTCCCTACTCTGTTCTTCATAAATAGATTGTATCCTGGATTATACCATGGACATCCTAAAACAGCCAATGAGAGTAGCAGGTTGGCACCTTACCTGCATTGTAAATCCCCCGATAATCACTGCAAAAGGTGCCAGCCTGCTGCATATCTAAATAATCATCCAACCTGGGAAATTCAAACTAGAGAGCTGCCATATTGAAATGCTCTCTAACCGGTGGTCTCTGATTCCCATCACATCCCACTCATCAAAACACACAGCGTAACTAGCACAAACCCCCCAAGAAAGAGGATCCACATTAAAAAAAACAACAACAGACTTCAGCATATATTTCCCCGTAACCGCTGAAACTCCACCCACCTCACCTCAGTCTCCGCTCCCGTGCTGTCTGCCCTCCATCATGCCATGAGACTCCCACTGTACAGTATCTCTCACTGTCTTCAGTCCATTCACTCTGTCCTCATTAATTTACCAGCCACTCCTCCATATAAAAAATATATATTGAAAGAAAACACGCAACCTCGGTCACTTTCCTACTGCTTCCTAGAACACGGAAGCAGCTTGAACCAGAAACCCAACCCAAAACCACATGCTGTGCTATGTGACAGCAGCTCATTAGCGCAACATGCAGAAACACAAACTTTCCACCTAGCAACAGGGAACTCTGCTTTTCTCGCGGAATAATAAAATTAATAAAAATAATTAAAACTCTTAAAAACTTTTTATTAAACTTTATTTTTTCTTTAAAAAAAATAAGAACAACAAAGTATAATTGCAATAAGCCATTCAGAGGATCTGGGTTATCAGAGTTTACCACGGCCTAACGAGGATTTATCCCGACTGCACCTCATGGGCAAACCACGCTAGCCATGGTAAATCCCCCTATAACTTATACCTCCTCATGGTCATTGCTTAAATAGCCACCTCCCAGCTTTGGCTGTGGTTGTACCCATGTTTCTGTGATGCCCACTATGTCCATATTGTATTCCCTTTTTAATGAGGATGCAAACCCCTATACTCTTATTTGTGCCATTAGAGTAATACACTTGCTCAACCCATGATGTCTTTAATTTTAGAATTTCAGGTTTTACCACATGGGTTTCTTGTAAAAATGGTATCCAATATTAAGTTTCTTTTTATATTGGAGGATTTTTCTGTCTCCATAACAGAATTGATACCATTAACATTCCACAAGCCCAACCTGATAGTAGAGTTTTGTTTTATGTCATCCATCTTTAACAGTGTAATATCATACAGGAGCTTCCAAATCCCAACATTCCACCACTCACACCCCTAATAACAACTAAAATCCAATCTAGGAACTTGGTAACTCACATCCATGTAAATTTAAATATTTTCATTGGCTGGAAGGGTTCAGAAAAACAAAAACATGAGGACTGTGTTTATTCCCAATGTTGTGGCACATCTACAGTATAATGTGAATGTTTCTCCTGTGAGATCACAATTCAAAGTCTCTAATTTTGTCCCATAGCTCTGTCTCTCTCAAATTTCAAAGTGGTTTAAATTTCTCACAATCACATACTTTTTTTTTTATCTCCTATTGCATAAATCCTGGACTATGCCTGTGTCAATCTGTTCATATTTTTAACAGCTTTCTCTTTTACCTCAATGACAGTCATTCTGATTTGTTCCATTTATGCAGTGGCTAGTTTAATGTCCTCTAATTCATTTCCTTTTTACAAATCTCTCTCAGAATCTCTTTGGCCCAGCAAGTGGGGATACCTTATCAGAATCACCACTCAATGAACCCTCATTTTCAAATTCTGATTCTCTGTCTCCTTGAACTTCAGTCTCAACTATCCTAAGAGGTATTAAAAAAGGAACATTATCTTGCTTATTCACAGTGCCTTTGAATGGGCACTTTCCCCACTACCATTGCTATTACTGTATCTGAAGCTTGTAAGTTATTTTTGGATTCAAAGCCACTCTCCTTCCTTACTGAGCTCTCCTGTTCCAGTACAGACCCAGCACCAACTACAGAATTACTGTATGACGTGATGGTGCACATTACTGGATTTCACTTAAAAACTCATAACTTTGCTGCTGCCATTTTACTCTTCAGCAAATACAGATGTCTATTACTGAGGCCAAGCATTCTACAAAATAACCACAGAAGATTTTTAATACTAATATAACAAAGTTGCAAAATTAGGGAGGAATGTGAGATATGATTGTGGATAAAATTATTATTACAGGAATTTGGGATGGTTAATTAATAAGCATTGTATCAGTTACCAGTATTACCAGTGTTTTGTTTATATTACCAGTATAAGCAAATCTTTTGTAATTGCCATTAAAAAGACACTGGTACAGTAAATTGTGCCCAGAGCACTGTGGTGTGAACCACAGGGTAGGTTCAAACCACACCATTGTCACCTACAGTGCCGTGTTGTGCCTCTCAGCAGTACTTATATGCAGTACTGTACAGTACAGTAAGTAATTGAAGGTAGGGAAAAATAAACAGACTAGGAGGTCCCAGAGTTCCTCATCTTCCCGCAAATTCTCTGTTTCTCTGTTTCTATGATTTAGCCTGGTCTTGGATATGTTAGAATTTGATGTGGTAATGAACACAGCACTATGAGTATGTCAGCTATAGGAATTTAAATCCAAAGGATCAGTGGTGCTATCCCTGTTTCTGTGATTTCTTGCCTCAATTATTATTTATTGTATTATTTTTGGCAGATAAATCTACAGTGCATGCATTCTCTGATAGCACATCATGTTTATAGCAAGACAGCAATAGACTTTACATTTAGAAATTGTAGCAATGTTAACCAGTAAAGGGGAGGAGCCAAGGAAACCACAAATATATAATTACAAAGTTATTGTATAATGGTTGAAAGGCACAGTAACAGGCACAATGAGAGGTGGCATTAACATGATTGTTTTAACATGCCTGAAAGGGTGTTGGATTATTTTAACAAACTAAAATTATCCAGTTTGAAAGGCCTCTTTATAGATCATTGCTTAAGAACATCAAATGCTCAAAATGTCAACTCTCTTTTCCATTTTCAGAGTGCATTTATTCTAACCCTTTTCCTCTGCAGCGCATACATGAACACCACACATTAAAAAAAAATACAGGCTATGCTTTTTTCTCTGTATTTATTTTTGCTGATAGCAGTCAGGGTTAAGGGGTATGGGAAGTGGTCTAGGTGGGACCTGGACAGCAATAAGCAATGCTGGTAGCCTGCATCAGACAGTTTAATGAACAGGCAACCACTTGTATTTTTTTTCTTTGTTGTTTTTACCCTCACTCAGGAGGCAGCATGTCATGGGTTAAAGAACTATTATAAGCCTTTCAAACTCACTAAGAAACCAAGTCAGTTGGGGGAGTGGAGGACTAATCCCTTCACACCTATTGTTCTGACCTTAATAGCAATAAGTGTGTTTGAGAAAGAGCCATTAGACAACCATGACAAAAGGCACTACTGGTATGTGTAATTCAAGTCAGTTGGGGGAGGGATTGTGGTTGGCAATTGAATTAATGTGGCAGACGGCTAAAGGTTTATCAACTTTTAATAACTTGAGGTTTCTCTTGTTTTACTTGAGTTCTTTTTCTGAACAAACATTTCTGAACACTAGGCACTGCTGCAGTGATACACAAAAGTGCAGAAGAATGACTGAGTGAACAAAGTAAATAAGATCAACTTCATAAAATGGATACATCAAAAGTGAAGGACTAAAAGTAATTATTTCATATGGTAAAGATATCACTGATAATTTTCCTCACTTATTAGTATTCACCTGTGTTCTCCAGTTCCAAGTATCTTAACAGCACAGTATCTTTATTTCTGAAAATAGCTGGGAATTGTAACTCCATAGTGGTTTGGGAAGAACTTAATGTATGCAATTAACCCTTGCTATGCTGCCGGCATGTATACATGTCCTAAAAATCTATATGTTCTAAATCTCCTGGCAGCTTAAGGGTTATATTTCTTTTTTTGTGTTCACATTGCACATACTGAAGATGATGACAAGCAAAATATATAACTGTAACACATATGGATATATAATCAAATAAAAAAAAAAATTAAATGATGCATCCCATATTAGTGAAATGCCTGGAAATGTAGGTATTTCTAATATAGTGGAAGTGGTTCACATTTAGTGCCAGATGATTAGAAGTTCATTGGCTCTAGACTTACAGTACACCAGGGATATGGACTAATTAACAATACTGACTCTATAGTGCAGTATGGGGAGTGGGGGGGTTGCACTGTTGAGGTGTCTCTCTATAGATGAGGGGCAGGATTCACAAAGAAAGCCAAAAATCCCGCAGCTGCAGGAAAAAGGCCTGCAGCACTGCGGAAACACAGTTGCGTGATATTCACAAAGAAAAATTGAGCAGGTGCAGAATTTCGTAAAATTCCCACAGGTGTGGAATTTCAGCAGATATGGAAATTGTGCATGTGCTGAAAATCTGCAACTGCAGATCTGCAGCTCCAGAAATAGCTTAGGAGGCATAGCAACAGGTGAACTTAATTAGCTGAAACAGCAGACTGTAACAGGGCTGCCATAGAATGAAGCTGAAAGCACCCACAAAGAGACCAGCAACCAGTGCCTCAACTGGGACCACTGCAGCACCACAGGTACCAGTAATACCATCGCACCACAATGGCCAACTGTTACTGCTGGTCCCCCCTTCCTGGGGTGTTCCTGTTGCCTGCAGGGGTAGCACTCACTGCAGGCTGGCCAGCCTCTACTGCCTGTGGGGCTTCTTCATGGGCTGCACTGTGTCTGGTGGTTGTTGCCTGTTGCCATATCATGGCAATGTGTGCTTTTGTTGCTGTTAAAGCAGCCACTGTTACACTATCTGTGATGCTATTACCTGTGCCTCACCTCCACCTTAATTGATTCCAATTGCTGGGACACTACTGCAGTTTGCTGAGGGAGAGTTACACCTCATTCCACTGTGTGTAACATTTTTACTGCAGCTGCGCAAAAAAAATGGTCATGAATAGCCTTTCAGAGGCTGTGCCTTACTTACCTCACACCTTTTTTTCCTCATGGACTTCCGCTGCTGCACTTTTTCCCACAGTCCTTAGCGTTGTTTTTCTGCAGCTGCAGAGGGTTTTGTGAATAGCACTCAGTGCAAGTTCCCCTTAGTTTATCAGTATGCGACCTATAAGTCGCTTCCCTGTCTCATATCAGTGTTTACCACCTGCGGTCACCCTGTGTGGTACCCTTGTATGTATATCCAGCCTGCATCATGTAACGTGTATTTCATGTATATACTGTTATTACCTATCTGGGTTTGTACTTTAAGTGTTTATGTCACAGGACCTCCTTGTGAATGAGCTTGCTCAATGGAGTTTTCCTGCAATAAACTTGAACTTGAACTTGAACTTAGTTGCAATAGCTATGGCAGTTTTGGGGACTTAGGGAAGGTTTTGCACCTTCAGAGAACTTTGTGAATCCAGCCCGTGAAGTTTACCTGAGGTTCGGTCCTTCACATCTCTGGTGGCTGTCCAGCTGAAAGCTAACAATACCATTGCACATTTCAAAAGTGTAGAAGGTTTTCCCCAGTTTCCTCACCAACAAAAACAGGTCACTGTAACCCACCTCAAAACTTAAAACATAGTGCTCACATACAGTACCTGTAAAATGGTGCAATAATGTACACACAGTTATTATAGGACACCTGTGAATTAGAGATTTATTTACAACAAACATCATATGTACAGTATATACTGCACAATCTGTATGCTACATGCCATGTGATTAGTTAGTTGCATAATGAACAAATGCATTATTTTGTTGTTCATGGTTGCAGCCCCTCCCCCCATTTTTCATTATAATTCATGTGAAAACAGCCAGTTGAACAATTCAGGTTCTTTTTAATTAAACAAAACTTCGTGTATTGTTGGGGTGGGGGTACAGACAGCATATTAACTTTTGTATTGGCAGTTTTTGGTACATTGGTTTTAGCTATTGGTACAGTTATGTGTGATCAGAACATTGATTTTGACTGGCAGTGAACAGGCAATTTGCCTGTAATGCAGAAAATGCTCAGACATGGGTGTTGCAAGTAATATAAATCAATAAAGAACTGTAAAATTATCATGTATTCATTTATGTTTAGTGGGTTACAGTATTGATCCCATTCCACCTGTCAGCCTTTTCACCTGACAGCAGCTGACACTACCTACGAAGCCCCTGCCTGAACATCTTCAGCATTACAGGCAAACTGACATACTGTATGCTATTGATCTTTGATAATGTCTCTTCACTGCCAGTCGAGATGGATGTTCTGCTCACACTAACTGTACCAATAACTAAAACCAAACATGCCAAAAATTGTCAATACAAAAGGTAATTTGCTCTTAAAAAATCATTTGTATCCAGAAACAAACAATGTATTATCCCATAATATAGGACATACAGTATGTGAGACCCTATTTACATAGAAAAATAGAAACATAGACTTTGACGGCAGATAAGGACCACTTGGCCCACCCAGCCTGCCCATTTCCCTACCTACTGGATAAGCTGCAGATTCCAGTTAACCAACAGCCTACTTCCTGCCACCCCCCACTACAATTGCCTTGTGTCTGTCCCACGGATCATCTTTCTGGTCCCTACACTTGAGGAAGGGCATACGCCTGATAGATAGCATTCAGAGGAAGGTAACACAATTAGTTCCAAGACTGAGTCACAAAACATACATGGAAAGAGTATCTGTACTTGATATGTTCAGTCTGGAGCAAAGAAGATTAAGGTGTGCCATTCTATTACTATTCAAAATACTGTGCTACCTGGATCTAATGGTTCAATTTCCTTTTGGGACAAAGTGGCAAACCTTAGGTCTCACAATAAACAGCTCACTATACCTAGGGTTAATACCAACAAGTGAGACAATTTTTTTACTGTTCAGACATCAAATGGAACACACTACCAAAAGAATTAGTGGAAATTACCTCTGTTAATGAATTTAAAAAAAGAACTAGATAAGTACCTGCTGTCAGTAGCACACAGGAGATGATACCCCAGTTAGAGTGGGAGACTGTATTGATGGGCTGCAATTTGCCTGCTTCTGTCTAAACAAATGGTATATATATATATATATATATATATATATATATATATATATATATATAGATATACTTCATTTACTGCATCAGTTAGAGTTAAAGTTACAAAAGTGGGAAATGAAACATTAGGGTTCAGCCCTAACCCCCACCATCCTTTACAGACCGACAGATGCCGGAGTGTGCCATGGGGTTGCAAGGCCCAACTCTCACTACATTCCATGTGTAAAACAGGTTGACATGCTACAGTAAAGGAGAAAGGGTGAGAGTTAGGCCTCAGCGACCCCATGCTTATCTATCAGGATAGTTGGTGAGTGATGGGGGTGGGGAGCTCAACCTAACATCTCATTTCCTCACTTTTTTCACTTTAACCCTAACTGATGCATTAAAAGTGGCATCCAAACCAGGGTTCAAACCAGGTATTTTTCGCTCCAAAGGCAGCAACCCTACCACTGTGCCACTGTGTCTGCCACAATGTTAGGTGTCTGCAAGACCCACTCATACCTGCCAATGGTCACATCTACCACCACTGTACTCCCTAACAACACCCATCCACACAAACTAACCATACTACTGTTGCTAACCATGTTTACCCTGCTCAGCAACAAACTCCCAGTTGTCTCTGGTATGTACACACCTTTGCTGCTTGGGGGAGCACATCACCCCTCATAGCCTATCTGTCACCTGTCTCTCCCCATAGCTCCCTGCACCCCTCCCCTCTACCCCACCACCCATCTGTCTGTGCCTTGAGCCCTCCTTGTCTGTTCCTCCATCTGGCCATCCCAGCCCTCACACAACTGCCCATTCCCTGCTCATCACTTTCTAAGCTTTCCAGCCACCGCTACCTGGCAAAACGCCACCAATTCATGGCCCTTGTCAGGATCTTCCACTTGCTTTATCTACTGTTTGGCAATGTTCACCCCAATCCTGGCCCAGCAGCACCCCCCAACTGTGGTCACCCACAGGGCTTCGAATAGCCACTATGAATATCTGCATTTTGCCTGAAAAAATGGCACCCCTGCAATGCTGGACAGCACAGCACCAACCAGACATTCTGGCTTTAACAGAAACCTGTCTGTCAGCCAAGACACCAGACTTATTTGTCTCTATTTCTGGCTACTCTCTCATTAGGCTTGATCATAATGGCAAGAGAGGCGGAGGCTGTGCCTTCTATGTAAATGACTCACTACCTTACCAAGCACTGCCTGCACCCTCCCTAGACCATGGTGCCCAAGTCCTCTCAATAAAACTCTCCCTTGACCTAAACCGTGCTCCTCTTACTCTCACCATCACCTATATCCCACCCCGCAGCCAATCCCCTGCCTGTAAAGTGCTCTCTGACTATCTAGCCTGCCACCCTCACAAAATGGAACAAATCCTATTTGGGGATCTCAACATAAACTGGCTGGCAAGTTCATCAACACATGCCAAAGATACCTTTGTTGCATTAGATATGACCCAACTGGTATCCCAGCCTACCAGGGCCAACCCCACTAATGGAACCCATACCCTACTAGATATCCTGCTCACTAATCGTCTCCACCATATTACCGACCTGGGTATCCTACCCAATGCCTTAAGTGACCACCCCCAATCATCTTCAGCTGGTCCTGTCAGCTACCTAAACCACCACCAAATATCACCTTTCGTCGACTATGCCCAGGAGGCATAGCCAAACTCAAACAATATCTAATTAACTGGGACTGGTCCCCTATTTCCCAAGCCCAGCACATAGATGATGCATTGCAGTACTTCACCACCACCTTTAATACCACCTGTGACGCTTTTGCACTGACCATCAAAGTGACCACTAAGAAACGTAGTGCTCCCTGGATCACCTCAGAACTCCTACAACAGTTCCAAATACGTGACAACCTCTGGCATCATACCACTGCCTCCAGTTTGCTATGCGATAGGCAGGCCTATAATGCTGCCACATTAAGTGTACCTGGGCAATCCGCAAGACCAAGGCGGAGCATTACAGAACCACCTTATCCACCTCCTGGAGTAATACAAGAAAGGTCTGGGATAGCATCAAGGAGCTTAATGGTTAATCCCACTCTCCCCCTCACAACTTAGTGTTAATGGTACAACCACCACAGACACACTTCACATAGCTAACTGCCTCAACTCCATCTTGTCAGACCTCAGCTCAGTCTTACCTAGCAACTTTTTTGATCCAATTCAGCCTACCCCACCACCTGAGCTCCTTCACCCCCCTTCAAACTCAGATTCTTTACCCCTACAGAAGTGAAAGCCTACCTGTCCAAAGCCCTCCAGCACTCCAATTACTGCAAATATGCCTTCAATATGCATATCCTATACCTTACGCTACAGTCAGTTATCTCCCCACTCACGGACCTTCTAAATCTTTCCCTATGCCTGGGCCAGTTCCCAACCTCATGGAAAACAGCAGTGATAACCAATATTGAAATGTGGCGACAGCTCCCCCCAAACAACAACTGGCAAACTCGATTCTCCCCCCACTCTCTAAAGCCCTTGAAAAGATCATGGCCAATCAGCTCACTGACTATCTCCTTGCACACAACCTTTTGCGTAGGGAGCAGGCATGGTTTCAGAGCTGGTCGAGAACTGTGACTGACCTCACAGAATTTACATACTCCCTGCACTCCAAGCTTGACAAGGGCACTCTCGCAGGAGCTGTGTTTATAGACCTCTCAAAGGCCTTCGACATGGTTTCTCATTCCCTGCTTCTTAACACATTACAACAAATTGGGGTCTCTCATTGTCCACTCTTATGGTTCTCCAGCTATCTTTCATCTAGAACCCAATGTGTTAAAATTAATAATACCATTTCTATTATGCTGCTTGTGTGCTCAGGAGTTCCCCAGGGATCTATCCTGGGTCCCCTGATATTCAACATCTACATCAATGCCCTGCCTAAATCTTGCCATGGCAACCTTCTCCTCTATGTGAACGATGCTGTTCTTTATGCAGCACATCCTGATCCTCTCTCTCTCCAGCATATCTTACAAAACTCCTGTCAGATTGAACACTGGTTTGCTGAACACAGATTGGTGGTCAACATTAAAAAAACTAAGACGATGCTCTATGCCTACTGCCAAAACAGATCAAAGGATTTTCCCATGGAAATACTCTCCACCTCTCTCATCCCACTGGAACAGGTCCAAAAGTATAAGTATCTAGGTATTACATTTGACTCTTCCCTCTCATTCCATGAACATATAAAAATCCTCACCTCCGCCACCAACACCCGCATTGGTCTCCTTTACAGACATAAAGACTGCGTGCCACCTGAAACACTTCACCTAGCCATCACCTCCTCAGTCTTATCACTGGTGGACTATGGCCTCACAATCAATGCTGCCACCGACCCTATGGTGCTTCATCAGATACAGGTAGTCATCAATAAGGCCTGCCGGTTCCTCTGTGGTGCCGACAGCAATACACATACCTGCACCCTATAAGCACTCACCAATATCCTCTCCCTTGAGGAAAGACTATTATAATAGACCTGTCTCTTCACCAGAAAAATCCACCTGAGTTTATCCCTAATAGGTATCATGGCTTCTTTTCAGGCAGCCACCATCTCAGCATCCACATGGGCTGACCCAAAAACTATCTGGAAGGTGCCTAAGGTCAGGACCACCCTGGCCCAACTATCCTTCCCCCTTAGAGCTCCATCCTGGTACAATGCCCTCCCTCCAGCTGTCACATCAATCATCAACCTTTTAAAGCTGCCTTAAGGGTCCATATCCTCTCCTCACATCAATGCCAGTGTAACCAGTAACCTGTGGATCCCGCACCATGCCACTAGGCCATGCACCTGCCCTTGGCCAGGCAGTGGAGAGCCCTCACTATTTATAGCCTACAGGCTCCTTACCTCCCTTGGTTACCATATAGTTGCACTGGATTATGAATGCATTGTATTATGTATATGACAAGGCCTCCCTGAGGTGGCTTACTACCAACTCATATCATGCATTGCTTTAGCTACAAATTGTATAGATCTTAACTGCTTATTAAGTAAATATGTCAATAGCTCTACCCTGTTTTAGCTATCAAATGTATAGGCACTAACCCATGCTCATTGTACTTATACTCTGTATGATTACTAACCCACATTTATTCTATGTATGTACTGTATGAATGTCTATGTTTTATTCTGATGTGGAGCCTTTGGAAAAGAGTCTGTGACTCAAAGGGTTGTAATTTCAATTTCCTAAATAAATAAATAAACAAAGTTTTTTGCAATGAATTTCCTTACTCTTTGAAAAAGTGTAATATAACTAGTAAATAGCATGAGTTGGTGGATCCCGCGCTCCCACCAAGCTGCCCATTTCTGCATAACGATATGCGTCTGTGAAAGCATGGGCCCTCTGGGCCTTACACTCCCACTTACACATACTGTAGCTACAGAGCCTTACAGCAGCCCTATAGGGCAAGGAACCCTTGTAACACTAATTTGCCAATATCTCAGGAACCATAGCAGCTAGAAAAAAAAAGATCAAGTGTCGTAATCATGACAGTGAGACATCCACAGGTGAGAGATCAACCAATTCCATATCTCACATCATTTATGCGATATGGGTACCAAAAAGAAACACCTAAATAGCATAATTCATATCTGTAGGGCATCTCCTTAATACCCTGCAAATTTCAAGTCAAAAAACTAAACCATTAATTTACAGTGCAGTGAGAAAGCTTTTAAAAGTTTAAAAATTCCTAGTTCATGAGGTAGCAAAATCCCCGACCGTCAGATCAATCCCTGTTCACGAGCTGTCAAAATTGCCATCTGCGAGAAATCCTTGATCATCAGATATTAGCCATCTGGTCCCTAATTGATGGTCAAGGATTTTGTTACCTCGCAAAAGAGGATCAGGTGGCAGACTAGGATTTTGGCAGCTCATGGACTGTGATTTTGTCATCTCATGAAAGAGGATTCAAAAAATCAATCCCCTTTCGTGAGCTGACAAAATCCCAGTCCATCACCAGATCCCCTTTCGCTAGATAGCAAAATCTTTGTCTGTCAACTCAATCCTCATCTAGAAGAAGGGCCATCTGGTCCCTAAGTGATGGTCAAGAATTTTGCTACCTCGCAAAAGAGGTTCGGCTGGAGGACTGGGATTTTGTCAGCTCATGAAAGGGGATCAGAAGCGAGTCGTGGATAAAGAATTTTCAAATTTGAAATGGCCATTTTTTGGACAAAACAAACCAAACCAAAGGTATACATTTGTAGAAGGCATCACCCTGAACAAAACCCATACCTTATTACAACAAGAAGTCACCCGTGTAAAAAGCTACAACATTTTGTTTGGGAGAAAAAATGGAAACAAGATGGTGGCTCGTGGACAAGGAATTTTTCTGATGACCGAGGATTTTTTTAAATTTCCATTTGCGAGCTGACAAAATCCTTGACCATGAGCCCAGTCCTCTTTTGCAAAACATACATGTAAGTCTTGGAGTGAACTGAGAATGCCCAGAACCCAAAAATGAAAAATTAAATAACTTTGGAATGGATTAATATTTTTTAACCAATGGCCCAGTGGTGCTGAGGGCTGAAGTGCTGGTTGCCTTAACTTGTGCTATACCTATGACCCATGTTCAGGAATGAGCATAGGCTGCTGGGGGCCAGCAGGGGAGGAGAAGGATTGAGCGTCCATGGGACTGCTCTCCTTCTCCAGGGAGGGTGGGTCACAAGCAGTCAGTGTTTGACTGGCCCCTAGTGATGGCTGGGGAACAGCACACTGATACTCCAGAAGGGGGAGGAGAGGAGACAGACACTTTCAGGAGCACATGCAGGCACGTGTGCACTCTCTCCATATTGCATCATTGTACGCCTCCTGTCCTAAGGGGAGAAAAAGAGAGAAAAAGTGTTTCAGGCACAGCAGCATGAATTCTGACCCTCACAGGCCCCACTCTCATGAAAGGCAGTAACTTCCATCCCAGATCTATTACAACTGGTTGAGGGATCCCCATAGCCCCATCATGGGGTCAAGCCATGGAGGTAAAGTGGAAGGTAAGCTGC
This sequence comes from Neoceratodus forsteri, assembly GCA_016271365.2. NCBI lineage: Eukaryota > Metazoa > Chordata > Ceratodontiformes > Ceratodontidae > Neoceratodus > Neoceratodus forsteri. Next base: position 1,161,310,742 of record CM057455.1, on the reverse strand, counting down.
GAGTGGGAGATGAGGTTAGTTGGGTAGGAAGGAGAGCCACCTGGTAATGAGTGAAAAGAAACTAACTGTAAAAAAAAATGTTTTTTAACCAAACTAACACTGGTTTGTTCTTTGACACAAACTCTTTCTATGTTCCAAATGTCAGACCAAAACATCAAATAGTGTGGTTGCAGCACCATAGGCAAAACATGTGTCAAAAGTGGCAAAAAATGCATTTTTCATTGCTTTGCTGTGCAAAAACTGTAACTCTGACCAAAACACAACTTGGTAAATCAAGAGACGTACCATACAAGACTGCACATTCCAAATTTTGTACAAATCTGTTGAACGGTCGCAAAGTTATTGATGCACAAAGATTGGTGTTTAACATTAAAGTGCCTACTCAACCCTAAATATAGGGGCATGACCATGCCTGTATATATATATATATATATATGTATGTGTATATATAAATACATATATATAGTTTTTTTCAACGCAAAAAAAAAAACACTATATTAATGCATCAGTTAGGGTTGATTCCACACCAACAAAGTCTGGAAATTAGATGTTAGAGTTACCAACCCTACCCCTAACCCCCTACCCTCCACAGACCAACAGGCATCGGGGTATGCCTTGGGTCATCAGACTAACTCTCCCCATTCCATTTTTAAGGAAGCCGACTTAGTACAGTATAGAAGAATGGGGTTTGAGTTATGCTGATGACCACAAGGCACACCCCGACACCCGTTGGCCTGTGGAGGGTGGGGGTGTTCTGAAATTAGGCTTGGTATCCCTGACATCAAATTTGCAGACTTTTGTTGATGTGGAATCATCCCTAACTAATTCATTAACATAGTTTTTTGCAATGAAATTTCCTTCTTTTTGAGAAACTGAAATGTTACTCATATGGTAGCCATAGGTGGGAGCATGGGCCCTCTGGGCCCTGCACTCCTACACACCCATAAGTGTAGTCGCATAGAACAGAAGGGTCCTGTGCTCCCAGTTTTCCATTATGGGATTTATTGTTGGAGTGTAGGTGCTCTGAGCTCTACACTCCCACCCACCCAAAAGTGTAGAAACATAGCACAGGAGAGCCCTGTGCTCCCGGTATTGCAAGATGGTATCCATGGGTGGGAGAACAGGTCCTCTGGGCCCTGCACTCCCACTCACCTATAAGTATAGACACATAGCACAGGAGGGATCTGTGCTCCCAGTTTTGCATAATCGGATCCATAGATGGGAGTACGGGCCCTCTGGGCCCTGTGCTCCCACCACCTATAAGTGTAGAGGCACACAGGCAGGAGGGCCCTGTGCTCCAACTTTAGCATAAATGGTATGCATAGGTGTGAGTGGGGGCTCTCTGAGCCCTGTGCACCCACTTACCCATAAGTACAGACACATAGCACAGGCCAAGATGCATTCCAAGTAACCCTTTTAATGCTTATTTGGAAATATAAGTATGTGTGGGAAGGGATGATAGCGATGAAGGGTAAAGAGGAGAAGGGATCTGCCAAGATCCTTTGGGAAACTTTGGGTAGTAAGGAGTGGGGCAATAAGGATAGGGGTGGTCTATAGACCACCACATCAGGGCAAGGAAATGGATAAGGAATTGGCTAGGGACATACAAGAAAAGGCCAGAAAAGGGGAGATCCTAGTGGTGGGGGACCTGAACCTACCCAGTGTAGATTGACAAATCCCATTGGCCACAACTGAAAAGAGCAGGTGCTTGTTAGAACCCATGAAGGATGCATTCCTAAGCCAGCTACTAAAAGAACCTAGGAGAGATGCTAGACTGGATGTCATTTTAACTAATAGGGACAGGGTGGGGGAGATAAAAGTTGGGAAAATCTTGGTAGACAGTCATCACCGGATGGTCGGGTTCTCCATGCAGGCAGGGGCAGAATCAGGCAGGTCAACCACCAGGGTGCTCGCCTTCAGGAGGGCAAATGTTGAGAAGATGAAGGGCATCTTAAGGAGGAAACTTGCAGAGATTAAAAACCTAGAGGAGGTAGAGCAGCTGTGGGGAGCAATACAGGGTGGACCCCTGTGGTTCACGGCAGGGGTTAGGGAGGCAAAAGTTCACAGGGGTTAGAAGAAAGGGAGGTCTATAAGAATAAGCTCAGGGAAGCAGGAAGAACAATTAGGAAGGCAAAAACATGCACGAAGGAGAAAATAGATAGGGAGGTGAAAAGTGGGGGGACAAAAGATTCTATAGGTATGTGAGTGACAGGAGTGAAAAGGTTTGCCTATGCCAACGCGACAACATCATTGTTGATGTTTGACATAGCGAGATCCCCAAATGTCGACAGGTGAAATTTCACCTGTCTGACATTGGACTGTTTCTGTCAGTGGGCTGCACCCCCAAACCCCCATGTGGGGGTCTGTGCCCCCTGCGCCCACTCCTCTCAATGATTATCAACTCCAAGTCAGAGTTCATTTTAAGGGGGGGGGGCACACACAGCAAAAAGGTGAAATTTCACCTGCAGGTCCCTCACAGTGACAATTTTGAATCCTGTTGAAAGTGTCGCTGTGGGGAATTTCTCTTCAAGGGTTTCGATGTTTGGTTGGTACACTGAGGAAAAACAGGCAATGGATTCCAAGACTTAAAGGGGAAGGGGTATAATAACTGAAGGAGATGAGAAGAAGGCAATCCTGCTCAATGAATACTCCTCGTCAGTTTTCACGGCCGAGAAAGAAGGTAAAGGGCCTGTATTGAGTAGAAAGGAGAGGGAAGGGAAGGAGGTAGACACAGGTCCCTTCATGGTGGAGATGGTGTTGGAAGAGCTGGGAAAAATAAAAACTGACAAGGCTATGGGACCTGATCAGGTACATCCAAGGGTCCTTAGGTAACTAAGGGAGGAGCTGGCGGGAACTCTGACTAAGCTGTTTAATCTATCCCTTGAATCAGGAGGGTTCCAGGAGAATGGAAGAAGGTAGAGGCGGTACCACTATACAAGGGGGGGGAGAAAGGATGAGCCTGGTAACAACCACCCAGTCAGTCTCACCTCTGTGGTGGGCAAGCTGATGGAAGCACTCATAAAGGAGAGACTGATAAGGCACCTAGAGGAGGAGGAGGGACTAACTGATGACAACCAACATGGGTTCACAGGTGGAAGGTGTTCTCAGATCAACCTGATTGAATTATTCAAGAGAGTTATGGAGGTATACAATCAGGGGAGAGTGGTGGATATGGCTTATCTGGATTTCAGGAAGGTGTTTGACTCCATCCCCCATAGAAGGTTGGTAAACAAGTTGAGCAGTCTGCGTGTAGGAGCTAGGCTTACAAAGTTGGTGGAAGATTGGCTGGGTGGGAGGATCCAAAGAGTGGTGGTCAATGGGAAGCTCTCCAGAGAACTAGGGGTGATGAGCGGAGTACCACAGGGATTGGTATCGGGGCCCATTTTATTCAATGTGTATGGGAGGGACTTAGCAGAGGGTCTAAATGGAAAGGCGTGTTTGTTCATGGATGACACGGAGATATATAATAGAGTGGATGCTCCGGGTGGGGTGGAGAAGATAAGGCAGGATCTAGCCAGGCTGGAGGAGTGGGCAGAAAAGAGGCAATTGCAATTCAATGCAAAAAAGTGCAAAATAATGCACATAGGATGGAATAACCCAAGGTCTACTTACTGCCTTGGGGAGAAACACTACAGATCACAGAACAAGAAAAGGACTTGGGGATTTGAATCACAGACAATTTAAAAGTTAGGAGCCAGTGTGAATGAGCAGCTAGAAAAGCAACAAGAGTGTTGGCGTGCATTGGGAGGGGCTTCACAAGGAGGAGGAAGGAGGTGATCATGCTACTATACAAAACATTGGCCAGACCACAGCTGGAGTATGGAGTTCAGTTCTAGAGGCCCCATTTGCAGGGTGACAAAGATAGGCTGAAGAGGGTACAGAGAAGGGTGACCAAGATGATCTAGGGGAGGCAGGGTAGACCATATAGGGAGAGGCTGGAAGAGCTTGCTCTATATATGCTACAGATGAGAAGGGAAAGGGGGGACATGGTGGAAACCTGTTTAGGGAGAGAGCATCTTCAGACTGAATGAAAACAAAACTACCAGAGGTCATACATTTAAGCTGAAGGGGGTCAGATTTAGGGGGGACATTAGGGGGAGTTCCTTCTCAGAAAGAGTTGTAGATTCATGGAATAGGTTGCCAGATTGGGTTGTGGAGAAGGATATGCAGTAGAAATTCAAAAGATCATGGGATAACTTCATGGAACCAGGAAGGGGAGGAGGGAGGGGGCAGTTGAGTAGGAGGTAAAAGGGTGGTGGGAGGGCTAGCTCTTTCGGATAGACTCGATGGGTTGAATGGTCATTTTCTACCGGCAGGATTCTATGATTCTAAGAATATCTCAATAACCATAGCAACTGTGGAAAAAATTGTTTCACAGTTGTGTTCATGACCTAGCCACCTCCATGCATGCTTAGTGAAAAATCCATATCTCAAATTGTTTTAGAGATATAGCCACAGAAAAGTGCTGTGACCACCACAATGTTATCTTATGGGAAAATTCTGAACGTTGGAGTGCCGTAACTATGGAAGCAGTGTATTTTTTCCCCAGACCAGCAAAAGGCACAATAGTGGTGCAAGCCCTTGCTACCCTGAAGATTTCAGTCTAAAACTCCTAACATTTTTTTCCTATGAAGTGGCAAAGAAACTGGCTTTTTTGGGTTGTTTGCCAGCAGGAATGTTGTGATAATACTGTGCACTGTCACAAAACTCTCATAGGTTAACATGCGGGACTTTCACGAAAGTCCAGCGGACTTTCATGGATGTTCTGTGGACTTTCGCGGAAATGTTCGCAAAAGTCTGCAGTTATTCTGCAAAAGCTCAATGCCTAACATGGCAGAAAAATGTAAAAAACATATTTGCAGGCATCGTTTCAGAAAACTGATGCCAGGGTTGTGTTCCTATGGACCCGATTAGGTAAACTCAAGTGTTGGTGTTTACCAAGGGGCAGTATTTTCTTAACTACATTATTTTTTTCTGCCTCACTAACTGAAAACAAGATGGAGGCAGCACAAAAGTAAAACCCAAACCTCAAAAACAAATAGTGCTTTTGTGAACATTTTCATGGTGCACATACATTTTCCCATAGGCTATAATGGGGCATGAAAAGTTTAATAATTTTTGAATGGATTAATATTTTTTCACCAAACCTTCAAAAGGCATTTCCGTGACCCAGTCCCCATATGCCCTGAAAATTTCAAACCACACAGACAAACTGTTCTGGCTGTGGAGATGAAGAATTTCTAACAGTCGAGGATTTTGCACACTTTTTCAAGCTCCACAGCTCCTCAACTGCAAATCCGACCGTAACAAAACTTTATAGATCCAGAGACCTATGGTACCATAACGCACATGCAAATTTTCAGGCAAATCGGATGAACAGTTGCAAAGTTATTAAAGTGCAAAATTTGGGGTTTAACATAGAAGTGGCCATGCAACCCTAACTATACTGACCCTACTGGCCAGTATGAAACTGTATAGCAGGAAATATTAGCTTTCAGTTTATTTTTGCTATATTAGCTTAACTGACAAAAGTGCTAAAATAAGCTGATCGCTAATATTACAGGGAGCATAGTGCTGTAACTGGACATGAAGCTGATGCGCTAATTCAATCGGGCACTAAATAGCACTGAACCCCTCTCTGCACTAAATAAAGAGGGTGCTAAAATAAGCTGATCGCTAATATTACAGGGAGCATAGTGCTGTAATTGGACATGAAGCTGATGCGCTAATTCAGTAGGGTGCTAAACAGTACTGCATCCCACTCTGCACTAATTAAAGAGGGTGCTAAAATAAGCTGCTATACAGTGTATGTATACACACACACACACACATATATATATATATATATATATATATATATATATATATATATATATACACACACACACATATACACATATGTGCTTTGTAATTATAACTCCATTGGAGGTGTGGCCTTAACCGCCCACCTCCACAACTGGCCACTAACTTAGTGCTTTGCAGCACAGTACAACAAATCGATTATCCCCACACCTCATCCTGGCAGCAGAATCCCCCACCACACCCCACCTGCACCCAGTTCTCAAGGGTGATTGAAACCTCACTTATCTCCATGCCAAGCACCTTCTTCTGAATGAACAGCCTTCCTGAGGAGGTTGTGGGGTCTAAAACTAGGGAGAATTCAAGAATGCATGGGACAGACATAAGGCAATTCTTGGTGGGGGGTAGGAAGAAATAGGCTGTTGGTTAACTAGGATCTGTGGCCTATCCTGTAGGTAGGGAAATGGGCAGACTAGATGGACCAAGCGGACCTTATCTGCCATCAAAGTCTATGTTTCTATGTTTCTATGAAAGTGCTTGCATGTTTGCTTGCATAGTAAAAATAATTCAACACATGGCCAGCTGGTTTGACTATGTGAGCAAGCGTGCGAGCGCTTTCATACACAAGAAGCAGGGTGGGCTATGTTGGTTCATTCTTTATTCTCGATCATCCTACAGAATTGGTTGCAGGGGTGGGTGGACGCTTCTGCCAGGGGTGGGGGGTAATATTGTTCTAGTGCACTGCAATGTGTGTGGAAAGTCAGCAGACAGTCATGGAGATGGATGAGTTGTGCCTGTCGCCTATCATTAGAGATATTATTACAAAACACATGCTGTATTTACTTGTATTATCAAAATCTGGGTGCTGGGGGAGGGAAATGGTGTTCAAAATGAGGGTGGAGGAACAAGGGGCTTGTATATTTTAAAGGATTTGTGCTTGGGGTGAGCATGGAGGCTGTTTCTTTTCCTTTTTTCCCCTAAATGTAACCCGAATCTCAAACACTGAATACCCAAATATTTTGGGGCCCCGGAATATATTATTTGGCAGAATATTTGCAAGACGTTATTTCTACAGCTCTAGTTTAAACAAGGCTGGGAAAGGACAAGAGGACTCATAATCCCTAGGTCAAAATGGGATTGAGTGGTGAGGGATCAGGTGAAGATGGAGGCAACCCACCAGTACAATAGGTCAGTGGGGTCAGTATAGTATAGTATGGGCAGACTTGATGGAACCTTGTCTCCTTCTGCCATCAGATTCTATGTTTCGGTGTAGTATTTTGTCACCAGTTCCTGATCCTATAGTGGACTGACAGTTCTTTGTGTTTTCCTTTTCTCGCTACATACAGTATTTGAAGACATATTTATTGTTCAATTTAACCTTGAGTGCACTGTTCTTTCACCACTTCTTTTTTTCAGTTTATTTACCCAGGAATGCCCAGCTGAGATGCAACATAGAAGATAGTGTGTGAGCAATCATACACAAGTCTATTTTTCAGTCGAGAGGTTTCTGTGGTAATAGGAGACCTTGCGAGTGCAGCTCAAAAGCTCTCATCACCATGGAAACCTTGTGATTGAAAAATAGACTTGTTGTGTGTGATTGCCCATACGCTATCTTTCATAGTGTATAGGCAACCTTACAATTAAGAATTTGTCATTACTTTTCATTTTTTCTGAGTGTAGCTCTCTTCTGGAGCCAGTCTCACTGCTGCAGTCATTTCAAGAGGAGCGGAGGATCGCAGAACGTACATGCGTGAATGCATTCCATGTTGTTGTGCTGCAGTAGCTTTGTAGCTAGTGCAGTACTAAAAACATAGTGATGCAGTTACTGCAGCACAACAACACTGTTCTAGGCATGGATTTCTGTGCAGAACAGCATTCTACCACACACTATATCGTGTTTGCAGTTGGGTCCTGCATCTACCCTTTTCCACAGCTACACAGCTCCCTTTTCCACAGCCACATGTAAGTGGACTGGACTACTGAGACATCCTGTGTCCTGCACATGATCACACAGTAAGTTTTGGGCTCTAGCATAGTTTGAACCTGTGATCTTCCAGCAGCTCCCAAGCTGGCAGTCTATCCCATAGACCACACTGCCTCATAGCTAGTTTTGCATCCTGTAATGTTGCAGTCACTCTCCAAGTTTGTCTCTGTAGTTCTATCATTGTCTATATTTTCCTACACATTACAATTCTTGTATGCCACTTTTTTGCTTCAGATACCTCAGTTACCACCCACAATCATCTTCATCTTAACTGTTGTATTTTAGTCTCTGAAGTATACCATACTGCTTCATGCAGTCCATATGATTTTTAAGGATGCCCCCTTTGTTGTTGACTACTAGTGCCCATGCGTTTGGTTTCTCAAGGTTCAATACCAGTCCTGTGAGCTCCCTTGTGTTTTAAAAAATCTATTTTGTGCAGGAGCATTGTCTATGTCATTCACATAGGTTTTTCTAGGTTACAGTACCTCTAATGGTGAAACCAATGACCTTATGCTCCCTGCCACCTAGTATTTCCACAAATTATACTTTTGTGACCATTTTGACTTAGAATTAGATCCAACATTACTTGATCCATAGTGGTTCCTTTTATGAAATGTATGAGTTAGAATGTTTTTATCCTGCTTCCTAGAAAGTATATAGCATAAGGGTAAACATGACATGTGATTCCAGAAACAGTATTATCTAGTGTCATGATGAAGAATATCCAAATCTATCATGATATAACATAGTAACAGGACATCTCCATTATCAGTGTCAGTGGTTCAGTAGGTTGCACACTCACTGCTGGGCCAGAAGATCAGAAGGTTGTGGGTACTAGTGCCACACCAGATACTTGGGGTAATACCCATAACTGACACTGTACTGTAACACAAGGGGGATACTGTACTCATCAGGTGCTGTCCTTCACATGAGACATTAAACCAAGGTCCCGTCTGCCTATCTCTGGTCACTGTCCAGTTGGAAGTAAAAGAACCTATGGCGCTTATCAAAGAAAAGCAGGGGAGAGTCCCTAGTGTCATGCCCAACATTCCCTGTCAATAAAACAGGTGCATGTAACCTGGAAACAAGCCATAATATCTTAGTGTGCCATTCCTGGTACAACATTTCACATAAATAATAAATACATTCATTTCACTTGGATTTCTGTGATATTTCCTGATATATCCAGATATATAGTGTATCCTGTCATTGACTGCCACTGTAAAAGCAGGTGTACAAATGTCAGACTGCAAATTAGAAAGGGAGCTCTAACAGCAGGCACACGTAACCTTCTTTGATTATAGTAGCTCTGACCTGAAAGCATGAGTGTACTTTGTGATGTTCATTATTTCAGGGGCCATAGGTTGTAACAGCTGGGGCCTCTGTAACTAAAAGATTATTTCCCAAGCTCAGTAGCTGACCTGTAGGCATAAAAAATTAATAGCAGTGGTTGATCTCGGATAGACAAGAATAGGCAAGATGCCCAGAGATTTTGGTCAAGAAGACACAAACAACTGTCAACACAGTGCTTGACCTATAATATAAAGTACATCTTCTCTTTCATGGAGTGGATACATTTAGTTTTAATATTTTTTTTTTATTTATTTACTTTCCCCTGTGTGAGCAGCATAGTGTTTCTTGTCCATACTGTACCTTGTACAGCACAGTCCTGAGGTTACTGGTTTGTATTTTTTTAAATTTCATTAAAATAAAATTGTGTTACCCTTTATAACCCAATTAATATTCAGTGGTGTTCTGGTTCTACTCAATTTTCTAGCTGGAGGGACTGAAGAACAACAAAGTCAAGTGCTACATAAAAGTCACACAGTAACCTGGTGACTAGGATGGCAATTCAAATCTGTTATTTGAGCAATAAGGCATGATCCAGGGTTATGTTAAAGGTCTGTTGAGCACTCTCTAGGGGTGTAATGTGGCATGACATTGATTAACTTGTGACCTCTGGGAATGTCTTATTGTTATTGTAATAAAAATGTTTTTAAATATTCTACCTTGAACAGCATGTGATTAGGCTCTACATGTATGTTAATATCATCCCCTGTCCTATGTCTCACACCCCCTTTTTTCCTTCCCTGTCTCTTCTTTCCCATTCCCTTCCTGACTTTCCTTTCCCTTCCCTTTCCTCACTCTCCTTCCTCCTCCTCCCCTCCTCTCCTCTCACTCTCCCACTACTAATACTGCCCACAGACCCCTACCAGCCCCTTTCTTCCCATCTCCCCACTGTCCTCCCTCTCACCCATCAGTCTCCCCTCTCATCTCCCATTACACTCCCTCTTGCTCCTCAGTTTTCCCTCTCATCTCCCACTACACTCCCTGATGATGTCGAATTTCTTGACAGCATCACTCCTTGCTCTTTTCCCAGGCACCTTCTTAATCCTCGATACCTACTGCACTTCTTACTGCAACCTTAATGTAAAATTTAACCTGACTGAAATGTTATGCTGTAACCTGAATGTTAACACTTTTCACCTGATTGTAACTTTTATTTTGGATTGTAACCCCAACTCCATGTATCATGTATTCCACTTGCTATGTATTTAGTGCTCAGTTGTGTTTATCTTCATTCTGACGTGAAACCTCTATAAAAGAGTCATTGACTCAAAGGTACTGTAATCTGAGATATGTGCAAATAAATAAATAAAAGATTAACATACAATAACATAAGGCTGATAGAATGCTTAGAGCATATCAGAAAACTCGATTTCTCAGACACTTTTATAATGTGTTTTATAGTTCAGTGTGCCTCTAACAACAGCACCAAACCACACTCCATAAATACTGAGTGGAATAGTAGATCACAATGTTCTCAGAATGTTAACCTGAGAAGATGAGCATACACAGTATTATTGTGTAGGATGTCTGTCTGATGGAGATAACTTTAGAAGGTGTATGAGTAGAACACATCTATTTACTAATGGGGAGTTGGATGTTTTGTTTAGTTTCTCCCTTGTGCTGTGTATCAGGCAGCAGTGTGCAGAAAAGTGGGTATCTAATTAAAAAGGAAAAACGTTTGAAGCGTTGTTGTACTATATATTGAAAAATGAATCCCCTTTGATAATATGATATCCTATTTTCTCTGTCCACCAATCATCCCATCCAGATATGTTTTTTCCATTGACCTCTTTAGGCCCTCAGCACTGTTTTCTTTTCAACCCCTTGGCTGGTTCTCCCTGCAAGCTGGTGGTTAATACATATTAGGCTGTTTTATAAACAAATTCTTGAGGGATAAGGAGCCTTCCCTCAAACGAACATTGTGTATCCTAAACTGTTCCACCATAGCCTTAGGTAATCCTCTCTGTTGCTTCTTGAAAACCTCCCTGTTGCTACTTGCATGGGACAAAAGACCTTCTCTGTTCTGGCCTCCTGTTACTGGAACAGTCTGCCTATCTCCCTCCACTCTCTAGCATCTAATTCCCTACATTTTCACTACAGAGTTTTGCTTCTGGTAGACTCAGCCTGTAAATGCTCCCCGAGTACATTATTTGTAATAAGGCTATTACCACATGTTTATTTATTCATATCACTCTTACTATGGCTTCTTTGGATGCCTCATCCTGTTGCAATGTTTTTGGTGCATTTGCATGTATTGTATCTATAAAAGGGTATTTGGGAGGAATTTATGAAACAAAAAAGGATACATACAACACCACGTCACACTCATGGTCAGTATACATTACATGTTCATTTGCATGCTAAGATAGGGACGCCCAACACCCTGTTTTGTGTTACAGAATTCTCTAGTGGTAAGGGTAGCACTTTTGTCCACAGAAGTTTGCCCAGATTTGTGTGTTTGCATCTTGGATATTTGGGAGGCAAGGCCCACCTCACACTGCCACATGAAAGCTTTATTTATTTATTTATTGAATTTTGGTAACCGGGTAAGCCCACTGAGACATGGCAGTCCCTTTTTCAGGGGCAACCCAGGAAGAGCAGTACAGTTGAACAATGCAGAGGTTGATACAACATCAGTACAGGATACAACATTTATGCAGGATAACACATTCAACAGTGAGTGCAGTATTAGAAATACAAGTTGAACAGGACATAGCTACTTCGGTAAGCAGGTACAACACTTCAAGCAGAGATACACAGGTTAATGCAATAGGGGTACTGAGCTTCAGTGGCTTCTGGGCTCAGGGCTTAGCAACATTGATATGTCTGGTGTCTCTGCCAAGAGACCCATGATGGCAGGGCAGCTGACAATTTAGTAAAAACCTCTGGGATGTTGCAACTACCCAACTCTCCTTCAAAAGGGACTGCTTCCTACCAATACAGTACTGTGCAATGTACAGGCAATAACAATGCCAAGTAAGCAGAAGACACAGTTTTAGTGTAACACCAACCCCTGCAAAAGAAACTGGTTAGCGCACCTGTACTTCACTCTGATTAAAACCCATTTAGACTCCCACATGTCTGCAGTGCAGCTAACAGTATGCCACTAGTTAGGCAAGCCCTTCTTGGGCAAGTGGCGAAAATAGATACAGGTAGCTGCCATTAACTAGGCCCATCTAGGCACAGCTCTGGATGTTGCCAAATGGCCGTATTCACATCCCCACTACTGTAGGCCTCCTGTACTAGAATCTGCTACCCTCTTCCACCTGGTAGCAAGATGTCATTGACATACTATGGGAGCTCTCTTATGACAGTTTCTAGGTACCCAGAGATGAAATGTAGCAGGCCACTGTTGCAGTTGTTTTCCATAGAAACCATGTTATATAACATAAGCAGAAACAAGCACTGAATAAACGGGTAGATTAAGGTACTCACATAGTTAGAAAAATGTAAAAGCACACACTGCCACAGAAAATATAGATTGCGAATAAAAGTTTATTCAGCAAAAACTTAAAGCTCTGGTGCTATTAAAGGGTTCTTGCAAATAGATACATCAAATATTGCACAACATAACAGTGCGCATTCATAAATATTGCAAACATACCATTATTTTAGTGCACAAAAAGCAATCACACTCTTACACCAAGGTACTCCAACGGCCACAACAACTGCAGTGCTTAATCATATATAATGATAATAAATAATAAACATGTGTCCAGTTTCCCTTGCTCTGCACATTTGCATGTCACATGTTGTCTGATCCTCACTGCTTACTGCTTGCTTACTGCTTGCCTTCTTGCCTGAAACTCGACCGCCAGTGGAACTTGGCAGTAAGTAATTTTTAAAAAATGTTACACATTTCCAAATGATGGACCACTCTAAACAAACATTTTGAAACATGTACAAATCTTGTACACTGAAAATGTGTGGTGTGGACCAGGCTAAAATGAAATCGGAGTGCGGCCGCACCAGAACATCTACAATTTGATATCATTGCTGTGGTGAAAAAGGGAAACCCAGCAATTATTTAAGATCAAATATGGAGTAGTGTGTTTAAACTCGAAGTTTACACACACCCTCAGTGTTAGATGTTGTCACAAACCCCTCAAGCTTTGCTCTTGTAGTTTATGTAGCATCTAACACTTCAAGTGTGTGTAAACATCTCGTTACATACACCACCCCATAATTTATTCTATATTTTCTGTGACAGTGTGTGATTTTACATTTTACTACATATGTGAGTACCTTAATCTACCCCATTTGTTCAGTGCTTGTTTCCACTTATGTAATGGGGTTTGATATGGAAAACATAGTTTTAATTTAGGGGCTCAGCCAACCCTGCACAAACTCATACCCTGCACCACTGGGCATGGGTTAAGGCATTTCTGTGGCCATTGTTACTCTGGGTTGGCTGACACTGATACACTTACATTGAAACTCAGCTTTTAATCTCCCCAAAACCCCACGGGCTGTGCAGATGCTTAAATGGCTTTAAACCTCTAAAAGTGAGGTATTTGTAATCCTGTCTATTGATCAACTTGTAAGGGCCAGTTAAAACCACACACAGACCGTAGAATATAGAACACTTTTTCACAGTTAGTCACAGTTACCAGGGATGGCTGTCAATGTCTGCTTCCCTACCAGATGCAGATAGTGTAGTAATTTTGTCACCACAAAAGTGGTGAGAGTGACGGGGTGAGCTTGATCTTAGATCACCCCACACTCATGTCGTGTTGGCATCCGCACAATTTCTGTGCCCTTCACGGCATGCCCACCCCAGAGAAGGTTATATATATTTTGGGGGGATGCAGGGGACAAAGCCCCCCTCTAAATCTGACTGTTTCCTGGTAAGGTGCTTTGGCACTCTATGTCCCAAGAGGCACAATGCCAGGTGCAGTAATGCAGGGCAGCATGTTGTTGTCGCCATAATCGATATCGGCACAGTAACTGTTGCACTGACATAGGTGAACCACGTCCATTCAAGGCAGAAAGTCCCACATCAGATATTGCTGCTATGGCATTGTTTTGCAGGATGAATTGCTAGACACAGCGCTCATCCCATTATAGCTGCTACCTGCTGCTACCATCTCTGATCATCACTATGGCCACCACATGCTGCACAGCAGTACCCACCAATAAAATAAAGAAAACTGCCCACTGTCATTACTATGTGGCTGCTGCATTAACATATCATAAATGTAAACTTAAACCATGCACCTCTTAAACTGTGCTGCTTACATAAAAACATCCACCAAACAAAGACTTATGTGCACAATAGCAGCTGAACATACCACTGTGTACCGTGCTACCAAATGCTCTCCAACTTTCCGTCTGGTCCCAAGCTGCCTGCTGTTGGTGAGTGTAATGTCTGTCCTCCACTCCCCACATGCTGAGCCCCTGAAGCCAACACCACTCTACCACTGCCTTTACTTGCCAATAAAAAAAGCTGCACTATTCATGCAGTATTGGTGCCACCTTCAGGCCACACACTAACATTACAGCAGCTGCTGGGATTACTTTTTTCATTTGCTATTTTTTTTTGGGGGGGGATGTAAAACAGAATCCTTAAAAAAAGCAGTTCATAAACCAATGGGCCTATAGATCCATTTCATAATCACAATATGTCACTTCAGGGGTTCTGTTGTGGTGGGATAATGTCTCTTTACAGGTGGTAGAGGCACTGGGCTTTGCTTTGTGGTTCAACTCCACTGGAGATGAGCTGTTATCCCACCACAATGCACTCCCATCATACCTTATTGCTTAACCAACCACTCTTTCTGTATTTCCAAGGAAGTGCTAGGTCAGTAACATCCAGGATCCAACCTATCCCTCCTTTTTTATGTTTGCTTGAGCGCATGCACAAGAAACATGTTGTAACAGCTTGAGGAGTAGCAGGTTGTGGAGGTGCGGTTGTGTTGTGGCCAATGCCACCACTTTTTTGGGGGGCCTTGTCTCTGTGGCACTAATGAATGAGCACACTGTCTATGTTCAGCAGCTCAGAAGCGTGCCACCAACTTGAAACAATTTTGCCACTGCAATGAGAGAGCAACCCATCATTGCAGGGAGTGCCTTGCCTAGTATAACATTTCAATAAACATGGTGGTGGCTGTCGCCGTCCACCTCTCACAGACCCACAAAAGCCAATGTCAGGGTGCCCAATCCCACTGTCAGCATGCCCCCTCCCCAGTTCGTTTGCTGATGGGGAGCCCAATCCCCACTGACATAATTTCCCCCATATTTTGTCTGCCATGGGGGTGCCCAATCCCCCTCGGTATCATGAGCCCAGACACGTTTTCTGTGCTGATGGGGGCCCAATCTCCATCGGCTTCAGTCCCCTGCCCAAAACACAGGTGGCACACCGGGAGCCACCCAGTGTGCCCAAGATGTGGAAAACCTGCCACAATGTTTTTTTTTATCTGTAAAGAGAAATGGTCCCTAATTGTCTCCAGTGCCCCTCCCCAACCCACAACCACCCTCTGTGCACCCCACCTCCCTGCAACCTCCTCACCCCATACTTAACTCCGGAGCCCAGCACAGTGATCTTCGGTGGAGTGGGAACACGTCTGCACTCTTCAAAGCTGACCGCAAACTGAAGAAATGCCAGTAAGCTGTATAATGGCATAAATGGGGGGGGGGGTTAACTTATGTGGATATCTTGGTCATTTTTGTGAATTTTGGCACCAAATTTTCAACATGGGGTTCTTGGGATCCCACTTCATGACCTCAGTCACTGTCATGTTGTTATTCAGTCCTAAAAGGTGATTTCGCAGTCATTGCATGTAATCACCTTCTGGGACAGATTAATGAAACAACAGTGTAACTGTTCATGAGGTGGGCTCCCAAAAAGCCTATGTTATTTATTTATTTATTTATTTATTTAAGAATCAGTTTACAACCTTTGAGCCAGAGGCTCGTTTACAAAGGTACTTCGTCACATAAAGACATACATTGCGTTTCAGTTACATAGCAAAGATTTGCCAAAAATCAGTAGGCATTCACCAGAGGTGCCACGTCATATTGTGGTCAGACAGATACAATTGGGTACAGGGTACATGTAATCGATAGCAGGTATTAAACAAGTTGGTATCAAGTGAGCAATTCTGGTAGATAAACATTGAAACAGCTGGCACTGGCCAGGTTAAACCTAGGTATGGTGGACATGGAAGTGGTGTGGGATGGTTGGGTGGAGGCTGCTCGGGGGCATTGTCAGGAGAGAAATAAAGAGGTGGAGGCTATGTTCAGAGACAGGAGCAGTTACGAGTGCTGAAGATGTGGTTCCGAAGTGCGGTTTTGAATGTGGAGATGGTGATGGCATTGGTGATGGTGGCAGGGAGAGAGTTAAACCAGGTTGGGGCTCTATAGCTCTATGTTAGATATTTGGTGAAAAAATTCCAAAAAAATGACTGTGTTATGAGCATGCATTGCGCAGTTCCCACGCAGGCTCGTAACTTCAAGAATTTTTAATAGTTTCATTCCAGATTTTCAACATTGCCATTTTTCCATATCTTCTTATGAACAGTACAGCTGTCATTTTTTTACATTCTGCTCAAAATGTGTTTTCGCACGTCTGGATCACAATGGCGCAATCACTGTGTGAAATCAATGTTTGGGACAGATTAAGAAAATTACAGTGACAGTGTTCAAAAGGAGAGGTCCCAAAAAGCCTATGTTGCAAATTTGGTGCAGAAATTCCAAAACATGACTGCGTTACTAGTGTGCATTGTGCAGTTTCTATGCACGCTCGTAACTTGGCCAATTTTTTATATTTTTACTCTAGATTTTCAACATTGTCATTTTTGCACACCCCTTAGGAACAGTACAGCTGTCATTTTTCACATCCTGCCTGAAACATGTTTTTGCATTTATCATGCACAATGGGCACAGTCGCTGTGCAAAATTAACATTCTGGACAGATTAATAAAATCAGTGTGCCACTGTTCATGAGAGAATTTATTTATTTATTATTGAAAATGTTTTACCAGGAAAGGCACACTGAGCAAAAAGATGCTTGTCTCACGGTGCGACCGGGGATTACAGAGGAGGCAGGTATACATACAAAAGTTGAACTTACAGTAGCACAATATGGAAAATGAACATAGTTGGGAAGGATACAGTTGAACAAATTACATAGGCAGTGCCGTTCAACATGGCACAGGCTCAGCAAGTACAGGTTATACAATTTGTGGTTAACCAACTAGGTAGGAACAGTGCGGAACAAGAACGTAAGGGGATGGTATACAAAACAAGGGTACACATCGAGGCAAAACATGAAATACATAAGTGCCCGTAACAGAACAGAGGTAGTAATACAGAACTTGAGTGCCAGTAGCGGAGGTTGAGCTTCAGGGAGGAGCATCAAGCAGAAAGGAAGGATTTGGAGAGCAAGAGGGGGTGGGGATGGGGGTGATGAAACGCGGGTGTATAAGGGAGGGTTAGGTGAGGAGGAGGAGGGGGCTGGGCAGCTTAGTTGATTAGGAAGGGGAAGGGAGAAATTGAGAGTGCGAGTAGGTAATGGAGAGGGCATAAGTGCGTGGGGAGTATATAAGCCAGACATCCAAGGGAGAAGGGGCCACTGGTCAGGCCAGGGGGGAGCAGGGGGGGAGGAGCTAATGGGAGGGTGGTCAGGAGCAGTAGCAATTAGGTGTGAGGAAGTTAGAGAGGACATAGGATAGGGAGAGTTTGGATGAAGAATGACGAATCTGGGTGGGCAGGTCATTCCAGAGTTTAGGGAAGAGGTAAGAGAATGCAGACTGGTCGGTGGTGGTCTTATGGTGAGGGATGAATAGTAGTCTGGGGTCAGTGGATCTGAGGGTGTGAGAGGGGGTAGGTGGGGAGGATAGGGTGGAGGCGAGATAGGGAGGGAGGGAGCCGAGCCAAGTTAGAAGTGAATTTAAGCTATGAATTAGATGACGTTACTTAGAGAAGGTAGGGACAGGGAACGATAAGCGAAGGTGATGTGGATTGAGGTGGGGCATTGAGGGTGAATCGGCAAAATCCATTGCAGGGGGTCTAGTCTAGCAAGGGTGGATTGTGCAGTGGAGCTGTAAACCACATCACAGTAGTCAAGGTTGAGGGTAGAATCATTACTGAACAATTTTAAGGCCTGATAGGAAGAGAGACTAGTGCGGTTTCTATAGAGGGCACCAAGTTTTGGGCGCGGTTTGGAAATGATGGCATCGACGTGAGTGGAGAAGGAAAGGTGGCGGTCAAGCCAAACCCCGAGATACCTGAAGGAGGGTACATCTTCGAGGATGGTGTTATTTAGGGTGTGGAATCTCAGGGGGGAGGTGAGTTTGGCTAGGCACTGTCTGGTGCCGAAAGTCATAGAGTTGGTTTTCTTAGCATTTAGGGAGAGTTGGTTGCTATTGAACCAGAGTTGGATTTTATTGAAGTCAGACTGAAGATTGGAGGTGACTTCTGTGGGACCGGCGGAGGAGAAGAGCTGTGTCGCCTGGCCATACATGTGGATGGCGGAAGAGGAGCAGGAGGTTTGGCAGGTCATTTAGGAGGATGGAGAAGAGGATGGGGCCGAGTACTGAGCCTTCGATGACGCCAGAGGTGATGGGGGGATGTGGTCAGCTATTTTAGTGGATTGGGTTCTATTTAGAAGGTAGGCACTGAACCAGTTTATGGCGGGTGCAGCTAACCCAGCTCCGGAAGGCAGGATAGTAGGAGAGAGTGGGACACGGTGTCAAGGCTTTTGCTAGGTCAATGAAAATAGCAGCAGTGATTAGCCCTTTGTCCATCCCAGTGAGGATGTGGTCTGTGAGTCTGAGCAGAGAGGAGGTAGTGGTGGTGTTTCTGAACCCTGACTGGAAAGGGGTGGAGAAGTTAGTTTCTGTGAGAGTGAGAGAGTTGGGATAGCACCAGGTGTTCTTGGAGTTTTGCGGTGGGGAGGAGGGAGATGGGGTGGTAATTGGATGTAGAGGTAGAGTCACGCCTTTAGGGAGGGTAGAACAGTGGCATGCTTCCATACGGAGGGTGACTCGGTACTAAGGAAAGATTTAGTAGGGCTGCGAGGGGGCTAGCGATGTGAGGGCAGATAGAAGAGGAGTTTGTTGTCAAGACCGTTGGAGTTTGCCTTTGGAGGGTTTAGGGTGCAAAGGGCATCTAAGGTTTCAGTGGGGGAAATGTGTTTAAAGGAGAAGGGGTTCATGCCGGATGGTTGGGGGATAGGAGACTGAGGAGATGGGGTGTTTGCAGGCAGAAGGGCTTCAAGGAGGGCCTGAGCACAGGTAGTGAAATAGGAATTAAACTCAGAGGCGACTTCCCGGGGGTTGGAAAGGAGAGTCCCTTGGGCAAGGAGAAGAGGTGGAGGGTTAACTGTTTGGGGGGAGAAAAGGGAGTTAATGACTTTCCAGAATTTGGGAGGTCTTCCAAGGTTTGCATTAAGTGTGTTGTTAAAATATTCAGACTTAGCTAGGCGGATGGCCTTAGTACACCTATTGCGGAGCATGCGATAGGAGGTGTAGTCGCCTGGGAGGAGAGAGGATTTGAAGGTATGCCAGGCCTTATCACGGGCTTGTTGGCAAGCAATTAGCTCGGGAGTGATCCAGGGTAGGTGGGAGCCACGGACTCTAGCCCGGCGTTGGGGGGCGTGTTTGTCCCATGCGGAGAAGAAGGTGTTCTGGAAGTGCATAAGGGCCGAATCCATATTAGAGCGGTTTGTGCTTGGGACCCAATTAGAGTGGTAAAGATCATCCAAGAGGGGGGATAGATTGAGGGATTTGTACAAAAGCTGGAATATAAATTTGGGAGGGGATTTAACTCTGTGAATTTTGCAGACTAAGTAGATTAGGTGGTGGTCACTAATAGAATTGGGGAGAAGACCAGAGCTGACGACGCGGTGTGGGTGGGAGGTAAGCACCCAGTCGAGGAATGAGTGATTACCGGACTTAAGGTTTGAGCGAGTGGGTTCAGTAATGGTTTGACAGAGGTTAAAACAGTTAACTCAGTTTGGGTTTTAGTAAAGGTGGTGCTAGCCAGTTGTGGTTAAAGTCACCCATAGCATATAGTTCACCCGATTGGGCAAGGGATGCGAGCTGGCCCAGAAGGTCGGTGACTATTGTGGTTGATGTGCCTGGGCAGCAGTAAATGCCAGCCACAAAGATAGGTAGTGAGGAGGGGGACAGTTTACCATCAGAAGCTCGTAAGCTTTGGAGTCGGTTTTGTAATGATGACAGTGAAGTGGAGGCTGAACTGATGTAGATAGCCACCCACCACCTCTGGAAGCCGGTCTTGTCAGATAATGTTAAACCCTGGAATAGCGAAATTATTATCGGGTAGACTAGGTTTAGCCAGGTCTCAGTTAGGATGATAATATCAGGGTGTAGTGTATGGCTAGGACCTGGAGCTGAGTCGAGCTTAGGGCCAGGCTACGAATATTTAGGTGGAGAAGGCATGAGCCCGGGGGAGGAAGCTAGGGTGGGAGGCGGGTTGCACTGGCTGGTGGGTTTGATATGGAATTGGGCAGGGCCTGGGGTTAGAAGGTTTGGGCGGGGTTGGGTGTATATCACCTGCCAGAAGAAGTAGTGCAATGGTAAGGTGGTAGCGAAGCATCGGAGGGCGGGATTTAGTCTTCCGGTGGTTGGGGCAGTAGTAGAGGGGCTGGATGTGGGGAGCAGGTGTAGGAGTGGGGGAGAGGCAAGGAGGCAGCCAGAGGAAAGGGCCGGGGAGGGGAGTGGGGTGATGGGACCAGGAAATAGCTGGGAGGGGAGCAGTGGACTTATAGAGGGCAGAAGAAGGGAGTGACAGAAACAACGGAGGGGTGAAGGTAGGGACATGGGGGGGTGTAGATGTTGGGAGGGACAGTAAAATGGAGGAGGACAGTAGTATCAGGGTCATAGAAGGAGTCATTATGTCAGATTTTAGGAAGGGGTGATCAATCATAGAACCCTGATGAAAGCCGGGTATTGGGATTACAAGTGTCTGAATTGCCCTTCAGATAACGTAGATACCACTTTGGAGTAGTGGTACTGTCATGGCCTCTGGTGGACAGGGTGCAGGGTTCGAGACCCTTGTAGGGCAGTAGGGCTTAGACCTAGCTGAGTGCAGGGAACCTGGTATCAGGTGTCTTGCCGTGGGCTGTGATTAGGCCAGAAAAATGGGGTTGAAATAGTGACTCCTAGTGGTCACTGTAGTAGTGGTAGGCTGGGTGTGGGGTAGGCAATAGAGTGAGGGTGGTGCATAGGGATAACCAGCTGGCTGGGCAGAGGCAGGGGTTTGGAGAAGGGGGAGAAGTGGACTGACCAGGTAGAGGAGGGAAGGACAGAGGGTCCCTCTAGTGGCTAGCAGGTATAAATTGCTAATGGAGAAATGGAGACTTAGTTGATTGAGTGACAGGATGTGATGTCACTACTGGGAGCTTATAAATATATAAATACTGAGCCAGGGTGGGTGGACCGGGCGTAGTGCGTCGACGGGCTATCCCCCACCACAAGGGTGCTGCTATTCGGAGGTAGTTTATTACCTCCTAGTGCCCGTGAGGTCTGCGCTCCGTGAGGGAGCTCTCAGGGGGGATTCTGCTGCTGCTGAAGGTCCCAAAATGCCTATTTTGAAAGTCTGGTGTAAAAAAATCCCCAAAATAATTCCATTACAGGTGTGTGTTGCTTAGTTTCTACGTATGCTCATGACTTCACCAATTTTTTTATATTTTCACTCCAGATTTTTAACATTACCATTTTTTTACACCTCCTCATAACAGTACAGCTGTCATTTTTCACATCCTGTTCGAAATGTGCTTTTGCACCTGTGGTGCCAAATGGTGCAGTCGCTGTGCAAAATCACCTTTCAGTTAACGAACTGATAGTGTCACTGTTCATGTGGTGGGATCACAAAAAGCCCTTGTTGAAAACTTGGAGTGAAAATACCAAGAAACCAGGGCATTAGGGTTTCTGAACCCTGTAGGGACTGACAGGCGTCCGGGGTGTGACTTGGGATTGTCAACAGTAATGCTTATGCCATTCCACCCACACCCACAGCCTGTAGCAAGTGGCAGGCATTGAGGTGTGCCTTGGACTCTTCAACCCTAAAGTCCACCCCATTCTCCTATACTGCATCCATTTCAACATATTCCCTTATGGAAAGGGGTGAGTGTAAAGTCCGAACGCCTCAAGGCACACCTCGACACTTGTTGGTGTATGCAGGGTAGGGTGAGGTGAAATGGCATGAGCGTTATGGGCAATGACCCAAAGGCATACCCCAATGCCTGTCCATCTCTGCAGGGTGGGGTGGGGTTGATGTCACTTCAGTAATTCACTGGCATTCCTATTCTGTATCTGTCTAACTCCTGCACTTCCAATGCTAATGCCAGCAAACAAACATTTGGCACTGAAATGCTTGTTGGAGATGAAACAATAATCCCTACACTCCAAACCTTCGGTAAAATTAAGTAATTATTAATTAATGTAAATAGTTTTGCCAGCCTAGGTGCCCTCCCCTCCCCTCAGCTTTTGTTCAGTATACTTCAGCAAGTGATTAAGTCAACACCTGGTGACTTGTTGCTTTTTGGGCAGTGGTAGCTCCTACCAGTTCTGCAGAGTAACTGCTGGCAATACTGAGGCATTTGTCTATATATTATGTGATGATATTCTCCAGCAGAGGTATAGATTAAACTGTGTCACTGGGTATCACACATTCTGTGTTACTCATTCTCTTATTGGTGCCCTTTACCACTAGGTCTAACCACTAAGTCTCAGAAAACCCTAACATCTTTATCAGTTATGGAATGTTGAAAATTTTACTACAGTGCTAGTTTATATTTTTTCTTGTTCTCATTGAGCAGACCTCTATATTCTTTTTTCATATTTATCATCGCCTTTGTAAGATTAAAATCAGGGTTCTCCCTAATTAATCTGCCCATTTGTAGTATTGTCTTCCTTAGAGTCTGACATTTAGCAGCAGACCCAGTATTGCCTCAGTTATACTCACTTGTATTTAAGTATTTTATGGTGGGTTATTTACATGTAGAATAAAGGATGGGGACATGTGTGCTATGAGAATTTAATGCACACCCGAGGTATGGTATTTTACATAAACCCCGAGGGTGAAGCCTTAGGGGTTTATTAACGTATCCCACATCTTGGTGTGCATTAAATTCAAGTTTCACACATGTTCCTGTCTTTTACTTTATATAATGACTGGTGAGCAGTTTTTTTACAGCCTGACTTCTATGTCTTTGTGTGTGGCGTGCACACACATACACACACACAGTCTCCCTCTCCCTCCCTCCTTCTTCAGAATGAGCATTTTCATTTTTGTTTTTATGGATTTATTTATTTTTTTAAACTGAAAGTTGAATCGTGATCTTGGTTAGGTAGCGCTGCATGCAGTCAGCCATGGTCCCTTTCCTGGTCTCACTGAGGTAGCGCCCTCAGCTGACAAACAGCAAGATCATCCAGACTGAGATTTTTTAAAGTTTAAAGGCATGAGTAACTAGATAAATAGTAAAAAAATGAAATTGTGTGAAGGAGAGATGAATGTTGTAGCTGCTCCACGGTACCAGACTGATGGAGCAACCATATTCAACAGTCCACACAGAGAACGACAGCCAATTATGTAGTGCTCTAGGTTTTGACAGGCACAGCGTATGAATGCCATAATAACCCGTGGATTATTACAGAGAATATCAGCTGTTTGAGCATATAGAAAACAATTACCTGCCAGTTACTATAGTGTTTTTCTGAATTTTATGCTGTTCATCTATCTTTTATGTACTTATTGTAATGGTGTCATGAGCCTCATGGGAAGGGTGCTGTTTTGGAAATAAAAACTGCTACTGCTACTCTTGGTACACCTCCTTTCTATTTTGCTCTACATTCATTGTTTAAAGAATCTACAATGTGTTTAATGTTTCTTTTTCATAATCAGCAATATAATTATTAGACTTGGGCTACCCCCTAGGTAGCTGGGTCGGTAGTGTGAGTATCACCTATTTTTGGTGGATCCATGATGCTGGCATGACAACTCTGACTGCAACGTCTGCTACAGTGCCGGGAACTCGTCGACACCCCTGACCGCACCATGCCCCCAAACTGACCAGCAACATCGTGACACACAATGAGGGGGGCAGTGCCCCCTGCACCCCTCATACTACTTATATCTAACTCCATGTTACACAGACAGTGGAGTTAGATATTTACCCCCTTGTCACCCTAAAGTGTCTCAAAGCAAACCCCCTGTCACCGCTGATTTATGGAGTTTTCGCTGTGGGGGGGGGGGGTTCGCTCTAGTGGTGGCATACCATTTTTGGCCTGGTAGGGTAGTTCGGGTAATGTACTACCCTACCTGATATAACACTGTAATTCTCAGGTCGAGTAATGTGACACAGGTAACAGCTAAAGGACTTGGAAATGAGCATTAAGGGCAGCCTGTGGGGTCCTTCATGAACTTGCAGCAGAATGGGAGCACATGACACTAAACTGCCACCTGATTTGTAAGTGGGGCCTGTGCTGTGTATGCTGCATGGAATCCGCTGGCAGCAGTCTTTTTGTATGTGTTGTGGTGTGTGGAAACAGCTCTCTGTGGGCACTTGCTCTGCAGCACAAATCGCCAATGTGTTGATTGAAAAAGACAAAAAAAGTCCAACTTTTTGTAAAAATTTTACTTAACCTGCAGTTTACCAAGTTATAGGGATTTAATGCATGCCTCAGGTGCATTGTGAGGCACAGGGCTGCAGGCTGAGTGTGAAACATAGAAACATAGAAAAATAGAATCTGATGGCAGATAAGGACTGCTTGGCCCAACTAGTCTGCCCATTTCCCTACCTAATGGATAAGCTGCAGATCCTAGTTAACCAACAGCCTACATCCTCCTACCTCCACTAGAATTGCCTTATGTCTGTCCCATGCATTCTTGGATTCCCCCACCATTTTTGACTCTTTGACCTCCTCAGGAAGGCTGTTCCATGCATCTACAACCCTCTCTGTGAAAAAATACTTCCTCACATTACCTCTGAGCCGTCCCCCCTCTATCTTCAAATTATGCCCCCTTGTTCTTGCATATCTCGTTTTCTGAAACATGTTTCCCTCTTGGACTTTGTTGATTCCCTTGAGGTATTTGAAAGTTTCTATCATGTCCCCCCCCCCTCCTCCTTTCCTAGAGGCTATACATCTTAAGCTCCTTTTGTATTTCTTCATATGTCTTCTGGTGCAGACCCTGCACCATTTTGGTTGCCCTCCTCTGGACAGCCTCAACCCTGTCTATGTCTTTGCAGAGCTGGGGTCTCTGGAACTGTACACAGTACTCCAGATGTGGTCTTACCAACTGTCTGTACAAAGGGACAACAACTTCCTGTTTTCTACAGGTGATGCCTCTCCCTATCCATCCCCGTATCCCCCCAGCCCTTCTTACTGCCTTCTCACATTGCTGGCCCACCTTTAGGTCATCTGATATGACTACCCCAAGGTTTCTTTCCATTTTTGTTGTTGTCAGTATCTCATCCCCCCCATTCTGTATTCTTCCCCTGGATTTTTGTTTCCCAGGTGCATTACTTTGCAGTTCTTTGAGTTGAATCTAAGCTGCCATACATATGACCATTCCTCCAACCTTGCCAAGTCCCTTTTCATCCTTTCCACCCCACCTTGCATATCAATCTTGTTGCAGATCTTTGTGTCATCTGCAGAGACATACTTTTCCTTCCAGTCCTTCTGCAGTGTCACTTATAAAGACATTAAAAAGGACCAGCCCCAGTACTGAACCCTGTGGTACCCCGCTAGTCACCCCCCTTTCTTCACTGTGGACTCCATTTACTATTACCCTCTGTTTCCTTTTGTCCAGCCAGTGTTTTACACAGGCTACAACTCTGGGACCCACTCCCAGGCTGGCTAATTTGTTTATTAATCTTTTGTGCCGGACTGTGTCAAATGCCTTGATAAAGTCTAGGTAGGCCATGTCCACAGCCCCTCCCTGGTCTACTACTTTGGTCACATCACCCAAGGTGTGCATTAAATCCCAATAACCCCTTACCCTTACCTCTCAACCTCCTGCCTCATAAATCAGGGATGAGGTTTGAAAAAATCAGGGACAAAGGACCAAAATCAGGGACACATCTTTTAAATTGGTGATATCCACTCAAGAAGCTGGTTGTATAAGGGGCTTAGTGTAAAATGCATTTTCTAAGTGGCAACAAATCTGTAACTTTAATGTTTGACATTATGTTGTGCTTATAACCTCCACTATTTGGTCACAGAAACACAATTTTTAGGAGAAACAGGGTAAAATTTTAATGAAAATCAGGGACAATTGAGAGGTATGGTTATTGTGCTTATAACATGGGTTATGTTTAAAAAACAAAATCCACAAAGGTGGGTTTTTTTTGCTTTTTGAATAGGGAAAATTTTAATGTATCCTGCCAACTTGAAAAGACGTCCCCAGCACTTTTGCATATGTTATATAGTTTCTGAACATACAAATGCTAGAAATAGAGTCATGAAATGGTTTCTGACATGTGTGTGTTCATAACATATATAACATATGCATGAGTCTGTCTGTCTGTCTGTCTCTGTCTCTCTCTCTCTCTTTCTCCCTCTCCCCAAACAAACCAACACAAACTAAGATATGAGAGAGAGAGAGACAGAGAGAGGAGAGAGAGAGAGAGAGAGAAGAGTTCACATTCAGGTAACATAAGTCACCTTTCTATTTTCTAAATTCTGAATTTAACTCACTTGCTGCCTGTCCTAAACAAATATTTGGAATCCAAGAACTGTGCCTTTCTTGCCCTTAAAAGGCTTTTAATTAGCTTCCCTAAGCAAAATCTTACCTCTGATCAAGTGCTTGCTTCATGTTTATTTCCTCAATGATAGAACAAAACAAGGTATACAGGGTGTCAGCCTATCTTCAAAGACTTTCACAGCCCATGCTGTGCTCTCTTTAGTGTTCTTTGATCTTTCTGCTGCTCCACAATATAGAGTTCCCTGCTTCACAGTGTTAAGTGCCTACTCCCTTTGCTCTGACCATGCCTGTGGTTTCCCTTTCTTTTCTGTGTCTCTGTGGAGGGATACTTCTCAAGGGACATTCACAAGAGATTTACTCAATAAAGAAGTTCTGGCACAGTAACTGTTGATTATATAGGAAATTTAATCAATGGTTACCTTATGATTGATTATATAGGAGATTTAATCAATGGTCACCTTATGCTCTTTGACCAGTTGGGTTGCCTTCTTTTTCCAACCCATGTTATAATGTGACATAGCTACACTGTCTGTTTCTGCAGTATAGTGAAAGCCTTTTATAGCTGTATTGCACTATTTGTTAGGTGCCCCTGAGCCATTTATTACCATAACATAGCTACACTATCTGTCTCTGCAGCATAGTGAAAGCCTTTTATGGCTGTATCACACTGTGTGTAAGGTGCCCCTGAACTCATTTATTATTGTGACATAGCTACACTGTCTATCTCTGCAGCATAGTGAAAGCCTTTTATGGCTGTATCACACTGTTTGGTGCTCCCAAACCCTATCATTTATTACAATGACATAGTCAGCTATGCTGGGTGTCCAGCAGTTTGTGAAACAATGTCCTTTCATGGCTATGTCTACTGTGCCTTTCCAGCCTAAGTCCACTAAAAGGAAGCATTGTGCTGCTGCATGTGCAGCTGCTAATGATATGGGCAATATGAATCATAGCACTAATGAAGAATATAATGATCTTCAGCAGGACTGGCACTAAATCTCTTGAACCAAGAAAGCATGTTAGCAATGAAATGATAATAGAGTTTCAGAGAGAACTGACTTGAGTTACTTGTAAAGTAACTGAACATTTTGCCACATGTGTGAGGGTAATTTCAGCTGCTGAAGCATCATGCAAGAAGGCATCCTCCTGAAATATAAGCTTAGATGCTGAGGCAGCAAATGCTGATAGAGATGGTGTTAACACTGGGGACTAGGAATGAGATAGCCCAGGCTATGTCCCACATAATAATGATGGCACTTCCAGTTCTTATGAATCTTGTGGTGATGAGGTGGGAAGTTTCAATGCGGGGATAGGAGAGGATGCCACTGTAAAGTATGAGAGGCAAGTCCAGAAAAAAAAAAAATCATATGCTAAATGTAAGAATAAGAAGATGAGTATGAATGACAACAATTCATTTCAACAATGAAATTGCAGTGAACGGTTTCTTCCAGGTCCCTTGACTGTACAAGAAATACTACCTGGCACTGTGGTGGCACAAACCAGAAAAGGTAGATCTTTAGTGTGGAATTTATTTTATATTGGCCCTGCGGACAACTGTCAAGGTGTATGCAGTCTGTGCAAAAAGAGCATCAGTCATGGTGCAAACCGCAAATTTTGGAACTAATGATGCAACATGCAAAGTCAAAACACCCAATTGAGTGGGGCAGGGCAGAGGGTGGTATGGTTGATATAGCTGGTTGTGGAGATGGTGGTGGCAGTGAACATAGTGGCAATAAACTGAAAGCAGTAAGTGACACTGAATCACGTGATGTGTCCTTGCAGTCTTCCCAGACAAACATAGATTGTTTTCTGACACCATTGAGCACTGGAAAATCCCAAAGAAGTATTCCACATGAAAAATACATGAAAAATACATTCCCCCCAAAATTAAAAAAAAGATCTCATCAACTAACATTATTTTTTTATTTTTATTTTAGTCTTTGGTAACCGAGTAAGGCCCGGTTAAAAGAAAGTGTTGCAAAGAGATCAAAATTTATCTACCAGCATCCAACATGCCAGCAGTTAAATAGAGCCATTGCAAAGTTGTTGGCCGATTGTCAACCCCTTTTGCTTTTGTTGCCCAAAAAGGTTTCCTCAAGGTAATGAAACTTATTGAACTATGGTACACCATTCCCTGTGGAACATATTTCTTGAAAATGGCTGTTCCATTTCCACAGTTGTATGACTTGCTGTGTACTGAAGTCATTAAACTGTTGCAACTCTCTGAGGTGAAGCAGGTTCACATAACTACAAATATTTGGACCAACAACCAAATAATTGACTACATGACTGTTGCAGCTCATTGTGCAAGCTTTCAGGCAGAAAGTAATAATCCCTATTCTACCATATGCAGTAGGAAGCAGGCTGTATTATGTGTCACCACTTTTGAGGAAAAGCACACTGCTGTGAATATTTTGCAGGAGCTGCACAAGCAATCCTAGAAATGGCTTACTCCCTATTCCTTATCTCCAGGAGGGTTCATTGTGTCAGATAATGGTGCCAACATAGTCAAAGCTGTTAGAGATGACAATTGTCAACACATACCTTGTTTTGCATATTTTTTAAATCTTCTCATCCATAATTTCTTAAATGGAAACAAATCCAGAACAAAGGGTTTAATACCTTTTATTGGACCAACAAGGGTGTTACAAATAGAACAAAGAGCTTTAGCTTTCAGACCAGCAAGTCTGTCTTTGGAAGCCTAATAGAGTTATTTAGAAAATCCCATATTATAAACACTTAGAACATGCAGAAAAAAAACATAAATAATTCTCATTGGTTTAAAACAGGCATTCAGAACATAATTAAAGTGACACTGAAGAGCTTGACTATCTTAGGTGCAATTTCAGCTGAACCAAACTTAAAGGTCAAAGGTTGTCCAGAGATAACAGCAGGCAGAGAGTTCAACCCACATATATTATGCCATGTATCAGTCTAATGGATAAAACCACACTGAGATTTTCTGCTCACTAAATTATATATGAATTGAAGAAACCTCCCTAAGACACATACTTCAAGAGAGAGGCAACAATACATGAGTAAAAGCCAACTTCAACTCTGCTCAGAACTCTGTTTGTGAATACAGCCTCTGATAATAAGATGACCCTGGAGAAAACAACTGCATGCCAAAATTTAACATATTAGCAAGTAAAAAAATAATACAAAATAAGTCCTAAAAATACAACATCAGAAATGATCTTTACATGGCATATAGAATAATGAAAGTGATGTGTACCCAATGTGAGTAAGTGTATCACACTGATGAAAGTACAACTGGCTGATATATATTCCCAACATACTCTCAACAAGCTATTATGTTCCAGAAACCTTAAACCTTTGTTGTAACAAGATTTTATGCATGATAATATCAATTGTCATTGTAAGTGCCAGATACAAAGAAGTGCTAGTCAAAGAGCCCCACAAAATTAAGACTATGTAGCCTGATATGTACAAATTTGAATAAATTGTCAGTGTATAACTGAAATAATACATATATAGAAGCAGTCCAAGGAATCTAAACAAAAATTGCTAGGAATTAAATCCCCCCTCTCGGAAAGTAACTACTTAAAATGAAATATATGTACATGAATCCTAATACACCATCAATTGAACCCATCACTACAACAGTTAACCAAAAAGGAACTACACCTGTCATGAACCCCCAAGTAAATGAGGCAATGCATCCTAATAAGTACGGAATGTAAAAACATAACAGTATATTCTCAAACTACAGAACTAGCAGAAGGAAGTAAATATCCACTATGATATAAGTCCAGAGTCCTAGCCACTATGACACCATAACGTCATGCACCTGAACATAAGTTTACTTCAATATCACTACAATATTCACATCCACTATACCCACATAACCACCCATCTCAAATACCCATATTAAAAATTAAATGTGCCACACTTCTTCTACCCCCGCAACACACACATAAACATATTCACAAACCAACACACATAGACATACACACACACCCAAATGGAAACAGAAATGTTGAAAACCTGTTAGGTTTTGCTAGGAAAATATATAAGCATGTCAGTCACTCTGTGAAAGCCCAAGAAATCCTGAAGAGGCTTCTGAGGTCAAACAACTTACTGCTACATACATTAAAGCAGGAAGTTCCAACCTGCTGGAATTCAATATTTTACATGCTGGAAATGCTTCTTGAACAGAAAAAATATGTACATGGCTATATCATGTAGAATCAAATAGGTAAAGAAGACATCATGCTTAGTTCCAGCAGTTGGAGTCTACTTGAATCTTTGGTCACCTTATTGGAGCCATTTGAGGCTGCCACACATGATATCACTGCAGACCATGCAAATCTGAGTCAAATTCTTCCTCAAATAAAATTTCTTCACATTTATTTTTCTTGATGACATAAAGAAAGACTTTCAGACAAAAGAAGACACCACCATTGTTATGCTAGCAGATGACTTGAATCTCAGACTGACAACTTGATCAGAGAATAAATGCCATACTTAATAATGACACCTATGTGCTGACTATGCTGTTAGATCCTCATGTTAAGGGGAACATTGAAGCAGTGTGCTGACCTAACATCAAAACATTTACTGCGAAATCCCTCACAGCGACAATTTCAACAGGTTTTAAAATTGTTGCTGTGAGGGACCTGCGGGCAAAATGTTACCCTTTTGCCATGTGTGCCCCCCCCCCCAAATCAACTCTGACTCGGAGTTGATAATCTTTAGAAGAGGGGGTGCAGGGGGGCTCAGTCTCCTATATGTGGGGTTTCGGGGTGCAGACCCCCAAGAAAAACACTTCAATGTCAGACAGGTGAAATTTCACCTATTGACATTGGGGATCTCGCTATGCCAAACTTTGACAATGGTATTGTCGATTCGGCATAGGTAAATCTATTGAAACCATCCTTCCTGCAGGGGAAGACATTGACTATTGGAGAGATCTTCTGCTAACCAAATGTGACATTGCCCCACCAACACCATTAAGTGATGTACAGCAGTCAAACTCTGCCAAACCATCAGAGTGTGCTTCTGGTGCAGACAATAGCACATCTATAAATTCTTCACAATCACCAGTGTTATCAGTGAAGGAAAGAGCATCTGACATAAATCCTGCCATGGTCGCAGACAGTTCATGGACAAACAAGCATGTCTGTCATTTTTCTGACAATGTTGGCACCATTATTTATATTTGCATTCACTCAGCTGCCATGCCTCTCATACCAACTTCATCAATGCCTGCCATTGGTATAATTTTTGGAAACAGGAGCAGACTCATTCAGAGCAACTGCACCTCTCACATCTGCCTTACCAATGCCCACCATGGGTACAATTTTTGGAAACAGCAGCAGGCTCAGTCAGAGCAGCTGCACCTCTTTTACATGCCTTCCTCGGCAATGCCCACCATGTGTATAATTTTTGGAAACAGGACCAGGCTCATTCAGAGCAGCTGCACCTCTCACATCTGCCTCAGCAATGCCTACCATGGGTATGATATTTGGAAACTGCAGCAGGCTCACTCATAGCAGCTGCACCTGTGATATCTGCCTCAACAATGCCTGCCATGGGTATAGTTTTTGGAAACTGCAGCAGGCTCACTCAGAGCAGCTGCACCCCTTGTACATGCCTTCCTCAGCAATGCCCACCATGTGTATAATTTTTGAAAACAACAGCAGGCTCATTCAGAGCAGCTGCACCTCTAGAATCTGCTTCATCAATGCCTGCCATGGGTATAATTTTTGGAAACTGCAGCAGGCTCACTCATAGCAGCTGTGCCTGTCATACCTGCCTCAGCAATGCTCACCATGGGTGTAATTTTTGAAAAGAGTAGCAGGCTCACTATGAGCAGCTGTGCCTCTTGTACCTGCCTCAGCACTGCCCATCATGGGCACAATTTTTGGAAACAGCAACAGGCTCAATCAGAGGAGCTGCACCTCTTGTACCTGCCTCAGCAATGCCTTCCATGGGTATCATTTTTGGAAACAGCAGCAGGCTCGCTAAGAGCAGCTGCACCTCTCATACCTGCCTCATAAATGACAGGGCTTGGGCACCTAACAAACAGTGTAATAGTATACAGCTTACAGTCAGCAACAGTCTTTCACATTTTTGTTATGATCAGGGTAGGGTAATATGGTAGTAAGTACCTGACCCGAACCAAATGCCTGTTTTTCATTAGGGTATTTTTAGAGTAATTTCAGGTAGTCTAGAGGTA
Organism: Neoceratodus forsteri; assembly: GCA_016271365.2. Taxonomy (NCBI): domain Eukaryota; kingdom Metazoa; phylum Chordata; order Ceratodontiformes; family Ceratodontidae; genus Neoceratodus; species Neoceratodus forsteri. The sequence continues at coordinate 1,161,277,737 of CM057455.1, read as the reverse complement.
CCTGTGGGTACCATTTCATATCAGGTATTTCAGTACCTGCCCACGCCTAATAATTATGTACATCCAGTTTTGAAAGTTGTTTCCACTTCTCTACCCACTCATATTGCAAATCTCCTTCTTTATTTGAAATACCATGGAGGATCATCATGACTTATCCATTTTATAATTTTGTTATTCAATACTGTTGTATGTTCAGACACCAAATTTTCCTGTTCTAGGTTTTAGAGGGGATTATACTAATGTCTGGTTTTGGTTGTATGTAAATAGTTACTATCTCATTGTTCAAAAACCTAGAAATTTATTACTATGGGATATGAAAAAACATTTATAAATGCAATCTCCAAAACATTACACCCATTCTCTGTAAGAAGAAGAATATTACCATCTTAATTGCCTCTTGCCCTCCCATTTAATAGTCTTAACATATGATCTGCAACAAATGTATCTAGGTGTCATCCCCTCAGTTTAATACTTTTATCCCTTGACTGTCTTTTTTTTTATCATTAATTTTTCTCCCCTCTGGTCTGCCCGACGGCACCCCCCCCCATCTCTGTCACTGACCTTCTCATGGACTTACTGGTTGTCAACCACTTATTTAGAACCATGATGGGAGGGTGGTCTTCCATGTTGGTGAAGCTTGAGCTTGCAGGGGATGCCAGCTGTGGGCAGCCAGGCATCTTTTTCATCCATTTTCTCCCTCTGGACTGTAGTGTCAGGACATGTGTGCCAAGCATGTAACACTACAGCCCTGTCCCTTGTGCACTCCTGTTGCACTGCTGCACAGCCTTCACCAGGTGGCAGTCTCTGCAGTGGGACCTGCTGCTCCCCCTGAGGAAGAAGAGCTGCTGTCAGACACTCTAGTGTCCTCACTCAGCTGGTCCACTGAGTGACCATAGTCCATTCCTGAATCCTGGTCTCCAGCGTGGGGAGTGGAAGCACAACCCCTTTTCCAGTGAGCTGGCTTATCCCTTGACTGTCTTAATGGGATACCCAGGGTATCTTCTATTATCCAGTAATTATACAATATTGCCACTGTATTTCCAGTTCTAGCAATCATATCACCAGCTAAGATGGTTGGCACATTCTTCTATTTCACATTGATTACATTCAATACATTAGTAAGCATTTCAAAAACTTCATTTTCCAGATTCTGGACCATATTTGGTTGAATATTCATATTCAAAGCAATGCACAGTAGTCTTGCCTTCTTAATAAGTCTTATATTTAGAAAATATGGCAAACCCAGTTTTAAGTTTATACATTTATTGAATATAGTAGTCAAGACAAGAGTAAGCAGGCCACACCTATGGTGCCCAGATCTTAACAATCTGTGGGTGTCACTTCAAATAACACTTTGTATGCAATAGGCATGTGTTGAAAGAGTGGAATAAAAATGTTATTTTCACTGATGATGATGCCACTATTGAAATAACACAGTTATTTGCATAGTAAACACATCATGCTGTGTTATTTCAATACTAAGCTCGTCATAAATGAAAAAGCGCTGGCAGCATTCAGTAACAGAGTTTTGATTCTGCACCCCCCAAAAGCCACCACTGCCATCTGAAACATTAATGCAGTATATTTAATAAAATGTAGAAAATGCCTACAATGCTATTTTAAAATTCAAAATCTATAATTGAACCCAGCAGTTTTCTAGCAAATGTAGCACATACCTTCATTTTATGTAGAGCCATTGGAATCCTCATACTTTCCCATACAAGCGCTTCCAACGGGTAGACAAGAATCTCAATTTTTCCCTGCAAAAGTAAAACAACATGTAATGGTGGGCAAGATTCTGAGCTCAATAACTGAAATAATCTAGAGGGGTGAATGTGAACTATAGATCCCATGATCATCAGTAGGTGACAAAACGAGATGGAAAACTAACAGTAGCAAAAGTAATTGTAAACAGTTGCAGCATAGGTATGAGTGAATTTCAAAATGACACCAAAATATATTGATAAGTCAGGAAAACAGAAATAGTAAACACAGTCCATCGAAGCCCATACACCAGTGACGTGACTTTTGATTTGAGATACATCCTCACTGTCTGTTACTCACTACCACCGCACTCGCACTGCTCCACAGACACACATTTCCAGGCCACCACACAACTCCCCTCTCCCACCCTTACCACAACCAGAGCAGCGCAAGATAATCAGCTGTGATTTTAAATGGAAAACAGCTTCAGCGATTGATACTGAGCTGTTTGTTTCAAACCACAGAACATAGAAACTGAGAGACGAAAAGGCGATTTTGGCAAATAAAAAATAAATCCTAAAAATGAGTAATGAGGAAATGAGTAACAGCTTCAACCTAGAATTAGAAGAAATACTGACACAAATAGAGCTGGATATAGAGTCCTTTGTGGATGAATCCCAATTAGCAGACAGCATCAGTATTCAGGTACCAATACTAAATGACAGTAATGTTGTCACGCCACAGGAAGCTTCGTATACCCAGGCAGCAAGTTCAGTCGAAAACAATATATCTATAGTGCATGTTAACAATGTTGAGCCACCACATAGGGTTGCCACCTTTGGATGAGATGAAAACCGAATACTAAACCACACCCCTAACTCCGCCCCTTTTATGACTAATGAGGGCATCGCTTGGACTCTGATTCACTTGATTTATTCAGAAATGCTGCTGAAATAACATTGTGTACAACTTCTTTAAATTACATCATGATTATTATTTTTGGTTTATTTGATTTAGATTTAAATATTTTAAATGTCAGTGTGTGTTAACATTTGGTGGGGTTAGAGAGGGGGTTCAGGGGACTTTCCATCCTGTGTGCACAGCTTAGCTGACAAATAGAGTGACTACAAGGACACCTCTGACAACTGGCTAGTTTGGATCAGGTGGCCTTTTCTGGTAAAACTCTTTCAATAAATAAATAAACTACACCAGTAATGGAGGACGAGATGTAATTACAAATATCATCTGCCATTTTAAGATGTGCTACTGTCCCTCCCATTGCTCCTACTCTAAAGTTATTTGTAATGTCAGAGAAGTTTTTAAAAGTGGTAGGAACTATTCTATGCTGTTAAATACCCTATTTTGTTGTCCATGTCACTCATACAAAGCAGATAGCATGTTATGTGATATGCAGCATGGAGGCAGTATAGCACAGTGGTTTAAAGCTCTGGGCTGCAATTCTGGAGACCAGGGTTTGAATCCTACAGCCCAAACGTGCATAGTTTGTGACCCTACACAAATCACTTAATACCCTTGTGTTCTCAGGTTGCACCTGTAAACAAGCTTTAGCTTAGTGTGTCTCTTTCGATAACAAAAAATAATAATGTTTTGAAAAATGTTTGATAAATTGCCTAAATTTGCAGTGCCATCAAATCTAGATTGTGATTGGTTGGCATCTCATGGCACTCCAGACATTACCTCATGGGTTACAGCCCACCTGATAGGCTAATGATGCACATGACCCAGATCAGATTTCCAGTATATCCAGGTCCCAGGAACCCCTGCTCTCCAGTTGTAATTTGTGCATCTGAATAGGCAAGAAGCATCCAGAGAACCCCTGTCTGCTCTTATCTTCTAAGGTAGGAAATGTGTTTATCCTTAGCCTTTGCAGGTGCTGGTAATCATTGGTTTATTGAATAAGAATTTCGCATCCTTGTTTTAGGAAAGGAGCTTCTGAGCTCCCAGAAATCTCAGCATTGTTTAAGCACTATTATTTGTGTTGTGGTTATACCTGGAGCGTTCTCCCTTTTTTATATGTTTAACTATAACCCTGGAGGCCTCTCGAGGCGTTTCTTACGTTGGTTTGAGGAAATTCCTCATGTTTCTGGCCAGCAGCCCTGCCCCTACAGGCCTAGGCAGCATGCTGCCTGCTCCATAAGCCATGCGGTCTCGCGGGCTTCCCCTAGCAGGCCCTTGCCTCGAGAAATGCTCCGTGAGTCGCCTCTGCTCCCCGCGACTCTGCGGTCCTGCTGCTGCCCCTCGCTCTCCCTTAGAGGCCTCCCTTCTTGGGAATCAGCCCCTCACGACTCTCTGGGGCGTTTGCTAGGACCTCATAGTCCTTTGTGCAGCAGGCACCATCCTCTGGGCCCCTGGCCCATCTTTCCCTCACGGTCCCCCTCTGGCCTCGCCACCCACGGCGCTAACCCAGCTACGCAGGTCTCAACCTGCCTTGGCCACTCCATGAGTCACCTCTGCTCCCATAACTCCACCCGGACTCTCTGCAGATTCCGCCTCTAGCCTTCTCTGGCCGCAGACCTCGAGCCTGCCCATGCACTCGTGAGTCGCCTCTGCTCCGTGACTCCACGGAATCTCGGCGGCATTCCGCCTCCAGGCGCCTCCCTAAGACCCCCATGGGCTACCCGCGACCATCATGGCGTTCTCTGTCTGGGGCCCGCAGGCACCACCAGCCTGCCCCTACGGAGGGCACACCCTCACAGGAAACTGCCAGCCCTCCTCCTCTCAGGCATCTGGCCCTAGCGAGGCCGGGATGCGCTTCAGGGGCGGACTCCTCCTCCCTTCATCCGCGGCGGAGGTCCTCCTCCATCTCCTTCCTCCTTCTGCTCCTAGGAGGGTCGTTTCTGCAGGCGTGGTCGGACCGGCGAACAAGGTCAACCTATCCACCAAGGAGGTAGTGTGGCGCACTGGTCTAAGGCTCTGAGCTGCAATCTGGTGTCATCCAGCAGACCAGACCTGGGTTTGAATCCCACGGCTTCCACTTGCATACTGTGTGACCCTCAGCGGGTCACTTCGCCTCCTTGTGCTCCCAGGTCGGCCCTTGCTATACCTGATTAAACAAAAAAAAAAAAAAAACTTCAGGCCTAAGAAGGGGGGATAAAGGACAAATTGGGAGACTTCCTTGTTCCACTCGGGTCCCTCTCATAGCGACCCCAGTAGGACACCGCAGAGCTACTGCCTGGGTCCCTCACACAGCGACCCAGGTAGGCCCATGCGAACTCCATCCCCATCTCTCGGTGCCCGCGGCCCCCTCCCACAGCGGGCCCGTCTTCCCGAGTAGGATTTGCCAGTCTGGGGATAGGTACTTAAAGGTTTTGGAAAGAAGTCTCCGACCATTCCAGGTCTGTCTAAGGGCCCTCACACAGCGTCCCTATCACAGCAACCCCCGTCCCCCCTCCCCCCACACCTTCTAATGGGGCATAGGGGGCAAAGCGCCGGAGTCTCCTCTCTTCGCTCAGACCCCTCTCTCTTTATCTTACAGATGGTTAAAGCAAAGAAATGCACCGCGTGCAGCGCCAACCTCCTCCCTCAAACCCCAGGCCCTCTCTGCGCAGCCTGCCTCATGGACGACGAGCTGTCTTCAATGGAGAGAACTTCCCCCCTAGCTCCATCTCTCCCCTGCCCCAGCAACCCGACATGGGTGGACCGGGCTCCCTGCTGATTCAGAACCAACAAGCGGTGGCCATGATGGAGAGTCAGCAGAACTTCATGCTGAAGATCATGGAGAAGCTGGAGGCCCTACCCAAAGCAGGGCGAGACCACCCAGCACTGAGTCCCGCATCAGGAAGACCTCCAGAGGTCACCGCCCCAGAGGACCCGCTCCCCAGCATTCCCCAGGATGGCAACACTGAGGAAAGAGAGAAAGAGACGAGTTTGATGAGGGGAGGAGGAGGAAGCACAGGCATGGATTCGGACATAGAGGATCTCGAGCCAACTCCGTCCCTGACCTCAAAACATGCGCATTTGAGACTATTCCTGGTCTCATGAAGATCATCAAGGCCACCATGGGCCTCGCTATGGAGGAACAAGGAGGGAAGACTGAATCAAGCTAGACCCTATGATCCAGCTAAGGACCATCACCCCAGAGACCTTCCCAGTCTGCCCGCCATTGAAGAACTGATTCACACGAATGGCAATCCACAGATCCGGGCAGAATGCCGAACAGAAGGAACTTACTCAGAATGTACCCGATTCAGGGCGACAAGTCCGACGCCTGGTGCAAGGCCCCCTCCATCGACCCCCAAGTGGCAGCCTTGAGCAAGAAGACCGTGCTGCCGTGTGGGACCATAGCACTCAAGGACCCTACCGACAAGAAGATTGAGGACATGCTTAAAAAGACTTTTGAAATCAAAGGAATCATGGCCAAGGCAATGACAGCGGCGATCTATACCTCGAGGGCCCAGATCCGCTGGTTGGAGGAACTGCAGGAGCAGGGAAGTCAGAAGTCGAGGGAGGCTGAACTTTTAGACTGCACCCTCGATGCAGCCAAATAATTTGCCGACATGGCAGTGGACTCCTTGCGCCTCCAGGCCAGGGCGTCCGCCATCATAAATCGGGCCCGCAGAGCACTATGGCTGAAACTCTGGGACGCCGATTCAGAATCTAAGACTTTGCTTTCAAACTTTACCCTTAAGGGGTTCATGTATTTGGGAAGGCCTACAGACTTATCTGAAACAGAGGGAAGAGGGTAGGGACGTCTTAAGGAATAGATCAAGAACCTCACATCTACCAGCTGCTAGACGAAGGTTCCAGCCCGGGGCCAAGAACCAAGGCCGCAGGGAACCCTACTCACAGAACCATTCCTTTCGGAGTCGGGTCCCCACATCCTTCTCATGTACTCCCGCCTTCAACAGCTACAAGTCCCCTTCCTCCTTCAGACCTAGAGGTCAAAGCTCAGGAGGCCGTGGAAGAGGATTCAGGGGAAAACAGTGACTCCGCCTCCCCGAGAACCCCTTGGTACCCCCCGGTCGGACAGCGGTTGGCTCTGTTCACCCACCGCTGGGAGATCACCACGTCTGACAGGTGGGTCCGGGACGTGGTCTCAAGGGGATACACCATAGAGCTGACTCACCAGTCCATACCCCAACAGTTTGTCTCGTCCCCCATCTCCAGAAGGAGGGCCTCGCCACACCAGGTACAGAGTATCCTGGCAGATCTGATCAGAACAGGGCCATTCAACCAGTCCCAGTTCAGGAGCAAGGGAAAGCATGTACTCCATCTTCTTCCTAGTGCCCAAAAGTCGGGGAGCTCAGGCCCATCCTGGACCTAAAGCGTCTGAACAAATCACGTGCTCAGCGTCGGTTCAAGATGGAGCGGTCGGTCCATCCTACGGGGATCAGAGTAGGCGACTTCCTAACCTCCATTGATCTAAAGGACGCCTACCACATATCCCCATCATCAAGAGCCACAGAAGGTTTCTCGCTTCCACGTCCTGGGTCAACACTTCCAGTACGGGCACTCCCATTCGGCCTGTCCTCAGCCCCAGGGTCTTCACCAAGGTCTCCATCACCTTGGTGGCCAGGCTCAGGGAACAAGGGCTGTACATAGTTCCATACCTAGGCGACTGGCTCATACAGCATGCGGTCCAGAGCTCAGGCGCGCTCATACAGCTCGCCGTATGGGCACTCAGGACCACGGTTGGGTGGTGAACAAGGAGAAGAGCCAGCTCCGTCCAACCCAACAGATGGGCATCTGGGGCCATCATCAACTCAGCAGGCGGCTGGGCAAAGCTGACCCCAGTGCGGATCCGCAGTCTCCAAAACTGGCCGGGCAGTTAAGGTCGCACCTCGCACCACAGTGGCAGAGGTCGCAAAACTCCTGGGCTGCATGGCCTCCTGCATCGACCTCGTCCCATGGGCCAGATGGCACACGTCCGCCTCCAACACTTCATCCTGGCAAACGGAGCGCCAACCGAGTTCAACCTGCACCGCACGGTACAGCTACCCGAGGAAGTGAGATCTTCCCTGAGGTGGTGGGTCACCCCGGGAAATCTGTCCAGAGGAGTCCCACTGGAACCACCTCCCCCGATTCCAATCGAGACAGACGCGAGCCTCTCCGGTTGGGGAGCCTGCCTGGGGGGCGAGTCGGCGCAGGGCACCTGGTCCCAAACGGAGGCCCTACTTTCAATAAACGTTCTGGAGATGAGAGCGGTGTTCCACGCGCTAAGGGCCTTCCAGCACATCATACAGGGGCAGTTGGTCCTGATCAAATCAGACAACCAACGGTGGCATACATAGCAAAACAGGGGGGTCCCAGAAGCAAGGCCATGTCACGGGAAACCGCCAGAGTAATGAGCTGGGCTCAAACTCACCTATCCCACCTAGGGGTGGTCCACTTAGCCGGGAAACTGAACATAAGGGTGGATTGGCTCAGCCGCCAACAGATTCATCCCGGAGAATGGCGTCTTCACCCAGACCTGTTTCGTCTAATCCAGACAGCGTGGGGCCCCGTGTCCATAGACCTAATGGCATCAAGGGACAATGCCCAGGTGGACAGGTACTTGTCCAGGTTCAAGGATGTGCACTCCCAGGGCACAGACGCCCTGTCTCAGGAGTGGCCTCGGCACGGCGCATATGTGTTTCCCCCACTGCCCCTCATTCCTCAAGTCGTGGACAAAATCCGGAGATCCAGAACCACTGTCATCCTGGTGGCCCCATACTGGCCCCAAAGATCGTGGTTCACAGCGATCACAGAGATTGCCTTGGCCAGCTTCCGATTCCTGACCAGGCCAGATATGCTGTCGCAGGGTCCCGTGATGCACCCATCCCCTCGAACTCTGAAACTCACGGCTTGGCTCCTGAGAGGGACCGACTATTGGCCTCTGGGTACCACGAGTCGGTCATAGGCACGCTCCTCCGGTCGCGGAGCGCCTCCACCACCTCTACATATGAGAGGCAATGGGCCGTCTTCTCACAATGGTGCCAATGCCGAGGCTCGGTAGCGGAACAAGCCGATCTCCCCACTATCCTGTTGTTCCTGCAGCAAGGGGTGGACAAAGGACTGGCACCCTCCTCATTGAGGGTGCAGCTGGCAGCCATTGGGGCGGCCAGAGGTCTGGTTGAGGGGCACCCACCAGGAGCCCACCCAGACGCAGTCCAGTTCATAAGGGCCGTGGACCTCATGCGACACAGGACCAGACCCGGGGTTGCACCCTGGGACCTACCTCTGGTACTGGACTCCCTAAGGGCACCACCATATGAACCCCTCGCCGAAGCAGACCTCTTCTGGGTAGGCCTGAAGACCGTTTTCCTCGTGGCCATCTGCTCGGCCAGGAGAATTGGGGAGCTCAGTGCGCTATCCTGCGCACCGCCCTACACCACCTTCAGCCCCGAAGGAGTACGGCTTCGGACTGTCCCGGCATTCCAACCGAAGATCCCCACGAAGTTCCATAGGGAACAACCAATAGACCTACCCACCCTGACCCGCCCTACTCCACAGGACTGGAGCAGTTCCACGGACCCTCTGGACATCGGGTCAGCCCTCTCGGTCTACCTGGCCAAGTCTCAACCCATCCGCAAGACGGAGAGACTCTTCATCATCTCGAAGGGTCAATGACAGGGGCTAGCGGCGTCCAAAACCACCCCATGAGGCTGGATCAAGCGGGTGCGTGCTCCGCTTCTCTGAGAAAGCGTCGTGACCCGCCACAGGGATCAGAGCTCACTCCACAAGGGCGGTCGCCACCCTCCCGAGTGGAACGAGCACTGGTATCTCCTGAGGATATCTGTAGGGCTGCTACTTGAGCTCCCTACACACCTTCGTGAGGCACTACAGGCTAGAGCAACTCCAGGCCTTCAGGCCGGCCTCACCTCCGTCCTTGCAGCCAGCCACCTCTCTCGGTCCCTCAAGTCCATCCGAATCCCAACCAGAGGCTTAAACTGCTTCTTATCTCCCATGAGGTAATGTCTGGAGTGCCATGAGATGCCAACCAATCACAATGGGTGTTTACTCACCTGGTAAAGGTGATTGTGTTGGTTGGCATCCATGGCACTCCAAGGCCCTCCCTCGGGTATGATCGGAGCGTACCACATGAAGAGGAAGGAAAAGATTCAGGAGGTCCCTACTCCTTCAGACTTATTCTGCTGCAACAGAGTTCAAGTCGAACCATGGTTCGAGGTAGTGTGTACAGAATAGGCAATAAATTCAGGCCTCTGGCCCCACTATTGTACCCTGTCGTTGCATATCTCATCCTTAAATTGTCATTATTGTGTGTATTGCTTGCTTGTGTTATATTCTCTTATTTCAGCTATGGAAAAATCAAACTGGAGAGCAGGGGTTCCTGGGACCTGGATATACTGGAAATCTGATCTGGGTCATGTGCATCATTAGCCTATCAGGTGGGCTGTAACCCATGAGGTAATGTCTGGAGTGCCATGGATGCCAACCAACACAATCACCTTTACCAGGTGAGTAAACCCCATTGTGTTCCTGTCATCTCATCAGCTGCTGCTCTCTGTCTCCCTTTTCTCATTTCTGTAGCTCTTAAAGACTTGGATTCATCTTCCTGGAATATCCAAGTAGTATGAAAATTGACAACAATAACTACTGAGGAGAGAGAGGCATAGTATTGCTAGAAATGAAATAAAATATTAGATTATTAATTTAACAACAAAAGGGTAACAAATATTAAAATATAGTACAGACCCTAAAAGAAAAAATGTTGAATATTTAAAGGTATAAAAGTATTCCTTATCACAGTAGTCAAAGACTATACTTACAATGCAGCCTGGAAAGGATTAGTTTGATTTGCTGCTAATGCTCTTAATAGCCCTACTTTACACCTCTCAGACTGACTGGTATACAAACAAAGGTCTGCATGACTTCAGAATTTGTTTGTAATCTGACAATGCAAGTAAAATGGTGAAGAATTTAACAGAATCTGTTTTACAAGCATGTGAACATTCAAAATGACTGGAAAAGTACTACCTCTGAATAAAACTGGATTACCAGGTAAAGTTTCTGAAACACATTGTACAGACCATACTGGGACAGGAAGCTACCCTAATGTGGTGCCTGTCTGGTTTCAGAAAAATGAAGGTGTTAATTAAGGTGGTATTGTGTACCCTTCCCCTGAATAATCTTCTAATTTGCAAGTATGAAGTTAAAGGTGACAACTAAGCAGATAGGGACACATTTTGCTCTTTAAGAGCCCTGCTCTTGAAGGCACTTCCTGATTAGCATGCACTGCAAGCAAGCAATCACACTAAAATGTCCAGACACTTGCTTACAGTCAGATGAGAAGAAAATGAAACAGTTAGTGGGGAATTTAACAGGTGCTGCTTGACCCACCATAAAAACCGAATTTGCAATGGTGAAAACAGGAGGACCGAATCTGGACCTAGAAAACCGAATCATTCGGTCAAAAACTGAGTAGGTGGTAACCTTACCACCACATTACACACCTGATGAAAATCCACCAATACTGCACATAACAGAATCAGCATTTTCATTCACAGAAACACGAGAGTCAAACACAGAGTCCCAGGTACAGATAACTAACCATTGCCCAGAGACCACAAATGAATTCATAGCTAACAACGTAAACATCATAGAACATCACCTCACAGAACCTGAGTCTACACAAAACATAGCAGGTGTAGCAACAACATTGAATACCAGTAATATTTAGGAACAAGCAATGCCGCAACCCTTGTGAAATGTGCATCAAAATCAACATCTAAGCTTTGACAGAGCAGACTCTAGCAAGACAGACTCTGTAGACAGACAATTACATAGAAAGTGCCCTGTCAAAACACATATAAGAAAACAACCATCGGTGTCAATCTGTTCAAACAACATCTAACTGAAAACTTCAATGAAAGCAAAATACCAGAACTCCTAACACCTGCGGAGTTAAACAAATACCTATGCCACTATTTTGTAAATAGTAAAAAAAGGACAAAAAAACTTATGAGCCAGTGACACTACACTCTGTGTTCCAGAGTCTGGAGCATTACTTAAAATGGAAGGACTACCCAGTATCACTATCCACAGATAGATTGTTTGAGAAAGCACACCAACTTCTGAAAAGCAAACAAAAAAAACCTAAAGGCAATGGGACTGGGAAATCGATCTAATACAGCAGATGAGCTTATGTATGACATAATAGACCAACTGCATGCAAAACAACTGCTGGGGCCACATACACCAGAATCACTCCTAAATATAATGTGGTATATAATTAGTGTGTACTTTGGTGTCCGTGGCAATACAGAGATGAGGGCTGTGCAGTGGGGAGATGTACAATTAAGGAGAGATGAAAATGGGAAACAATACCTTATTTACGAGACAAAACACCAGACAAAAACTAGAACTGGACCAAATCCTAAAGACACATGAAAGTTGAAGCCTAGGGCCTATGAAGTACCAAGCAACCAATTAAGATGTCCAGTTTTCAACTACAATAGCTAGATGGAACATAGACCATCAACATGTCTGACCCCAGACTCTTCATTCTTCCTGGCAGTAAATCTAACTGCATGCAAACCACTATACCCAACAACATGGTTCAAAAACTGACCAGTGGGTATAAATAAGATATTGATTATTGTAAAATCAAAGATTTCTCATTCAGGAATACAAACTGACAATAAGCTAACCAACCACTCTGCACATAAACACCTGATATAGAAGTAAAAAGATTCTGGAATACAACCAACAGAAGTGATTCAGATCTCAGGGCACAAACAGGTTCAGAGTACTAACTACTGTACCATAAATGAAAAGAAGCAGGAACAGATATCTACAATTCTAAGTGGAGCACCGAGTCAATGTGGGATGTTACACAGAAAAGTCCAGACAGCAGCTGTTAACCATATCAGAAAATCTCTCCTACCTTATTGGAACATGTTTCAACAAGCCAAAGATAAAGGCAAAAAACACAACATTCAATATAATACAAGGTAACAGCTTGAAAACATTTGTCACAGTAACAGAAAAAATCAAAAACATATCCCAAGAGGAAGGTTAAATATCTTAAAAATGTTAATGCTATCTGTTTTTCTCTTTGTCTCTGTCACATCAAAAAAAAAAAAACATAAAACAAGCAACAGCCACAAAGCACCAAAAAGAAAGAGAGTGAATGTAATAGACAGTGACTCATATTAAACAATACTGTCAAGGTAATTTAAAAAAACACATATTTTGCCATTTTAAATAATGTCTTATTGTGCTTTTATTTGTTAACAAATATTTGCTAATAGGTCAATCAATCCTCATGTTGACAAAGGACCATCTAAACAGTTGAAATGTATTAATGTATAAAAACAGCAAACCTACATAAGAATATGTAAAAAAAGAATAGTAAATGTACTCTATAAAACAATAAAAGCATGTACAAAGATTTTGAAATAAGCATGATTTTCTTGGTTGTAACTGTTTCTTACATAGCTGTAACTATGTCAGATAGTGTGAAAAGCTAAACACAGAATAGAAATGGTCATTGTAATTCTATAAAAGCGTTAACATCACATCTGAGTAAAAAGCCAATACTGAAAATGTTTAAATAAAGTTATTGTGGTTAGCCATCTGTGACAGTAGAAGTGTAAACAATCTAAGAAATGAAAATGTAATGAAATGTATCAGATGTGTTTTACTTAATGGGGAGATAGCATTCCAGCAGTGTCCACAATGCAGTACATCCACAGTGATGAAGTAAGCATTAATCACTGACAGAGGAGGGCTCTACCGGTAGATTAATTCCTGGCTTGGGAGAGCATTAATCACCCGGTAGAGCCCGGCGCTGGAGGTGATTAATGTACTTGTAACATGGCAAGTGTGACACAGAGATTGCGGTACTATTGTTGACCTTCAGAGCACATTCCGCTTACCGAGCTCTATAAGTATCTTGCTCACGCTCTGCTGCACTTCGTGGTTTCTGACAGAGAGGCATGGTGGAGAGACGTGCGCTTTCGTGTTGCACGGCAAACTACTATTTATATAGTGTACAGTGCTTTGACAACATGTCCCGCAGCTACTGACCCACTGTGAAAGACTCACCAACAGTCCCATTTTCTGAATTGCCGCAAACCGTTTTCCGGTTTCTTCGTCACTCTGCTGTCCTGATGCTGCACTGCTACACTGCATAATGGGACAGTTACATTACCAGAGGACCCACTTGGTGCGCTGCATCTCAGTGATGGGTGTATTACTGGTCGTCCATTACCACCATCTACAGGTATTGAAAGCACTATTCACCCCCATATCTATCTTGCGTGCTCACAATAGCAGGCGTGCTCCTTGTCACCCACATGCACTAGCAAGGGATCTCTACCTCACCATTGATGTTGCCCAGGTAGCACTTCAGATTGTGGTGACCTCTGGTAGTGCAGAAGCGGGCTCTAATGGTTACATACTTGTTCGATGGCTACCCTATCCATTGTCGGCGCAGTGCTGCACCATGTGGCTGCTTCTGGAAGGGTGCTAGCAGGCTCTATTGGTGGGTTAATCACTGCTCATTTTGCATCACGTGATGCATTTCAGCCACTCTCTGCTCTCCATTTCGGTATGCTTTTCTATGCCATGTTACAAGTGTTATTGTTAAATGACCAAATAAAGAATACTTTAATGATGTGTCCAACAAATAAATTTCTTAGTGAAGAATGAACAAATGAAATGTTATCTTAAAAAGTTTAGTTTTGTTGTCTCCTTAGTCTCGGTATGCAGTAAAAACAATCAAAAATTATTAATAGCCTTGATAAACTTATAAATCATCTAATAAATGGTAAAATAGTGACATTTTTTTAAGCACCACCCCCTTGTCAATTTGGTGCATTTCTTGAATTATTATAAAATTTTAATCTAACAGACACAAAACACAGTAATATGGCCTACAATGCTCAAGTGGCTGTTTTCAGAGTGTACCTGGTAACACAAGAGAGGTTAAGTGACTTCATACAGTTTGCAAGAGGAGTTTTTGGGAAACAAAATTAGATAATCAGTCATGTCCCAGCCTATTTTACTACTCCATAGCAACAGAACCCCCATGGCAACATTTTAGAATATTTTTAATATTAGGTATAGGAATTGAACCACTGTCAAATAGAATGTACAAACAGGACTTGAAATTAAAATGTCCAAACAAGAATCAGGCACCAGCCACATCTGCAAAACATTTTTTTTGTGATCCAACTAGTGGTTTGTACATGATAAAGTGATGATTTGTAAGTAGAGCCATTGTCATATGATTGAGCCAGCTCACCATGCAGAAAAAAGCAGAATTATAAAAAAAAAACCAAAAACTAAAACTGTAGTTAGAGTTATATGAGTAGCGATTGGGATTTGAAGTACTGTTCTGGCAGACCCAATGGCATATAAGTTGTGTAATAAATATAAAAAGTCTATTTGTAATTTGCAAAGGTAGCAAATAGTGTAAATCAAGCCTCTGCCAAGGCATGCTGATTTATCTAGTTGTGTAGCTTAGTCTGACCCCAAAGTACCTGTTCGTAATAATTCTGCCCATGCTCCATCACGAATAGCTGTGACCATAACTCAAAAAGGAGATAAGAAGAACTGTAAAATGTTCACAAAACAGAGGATGATCTGCTGTCATAGACATGAGGGAAAATATTCATGTTAGACAGTGCTGTCCATTCACTAGTACAGAACGTCCATCTAGCATAAAAGAACAACCACGAAAGACTATCTTCATTGGGCTTCTCCACCGGGAAACTCTGGTGCTTAGAAGCCTGTAAACAGGTAGGCCATAAAACTAGCTCCTTACATGCCCACATTGAGTTGAAAAGTAATGACGCGCATGCACATTACTGCACTGAAAGTAGCCAATGAAGAAGCACGCAACAATAAAAAATGCCAACCAGTCAGCACATATGCAATTTAAACTCCTCACAGTCAAAGTGGATATTCGCAGATGAATGTATCTAAACACGACAAAGGTCCCAAATAGACCTTACTATAACAGGTAATAAACAAAACAATTAAGAATATTCATTGGTATAAAAACATTATTCGGGACTTATTGCACACGCCAAATATGTGACCTTGATCTTTGGAACAACTTTTTTATCTGAACTCATTGCAGTGTGATCTCCTTTGTAAACACGTGTGGCTTCACCACTCATGACACAAAGGAGATCACGCCGTAACTCATTCAGATAAAAAAGTTATTCAACAGATCGAGGTTGCATATCCCCTGTATCCTTCTGTGACTAACTGTGAGGTTTTATTGAGCCATGTCCTTTGTAGCATGATTTCTTCATATTCTTTAACAATCTTTAGTGATTTAGAGTCATTTAGCTTATCTGTTATTGCCTGCAACATTACAACTGTTGATTTTCATATGCTGGTCAGATGAGTCATTGGGGTTAGATGAACTGTATTGCGGTCTGGCTAATGAATCTAAGTCTACTAATGGAAGTTCAATATTTTTTTCAGATTCTTCTTCAGATACAGCATGACTGCTTATAGGCGAGAATGTAGCTAAAGCCATCAGAGAGGCTACCTCAAACACACTATAATTTATCCTACAGCCTTTCCATTTCCTAGCCCTGATCAGTTTTTCTTCATTTCTACTATCATCAGCTTCAGATCCTCCAAAGGAACTTGAAAGCTCCAATGTACTCTGGGATCCTCTGCTGTCTGGCTATACATTCTTTCAAATCTGTTTTTCTTTTTTGTACTTTTAAGTGTTTATGGGGTTCTTTTTTATTTTAGCCTTTCTGATCTCCTCTGTATTATCTACTTTATCCTTTGATTTTAATAACATCTTATTCATTACTGCTCTTTTCAGATTAACTCCATTGTCCTTGAAGCCATTAGCATATTTCAACATAAATGTTCTGATTTCAGGATAATTTCATATTCAGCAGATCCAGCCTTTTTCAAGTTCATGTGTGTATCTCAGTACTGCTTTAATATCTGCTCAGGAGAAAATCTTACCTACTATGCCTTTATTGGCATTCTATATCATCACCATTATGGTAAATGGGTTTTCATTTTTCATTTTGGATAGGCCTTTCATAGAAAAAGTGACACAATCTTACCCCTTCTATATTGTATTTCCTTTATATCCTGTCTCCAAACTATATTCTCTTCCTATCATTGCTCAAGTCATCATATGTCAATTCTGCTCTGTTCTCTTCCAGTTGCTGCAGATGTTTTTCCTATTTTCAGATCTTTGAACTTCACCTTATTGTCTCCATTTGATTGTTCTGTGGGCTTACTTTTCTTTTGCTGAGTTATTAATTTAAAACCTGTCTGTTTAGCTACCTGTACAGGTGGATTTGGCAGATTTTTTTTATTATTTTTATGGTCCTGCCCCCGAAGGAAGCTCAGCCTGCCTGCGCTGTCCCTCCATGCCCAGGCTTACTCCATTGGGTGGGACTATCAGGCACTCCCCTCTCCTCACAGTCCTTTGTATCTTGCTCTGACTTACCCTGAAGGGTGGGGCCACAAGACTGGGCCCCGCCCCCGGCAGACACTGGTGTCAAAGGGGATGGCTGCAGAGCAGGGCATCATGCACGGGGGTCTAAAATTTTCTGTTGGCTTGTGGCAGAACCCCAGGAGGAGGGGACATGCAATGATATCCCGTGTCCACCCTGCCCCCCACAGGTGATAGTGCTGGCACAATGGATCCCCCAGCTTCCGCCAGAGGTTCATTGTGTGCCAGACACTGTACCCCCTCTTCCCATAGAGAAGGAGAGCAGTCCCTAGGATGCTCAATCCTTCTCCCTCTGCCAGCCCTCCAACTTCCAGAATCTGTTCCTGAACTCAGGTCATCGGCATCGCAGAGGAACACTCTGTCTTTGCACTGGCGGGCCAGCATTTGTTAGATTTTTTTACTTACAACTTCATGTGTCACACCCATACCATGGTGATGCCCAGTATTCTTTACCCCTTTGACTGTTTAAATGCATCTGGTTCATATTTTTAAGAATCTTAGTTTTATTATTTATTAATTCTTCCTCTTCCCTTAGCTTTTTTTCAGCTATTGCTTCTGCTGTCATCATCATTCGAGATGTTCAGTCCTTTAATTTTTCCTACCTTGTCTGCTCTTTTACCTGAATCTTCCTTTGACTTCACAGAATTTCAGTTTCCTTTATGTTCATGCCTGAGTTCCCATCCATCATAGCATTCCTCATTTCCATTAGAATAGATCCAGAAGCAAATGGTTTGCTGCCTTTTATTGGACCAACATAGATGTACAAAAAGAAAACAGTGTACATCTATGTTGGTCCAGTAAAAGGAATCAAACCATTTGCTTCTGGGTTTGTTCTTACAAGGACCAATACAGCAACTAAACTAATTCTGTATGTCATTTCCATTAGGATCTCATTCCATATTCTAATCTTCCTTTTAACTTCAGCAAGTCCCACTGAAAATAAATGTTGTGTTAAAAAGGACTCAACCATGGATGGAAGGCCCTTTCTCCCAGACCCTTCTTTTTCGCCCCTCTTATTTGATTGATTATGCTCATTTCCTGAAATCAAAATTTGCCATAAATGTGGTATATCAGGGGGTATAGCCAAGGAAGAGCACAAACTAAGTATGTTGATGTATGGGGAAATCAACATTCTTGAAGACATTTAAAAAGGACTGTGGCTCATTTACATTCTGGGTTGGTTAACTTTTCAAATCTGGCTGCATCTGTAAATGGGGGGTGGTGGTGCAGCTCCACCTCCACTTCCTGGGCATTCTTACTAATTTTTTGAGTCCTTCATTTTCTCGACTCTGGTAACTGCTAACATTTGCTTAGAGGACTTCACTACTTTCCCTTTACTATTATCATTTACCTGAGTCTGTGGGTGCTCTTGTGATATTTCAAAGAGGAAATGTTTCTTTAAATTTACCAATTCCATGTGTTTAACATAATTCTTTGTGTGTGTGTTGGATTAGATATTAGAACATGGACAAGTAAAGTACTGTATTCTGATTGGCTTTTTCTCAGAATGGGGGCAGTATATAGATCACCATCTCAAGGGGAGGATATGGACAGAGAGCTGGCAAGGTTAATCAGGAGAATGTGTGGGAAGGGTAACACTGTAATAGTGTGGGATTTTAATTTACCAGGGGTTGACTGGGGTACGCTAGCCTCCTCGTGTACTAGGGAACAGATTCTCCTGGATGCTTTCCTGGACTGTTTCCTGTCACAGTTGGTTGAGGAGCCAACTAGGTTGGAGTAATTTACTGGATTTAGTACTAACCAATGGGGAGTCTGTAAGGGAAGTGGAGGTGGGGAACCGTTGTCTGGAATTGACCACCATTCGGTATGATTTAACCTTAACATGAGTAGGGAGGCAGGGGTACAGAGACCAGAGTGTTTGACTTGGACATGCTAATTTTGGTAAGATGAAGGAAATAGTAGAGAGGTACCTAAAGGGTATTCAAGCACACTGGGATGGGAACCAGAAATGGGAAAGAATCAGATTGGGGCTGGTAGAAGCTACGAGACATGTGCCAAATTACAAAAGAAGAAAGGAAGGGTTAAAAGACCTAGTTGGATGTGTAAGGAGGTCCTAGTACTGGTGAAGGAGAAAAAAGCATCAAGAGATACAGGAAATCATGGAAGGTTGTGGATAGGGAGGAGTATGTGAAGAAGTCCAAAGAAGTCACCAGAACAGTTAGAAATGCTAAAGCTAGCAGAGAGTTGAGACTGGCGAGGGGCATCAGTGATGAGGAAAAAGGCTTCTTCAGATATATATGGGAGAAAAGGTGCTGTAAGAACCACATTGTGAGGATCAAGAGAGAGGGATGGTGCTCTGAAACTGGGAGGGAACATGCAGAGACACTAAACGAGTACTTCTTCTCGGTATTTAACAATGAGAATGGTGGGGAACTCCCACGGGGGTAGGGAGGGTTGGTGGGGGGGTGATGAGGTAACAGATGGGGAGATTACTGAGGTCATGGCTTTTTAAAGCTTAAACGCTCTGAAGGTGGATAAAGCAACAGGTCCAGATGGCATTCAACTGATTATTCTAAAGGAACTGGCAGAGGTTTTGGCGAGTCCACTTGTGGAGTTGTTCAATACTTCCTTGGATTCTGGGTGTGTTCTGCAAGACTGGAGATTGGCCCACATTGTGCCCCTATATAAAAGTGGCCCCTAGGATGAGCCAGGGAATTACAGACCTGTAAGTCTTACATCCACTGTGGGGAAACTGATGGAAACAATACTTAAGGAGAGGCTGGTATCTTTCCTGGAAGTTTATGGACTCCAGGATGATAATCAGCATAGGCTTGTTTCTGGAAAATCTTGTCAGACTAATCTAGTTGAGTACTATGACTGGGTTATGAGGGAATTGGATAAGGGACATGCAGAGTGGATGTCATTTACTTGGACTTTAGCAAGGCATTTGATTTGGTGCCACATAGGAGTCTGGGTGATAAACTAAGATTCCTACAAGTGGGGATTAAATTGGTTAAATGGATTGTGAACTGATTTCATGATAGATGGCAGATAGTAGTAGTGGGGGGGGGGATTCTCATCTCTGAGACCGGTGACTAGTGGGGTGGCACAGGGTTCAGTATTGGGGCCAGTGTTGTTTGGAATCTTTATTGCTGACATCTCTCATCGGTTCTGGAATAGGATAAGTCTGTTTGCTGATGATACCAAGTTAGGTGCGGTGGTGAATGATATAGAAGGATGGTGAGGGCTGCAAGGGGATCTAAATAAACTGGCAGAGTGGTCATAAGTGTGGCAATTGAGGTTTAATGTGAAGAAGTGCAAGGTAATGCACTTTGGTTCAAGGAATCGTAGAATGAGTTATCAGCTGGGGGAAGTACAGTTAGATAGTACTGAGGAAGAAAAGGACCTTGGGGTAGTGGTAATGGGGAATATGAACAATTACAAGCAATGCAGGAGAGCGGCAATGAACACCAAGATGTTGGGCTGTATTGAGAGGGGCATCTCCTCTAGGAGCAAGGAAGTTAACCCGACACTCTATAAGATGCTGGTCAGACTGCACCTTGAATACTGTGTGCAATTCTGGTGCCCATACCTGAAGAGGGATGTGAGATTACTAGAAAGTGTTGAATGTTGGGCAGTGGTGATGATCCAGGGGTTGCAGGATAAGCCATATGAGGATAGACTAAGTGAACTAAATTTGTACTTCCTGGAGAAGAGAAGAGATTGGGGAGATATGATTGAGAGTTGTAATTACTTAAAAGGGATAAACAAAACTGGTAATGAAGAGATTTTCAGGCTCAGAAGAGGGAGGGATACGAGAGGACATGGTCTTAGAGTGGAAGGGGGGTAAATTTAAGAGGGAAATGAGGAGACTCTATTTTTCTTAGAGGGTGGTAGCAAAATGGAATGCTTTATCAGAGGAGGTTGTATTTTATGCAAGATGGTAGGTAGCTTCAAAAGGGGATGGGATAGGGTGAGAGGGTGAGAGGGATGATAATTGTGAAATGGGAGGAGGGTGGTGGGGCTGCTGCAAATTAAAAATGCTAGCTGCGCACTCGAGTTGACTTGATAGACCAAGTGGCCAAACTCTGCTGGCAATGTCATATGTTTGTATGTTCATATATGTTTATATGTCAATACCTGCAAAAAGAAAAATGGCCAACATGTGATCTGGAATTTGGGCAAATCACATACAGAATTCATGAGCCACATCACTCATTTTTGATTTCCATCACAAACATGTCTACCACGTTTACTCTTATATAAAAACCTTCAACTAGACCCTAAAAATAGCACAGAATCTTAGAATTTGATGACAGATAAGGACCGCTTTGCCCACCTAGTCTGCTCATGTTCTCTACCTACTGTCACACTATAGACCTTACTTGATCTCTGACTTTACCCTCACCTCCTTGCTTCTAAGGTTCCCTTATACTTATCCCATGCCTTCATAAACCCCATTACAGTTTTTCTCCCATCACCTCCTCAGGGAGGCTTTTCCAAGCATTTACCACCCTTTCTATGAAGAAGTGTTTTCTTACATTTCCCCTGATTCTGCCTTCCTCTAGCTTCATCACATGATCCCTTGTTCTTGTGCATTCTTTTCTCTGAAAAGATATCCCTCTTGAACCTTATTTATACCCTTGAGGTATTTAGAAATCTCTATCATATCCTTCCTCTCCCTCCTTTCCTCCAGTCTGTTCATAAGGAGGTCCTTCAATCTCTCCTCCTAGGGCTTTTGATGCAGATCCTCCACCATTTTAGTTGTCCTGATCTGGACTGCCTCAACTCTATGTCCTTTCAGAGATGAGGACTCCAGAACTGGACACAGTATTCTTGGTGGGGCCCTCACTAGAGATTGATACAGAGGTATCACAACCTCCCTCTTTCTGCTGGTGATACCCCTACCTATGCACCCTAGCATCCCACTGGCTCTCCTCACTGCCTTGTCACACTGTTTGGTGACTTGTTGGTCATCAGATATGATAACACCTAGGTCTGTTTCCTGTTTGGTGATCGCCAATACAACTCCCCTAAGTACCAGTAAATCTCCCTTAAATGGAAAAAATACCTAAATCTCAGAATGGTCTTTCTATTCATGATCCCTTTATTATAACCACAAACAAATTAAAAAATATCAAGCACTATTCAGATTTGTATTTTTTGTGTTACTTTGGTTTCTTTGATGACCACAAAAAATCCTCATCATAGCCTAACCAGCTTGACCGGACAATCTATGCTATTAACCCAGCCCCAGATAAAATTGAGCCTCTGGCTTTATATGAGGCCTGTATATGTCTGGGTGAGTGTACGCCAATAGAATTTTAAATTCATGCATTCCATGTTAACATTCTATGCTTTGAGGGGGTGGGGTGGGGGAGCCTTCCATTTGAGGAATGCTGCAGTATATTAAATTCTTATGTTCCCTGATAAACAAACAAACCTTCTGCTATGTGTGTAGAAAGGCAAATGACTGATAGGTAGAAACCATCTGTGGATGGACTAGTTACATTTTCTAAGTTTTATTCTATTGTATTTTTATGTCTTTTTTATCTGTTGGAGATTTTATTTTAAATTTGCCCAACCCATTGTCTAAGTAGAATATAAACCTTCAGGGTGAGGGGTATTGGTAAATACCTGCACTTCCAGGGGCTGTAAGGCCCTCCATCTGTGGCTTAGGGCCCTGTCTTGTCCCTGGGCATGCAGGTATCCACCAAGACTCCACACCTTGTTGGGCCTTATTGGGTAGCCTGTGATGATGGAGACTGCGACTGAGTGCTTTCAAAAAGGGTGACTCAATCACGGCACCTGTGCACAGGGCTGCCAGGCAGGATGGCAACCTGATAGGGGGTTGGCAGATATAGCAACAGGATGTTGCTAAATATACATGCATGCAGGAGGGAGGACCACGCCGTGTGATGGGCAGAAGGGGAGGGAGGGTTTGTGGGGTGCAGAGCAGCAGTGGGCTGTTGAGCTGGCCATATGGCATGGTGGGCTAGTGGCAGTCTAGGGTTGGGAGGATGCCAGGTTTGGTTCTGGGTGCGTGCTCATTTTTCGCACCTATCTGGGAATTTTTCTTTTGTTATCTTTTGCACACACACCCCACCCGACATGCAGCCCCCTGGAAATGAGAATCCTTTAGTAGGGGGGTGTGAGGGCAGTCTCTGGCATCCTTTTGCTGTGAACTGTGAGCAATTCCTTGATGTACACTTGCCCAAACGGCAATTGCCTCTTCGCAATCGTCGTTATGACATGGAACCTCTTATTGCTTACCTATGGAACCCTACAATTTCTTAATATGTGTCATAAGGGGGGTTGCCTGTAATATTTTAAACATAGGGTGGGAAAAACCTGAGGAATTGATTCTTTTTTTTTTTTAAGAACATTGCTCAAAGCATCCATCCCAAAAGCTGTTCCAGGGAGTCTAAAGTAATTAGTAATTATGTTACCATCCCCTAAGCAATGTCATGGTTTTTTTATTATTTTAAGTGGGTTTGCATTTACTAATGGTTTTGCTATTGTTTTTTTTGTTTTTTTTTTCTTGGTGCCATTCTTAAAAGCAGGTTACAGCAGCAATTTCTCACTTTAAACTATAATCCAATATGTACAGAGACTACACAAAAAGAGTACTGTACAAAGTAATTAGTAAGGTAATGTATCAATTACAAATGGAGCAGAATTTATATAACCCTTTTTCACAGTTCTTAGGCAAGATACAGTCCATTTCTGTAATCATTTTTCAGTAGCTTTGTTCTCCTGAAATGATGTTTATCTGTATTCAGTAATTTCTGTCAATTGAAATAGTGAGGTTCTGGTAGTTGCTTTTCTGCATTGTGCCTTTTTTTCTTAAAGTTAGTGAGGTTCTGGTAGTTGCTTTTCTGCATTGTGACTTTTATTCTTAAAGTTAAAATGTACAAACTTGGAGAATAGTTTTCTAAAGAGCAGAAATATTATTAATTAAATATTAGGAGTTAAAAGGGTTGCCCAGATCTCAGTTTACTCAGAAAATAACTCTGTACCAACACTTAATAAAAAGAGAATAATGGATAGTTTAGTGTGTATTACCGGTCAGTAATACCATTGAGAGATTCTGGACACATTGGAACCTCAAGAGCAAAGCTCAAAAGGTTCCTATATGTCCCGAACTATGACATAGTATTGTTGACTGGTAATACACACTAAACTATCCATTATTTTTTTTTTTAATACATGGATCTGAGTTTGTTTTTTTTTGCCTTTTGAGACAGGCAGTTGACTGCTACAGTGAAGGATTGCCTGGGTCCTGGACAACCACCACACTGTCTTGTGCCCTCCTTCCCCCTCTCTCACTCGTTGTGTCACTCGACTCCCCCCCTTCCCATAAGTACGCCATAGTAGAATTGTAGGCATTCCTACCTTTTCTTCTGATGGGGAACAGAGAACACAGGATCTACCAGATAAATCCATTTTGGGGCACAATTATAATTTAAAAAGAAAATTTGGAAAATACTGAGGACTCTCTTCTGTAAAGCTAAGCGAGAGATGGCCGCCATGTTTCAAAAATTGTTCTGCCTGCCCACTAAGGAAAAGCGGCCAATCAGGAGGTATACTTTGGGTGGCACTGGGCAGAAAACTTGTGGTTGAGCTGTTTAGGTTAAGTGATAATACTATTGTTCAGGTCCCAAATGATATTATTACAGCACCTGAACGATAGTATTGTCACTCGTGAATGGTGGTATTATAACTCCAAGAGTGATGGTATTACCAGACATTTTTTGAATACTTTAATATAGTATTATTTTAAGTATCCATCTATTAAAAAGAGAAAACCTACACCCTAAAAGAAGCAATAAAAAATGTTTTTCTTAGTTCTTAGAGCCTTGTTTAAAACTTTGCTAAACAAATTTAGCTTTAGTCCATCAGGCAGTCGCACCCTAAGGAAAAGTGAAAAACAGAAAACCATCACTTGTACCACTAAACAGGGATTTTATAAAAAGCAACGCACCTTATGGTTTAACAAACTTACCATATGGCAGCAAACATATTTCTCCTATAGCATCAAAACCCCAATATCAATCACTACAGATGAGAGCAACAGGAGCAGCCAGGTGTCCTCCATGAGAATTAAGATTTAATCATTCTTCTGACCATTAGTGCTTCAGTACGCTGACATGCTGATGTAGTTGCAGCATCAACCATGCTACATGATCTCTAGTTTGCAAAGAAATAAAAATAAAATACGCCTTCTTTTTAAACATTTTTTTTAAAGTGCTGGAACCGTTAAAACAGAAACTCCCCATTTTAAGTAATATGTCCCATTACAAATTAAAACAATTACAATGAAATGAAGCCAGAAATTGGGATTTTGAAATTAGAACCCTGGTTAGTCTTTCCATCCAGTTTCAATGACCTAGTTTGGTGTAAGTAATACAGACCTGTATGACCTTCAGTCCCTAATGTGGACTACCATGTTCTATGATGCAGTATAAGGCTTATTGATATTTACTCATGCTTGCTATGATGTGCTTACAAACTATTATCCAGTATAGTTATTTTTGTGGTATTAGTGCGTCACCTACAGCTCTTAGCCATAATCCTATGATCAGCATATTTTATGAATCATTGTATTGTAACCCAGAAGCAGCCTTAGTCAGCATAATGCTTATCACTGTATACTTGCAAAACCTAACAATCTTGGATGTGAACTGCCCAATGTACCCACCATTAGAATTGCTTTGTTTAGCTTCTCTGCTATGTAGACAAGCCCATTACCAGGTAACGGCCCTCTTATCTCTGACTGTAATAATCCATACAACCCTATTCTTCACTGAGTTTTTCTATGATGACATCATAGTGTGACACCACAATATATTGATAAATTAGGAAAAATAGAAGTAGCAAACACAGTCAATCACAGCCCATACACCAGTGACATGTGACTTTCGAATTGAGATACATCCTCACTGTCTGTTACTCACTACTGCCGCACTGTTTCACAGACACAGATTTCCAGGCAGCCACACAACTCTCCCCTCCCACGCTTACCACAACCAGAGCAGCGTGAGTTAATCAGCTGTGTTTTGAAATGGAAAACTGCTTCAGTGATTGATACTAAGCTATTTGTTTCATGCCACAAAACATAGGAACAGAGAGAGGAAAAGGCGATTTTGGCAAATAAAAAATAAATCCTAAAAATGAGAATGAGGAAATGAGTAACAGCTTCAACCTAGAATTAGAAGAAATACTGACACAAATAGAGCTGGATATAGAGTCCTTTGTAGATGAATCCCAATTAGCAGACAGCATCAGTATTCAGGTACCAATACTAAATGACAGTAATGTTGTCACTCCATGAGAAGCTTCATATACCCAGGCAGCAAGTTCAATCAAAAAACAATATATCTATAGTGCATGTTAGCAGTGTTGAGCCACCGCATCACACACCTGATGAAAATCCACTAATACTGCACATAACAGAATCAGCATTGTCATTCACAGAAATATCACAGTCAAACACAGAGTCCCAGGTACAGATAACTAACCATCGCCCAGAGACCACAAATGAATTCATAGCTTACAATTTAAATATCATAGAACATCACCTCTCAGAACCTGAGTCTACACAAAACATAGCAAGTGTATCAACAACATTGAATACCAGTAATATTCAGGAACAAGCAATGCTGCACCCTTGTTAAATGTGCATCAAAACCAACATCTAAGCTTTGACAGAGCAGACTGTAACAAGGCAGACTCTGTAGACATTGGTATGATAGACAATTACATAGAAAGTGCCCTCAGTCAAAACACATATAAGAAAACAACCATCAATGTCAATCTGTTCAAACAACATGTAACTGAGAACTTCAATGAAAGCAAAACACCAGAACTCCTAACACCTGCGGAGTTAAACAAATACCTATGCCACTATTTTGCAAATAGTAAAAAAAGGACAATAAACCTTATGAGCCAGTGACACTACACTCTGTGTTCCAGAGTCTGGAGCATTACTTAAAATGGAAGGACTACCCAGTACAACTATCCACAGATAGATTGTTTGAGAAAGCACACCAACTTCTGAAAAGCAAACAAAAAAAAACCTAAAGACAATGGGACTGGGATGCTGATCTAATGCAGCAGACAAACTTACAGCTGACATAATAGACCAACTACATGAAAAACAACTACTGGGGCCACATACAGGAGAATTACTCCTAAATACAATATGGTATATAATTAATGTGTACTTTGGTATCTGTGGCAATACGGAGATGAGGGCTGTGCAGTGGAGAGATGTACAATTAAGGAGAGATGAAAATTGGAAACAATACCTTATTTACGAGACAGAATGCCAGACAAAAACTAGAACTGGACCAAATCATAAAGACACAAGAAAGTTGAAGCCTAGGGCCTATGAAGTACCAAGAAACCAATTAAGATGTCCAGTTTTCAACTACAATAGCTAGATGGAACATAGACCATCAACATGTCTGACCCCAGACTCTTCATTCTTCCTGGCAGTAAATCTAACTGCATGCAAACCACGACACCCAACAAAGTGATTCATAAACCAACCATTGGGTATAAATAAGATATCAATTATTGTAAAATCAAAGATTTCTAAGGCAGGAATACAAACTGACAAGAAACTAACCAACCACTGTGCACGTAAACACCTCATACAGAAGTAAAAAGATTCTGGAATACAGCCATCAGAAGTGATTCATATCTCAGGGCACAAACAGATTCAGAGTACTAAGTACTGTACCATAAATGAAAAGAAGCAGGAACAGATATCTACAATTCTAAGTGGAGCACCGAGTCAACATGGGATGATACAAGAAAAGTCCAGACAGCAGCTGTTAACCATATCAGAAAACCTCTCCGACCTTACTGGAACATGTTTCAACAAGCCAAAGATAAAGGCGAAAAACATAACATTCAATATATTACAAGGTAACAGCTTGAAAACATTTGTCACAGTAACAGAAAAAATCAAAAACATATCCCAAGAGGTAGGTTAAATATCTTAAAAATGTTAATGCTATCTGTTTTTCTCTCGTTGTCTCTGTCACATCAAAAAAAAAAACAACATAAAACAAGCAACAGCCACAAAGCAACAAAAAGAAAGAGAGTGAATGTAATAGACAGTGACTCATATTAAACAATACTATAAAGGTAGGTTAAAAGAAGACATTTTTGCCATTTTCAAATAATGTTTTATTGTGCTTTTGTTAACAAATATTTGTTTGCTTATAGGTCAATCAATCCTAATGTTGACAAAGGACCATCTAAACAGTTGAAATGTATTAACATATAAAAAAAGCAAATCTGCATAGGAATATGTAAAAAAAATAATAAATGCACTCTATAAAACAATAAAAGCATGCACAAAGGTTTTGAAATAAGCATGACTTTCTTGGTTGTAACTGTTTCTTACATAGCTATAACTATCTCAGATAGTGTGAGAAGCTAAACACACAATAGAAATGGTCATTGTAATTCTATAAAAGATTTAACATCTCATCTGAGTAAAAAGCCAATACTGAAAATGTTTAAAGTTATTGTGGTTAGCCATCTGTGACAGTAAAAGTGTAAACTATCTAAGAAATGAAAATGTAATGAAATGTATCAGATGTGTTTTACTTAATGGGGAGATATGCATTCCAGCAGTGTCCACAATGCAGTACATCCACAGTGATGAAGTGTTATTGTTAAATGACCAAATAAAGAATACTTTAACGATGTGTCCAACAAATACATTTCTTAGTGAAGAATGAACAAATGAAATGTAATCTTAAAAAGTTTAGTTTTGTTGTCTTCTTAGTCTCTGTATGTAGTAAAAACAATGAGAGTGAGTGCGATGTAGATACTTCAAAAATGATTAATAGCTATGATAAACTTGTAAATCATCTAATAAATGGTCAAGTAGTGACATTTTTTTTAAGCACCACCCCTTGTCAATTTGTGTATTTCTTGAATTATTACAAAATTTTAATCTAACAGACATAAAACACTGTAATATGGCCTACAATGCTCAAGTGGCTGTTTTCAGAGTATACCAGGTAACACGAGAGAGGTTAAGTGACTTCATATAGTTTGCAAGAGGAGTTTTTGGGAAACAAAATTCGATAATCAGTCATGTCCCAACTTATTTTACTACTCCAAAGCAACAGTGCCCCCATGGCAACATTTTAGAATATTTTTAATGTGAGGTATAGGAATTGAACCAGTGTCAAACAGAATGTACAAACAGGACTTGAAATAAAAATGTCCATAAAAGAATCAGGCACCAGCCACATTTGCAAAACATTTTTTTGTGATCCAACTAGTGGTTTGTGCATGATAAAGTAATGATCTGTAAGTAGAACCATTGTCTTATGATTGACTTAGCTCACCATGCAGTAAAGAGCAGAACTATTAAAAAACAAACTAAAACTGTAGTTAGAGTTATATGAATAGTGACTGGCATTTAAAGTACTGTCATGGCAGACCCAACAGCATATAAGTTGTGTAATAAATATAAAAAGTCTATTTGTAATTCCCAAATGTAGCAGATAGCTTAAATCGAGCCTCTGCCACAACATGCTGATTTATCTAGTTTTGCAGCTTAGTCTGACCCCAAAGTACCTGTTCGTAATAATTCTGCCCATGCTCCATCACGAATAGTTGTAACTATAAATCACAAAGGAGATATGAAGAACTGTAAAATGTTTACAAAACAGAGGACAATCTGCTGTCATACACATGAGGGAAAATATTCATGTTAGACAGTGCCGTCCATTCACTAGTACATAATGTCCATCTAGCATAAAAGAATGACCATGAAAGACTATCTTCATTGGGCTTCTCCAGCAGGAAACTCCGGTGCTTACAAGGCTGTAAACAGGTAGGCCATAAAACTAGCTCCTTACATGCCCAAGTTGAGTTGAAAAGTAATGACGCGCATGCACATTACTGCACTGAAAGTAGCCAATGAAGAAGCATGCAACAATAAAAAATGCCAACCAGTCAGCACATATGCAAATTAAACTCCTCACAGACAAAGTGGACATTCGCAGATGAATGTTTCTAAACATGACAAAGGTCCCAAATAGACCTTACTACAACAGGTAATAAACAAAACAATTAAGAATATTAATCAGTATAAAAACATTGTTCGGGACTTATTGCATACACCAAATATGTGACCTTGATCTGTTGAACAATTTTTTTATCTGAACTCATTGCAGTGTGATCTCCTTTGTAAACACTTGTGGCTTCACTCATGACACAAAGGAGATCATGCCGCAACTCATTCAGATAAAAAAGTTATTCAACAGATCGAGGTTGCATATCCCCTGTATCCTTCTGTGACTAACTGTGAGGGTTTTATTGAGCCATGTCCTTTTTAGCATGATTTCTTCATATTCTTTAACAATCTTTAGTGATTTAGAGTCATTTAGCTTATCTGTTATTGCCTGCAACATTACAACTGTTGATTTTAATATACTGGTCAGATGAGTCATTGGGGTTAGATGAACTGTATTGCAGTCTGGCTAATGAATCTAAGTCTACTAATAGAAGTTCATTATTTTTTTCAGATTCTTTATCTGATACAGCATGACTGCTTATAGGCGAGGATGTAACTAAAGTCATCAGAGAGGCTACCTCAAACACAACACTATAATTTATCCTATAGCCTTTCCGTTTCCTATCCCTGATTAGTATTTCTTCATTTCTACTATCATCAGATTCAGATCCTCCAAAGGAACTTGAACGTTCCAATGGCCGTATGTACTCTGTGATCCTCTGCTGTCTGGCTATACATTCTTTCAAATCTGTTTTTCTTTTTTGTACTTTTTAAGTGTTTAGGGGGTTCCTTTTTATTTTAGCCTTTCTGATCTCCTCTGTATTATCTACTTTATCCTTCAATTTTAATAACATCTTATTCATTACTGCTCTTTTCAGATTAACTCCATTGTCCTTGAAGCCATTAGCATATTTCAGCATAAATGTTCTGATTTCCGGATCATTTCATATTCAGCAGATCCAGCCTTTTTCAAGTTAATGTGTGTATCTCAGTACTGCTTTAATATCTGCTCAGGATAAAATCTTACCTACTATGCCTTTACTGGCATGCTATATCATCACCTTTATGGTAAATGGATTTTAATTTTTCATTTTGGATAGGCCTTTCATATAAAAAGTGACACAATCTTATCCCTTCTGTATTGTATTTCCTTTATATCCTGTCTCCAAACTATATTCTATTCCTATCATTGCTCAAGTCATCATATATCAATTCTGCTCTGTTCTCTTCCAGTTGCTGCAGATGTTTTTCCTATTTTCAGATCTCTGAACTTCACCTTATTGTCTCCATTTGATTGTTCTATGGGCTTACTTTTCTTTTGCTGAGTTATTAATTTAAAACCTGACTGTTTAGCTACCTGTACAGGCTTACTCCATTGGGCGGGACTGCCAGGCAGGCCCCTCTCCACACAGCCCTTTGTATCTTGCCCTGACTTACCCCCCAGGGTGGGGCCGCAGGACTGGGACCCCCCGGCAGACACTGGTGGCAAAGGGGATAGCTGCGGAGCAGGGCATCATGCACGGGGTTGTGAAATTTTCTGTTGCCATGTGACAGAACCGTGGGGGAGGGACATGCAATGATATCCCATGCCCACCCTGCCCCCCCAGGTGATAGCACTGGCACAATGGATCCCCCAGCTTCTGCCAGAGATTCATGGTGTGCCAGACACTGTAACCTCCTACCCACAGAGAAGGAGAGCAGTCCCTAAGATGCTCAATCCTTCTCCCTGTGCCGGCCCTCCAACTTCCTGAATCTGTTCCTGAACTTGGGTCATCAGCATCGCAGAGGGACACTCTGTCTTTGCACTGGCGGGCCGGCATTTGTTAGATTTTTTTACTTACAGCTTCGTGTGTCACCCCCATACCATGGTGATACCCAGTATTCTTTACCCTTTTGACTGTTTAAATGCATCTGGTTCATATTTTTAAGAATCTTTGTTTTATTATTTATTAATTCTTCCACTTCCCTTTGTTCTTTTTCAGCTATTGCTTCTGCTGTCATCATCATTTGAGATATTCAGTCCTTTAATTTTTCCTACCTTGTCTGCTCTTTTACCTGAATCTTCCTTTGACTTCACAGAATTTTTGTTTCCTTTATGTTCATGCCTGAGTTCCCCTCCATCATAGGTTTCCTCATTTCCATTAGAACAGATCCAGAAGCAAATTGTTTGCTGCCTTTTATTGGACCAACATAGATGTACAAAAAGAAAACAGTGTACATCTATGTTGGTCCAGTAAAAGGTATCAAACCATTTGCTTCTCGGTGTGTTCTTACAAGGACCAATACAGCAACTAAACTAATTCTGTATGTCATTTCCAATAGGATCTCATTCCATATTCTAATCTCCGTTTTAACTTCAGCAAGTCCCACTAAAAATAAATGTTGTGTTAAAAAGGACTCAACCATGGATGGAAATTCCTTTCTCCCAAACCTTTTTTTTCGCCCCTCTTATTTGATTGATTATGCTCATTTCCTGAAATCAAAGTTTGCCATAAATGTGGTATATCAGGGGGTGTAGCCAAGGAAGAGCACAAACTAAGTGTGTTGGTGTATGGGGAAATCAACATTCTTGAAGACATTTAAAAAGGACTGTGGCTCATTTACATTCTGGGTTGGTTAACTTTTCAAATCTGGCTGCATCTGTAAATGGGGGGTGGTGGTGCAGCTCCACCTCCACTTCCTGGGCATTCTTACTAATTTTTGAGTCCTTCATTTTCTTGACTCTGGTAACTGCTAACATTTGCTTAGAGGACTTCACTACTTTCCCTTTACTATTATCATTTACCTGAGTCTGTGGGTGTTCTTGTGATATTTTAAAGAGGAAATGCTTCTTTAAATTTACCAATTCCATGTGTTTAACATAATTCTTTGTGTGTGTGTTGGATTAGATATTAGAACATGGACAAGTAAAGTACTGTATTCTGATTGGCTGTTTCTCAGAATGAGAGCAGTATATAGATCACCATCTCAAGGGGAGGATATGGACAGACAGCTGGCAAGGTTAATCAGGAAAATGTGTGGGAAGGGTAACACTGTAATAGTGTGGGATTTTAATTTACCAGGGGTTGACTGGGGTACGCTAGCCTCCTCGTGTGCTAGGGAACAGATTCTCCTGGATGCTTTCCTGGACTGTTTCCTGTCACAGTTGGTTGCTGAGCCAACTAGGTTGGGTAATTTACTGGATTTAGTACTAACCAATGGGGAGTCTGTAAGGGAAGTGGAGGTGGGGGAACCGTTGTCTGGAATTGACCACCATTCGGTATGATTTAACCTTAACATGAGTAGGGAGGCGGGGGGTACAGAGACCAGAGTGTTTGACTTGAGACATGCTAATTTTGGTAAGATGAAGGAAATAGTAGAGAGGTACCTAAAGGGTATTCAAGCACACTGGGATGGGAACCAGAAATGGGAAAGAATCAGATTGGGGCTGGTAGAAGCTACCGAGACATGTGCCAAATTACAAAAGAAAAAAGGAAGGGTTAAAAGACCTAGTTGGATGTGTAAGGAGGTCCTAGTACTGGTGAAGGAGAAAAAAGCATCAAGAGATACAGGAAATCATGGAAGGTTGTGGATAGGGAGGAGTATGTGAAGAAGTCCAAAGAAGTCACCAGAACAGTTAGAAATGCTAAAGCTAGCAGAGAGTTGAAGCTGGTGAGGGGCATCAGTGATGGGGAAAAAGGCTTCTTCAGATATATATGGGAGAAAAGGTGCTGTAAGGACCACATTGTTAGGATCAAAAGAGAGGGATGGTGGTCTGAAACTGGGAGGGAACATGCAGAGACACTAAACGAGTACTTCTGCTCTGTATTTAACAATGAGAATGGTGGAGAACTCCCACAGGGGGTAGGGAGGGTTGATGAGGATGTGATGGGGTAACAGATGGGTAGATTACTGTGGGTATGGTTTTGGAAGGTTTAAAAGCTTTGAAGGTGGATAAAGCAACAGGTCCAGATGGCATTCATCTGATTATTCTAAAGGAACTGGCAGAGGTCTTTGCATGTCCACTAGTGGACTTGTCCAATACTTCCATGGATTCTGTGCATGTTCCGTAAGACTGGAGACTGGCCACATTGTGCCCCTATATAAAAGTGGCCCCAAGGATGAGCCAGGGAATTACAGACCTGTAAGTCTTACATCCACTGTGGGGAAGCTGATGGAAACAATACTTAAGGAGACGCTTGTATCTTTCCTGGAAGTTTATGGACTCCAAGACGATAATCAGCATGGGCTTGTTTCTGGAAGATCTTGTCAGACTAATCTAGTCGAGTACTATGACTGGGTTATGAGGGAATTGGATAAGGGACATGCTGAGTGGATGTCATTTACTTGGACTTTAGCAAGGCATTTGATTCGGTGCCACATAGGAGTCTGGGTGATAAACTAAGATACCTACAAGTGGGGATTAAATTGGTTAAATGTATTGAGAACTGGTTACATGATAGATGGAAGATGGTAGTAGTGGGGGTGGATTCTCATATCAGAGACAGATGACTAGTGGGGTGGCACAGGGTTCAGTATTGGGGCCAGTGTTGTTTGGAATCTTTATTGCTGACATCTCTCATTGGTTCTGGAATAGGATAAGTCTGTTTGCTGATGATACCAAGTTAGGTGCGGTGGTGAATGATATAGAAGGATGGTGAGGGCTGCAAGGGGATCTAAATAAACTGGCAGAGTGGTCATAAGTGTGGCATTTGAGATTTAATGTGAGGAAGAGCAAGGTAATGCACTTTGGTGCAAGAAATCGTAGAATGAGTTATCAGCTGTGGGAAGTACAGTTAGATAGTACTGAGGAAGAAAAGGACCTTGAGGTAGTGGTAATGGGGAATATGAACAATTAAAAGCAATGTAGGAGAGCGGCAGTGAACACCAACAAGATGTTGGGCTGTATTGCGAGGGGCATCTCCTCTAGGAGCAAGGAAGTTAACCTGCCACTCTATAAGATGCTGGTCAGACTGCACCTTGAATACTGTGTGCAGTTCTGGTGCCCATACCTGAAGAGGGATGTGAGATTACTAGAAAGTGTTCAATGTAGGGCAGCAGTGATGATCCAGGGGTTGCAGGATAAGCCATGTGAGGATAGACTAAGTGAACTGAATTTGTACTCCCTGGAGGAGAGAAGAGATTGGGGAGATATGATTGAGAGTTGTAATTACTTAAAAGGGGTGAACAAAACTGGCAATGAAGAGATTTTCAGGCTCAGAAGAGGGAGGGATACTAGAGAACATGGTCTTAGATTGGAAGGGGGGTAAATTTAAGAGGGAAATGAGGAGACTCTATTTTTCTGAGAAGGTGGTAGCAAAATGGAATGCTTTATCAGAGGAGGTTGTATTATGCAAGATGGTAGGTAGCTTCAAAAGGGGATGGGATAGGGTGAGGGGGTTTTAATTGTGAAATGGGAGGAGGGTGGTGGGTCAGCTGCAAATTAAAAATGCTAGCTGCACACTCAAGCAGACTTGATAGACCAAGTTGCCTAACTCTGCTGGCAATGTCATATGTTTGTATGTTCATATATGTTTATATGTCAATACCCGCACAAAGAAAAATGTCCAACATGTGATCTGGAATTTGGGCAAATCACATGCAGAATTCATGAGCCACATCACTCATTTTTGATTTCCATCATAAACATGACTGCCACGTATACTCTTATATAAAATCCTTCAACTAGACCCTAAAAATAACACAGAATCATTGAATTTGATGACAGATAAGGACCACTTGGCACACCTAGTCTGCTCATGTTCTCTACCTACTGTCACACCATAGACCCTACTTGATCTCTGGCTTTACCCCCATCTCCTTGCTTCCAAGGTTCCCTTATACTTATCCCATGCCTTCATAAACCCCATTACAGCTTTTCTCCCACCACTTCCTCAGGGAGGCTTTTCCAGGCATTTACCACCCTTTCTGTGAAGAAGTGTTGTCTTACATTTCCCCTGATTCTGCCTTCCTCTAGCTTCATCACATGATCCCTTGTTCTTGTGCATTCTTTACTCTGAAAAGACATCCCTCTTGAACCTTATTTATACCCTTGAGGTATTTAGAAGTCTCTATCATATCCCCCCACTCCCGCCTTTCCTCCAGTCTGTACATATGGAGGTCCTTCAGTCTCTCCTCATAGGGCTTTTGATGCAGATCCTGCACCATTTTAGTTGTTCTGCTCTGGACTGCCTCAACTCTATGTCTTTTTAGAGATGAGGACTCCAGAACTGGACTCAGTATTCTTGGTGGGGCTCTCACCAGAGATTGATGCAGAGGTATCACCACCTCCCTTTTTCTGCTGGTGATACCCCTACCTATGCACCCTAGCATCCCACTGGCTCTCCTCTCCTCTCTGCCTTGTCACACTGTTTGGTGACTTGTAGGTCATCAGATATGATAACACCTAGGTCTGTTTTCTGTTTGGTGATCGCCAATACTACTCCTCTAAGTACCAGTAAATCTCCCTTAAAGAGGACAAGAAATTATTTCTAATTGGAAGCTGTGTATAATGTTCCCAGTTACATAAATGATATCCATAAGCCTAAATGATTCACATGTTACTCTACCTGAATAAAAAGTGATGCAAAAAACTTATTTTGCATTGTTTTGTGTTTATGTGCAGCATTCTCTCACAGTTCTTTTCATGGAACCAGTGATATGGAGTTTTAACTATGTCACGGATTGTTTACAGAATGCTAAGCATGAGCCGTTGTCCTATCAGAATCATGCTCAGAGTTCTATGCACAAACCAGGATGTAGTTAAAACTCCAGCTCGCTGTTCCATGAAAAGAACTGTAAGAGAATGGTGCCCATAAAAACAAAAAAATGCATAATACAGTTTTTTGTATCACATTTTATTCAAGTACAGTAACATCATTTAGGCTTATGGATATAATTTATGTAACTGGGAATGTGATAAACAGCTGCCAATTAGAAATCATTTCCTGTCCTCTTTAAATGGAAAAATAACTAAATCACAGAATGGTCTTTCTACTCATGATCCCTTTATTATTACCACAAACAAATTAAAAAATATCAAGCACTATGCAGATTTTTATTTTTTGTGTCACTTTGGTGTCTTTGATGACCACAAAAAATCCTCATCATAGCCTAACCAGCTTGACAGGACAATCTATGCTATTAACCCTGCCCCAGATAAAATTGAGCCTCTGGCTTTATATGAGACCTGTATATGTCTGGGTGAGTGTATGCCAGTAGAATTTTAATTTCATGCATTCCATGTTAACATTCTATGCTTCGAGGGGGTGGGGTGGGGGGAGCCTTCCATTCGAGGAATGCTGCAGTATATTGAACTCATATGTTCCATGGTAAACAAACAAACCTTCTGCTACATGTGTAGAAGGGCAAATGACTGACAGGTAGAAACCATCTGTGGATGTACTAGTTACATTTTCTAAGTTTTATTCTATTGTATTTTTTGTGTCTTTTTTATCTGTTGGAGATTTTATTTTAAATTTGCCCAACCCATTGTCTAAGTGCAAAATAAACCTTCAGGGTGAGGGGTATTGGTAAATACCTGCACTTCCAGGGGCTGTAATGCCCTCCATCAGTGGCTTAGGGCCCTGTCTTGCCCCTGGGCATGCAGGTATCCACCAAGACTCCACACCTTTTTGGGCCTTATTGGGTAGCCTGTGATGATGGAGAGTGCGATTGAGTGCTTTCAAAAAGGGCAACTCAATCACGGCACCTATGCACAGGGCTACAGGGCAGGGATGGCAACCGGATAGGGGGTTGGCAAATATATCAACAGGATGTTGCTATATATGCATGCGTGCAGGAGGGACCACACCTTGCGATGGGCAGAAGGGAGGGAGGAGGAGGGTTGTGGGGTGCAGTGCAGCAGTGGGCTATCGAGCTGGCTATATGGCATGGTGGGCTAGTGGCAGGCTAGGGTTGGGAGGATGCCAGGTTTGGTTCTGGAGTGCGTGCTCGTTTTGCACCTGTCTGGGAATTTTTCTTTTGTTGTCTTTTGCACACACACCCCACCCCGACATGCACCCCCCTGGAGTTGAGAATCCTTTATTGGGGGGGGTGAGGTGCAGCCCCTGCATAAAAAAAAATTGAAGTCTCTGGCACCCTTTTTCTGTGCGCCGCGAGTGATTCATTGATGTACACTTGCCCAAATGGCGATTGCCTCTTCGCGATAATCGTTATGACATGGATCCTCTTATTGCTTACCTATAGAACCTTACAATTTCTTAATATGTGTCATAAGGGGGGTTGCCTGTAATATTTTAACCATGAGGTGGGAAAAACCCTGAGGAATTGATTCTTTTTTTTTAAGAACATTGCTCAAAGCATCCTTCCCAAAAGCTGTTTCAGGGAGACAAAAGTATTTAGTAATTAAGTTACCATCCCCTAAGCAATGTCATGCTATTTTTATTATTTTAAGTGGGTTAGGATTTACTAGTGGTTTTTTTTTTGTTTTTGTTTTCCTTGGTGCCATTCTTATGAGAAGGTTACAGCAGCAATTTCTCACTTTAAGCTATAATCCAATATGTACAGAGACTACACAAAAAGAGTACTGTACAAAGTAATTAGTAAGGTAATATATCAATTACAAATGGAGCAGGATTTATATTACCCTTGTTCACAGTTCTTAGGCAAGATACAGTCCATTTCTGTAATCATTTTTCAGTAGCTTTGTTCTCCTGAAATTATGTTGATCTGTATTCAGTAATTTCAGCCCACTGAAACAGTG
The DNA here is from genome assembly GCA_016271365.2 of Neoceratodus forsteri. Taxonomy (NCBI): domain Eukaryota; kingdom Metazoa; phylum Chordata; order Ceratodontiformes; family Ceratodontidae; genus Neoceratodus; species Neoceratodus forsteri. Next base: position 1,161,238,908 of record CM057455.1, on the reverse strand, counting down.
AGGTTCTGGTAGTAGCTTTTCTGCATTGTGACTTTTATTCTTAAAGTTAAAATGTACAAACTGGGAGAACAGTTTCCTAAAGAGCAGAGATATTATTAATTAAATATTAGGAGTTAAAAGGGTTGCCTAGATCTCAGTTTACTCAGAAAATAACTCTGTACCAACACTTAATAAAAAGAGAATAATGGATAGTTTAGTGTGTATTACCGGTCAGTAATACCATCGAGAGATTCTGGACACCTAGGAACCTTGAGAGCAAAGCTCGAGAGGTTCCTACTTTTACCGAACCACAAGATTGTATTGTTGACTGGTAATACACACTAAACTATCCATTTTTTTTTTAATATATGGATCCAAGTTTGTTTTTTTTTTTGTCTTTTGAGACAGGTGGTTGGCCGCTTCAGTGAAGGACTGTCTGGGTCCTGGACAACTGTCACACTGTTTTCCGCCCTCCTTCCCCCTCGCTCGCTCGTTGTGTCACTCGACTCCCCCCCTTCCCTTAAGTACACCATAGTAGACTTGGTAGGCATTCCTACCTTTTCTTCTGTTGGGGAATGACGAACACATCATCTACCAGATAAATCCATTTTGGGGCACAATTAAAATTATTAAAAAAATTTGGAAAATATCAAGGACTCGCTTCTGTAAAGCTAAGCGAGAGATGGCCGCCATGTTTCAAAAATTGTTCTGCCCGCCCACTAAGGAAAAGCGGCCAATCAGGAGGTATACTTTGGGTGACACTGGGCAGAAAACTTGTGGTTGCGCTGTTTAGGTTAAGTGATAATACTATCATTCAGGTCCCAAATGATATTATTACAGCACCTGGATGATAGTATTATCACTCGTGAACGGTGGTATTATAACTCCTAGAGTGATGATATTACCAGAAATTTTTTGAATACTTTAATATAGTATTATTTTAAGTATCCATCTATTAAAAAGAGAAAACCTACACCCTAAAACAGGCCATACATTTTTTTTTCTTAGTTCTTAGAGCCTTGTTTAAAACTTTGCTAAACAAATTTAGCTTTAGTTCATCAGGCAGTCGCACCCTAATGAAAAGTGAAAAACAGAAAACCATCACTTGTACCACTAAACAGGGATTTTATAAAAAGCAACACACTTTATGGTTTAACAGACTTACCATATGGCAGCAAACATATTTCTCCTATAGCATCAAAACCCCAATATCAATCATTACAGATAAGAGCAACAGAAGCAGCCAGGTGTCCTCCATGAGAATTAAGATTTAATCATTCTTCTGACCACTAGTGCTTCAGTACGCTGACATGCTGATGTAGTTGCAGCATCAACCATGCTACACGATCTCTGGTGTGCAAAAAAATAAAAATAAAATACGCCTACTTTCTAAACATTTTTTTTTAAAGTGCTGGAACCGTTAAAACAGAAACTCCCCATTTTAAGTAATACGTCCCATTACAAATTAAAACAATTACAATGAAATGAAGCCAGAAATCGGGATTTTGAAATTAGAACCCTGGTTAGTCTTTCCATCCAGTTTCAATGACCTAGTTTGGAGTAAGTAATGCAGACCTGTGTGACCTACAGTCCCTGATGTGGACTAACATGTTCTATGACGCAGCATAAGGCTTATTGATATTTACTCATGCTTGCTATGATGTGCTTACAAACTCTTATCCAGTATAGTTATTTTTGTGGTGTTAGTGCGCCACCTACAGCTCTTAGCCATAATCCTATGATCAGCATATTTTATGAATGATTGTATTGTAACCCAGAAGAAGCCTTAGTCAGCATAATGCTTATCACTGTATACTTGCAAAACCTAACAATCTTGGATGTGAACTGCCCAGTGTACCCACCAATAGAATTGCTATGTTTAGCTTCTCTACTATGCAGACAAGCCCATTACCAGGTAACAGACCCTCTTATCTCTGACTATAATAATACATGCAATCCTATTCTTCACAGAGTTTCTCTATGATGACATCATGGTGTTCGGAGGTTCTGAACTCCCGGCAGGTATTGCTGTCCTTTTTACATGTATTTGGGGGGGGGGGATAAACTTTTATTCTGTGACACGTTTTCTTTGTCATGTTTTGCCATCAGGTTTAGAATCCTGCCAAATCCAACAACTTATTTCCTGCCTCCTATCACTGAATGATAATTTCTCTGTCTGGAACCTGACTATTGTAATATGTAGCATTTAGTACGGAAGATATGCAAAATTTCTAGTACCTAAGATTGTATGAACTATACATTTTTCCTACCTGTTTTCTAGCATTGTATCATCACTGTTATTACCTGAAATGTCTTGTAGATTCTCTCTTTCATGTTGTTGCTCATCTTCGGTATGAAAGTCTATAAATTGTTTGTCTGCCTTAAATGTCTGTAACCTCCTGGGTCGTGTCTGAAAATAGTCATAATTATGGCTATGACACCTTACCTGGTTAACAAAAATGAAATAAATTAATGGTGACTGTGGCAAGGACCTGATTGGACAGAACCAAACCAGTACACAAAAAGGTGTACAGACTAACGGGCATGGCAATCACGAAGGTGTTTGAACCTACACCTTCCTGTTCCATCCATACGGATGGTCTTGCAAGCCCACTGTGTCACAAATGAGACTTGGAATCGTGAAGGTGCTTGAACCTATGCCCTCTCATTCACCTTGCAGTTTTGATTTGTAGGGCTCTCTGTATCCAAGCGAGTAACTGTCTAGCTGTTGAGCACAAGGTGGATCGATACACTTTGGACTTCCGGCTAGTACAGGAAAAGGGGAACATTCAAAAATGGCCATTAGTGCAGAGCTCAAACTAGTCATTTCAAACTTTCTGACCTCTCATGGAGGTTGGTGTGATTTTGTGCTGGACACAAAATCACAATCCCATTCAATACAGTATGTTTGCAAACTGTATTTGGAAACAAAACCTACTGTTAAGAAACATGACCAAAAAGATGTAATGATTGCCGCCCTGTATACTGCATTACAAGCAGTGGAAGTGGAGGTCTTAGTGCTGGAAAAGGAATGGGCTCCAAACCCTGAGATGCAGTTGAGCGACTGAGGTAGTGGGAACAAGCAATTTAAAAGCTTAGGAATGAGACCCAGAATGAACTTGAGTGTAATGTACAGGAAAAGATAGAGAGATTGTTAGGTTGAGAGAGGATTATGAAAGGTTAGACCAGGATAAGAAGCATGTTAGAGCTGAATGACTTGCTTACTGGTATGAAGAATACATTGCAGAGTGAGAGTGATAGAAACATAGAAACAGAATATGATGGCAGATAAGGACCAACCAGTCCACCTAGTCTGCCCATTTCCCTACTTGGTTTGGCAAGCCCTACTCTTATCTGGACTGCCTTTCCCCTGCTCTGCTGCACAACAGGGTACCTTTAAGATTATTCTATACATTTTTAATCCCTGTACTGTTTTCATGTCCACCACCTCTGCTGGTAGGTTGTTCCATGGATCCACCACCCTCTCTGTGAAAAAATACTTCCTAGCATTCCCCCAAGCCTCCCTCCCTCCAGCCTCATGTTACATCCCCTTGTCCTTGTGCACTTTCTTCTCTGAAATACACTCCCCTCCTGTACCCTGTTTATTCCTCTAAGTTATTTGAAAGTCTCTATCATATCCCCTCTTTCCCTTCACTCTTCCAGTGAATAGATAAGTTCCTTGAGTCTTTCCTCATAAGGCTTGTTGATGCAGTGCATGTATCATTTCTGTTGCTCTTCTCCGGACTGCTTCAGTTCTATGTCCTTCCTGAGATGCAGTCTCCAGAATTGGACACAGTATTCCAGATGAGGCCTCACCAGTGATCTATACAGTGGCATGACCACTTCACTCCTCCTACTGGTTATGCCCCTTCCTATGCACCCCAGCATTCTATTTGCTTTCCCCACTGCTTTTTTGCATTGTTTGGATGACTTCAGGTCATCGGATATGATAACCCCCAGGTCTCTCTCCTGACTTGTGGCATCTAGAACCTTTCCCCATCCTGTATTCCTCTCTTGGGTTTCTGTGTCCCAGGTGCATTATCTTGCACTTCCTAGCATTGAAACCAACTGCCAAACCCTTGACCATTCCTCAACTAGTCTTGGGTCTTTTCTCATTTTATTGAGCCCCTCCTGTGTGTCGACTCTGTTACAGATCTTGATGTCATCTGCAAACAGGCATACTTTCCCCTCCAGTAACTCTGCAATGTCACTTATGAAGACATTGAATAGGACTGGACCCAGCACCAATCTCTGGCACCTCGCTGGTCACCTCCCCCTTCAGATTTTATGCCATTTACTACCACCTTCTGGGTCCTGCCTTTTAGCCAGTTTCCAACACATTTTGCCACTTTAGTGCCCACACCCAGATTCCCTAATTTGTTAAGCAACCTTGTATGTGGAACAGTGTTGAAGGCCTTGCTGAAATCCAGGAAGGCCACATTCACCATCCCTCCCTGATCCATCACCCTGGTCACCCAGCTAAAGAAATTGATAAGATTAGTCTGATGGGACCTTCCCTCTGTGAATCCATTCTGCCTTGGGTCTTTTGCACTGCTTGACTCCAGGAACTTCACTACCCTCTCCTTAAGCAGGGACTCCATCAGTTTCCCCTCCACCGAGGTCAGGCTTATAGGTCTGTAATTGCCTGCCTCCTCCCTACTTCCACTCTTGTGCAGGGGGACCACCTCTGCCCTTCTCCAGTTCCCAGGTACCTCCCCCATCTCTAGTGATTGGTTGAAAAGGGTCATCAGCAGTCCTGCTAGGACTTCCCTGAGTTCCTTCAAAATTCTGGGTGAATCCCGTCTGGCCCCATTGCATTGTCTGTCTTTACTTTCCCTAGTTCCTTCAAGACTCTAGCCACCATAAATGGGCTAGTGTACACCTTTCCCCCTTGCAAACCTTTCCTCATGAGTCTTGGCCCCCTCCCCTGCCTCTTCCTTGGTAAATACTGAGCAAAAATACTTGTTCAGTATCTCAACTTTTTCAAGGTTGTCCTCCACCCACTCACCCTCTCCCTTCTTTAGCATAGCAATACCATTTCTGGTCTTCTTCCTCTCACTAATATAATGGAAGAAGGTCTTGTCTTCCTTCTTAATAGCCTGTGCTATTCCTTCCTCCATTTTTGCATTAGCTCCTCTGATGACTTTCCCAGCTTCTCTCTGCTTCTCCAGATATTTCACTCTGTCTTCTTCTTTCCGTGTCTCTCTGTATTACCTGAATGCTTTATTTTTTTTTCACACTTTCTCAGCTACTGACTTAGAGAACCACAGTGGCCACTTCTTTCTTTTTCTAAGCAGTCTGACACATTGACTTGTCACTCCTACTATGGAACTCTTGACCTTAACCCACTGCTCTTCTACCCCTCCTCCTGTACCTTTTGCTGGCAGAGCAATTTTGAGCTCTTCACCCATCTCCATGAAGTTGGACTTCTGGAAATCTAGAACCTGAAACTCTGTATGGCTTTCTTCTTCCAATGTGTTGACTCTAAACCACACAGTTCTGTGGTCACTAATACCAAGGGGACTGCCCACCTCAACATCCATGATTCTGTCCTTGTTTGTCAGCACTAAGTCCAGTACAGCCCCCTTCCCGGTGGGCTCAACCACAAGCTGCCTTAGATTTGCCCCATACATGGCAGACATGAGATTCCTGCTCCTTGATGTACCCTCAGTCTGGGTATTCCAATCCGCATCTGGCATGTTGAAGTCACCCATTAGTAGTACTTCTCCTTTGGCCACCATATTATGGATGGTCTCCACTAATACTAGATCTAGATCCTCCCCCTGCATGTTTCCAGACTCCAGTGTGACCCACAATGCCTCTGTTTCTTCCCTGGATCCTGGGCCTCTGTAACTTTAATCCCTTCCTTCACATACATAGCAACCCCTCCTCCCCTCCCTATCATTTCTAAACAGTGTATACCCTGGTATGGCTGCATCCCAGTCATGGTTCCCTGTGTACCATGTCACCGTAATAGCCACAATGTCCAGGTTTATGTCTGCCATCAGTGCCCTTAGGTCTGGGATTTTGTTTCCCAGACTGAGGGCATTTGTGCATATGACTTTCCACTCTGTGTACCCCTTTAACATTCCTTGTTTATTGGTCTTTGCCCTGCACTGCATTAGTGATATACCTTCTGTTCTATCCCCCATTGTAGCCATGGTAGTTTTATGGTTAGATATTATGCTAGTTATTGGATCTTCACTGCTTTCAGTTATATCCTGTTGGGCGGCGATGATAATCCCCTTGACTGTCTATGCCTCCCCTTTGGCAAGTTTAAATGATTACTAAGGATGCACTTAATCTTCTCAGAGAGGATACCTTTGCCCCCTGGATAGATGCAGGCCATCTGGAGAATATAGTCCTTCATCCCTCCAGGTGATGCTCCAGTCCCCAATGAAGCCATACCTCACCTCTCCACACCATTTCTTCAGCCATTTGTTGAATTCAGTGATGCAGATGTCCCTCTCTTCCCCCTTGCCATGGACAGGTAGCACCTCTGAGAAGGTCACAGAATGTGCTACTTGCCCAAGACTCCTCTCCAGCTCCCTGAACTCTCCCTGAACTCTTTCTGTACTCTTCCTACATCTACCCCCCCTCTAGCCAGGTCATTAGTCCCCAAGTGAATAATGACATCCAGTTACCCCCTCTTTGCTACTGCCCTTGCAATCCTAAGGATTTGCTTACCATCCTTCCAAACTGTGCATCTAGGTAGGCACATTACCTCCCTCTCACCATTGCTACCTGACCCCAGCTCAATCCCCAGGACAATGGAGTCCCAACCAGGATTTGCTTCCTATTCCTGTGTGTTCTCCTTGCATCTGCCATCAGGGTTGCATTCTGGATAACCCCTGCATCCTCCATACTGTGTACTTCTGGAGATGCTGCGCAATCTCCATGCTCTACTAGGATGGCATGCGAGTTGTGAAGTGACACCGGCTGGGGATGTTACTCCATCCCACCTCACTCACCCTTCCTGAGCCACCATAGTCCATCCATCCCTCCTTCTTGACAAACTCTGAGGGAGCTGTGGTGGACATGGTGGTCTCTGTATGGGTGGAGGTCACCTGTATCCTTGCCAACTCTGCTCGGAGTCCAGTTACCTCTTCCCTCAACACAGAGAGATGCCTGCAGATAGGGCAGCAATGCAGTGTCCAGAATATCTTCCTGAACACTGCTGCCCCACTTCCACTGCAAAGAACCACACCCATCATCTTCCTTCTCCTATCCTTGCCCTTACTGCCCCTTATTGGAATGTGCCCTCTGCTGCTCTTTCCTTCTATACCTTCTCCAGTGCCCAGCTATATATATATATATATATATATATATATATATTAGAGCAAAAAACTCAATTTAATGCATCAGTTAGGGTTGTTCCACAGTGACAAAAGTGAGGAAATTGGGTGTTAGGGTTGAAAAACCCCCTTGGACCCCCTGCCCTCCCCCCCAACCGGCATTGGGGTGTGCATTGGGGTCATCAGCCCTAAATCTCACCCCATCACATGTGTAAAGCAGCAGAAGTATAGGAGAATGGGGTGAGGATTAAGACTGACAATCTCAATGCCAGTTGGGAGGGTGGGCAGGGGTCCAAGGGGTTTTCAACCCTAACACTGAATTTCCTCACTTTTGTCACTGTGGAACAACCCTAACTAATGCATTAAGTGGATTTTTGCCTCTAATTTCCCTTCTTTTTGAGAATGATAGCGAGAAATAGTGATGTAATGTGGCGGCTGGGAGCGCAGCCTCTGGGCATCTCTTATGTGATGATCTTGAGGCATAGTAACAGGAACAGCAACACAAACAGAAGTGCTAACAGTGGCACACATGGTAATGCAAGTGTGAATGAGTACAGAAAGGGTAACGCACATGGTGGCGTAGACGGGAACGATCTGCCACGTAATGTGTTGTCACATAGTAACAAGCTGCCTGCAAACGGAAATGTCAATGGGCATGGTGACGCAAAGTGAAACAGAAAGAGAAACAGTACTGTAGACACAAATGGCAAAAAATAACAGAAAGCATAGCACAAATAAAAGCATAAGGATAATATGCACGGTGGTGTAGGCGTCAAAGGTAAGTGAAGCGGGTACAGAACCACTAAGCGGAAAGAGACAGCGGTAACAGTAATGTAAGCGCACAGGCTGGTTTTCCAAAACCTGCATAGAGAAAGACAGTGAGTACAAAGAATGTATGCATAATAATGGGTATCGGAGCAGAAAATGAGGACTTGGAATACTAAATAGGTTATATCTCAGGAACCGTACGACGTAGAAATAAAATGTAAAAGTAATATGATTTATGACTGTCCTGGCTAGTTTTGCACTTAGCCCCTGCTAGGGGGCTAAATATTTTTCTGACAAAAAGTCTGTATCTCGCACCGTTTCTGGGATACGGCCCTGAAAGGTGCGGCGAACGCCGTAATGTTATCCTATGGGAAAACAAGAGAAGTTCGGAGCATCATAACTTTGTCTCCCTGTAATATTTTTTCACCAAACCACTGAAAGGCACATCTGTAGGCTGTTGGCTGTCTTCCCTTCAAATTTCAGGAAAAAAGACCAAACCGTTATTTTGCAGCAGGGTGCCAAAGGATTCCTGTAATGCGTTGGGCGCCGTAATGTTATCCTATGGGAAGAACCGTCAACTTTGGAGTGCCATAACTTTGCTGCCGTGTAATATTTTTTCAACACAACACTGAAAGGCACATCTGTGAGATGTCGGCTGCGTTCCCTCCAAATTTCAGCCCAAAACTCCCAACCGTTCTTTTGCAGCGCGGTGCCAAAAGGTGCTGTCATTTTCCACAGACTAGAAAACTACTGTCGCCCAATTTCTTGAAAGCTTAAAAAATTTGAGACACTTTCATGAGCACGAAAGTACTTTATGAAAGTACTTTTCCAGAAATTTGAAAACCTATTTCTGGGGTGTTTTACTAAAATAAAGACATGGCTAGCATCCTCAGGGTCCGACTAGGTGAATACAAAAGAATTATAGGTTGCTAGAGGGTCCCAAATTTAAATGCCAACCATTTTCTGATCACCAACTGAAAACAAAATGGTGGATTTTGAAAGTAACAGGGCCATTTAAGTAAAATGCATTTGGACACTGTCAAACTTTTTGTTAACTTTTCCCATTGACTTATAATGGGAAATTGTTTTTTGAATAACTTTTGAACTGTTTAATATTTTTTCACCATATCTTTGAAAGGCACATTGGGGACCCCAGCCGCACATTCCCTGAAGATTTTGGGCCAGTCTTGCAAACCGTGTGACCTGTACGCGCGACCGTAGAATTCCAGAAAAAGCGTAAATGCTCGCGCAGATCACGCTTAATAACTCCGCAGCTGTACATCCGACTGGTACAAAACTTGGCAGATCCTGAGGCCTATGGTTCTTGATCATGTATTCCAAATTTCAGGCAAATCTGTCAAACAGTTGCAAAGTTATTAAGGTGCAAAATTTTGGGGTTTAACATAGAAATGGTTCCTCTACCATAATATATATATATTTATACAATGTATGTTGTCAGATAAATAACAGTATAAAACATGATATCTCAGGTGGCCAGTGAAGATAACATTGTTATCTTCATGTTCCTATACGTCATATGTTATCTCCACGGTCCTATACGTCATATCGAAACTTATCTGGTTGATCCTGCCACTCTGAGCACTTTCAGTTGCCCTGGAATTGTAGCGTGACCGAGCGCTATCCACACTGACAATTAGTACATTGCCAAATGTTTTGTAGGAGGTGCCCAGGGTTCAGTAACTGAGAAAACGCTGTGCTTTATGTTTATGTTGCAGTCTCTTGTTGAAAAAAAGCTTCCGACTGCACATAGAGTGCTGCAGTCACCGAGCCCAGGCAACAGACGCTCGTGCTTCCTTTTACTGTTCAAAAGCCGCCGGCTTGGTCACTGCAGCACTCTATGTGCAGTCGGAAGCTTTTTTTCAACAAGAGACAGCAACATAAACATAAAGCACAGCATTTTCTCAGTTACTGAACCCGGGGCACCTCCTACAAAACATTTGGCAATGTACCAATCGTCAGTGTGGATAGCGCTCGGTCACGCTACAATTACAGGGAAACTGAAAGTGCTCAGAGTGGCAGGATCAACCAGATAAGTATTTAAAAAATCACTTTTCCCCAAAATAATAGCAGGATCAACCAGATATTTTAGTAATTTAAAATGACAGGACCAACCAGATACTTGAAAACCCTATGTAATCTGTCATGTTGGGGAGGCATGTGGAGCTCTGTTGGGGGTCATGGCAGCATAAACCAGATAAGACTTTTAAAACTAACCATAAATAACAGGATCCACCAGATATTTTTAAACAATAAATGACATCTGCTGTTTTGGCAGCTTTTCTGTAAGTGGGTTGTATTGCTAGGGCCATCACCTTTGTATCACCATTGCATTAAGAGGGGCATGTGGTGTTGTATTGTGGAGGGAGGGCAAAGCATACATTGTATAAACAAGAATATGACGTGGCTGACTGAAAGATGTCATATTTATCTTCACTCGAGGCCAGCGATATCATGATATCACTGGCCTCGTGAAGATAAAATGATATCTTCAGTCAGGCTATGTCACATCCCTATATATATATATATATATATTGTTTTGATTAGTTGTTTGAAAAGCTTGGAAAATCTCAGGAGGCACTTGACAGGGAGATTAGTGAAAATCATGAAGTGGGCACCGTGTACACAGTTTTGCAAAATCATGTCAGTAAGGGACAGTACAAAGGCAGAGTGGATCATCCAATGTGTAGAGTAAAGATGATGAAATTGTATCAGCAGTTGGCAGTTGTGAAGGGTCATGTGAAAGCTGTGCTGTACACCCCACCCATCAACCTATCACCATCAGAGGATGATGACAGTGATGACAGAGGGATTTAAGATGGCAGTCCCTGGGACACTGGAGGGTAGAGGCCTTACCCACCAGTAACCACTTTGAATAAGAATGACAGACAGAAGTGGAGAGTCTGATTCATAAGGCAATCTCAAAAACTGGGATCTCCAACTCTCAGGCTAGGCTGCTGAGACAAGCAGTCTCCGACATGTTCAAAAAGTAGGTGGAACAACAGACCCTCCTTCAGGGCGTGGCCACTGCCATGGCTGAGGCAGTCATTAAGTCCATTGCAGGGCAGCAGAAGTCTACCCTGAAAGCTCTGCCATTTGTACAAGCCATCCAAAACACTGTGGACATGATAGGCCAGATGGCCTCAGGCAACAATCTCAGTTGCCATTTGGAAAAAGTGAGGAATCAATGTGAAATGCTCGGCCTTGATGCCAAGCTCAGGGTATAGGTTTTGAAACAGACCATGGACCCTACGTTGTGGGCCAAGTTGCTGGAAGGCATACGTAATGAGTCACTGCCCCATTCAAAGCTGTCGCAACCCATCTCTTGGCAGCCTACAACCCTAACATGGTTGGCATAATGCTAGCCCGTCCAGTAAAGCAGCATGCCAAAGAGACTCCAGCCCTGTACGAAGGCCACTTGTGGCTCACATACATACCAGGCAAAGATCTGGCTGGTGAACATTCCAACAGGTAATCGATTGAGTACAAATGCCTGTTCTTGAAATATCTACAACCCACCCTTTGTGTGAAGGTAGATACTGTGGTATTCCCGAGATGGGAACACTTCTGTGAGATCAAGGAAAAAGTGGAACAAGTGTACCAGATTTACATGCAGGACTTGGGCTCAGGTTCCAAGGCCGAAGTAGCTGCAGTGCAAAATAGCACTGAGTCATCCACCGAGTATGAGGTGGAAGGGAAATCAAAAGGACAAGCCTTAAAAACCGGAACCGAGGATGCTCCAACAAGAACAGGCAAAGGTATCGGCAGAAGCTGAACCAGTAAAATACAAAGGGGAACAACGGATAATACCAACGGTCCGGCCCTTCGTATAGTGATTTGGCTGAGGAAAATGCCCGGCTCCTGGAGTTTAAGACCAAAGTCCAGTCACTCATAGGCGCAATACTGACCAAAGTCATGGTGGTCATTCCCTCCGCTCCTCCATTGGATGAATCTAAAGGGGATGAGTGATCAAAATCTCCATACTCTAAAGTGGTACAAATGCTTTGAGAGATAGATCCCACACTTGAAAACCCCAAGCAGAAATAAAGTGAATCTGATTGATGATGTCAGGTCCCGGTTCACATCTTTACCACCTTGGTAACTGATGATTCCGGACACCCATGTGTAGAAGTGCTGGTTGAGGGCTACCAGCTCAAATTACTTCTAGACGTGGGTGCTGCTGTTTCAGTGCTGCATCAAGATGATCCAATTGCCATCCCGGTGGCACTAAGGGTTGAGGCGCTGGATGCACACCTCTCCCTACTGCAGCAAGTTCGGGAGCGAGCTTGGGCACCAGGGGTCAGCAGGGATGGGATGAGGATTGAGTGCCCATGGGGATGCTCTCCTCCCCTGGGGAGTGGGTAGGGATAGCTCAGCATGCCAGCGGCTCCCGGTGGAGATCGGGGTGCTGCAGCACATCAGCTGCACATCATGCAGCATGGATGATGCTGGCAGGGTTGCCATGTGCCAGAGCATCATGGGTGCACACACAGGGGGAGGGGCACCAATAACATGGAAAAACATAGCTCTGAGGGGGAGGCGATGGCACCTGACTCCCATGTTCACCGCCATATCCATCCTGCCTGGCTTTCTAGGTCCTCTGCCCAGGGCCCACTGTCTCAGCCAGAGTCTAAGTGTGAGAGCACCCAATGAGGAGGGGATGCCCCACCCCAGATGGGTGAAGCTGGGGGTGCTGGCTGTAGGAGTGGTGGGGAGAGAGGAGGTACAGGTTCAGGGGGACCTCAGGTGGGCAGGAACATGCAGGATCCTGAGAGATGCCCTGTCGGGCCCTTGACTGGGGGGAAAAAGAATAAAAATAAACAAAAAAAAAAAGATGATCCACAGTTATCTCACTGGTCCACAAGGAAGGCCACCTCCACCCAGACCTTCAAGGGGACTGTGATCACAACATACCAGTCCACACCAATATCAGTTGTCATTGGTACCTGAGAGGTCACACACCATTTTGACCTCATGGTAGTGCATCATTGCCAGAGCATCTTGGGAATAGATTTTCTCTCGTACTTTGGGTGCATAGTGGACTTAGCTAATTGGCTGCTACTCCAGGTACCTGGCCAACACCACATGTTCTTCATTTCTGATTCACATGTGGTAGCAGCCATGAAGGCCAATGATGTGGAGTATGACATCACCCTCATACTCCAGCAGCATGAGCTATTCCCTCAATTGAGTCCAATTATGGAAAGACATCATGATGCCTTTGCCAAACACAAACATGACTGTGGGAGAGTGGACACTCTCATACAAGTCACTGGTGATGAACTACCATGTCAACAAAATTACCCTTTTCCAGCAGAGGCGGTACCCTCTTTGAGGTCCACAGTTGACTCACTTTTGAAACAAGGGGTCATTAGGCCCTCTGTGTCCACAGTCAACTCCCCTATCTGGCCAGTGAAGAAGCCCAACAATAGTTGTAGGCTTACCATTGACTACAGAACACTCAACCAAGTCACTTCCAGTAGTGTACCCACTGTGGCATCTGCCCCAGATGTGCTCAAACTTCTGAAACCAGAACACAAGTGGTTCAGTACCCTGGGCATCTTTTATGGGTTCTGGTCACTCCCACTGGCCCCTGATATCCAGTTCAAGTTTGCCTTCACCTTTGAAGGACATCAGTACATGTGGAACTGCCTCCCACAAGGATTCCACAACAGCCCCTCCCTTTTCCACATCCACATGAGGGATGCCATACGAGGCTTCTCCACTCCAGACTGCCTCCTTGGCCAGAACAGGCCTGGAGAGATGACTGGAGCTCCTAGATGAGCTCTTGACTCTTTTACAGAGGGCAGGCCTCAAGTGCAACCCTACAAAGGTACAATTGTGCCTCCCTGGATTCTCCTTTTTGGGCCTGCCCTTCACTGCTGAGGCCCAAGGCATTAAGGACTTGCCACTACTTATCAGTGTGGCTACTCTGAGACATTTCCTGGGTAAGGTAAACTATTCCAGGGACTTCATTTGTAATTTTGCACAAAAGGCCGCACCCCTGTATGAGCTACTGAAGAAAGATGTACTTGGCAGTGGGAACCACAACATACAGCTGATGTCCCTTCTTTGAAAAAGACCTTGGCCTCCACTTCGGCTTTGGCCAACCCTAATCCAGAACTGCCATTTCATCTGGAAACTGCCACCTCAGATGTGGGCATGTCAGCAGTCCTTGAACAAAAGGCAAATGGCACGCTGAGGCCTATTGCCTATGCCTCACAGATGCTCTCCCTTGTGGAACAGAAGTACTCTCTGTGTGAGAGGAATATCCTGGCAACCTTCTGGGTCATCAAATACTTCACCTACATTATAGGATTTTCCCCTATTCTGCTGCACACCAACCACACCCCTACCAACTTCTTACTGCCAGACAGAATCAAAGATGGCAATGTGTCTAACACCAGGCTAACTCATTGGTCTCTACTCCTACAAGATCAAGACATCACTGTTCTTCCCACCAAAATGCCCTCCATCTTGGCGCATGGTATCCTATACCAAGGAGATCCCCATGACTGTGGCCCGAGCCACTCACCCTGAGAGAACCAGGCCCCTTCCTTCCGGCTAGTGAGCATACCCTGTAAGATCCTGCACTTCATCACATCTTTACAGATGGATCTTCCTCCTATCATGAAAGAGAACAAATTGCAGGCTTTGGAGTCCTGGTTCTTTACCCAGCGGATGATACCGTCCCAGTATGCAGAACTTGCTGCATGCCTGTACCCTGGAATCATCCATGGCCAGTGGAAGGGGGACACCATCGTCTTCTCTGAATCTTCCTGGGTGTGCAATTCTTTGACAGAATTTCTTCCTTTCTGGAAGATCCATGATTTTGCCTCTTCAAAAGGCACCTCTGAGAAATACGGGGACCTGTTCATACATATTGTCAGCCTCGCTGAGCAATTTGTTTTCAGGCTGTACATACACAAGGTTAAGGCCCACTCCAATTCTAGGCCTTACCATGAGTACAATGATTGAGCAGACCTTGGCAAGGATGGTGCTCGGGGGGTATGGAATATGCACTCCCCTACTGAGGCCCACACAGTGGCCGCACACAAAAGGGCCAAAGTGGTCCCTCTGGATTTGACTGCAGTGCAAATGGAAGATCCAGAAATAAGAGGTACATATGAATATCTCTCAAAGGAAGCAGAAATAGAAATATCTTTGAATAACCCATTCAAGACACATTCTGACAATCTCGACCTTTCTACAGAACATAAATTAGTCCTGTACCATTCTGTTGATCAAAAACTGTGGGTGGTTCCCAAAACACTTCAATCAGAATTCATCCACCAGGTCCCTGACACCCTACAGGTGGACACCAAGGGGCAGACAAGATCTTAAAAAGACTAAAAACTATAGGCTGGTGGCCCAGTATGACAACCGATGTCCAACATTATGTGGACAGTTGCATCACCTGGGCTCAGAATAACCCTATCTCTGGTAAGAAAACTGCCAAACTAATTCCAGAAAGGCAAACAGGCCCTTGGAATGCAATTCAAATTGATTTCTTTGGGCCCTCACCCATCACTTGTAGACACAACAAGTATGCACTTGTGGTCACTGACCTTTTCTCAAAATAGGTAGAAGCCTTCCCGTGTAGAGTAAATATGGCAAAAGCCACCACCAAAATTCTGGTAGATCAAGTATTTACCAGGTGGGGCCTACACCTCAAGGTAGATTCTGATAAAGTGACTAGCTTCACAGGAGATCTAATGCAAGAATGTTTGGAGTTATTGGGAGTCAGCTAGAAGTTCCATATCGTTGCCTGACCGTCGAGAGTTTTAAGTCAGAATTAAAAACTTATTTATTCTTAAAAGCATATGGAGAGTGATTTTTACTGTGATTTTATTGTGATTGTATTGTTATTATTGTTGTTGATGTTATATGTTTGTAAATTTTAATTGCCTGCCCATTTGTACAGCGCTTTGGTTTTGAAAAGCGCTTAAAAATAAATTTTTACTTACTTACTTACCATCCTCAGTCCTCTGGACAGGTAGAGAGAGTGTCAACAAACAGATCAAACTAATGTGTAAATTTGTAAATGCAAATGCTAAAAGTTTGGACACTCTATTGCCCTTACTCCTAATGGCAATTAGAGCTAACTCGGCTGCAGCAACCCAGTGCACAACCTTCGAGGTGATGACCGGCAGACAAATGAAACTACCAGAACATTTGTGGATCAACCTGAATATCTCCACTGCAGACAGAGTGTTGGGTGCTTATGTCACACAACTGAAGGACAACCTTGTCCAGACTCATCTCTTTGCTGCCAAGAATTTGGGACAAGCCCAACAGCAATCCAATATGTACTTTGACAAGAATGTTGAAGAGTTTGATTTGCAGGTGGCAGACCAAGTCATGGTACTGAAATTCTCCACACCAGCCCACCCGTTTGCCAACAAATGGGTGGGTCCCTATGACATCATCAACAAATTGAGCCCTGCAGTCTACCAAGTGCAGCTAACAGACCACAAAAAAAACATAGACAAATGGTACCATGCCAGTCATCTGAAACTGTACAAAGGTAATTAACGCTCCTTCCCCCGAATGGGGGAGGATACCTGTCCTCTAACCCATTAATTTTTCTGTTTTTCAGAAATGAAATTCATTTCAATAATCCCCTTCCTCATTTTGGACATCTGGAAGGCACTATCACAACCAGATCTGGTTGAAACCTTGAGGAATATCCAGATAGCTCTCAGACCTCTAAGCTCAGGTCCATGCCTATTTCCAACCCTACCTCCTGAACCAAAGGTGGCCATTCAACTCCTGTCTACCCATGTGACTGTTCAAGAAGGAAGAAATGCTTATCTCAATGCCTTGGTGGTTTCCCCAGAAAACTCAACTCTCCAAACTGAATGAACAAGTGGTAATCCCACTGGATAAGAAATTCCAGTAGCCTGCCTTGCCAAAGGAACTTTTCAAGGCTGCCCAACACCTGTATTTGCCCCATTGGAACTCTGTGCATACGTCAAGTTAGTCAGCACCATACAGGCTTCTACAACCTCACAGCAATGATGAGCCAGACTTTTGTTACCAGTTTTCCAATACCACCATGAGCAAAAACTGTGTTAACCAATCCATTGCAACCGCTGATCTTTTCCTTACAGTCATTCCACTGCCTACAAATGAATACTTGCAATGCCCAGTTATGGAGCCAGACCCTCCAAGTGACTTGGTCGCAACCTCTGTCTCTGGGACACTGATCCACAACGTTCAATTTATGCATATTCCTGTTATTTTGAATCTTACCCACTGGAACATGGCTGAGTTTGGTCATTGTTCCACTACTAATGTGTCAACATTTTACACTGTTATGCTATTAGATTTAATGGCATCCTATCAGGCACATGAACAAGACCCTGTAGTTGGACATCATACTATGGAACACAGAGGAATGTTCTGCCCCAAATGCCCTGACAGGAGTTTGGGATTTTCAGATGTTACAGGCATAACCAGTACTGTTATAGGTATGTTTGGATCTGGAATGTCAATTTGGAACAGAGACGATTTGGCTAAAATTAACAGACATGCTGAAATATTTAATAGTAAGTTATCACAAGGTGTCACACAGCCCATGCTACATGGTATAGATGGTATTTCTCAGGAAGAAGAATTCACGGTGTATAACATGCATGATATAGCACATTTATTCAATGAGACCTGAAACAAAATCAATGAATTGATCTTTTACAATAATAAAGATGTTAAAGAGCAACACATACTGTAGGCAGTGAAATCCTTTGTTCAGCTTATGATACATATGCCATAAACACTATCACAAATCTCTTCTGTGGATCTGGAGTCAGGAAGGATTTCAGATTTAATCCATGATAGGCATATGGTTAAATGTATTGCCCCATTGTAAAACCCTGTCATGCACTACCAGGTGCATGGCCAGGACTGTGCCCTTTTCATTGGCCACAACTTGGAACTTGGGCTATGTCACACCACACCCGAATCAAGGACCCTGCTACACGTCAGGTGCAGATGCCATAAAGGACACCCCGTACTTTACATTGACCATGTCCCTCCCACTCTTCAACAAGAGCTCTTTAGTCTTTAACAAACTGCCAAATGTCCACTCTGTGGGTTATCTAGAGGGCAGCATCTATCGACAACTGACCAACTTGCCTCCTTTGCTGGTGTTTCATCCTTGCCTGGATGCCTGGGTAGCCCTGCATACTGACTGTTGTGCCATAAAGGGCTACCACTATTTGAGCAGATGTGACATTTTTGATATAACCACACCTGTGTGTGGTTATTCTGCGAACTCTATGGACTGGTCATATATGTTTGATAACGACCAGCTTGACGATGTTTCTGCTCCTATTAATGTCACATCACCTCCTTTGATGTTGAATGCAACTAAAATTCAGCCACAGACTGTACAACAACTCACCAGCCAGATAATAAATGATTCCATTACCTGCCTAGTACAACTCATGATGTTGAGCCTTCCTCAAGTTTGTGTTACCTACAACAGTGATGGACAATACTTTGTCATTACCAACTATGAAACATTCTCCTATGGATCTCTCACGTGTGGTGTAACTATGCCCAACTTCTGTTTTGTACCTCATGAGTGCACTGCTATTGACCATACAGTTATCACACCTGTTACCACCCCGGCACTTGATTACATTGATAGTGACCATGACTATCCGCATGCTATGGAACAGTATTTACCAGTGTTTAATGTGCATATCGACCCTCTCACCCTGAATCTTCAATCCTTGTTAGAAAGGATACACACCTTATCCATATTGGTAACAACATTACTAAGGCAGAAGTCATCTAAATGATTTATTACATGATGATGATTTAAGTACTGCATTGCCCAGCACTTGGTTGGAACTTACTTTTAAAGGTTTTGTCAATCTTCAAGTTTTCATGATTTTTTTTTCATTATTCTCTTATGCTGTCTATGCCACATGCTCAAACAGCATCATGAGTAATTAAAATGTTTTTATTCTGCTCATTCAGCTCAACTGGAACCATCCATACTTTCCCTAGTGGTTTTACCTCTTCATTAGGCAACAAGGGGAGGGGGGATATGTAGACCTGCCTGACCTACAGTTCCTAATGTGGACTACCATGTTCTATGATACAGCATAAGGCATATTGGTATTTATTCATGCTTGCTATGATGTGCTTACAAACTATTATCCAGAATAGTTATTTTCATGGTGTTAGTGCACCACCTACATCTATTAGCCATAATGCTATAATCAGCATATTTTATGAACCATTGTATTGTAACCTAAAAGTAGCCATAGTCAGCATAAAGCTTATCACTGTATACATGCAAAACCTAACAGCCTTGGGTGCGAACTGCCCACCATACCCACCAATAGAATTGCTTTGTTTAGGTTCTGTACTATGCAGACAAGCCCATTACCAGGTAATGGACCCTCTTATCTCTGACCATAATAATTCATGTAATTCTGTTTTCACTGAGTTTCTCTATGATAATATCACAGTGTTTGGAGGTTCCGAACTCCCAGCAGGTATTGCTGTCCTTCTTACATGTATTTTTTGGGGGGGGGATAAACTTTTATTCTGTTACACCTGTCTGCTATGTCATGTTTTGCCATCAGGTTTAGAATCCTGCCAAACCGAACAGTAATTATGGATTTTCTAAGAGATTATTCTGCATCCACTTCATCTTTGGTGTTTCAGTGTCTCAGTGTTCTTTCAGGGGTTTCAAATCCTTCTTATCTGGTCTTGCTTGTCTGGTTTTTCCATCTCTCCTTATTTGTTGTTTGTTGCTCCTGTGTTACTGAATTCCTGTGCTCTTCTGCACTTCCATGGTAGTGCCTGTTTCAGTTCTTCTCTGATGCTCATAGCACAAGATTTGATATGTTCAGCTCTGTGATATTTCGGAGCTGCAGCTGAATGAAAGGGGTCTCACTGGACACAGTAACAGCAATCAGTGCCAGAATTCACTCCATTGAGCAGCCCTTAATGAAAATAAAGCTTCCAGGAGACCGTATACTACTACAAATATGTAATGAAAATCATAAAGTCAATATGGCAATGATAGCATACCTTTCATAAAGCACATTTAAGCACAGAAATGTTTGCTGTCTAATCTAATCCTCAGGTCCTGCAGCAACCATCAGCCATCTCTAGCCTCCTTTATATGTAAATGTCAATGGCTCATCAGGTTGCACACTCATCTCTGCGGACAGAAGATCAAAAGGTTGTGGGCTCTAGCCCCACACCAGGTGCTTGGGGTAAATCCCAATACTGATACTGTAGTGCATAAAGAGGGGGATGCTGCACTCCTTAGCTTTTAAACTAGTCAAGGGGGGAGGCACTGATAAGCAGCAGGAAAATCCCAACCTCCCCCTACAAAACAGGGTACTAAATGAGAAAAAGACCAAGGTAGAAAGGTCAGTGGGGGATGCTGCTACAGAAGGTAAAACCATCAAAAAATGGAGAGCAATGAGTACCAATGCCTGTAGTCTGGGTAACAAGCTTCCTGAATTAGTGGTCTTGATGGAGGAAGAACATCTAGATATTGTGGCAGTCAAAGAAACATGGTACACAGAGAACCATGATTGGGATGTAAACATACCAGGATACACTATCTACAGGAGGGACAGAGAAGGTAAAAGAGGAGGAGGAGTAGCTCTCTACATAAGAGAAGGAATCAAAGCAACAGAACAAAAGGGTAAACAGGGAGGAGGAGAAGCACTGTGGGTCAGTTTGGAGGCAGGCAATGGCACCACAGTCCGCACAGGGGTTGGATACAGACCTCTTCTCAGGGGAGGAAATGGACAAGGAAATGATATAGTATACTTAGAATGGCAGATAAAGGGAGATATTGTGATGGGTAATCTGAATATCCCAGATGTTAACTGAGTGCAGTTGCAGCAGCCACTTCTAAGAATGGGGTTATTCTAGATGCCCTACAGGGCATGCCTTAGACAACTAGTATTGGAACCCACTCGAGAGGAGCAATCTAGACTTGGTCCTCTCAAATGGAGATGGAGAGAGGATCACAGATGTAGAAGTGGGTAGCCATCTGGGAACTAGTGACCATCGAACAGTATGGTTCACAATAAACACAGCAATAGAGTCAAGCCATACAAAGGCAAAAGCACTGGACTTCAGGAGGGCTGACTTTGCCAAAATGGGTGAGTGCCTAAGGAATGCACTAGCAGATGGGCAGGAAGGAGGGGTTGAAGAACAATGGGGAATAATCAAAACTGCCATCACGGAGGTAACAAGCCTTTGTGTGAAGCAAATAAACAAAACAAAACGATGTAAGAAACCACTATGGTTCTCAAAGGAGGTGGCAGTGAAGGTTCAAGAGAAAAAGAAAGCATTCAGAAAGTACAAGGAATCACAGAAGGAGCAGGACAGAGAATTGTATCAGTTAAAGCAAAAGGAAGCTGTGAAGGCAGTCAGAACAAAAAAGGCCCGAACTGAGGAAAAGATAGCCAGCTCAGTTAAGAAGGGGGATAAAACCTTTTTTAGGTACATCAGGGAGCGAAGGAAGACTAAGGGAGGGATAGTGAGGCTTAATAAAGGGAGGGGTGGGCAGAGGGTGACTGTGAAAAGGCAGAGATACTAAACAAATATTTTTGCTCAGTATTTACAAATGAAGAGAGGGAGGTACGTAAAATAAACAATAGAAACACTCTGGATACAGAAGTTGATACCCTCACCATTTACAGAAGAAAGGGTTCTGAAAGAACTCTTAAAACTGAAGGTGGACAAAGCAATGGGGCCTGATAGGATTCATCCCAGAATTCTAAAAGAACTAAGGGTAGAACTAGTGACACCACTGACTACCATCTTTAACAAATCATGGGAGGATGGGTGGTACCTGAGGACTGGAGGAGGACAGATGTGATTCCTCACAAAAGTGGGAGCAGGGCAGAAGCAGGAAACAACAGACCTGTTAGTTTAACCTCAGTGATAGGGAAAATGATAGAATCACTTCTGAAGGAAAGAATAGTCGAGTACCTAGAGGCCAGAGGGGCACAGGGTCCAAGGCAGCATGGATTCACAGCAGGAAGGTCATGCCAGATGAATCTAATAGATTTCTTTGACTGGGTGACCAAAGTAGTAGATCAGGGAGGGGCTGTGGACATGGCCTACCTAGACTTTAGCAAGGCATTTGACTCAGTCCCACACAAAAGATTAATATACAAGTTAGCCAGCCTGGGAGTGGGTCCCAAGATGATATCCTGGATAAATAATTGCCTGGAGAATAGGACACGGAGAGTAATAGTAAATGGAGTCCACTCTGAAGAAAGGGGGGTTACTAGTGGGGTGCCGCAGGGTTCAGTATTAGGACCGGTCCTCTTCAATGTCTTTGTAAGCGACATTGCAGAGGGTCTGGAAGGAAAAGTATGTCTCTTTGCAGATGACACAAAGATCTGCAACAGAGTTGATGCACAAGGTGGGGTGGAAAGGATGAGGATGAGAATGGACTTGGCAAGGTTAGAGGAATGGTCAAATGTATGGCAGCTTAGATTTAATGCTAAGAAGTGCAAGGTAATGCACCTGGGAAACAAAAACCTGGGGGAAGAGTACACAATGGGGGGTGAGATACTAACAACAACAAAAATGGAAAGGAAACTGGGGGTAGTCATATCAGATGACTTAAAGGTGGGCAAGCAATGTGAGAGGGCAGTAAGGAGGGCTGGGGGGGATACTGGGATGCATAGGGAGAGGCATCACCAGTAGAAAACAGGAAGTTGTTATCCCTCTGTACAGACAGCTGGTGAGACCCCATCTGGAGTACTGTGTGCAGTTCTGGAGACCCAATCTCCACAAGGACATAGACAAGATGGATCTGCACTGGAAGACATATGAAGAGATACTAAAGGAGCTTAATATGTATAGTCTCGAGGAAAGGAGGGAGAGGAGGGACATGATAGAAACTTTCAAGTACCTCAAGGGAATCAACAAATTCCAAGAGGATAGCATCTTTCAAAAAAAGAAGTGTACAAGAACAAGGGGGCACAATTTGAAGATGGGGGGGCGGCTCAGAGGTAATGTAAGGAAGTATTTTTTCACAGAGAGGGTTGTGGATGCATGGAACAGCCTTCCGGAGGAGGTTGTGGAGTCAAAAACAGTGGCTGAATTCAAGAATGCATGGGACAGCCATAAGGCAATTCTAGGGGGTTGGGGTAGAAAGAAGTAGGCTGCTGGTTAACTAGGATCTGCAGCTTATCCATTAGGTAGGGAAATTGGCAGAATGGGTGGGCCAAGCGGTCCTTATCTGCCATCAAATTCTATGTTTCAATGTTTCTATGCTGTCTTTCAGATTGGAAATTAAACTGAGATCCCATCTGCCTGTTCTGGTGGTTGTACAAGTGGATGCTAAGGATCCCATGGCACTTCTCTAAAAGTGCAGGGGAGTTTTATTGAACAAACATAACAATCCAAACGGGTACATTCATCAATTTGCATAGTAAGTAAGACTGTTACAACATGTTACAGTGCATCACTGAAGTGCAAAAATCAAAAATCCCCTCACCAACATCTTATGCATATTTCTGAAAGAAAGTAAACCCCCTCCACCACACCAAAACCTTAGATTTAGGATGCAACTTGACATCCTCTTTGTAAATGTCATACAAATCTATCTCACAATAATTTGCTAAAAGTAATATGCGACATTCTTTGTTGTTGCAGTATAAATTGACATCTACTTTGCCATAAATAATACTTGAGACATCCAAAACAATACTATCAGAGTGCTGCTAAGAAATTTACTTAATAGCTGAGGAACATTTCCCAGTACCAAGGACTCTAAAAATAGTTAATGTATACTAGCCATGGTAGTTTCCATTTCCTAGCTAGGAAGAGTCAAAGTTGGGATGAAAAACAACAGTGAAAGAGAACATGTTCTTGTGTTTCTATCTGATCTATACACTCAGAATAGAGACAGTAATGTTCTTCCAAAGCCTTATGCTTGTTACTACCCTTGACACCAAGCCGCCCATGGACACAGAGCCACTGTTTGTCCCACATCCTTTTAGGTACCTTTAGATTCGTGAGCTGTTTAAACACTAAAAAGTTTTTGGTAGGACTACAGTGTTTAAAATCAGGTTCTGTCTGGCCTAAAATGGCCAAAACTAGATTGTACAATTGTTTCCTAGACCCTTGTGTACCCTGTTGTTTCGTAATCTTCCATTTATGGAGTTTTTGAAATGTGCTCGTCATGTATCCTGATAAATGTAAACTTGGGGTGATCTTTGGGACCTGAATATCACATTTGGGCAGAATATCCTGTAGGGTATTACCAATCCACACTTTTGTTAATGACATCTTCTGTTGGAAAATTATAC
The DNA here is from genome assembly GCA_016271365.2 of Neoceratodus forsteri. Taxonomy (NCBI): domain Eukaryota; kingdom Metazoa; phylum Chordata; order Ceratodontiformes; family Ceratodontidae; genus Neoceratodus; species Neoceratodus forsteri. The sequence goes on along the minus strand of CM057455.1, from coordinate 1,161,214,529 downwards.
TTAAATTCTTGGACCAAAACAACATATGAAAAATATAACAGGGTTCACCATATTAACACCCCCTTTAGTTTTGGGTAAATACGTGATGTCTCTGTCTGCAGGATTCAATCTACTATCCCACAAGAGCTGAATAAATACACTGAACAGTATGGTTTCCAAATTAGTCGGTAAAGGGGAATACCATGCTGATATACGAAAAACACAGGATCAAAAATTGTTTTATAAGAAAAACTTTTTTAAGGTTTGACATCCTCTACCCATTCCATTTAGCCACCTTAAACGCATCGATTTTCAAAGCTGTTTCCCAGTTGGTTTTGGGCCATATCTCCTAGTCCAAATTTTACACCTAATATTTTAATGGGCTCATCCAGGTGCTGTATACCATATGATTTTGATAATAAAGGGTTTTTAAGACCGAAGTGTAGTTCCCTGTTTTTATCCAAGTCCAGTTTTTACCCTGACACATGTAAATAAGCATCAATTTCTTGTATAAGCTTGTCGACACTAGAGTTATCCTTAAGGAAGACACGTAGGTCATCAGCATATGCTATAAGTTTTATCCTGTCCTCTCAGTGTATTCCTGAAATGCCATGTATTTCCAGATGAGAAATGATTTTTCATGTGAAGGGATCAATTGCAAATATGTATAATAATGGGCTTAAAGGACACCCTTGTCAAACTCTTATTCGAATTTTGATGTGTTTACCTCCCTGTCCAGCAATTTGTGGAGTAAGTGCTGCATGTTTATATAACAGTCTTAACCACATTGTAAAAAGAGGAGGAATCACATATTTTCACAGAACTTGAAATAAGAAATAATGATTGACCCTATCAAAAGCTTTGCTTTGGTCTAATGACAATAAATATCCTGGAATGTCACATTTGTTGCAATATTCATGCACATCCCAGGTGATACATAAATTATACTGTATGTTTCTATCTGGTAGTGTGCATGTCTGTACTGGATATATTAGGTCTTTGGCAATATTTCTTGATTATTTTTTGCAAGATGTGAGTTAAAATCTTGAAATCAGAATTAAGTAAACCAATCGGTCTCCAATTACCTATATCAGTACTGTTGCCAGACTTATACAAAAATATGGTGAGGCCCTGTATGAAATGAGATGGGATGTGATAATGAGAAAAGAAGAAACTAAATAGTCTTGCTTAAATAGCAGCTATTATGGCAGCAAAAGATTTACAAAATTCATTCAGTATTCCGTCAATAGCCTTTCAGTCTATCATCATTAATCTCATCCAATTGTATATCTGCTAAATACTGGTCTATATCCTGGGATTCTATATGTGAAGCCCATGAACAATGTTCTAAGTGTTTTTACAAAATCTTCCTTATCCCTGCATTACTAGCGATAGATTCTCCCAGATCTTTTTTTTAAACAAGTAAATCTTGAGATATTTTTCCTGTCTTTACAGGTCTGACAGGGGTCAGAATAGGGTGTCTTCTGGGTCTAAAAACATAATTCCATTTGTAGGGATGCAGACTGGTCAGACTGAAAGGATTTTATATCCATTTTTAAACAGTAATTTGATCTGATAGGTTTGTCTTGGAGTGATAGGAAGCAGTTAAAAGTTTATATAATTGAGACCTCAACCCTAAATAATATAAGAACATGTGTTTAGCCTGAGATTTTCCATAATCTTGTATCCACTTACTTATCTCAGCTTTTGTGTCTCTCCACCAGTTTCCTAGGTCTCCATACAAGTACAGAACAGATGTTCTTGCTAGTAATACTGAAGTGAGGCCTATTTTCACTTCTGCATCAGTGAAGCTGGCAGTATTCATTTTCCATCTAGTCATGGAGATGGACACCCCTCTGAGTCAGTATCTAAAATAGTCTTAACCAAGACATGGTCCAAAAATTCAGTTGTGATTATGACAGTATCAAGTATATGGCTTCTCTGTGATATGAAAACATACTCAGTTTTTGTAGTAAGGTTACTATGCACATAAATGTAATGTATTTGAGGAAAGCTTTTGAAAAACAATCAGTCAATTCAGCTGCCTCTATGCAGTGCCGAAAAACAAAAGAGTCGCAATGAACCTTTTTCCTTTGGGCTTTACAAGCCACTATTTCCAAAGAGCAATTAAAATCTCCCTCTAGAAATACATTTTTTGCTTTAGCAAGAAAAAGCTGAATGGGGTGAAGTAGCTGAACCCTATCTGCTTTTTGTCGAGGGGCATAAACCATTACAAATCTGCTAGACTGGGTGTGCCAAATGCCAGCTACAATTAATGCCCTGCCTGGCAATACATCAATGATCCTTTGTAATTTAAAATTTCAGCCCTTAAATAATAATCCTACTCCATCAGACCTGTCCATCCCAAATGACCAATTAGATGATCCCCAAATCCAAGAGGGTTGGGCTTTGAGTACGGAAGCTAATGAGTTAAACCAAGTTTCCTGCAAAAAGATTATATCTACAGATAAATCATGTAATAAGGAGAAAACAGCATCTCTCTCTGTTTGCAGTTCAGCAGGCTACAGATGTCAACAGAAGCAACAGAGAACTGAGACATTTATTGAAAGGAAAGATGCTCATCGTTCCTTCTTTTTCTTTCTTTTCTTGTCTTGAGTCTTTTATTCTCTCAACTTCTGAGGGACAGAATGAGATGCATCAGAATTCATGTCTCCATATTCAGTGACTCCTCAATTGTGTATAGCTAATTCATCAATCTGATTGTCCACGTCAAAGACTGGTTTGTCCACCTTCTGTTGTCATAAGCTGTGCCTTCTTGCAGACAGTGTTTTCCATTCCTGGGAGGGAGGGGTCATCTGGTTGATGGCTTCAGCTACAGTGGCAGCAGGAGCAATGTCAGGTGCTACGTCAGGTATCAACAGGGAGGTGTTGTTAGTAGAATCCATAGTGGTGGTCACTGGATTAGCCACCTCTGGTGTAGGAGCATGTCTGCTGGTAGGAGCTCCCTGATTATCAGGATCAGTGGCAGAGGTGTTGTTTTCCAAGACCAGTTTATCCTCCTTCTGTTTAGCCTTTTTGATTAAATTGTCCAGGTTCAATGAACAGGATTTATTATGTGAGGCCCACGGGCAGTTCTGGAACATGTGTCCTTGTTCATCACACAGATTACATTTGGAGTGGTTGATACATTGCAAACTAATGTGCCCACATTCACCACAAAGGCCACACCTAAGTTTATCACACACATTAGATAAGTATGTCCTGGCCCCGCACTTATATCAAGCCTTTGGTTGCCTGAAGTAAAAGCATACACCCTTGTTACATCCCAGAAAAATACTGTAGAGAGATGTTGAATCCCCTCCTCTCAAATGCTGCAATATGACTTTAAACTTCTATCCCTCTATCCACAGGAATTCAGAATCTGTTATAGCTTTGGATGCACTGAGGACATCACATTGTTGAAGCCAGTGTACTATGTCGCCAACATGTGCACTTTGTTCCTGAAAATGACAGTGACATTCTTTATAGCAGGCTTGGTTAATGGGACAGCTATAAAGGCTGTCCAGAGAGGGGAGAATTTTAGTTGACTGCATTTTGTCTAGAATCTTTCCAGCGCATGTGGAGATCAGAAGCTCACATCAAAATTGTCCCCAGAAATATGAATGAGACTCTATATTTCTGAGGCTATAAATTTCATAGAGTCTTTAAGCAACTGTCACCCAACATGTAGACAGTCAGGTATGGGTTCAATACCCCCTTTATATCTCAGTCTGACTGCACTATGTCTAGGGTCAGGCTCAGACCTATTAAATGGATCAGCAAATCTGGGACCTGATCGGGTTGGGGGGAAGGGAGACTAGGCAGTTCAGGGTCCTTTCCCAAAGTCTTTGGGGCAGTTTTAGTGGGACTAGTCTGCACTGAAGCCATCTGCATGTCAATGCCATTTGTACAGCCAGTGTTATGCTGATCTCCTGTATCATGTCACAGAGGTGTAACTAACTCATGTGTCTCTGTTAAGTCAGGGGGTGGGAAGGTGTCCAAGTCAACCCCAGTCCCAGACACCAGCAGTGCTGATGAATCTGGCAGCATTGTAACAGGCAATTGCACAGGATCCTGAATAAGGGGTCCCAAATTGGAATTTGGCTGAGTCACCAGTGTATGTTCTACCTCCTGCTGGGTAGCATCTGGTAGTTGCTGTGTTAATTCACTTCTCTCCATTGATTTATTCTTTATATCACAGTTGTCAATCAAATCTACATTCAGAGGGTGTACCTGTTGGTCAAGCAGAGGAGTGTTCATAGGTGTGTCATCTTTTGTCAGGCATCCCACCGATGGAGTGCTTGAGACAGCTTCCCATTTGGGATTCAGGATCCATTTACCAGCGTAAGTTTTTATCCAGCTGGCCTCCTGTAAAGCTTTGTCCGGTGACCACTCTGCTGCTTCAGATGTTGATGCAGTGGTTCCAAAAGCTGTCCTAATACTTTCTCATACCATCTGTGGTTTGTTCATAGAAGAGCTGTCTAGCTGGCAGCCATGTGAGCTGCCCAAGCACTCCCCAGTAAAAAAGGACAATTTAGTAGTCCTAGACTGCAAATCTGCCTTAGAAGTTGAAGAAACAGTAGTGTTCTTCTTCAAGCCTCTTTTCATTTCACGTATCTGTCTTCATCCTCTGCCATCATTTGGAAAAGCAGATTTCTCTGCTCCTCCAGTTCCTTTTCCAGCTGGGCCAAAGCTGTCTCGATGTTGGTCTCCATCATCCTGGTAAGTAAACCTGCACTTTCATTATGAATGCTGTCTGGTAACACATCCTTCGTGTCATTTTCCGAATCCTCAGAAAGAACAGCTGAAACTGTAGAACACAGCATGTCTTCATCCTCCATTTGAACACCAGCTGGGTTGGATGACCTGCTTTCAGCTTGCTGCTGTCTGCTGGCTCCTTCAGTCTCTGGATCCTCCATCTTGGAAAGGGTCCTATAGCACCCCCTCACAAAAGTATGGAAATTTTCCTGGTGTCCTGGCCAAATTTCCACCATTCACTAAAAATACCACCAAAGGCTTAATCTGGTTCAGTTTCAGTTGGTTACCATCTGTGTCCCCCCAGCTCGCCCCTGAAAAGGGACTTCTAGTCTCAGCAGACCTTTCCAGTCAAAAAAATTTAATAAATAAATAAATGTACAATCGTACTGCCTAGTTAATGATTTGTGTACCTTGCTGACATTTTCCTTCAATAGAAGCCTAGAAACCATGTCCTCCAGATCACGTATGCCCCTGGTTTATCAGGTAAACCAACAGTGCATTCAGAATGTACTGTGGTACTTTTCATGGATGTCAATAAAAATCATTTGCATACAGTGGGCACTTAGTCATATTTTAAAAAACCTTTGTGCTAGGAAGAATTCAATGCCTAGGTGCTCAAACATAAATTCATAAGTACTTTCTTTGTTATATTCTTTGGGATTTTAATTTTTTTTTGTACTTTCATTAAATGTGAGAAATGCAGCATAAGTTGCTGTCAGCAAGCTGTCTCCCAGCAGCCTCCCGGTTTAAATGATAGACTTATTTTCAACTAACATCTTTCAGCTACCCCTTGTTTTCCCTAAAGTCTGTTTGTATCTGGGTACATTTAATTTCTTTTTCATTTTCACCATATGTCTCCATCTCTGTCTCCTTCCCCACATTTGTCACCTTTCAGCCTTCTTATTAGACCCTGTTAATTAATCCCCACCTGGGGACTTCTCTAGCTCATTCACTCCTATTATGCTGTGCCTTTCCCATCATCACCTTTTTGTTTCACAGATTCTCTCTTAATCTTGCCATTTATTACTTCTTCTCACTTTTTACTTTCCCCACATATATAACCTTTATTTTACCTCCTCTCTACACTAACTTTGTTTTTTTCTCTCTTAGATATTTCCTGAAGAAGACCTAAGGTTGAAACGTAGATTTTTAACTCTATTTTCAATTTTCAGCATGCATTCAATATAACCATTAGTTGCTGTCAGTGGTGTGAAGATAAAAGGAGTCAAATGTGAGATTACAAAGGTCTTCCTGACCTTGTCTAGCAAAATTCTTTTGTTAGTCCAGTCAGACTTCCCTCACAAAGCCGTTTTCTGTTTGTGGAAAGAAAACTGGGGAGGCACATAGCTTTTCCTAAATCTAGGTGTGTGATTTGTAGTAGCGGTAGAAGTAGTAGTAGTCTTTATTTATTGCACCCTTTCCTGGAGGCTCAGGGTGCCATTACAATAACATGAAACAGTGTAATAAGCCACAATCTGCACATGTACAGCCTATTAAAACACTCTAATGATAAGACATATCAATAAGTAAATTGAAGAATAAGTTAATAAAATATACCATAAGGGTGCAAAATACATTATTCAGCCAAAATGCCTGCTGAAATAGAACATTTTTCTAGCCCCTTTTAAAAGCCTTCACTCAGTGGGCCTTCCTCAAAGCTCTGGGCAAGGAATTCCATAGGACTGGGTCTGCAACCTCAAACGTCCAGTCTCCTGAAGTCTTCAGCCTTGCCCTCGGAACCACCAGGAGTCTCTCCTCGGGCAGAGCATAGAGAGAACACAGGTATATGAAGGCATTCTGCAAATCCTGCAGGGTGCTGGAGTTGTGGTATCTGTTTTGTTAAATGAGGTCCCTGCACCCTAATTGATACCCCAGAGGTACACCACAGACAGCTAGTGTTTATGTATATGTTATACTAACATATAGGGCTAAAGACATCTACCGTACAAGAGTAGATGTCAGGATATGTATGCACATGATTGCTATATGCTTTACTTTCTAATACACACATGTAGTTCTTGCTTACAAGATGCTAGAAGAACTTGTTTCCTTGTAGAATTATGATACAGTATATGAGTTGGCATTGCCATCTTCAGTTTGATTGGGTGCCTCGGTCTCACAAAACTATCAACTGAGCTGTTTTATCAGCTTTCTTGGTGGCAGCAGGTGATCTAATCAGGGCAAATTTGACTAGCTCTCTCCTCTCACTCACAAGGCTTGGTTGCTCAACCACGCTGCTCATGCTACCTCCATCATTTCTCACGCTCCTAACACTGATTGAGCTCCACTTGTTCTGACAGAAACTCTGTGTCTCTCTGTACTAACCTTAGGATGTGCACTTCCAATACTGTGCTCCACTTGCCTCATGGCGATCTGACAGTGGCTTCAAAAGGTACTGCAACAGCAGGCTGTATGTAAGCATTAATCCCCACTAAATTTTGGTCATCTGTCCCTTTTCTACCAATCGAGGGGCTGAGTTTGACAGACCATTAATCACCATGTTACAAAACCAAATTGTATAATGTTATGTAGGACTGTGGAGTCACCTCTGATTTAGCCAATAGGGCTCACCTCTGTAACTAGAAATGTTTCTATCTTACAGTAACCATGGAAATTATTGTAGATATATAATGTAAGACATTATGTCTTTTACCTTGGAGACCCCTGAAATTTCTACACTCCTTGAGGTATAAGGAACGCTAGCATTTGCTCCCAGTTCCTAATGGTAAGAACTGCTTAGGGCAACTGTCATTTTCCTTTTGGTAGTAATAAATGAGATATATTACTCTTATGCAACATGTCTACGATTCCTTGCATTCTCATTATTGCCAAGAACCTGAGAGTGAGGATTAGACCTCCTGACAATTGACGATCACATGCAGGCAATATTTGGTTTTTGCAAAGTTTCACTTGTTGTTACTACTTTCTCTTCCTAATGGGGACAGGAGGTGTGCACACCGCATCACCTCTCCTGTTTCTCACTCACTTTGTAACTCCTTGCAATGTCTGGCTGCTCACTGGGTGTGGTCGATGTTGACTCACCTCACCCCATGACAGTTTTGAATTGCAAGCTTGCAAGTGCACAATAGCTCACCTGAGACTTAGTGCACCTCTTGTGGATCGATACGCAGCACAGTCCTTTTTCACAGTTTGATTTTACATTCCCTCCCACTCAATGGCCATCATATCAAATATCTGCGCAGACCTGAGACTCGATGTCTCGAACTTTCTTGCCTCCCATGGAGGATGGCAGACTTCACGCTGGATGCAAGTCAATCCAAAAACCCAGTATTGGGGATTTCAACCCAGTACTCAGAGACGAGACAAACAGCCAGAAAGCATGAAGTGAAAGGGCTGTTGGTCGCGGCTCTCTACACTCTTCTACAAGCCTCCAAAGTGAGGTTTCAAACCCTTGATCTACAAATCTCATCTCTCAAGCAGGAGGTGGGACTGTGGGAAACTGAATGTTTGAAAAGAGAGCAGGATTTGGAGTGTGAGCTCTAGACTCTGCAGAATGAAAAGGATTCACTTTTGCATCATTCTGTTCAGGAAAACAAGCAGGAAATGTGCATGTTGAAGCAGGAATGTGAAAGTCTGAGACAGGATGAAACTCAGGCATTGCAAATGAATGATATATTAAGTAGAACTAATGATCAGATCCGTGATGACTTGGGAGAGCTCCAGGATGAGATAAACCAGGTACATAATGATTTAGGTGTAGCAACTAGGGACAATCGCAAATTGAGCGCCGTGTATAGAGTGTTACAGAAGCAGTTACAAGATAATGTGGATAAGAATGTTGCAAAGTTTAGCCATGATGAATGTGAATGTAAAATGGGGAATCTGCACCATCAGCAAGAGGTACTGACTGGTCACGTCAATGCAATGGGAGACGTAGCCCCTGTCTTGACAACGTCATCTGAAGAGGAGTAGTCAGGTGATGACATTTCTCAGTACAACACCCAGTCACACCCCTACTATGGCCCAGTGACCCCACTCTGCCATTCCCAACATGGTGGACCCCTGTCACATGACACCACTTCCCTTCGTCATCGGCGGAATGACAGCCATCATGGGTGATGCCAACATGGTGACCCCCATGATGGGGGGAGCAGACCCAGGCCTAGTCCCAACAGCACCACTGATCGCCATTATTTCTATGGATGAAAGGGAAGAGATAGAGATAGAGAAAATGATTGATGATGCCTTAGGCAATGTGACCCTACCCGAAAGAAGCAAATGGACTCTCCAAATGCAGATTAAGCAGCTGCTATAGAAGACTGCTACTAAGGAAGGAATGGTCTGGACTGTGGCTGAAGCTGCAGCTCAGGCAGCCCACCAGGGTGCACAAGATAATCTACCTCTGAATGATCATCCCAGCAATCCCTTACAAATGGCCCACTCTGTTCAGCAGATAGCTGACAGTATTAGAACCATAGAAACATAGAATGTGACGACAGATAAGGACCGTTTGGCTCACCTAGTCTGCCCATTTTCCTACCTAACAGATAAGCTGCAGATCTTAGTTAACTAGCAGCTTACTTTCTTCTACCCCTCCACTAGGATGAGTCCATCCGACAACCTCATTTGCCACTTAGAAAAGGTACATTCTAAGTACAAAATACTTAGTCTCGCTGCAGGCTACCAAGTCCAGATCCTATGCCAGACCATTGATCCTGGCCTATGGGTGAAACTCCCTGATGCTATCTGACAAGATAGCCATGCCACTTTTGATGAAGTTGCAGCCAAACGCATTACTGCCCATAACCCAGGTGTGGTAGGAGTAATGCTCGCATACCCTGTGAAACAGAATGTGAAGGGAAGTCTAGCGACCTTCCACCAGAGGCTTTGGATGGCCAACCATGCAAGAAAGAACCTTGTAGGAGAGGCCATGGATGTGGACTTTATTGAATACAAGACATTTTTCCTTCAGAACATGATCACTGCAGTGCGAGAGAAGGTAACGCTAACCACCTGTCCCACCACAGAGAAGTTTGCTGATATTCTCTGGAAGACGGAGAGAGTTTACCAGCTCTACATCCATGATTCAAGCCCCATCTCCAAGAAGGTAGCTGCCATGGAATCCATCCCAGAGGCCACGATGCACTTCATGGTGGAGGGGCAGGCCCAAGGAAAACAGCCCCTTCCCACAGATAACCAACAGCCCCAGCAGGCCCCAAAACAATCCTGGGGTGGAAACTGGAACTATCACAAAAATAAGAAACACCAGAAAAATAACAAGGGTAAACAACAGAGACCAGGCCCTTCATATAGGAAAATCTCCAATGAGAACCAAAGCCTCCGAGATCTTCTCTGGCAAGTGCGCTCCATAGCAGACGCTGTTCCTGTTCAGGCCCTTGCTGCAGTACAACCAGGAGGACAGGCCTCAACAGGCCATGGAGATACCGGAAGTCCAGGCTCTCAGACCCCTACAGGTCTGAACCCGGAAGCGGCTCCCTATATAGCATCAGTACAGCATGGTGAAATGGTTCACAGGAACCAGGCTCAAACACTCTTTCAAGAGCTTCCCCATGCCTCTACTGGTACAGATTGATAATTACAGGCCCCAGTCTGTATTGCAAACAAGCTGGTCTTGGATACAAATGGAAGGCCCTGCACAGAGGCTGAGGTCAGGGGCCATCTACTTACACTATTGCTGGATACAGGCATGGCAGTGTCTGTACTGCAAGATGACAACCCAGCCACATCACCTTGGTCCACCAGATGGAAGACCAATATGTCTGGTGTAGACAGAACTACACTACCTGTGTACCACTCTCTGCCTCTACCCATGTCACTGGGACACCTGAAGGAGTATCATACCTTTCAGCTGATGGTACTGCATGATCACCCTAGCATTATCGGAATTGACTTCTTGCACCACACGGCTATGTGGTAGATCTGGCCAACGTGTTGTTGATACAGATTCAGGGACAGTACCACACTGTCATGATTCCTGACTCACATGTAGTTGCAACAATAGCAGCAAATGACAAAGACTATGATGTCATAGATTTGTTTAAGAACCACAAGCTTTTCCCAAAGCTCCTTCCCATCCTACAGAGGCATCTGGAGGCATTTGCTACTAACAAGCATGATTGTGACAAGATGCATACTGTCACTGAGGTGACAGGCCCAGTCCATGAGAGGCAAAGGCAATACCCTTTTCCATCTGCGACCTTGCCTTCTCTTAGGGAAACAATCAAATCACTCCTCAAGCAAGGTGTAATCAGGACATGTGTTTCCACTGCAAATTCCCCACTGTGGCCTGTGAAAAAACCCATGGGCACATGGAGACTTACAATTGACTACAGGAGACTAAACCAGGTCACCCCTAGTTGTTCCCCAACAGTGGAATCAGCACCAGATGTGCTATGACTACTGACCCTGACCAATAATAGTTTAGTGCCCTGGACATTTCCAATGCTTTCTGGTCACTGCCGTTGGCCCCCAAGAGTTAATATAAGTTTGCCTTCACCTTTGAAGGTAGGCAGTACACGTGGACCTGCTTACCACAGTGGTTTCATAATAGCCCCTTCCTATTCCATCTACACATGATGGACACTCTTGAGGGTTTCTCTGCAACTCAATGCCTCTTGCAGTGTGTAAATGACCTGGTGTTGGCAACTGCCATACAGGAGCAACATCTGGATCTCTTAGACGAATTGCTGACCCTTCAGAGGGCGGGCCTCAGATGTAACCCAGCAAAAGCACAACTGTGCCAGAAAGAGGTACTGTTTCTGGGCCTGAGAATAACAGACAAAGGCAGAAGCCCTACCTGGAAGAAGATACAGGGATTACAGGACTTGCCATTTCCCATCAGTGTGGCCACCCTTAGAAGATTTCTAGGTATGGTAAATTATTCCAGAGATTTTATTTGTGATTTTTCTCAGAAGGTCGTTCCTCTGTATGAACTACTGGAGTAGGAAGTTCCCTGGACTTGGGGCCCCATACATACCCAGGCTGTGATGTCACTGAAGCAGACCCTGGCCTCAATTCCAGCCTTGGTCAACCCCAATCCCGCCTTGCCATTCCATCAGGAATCTGCCACCTCTGACATTGCAATGTCTGCAGTGTTGGCCCAGAGGGTCCATGGTACCCCATTGCCCATTGCATATGCATCATAGCTCTTGACTCCAGTGGAACAGAAGTACAGTCTTTGTGAAAGGAACCTTCTGGCTACCTACTGGGCCATCAAGCACTTTTTGTATATCATTGGGTATTCCCCGCTGATTGTCAATACAAACCACACCCCAACAACCTTTCTACTCTCAGACAGAGTAAAGGATGGGTCAGTCTCTAACACCAGATCGACACACTGGTCACTCCTTCTCCCAGATAGGGACATCAAGGTCCACCCAACCAAAATGTCATCCATGCTGATGCATGGCCTTCTTTTCCAAGGAGAACCATATCACTGCAGCCACCTGATCTACCAGATCCAGGCCCTTTCCATCCTGCTACACCACAAGTACTTGAGAACGCCTCATTGTGGTCCACCATGTCTGGTTTCCATACACAAGGGCACCACCAGTTTAGGTGGGCAAGTGGCTCAGGCAGTCCTGGAGGTTCATCCAGCTCGGGCGGTGTTGTGCATTGCCAGGTCCATTAAGAACAAGACTGCAGTTATTGCAGATCTTGTGGTAACAGTGGACCTGGCTTGCATCTCTGAGACTTGGCTAGATGAGAACTCTGGCCCCATATTGGAGGCTTTAACTCCAGCCAGGTACTCGGTGATCCACCATCCAAGATTGGATCATGGGGGGGGTTGCTGTCTGTTTTAAGACTGAACTTAATCTCATGAGTGTACCAGTTGAGGAGACTGAGTCATTTGACTGTGCTGTGGTAGCAGGTGTAGGTTGTAGTATCGCTCTCATTTACCATCCTCCCGGTGATGAGAAGCGGTTCCTTCAGGAAGTGGCAGACTTCGTCATTGACATGGCGTTTGAGTCACCCAAACTGATGGTTCTGGGTGACTTCAACACCTGGGTCAATGATGAATTCTCACAATTTGGACAGCACTTCCTCCAGTTGATGTCATCTCTTGGGCTTACACAGATAGTTAACTCTGCTACCCATAAACATGGTCACTCTCTTGACTTAGTCTTCCTCCTGGGGATCAAGGTCTCTGATCTGGGGGTGGAGATATTAGCTCTGAAGGCCTGCTGGCAGTACTTAACCTATCATCCTTTCCAGTGGCACATAATGACCCAGAGGCCCTCGTGGTGGCCTATAACATGACCATTTCAGTGGCCCTGGATGTTGTTGCTCCTATCCCTGTTCGTCCTCTCTCCCTTCACCCTCAATCCCCATGGTTTGATTGGACTTTGAGGGAGATGTGGTGACTAGGATGAAGGTTAGAGTGTTGCTGGTGGAAATCCTCCCTTGATGCCGACCACCTTAGATTGATGGATCATTATCAAGCCTGTCAATCTGCAATCACCTGTAAGAAGGCAGAGTTCCTGTCTGGGGAGATTGCAGCCACTCAGAATCGAGTGGCTCCACTTTTTTGCACTGTAGACAGACTGTGCAACCCAGCCTGTCTGCAAGTTCAGAAAGCCTTTTTGCAGGTAGAGTGCGATGAGCTTGCCTAATTCTTTGCGAATAAGACGGTCAACATCAGGGCGGTACTCCTGCCGGCACCCTCTAAGTGCATTGCTTTGGACCAGCAAATGGCCTCTGCCTCTCAGCATTCCTGGAGTACCTTCGACCGGCCAGAGTTCATGGATGTCATGCGGATTGTCCAAGGTGTGCACCTTATATGCTGTAGTTTGGAGCCAGGACCAGCTTCCCTGATTTTGGGTTGTATTGATTCCATCAGTCCGGTCCTAGCACAGATAGTTTGGTGCTCCTTGGAAACAGGAGAGTTTCCTAGCTCCCTGAAGGAGGCAGTGCTAACACCCCTCTTGAAGAAAGCTTATTTGGACCCCGACTGTCGTGCAAACTACAGACCAATATCAAACCTTTCCTTTTTGGAGAAGGTGATTAAGAAAGTAGTGGCTGTACAGCTGTAGAACCATTTGACCATCCATGAAATCTATGAACCCCTCCAGTCTGGTTTTCAAAAGAGGCATAGTACTGAGACAGTGTTGGTTCGGGTGCTCAATGACCTCCTGATGGCTAGAGATCAGAAAAAACGCTCCATCTTGGTTCTCCGAGATCTCTCATCAGCATTTGACACTGTGGACCACGGGGTCCTACTTGATCACCTGAGGTTCATCTGTGGACTGTCAGGTGCAGTCCTCAAGTGGTTTACATCTTTCCTTACCAGAAGAACTCAGAGAGTGGTGTCTGGAGTTTATTCCTCGGACCCAGTTTCTCTGTTATGTGGGGTTCCTCTGGCTTCAGTGTTGTCCCCCATGTTGTTTGCAGTGTCCATGCTGCCCCTCGGAGACATTTTAAGAAGGTATGGTCTGAGGTTTCACTGCTATGCTGATGATACCCAGCTCTACCTTTCCTTTGCACCCCACCAGGATGGAGCTCTCTCAGTCTTTAATGACTGCCTCACAGAAATCCAGGACTGGATGGACTCGAGTTGACTGAAGTTGAACTTGGAAAAGACTGAAGTGCTGGTTGTGGATCTGGTGGTGCCGGATAGGGGGACCAGGGGTTGGTTCTCCCTCCAGGCTTTTCCTTGGGGGCTTATCACTCCCGAACTCTGAACAGGTGCGAAATCTGGGGGTAATTTTTGACAAAAGTTTAACTCTGCATTCGCAGGTGTCAGCTGTCATCAAGTCCTCCTTTTACCATCTGAGGAATATCTCCAGGATTAAGCATCTTGTTCTGTCTGGTGATCTACCTACACTGGTCCATGCCTTTGTTGCCTCTCACTTGGACTATTGCAACTCCCTCTACCTAGGGCTACCTGGGATAAAAATCCACAGCCTGCAGCTAGTGCAGAATGCTGTGGACCAGCTTTTGATGGGGACTTCCTAGTCCTGTCATATTTTGCTGGTGCTGAGCAGACTGCACTGGCTGCCTGTACAGTGGCGGATAACCTTCAACGTCGGTCTATTGACTTTCAAAGCCCTACACGGACAGGGCCAGGACTACTTGAAAGAGCTCCTGGTTCTTTACTGCCCTGGGTGATCACTCTGCTCAGCTGACGAGGTGTTGCTTGAGATTCCTGGGGTGTCTCTGAAATCTTCAGGGGCCTGAGTATTTATGCATGTGGCCCCAACCCTTTGGAATTCTCTACCCCGTCAGTTATGGGAGTGCATGACTGTGGAGGGATTCAAACAAGAATTAAAGACATATTTGTAGTACCAGATGTTTGGTGACTGATCTCACTTTTAAATTGTATCAGCAGTTTTATATTTTAAGATGTTGGAAATGATAAAAAAATGATAGAAGAACCACAAAGGGCATGTACCAAACTTAGAAATGGGATTAAAAATAAACCATATGAGGAAAGAGTGAAAGTCCTAGGGTTGTGGTCAATGGACATCAGATGTGCCAGGGGTGACTTGCTTCTATTGCATAAAATTTTAGGACAAGAAAAATTTAAAAATGAACTTGATTTTCAGATCAAGGTACCTCATTATAACCTAAGGGACATAAGTTCCAGATAAAAGAAGAAAATTGCAGGACAAAGCTAAGACACTTTAGCTTTGGACCGAGAGTTATCAGATTGTGGAACAGATTACCAGCTGAACTAGTAGAAGCCTCAAGCTTCCATGCCTTCAAATCAGGTCTGGATAGATATATAATGGTTGGTAACCTTGGTTTACTCCACTGAAATAGTGGGGACATCCTATATGGACTTTAGCCTTCTGGATGTCTTAACAATCCAGTATGAATGTTTGATATGTTATTTTATATTTTGTTAGGCACCTTGGTTTTTGAAAGGCACCATAGAAATAAAGAATATTATTATTATTATATTATTATTTTTACAGACAGATCAGCCTCCTATTATCAGGGAGAACAGATAGCAGGAATGGGTATATTCATGGTTTACCCTTTTAGTAACACTGTTAAAATCTCCAAATGTTGCAGTGTTGCATCATCACAGTATGCAGAGATGGCAGCGGTGGCCTATGCCCTTGAGTTCATTCAGCATGGAACCAGGGATGCCATCATTTTTATAGATTCTAACCGGGTTTGTTGTTCTCTTACAGAATTTCTCCCTTTCTGGCAGAAGAACTCCTTTACCTCTTCTAACGGCACCCCAGTGAAACACAAGGAACTGGTAATATACATTTATTCACTGGCACAAAAATGTACACACAAACTCTATGTACACAAGGTTAAGGCACATTCCATACATGACCCCCTACCATGCCTCCAATGACACAACTGACACCCTTGTGAAGGAAGGGGCCCGAGGGGGGGACATCTGGTTGATGGACCATCCAGAAGCCAGAGTCGCTGTGCATATTGCAGCCATCAGGAAGAAAGCTGAACCCTCCCCCCCCGGACTTGTCAGAAGCCCAGCATGCTGACTCTAACTCAAAGATGTGTTCAGACTTCTGGACAAGGGTACCAAGAAGAATTTACCTGCCCATAACCCATACCGAAGGCATGAATGTAAGTTACACCTGTTCCTGGATGACAAGCTCATTTGGTACCAACCAGATGATGCCACTACAAAATTGTGGGAGGTCCCTCATCATCTTAGGCACGAGTTTTTGCACCAAGTGCATGACACCCCCACTGGTGGACACCAAGGAGTGGAGAACATACTCCAGAGGCTCAAGACCACTGCATGGTGGCCTGGTGTCACCAAGGATGTCAAGCAGTACATAGATAACTGCCTTGTTTGTACTCAAAACAAACCCATCCCTACCAAAAGAAATGCCAAACTGCTACCGCAAAGGCATTCTGTCCCTTGGCATGCTTTACAGATCAATTTCATTGGTCCCATCACCAATACCAGCAGAAACAACAAATACTCCCTTGTGGTAACTTATTTCTTCTCTAAGTGGGTTGAGGCTTTCCCCACCAAGACATGCACTGCAAAAGTCACTGCCAAGATCCTGGTGGAACAGATTTTCTCCAGGTGGGGTCTACCTCTTAAGGCAGACTTTGACAAAGGAACCAGTTTTACAGGTGAGTTGATGAAAGAAACCCTTGAGCTCCTTGGAGTTCACCAAAAGTTCCACATACCGTACCACCCACAATCATCAGGTCAAGTAGAGAGGGCCAACAGACTGATTAGGCAAATGCTTTCTAAATTTATTGAGGACAATCTCAAGGATTGGGATTCCCCTACTGCTGTTACTCCTTATGGCAATTAGTGGCACACCCTCAGCCACCACTCAGTTGACACCCTTTGAGGTGATGACTGGCAGAAGTATGAGATTATCTGAACACCTGTTGTTTGACCTGCACACTCCCACTGCAGATCATGTTTCTGTGGATCAATAGGTGGAAAAGTTAAGAAAAGACCTAATATACACTCATTTGTAAGCTACAAACTGCATGGGCAAGGCCCAGCAGCAGTCTAAAATACAGTTTGACAAAGATGCACAAGAAGTGGATTGGCAAATTGGAGATCAGGTAATGGTTCTCAGATTTGTGCATCCAACACACTCTTTCTCCAACAAGTGGGAGGGACCCTACCCAATTGTCAACAAGCTTAGTCCAGCAGTCTATTAAATTAGACTCATGCAGAACAAAAAATTGACTGACAAATGGTTACATGCAAACCAGTTGAAACTGTATAAAGGAGTATAATTACTTTTCCTCACCCTGTTGGTTGGAATATTATTAACCTTGCTAATGTCTGATTTTCCTTTTCAGATATGCTGACAAGATGGCTATCTTGTTCCATTTTCTCCTCATCTCAGGAGTAATCCCCTGCATCCAAGGCATGGTAAAGCACATCCTTCCTCACCTTGATCCAACTGCAACAACCCCAGAGGGAGTCTCCATCAATATCCCCGACAATTTGGTTACAGTTCAGGAAGGCTCAGATGCCTACCTCACAGTCTTGGTTGTCGCTCCTGATAAATCTACCCTACAAATTGAGTGGCAAACAAAGTCTCAAGGACAAATACTACCCATGGCCAAACTCTCCAAGGGAACTTTCCATGGATGGCCCAATGCAAAATTATCCCTAAATAGTACCTTGTCCTTGCACCAAACCTCTCTTATGCATTCAGGTTTATACAATATCACTGCCTTAATTGACTCTTCATATTGTGATACACTTGCTAAGGATTCTGCCAGGAAATTTTGTGCCATGCACAACATGGTCTCAGCTGCCTTGTACATATCTGTGTTACCCCCTACTGAGAAATAAATTGTGGAACGTCCAAAACTAAACCCTGGTCCTCGAAGTGGCCTCACAGCCACCACTTTACCTGGCTCACTTATTAACAATTTACAATACATGCATGTACCTGTTTTGTTTAATCTGACTTACTGCAATATGACAGAATTTAGTATGTGTCATACTACTAAAACTTTGTTATTTTATAGTACTTTGTTACTTGATAGTTTAACAGCTTTTCAGATTCGTAATCAAGATCCTATTGCTGTGGTTCATATCACCGAGCATAGAGGCAATGTTAGGAGAAAACCTAGTTCTCAGAATCCTGATACACAAAGTCATAAAAGAAACACACATGACACATCAGACGTCACTGGTGCTACAGGCACCCTTAGTGGTCTCTTTGGTACTACAATGTCTATCTGGAATAAAGCAGACATTGCTACTATCAAGGCACATTCACAGAAGTTTGAAGCCGGTATGATTGATGACTTCATACCCCCATTATTGCATGGTGTGGATGGTCTTAATCAGGAAAAAAGATACACGGCACATAATACGCATGACATTGCTAAGGCATTTACAGATTCTAAAGAAAAAATTTAACGCCCTTATTGCACAGAACAATAAAGACGCAGATAAACAATACATTGCCCTTGAAATATTATGCTCTGCCTATGGGTCATACATTATCACTATCATCAACAACCTCTTCCGTGATTTGGAATCTGGAAGAACCCTAATATTATACATGATAGATGTATCTCTAAGTGGTACTGTTCCCACTGCAAATCCTCTAACTGTGTTGACATGTGTATGCTACAATCGGTTTCTATTCCTATTTCTACTGCTAGGAATTTGGGATTTGTGACCAGGCAACCTAATACTGGTCCTTGCTTTACTTCTAAGAAATGTTCTATTAAGGATACCATGTTTGTGTCTTTTACTGTTTCTTTACCATATTTTGATCCCAATACAGCTATATTTGATAAACTAGCATCTGTACACTCCATTGGGTACCTTGACAATGACATCTACAGAGAATGCCTTGACTTACCACCTCTTCTGGTTTTTCATCTTCTTCTGGATGCATGGGTCTTGCCATACATGGATTGTTGTGCTAAGAAAGGGTATATTTATTTGTGTCGCTGTGACGTATTTGATGTTATTAAACCTGTATGTGGATATTCCCAAGACAGAATCGATTGGTCCTTTTACAAGGATGATGACATCACCACCAATGGCACAGAATACCAGGACTCAACATCTGCTCCAGACACTTCTCGATTGTATCAGTCTTACCGGAACGAGGTTCATTGGCTGTCAACACATATTTCCAACCAAACTTACACTTGCCCAGTACAACTATAAAAATGGAGACTGCCTACTGTGAAAATGCAATATAATTCGGATGGTGAATTTTGTGGGGTAACTAATTTTAAGCAATTTACTTATGGAACTAAGTCATGTGTTATTACTGATCCCAACTTTTGCTGTGTCCCTCACCAGACAACAATTATTGGGCACACAGTTATCACCCCTGTTCCCCTTGTGGAACCTGATATCAATGATGGTAATCCTGATTATCTTCTTACTCTTTATGAGTATTTACCTTATTTTAATGTACATATTGATCCTTTGACTTTAACACTGAAGTCACTTTTAGACAGGAAAGATACACACCTCATCTATATCAGCAATAATATGACCAAAGCAAATGATGCAATATATGACCTTATTGATGATGGTGATTTTAATAGTGTACTTACTAATACTTGGTTAGACATTACTTTTAAAGGTTTTGTTATTATACAAGCATTTTTAATATTTTTTCTTATCATTATGTTTTGCTGCCTCCGCTTACACCATGAGCAGCTCGAGTTCCTTTACAAGGCTTCTGCGTCAGGTCTGTAAATGATGCCTGCTCTCTCTCAACTTCCCTACTTTTTTTTGTGTTGCCCCTTGTGAGGAAACAAGGGGGGGAATGTAACATGAGGTCCCTGCACCCTAATTGATACCCCAGAGATACATCGCAGACAGCTAGCATTTATGTATATGTTATACTAACATATAGGGCTAAGGACATCTACTGTACAAGAGTAGATGTCAGGATATGTATGCACATGATTGCTATACACTTTACTTTCCTGCTTACAAGATGCTATGACACTTGTGTCCTTGTAGAATTATGACATATGAGTCGGCATTGCCATCTTCTGATGATTTGTACTACTACATGGCTATGTACTAACTGTACTTCATTTGTTTCCACAAAGTGATGACTATAACAAAATTGTATAATGTTATATAGGACTGTGGAGCCACCTCTGATTTAGCCAATAGGGCTCACCTCTGTAACCAGAAATGTTTCTGTCTTACAGTAACCATGGTAATTATCGTAGGTATATAATGTAAGACATTGGGGGCATGATTCACGATTGTCGGGGAAGGTCCTGCAGCTGTGGGGAAAACCTCAGTGCTAGTGGGTTTCCACTTGCGAAGCTGCAGGTCGCCCGCAGCTGCAGGTATTCACTAAGGTGGAGCAGGAGTATGACCGGCTCAATGGATTAGAGCAGCTTGTGGGTGCTATTGCCAGGGACAGCACTGCAGCTGCGGGAGGCTGCTACGGGCAGTGGGACCCGCCATAGCACCCTCCACAACTGCTGTTGCTGTGGATCAGCTGCTCCGCAGCTGCAGTGATTTTGAAGCGCAACTGGGGTTGCGGAGTGGGACTTAGTCCCAAATCGCTCTGTGAATCCTGCCCTACATCTTTTACCTCGGAGACCCTTGAGGTTTCTACACTCCTCGAGGTATAGGGAATGCATATCATTGGCTCCCAGTTCCTAATGGTAAGAACTGCTTAGGGCAACTGTGATTTTCCTTTTGGTAGTAATAAATGAGATTTTTTACTCTTATGTAATGTATCTGTGATTCCTTGCATTCTTATTATTGCTAAGAACCTGAGAGTGAGGTTAAGACTTCCTGACAGTTTAAAACACTAGTCAGAACATAACTATTTTGAATTCTTCTCCACTAACAATATTCATTGTGCAGTTTAGAGCAATGGTTTTCACAGTATAGGTCTGTTTAGTCTGACTCTGAGGGAAAGATAGGTTGTGATGATATTACTGAGTGCCCATAATGCTCCTCATAGTACTGCAATACACATGGAGTACAGTGCATAACTCAGATTATTAAATGGAGAGAGTATCCTGCTTTCTGATTAGTTATTACCTGTGCATGAAATCTGTTACATGCACAGGTAATAACAAGTTTATGAAAGTGGGACCACATTCAAAAAAAAAAGAAATTGATGTGCAGTTAGAAGTTTTTTAATTTTGAAATACTGTCCATTTTTTTTTTTTGGTAATGTGTCGGCTCATCCGATACTTGATCACCAATCAGGGAAACTCAGCTATTGGGGACAGAGGGAGCAGATGTGCTGCGGGACCCCTACAATGAAGGCAACAGTTTTCGAGTTTTCGACAGAACGGGAGCAGTTAGTATCTTTCACTTTAATTTATACCTTTCACTTTAGGGATGGCAGGGGTTGCAGGATGATCTGGCAAAGCTTGAAACCTGGTCAGACACCTGGCACCAGGGGTTTAATGACAAAAAGTGCAAGGTGCTGCATTTTGGGATGAAGAAACCAAGGAGGACTTACCAGCTGGGGGGAGTGCAGCTAGCCCAGACACAGGAGGAGAAGGATCTGGGGGTGCTCATTACAGGGTCAATGAACAACTTGGCACAATGTAGGAAGGCAGCTGCAAAGGCCAACAAAATGCTGGGTTGCATTGCTAGGGGTATATCCTCATGGAGGGAGGAGGTGATTTTGCCACTGTATAGGTCATTAGTTAGACAGCACCTGGAGTACTGCATGCAGTACTGGTGCCCGTATCTGAAGAGGGACATTAAGTTACTGAAGGTGGTGCAGTGCAGGGCAACAAAGATGATCAAGGGGCTGGGGGACTTAACATACGAGAGGAGGCTGAGGGAGTTGAACATGTACTCTCTGGAGGAGAGGAGGGATGGGGGGACATGATTGAAACCTTTAAGTACATGAAAGGAATAAACAAGACAGGTACAGAGGGGCTGTTCAAAGTAAGGGAGGGGAGGTCCACCAGGGGCCATGATATGAGACTGGAGGGAGGACGGTTCAGGAGGGAAATGAGGAGACACATTTTTTACATAGAAGGTGGTGGCTGGGTGGAATGCGTTACCTGCAGAAGTGGTATCCAGTAGAACAGTGGACTGCTTCAAAAGGGGATGGGACAGGATAAGGGGGAGGGTCAATGAAGGGGAAGAGTGGAAGGGAGGGGCAGCTATAGAATAAGGGGTGCTAGCTGCACATTCGAGCAGACTTGATAGACCTCTAGGCCTTTATCTGCTGGCAAATTTCGTATTTTCGTATGTTCAATTCTTTCACCTGTCAGCTGAAAAACAGCTCAAAATCACTCATAGAAAGACTTTAAAACACATAAACTAAAGTGAAAGGTATAAATTAAAGTGAAAGGTACTAACTGCTCCAGTTCTGTTGAAAACTGTTGCCATCATGGTAGGGCTCTGGCAGCACAACTGCTCTCTCTGTCCCCAATAGAACATTTCGCTACCACATTTCCAGACTTACTTACTTAATTTAAAAAAATCAGCTTGCGTTTTCTTCTTATTCTGATACTGGCACCCTTGTGAAGCAGAACATTTGCTTCTGCTCATTTCCCAGTGCTGTCATGGGAAGGGGAGGAGCTGCTTGATCCTGTATGTCTTATCAAGTAGTCCAAGTCCTCTATAGAGAATAAAAAAAAAAAGTCTGTCAGCAACTGCTCAGCTCTCCCATGTCATAGCCACAACAAATACACCGATACATACTGGGGTGGTGAGGGCACCTCCTGCATGTCAACAAACCTTGTGGGGGTGAGGGGGGCTCCTGTATAGAAGCTAAATCACCATAATAAAGACATCTTATTCTTGAAGCAGAAGGACTATTTTATGACAAATTGTCATAATAACAGTAAACTTGTTTTTGTAACATAAAAAAATTAAAAATAAATGTAGTCCATTTTATAAGCACAATAAGACACTCCAGGGGTGTGAGTGGAACAGATGTTACCACACTTCTAGGGGATGAAGGTCCCTGGGCATAGACACCCATCGTGTCTTACTGCTCACTGATCAGATAGTTCTGAAGACAGCTGTTTTCTTTTTCTTTTCCTGTGCTCAGTCCTTCACAGCATTTAGGGCCCAAATGTTGTTTTTTGTATTTCTATTTGTCAGACTCAATGATCAATGCAGTTTTACAAAATAGCTAAGATACAATATGCACTCATTGATTGACAGCTCTGTCAGTCAATGAGCATGTAGTGTATACAGCACACACTCCTTGACAGTTCAGTCATGGCTGGCCATGATGGGGTGTGGAGGGCTGTGCCAGTTGTCGGCTTGGGGATGGGATGGGGGAGCAGGGTGGTGGGGCACTGCCTGGTGGGGTTTGGTGGGAGTTCACTAGATCACCAGGGAAACATTTATATTTCTTTTATATGGGATGCTCAGGGAAGACCACCAGGAATGTGTGTGTCTATTACTAAAAGAGATTTTGGCTGGTGGGCTGCTAAACCAACAGGGATATAATTATTTATAGAACAGAGGATCAGGGCGGGGAGTCCACTAGACCACCAGGGATATACTTTTGTTAATAACAGAGGGTTGGGGTGGAGGGTGCCAGCTAGACCACCAGGGATATACCTTTGCTAGTGACAGGGGATTGGGGCTGAGGGAGGACCATGGCACATTGGTGCTCGACTCAGAATCCTCCCAGAGGACACACTTTTAAGTACCATGAGACCAGCCATGGTTGGTCTCAGGGTACGTAGAATTTTGCCTTCTGGGAGGGTTCTTGTGAATCCTGATTTAGGGGATATAGCAGCTTGTGTCTGCTGCAAGCCCCCTAGCACCATGCCACAGCCCATTGCGTACCACAAAGATAGCGCAAGCCCCCTTTGGTACACACAGCTTGCGTTTGCCACAGGCTGCTTTTGTGAATTGCTCAGGTGCATCTTTTGGCACAAGCCGCACTTTGCATCATTCTTTGGGGGTGCATCTCCCTTGTGCCATACAGGGCGACTTTGTGAATTGGGCCCGCTATGTTTAACTTCAGATCTAAACAACTTCCATCGCTGCTTTTGTTGATCATTTTTTTTATGTATGTAAGTGTGTATGGATCTACTTTGCATTTATTGATATTGTATTATGGATTTTTGCTGTAACTGGTCTTATCCTGTGAATTCAGGACCACCTTGTAAAGAGGGCATTGCTGCCCTAATAGTGTATCTTCAAACTTTCGTGATTAAAAAGAAGACATTTCTACTACTACATTATTTTCACCTGTTAATGCTGAAAAATGCAATCCATTAATATTACTATAAATTTGCCATGTGGGTGTTTCTCTATTCCTTGAATTGTTTTGATGGTCCTGTACTGATTTAATTGATTGGTTTTACAGTTCATCAAAAAATATTTGCTTGTTAATACTGTGGTCATGGGACAGAAGAAGACCAACAGGTCCATCATGGCTGCTCCCCATTGACTCGGTGGCTGTATCCTTGTGTTTTTACTCTCATATAATGTCAATTGTTCTTTAAAATACAGATTTATTTTCATGATCAAATAGTTCCCAAGTTAGTTTATTCCAGATGTTTAAAATTAACTGAGTGTAATAATACTTCTTGTTTGTTCTTGCTATAGTCCTATAAAACTGCATATTATGACTGTGTGAATTGTTAACCTTCTGTACTTTAGGTTTAGATCTGATTTTAATTTGTCATCTTTACTGATGTCATATGGTAACATTAGTTCTTCTGTTACTCTTCTGACCTCTAAGTTATACAATACTGCTTCTTTTAATCTTTCCTCATATGTCATACCCACATCATTTTCATTGTCCCCTCTGTACTTTCTCCAGTAGATCTATTTCATTCCTTTTGTACGGTGACCAGAACTGAGTAGCATAGTCCAATGAGGCCTTACAAAACTTCCACATAATGGCATTAGTACTGTTTTGCTCTTAAAAATAAAATACCTGTGTACCTACAACCTCTCGACACTGTATCATATTGCTCAGGTTATTTGTTATTAAAATGTCTATATCCATCTCTTTTTTTGTGTCACAGCTACATTCTTTTGTTTACTTATATCATACCTTATTGGTTACACTTTAAGTGTCCATTTTGATGTAACTAACCATTAATTACATTCAATAGGGTAATTACACCATAGCTACATGTTTTTGCATGCAGCTATATTGCACTATTTCTCTAGGCTTACACATACTATTTTTGCTGTCCATTTTTCTACTTGTAATAAATCATGTTGAAGTAATTCTAATTCTTTACTGGTTTTAATTGGTCTTCCTAATTTCTCATGTTGTCTGCAAATTGTTGTATCCAGTTGATACATTCTTTTCCTATTATTTTCCTCTTTCCATTATAAGGATACTAAAAAGTACAGGGCCAGCACCACCCCGTAAGGCAGTTCACTAAGGTGGACACAGTACAGAGTGGCAAGAATGCACAGTGATCTTGGGAAACTGAAGGAGTGGTCCATAGCATGGCAGTTGGGGTTCAATGACAAATAATGCAAAATCATGTACCTAGGGCACAGGAACCCAGGAGTTGAGTTTAGGATTAAGGCAGTATAGCACAGTGGTTTAAGGCTCTGAGCTGCAAACCTGGATACCTGGGTTGAATCCCACAGCCCCCACTTACATACTGTATGACCCAGAGCAAGTCATTTAATTTCCTTGTGCTCCCATGTCGCACCTGTAAACAATTTTTCAGCTTAGCATGTCTCTCCTGGTTAAAAAAAGGTACTAACAGTCACTAAACAGGAAAGGGACATTGGGGTTATCATATCTGCTGACCTCAAAAGTGGCAAGATAGTGTGGCAAAGCAGAGGTTAGGGCTAATGGGGTGTTGGAGTGCATAGGGAGGGGTATTGCTAGCAGGAGGAAGGGGTGGCATTGCCACTATGTTACTCACAGTTGAGACCCCACCTGGAGTACTAGGTACAGTCTTGGAGGCCATACCTCAAAAAGAATATAAACAGGGTGGAGGCAGTTCTGTGGAAAACAACTAAAATCATGCAGTGGTTGCATGAGAAGCCCTACAAGGAGATACTCGGGCATCTCAACACATACATCCTGGAAGAGAGGAGAGTAAAAGGGGCATTATAAAGAATTAAAACTACCTCACAAGGGTAAAAAGGTGCAGGAACAGAGTCTCTTGCAAATGAAATTAAGCACCAAAACCAAAGGACCTGTTTTGACGCTGGGGGATGGGGTTCAAGAGAGATCAGAAGAAATATTGCTTCACTGAAAGGGTAGAAGATGTCTGTAACAGACTGCTAGTGAAAATGGGTGAAGTTAAAACAGTGGGGGTCTTCAAGCATGCGTAGTAAAGAGATAGGGGCATATTAGAAAATAGGCAGGGAGGGTCACTGGAGACCAGTTAGTGTCTGCACAGTCAGATTAGGCAGGAAACATCTGGGCACACTGGCTGAGCATTCCTTTTTTCCAACAGATTCTTTGTTTCTATATTTCCATTGTGCTTTGAAGAAAATCAGCTAGAAAGTTAGACAAACTAGATTTAGAGTAGTTTTGTGTTTTGGCTGATCAGTGGTGCATAAGTGGAATGGATTCCCCAGAGAAGTGATTGAAGCTAAGACTGTGATGGGTTTAATGGGTGGTACAGATAAAGGGAAACAGTATGGCCCACATGCAGAGAGGAGTATGGATTACATGTGGAAGGGGGTGCCAGTCCACCACTAGGGTTATCAGCTCTTTATATCAAGTCCAGTATTAAGTAGGGAATGGATCCGGGCAGGGTAATGGACACACTGCATGGACCTCTTGGTCTTTCTCTGCCAACACATTCTATGTTTCTATGTCCAATTTGACCACTGATACTGTATGTTAGGGTCAGAGGTGAGATCATTTTGAAAGGATTATTTCTGGAGTTTTAGTCCCATCTTTATCTAGGTTAGATTTGCTGTCAATTGCAGTCCACGGACCATTTCAATAAAGTAATTCTTCACCTGCTGGAATACATCATTTGCACCACAGGTCTAATAAGTACAACCCTTTTTCTGTGGATTCTCAGATTCATTTCTGGAGTGCATTATTATCAAGTAGTGTCTGCATGTGTTTCACTATTGCAGTGAAAGAATTATCATTTCCAGTTGCTGATGCACTTTGCACATAAGCCCTGCCCGTACACATGCAAAAGAATGACTGCTTAGCTTAAGGATGCTGGGGGTGCCACTATCTGCCTGGGTTGAAGATTTAAAAGGCAAGGGTATGAGAATCAGGCCATCCATGAGACAGTACTAGTCTATTGTTAAGCTAATCAAAGTTCCTGTGGAAGCATGACTGGTGTGAATGAACATATTGTCAGACAGTGTCTTGTACTGCTGAAATATATTGTATACATGACTAGTTGTAGACATCAAGTTGTTTGTATATTTCCAGCAATTTCACAATATTTCAAAATGAATTCTCTCTGGAGGCCCTATAGTGGTACGACAGGCTGGAAGGAAATTTCTCTATATATATATCACAGAAATTTCATGAACTGTCCAGACATGTACAGTACGTGTCTGCAGCTCTAAATGGTTACAATCCACTGTGTGAACACTTCTTGCTTCTTATGGTGCTAAGGCAGGCTACTTTTGATTTATAGCTGCTGCAACTGATTGCTCCTTGTCTTTTATGAGCAGTCAAAATAACCAAAAATGTAATGACATACAGCAACACAAAACAATATGCCATGCATGGGACTCCACCGAAACTGCCATCCTCTATCACTTTAACCACATTTCACCCATTAGTATTAGCTATGATGCCACTGTTTAAGTATAATGGGTGTAAAAACAAAAACAAGGTGCAGTGTCAGCATGTGGTCTGAAAGCAAAACAAAATGGTTATATTAAATGCATGCTGAAAATAGAAAATAGAGTTAAAAATCTATGTTTCGACCTTAAGTCTTCTTCAGGAAATATCTAAAAGAGAAAAAAACAAAGTTAGTGGGTGTAGCCAGTTTCCATTTTCTTCACTGGCTCAGACAAGATGTTAACCATAGTGAGTGCATGTGGCATGAAGATCATTGTGAATGAAAATAAACACCCCTCCCGAACATAGCCCTGGTGCCTAGTGTCCCCACCCCACCACCCACAGGCCCCACCACCCGCTCCCCCATCAGCCGGTCGGGCAGGCATCCCACCCACCTGCCGCCCTGCCACCGCCGACTGACTGCTCAGTAGGGCTGCACGCCCACTGGTGCAGAGCAAGACCAATGGGTGTGCAGCCCATACTGTAAGACAGTTCAGATTTGTGAATGAATGTATTCATTCACAAATCTGGACTATCTTGTACGATGGGCTGCATGCTCATCGGCTGTTGCTCTGCACCAATGGGCATGCAGCCACCGGCAGTCAGTCGGCGGCGGTGGGGCACCAGGCGGGTGGGATGCCGCCGCCCGCCAGCTGCCGGGAGAGGGGGGGTGGTGGGGCTTCATGGATGGTGGGTGGGGACACTAGGCACCAAGGCTATGTTTGTGGGGTGTTTATTTATTCCATCTCGCGATCGGGATTATCAGTCCACTGGACCACCAGGGCTATGTTCGGGGGTGTTTAATTATTACATCCCGCGATCAGGATTATCGTCCACTGGACCACCAGGGCTATGTTGGGGTGTTTAATTATTACATCCCGTGATCGGGATTATCGGTCCACTGGACCACCAGAGATATGTTCAGGGAGGGGTGTGTTTCATTACTTCAGCCCACGATCGGGCTTATCAGTCCACTGGACCACCAGGGATGTGTTGGGGAGACACTTTGCTGCCCACGATCAGGCTGATGGGGGGGGATTTAAGCTATGCCCAAGATTGGCCCAGTGGGGGGTGGTGATGGGGATTTTACACTCTTCTGCCCGCGATCGGGCTGCAGGGGGCTCCGGTACCCGATGGCTGCTGCCTGGCAGGGCGCCAGGAGCAAGTCCTCAGGGATCGGCGCACCTGCATGCTAATGGCATGCAAATGGGGCCATAATCAGATGCAAATGGCCCCCCTGCTCCTTGCATGAATTATGGCCCCATTTGCATGTCACCTTTTGAATATCAGGATTTTGGCGATGGCGCAATGGTACTTCGCCGCCAGTTGAATGCTCCACTCTGTCCACTTGTGGTGGCGCAAGTTCCACTGCGCCATGCACAGTGGCTGTGGTCGGGGTGATATTCAAAGGAGTTGCTCAAGGGTGCAACTCCTTTGAATATCACTCTGGCCACACCCCTGCACAAATATTTTGTGCAGCGCAAGGGCTTGCTCCACAAAATAGCGCAGTTTGAATATCTGGCCCTCTGTGTGTGTGTGTGTGTGTATGTGTGTGCGTAACAGATTTTACCGCTCTTCTAGGGGCTGAAGGTATGCCCCTGGGCATAGACACCCATCCTGTCATTTTGCTTCCCAATCAGGCAGTTCTGAAGACAGCTGTTTTTTTTTTTCTTTCCCTTTGCTTAGTCCTTCACAGCATTTAGGGCCCAAATGTTGTTTTTTGTATTTTTCATTTGTGAGATTCAATGATCAATGCAGTTCTATGGTAGTTACATCAATATGCCTACTCAGTTATAGCACTTTCATGGTTTTACTGTGTTCTTTGTTGTTTTTAGGTGGTGTTTTTCTTTTTCTTCTAAGAATGTTGTATCACATCTATCATCTGTTAGATGTCCATAAAGACGGAAGACTGGAGGGATCATGTCACCAAGTTTTAATTTTGAAGATGTCTTACTTATGGATTAGAAAGAAATACATGGCTATTCTTTTTAAACAAACTGGCAATGCATTGAAGTGATATTTCTAGGTTTCCATTTGAAGAGTCTACAGTGGTGCCCAGTGTCAGGTTTCTTCTTGTCTATTCATGTAAATCATCATTTTTGGACACAAGAATATACTGCTCATTAATTGCTGTTTTTAATCATTCTGTATAGCCATCACTCAGGACATTGTTATAATAGTGTCATTACATGATTAGACTAGAAGGAACATGACACTGAACACCACTGTAGGTTAGCATAGAAAGTAGATCTGGTACCTGTCCATGCATCAATAACTTTTTAATACATGCACAATTGAAGAGTGCCAGTGAAGTTTCTGGATTTATTTTTGCCATTTTAATAAATTTAGCAATATGCAATTGATATACAGTAGTACTACCAGTAAATTAGTTGCATGATCTCACACTGATCTTACTCAAACGCCTCTATACATTTTTTAATCAAGCTTTATCTCCCTGATCAAGCCACATCATCCACTTTATCTCTCTATCAAAGGGGGTTTCATTTTGATTTTGTGTTTCTGAATTTATATATTCCACCTTCTTCCTCTATGTTTGCTCTTAATGATCCATAAGGCACCCTCAGGAGTCTCTTAGAGGAATTGTATCAGAAATATGTGAATATCCCCATCTACATTTAGGTTTTACTATGTTTATGCAGGAATATAATTTTTACCCGCTTAATAGTAGATTATCTGATTATTAGGAGGGACAGTGGATTTATTTTTTTTCAATCGGGAGCATCTATTATTGATTACGCTATTTGGGATGGTCCCATTGAATGTTGGGCTTTCTTAGTTTGATCAACAGAACTGAAAGTGATCATCTACCAATGGCTAATGGCTGGTCATCAAGTCTGATTTCTACTATATTTTCTGTGTCAGAAACCCATTTGGGGTATATTTAATCAAAAATAGAAATTAAATATAGAATGAGAATCAGATGGACAGATGAAATTGTGTTTGATATTTATTATACATTACATACATTTTTAGATTCATGCTTACAATCTGATTATGACTGTCTTACATCTACAGAAATATATGCTGTAGATCCCTGTGAACATCTGTTTTTCAATTTACATGCTATCCTCTATATGGCTGGTAAAGGTAACAATAAAGGTAACAAAGGGTGGTTTGATCAGGCCTATAGGGTTGAAAAAGCCAAGCTGTTAGCATTCGTAAAGGCTATTAAACCACAACCTTCTAGATCTAATTGCAGACTCTTAAATAGAGAAAGGAAATCATACAAAAATGTTCTTGAAGAGAAAAGTGTTAGTATTATTGTAAACAGTGGGAGTCTGTTTAATATTATTAATAAAAATGATTAAAGAGCATTTGGGCTTTTGGTTGCTAAAGGAATCTCTAATTGTGCAGATACGGTGGACACTTATATGTTGGCATATTCTTGGGTAGATCACTTTACTTCATTGTTCTGTGATCTGTTATTATGAGGTGATTCTCCTACTCATACATTGTCCATGTGATTCCTTTTTTATACATGAAGTGATTTGTGTAATCACTTCTCTAAAATGTAAAAAGCCCCTGGGCCACATTTGATTCCGGCTGTGATCTATATGCAGGCCC
Organism: Neoceratodus forsteri; assembly: GCA_016271365.2. NCBI lineage: Eukaryota > Metazoa > Chordata > Ceratodontiformes > Ceratodontidae > Neoceratodus > Neoceratodus forsteri. The sequence continues at coordinate 1,161,183,114 of CM057455.1, read as the reverse complement.
GTCTAATTTGGGCAGATTTTTTTCTACTTTTTTTTAAATAAATTCTTAAAAGAAAGTTTTTTTCCTTATTCTTGGCAGGGTGCAGGAATTGTTCCAATATTCTAATAAGGTAATAAGTCTGATCACAAAACGTATTGGCCAATCAGTTTGCTGGATGTATCTGAGAAAATATTTTCCATAATCATTCTTACGCATTTACATGAACAACTCACTGCTCTTGGCAGACTTTCACCCTTACAGTCTGGTTTCAGTGAGAATTGTTCCACTATAGATAATTGTTTTATTTTGAGACACCTCTGGGAAAAATATTATTTGGTTCGAGGCCAGAAGTTATATGTTGCTTTTATTGATTTTTCTTCAGCCTTTGATTCACTTATAAAAAGTAAATTGTGGCAGTTAATGCAGAATAAAGGCAATGAGTATGGCCTCACATCTGTTTTTTCTAAACTATATAGTGAAACTTGAGCTAGGGTGAGATTAGGCCCTGCGAGCAATGTCTTCAACAAATTCCCAATTAATAAAGGGGTTCATTAGGGGTGTATGTTGGATCCTACTCTTTTAATATATATATATATATATATAAAATGGTAGCACGGTAGTGCTACCATAGTTAGGGTTGAGGAGCCATTTACATGTTAAACCCCAAATTGTGCACCTTAGAAACTTTGCAACTGTTTGACAGATTTGCCTGAAATTTTAAATACATGATCAAGATCCATACACTTTGGGATCTGCCAACTTTTGTACTGGTCGGATATACGGCTGCGGAATTATTAAGCGTGATCTGCGCGTGTGTTTATGCTTTTTTCGAATTCTATGGTCGCATCTACAGGTCCCACAGTTTGTGCGACCAGTCCAAAATCTTCAAGGAACATACGGCCATGGTCCCCGATGTGTCTTTTGAAGATTTCATGAAAAAATATTAAACGGTTCAAAAGTTATTCAAAACACAAGTTCCCATTATAAGTCACTGGGAAAAGTTAACAAAAAGTTCGACAGTGTCGCAAATGCAGTTTTTACTTTCACAGATGGTCCTTTTACTGTTGCAATTCTGCCATTTTGTTTTCAGTTGGTGATCAGAAAAATGATTGGCATTTAAATTTGGGACCCTCTAGCAACCTAATTCTTTTTGTATTCACCTAGTCAGACCCTGAGGATGCTAGCCATGTCTTTATTTTGGGGTAAAACACCCCAGAAATATGATTTTCACATTTCTGGAAAAAGTACCTTTGCACTTGAGACACTGTTGAATGAATTTGCGAAAGCTTTCGCAAATTGCGACAGTACTTTTCTAGGCTGTGGGAAAATGACAGCAATTCTTTGGCACCCCGCTGCAAAAGAATGGTTTGGAGTTTTGGGCTAAAATTTGGAAGAAATACAGCCGACATCCCACAGATGTGCTTTTCAGTGTTTCATTGAAAAAATATTACACGGCGGCAAAGTTACGGTACTCTGAAGTTGACGCTTTTTCCGATAGGATAACATTACGGTGTATGACACATTGCAGCAATCGTTTGGTGCCCTGCTGCAAAATAATGGTTCGGTCTTTTGGGCTGAAATTTGCAGGGAAGACAGCCAACATCGCACAGATGTGCATTTCAGTGGTTTGGTGAAAAAATATTACAGGAAGACAAAGTTATGGCACTCCGAACTTCTGTTTTTCCCTATAGGATAACATTACGGCGTTCACCATGCATTTCAGGGCCCGTATCTCAGAAACGGTGCAAGATACAGACTTTTCATCGGAAAATTGCTTAGCCCCCTAACAGGGGCTAAGCATAAAACTAGCCAGGAAAGTGATAATTCATAAGAATTTTAAATTTTTTTCTATGTCGTATGGTTCCTGAGATATAGGCAATTTACTATTCCAAGTCCTCATTTTCTGTTCCGAGAGTCATTATTTTGCATTCTTTGTGCTCACTGTCTTTCTCTATGCAGCTTTTGGGGAAAACCAGCCTGTGTGCTTACATTACTGTTACTATTACCATTTCCGCTTGCAGTTCCGTACCCATTTCACTTACCATTCACGTCTACGCCACCATGTGCGTTACCCATTGCGTTTTCATTTGCAGTAGCGTTTGCGTTGTTTTTAACATTTCTGTCTACAGTACTGTTTCTCTTTCTGTTTCGCTTTGCGTCACCATGCACATTATGATTTACATTTGCGGGAACAATGTTACTATATGACAAGACATCATATGGCGGGCCGCAGGGCCCACACGGCCCCGTGCTCCCTCTGGTGCATTACATTCACTATTTCTTATTATCATTTTCAAAAAGAAGGGGCATTAGAGGCAAAAAACTCAGTTTAATGCATCAGTTAGGGTTGTTCCACAGCGACAAATGCGAGGAAATTTGATGTTAGGGTTGAAACCCCCTTTGCACCCCTCCAGCCCACCCCCAACTGGAATCAGGGTGCACATTGGGGTTATTGGTCCTAACTCTCACCCCATTCTCCTGTTCCTCAGTTTCTTTCCACATGTGATGGGGTGAGAGTTGGGGTCAACAACCCCAACGACACCCTGACTCCAGTTGGGGTGGGCTGGAGGAGGCAAAGGGTGTTTCAACTCAACATCAAATTTCCTGCTTTTTCACTGTGGAACAACTGACTGATGCATTAAACTAGTTTTACCTCTATATATGTGTGTATATATATATATATATATATATATATATATATAGATATATATATATACATATATATATGTAATGGATATACCACTCTGAGGTGTGTGGTCACGCTCTGATATCATGCGCCTTGGTGTGTGTTATGTGCACGAGGCCGCAAGACCAGTCATCCAGACCGCCCAAGTGCGTGCGTATCAGAGCGCCACGCACACCTCAGAGTGGTATATCTATCTTATAAAATGTCAAAATTGTTTTGGAGGGTAAAAGTGCAGGTGTGCGTTCAGCTCTGATATCTGCTGCAGTCATGTGATGGTGTTTGTCCAATGCTATGGATCACATTGATTCCTTTTCTTACCCATTTTATAAATATATATATACACATATATATATATATATATTTATAAAATGGGTAAGAAAAAGAATCAATGGGCTCCATGGCATTGGACAAACACCATCAGGTGACCTTGCATATATCAGAGTGTGACTGCACATCTGCACTTTTAGCCCCCCTCCAAAACAATTTTACCATTTTATAAGATGGATAACCCATTCTATGGTGTGTTGTCACACTCTGATATACGCACGCCTTGGGTGGTTAATGCACTTGGCCTGTGGCCCTGTGCATACAACGCACACCAAGGCATGCGTATATCAGAGTGCGACCGCACACCTAAGAGTGGGTTATCTATTACATATATATATAAAACCTCCTTGAAGCTATTGAGCATATTCCATCTGATTCATCTATAATTGGATCACTGGTTATACCTGCATTGGTATATGCAGATGATATACTTCTTTTTCTCTCACAATCTGGTCTCAAAAGAAATTAGACTGACAAGAGAATCACAAAAATTATCACTATTAACAATGACAAGATGATGATTTCTGGAAAGGGGAACTCACTTCCAAAATGGAAATGGAAGCTTTGGGATTCATTAATACATACAGTGAATAGATATGTTTATTTTGGGCTAACAGTTTCCTCCACTGGTTCATGGTCTTCTCATGTTGCTAGTGCTAGGATCAAAAATGATTTGGCTTAAACAAAATTCAGCTAATTCAACTATAAATATGGTGGCAATAGTATTGGACCATTGATCCAAGTCATTTCTTCAAAGTTAAATCTGCTAGCCCTTTTTGCTGTGGAAACTTAGGCACCATACATGATTTCAGAAATGGAGAGGACTTCAATACAGTTTCTTAGGTCCTCTCTGGGACTGATTAAGTCTATTCTGATATCTTACATTAGAGATAAATTTGGATTAGATAATTATAAAAATCTGACTGATTCTTTAGTCTTGGGCTATTGGGTCAAGTGTACAAGAGCCCTGCCTGAAAGTTTTTTGACATGCTGTTCTTGAAAAGAAGGAAAATTGGGGCTGTTAGGGTATAGAAGTTCACCTTGGTTATAGCATGTGTATTCTCTATTAGAAAAAAAATCATCTTGCTTATTTTGCATAATTACTTCAAAAAATGATTTTTTTTATTAGTCTGAAGTACACAAAATATTTTACGAACAAAATTATAATTGATAACCATGGTGAGGACTTGGATACAACTTCAAGGTCCAGGTTCTTGCCCTGGTATGCTTTAAATGAGGCTTGGTTTGGTTATAGATTCTATCTGGACCATATCTTGGATCCTAGAAGGAGAAATTCTTATATGTGTTATAAATATGAGATCATCCCTAGTAATGTAGTCTTTGCTAGATTTGCCCACATTCCTAAAGCTTTTGAGACTCATTGCTTATGTACTGTAGGAGGAACAGAGAATTTATATTGCATACTTTTTAAATGCTCCTGGTATAAAAAGTTACGTATTACATGGATACATTGTATATTGTCAGATCTAAGTTATATCCCCATGATCTTCTTAGCTTTCTTCTTACAGTGAATGATACTATTATTACTAATAAACTTGCAAATTATTCTATATTATGAAAAATGTTAGGAAGGGTAAATCTCTTAGCTACCAGAGAAACACATTGGCTGAAATATGTTGCTGTTGGAATCAGGGTTAGGTTTGAGCCTTAAGGGACTTCCTTCTATATCTGAGATTTCCAAATTAAAGGGGGAGTCTCCCTTTTTCCCTTTTCCTGTTTGGATTACATGCAGTTAGCTGTATCTTCTAATGCCCTGCTCCTATGGGGCTCCAAATATTAATTATGTTGGGGTCACTTGCATTTTTTTGTCCAAACTGGATCTTCTTTTATTAGGATTTGTGATTATCAGAAAAATTCTGATTTACATGCATATTAGGATATGTGATTATCAGAGAGATTCTGATTTATATGCATCTAGCATAGGCATCTGTCCTAGCCCTGTTCCAACATCTACATTAGGACATAAACTGTTATGAATTGTAAATACTGTTTTTATCTGTACAGTACATGTACTATTTATTACATGGAAGACCTTGATTTATCATGTATATTTTATTTTTTTATAATCCTATTTAGGAGGATTTTTGTTGTTTTACATATATATATATATATATATATATACGGTTGTATCTATTTTTATATATTTGGTAAGTAAAAAGAGATTCCAGCCATATTGGTCATTGCAAAACAGGAGAAGATGAAAAGTTTGATACCTTTTATTGGACCAACACATGTCTTGTACAAAGATGGAATTATACACACGCTTTTGGGGCCACACAGGTCCCTTCTTCAGGTGAATAGCAAAACTGAGCAACATAAGCAGTATTTATATCCACTGTGGAGCAATTAAAAATCAGGAAGGGAAGTAGGAAGGTGACAAAGGGGACTAGAGATGAAGGTCTAAGATGCAAAATAAAAAACTTGAGAAGAAATGAGGAGGGGGCTAAGTAGGTACAGGTCAGAAGGAGATGAATGGGAGCTAAAGGGAAGACAAAAGCATGCAGATTAGATCTGAGATCAGAGGCTAGTTTAGGGTAGAATAGACAGGAGCTGCCGAAAAGATGTAAGGAAATCAAGAAATTAGGAGAAACAAAACATCAAAGGCCTAGATAAACAGACTGTGAGGTAGTATAAACAGAGATGTGAAAACAAGAGGAAGTGGGTGGGACTGAAGAGTCAGGGAAGATGTGAGGTATAGGTAAAAAAGCAAATCAGGCAGAACTCAGAGAAAAAAAATTATAATAAGAGAAATACAGAACCAATTTTGTGAAAAATAATGACATGATTTAGTACACAATAAAAAGGAATTACAGTTTACCATAATGTGTCATGAAACTGATGTCCAGAGTCAGTCCAGAAATGTAAGATTTAAATTGTTTAATATATTTCAATTTTCATGTCCTTCTGTCCTGTGTGTTTCTGAAGTTTCCTCTTAGCATCAAGACAGATAAATCCAAGAGAGAGTGATTTGTTTGTGAAAAATGGTTTCGTACTGGAGCACTTGTAATCTGGTTTACTATTGTGTGATGGTGATGATTCATTCTGGTTTTCAGTGGTTGGCTAGTTTCTCCAATATAGCAACCATTTGTGCACTTCTTGCATTGAATTAGGTAAACCACATTGCTGGATTGACATGTGTAGTATCCATTAATTTGTATTATGTTGTTCTGACTTGTCTCAGTGGTGGCCTGTGTGCATATGTGGGTGCAGGTCTTACATCTTGTCATGTTGCATGGTGTTGTCCCTCTTGTTTTCTGGTTATTTTGATCTGCTGGGAGTTTGTTATGAATTATTATGTTCGAGAGGCTGGGGAGCTGCTTATAGGAAATGACAGGTGGTTCATGGAAGATGTCTTTCAGTGTTTCATCTTCTCTCAGCATGGGTTGTAGCTCTTTGACAATTTCCTGAAGGGGTTTTAGCTTGTGGCTGTAAATGACCACTAGGGGTGTGCAGTCAGTTTGATGTCTTTGCCTGTATTCCAGCAGATTGTCTTGTGGTATTTGTATGGTCCATTCAAATCCTCTGTCAATTTATCTTGGATAGTGGCCCTGCTGAATTAGGGAATTCTGAAGTGTGGAGAGCTGTCTGTCTTTTGTTCTCTCATCAGAGCAGATTCGATGGTATCAGATTTCCTGACTGTAGATTACAGATTGTTTAGTATGATTTGGGTGGAAACTGGAATTATGCAGGTAGTGGTGTCTGTCACTGGGTTTGTAAACCACAGTTTATATATGTCCATTTTTAGTGATACTGATTGTGGTGTCAAGAAAATGTATGTTCCCACTTAGTCCCCCCCTCCCGATTTCTTCTCATGTTTTTATTTTGCATCTTAGACTTTCATCTCTAGTCCCCTTTGTCACCTTCCTACTTCACTTCCTGATTTTTAATTGCTCCACAGTGGATATAAATACTGCTTATGATGCTCTGTTTTGCTGTTCGCCTGAAGAAGGGACCTGTGTGGCCCAGCAAGTTTATGTATAATTCCATCTTTGTACAAGACATGTGTTGGTCCAATAAAAGGTATCAAACCTTCCATCTTCTCCTGCTTTGCAAGGACCAATATGGCAGGAATCTCTTTTTACACAATAATGGAAGATACCGCAAATCACTGTCTAAAATGGCAACTCTGCAACATAAAAAAAAAAGAAGCCACATTTGACAGTGACATCTACTTCCTAACTGCATGCAAAAAACAGAACATTATACCTAAAGGACTTCGAATCTACAATCCACTGCAAACTACATACAATTCAAGGTATGCAGAACAACTTTGTCGCAGGACATCTGAGAAACTCAGGAATCACCTTATTCATCAGATATACGCTAGAAAATCTCACCTTAAAGATAGATTTTCTGAACTTTCTCACACCCTTCAAGGAAACAACAACGTATCACCAGGATTTAGCTGTGATCTCCAAACACATTATCAAAAAGGTCTCCAGGCAACCATATCACAGAAGAGAAGGAAACTCAGAGAACTAGAAGACAGCAGCTAGAACATCTTGATTCATCCAGAGGAAATAAACCACAGCACTAACATTGTGGAACTGGATAATACACTGCAACAACTACCAGTAATCAGCCTATCTAATAAAGATCTTACATGGGCTGAAACATCTGTACTATCCAAGGGCTTAACTTTCTGACCCACACAGGAATTTGATAACATTAGATTCTGTGGGGAGATAGAAGATTTTTTTAGACAGCTTCGTCTGAAGGACTATTTCTTCAATAAAAATTACACTCGAACAACACATTATGACAGCACAAAGAAAACATCAAACTGGACAACTTGGAGTGGATGCAACCCCAAGTTGGATGCCTACACTAACTGCTTCTGTGGAAGAGTAAACTCCCAAATCCCTAGCAAACAGCAGAAACTCCTGTACAATATTACAGAACTAGAAAAGAGGGCAATACAAACTCTGAATAACAACCATAACATTGTAATAAAACAAGCTGACAAGGGTGGAACTGTGGTTGTAATGAACACAGAGAATTGCATTAAAGAGGCACACAGGCAATTGCCAGATACAGCTTACTATAGAGAACTCACCAAAGACCCGACTATACAATATACTGAAGAACTTAAACAAATTATCATGTCTCTACCTAACAACATCCAAGAACAGTTAAAAATACTAAATACAGGCAAAGATATCAAACTGACCGCATACCCCTAGTGGTCACTTACAGCCCCAAGCTAAAACCCCTTCAGGAAATTGTCAAAGAGCTGCAACCCATGCTGAGAGAAGATGAAACACTGAAAGACATCTTCCATGAACCACCTGTCATTTCCTATAAGCAGTCCCCCAGCATCTCGAACATAATAATTCATAACAAACTCCCAGCAGATCAAAATAACCAGAAAGCAAGAGGGACACCACCATGCAACATGTCAAGATGTAAGACCTGCACCCACATATGCACACAGGCCACCATTAAGACAAGCCAGAACAACATCATACAAATTAATGGATACTACACATGTCAATCCTGCAATGTGGTTTACCCAATTCAATGCAAGAAGTGCACAAATGGTTGCTATATTGGAGAAACTAGCCAACCACTGAAAACCAGGATGCATACCTCTCAACTGTACCACATCACGAGGAACATTCCTCATTTTACTTCACAAAAGCTCTCTGTTCCACATTGTGAGGACTTATCCCACATTCAAAGTCAATATTTTATAGCAAAAATCCATAGTAAATGATGCAAAAATATATATTATTCAATTAATAACAGACTTTCTGAACATAAATGCAACATTTTAACAGTGTTTTGAGCTTCTTCAGTAAAGATTTGAGTAAGTGTTCCACATTTTGCCCATTTGTTCCACATTTTGACAGGCAATGTTCCACATTTGGGGGAAAAAAGGTTGAGAGGTATGCCAGGATGAATCATCACTGTCACACAATAGTAAACCAGATTATCATCACTCCAGTAGGAAACCATTTTTCACAAACAGATCACTCTCTCTCTCTCTGGGTTTTATCTGTCTTGATACTAAAAGGCAACTTCAGAAACATACAGGACAGAAAGACATGGGAACTGAAATATATTAAACAATTTAAATCTAACATTTCTGGACTGAATTTGGAAATCGGTTTCATGACACATTATGGTAAACTGTAATTATTTCATTTATCACACCTTGGTTCTGTATTTCTCTTATTATAATTTTTTTTCTCTGAGTTCTGCCTGATTTGTTTTTTTACCTATACTTCACATCCTCCCTACCTCTTCCACTAACTCCTTAGCTCAGTCCCACCCACTCCCTCTTGTTTTCACACCTCTGTTTATACTACCTCACACTCTGTTTATCTAGGCCTTTGATCTTTTGTTTCTCCTAATTTCTTGATTTCCTTACATCTTTTAGGCATCTCCTGTCTATTCTACCCTAAAGCTAGCCTCTGATCTCAGATCCAATCTGCATGCTTTTGTCTTCCCTTTAGCTCCTTTTCATCTCCTTCTGATCTGTTTCTACTTAGCCCCCCTTCCCATTTCTTCCCATGTTTTTATTTTGCATCTTAGATTTTCATCTCTCATCCCCTTTGTCACCTTCCTACTTCACTTCCTGATTTTTACTTGCTCCACAGTGGATATAAATACCGCTTATTTTGCTCAGTTTTGCTATTCACCAGAAGAAGGGACCTGTGTGGCCCCAAAAGCTTGTGTATAATTCCATCTTTGTACAAGACACTTGTTGGTCCAATAAAATGTATCAAACCTTCCATTTTCCCCTATACATTTGATATTAATCTGTAATGGCATATTGCTGATTAATAAAGCTTTTAAACTGACTGACAAAATATAAAACAATTAATGTAACAGAAGAGAGACCACTGCTCCTCATATCAATGGTCAAGTGTATTGTGTTAATGGCTGAGTGACAAAGCATGTGACAGGCAGCATGCAACATTATCTATCAACTCAGGCACAGACTGGTTTGAGATATATGTACACAAAGGACCTTTCCATTTGGGACAACCCTTTACCATTAGCTTCTTAAGACCTGGATTCTCCATGAAAAAGTATCAATGACTACTCTGTTGTTGGCTGATGAAATACAGCAACTGTTTCTGAGCAGAAAATTTTTTTATCACTTTTCCACCAGATGTACGTAACTGAGGATGGTCATCACCATCGAAAGGTGACTCCTTTTGTGATGATCAGAATCAGCTGATTTATTTCTCACTATGTTTCATAAGTGCCAGTACTGTAGCACTAGTTGTACTCCCTTTATCAAGTTCTCCTTCCTCCTCATCATGCTCCTCTGGCCTCCTCTGCCCTTCCTGGATGTGTGCAATGAAGAATAACAGATGCTCAGTGTACCTCATCAGGCCTGCTTGTGTGTTTTCCTAGATCAACAGATTATTGTGTTTAAGGTGAATGTGCTGGGCACCAGTGGCAATATGTGATCCCTTTTACCAAGACATACATGTTTCTGGTATCTTTCACATGTTGCCCAACTTTCAGATGAAAGACTAATAATAAAATACTCCCACGTGAGCAACATTAGTGGGTGGCATCAACCCAATGAGGTGGGAGTTGGGGAGGGGTTGAATCCACATATACCTTCTCTGGTTGTGAGGTTTGTGACTGCCTTTTTTGTGGGGGGCATTTTGGCATGGGAGTTACCCACCTTATTAGAAACAGTATCCCCCATTCACATTCTTGGTACATTTAGCCTGACTAATGAGCTTATATACATGTCAGGCTCACATTTGCTGACTTTTGCTTTTATACTGAGGTTCCAAGGGAGTGCCTGTTTCATCATCATCATCGCCCTCAATCTCCTCAACTTCTTCACAGGTCTCCTCAGGTTCAGCACACTATCCTCAAGAAGCTTTTCCTCAGCAGCCTCTCCATTCTTAAATGTTGAAATTATTGTGGGTGCTGGCTGGGCTCAGTGTTCCTGCCTTCCTCCTCTATAATCATGGCATTCAAGTCAGCTGCCATTACCACATTCCTGTGTTTTGGTGATGAATGCTAAGTGCTGGTTGAGCCTTTTTCATTTTTGTTTTTTATACTTGCTAGCATGATGAGCATTACTGCCCATTTTCACAAGCAACAAGTTTTTATACATTAAAAAATAGCAAACATCAACAAAATATCATTAAATACAAATAATTACAATAACAAATACTGACAATAAACTCATTCAGGGAAAAGACTCGAAATCTACTTTTTCACTTGAATACATGAACAAACATTGGTCATATCAAGCCATGCTTTTAGTCTATTTTTGAAAAGTCTGAACAGTAAGACAATTAGTTAGAGAGGTAGGTATCGTATTGAAAAATTGTGGAGCTCTGAAAAGTAATGATTTCTGTCCAGTGTGTTTTTTGGAAAATAGTAACTTAAATTAAAATTTATTTTGGGACCTAGTCCCCAAAACATTGATACCTCTAGGGAATAAAGTATGGGGATAGGGAGCAGACCCCTGACTACCTTGAAAAGAAATAGACCTATTTTGATCTATAATCTATTTTATAAGGAAGGGCAGTTAGCTAATTTTAGAAGAGCACATCGATGGGTCCTATAATGGGAATCAGTAATGAATCTCAATATACTATTATACTGTATGTGACATTCAATTTAAACAATATTTTATCACTTGTACTAGTGTAAATCATTAAACCATAGTCCATTGCTCCAAAAAGAAAACTATGAGTTAATTTCCTTTTAGATTATGGTGTTAGAAATTGCTTAATTCTATACATCCCCACTAGCCTTTGATGCAAAGTTTTTATTACCGAATTAACATGATGTTCAAATGCAAGCCTGGAGTCCAGATTGATATCCAAGTATCTGACATTATCTACTAATTCAACCAGTTCCCCATTTAAATCTACCATAGGGGAACTCACTTCTGCTTTCTTTTTGGAATTAGAAAAGATAATAAATTTGTCTTTACATTTAAAACCATTCACTTGGATTGTAGTCATTTTTGAAATAGAAAAAAACATTTTGTATTACTTCTACTGAATCCCCTGACTTTGCACTATTATGGTATATTACTGCATCATCAGCAAAGAGTGTCATTTGAGATTTTTACAAACTTCAGTGGCTGAGTTCATGTACAAAGAAAACATTAATGGCCATAAGAGTGAGCCTTGGGGCACTCCACACTTGATTTCCTTAGATTGTGATAATTCTCCTTTAATAACAGTTTTGTGTAACCTGTTACTTAGGTAGTTTGAGTACCATTTAGACACCTCATTTGAAAAATGAAAATCTGTCATATAATTAAACACCATTCTATGATCAACAAGGTTGAAGGCCTTGGTGAGGTCCACAAATACAGCTGCAACAGAGTGCCCCTTATCAAGGGTACCCTGTATTCAGCTGCTGAAACCCACCAAGGCCATCTCTGTATTATGTTTTGATTTGAATCCATGTCATTAACAGGATAATAAACCACATTTTCCCAAAAATCAGATGTTTGATCAAAAATTATCCTTTCTAAAAATTTAGAAAGTGGAGATAACAGTGAAATGGGTCTGTAGCTTGAGATACATTCCATACTACCACTTTTACCTGTGGGTTTTATTATGTCCATTTTCCATTTATTGGGAAACATTCCATTACACAGAGAGAAATTGAACAGAATTGAAATGGGCTGGGCCAAGGTTTCAACACCTAATTTAATGACTCTAAAGACTATGCCATCAGACCCAAGATGTGGCCTAGGATCATATTTTAGCACATAATCTTTAACTTTTGATGGGGATACTTTTTTGAAATAAAACTTTGGAATTAATCACTATCACACCGTCTGATATCATCATTTATTTGAACAGTGCTGTTATTATTTCTGTATTTTTCCAGGTCACCAAAAAGTTGTTAAATGTTTCTGCCAAAATGTTAGGTTCCTTAATATTCTGATCTCCATCCTGAAGAACTATATCAACATTTTTAGCTCCTCTACCCATTAAATAATTTAATAACTGCCACTTTTTTTAGAACTATTTGAGTATTTGGTCTGTTCTGAGTTTAAATTTTGTCTTTTTGCTCTACACACTTCTGTTTTACATTGATTTCTTAATTTTTTATAGTTTTGTAAAGCTACAGGTTCCCTTGTTTTTTGTACTGTCTCCAAATTTTATCCCTTAGCTTCATTAATTTTAAGAAGTCCTAATTTACCCACTTGTTTTTATTAATTTGGATTCACATTTTCTTTTTGGGGGCAATCCCGTCAATTACACAATTGAAAAAAATTTGAAAAGTTTCCAGTAACACATCGATGTCAATAATGGATTGCAATATTGTCCAGTCAACATCCTTAAATACACCAGCCTTTATTACTGCATCAATTCTGTTCAAATTTCATGATTCAATATATAATGGAGTTTTTTTTTTGTCATTTTAATTGTCCATTCACACTGAACTGGACAATGGTCAGTTATCACATCTGATAAAACACATGCTGCAACAATTTCATCAGGATGTGTGATAACGATACAGTCCAGGGTTGACCCATTTCCAGTTTTATAATTCTATCTAGTTGTTTCCCTTATTATCTGCTGGACTCCTAGGTCAAGGAAAAACTCTCTAGCATTACACTTTTGATCTTGATCCCAGTTTCTGTTAAAATCCTCTAGCAATATCCACTCTCTGTTTGCTGTTAACCTAAGTTTTATTCTAGAGATCAAATCTAAACCAGGCCCTATTAATCCAGGGAGAATATAGACAGAACAAATAATTAAATGTTGATTCTGAGCTGTATGTAAATCTATGGAAATTAAGTCACATCCAGTATTTTCCCCAGTATGATCAAGTAGTAAAACATTAAATTTAGATTTAACATAAATCATAGTACCCCCTCCTCTCCTACCCTCCATATCTTGTCTATAGATATTATAACCTTGAAGTTCAATTTATGTATTCTTAATATTATTGTTAAGCCATGTCTCAGACAATGTAATAACATCAAAATTGTTTTGTACTACCCATGCCTCAAAAGAAGACCACTTTATCTGCAAACCTTGAATATTTAAATGAATTTTACTCAGGGTAGAGGTAGGAGGGCTAGACCCATTACTATAATCCATGGAACTTGCAGGTGAATGATTATAACAGTTCTGAGGGCCTAGATGTGGGTGGACAGAGCCCGATATTAACAGCAACAATACAAGCATTTTCTGAAAAGGTATTTTATTATAGAAACGATTTTTATCTCTAATCCTTATTTTTCATTTCATTATATTAGTTTTATGCCAAACTAAATGAAAAGAAGGCAAGGAATAAGTAATCAAGGCAACAGTGGGCCTGTTCCTCCACATATGAGCACCCCACTTTCCTAGATCTTGTTCCCAACAGGTAAAAATGACTATGCTTGGATGCCTGATCCAAATGGGCCTGGTAGAGGTTATTACTAAAAATGTTATGAGATGCAGCTGAATTATTTTATAAAGTGCAAATTTTGCAGAGTATAAAATGAAACAATATTTTCTTTTTAAATTTGCTGTCTAGTAAATAGTTAACACTAAATAAAAACATTACTGTTAGAGAAAAAAACTAAAAACAATTGAATTTGTCTGCTTTCTTGATATTTTGCAATATATCTGAAGAAAATCTTTCTGGTGGCCCTATAGTGGCACTGTGGACTGGGAGGAAATTTCTGTAGAGATATAATAGAAATTTCAGGAAATATCCAGACATGTTAGTGGCTGTAACTATGGATAATGGAGTTTCAATGCATGACCACTTCTTGCTTTGTGTAGTGGTGAGGCAGGTTATCTTTGATCTATAACTCCCTCAAATGCTCCTTGTCTTGAATAAGCTGGTAAAATGTCCAAAAATTAGGTGACTCCCACACAGCAGCATGAAACAGTGTGCCATGCATGAGACACAGTACTAACTGCCATCCTCTATCACTTTAGCCACATTTTACCCATTATTGCTGGCTAAATGATACCTCTTAGGGATAACGGGTGCAGCCAAGTGTCAATATTCTTTAGCAACTCAACCAAGACATTAGCTGCAGTGTGTCTGTGTGTGTGTTTCTGTGTCTGTGTAGTGTGTGGCATGAAAGTCATGGAAAAGATTGCTTATTGAAAATGTCAGGGCTGGGGATGCAATTCTCAGACATGGTGCATGGGGCCACAGACAAACCCAGCAGTTGTGCCAAATAGGCCAATATATACACGCAAGACATAACAGTAAAGGAATTAGTGCTCAAAATATCAATGTTCAAGTGTATTGTTACAACTGTTGGGTGGGACAAAGCATGTGAAAGTAAGTTTGCAACAGTCTCTCTCAGCTTGGGAACACCCTGGTTTGAGAAATGCATACACACAGGAGCTTTTCATTTGGGTAACCCTTTACCATCAGCTTCCCAAAACTTAGATTCTCAATGAAAGAAATTGGCAAGAGATCCACTACAGACATTGCTTTTTTACTGACATTATGCTTACAACACACTGTCCAATTATGGGGAAACATTTAAACCATGTTAATGACTGTACAGTTTGTGCCCAGAAATGTTTTTAGCCACTTTTCTACCAGAGGTACAAAACTGAAGATGGCCATACCATCTAAATGTGACTGCTCTTGTGATGATCAAAAGGAATTGATTTTTTCTCAGTTTTTCTTGTACTGCCAGTAGCACTAGTGATGCCTACATTTTCAAGTGACCCCCTTTTCCTCATCCTCCCCAGCGCCTTCCTCCGCCCTCCTTGGGTGCGTGCAGTGAAGAACAAAAGGTGCACTATGTACCACATCAGGCCTGCTGTTATGTTTTGCCCCAGTCAATATATGATTGTGTTTAAGGCGGGTGTGCTGCCCATCAGTGCCAAGATGTGACTACCTTTTACCATGACTTAGGTGTGCATGACATTGTTTGTATATTGCTCAACTTATCTGGAAGATCAATAAGAAAACAGTCCCCCAAAAACAACTTTAATGGGAATTTGTTTAACCAGTAAAGACACACTAAGTCAGAGCTTGTTTCCAGGTGTGATACAGTAAGCAAGTGGGGGTTGATGGGATTCAAACCCAGGTCTCCAGGTTTGCAGCTCAATGCCCTTAACCACTGCACTGTATTGCCTCCATTTTAATGGGTTGTGGTAACTCATTGTGGTAGGAGTAGAGGGTTATTTATCCACAAGTACTTGATATGTTTATGTTAATGAGGTGGGATTTATTGTCATGCATGATTTTTTACTGTGCTGTTTGTTACTGGGTGATGTTCCTGTGTTCAGGATTAGGGCAGGTATATGCATGGGTTTGTATTTCTTGCTTGTTTTTATGATTTAATACATTGTTATTCATTGTTAACATGTGTCACAGGAGTTTACAGCTCTATGGTTACAGTCATTGCTGTTATTGCCACTGACATACAGTAATATGGCATTGTGTGGCATAAGCCACCCAGCCATCCAGGTCACGCAACTTTCTCTGGCTATTTGTATCTCACCACAGGTGTGTTGTTGTATTTTCTGTTGGTGCTACTCAATATGTTTGACCCCCATTACACTGTGCCATCTACAATCCTACTTCATCTGAGTAAGCATGCTGTGATTTCACACACTCAGTTTGGTGCAGTTGTTCTTTGTGTGCAGATTCTCTAATTTTATCAGTGTCCCTTGTGTCTGTGATATAAACATCTTTACTCCATCTGGTTTGGTGCTTCTTGTATTTAGCAAGCAATAACACATGCCAAGGTGTGGGTTATGTCCTAATAAGAGCATGCCAGGTGCATTATAAGGCATGAGGTGCTTCGCGGTGCCTTTGCCTGGGTGTTATATCGAGACATAACCCACACCTCAAGTGGTTATTGTACTTATGAAGTGGGCCCTCCTGTAAAGAGATTAAGTTTAAAAAATGCACATAAAAAGTGTGCATAAACAGAGTGAAAAATATTATATCAGTAGAAAACAAGAAAACGTAGTCCCTGTTATTGTCTTGGAATGCAGCTTTTTAATGAAAAGTCACTATTAACAGAAGGTTGGTGTCTGTGTGTCTGTAACCCAACTACTCACCACAGAAACACTCAAAGAGATGTTTTTTTCTTTGGTTTCTTTAATACAGTATGTCTTACTTTGCTGACACAGTTTCATTTGTAGTCAGCAGGACTTCTGTGCCATATCGGCTAAAGTATTTACTGTGCTATTTCTTGTCTACCCCCCCAAGACACAGAAAGCAAGGGATTTTTTTTTGTGTGTGTTCTTTTATTTATTTATTGTTTTGTTTTTTTACCTTTGTGTTCTTAAATTAGTTTCTTGCTTTGTTTTACATTAAAGAGATAGCTGACTGGGATCAAGCCTGTCCTTCAGCGGCCACCCTCCAAAGTTGTTTCCTGGTTCACGTTCAAATGAAGCTTCATTAACTTTTGTGGTGACAGTATAAATGTTCTTCAGATGGAAGCCATAACAACATAGAAGTTTCTTTTTGAAAGAGCAGCACATTTTAAAGCTGCTGTCTCGTTCACTAAATCGAAAACAAAGGAGCGCTGGTGAATCTGTCCTGTTTTCGGCTTTTCATTGCCATTGGGTTTAATCAAATGATAGCACTGGTCAGACTTTAGAAAAGAAAATACCAATAAGATTGTTGTCTAGTAATAGGTGTCTGTGGTAGTGATGGGATGAGAGTTTTGTCCACCAGTCTACACAGATAAAATTATGGGCTGAGCATCAGGGCTGGATTTTTATTTGAAAAGTGCTGCAGCTGTCTCCTTGATCATAATGGACAAAAGGATGTGAAGCAGGTTTGGAATCTGCTGGAGGCACTTCACTGATTTAATTGCAGTGGCTGTAAAGACTGAAGGAGAGGTGAGACTTAAGAGTTCAATTTTTAAGCATTAAATGCATCAGGTGTGTGCAAGAAGGGGGACCTTGGATTCGCAGTGTTTTTTTCTTTCTCTGTTGGTGCCACCACTCTCCCGGTTTTGCAAGATGTTAGCTGAGTAGCTGCAGTGGGAAAGTGGTGGCATGGATTGATTTCCCAGTGTGGTGTGTCTTGGTGGGCACAAGTAGTGGCCTTTGTAGGATTATGTCCTGATAAGGACATGGCTGGAAAGCTCTTCCAGACAATCATGATGCAAGAATGCTTTTGCAAATTCTATAATACTTAATATTACATTCCATGGGCTGCATTTTCAATGAGTGTTGTAGGGCTTAAATTAAGCCCTGTGCCCCCACAAATTGTTTCTGGCAGTGCACCAAATGGGTTTGCCACAACTATGTCCAATTTTAGTAGGTTGGACACAGTTGCAACAGATTAACTGATTTACAGCAGCTTGCACCAAATATCTGGCATAAGCCCCCTGAAAAGGGTCCCTGGGATTGCCGCAAGCTAGGCCAAAAAATGATGGTCTATCTTACGATAATTGCCACATGAGATTTACAATCCTGTTATCGCTGCAAGCCTGGTTCACCATTTTGTGGGAACGTCCAGGGCTTGTGGTGATCCAGGGGCTTAGAAAACCTGGCTCCATGTGTTTGCTCACAATATTTCTAGCTGTGTGTTGTGCACAACATACTGCATGGTGATGTTTTTAATCCACCATGTCGGTAATGCCATGGGCACCTTGCCTTCCATTGCAGTTCAGTAGTATATGTTATGCAGAATGTCACCAGTCACATTTGTACTTTCTTGCAGCATCATTCATACATACCTATATACATGCATATGTACATGTATGGATATATACTGTACATGCATACCATACATTACCTTCTAGGATAGCTGTACTCTTGCCCATGTCCCTCACTTTGCTGTGGACTGGGTGTCACACATGCTGTGAATATGTCAGCTGTCTTATCACCATTTAACTATTTTCATTGCCATGCAGTACAGCTGCCACCCGATGAGTGTACAGTGGTGTGGGTCTATTGTTGCCCTTCATGCAGCCTGGTTTTAATGTATTTTAGGCTGCATTTCTTAGTTTTTTCTAGGTAGACAGTGATTTTGGGGCATACCAAAGCATTTGTGGGGATATTTGCATTTGTTTACAGTATGTATGGAATAATGCCCAACAGAATGTGTGATTATGGGTCAATAATCACACTCTTCTAAAGGGTATTGTTAGGCATGAAGCACTTGTATTGAGTTGCCTTTAAACACTCGAGATAAAAGTGTGATTACTGACCATTATAAAATGGATAGGGAGAATCCTGCATCATGATTGACTATGAATATTGCATAATATACAGAATAAAGTATGGGGTGGTGTGTGTAATGAGATGTTTACACACACACAAGGTGTTAGACACTACATAAACCCTGAGAGTAAAGCTTGAGGCATTTGTAAAAGCAGCTAACAAAGAGGGTGTGTGTGAACTTTGAGTTTAAACACACTACCCCATATTTTATTTTATATAATTGCTGGGTTTTCTTTTTTGACACAGCAACTATGTAAAATAAAAATGCGTTGCTGTGTGGCCACGGTCCTTTTTGGTTTCAGCTCGCGGTCCGTGGTTGCCATTATTTATTTATTTATTTAAACAATTTTGATGTTTCTTTGTTTCGGTTGAGTGGTGGAAAGTTATTTTTTTGTTGTTGTTGTATTACATTTTCTGTTTTAAAAGCACTTTCCACTGAGTCTGAGTGCTGTGTGCTGGTGTCGGGGGAAAGACGAGGCAGCTAGCGATCTAAAACAAAGAGCTGTGGGTGTATGCACAGAGCCAGGGACACCATGGATATGTTTGTCATTATAAACACTCCTTTTTAATGATAAATTACGCCACAGTTTCCCTATGGGAAAAAGGATAATCCTGTTATTATAGGAGCATAATGCACTGTAAAAATAAGTTCGGCCAAACAGGATGCATAATGTTCAAAAATTAGTGTACCTGCATTTAGGATTTTTAAAACATAAGACAGCTGCCATTTATTTCCAACCTCCAACAACCAAGACTGCTGACTGCCATGCAAACAATACACTGACAGAAACAAAAAATAATGAAAAAATTGTTAAGGTGGTCCTTTGGCAGTTGAGTGCATCTCTTCGTATAAAGCATATATTCCTGCTTTTGCCTACCAGTGCCTGAGCCAGTGTCAGCTCTGCTGGCCACAAACCGTAAACATTACTTAAAATCTATTCTGTGATTGATTCTTATTTTTTGAAATATCCTGTCCCTCACTACAAACCTCCTCCCCCCAAAAAAACTGTTAAATATACAGTAAGCTATCATCTTAAATGTTTTTAATTCACAGACCTGACTGTGCTCCATGAAGTCACGGAGCTGACCATGTTCTGCTAACTGCAAAGGTCTCCATTGGTGACTTAGAGCAGTGGTACTTTTTCAGACATCACTACCTTTAATGGTAGCATAGCTTCTTGGTCTCCCAATGGTGCCAGTCACATGTTCAGCTCAATAAGGCTCCCAGCCCTGCTCCAGGACCAGATGGATACCCATCAAACTTTTATCGAATGTTTGAGAAGGAGCTTACTCCTATTCTTCAAGAATTATATTCCCACATCTGTGCCCATGGTATTGTTGATTCCACCTTATTAGAAGCTACTATTATTGTTCTACCAAAACCGGGGAAACCCAAAGATAAGGTAGCAAATTATAGGCCAATTTCCCTGATGAACTACGATGTTAAAATATTAGCTAAGATTTTGGCATCTGGGATTACCAAAGTTCGGGATAACCTAATTAGCCCCGAACAGATTGGGTTCATTGGTGGTAGAAGTCCTTTAGATAATTTCTGTAAATTTGACCATATTTTCTCCGTATTCAGGGAGACAAATGTACCAATGGCTCTGGTCTCCCTGGCTGTGTAGAAAGTCTTTGATAGGGTTAGTTGGCCTTTCCTTTTAGGTACCATGAGTCAATTTGGTTTCCCTTGGAATTTATTGGGTGGATTAAACATTTATATTCAAGCCCTACGGCTAGAATATATTGCAACGGGATTTTTTCCAACAGCTTCCTATTATACTCGGGAACACATCAGGGGTGTCCATTGTCACCTTTGTTGTTCAACCTGTATTTGGAGCCCTTGATTCATAGTTTGCAATTATCTCCTGTATATAACAGATATTTCAGTGGGACCATTTGAGTTGAAACTGTCGGCCTATGCAGACAGCATTTTACTTCACGTCTTGGACCCAACTAAGGTCATCCCCAAAATGTTGGATATAATTGATGAGTTTAGTAGGTTTTCAGATTATAAGCTGAACATTAACAAGATGGAAATTATGCCACTCAATGTTCATGTCAATAAAGGAGACATAGTAAGGTTTAAGATGGCCTGGACTAATAGACTCAAATACCTTGGTATTATTTTGTCGACTTCAGTTTCTCTCTTGAAGAAACTCAATCTTGATAATCTTCTCCTAACTATTCAGCAAGACTTACTTAGATGGTCTCCCTTATACATTTCCCTACAAGGTAGAATTAATGTTATCAAAATAAATGTGCTACCCAGAGTATTCTACCCTCTGAATATGTTGAATATTTACCTCCCCCATCATGGTTTCGGAAACTCCAGAGTATGATTACTAAATTTTTGTGGCAAAATAAACCCCCACAGAGATCTTATAAATGCCTAAGTGCTCCAAAAGCATTGGGGGGATTGAAGCTCCCCAATTTTTATCACTATTATCTGGCGAGACATATTGCTAAATATATGTGGTGGGTGACTACCCCCTCATATAATAGGCAATCTCAATATAATCCTTTATGGCTGCAAATTGAAAGGAATCTTATTATAAGATCTAAAGTGTCATTTGACAGTCTTTGGTATATACTCCCCAATGATGTACCTAAGTCACTTCGGCCCATGGTTATTTTTACTTCAGTTAAGGTTCATAATCAGGTGTGTAGGTCTTTGGGGATTACCCTTACTAAGGATGTCTCTCAATCAGTATTTGGTAACCCTAATTTTAAGGTTGGTAAAGCCTTTCTCTCACCACATAGGTTGGGAATACCTCCTAACATGAAAGTCAGTGATCTAATTGATTTAGGGAGGATACTCTCAGTCCAAGAAATATTGGAGAAGTTTCATTTATCATCCAGGTACGCCTTCTACATTTACTAAATTAGACATTTGCTCATTACTTGGTTTGGTCCTGGTCAGTGGGATACTAACCACGGAGATATTTTTTTTTAATTCCAATTCCTTGCGGGGCTACCACATGCAGTTTCCGGTCTAGTGGTGGCCCTGCATGGGAAAATGTACCCTGGTACAGCTGACTAGTCACAATATTGGATAGACACTCTTCCAAAAAGTTGTACTAATTGGGAAAATTTATGGAAATGAATTTACACATATAGTGCCAATGATAAGCTTAGATTGACACAATATTATATATTGCATACTATGCACCTGACACCTGTGAAGCTGTGTAAGATGGGTAAATTGCCAAAAGATGACTGCTTTAGATGTGGTCAGGTGCAGGTTTCCCTGATCCATATATTTTGGGAGTGTCCTCTGGTTGCTTCTTTATGGGCTGGAATTAAGGCTAGAGCGGACCCCCTGTTGGGGTTACAAGATCATTTTACCCCCAAGATTTGTCTGTTAGGGGATTACACAAAGGTTGAGGTGAGGGAAAGGAGATACTTTATTAATCTAATTTCACTCACAGTGAAAACCTTAGTATTAAAGCACTGGAAGGATCAGACTTCCATTACCTATCAGGAATGGCTTGCCGGGTTATTATACAACTTAAGGACTGAGAAAACTATTGCTAGCTATAGAAATACAATTTTGAGGTTTAACATCAAATGGGAGAAATTCCACGTTCTATGGTCAATCGTTCAGTCACATTAGTTAAGTAATTAGAGGGCTTTTATAGCCCCTGTTGACTTAACTTAGATAGTGGGTGTAGGTTACTGGTGCCTTAAGGGATGACGTTCTCATACCCTTTTTTAGGTGGTTGTCTTTAGGCTTTCTCCTAGTGGGAACAGAAGAAGAACCTGTAATGTTATAATTTGTGTACTGGCTTTGGGGTGGGAGGTTAATGGGGTGGTGGGAGTTCTTATGGGAGGGATATGAAGGGAGGGGTTGGGGAGGGAGGAGGGTGGGTAGGGTGGTGAATGGGTTGACTTACAGGTCAGTACTTAATGTAATGTATTTACAATTGTTCTTGTTTCATCTCCTGTAATATGTACTGCATTGTTGGTGAATGGTAATACTAAATAAATAAAGCATATTTAATTTAAAAAAAATAAGGCTCCCAGCCCTGACGGCTCCCTAATAAGTACAGCATGTAAATAGTATATCAAAAAAACTGTTTTGCCTCCTTTGCTGTACTCAAAATGCGCTTTTATACTGACCCCCCCAACTAAACCACAACAAAAATCACTAATTCACTACTCAATTTATCTATGATGTGCCAACTCAGTAAAACCAATTTATTTTTAAAAGACAGTTGCTTCTATCAAAACAGGGAAAAATGGAGGTTGATAAAAAGCATCTGTATGTAGGAGGACACCTCTACAAGCCGAGTCTGAAAGATCACTAAGCAATCATATCACCCCCTAGTGTCCTGGAAACTGCAGAGGGACTACTTTACAGAATTCTTTCTATCATTTTGTGATTTTACTCAAGCTATTTAAACTTTCTACATGGATTTTATTTAAATTTGTAAAGTAATCCATTTTATAAAGTGTCATAAGACACTCTGTGGATGTGCTTGATGTTGAAATAACCGTACCCCCAAGGGCAACCTGTGCTCAGCCTGTGCTCATTCCTTGGAACATCCCTTAGTAATATAGGGCTTGCTTTCTCACTGTTTTGACAAGATCAGAAAACTCCTATCACTACCTCATGATTTAATTATTGTTGCAAGGCAAAAAAAGAGCTTACTGAACTAGCATGTTATACTAAGAATTGCAGTGACATGAACAAATTCAGAGAATTAAACAAGATATGAGAAGAGTATAAAAGAATTCCTCAAGGGAAAACAGAGATTTTCAGATAATACAGTGGCAATGAATGCTCAATATTATTGACAGCAAGGACCAACAGTCTTACTGGCTTATAGTAGCTGATGGTACCAATAACAGAAAATTTAATTTAGACACTTACATCCCACTGGATATTTGGATCACTTGTTACACCGATATTTTTTATGATCCAAAAGCTATTGTTTTAACTCTACAATGGGAAGACACAGTTAATAGATCTAAATTCAAATGATTCTCTCCAGACTTAATTCCACCGGAAGCTTTTTTAGTTACCATATTTCAATAACTGTATACTTTTTTTTTTTAACTTTCTTTATGCCCCTTTTATTGCAGGCTTACCTGATCTCTCTCTGGTGAGGACACATGGTGCAGTCTGTTCCTGCCCACCTGAAGCCCCAAGACCCTTTACCCAGGCAAGGGCCCATCTCCCCACCACACCACCCGGCCACCCACCCCCCCGGCTCTAGGCCCCCCTGGGAGGGATTGCCAACTCCTCGGGTGCTCTGTCTAAATCTAATGGAGTGACCAGGGGGCGGAGGGAGTGCCTGGGATGGAGCTTGAAGGCCCGACATTGGGTGTGGGGACAGACCACTGGTCCTGCCTTTGCCTATCAGGAACCAGGGTTTTTCCTTTTTTCTGGCCCCCAAAGGAGCTTGGACATGCAGTGATGGCCAGCGTCTGCTGAGCTTGGCCCCAGAGCCATGTGGTGATGTTGCCTATTCTTGCCCACCCCAGACTGCTGCCAGAGGTCATTCAGGAGCAACACTGTACCCAACACCCTCCCTGGAAAGGGAGAGCTGTCCACCAGATGCTCAATCCCTCCTCAACCCTGCCGACCCCCAACAGCCCGGGCTCATTCCCAAACCCGGGTCTCCAGTGTGGCGAGGTGAGACATCTAGTGCCTTAACCCTCAGTGGCACTGGGCCGGTGAATAACTGTATACTTAACAGAGCTATTCCATCTGCTTGGAAAGGGGCTATTATCATCTCAATCTACAAAAAAGGTGACAAAAAATATCCCAAAATGCACAGACCCATTTCACCCCTGGACATAAATGGGAAAACAGTCTCCAAAATAATATTATCCAGACAATCTGAATGAATAGATCAATTAGGTGGGCTTTCAGAATTACAAGCCAGATTTCATTCTGGTTACTGTACAACTGTACAACTGATAATACATTTGTATTAATGCACCTCTATGAAAAGTATGTTCTCTTAAGAAAGCAGAAATTGTACATTGCTTTTATCAACTTCAGTTCTGCATTTGATATTATTTCTAGTGCTGCCCTTTGGCAAATTATGTTTCTATGGAGATTGATCTGGAATTGGTAAGTATCATTAAATAACTTTATACTAAAACTTGGGCTCAGATAAGAGTAGGGAAACAGGGCCAACTTTTCACTTCTTTCTGGACCAATAAAGGAGTCAGACAGGGGTGCATACTTGAACCTCTACTATTTAACAGCTATATTAATAAACTTCTAATGCAATTTATACAATCCACCTCAGACTCTCCACAAATTGGCAATGTATGTTGCCTGGCATAAGCATACGCCGATGATCTGGAGTCAATAGCACTTTCATATTCAGAACTGCAATATAAATTAAATGTTTTCATAAAACATACAGAGAAATATGAGCTTAAGCTCAATGAAGCGAAGAGCCAAGTACTGGTATTTGGGTCCACAAAGCCCAAATGAAAATGGAGAATTTGTGATAAACTACTTAAAACAGTGGACCTAACTTTTTCTAATAATGCAAATTCGTCTAACCATATTAATAACATTAAAGTAAAACTTAAACAAACTGCTGGATCATTAATGAAATTCAAGCATAAATATGGTGGCAATTCTGTAAGACCTTTATTAACAGCTATAAAAGACAAGTATTTTTCCAGCTTTTAGATCAGAGTGAAGTTTGGAACTCCATAAAAAATGGATTCTTTGGAAATTAAACTAAATCAGTTACATAAAATAGTTCTGAGACAGGGTTTTTCTGTACCTGCTGCTCTAGTAAGAGCAGAACGGGACATGTTCAGTCCAAAAGCATTGGTTGATGCTAGGAAAATCAATTACTGGATCAGGATAACTAGAATGGACAGTCACAGACTACCACACGTGCTTAGCTGAAAAGATAACTTGAAAATTAATGGGCTGTTGACAATCAAAATGGTTGCTAAATTTTGATCACTTTCTTAGTTCATATGGTCTAGAATTTCTGAAAGGTTATGTTAATAAGGGGATCTCAATTAGTTTAGAAAATGGGTTGGGAAAATCCCTAAAGCTGATTGGCTTAGGCAACCAGCTACCCGGTCCGGTATCAGGCGACAGGGACTGGGAAATAATGAGTCCCCGTCTCTGCTGTCTTATTACATTCCAAATGCTTGTGCCAGTAGAACTTTCAATGTAAAAACACTGCCATCTTTTAAATCGCGGTTAGCGAGAGCGCTCCCCTGTCTGCAGAGAGAGCAATTATCCAGACAGCACTGTGATCCAGAAGAGTAAAATAAATAAGGCAAACTTACCCCTACATACAGACACAAATACTGCTGAGGTTGTCCCCCCCACACACAGTGTTTTACATGTTTTAAATTAGATTCCCCACTACCGCACATTAATTTTCTTGAAGGGTGTCTCTGGTAGCGAGAAACGCGGAGAGCGGCCGTTTATTTGACAGGCAGCGGGTTACTTTCATTAAGAGTGAGAGTGGAATTGGATGTCTTTCAAGTTACTTGATTGCTCCCACGTGACAACTCCCCCCCCCAACCCCTGCCAGCCACTAGGTAAAAAACAAACAAAATAAGGACTTTCGGTTTTCCAGCAGCCCCTTTCAAACTTTCAACCACGTGGGTCCACAGGCTTGAATTTAATCTTCCTCTATCAGCTCCACTACCAGATTAAATGATTTCCCAGATTAACAATAAACTGCCCCCAAAAGCAAATAATCTGCTAAGCCACTTCATCCTTGCAGTAACTAGAAAGCAAAGTTTATCTTTTCAATAAAGCGCCAGCACAGTCGCAAGCTGAGCATTGTCACCAATTCCCGTAACTTTCTCACAGGCATGCCCTACCTCCTCCATGCTCACTGCAGAAAAAACTGTCTGAACAGCACAAGTCATAGCGGGCTCACTGTGTCCCTAACTGTTCTCTCCCCCAAAAGCCCATAATTAAAAAAAAACAAGTGGCGCAACAGTTTTTGCCAGTTTAAATTGTACATTTATCCTTAACATTGCCGCCTACATTTTCAGAGAGTTGTACTCCTCGACTGACACACACAGATGCGATGGCTCGACTCCCGATGCTGGCAAAGAGCTGCGTAGTTAAATATTAAAAAGTAATAATCATAATAATTTAGAGCGCTGATATTTCCCATTGGATTTCTGCATCTCAACTTCCTGGTTTTATGTGCTGGGTCATGCAAGGTCACCTAACAGCAGCATCTTCTGACCAAAAGGTTAAAAAAAAAAAATCTTCTTGGAACTCTGTCTTTCTTCTGAACATGGTGGTTGGGGGGATATGTAAAACAGAATGGCTGGGGGGGCCAACAAAAGATGGAACAGCACAGAAAGAAGGGACTACTTTACCAAAAAAAAAGTGTTTTTTGTAATGTTTCTATTCATTTTCAAAGACATTTTGTCTGTTATTTTATTAATTAAAATGTGCACCGATGCCCATTTTCTAAGCGCAATAATACCCTCCAGGGTGGGCAATATTGGGCAATACTGGACCTTCCAGGGGCTATAAGGCCCTCCGCCTGTGGTGTCGGGCCTCATTACGCCCCTGGGCGGTCCGGCATTGCCCAATACCGCCCACTCTGTCGGGTATTATTGCTTGCTTAAAATATAGGACGTAGGTTACTAACAGAACTATTAACTTCCATAAATCCAGCAACTTGGATAAAATATCACAGTTAACAATTTCACCTTGGTTTGTACAAAATGACAACAGGCATGATTATAGATTTAACTTAAACATTCTAACAGATGAAGATAAATGCAAGTTATATAATAAATATCGTTTAGAACTCTTTCAAAGCAAAATACTTAAGGCTAGTTATCTAAAATCAACTGTACTGACTGAGAGATTCTGTAACTACTAATTCCGAAACAGAAGATATTTTTCATGTTATGTTTGCCTACAATTGGTCTAATAAGTCAAGGAAATATTGGCTACAACCTATATGGAGCTTGATACAATCTACAAACAGAGATGTACTACTTCATATAATGTTTATTATACCAGATGAACAAATAATAAACTAGGTAGCCTCCTACCTAAAATCTATTTCTTTAATATGGCAGAAATATGGTAAATAAGTAGCACTGTACCATATGTAAAAACTCTATGTATCAAGAATATTTTATCCAATTCTGACCAATATTGCATTAATTTGTGTTTGTATTTATAATTTATGCTTGTTTCTTCTATTTATTTGTACATATGTAAAGGTCTTTGACCGAGCAATAAACTTGAAAATTCAAACTTCATGCACTCAGCCTATGGTCTCATGCCTAACTACACTCCAGTGAGTGCAGTTATCACAACATAATGCACACTCCATCATGTTCTATTGCTTACTAATCGCACATCCCTGAAGTGTTTTATTGCACTTATATGCAAACATTTAAACTGAAAAAAAAAGGCTGAAAAAGTATTTAAAAGATAGGGAATGAGACCCACAGAAGAGGAAGATTTGTGCCAAACATTATGTAGTCTCTGCTGTCTTGGGGCCATGCTGTGCATTGTGATGTGAGGGGGGAGTGAGAATGTCACCTTATGCTTGTGCCTCACTGTGTTATAGGTGGTAGCTGTGGGTAGCCATGATCAATGATACAGAATGACTGAATCCTTATTCTGTGTCTGTGGAAGCTGCAGTGGTCCAGAGGAATGGGGCGGTGTTGGGAGAGTGTTTTCTGAATACAGCATTGGCAATTAGTGTCTAGTTTTGCAGTTTTGAACACCCTAATCAGGGGAACAGTGGTGTATTAATCTACTGGGTTTTTTTTTCAGTTCAGGCATGTAGTTATTGGTCAATAATTACATAAGAACTTATAAGAAAATTAGAAAATTGCCAGCAGAAGGAGACCTCTCGGTCTATTATTTCTACTTGAGATAATAGTGATTGAGTACAGTACGGCCCTAAATTTACACTTACAATCTGACCCCCCCGGATGTTTGTTCTTTCCCTGGCACTGCTGCATGACATGCCTTTGTGTTTATCTTACGCTCTCTTGAAGGCACCCACTAACTTTTTCTCCACCTCCTCCCTTGGCAGCTCGTTCCATGATGTCACCACTCTCTCAGTAAAGAAATGCTTCCTCACTTCCTCTTGAACCTTCCCCCCACCAGTCTTAGGTTGTGTCCTCTAGTAGTGGTGATGTCCCTTTTGTTGAATAGGCCCTCATTTTCTACCCTGTTTATTCCTTTCAAGTATTTGAATGTCTCTATCATATTCCCCCTCTGCCTTCTCTCTTCCAGAGTGTACATCCCCAGGTTCCTCAACCTCTCCTCATATGATCTATCTTGCTGTCCCTCTATCATTCTAGTCACTGTCATCTGAACTCTCTCCAGCTATTGCATGTCCTTCTTCTGGTGTGGATGCCAATATCTTACTTCATGTTCTAAATGTGGTCTCACCAAAGACCAGTACGGTGGCAGAATAGCCTCACTGTTTCTACTGCTGACACCCCTTGCAATATATCCCAGCATCATATTTGCCTTTGCAACTGTCTTTTTACATTGAGTTGAGTGTTCCAAGTCACTGGTAAAGATCACCCGCAGATCCTTTTCTTCCTCCGGCGGCATGACCTGATCCTTTCCAAAGTAGTACTTTGTTCTCGGGTTCTTCACCCCTATGTGCATCACCTTGCACTTCTTAGCATTAAACCTGAGCTGCCATACCCCTGATCATCTCTCCAGTCTGGCCAGGTCCTCCCTCAGTTCCCTTATCTCCTCCTGGGTGTCCACCCTCCCACATAGCTTGGTGTTGTCTGCGAACATGCACATTTTCCCCCGAATGCCTTCCCTTATGTTGCTGATAAAGACATTGAACAGCACTGGTCCCAACACTGATCCCTGTGGAACCCCACTTGTGACTTCTCTTCTACTGGAGAACTCCCCCCAACCCACTACCACCCTCCATGCCGTGCCGCTCAGCCAGTTCTCATCCAATCTAACCAACCTTTCTCCTACCCCAAGGTCCTTCAGCTTCATTATCAGCCTTCTGTGTGGCACAGAGTCAAAGGCCTTGCTGAAGTCCAGATAAATTATATCCACTGCCTGGCCCTTGTTCACCGTTCTAGTGACCCAGTCAAAGGACTCTATCAAGTTCATCTGACATGATCTGCCCGACACGAACCCATGCTGTTTATCATGCTGCAGACCATTATCCTCTGAGAACTTGACCAGCCTCAATTTCAGTATTGTCTCCATTAGTTTACATACAGTTAATGTCAGGCTGACTGGCCTATAGTTTCCAGGGTCCTCTTTGGGGCCACTCTTGTGGAGTGGCACGATGTGCGCTGTCCTCCGTTCCACCAGTACCTCCTCATTTCAAGCAATTTATTAAACAGTATTGTTAGTGGGCCTGCCAGCTTTTCTGCTAACTCTTTTATTACGCTGGGATGCATTCCATCAGGCCCTGGGGATTTTTCCACCTTCAATGCCATGAGACCCTCCTTCACCCATCCTATCTTTATGTCTGCTACTGGGTTCTCCCTTGCTTCCTCCACCCCTCTCGCTGTGCGATATTGGACCCCCTTTCTCTCTGTTGAAGACGGAGTAGAAATATTCGTTTAACACCTCTGCTTTTGCTCCATCCTTCACCACTATGCTTTCCCCTTTTTTGAGCTTAGCTATGCCATCCTTTTTGTCCCTATTTTCCTTGATGTAGCGAAAGAAGGCCTCATCTCCAATTTTTATGCCTCCTGCTATCTGGAGTTCCTCTTAGCTTTTGCCTGCATTACCACTCTCTTTGCTAGTTTTGCCAGCCTTTGGTACTCATCCTTGTCCTCTTCCCTAGTTGTCTTTCTACTTTTCCTGTATGCAGCCCTTTTATCCTTCAGTACCCTAGCCACCTCCCTGTTAATCCAGCTTGGCTGCCTAGATCCTTTCTTTCCTCACGCCTTTATGCAGCTAGTTATGGCTTTCTGTATGGCTCCTCTGATTGTGTCCCATATTTCTTCCACACCCAAGCTCCCCTCTAGGTTCCCTAGGTCCTCCCTAACCATTTTTCTCATTCTCTGAAATTCTGCCTTTCTGAGGTCCAGTGCTCTTGTCTCAGTTGGAATGTCCTATCTACCCATGTCCAGGTTGAATCACACTGTGTTGTGGTCACTTCCACCCAAGGAATCCCCAATGTCTATGTCCTGCACATGCTCGCCATTCTAGAGTACCAGGTACAATAATGATTTTCCCCTGGTAGTTCTGGTCACATACTGCATCATGGAGCTGTCTTGGATTGCATCCAAGATTACCTGGTTTCTGGCACAGGATGTAGCTGGACTAACCCGGTCCACTTTGGGCATGTTAAAATCCCCCATCACTACAATCTCCCCCCCTCTCTGCTGCCTTGGTTAGCTGTGTGCATAAATCCCTGTCCGTAACTTCATCCTGGCTAGGCAGTCTATACGACCCCATCCTTATCTTCCTTCCATTATTTGCCTGGAGCTTGAGCCATAGCGCATCCGTGTCCCTCCCAACTCTTCTCTATGACAATACATACACCTTCCTATGCGTTGCCACCCCCGCCTATCACCCTGTCCTTTCTGTAAAGCCTGTAACCTGGGATCAATATGTCCCAGTCATGGTTTGCTGTTGCCCAGGTCTCTGTAATGGCAGCAACATCTATCCTGCTTTCTGCTAAGAGATCCTTCAGTTCTGCCATGTTGTTCTCAAGACTTCGTGCATTTAGCACCACCACCATCCACTTGGTATGTGCCTTGTCTGTGCCCTTTTTTTGACCTTGTCTCACCTGATTCCCATTCCCCCTATTTTCAGTTTCCACCTCTTCCCTGTCTCTGCTAGTGTGGGGGAGGGGAGGTGCTCTGGCCGCCCCTTTTCTGTCTCCCTCCCCAGCAATTTAAACCCAGATTCTTTTCCATGTATTCTCCCACTTTATCTTCGAGTTTCTTTCTTCCCTTCCAGTTTAGGTGTAGCCTGTCCCTGCTATAGAGTTTCTTGTCCAACCATGTGCCCCCCCACCTGCCTATAAGACCATATCTCTCCTCCTTACACTGAGACATCCATTAAACTCTACAATCCTTTTCTTTCTAGCCATGCTAGTCCTTGGAACTGGGATTATTTCAGAGAAGGTCAATGACTTCACCATCTACCTACATGCCACCACTAAATCCATAAATCTATGTTGAATCACCCCTGTCTCTTCCCCTGCTATATTATTGGTCCCAATATGCAGTATTAAGTCCATTTTTTTCCTCAGCCTCCCTTACCAGTTCACTTATCTGTTGTGCTGCTTTACCTGCCTCCATTCCAGGTGCGCACACCACTGCTGTTCTCAAAGTTTTTTGCTCCACCACTGGAGTGTCTGCCCTGATTTTGCTCTCTACCCCCTTCTGTGTTCCTCCTGCCATCCTTATCCCCCTCTGTCGAGACCTCTGGTACCTGGCTCCCTCGACCTCCCTGTATGCTATCTTCTCCTCCCACATCTCTGTTATTTTGATGCAACCCTGATTCCTTTTTGCCTTCATGCTCCTGGATCCTGTCAGTTAGGTTTGCATATCTATTGTATGTGGGTAATGCACAGACAGGTAGTACCTGGGCCCTGCAGTTTGCGCCCCTGGTTTCTTGCTAGTGCCCCCCTCTACTTGTCCTCTTCCAATTTCCCCTCCATCGCCTCCATCCTGGTGATTTGTTTTCTGCTTATTTGTCTTTTGTTCTCGACTATTTCCTTCCTGTTTCTATAATTACTGTACATGGCTCTGAGATGCTTTTTCAACTAATTAAATCACTGCTGTCTTTTACACAAGTTATAAGTTCTTTTGCACCACTATTGCTTGCACTTCTTATTCTAACATACACAATTGACTTTGTGCATTCCACTTCCTTTTTTATACTGACCTGTGTATATGCTGCATTGCACTATGACACATATATGTGAATGCAAAGGCACACTTTGCACCACTTTCCCTTGTAGCTGGCATTATAGCTTAGATGTTAGAGTAATGAACTGTAAATGAGCACTCCAGCAGACCTGGGTTTGAATCCTGTAACCTTCACTTGCATACTGTGTAACTCTGAGCAAGCCACTTAATCACCCCAGTGCTCCTGAGTCACCCCTAAAAAAAGGTACTTGTTTCTCGTGTCCTTACCCAGTTACCAAAAGAAAAAAAAAAAACTGTGTATGGGGCCTCTGCTGTTCGTGTTTGTTTTCAATTGCATTTACATGATACCACATTTTATTTTATGTTCATCATGATAGCACTTTTTGTGCTCTGGATTTAATCCAGATGACCTCAGAGTCTCATTAGGGCAGGGTTTAGTTTTTGTTTCTTGCTTTTTTACCTTATCACAAGAAAAATTATGCTTAACTATTGATGTTTAAATACAGCTGAGAATACATATTAACATCTGGGAGCAACTATTTAATATAACTTTTCTTTATTTCAAATCTAAAAAAAATATGCTTATGCAAATTCTTGCTATGCAAACTGTTTTTACACAAAAATGTATGTATGCAAGCTCAAAACAAGGAAATGGGGCATCTTGAAGACTGGAAAAATATGGAATATAATGGTGTATTCACAAAAATGCTGCTGTAAGATGCTTTTAGGACACCTTTACCTCCGATCTGTTCTTCATATCTGGCCTAGGCTTGTTATCATCCGATGGCTCCTCAATGGTCCATGTGAAAGAAGTTAGGGTGGTCTCAATCCATTTCCTAATGAACAGATGTACACATCACAAAATCACGATACAAATGGCACCACTTAGCAACACTGCTTGTAGTCTCACATAAGAAGCCAATGACTGAATGGGCATTTTATCTGAATTACTCACTTGCTTATAAAGTAGTCCCTCCATGTCAGGCTTCAGTACATTGGTAGGGTAATATAGGCAAACCTGAATTGCAACTACCCATGCTGTGCATGTGATATGGATTAAGAGAGGTCTTCAATCTCCTCTTGAGTTCAGTCTGTATGGTACAGTTCATAAATGCTAATCTAATTACACCCCAAAATTTCATAAACCCATATCTGGCAACATGGCAGTCCAACAGGCTTTGCTGGTAATGTGCAAAGTGAAATAAACTGGGGATGGACCAGAGAATTTGATCAAGTCTACTCCAGGCACTCAGTATAGGCTAGAAAGAATGAAACATTCAGTATCCCATGAGAAAGGCAATTGCTATTGAGCACTTACTGAAAGGGCAACTCAGTAGCAGCACCTGTTCTCATGGCGAGTGGATGGGGGGGCTAATGGGGGTATAGTGACATCCTGTTGCTATTTGTATATGCGTGTGGGGGGGAGCAAGCATGCCATGCAACGGGCAGAAGGGGAGGGAGGGTTTGTAAGGGGTAGCATGACAGTGGGTTGCCAAGCTGGCCATGTGGTGTGGCAGGTTCACAGCAGGCTATAATTGGGAGGTGCTGGTTCAGTGCTGCGCGCAGGATTTTTCGCGCTGGCGAGTTTATATTTTTTTTAATTTTCACCCCCAACATGCACCCCCTAGAGTTTAGAATCTTCAGTAGTCCCTCCACATAAACAAAATAAATTAAGTTCCCAGTGCCGTTTTGCCATGCACCAGGAGTATACATCGGCAAAATATATTTTCGCCAATGTACAGTCGCCCTAATGGCGATCACTTTTCCACAATTGCCATTATCACATAGAGTCAAAACATTCAGTGCCTACTGTATTTCAGCATGATTTTAACTTTTTTATGTTGCTTGCATACATGTGCAAGAAACATAGTGACATCATCCGAGTTTTCGGAGGTGTGGCACCTGTCTTCCAATTCAGCCAGTGTGTTTGCAGGTGTGGCCCCGGTTCCCCAATCACTGCTGCAGCTGTCTATGACAGCAGTTGAAAATGCAGTGGTCGTACAGTTGAAAGGGAGAGCTCCACTTCAGTGAGCAGAGCTTCCCCCTTCACACACACACATGCATGCACACATACTCCATGCTCATGCGCCTTCCCCTCCCACGCACACACTGTATGGCCGATGGGGGTGCCCACTACCCCGTTGGCTCCACACACCCCCAAAGCTTTCAGGTGCCACGCTGGGGGCCCCACCCCAGTGTGGCAAAATGTGTTATGGCCAACGGGGGTGCCCAATCCTATGTCGGCTCCAGCAGCCCCAAACAGCCTTCCAGCTGCCATGCTGGGAGCCAGCCCCAGCATGGCAAATGTCCCTCGTCATCTTATTTAAAAAAAACAACCTGCAAATACAAAAACTGTCCCTCAGAGCTTCTCCCTGCCCTCCTCCCACAACCTGCACCCACTCACTGTGCACCCTGCCTCCCCCCACACACCCCTCACCCCATACTTACCTCGGGACCTCCGCACAACAATCTTCGGTGGACCGGGAACACGTCTGCACTCTTCAAAGCCAACCGTGAACTGAGGAAATGCTGATAAGCTGTATAATGAGATAGCTAGTGTTTTTTTAAACTTTGCTGCATATCTCAGGCATTTTTTGGAATTTTGGCACCAAATTTTCAACATGGGGTTTTTGGGACCCCCTCCTCATGAATTCTGTCACTGTCATGGTGTTAATCAGGCCCCAAGGGTGATTTTACGGTCACTGCATGAAATCACCTTTCAGGGCTGATTAACAAAATGACAGTGCCAGTGTTCACAAGGTGGGCTCTCAAAAAGCCTATGTTGCAAATTTGGTGAAAAATTCCTAAAATAACTGTTTTACGAGCGCATGCTGTAAGTTCCTACACACGCCGTAAGTTCGCAAATTTTTATATTTGTGCATTCAGATTTTCAACATTGCCATTTTACCACAACTCCTTATGAGCAGTACAGCTGTCATTTTTCTCATCTCACCCAAAATGCGTTTCACAAGTATGAAGCATAGTGAAGAAATAAAGTGTGAAATCAATGTGTGGAACATATTAAGAAAATCACAGTGACACTGTTCATGAGAAGAGGTCTTAAATGGCTATGTTGAAAATTTGGTGAAAAAATTCCCAAAATGACTGTTTTAGGAGCGCACATTGCACAGTTCCTACGCACGCTCTCAAGTTTGCGATTTTTCAATATTTTCACTCCAGATTTTCAACATTGCCATTTTACCACACCTCCTTATGAGCAGTACAGCTGTCATTTTTCACATCTAACCCAACATGTGTTTCCGTGCAAGTAGCGCACAATTGCACAGTCGGTGTGTGAAATCAATGTTTGGGACAGATTAAGAAAATCACAGTCACACTGTTCATGAGCACAAGTGTTAAAATGGCTATGTTGAAAATTTGGTGAAAAAATTCCTAAAAATGACTGTTTTATGAGCATTTGTTGTGCTGATCCTATGCATGCTTGTAAGTTCGCTAATTTTCAATATTTTCACTCCATATTTTCAACATTGCCATTTTACCACACCTCCTTATGTGAAGTATAGCTGTCATTTTTCACATCTCTCCCAAAACATGTTTCCGCCCATGTAGCGCACAATGGCGCATTCGGTGTGAGCAATCAATGTTTGGGACAGATTAAGAAAATCACAGTGACACTGTTCATAAGCAGAGGACTTAAAATGGCTATATTGAAAATTTGGTGAAAAAATTCCCTTCAGACATTCTACAGTGTTACTAATGAAGACATTGAACAGGACTGGCCCCAGTACCAATCCCTGCAGCACCCCCATACCTCTCAACCTTTTGTCCGCCAAATGTGGAACATTGCCTCTCAAAATGTGGAACAAATGAGCAAAATGTGGAACGCTTAATCAAATCTTTACCTAGGAGGCTCAGAACACTGTTAAAATGTTTGCATTTATGTTCAGAAAGTCTGTTATTAATTGAATAACATATTTTTTGCATCATTTACTATAGATTTTTGCTTTAAAATATTAATACTGAATGTGGAACAAGTCCTCACAATGTGGAACAGGGAGCTTTTGTGAAGTAAAATGAGGAAAATTCCTCGTAATGTGCTACAGTTGAGAGGTATGAGCACCCCACTGGTTACCCCCTCTTCCTAGACTGCACACCATTTACCACCACTCTCTGCCTCCTGTCTGTTAGCCAGTTTCTAACCCAGTTTACCACCCTTTCCTCCATGCCCAGCCTACCCAGCTAGTTTATCAGCCTCCTGTATGGGATGGTGTCAAAGCCTTTGCTGAAATCGAGGTAAGCGTTGTCCACTGCCCCACCCTGATTCACTTCCTTTGTCACTCAGTCAAAGAAATCAACCAGATTTGTCTGACATGATGTCCCCACTGTGAATTCATGTTGTCTATGGTCCTGGGCTCTGATGGCTTCTAGATGCCCCACTATCCTTTCTTTAAACAATGTCACCATGATCTTCCCCACTACTGAAGTGAGGCTGAATGGCCTATTGTTCCCTGCCTCCTCCCTGCTGCCGGACTTGTGTAGAGGGACCACATGTGCCCTTCTCCAATTCACTTGTTTTGAATGACTCAGTGAACATGGCTGCCAGAGGTACTGCTATCTCCCTTCGCAGTTCTCTTAATATCCTTGGGCGTATGCCATCTGATTCCATGGCTTTGTCCACCTTTAATTTAGTGAGCTCCTGCAGGACACTTTTTTTTAACTTTGTTTATCTTCCTGACACCCCGGGCATCCTTCAGGAGTGCCCACACAGATCTCCACCCTACTCCCAACCTGAACCCCCACATTCCCCTGGCCTCTCCTCCCCCGAACGACTGCAGGCTGACCCAACCCCTGGTACCATCTCTGGGGCTGATTCTGCTCCCCCTCAGCAGTTACCTCCAAAGCATGAGGGGCCTACCTGCAAGTCTTCAGGTCCTCCGAAGAGAGAGAGATCCTGGGCATGTCTGAGCCGGTGTTTGGGATGTGGGAGGGTCCACTGGGGCCACCGTCATCTCCCAATGTGCAGAAGGTATTTTTTTTGCTTTTTCTGTCCTCCACCCCCCATGGAGCCCGGCCAGCAAGGCCATGGAATGCTGTGGCTCCGCTTCCCAGGCATTACGCCGTGTCGCTACACTGGTGACCCTCCAGCTACTGCCAGAGGTCACTCCTAGAGTGAGTGCATTCCCACCCCACCCCTGGGAAGAGAGAGCAGTCAGTGGACACTCAATCTGTATCCCCCCACTGACCATGGGCAGCCCCGGCTAGTTCCTGAACCTGGGTCGCCGGAGTGGTGTGAGGTATGGTGTCCAGCACCTCAACCGTCAGCGCCACCAGGCCGGCATGCAGAACTCTTTTGTCTTTGAATGGACTATTGTCCACCTCTTCACCCCCTTGGCAACTGCTGTACTGCTGTGGCCTGTGCCGCTCCCACTCTTCCATGAATACTGAACGGAAAGACACAGTGGATGTCTTGGGAGGAAGGCATGGAACTATCACTTCCAAATACCTAAACAGCACATACAAGTAAGCAACATTCAGCATTGACAAATGCTTGTTTAAGTTTGTTTCAGTCCTGATTAAAATTTAGAGATGCCTGACAGAATACTCATTCCTGTTAATACATGACTTGGCCATTGTACTGTGCTCAAACCAACAAGATGAGTGACTTTGCCAAGTTTTCTGTCCATGGTTTCTTTGTCTTTGCTCACTAGGTTTGCCAGTGAAAATAGTGTTATTTCATTGACATACCCACCTTCAGGTTCATTGCAGTTTCATCAAATCTGGAACTCAAATTGGCATGCATACTGCTTTCTCTGCAGATACTCTACTTTTCCAAGAAAATAACTCTAACCACAGATGGTATGATGCTCACATTAATCAATCCCTTGCTGTGTTTCTGGAACTATAACTGCAGAGTCCATACCTACTCTCCTAGGTCTGCTGTGTTGATGCCCAGTGTCTACACAGCATCAAATGAAGAGAAATAATTTGTTTATTTCTATGTGTCACAGTGTGAAGCTGTGATTCAGTCATGAGAAAAGAAAAATGAAACCCTCCGAAGGATACATTGCTATTAAAAGGATCAACAATCTGTCTGGCCCAAGGGATACTAAATGTATTTTTTTTTCACTATCAATCTAGCAGGTGAGGGTTCAGTGACAGTTGTTACAGTAGTCTGTGGAGGTGCTCAATGCTTTTCTGCAAGTGAGCATTTCCCAGATTAATGTAATCATCGTAGTGTTTATTAAATGCAGGGTACTGAAGGACTAATATATGAAACCTTTTGTCTTTTCCGCAAGCTGCAAGAGAAAAAGACACATACATGATACGTTTCCCTTCATTATGCTATTGCTGCAGCTAAGCCATCACCTGAACATTTGCTGGAATGTAAGGGTAATTTTGTCTCCATAATAACTGACTTAAGATCTCCTGGGTCCCAACATGCAGAGCACCTTGCAGTGTCTGCAAGAACCCCCCCCAACACACACACACATACACATGATCTCTCAAGGTCAAGGCCCCATGACCTGATCCTGCTATGTTCATGAGCTACAGGGATAGGTGTGGGTCAAAAGGAATACATCCACTTATGCCTCACTTACCAGTGGAGTGTGCTAAACATGGTAAAATTTGAATTTGCTACTGCACATTGCTTGGCACTTCATGATGTTTGAAACAAAGCTTCATCAGCACAGTTCAACATTTCATGAAGTTAATCAATATACACGGCAACAGGAAGTCAGAGGCAGTGACCAAAAGTGAGGCTGCAGGTTGCAGAGATGTTGACATGTGACATACGCTGCTCTCTGCAGTCTTGGAGAGATTGTTGTTAGAGTGGAATCTGTCTCCTTAGTTCTTCTACCGTATGTCTTCCTTGGTTATTCTGAATTATTCTTTCAGTGTGCAACTATTGCAGATTTGTTCATCTGTGGTTTGAATTCACTGTGCTGAAAAACTCTGTATAATAGCTAACAGAATTGGTGGTTATTTCTCCTCTTCTTTGTGTGTGTGTGTGTGTGTGTGTGTGTGTGTGTGTGTGTGTGTCTGTGAGGGGTGGGGCTTCTGTCTGAATTCTCTACTATAATTTCAGATTCCAGGAGACTCCAAATCTCTTGTCACTGCTATTGCAGTGCCCTGACTTGAATGCTGTCACTGTGCTTTGCCCTTGGAAGTGACTGCTTGTACTGTACACACTGTTTTGAGTGACACTGATAATACAGTGCTAAGAACTGTATACCTAATTCTTCATACAGAATTTTTGTTTCATAAAGTATTTATAAAATGAGGTGCAGAGGTGGAAAATAGCAAGGTGGTAAGCCCAGGGAAAGGAGGGAAGGACCAAGCAGTTCCTTGGCCATGGTGGAAGGACTGGTGATTCGTTCACTGCAGCAGGTCCAATTAATGCACCAGTGCCATGCAGCGGCTTTAGCAGTCACATGACAGCAGCTATAGCCACTGCAATTAATGTAGTTGAGAATGGGAAAGATGCTGTTACACAACAACATACAGTAAATCAGATGCAGACACCACACTATGTCATTAAGGGTCCATGAAAAATCCACTGCTTTAATGCAGTATGCGCAGCCAGAGGTCTCTACTACTAAGGAGGATAAAACTTCTCAGAGACATAAGTGGCAGGATATGGAGGATTTGTTGCCGGAAGAGGCAAGAATTCATCACATTGCTCAACAAGCAACAGCTGAAGAGGAGATTGATGTAGGTGAGGAGAAGGACTGTAAGGAGGTGGACAGAGAATCAGAACACTGAGAGATGATTATGGTTCGGAAAGAGAACTGAAAAAAGTAAAAATAAGATAGCTTGTTTAAAACAAAACGTAGCAGAAACTGTTGAGTCACATCAGAAAGCTCTTAAAAAAAGCAAACATAGTAGTCCAGCTGACAAATCACAGAAACATCTACCTTTTCCAGACACAATGCCACATATGCTGACACACATGCCTCAAA
Source organism: Neoceratodus forsteri (assembly GCA_016271365.2). Classification (NCBI taxonomy): domain Eukaryota; kingdom Metazoa; phylum Chordata; order Ceratodontiformes; family Ceratodontidae; genus Neoceratodus; species Neoceratodus forsteri. Next base: position 1,161,142,249 of record CM057455.1, on the reverse strand, counting down.
CGCCTGCATAACATGCTCTGCCAAACCTTCTGAATCACTTGTTTGGGGCTGGTTTTGTGACTGATGGAATGGAAGAAAGTATGATAGTCTGCTGGTTATGCTAGGGATGAGTGAGTTCAGTAAAGAAGGGCACACACCTTGGAACTGGTAGGCAACACACCCACCTAAAAAGCATTTTATAGTATGGCAAACATATCTGCAGTTGGTTAGGTCTGGTTCTAGAGGTTTTAAAGAAAATAAAGCACACGTTGCTGGCATTGAAATGATGCCACACAATATGCTATGTATGATGGAGGGTTGGGAGAACTGTGCTAATGGAGCAGATGGCAAAAGGGATAATCACATTTCAAGAGTTGCCTCAGTGGGGAAACAGAAACAATGTGGCATAAAAACATTTTTATTTCCACATGTTTTCCTTCTGCATGAAGGAGGTACATTGCAATGTGCCATTACCCCTGCCAGTATGAAAACCCAATAGCTGCATAATAAATTAGTGCAAGCAACAATAGAGGCCACATACAGTTAGTACACTAAATGCCATAACAATCATGTGGTTGCAAGAGAACTGATGCTGCAACAGTAGTCATACTGGCAGTTGATTTTCTGCCAAAATTCTTTGTGTAAAAAAAAAAAACAAGCTTTAAGAAGATGATGTCAAAGGCCTGCCCCATATGTGCATATTTTCTACAGAAGCTATTCCTGAATTGTTGAGTTTTGTTGAACATACGTTGTTGCATGCTTTGTGGCATTCATTAGTTGATTATATCCATCTGACTATGAATGCAGTATGTCGACTAACATAAACTCAAGATACATAAAGACCCTATATCTCCACCAGCATGGACCATAGTTTTGGATAATGAATCCATACTGGAATGACCATCTAACTTTGTATATCACTTTGCAAAACAAGTCATACCCCTAATGGATAGTTCTTTAGGGGACACCAATGATGTGATCAAATTAATACATGATATAAACATGACTGGGTTAGCCCAAAACTTTATTCTATGTACAATGGATGTGAAAGAGTTATACATGAGTATACCACATGAAGAAGGACTACACACATTAGAAAGAGGACTAAATAAGATTAGAGTCTTACACAGACACACCCTAATTGTACCATACTGGAACTAGCCAGGCTTATCGCACAGTATATGAGAACTACTTCAAATTCAATGGAGTATACTACAGACAAAAACAAGGAACCACCATGGGTAGCACCATGGCACCTACCTATGCCAATCTATTTATGGACCATTTTGAGACCCTGCTCATATCCAATCCCATGTACAATTCCTTTCACAAACACATTATCTGTTACAAGAGATATACTAATGATTTATTGATTATCTGGATGGTACCATGGAGCAACGTAGGGCCTTTCACAAGCACCAGCCGAAAGAAATACACTGTTACATGCACAAAGTTACCACCCCTTGCACTTGATTAAGAGCATACCATACTCTCAGATTTTAAAGGTAACACGCAACTGCAGTGAAATTTATAAACAAGAGGAAGGGTATAGAGACATGGCAGCCAGATTCACTAATAGGGATTATGGAAAATTAACTATCAACTATGCACTACAAAAAACTAAAAATCAAATGGGGAACTCAGATGAGGAACCAGGGGAGCAGACTCAAGGAAGCAGAATGGTTCTACCCCTGACCTACTCTAGGTTTACAGAATCCATGAAAAAGATAATATACAAATACTGGGACATGTTAAGACCTGCACTAATCCCTGAATTACAAGTTAGAAATGTACAAATCATAACCTATAAGAGATGTATATCTTAACTGAAATTTATTAGAAACATTTTCTAACCCCCCAAAACCATCCCATTCCTCCCACTCTTACACTTTATCTTTTAAAATGAAGTACTGACCTTACATTACCTAAGACATAAGTGGGGTTTGACTGCCTTTGCTTCTGTATGCTGGGGTGCCAGTCTGGTCTACCCTTGACCTCTAGCACAGCACATGACCTCCTACCCCTCACACATTGGAATGACTCAATGTTGGACACGTTGTGTGGAACTGAACTTACGTCAACTATACAGAATCATAAAATGCTACTAGCATGGACAAACTGGCACTTTACTATAACTAAAATATATCTACTATGCTCCATCATGGTGGTGCACAGTCCCATATAGCCCTGATAACAACACAAAGCTTAAACAACTATGGCTATGGCACAGACCCTAGGATCAAAGTAATAGACCAGAGAGGGGCTGTGGACATGGCCTACCTAGACTTTAGCAAGGCGTTTGACACAGTCCCATATAAAAGATTAATAATCAAGTTAGCCAGCCTGGGAGTGGGTCCCAGGGTGGTAGCCTGGGTAGCAAACTGGCTGCACAACAGGACTCAGAAGGTAATAGTGAATGGAACACATTCTGAAGAAAGGGGGGTTACTAGTGGAGTACCTCAGGGCTCAGTATTGGGTCCAGTCCTCTTTAACATCTTTATAGGTGACATTGCAGAGGGTCTGGAGGGAAAGGTATGCCTCTTTGCAGGATGACACAAAGATCTGTAACAGAGTTGATACACAAGTGGGGGTAGAAAAGATGAGAAGGGACTTGACAAGGTTGGAGGAATGGTCAGACATATGGCAACTTAGATTCAATGCAAAGAAGTGCAAAGTAATGCACCTGGGAAACAAAAACCCAGAAGAAGAGTACACAATAGCAGGGGCGGTACTAACAACAACAAAAATGGAAAAGGGACCTGGGGGTAGTCATATCAGATGACCTAAAGGTGGGTAAGCAATGTGAAAAGTCAGTAAGGACAGCCAGGGGGATACTGGGATGCATAGGAAGGGGCATCACAAGTAGAAAAAGGGAAGTGGTTATCCCTCTATACCGACAGTTGGTGAGACCCCATCTGGAGTACTGTGAGCAGTTTTGGAGACCTCATCTATGCAAGGACATAGACAGGATAGAAGCAATCCAGGGGAAGGCAACTAAAATGGTGCAGGGTCTGCAGCAGAAACCATATGAAGAGAGAGAGACTGAGAGAGCTTAATATGTATACTCTTGATGAAAGGAGGGACAGGGGGACATGATAGAAACTTTCAAGTACCTCAAGGGAATCAACAAAGTCCAGGAGGGTAGCATCTTTCAGAAAAAGAGATGTGTAAGAACAAGGGGCCAATTTAAAGATGGGGGACAGCTCAAGGGTAATGTGAGGAAATTTTTTTCACGGAGAGAGTGGTGGATACATGGAACCGCCTTCCTGAGGAGGTCGATGGGTCTAAAACAGTGGGGGAATTCAAACATGCATGGGACAAACATAAGGCAATTATAGTGGGGTGTTGCAGGAAGTAGGCTGTTGGTTAACTAGAATCTGCAGCTTATCCAGTAGGTAGGGAAATGGGCAGACTGGGTGGGCCAAGTGGTCCTTATCTGCCTTCAAAGTCTATGTTTCTATATAAAATTAATGTGATTTTAGTGAATGCAGAGATATTAAGGAGATTAGAAACCATAAATCTCTCAAGAATTGTTTAAAAGAAACCCAAACAGACTCTTATACTGGATTAAGAATATCTAAAACATGTGAGTTAAAATTACTATATTTTCTGAGCATGGGAGTCATACACTAATTGATGGAGGTATCTAAGCATACGCAGGACCAAGGGACAGAAAGAGCATGTTTTGGAGACATGCCTAGTCTCCAACATGCACATGCAGTTGCCTAGCAACCGAAGCTTTGAATGATGGGTCAGGAACACTTCCTACATCCTGGTACTTGAGGCTTAGCTCCACTCCTTGGCCTGCTGTAACGTAAAAACCAAGGAACACAGTGCAGACCTGAGGGTAGCTGAAACACATAAGAAAACTACTATTGAGTGTGGTAAGAACTCTCTGTAGAGCAAAATTGCAAGCAAATGTATCATAACTAGGCTAGATAGATTGAAGTCATGAAGTAGCCTTTTCATTACGTCTCCCCATTAGTTATTACAAAAAGCCAACTGTGCATTAACAGGTAGTGATGCTGAGGCCATGAGAAAAAGCGATAACTACTAGTAAGTTTGTTTGATAAATACAGATCACTACAAATGACTTAGTAACACATTGTGAAGATGTAATGGTAATATGTTAAAATGTGCACAGAGGCCTGGTATATACAGTAAATGGAAACAAAACACTATTATTGCTAGCTACATATATCATGGTATGAGAAAAGCTCATAATAATTAAGTGCATAAGACACAGGAAAGTCAACTACAAGTTAAAAGGTAATGAAGCTGATGGCACTTTAAATAGAAATGCTTGCCAGCAAGTGTGTTTTAAGAATGAAGAAAAGCCTTAACAGGACACAGACGTATAGTGCAGAAATTAGAATGTGATTGATTTCTTGCCAGCAAGTTTTTCTTAGAATGTAGAAAAGCTTTAACAGGACTCAGGAATAGAGTGCAGAAATTAGAATATGATTGATTAATAATGTATGTAGATGCCTTGTGCAGAAGTTTGAACAAATCCATTACCTGTGTTATGGGTTATAAAGGGGTATAGACTAAGGGACTCAGGTAAACTTATAGTATGCTGATGGGTGAATGCTTTATTGCACTTAATAATACTGTAGCAATACTTTAATAATGAGTTAACAATGTTGAAACATCCCTATAGAAAGCGTAAGCTGAATAGAATGTTGCATCAAACAACAGTAGTTCAACACAGAAAAGATAACAGTGTCTTTGAGGTTAGTGTAAACAAATGAGTTGAATCTTAAATAACATAAAATTGTGGAATATCAAGAAAAATAATATATGCCCACTGTTTTACATAACCCTAACAGAACCTGTATGAAAAACAGTAATTAACAGACTACAAAAGTAAAGGACAGAACAGTAGTTCAACACAGAAAAGATAACAGTGTATTTGAGGTTAGTGTAAACAAATGAGTTGAATCTTAAATAACATAAAATTGTGGAATATCAAGAAAAATAATATATGCCCACTGTTTTACATAACCCTAAGAGAACCTGTATGAAAAACAGTAATTAACAGACTACAAAAGTAAAGGACAGATCAGTACACTAAGAATGTACGAGACTAATGTGATCATGTATGATATACTGAACAGTTTAATACTGAAAAAATGTTTGTGGTTAAATAATTAACACATGACAACTTTGCAGTTGGATAAGCCTAGAAGCATAACAGATATGTAACAGAATGAAATAAATTAAAGCTGTTCTCAGAGTAGACTTGGTGAGTGGATGGTCTATGGCTGATTTAGGTCTGTGGATTGGCACTTTAACTGAATATAAAGTTATTGAATTACTATGAATATGTAAGAAAGATAATTGAATATCTTAGCAAATATGAATAATAGATAGAAAGCTAGACAGTGTACATTAATGGGTTATAGCTACACAGAAGCCCCTGGCACTAAGTATGTGCTACATGAAATTGTACATAATATATGAAAAATTGTTTTATGTTTTAATTTATTGTACATATGGACTAAAAATACTTTTGACTGTTTAAATAATAGATCCTCCTCCTGATGGAGCCTAGTCTGGGTGAAATGTTGGGATTAGAGGATCATGTCATTACTGAATATCAGAAAATAAATTGAACTAAGTTTTGAAACCTTTATTGGAGTGGCTGGTCCTTCTTCCTTTTCGTTGATGATTTTCGTCCACCAGCCCCCTACTACACCATAATTTACACAAGCAGAAGGGAACCCACTTTTCTAGTACTTGACTAATGTAGACTAGCAGACCTGTTGCTAACATGTCATACATGTGCATTACAGCACGTTGGGCAACCCTGTTTGTGTGTCTTCTACTATATGGAAACCCTACACAAACTTCAGTTGCCACAGTAGCTACACATACCCTGGTGGTGGCAGTCAGCAGCATGCCATCATTGCCATGACCAACATGCTTCAGCAGACCCACAGTGGTACTAATATATTGGTTGAGCTTCTGTCCAAAATACATTAGTTGCATTCTTAGGACTTTAGGCTCAGCACCGTAAGACTTTAAGTTGGACTTTTAACAAGTGGTAATGGGACATATGTTGCTAAAACTGTAAATGATGGTGACTTTTACAAGGTGTCTGCTATGACTCACTGCAATCTTGTGGTTCAAGAGTTTCAGAGCCAGTCAGATGTCAGTGGACACGTGTGTTTTTCACAGAATTTGTGTGTTTTTGTTCCACTCTACCAAGGCAAGGAACCATCAACAGGAGCTACAGATGAAGAAACATCTCCCTCAGCACCACTTAAAAACAGAGGTGCACACCAGATTGAACTCCAGCCCATAGTCGGTGGTCAGAAGCCAGGTAGAAAGTTGGTGAGTGGGTGAACAGCCAAAGGAGTTTTTTGTTCCTTGATCAGGGTATCAATATTGTATTTTGATTGCTGATGCAGTGCTTAGCTATACAGGGCTTCTGGATGTTTTTTTTTGTACTGGGGATGTGGGCAAAGGACAGGCAAGAAGTGGAATGGGACAGAGAGAGGCTTAGGGGCAGGTTGGGAGTTGTCTGAATTTAGCACTGTATTGGTTAGGGTGTGCATGGTCTCATGCCTGCCTAGCACATATTAGATGCTAGCTGTCTCTTGCCTTATAACAATACAGCACTTACTGAGGAACATAGTCAGGGGTCAGAAGCCTGCCAAGAGAGTTGGCTGGTGGGTGAACAGTCCACAAGGCTGTTTATTCCTCTTTTGAAGCATCAATACTGTATTGTCATTGTTGGCACTTTAGCTTGTCCTATGGGGCTTCTGGACTTCTTATTTTATTTATTTTTTTAGTAACTTGCTGGGACGATGGGCAAATGGAGGGTAGAAAGTTGGAAGGGACTGAGGGAGGATCAGAGGCAGGTTGTTAAGCTGCCAAGTTCTTAGCCATGCAGTACTGGTCAGGAAAAATATAGTCACTTGACTGACTAGTGCCCACAGGATGTTCACGTTTTTTGCTTTGAAACCACATAGCAGTCGCTTTGGAATACAGTTAGGGTCCAAACCCAATGGGGAGGGTCAGTGAACAGGGAAACAGCCAACATGGTTATTTATTCCTCTATTAGAGTATCAGTACTGTTTCATGGTTTCTGCTGCCTTGTCTTTTTTCCTACAGGGCTTCTGGATTGTTGTTTGAGTTGTGCTGGGGGCTTGGGCAAGGGAGGGTGAGAAGTGGGAAGGAACTAAGGGATGCTCAGGGGCAGGGTGAGAGGCAGCCAAATTTGGTGTCATATTGTTTGGAGAGTACGTGGCCATATGACTAACACCAGTAGTATCAGATACTACCTAAATATACTAGTTTACTATGGCTACCACTAGTCTCTCTAAATGTTTCCACTCCTGAAATAAGCTGATGATATGATGATGGGGGGGGGAGGAGAAGGAGAAGGAGGACCCACTCCAGTCCAGACCAGTACAATTAACACCAGTTACTATATCCAGTCAGCACAGATTGTTAGAATTAATTGTGGACATTAAAGATGACCAATCAAACCAGGTTCAGATGTTTGTGATCTTTGAATAACACAGTGTTTCCTACTGGCAAAGGTAAGAATTTAATGGTTCTGTTCTTTCTTACGTGTTTTATGTTTTGGAGAGGGGCATGGTGATGTCTCACTAAAGACTCTAGTCCCCATATTCAAAAGTCACCTGGAAAATTGCACAAGTGTCTGCACCATGCAATTCAGAGGTGCTGTGCCCAAAAATTGCAATATTCAGAAAATGCACTGGGAGATGCACTCGCGCATCACTGGCTGAATATAACAAAAATGTGCCATTGCACATCTGAACATGGGCAGCGTAGCAGGGCAGTTCTGAATATGGTAAACCATGCAAGACATCCTGGGACAGTGGAGCATAAACAAGGAAAGCAGCCCAAAGCAATGGCACATGCCAGATGGCTGTAGCTGCAACAGGGCAGTACCGCAAGAGACAGGGGAGGACAGTGGCACAGTAACAGTGCAAACATGGGCACAAGCATGGCCCCGGTGGCAAAGTATGAAGTGCCACATACATGCTGCCAAGCAAGGGGGGTACCATGCACACTGGTCAGAGTACACACATGGGCATGGATGTGGTGCCACAGCAATGGCTGTGCCAATGGAGAGGGCAGACTGGCCAGAAAGTGTGACAACAAATCCGATGTGCTGAGCAGGGTAGATGTGCCAACTAGAGTGGTGGCATAGTGCTACACAGGCGGGGGGCTGCAGTTCACAACACCGACAGCGACACATGGCCACTGACAGCGCAGCACACCAGCATGGGGACCATGACAACAGCAGAGAAAGGCACAGCATCAGCACATGGGACCAAGGCAAAGGAAAACAAGGAGCACCATCATGGAACCCCCAGAGGCAGGCCAGTGGAAACTGCGACAAACACAGTTGGGGCAACACCTGGGGGACAGGGCATAAGGGTGTTCAATGGCAGGGACACACATGGTCAGTGACAAGCAGGTAGCAGTGGGCCACCCATGCCACATGGCAGGTGATGAAAACAATCGGAAAAGAAAGGACCACAGGCACAGTCATGATACAAGCCGATTTAATAAAAACAAAAGCCAAAAATGCAAACTGGAAGAACGAACACACCAAACCCAACAGAAAAAAAGGAGAACAACAGGAACAATAAACAACAATAAATAACTATGTGCAATCAACAATGGTGTGGGGGCAGAGTGGGACAGAGAAGAGGTGATGTGTGGGGGAACTACAGACAAGGGCAGGGCAAGAGTGCGAGTGTGGGGGCAGTGTAATGGGGCATTACACTACGTACAGAGTCCATACTTGCCACACAGGCCTAGTGCCCACTGTGTTGTTGGGCCCGCCCCCTGTGAGGGCACCTGGGGCTGTATAAGGTGCTCAAGATGTCACTGACCACCCACAGGATGGCCTCCTGCCACCAAAACATGGCAATTAGCAGATCCTGGGTGCTCATGATCCTCCCTCACAGTAGTAGCCATCCTTGTGGCCTCCCATGACGTGCATCCATGGCCTGGGCAGCAGGTTGACCTATAGGAGGAAACACAGAACATGTACTCAGTGCCACAGCCCTTCCAGGCACACACAACCCCCCCCCCGGATGGAGTGGACATTCAAACCAGAGGTCGGGTGGGCCCCTGCATAGGGCTGCCTCAACACCAAGCACATGACAGACTGGTGAAGTGCTGTGCAACAGTGCCACACAGAGTATGGGATGGGACACAGGGAACAGGCTATGACAAACTATGCATGCAGTGGATGTCGCCAAGGGACATGTGCATGCCCCATGTGTGTAGGCCTGGTAGTGGCCACGTGTGGGCACTGATGAGTACCCATAGTCTTGTACAGACATACTGGATGGGGACCAACACACATGAACCATGCTCACAGTGGACCTGCCACTTGGTGCAGCAACACCAAACTATGTTTGCAAGGCTGGCACCACATGGGCATGGACAACAAGTGGGCAATGACCTTAAGTGGGCAATGCAACCCCCCCAATCCCACAAAACAGCCACATGCAACACAAGAAGCACACTTACCTGCAGCACGGTGCTACACACCCCTGTGTGTGCCATGGTCATCCCTACTCGCCTCCCCACCATCACTGGCCTGGCTGTTGGTGAGGCGCTGGGCATGTTACCGCTCCTCCCGACCTCCATGGAGGACACAGTGGTAAAGGTGCGGTGAGCATCATGCAGAAACATACTTCCCCCCCAACAACCATGGGCCCGATAGGGACATGACGCAGCATGGAGTAGTACAATACGTGCCCTGATGACGGGCAATGCACAAAAGTTGACCACCATGGATAAGGCAGCACCACCAATGCCCGCAATGGCCCCCAGGGCCAGACAGTGGCAAGCACGGCGACATGTCCCTTGCCATGTAACCAGGGCCTTGACACCTATGTAGGCGGTGGCACCCGCCCCAACCTCACACCTGCCAACCCCCCATTAGCTGGCAAATAAAGCATTCACACAGGACATACATACCTGGGCATGACACTGCCACCCTGCTGGCCTGGTCATGCAGGCAGTCCATCCTGCCTGGGTCCCTCCGGTGTAGGTCCCCAAAACGGTGCCAGCATTGTTCCCCACTCACAACCCTTTTCCTTATTTCCCATAGCACTTACTCTCTTAGGAAAAATGACCTCCTCCTCCTCGATGTACCGAGAACTCACACCTCACTCAGCAAGTGTGCCATATCAAGCATACTCCCAACTATCTGGAACCAGCTCCAAGGCGTAATGAAGCTTCCTGGTACTGTCCCTGTCAGCCTATTTAAAAAGTTTGCAGCAGCAAAAGTAAAAGATACGTGCAGCTGCTTCTTAATCCTAGCTCACTGTTCTAACCCTAGCCCACTACTTCCTCTTACTTACCCAGAAATTAGCTGCCTTGTTACTCTGAAACAAGCACTTAGTACCTTTTTTCTGTACTTGTATTTTTCTATGTCATTGTCATTTTTATGCGACATGTTAATGCTTGCGCATAATTCTGTACTTGAATTTATACTGTTTTTTCGATTATGCAATCTGTAACTACCCATCTGTGTCAAAGGACCCACTTGTGAATGAGCTTGCTCAATGGAGTTTTCCTACAATAAACTTGAACTTGAACTTAAACAGTCCTGGGGATGCCCATCCTTTGGGTGAGGCTCTCTGCCACCCTGGCACACACCTTGGCCTGTCCCTCCTGCTGCTCCTCAGACCCAAACAGCCGCCCCTGCAGGGGCACCAGAAGGTTCACTAGGTTTGCCAGACCCACATTCCCCCAGTTCAGGGCATGGGGCCTGGTCATCTGTGAGCTGACAGCATGTGCCATGCTGCCTTGGGACAGCTGATGAAAGTGGGGCTCATGGGAAGATATGTGTCTGTGCCATGACTGGTATGCAGTAGGCCAGGCAGGCATGTCCCCATGTGACATGCACGTGCACCATAGGGATGCATGATAGCCGTAGCATGGTGCAGTACCACACATGTGCAGTAGTGCATGTCTGGGAGAGAGGATGGGGTTGTGGCGATGCTATGTTGTGAAGGTTGGACAATGCCATGACTGTAGACATCTACATGGAGCATGGACATGGACATGCGCCATACACGTCTGCTATGCAAGAGGGTAACATGGTGGTGTATGCGTGTTGCACCATCCATGCCATCACACAACTGCACCCATGCAAGTCAGTGATGTTCTGGACTATCACGCATGCATCTGAAATGTGCCGTGCAGAGCTGCACTGCCCAAATAGATGTGTGATGGACATTGAGATGGGTAAGGCACAAATTTGCAGTATTCAGCTAGGATATGCAAATGGCCTCATTGCCCAGTCATGGCAAAGTCCACACATTAGCATCTCATTACAAACTGCTTGTCACCTCATTTGCATGTGCTGAGTCATAAATGGGCTGCCCTGCGCCCCCCCCCATACACAGGTGACCTACAGGAACTGCAGCGTTGGGGGTAAGTGTGCTTACATTTTGTCTGTAACAGTGTTTGGTGCACTGCATCCAGCAAGCCCTGTACCCCATGCCACTTATGCTGATCCTGTGCTGATGTACGTCTGTTTCTGTCCACAGACACCAGTATGGCAGCTGAGGAGGCGAAGAAGAGAAGGCAGCCAAACTTCACTATTGATGAACTGCAGGCTCTCATAGAGGCCTACCTTATGTGGGAGGACCTCCTAACCCACAAGACAGGTACCCAGGAGGAGCATGTAAAGGGCTGAGAGGAGGTAGCACAGGCGGTCAATGCCCATAGGGTGTACAATTGTACACCCTAGGAATGTTTTAAATGCATTACCGTGTGAACGCACAATGGCCAAGGAGTGGCTGGCCCTGTTCAGGGCATCCCAGATTGCCACTGGGGGTGGTCCCTCTATGGTGCCTGCCCTGTCAGCACAGGAAGGGAATGCTTGCCACATCCCTCAGCTATGCAGCAGTGGAGGGTGTCCCTGGTGGTGGCTTCCAGACATGAGATGGGCCATTGCAGCACTGCGAGTATGCATATGACTGTTCTGGGGGAGGGCTGCACGTGGGTGTCGTGAGAGTGCTTGTTGTGCCATGCAGACCCGGTCACTGTGTTTCCATGGTGACCTGTCAACATGCTGTCATTGCTCAGCCCTGTCATAGGCCACCATGTCCTCTGGAGTTGTGTGGTCTAGGCCCAGATGTGTACCATGCACCGATGGCACCAGGCCTGTCAGGTGCACAGGCCACTTGTTGGCAACCTACTCACTGGGCCATGGATGGCATGTGCATGTACACCTCTGTGGCAACAGTGGGGTACTGCAACAGCCGGCCCCTGGGGGCAGATGTGCCACATGCGTCCGGCTGTGCGTGTGACCCAGACAGTGCTGGGGGGAGGAGCCTGTCATTGTCTGGGTCCCGGTCTGGCTGTCATGGCCACGCCACACTATGTACCCTATGGGTGTACACATAGGCAGCCTCGCAGCACACATGCTGCAGTGGTGTGTGTGCAGTACAGGCCACAGTGGTGGCCCATGGACCATGCATCACCACCTGCACACCTGTGGCACACGTGCACACCTCCATGTGTCCAGCCATTTCCCAACACCATGGACACACAGCCCTGACCATGCTCTCCTATTCTGCCTTACGGCTACATTGCACCTCAGGGATCTGCAGGGTCCTGGGCCTGTCCAGTGAGTCAGGAGGTGGATGAACCTACCCCATCCACGTCTGCCGCAGCCGTGGCTGATGCAGTGGGGGGTGCCACACATGTGGTGGTGGACATTCTGGGGCTGGCTGATATCGACCTCCTGCCCAGCATTGACATCCTGAATAACTTCACTGTTCTGGCATCAGCCACGGACGATAAGGATGATGATGACAATGTCACTTAGCAGGTGAACCGCATGCACAATAGCATCACAGCGACTGCAGTCCTGGTTGCCACATAGACAGCATCAGGCAGCGGCAGCTGTCCTAGGCCTTCACATGCCCCTCCCCAAGCCCACCACATGCCGTCTGCTGCTGTGATGGCTATGGTTGGCCAGAGGTGGGGTGCTGCTGTGGGGCCCAGGTGCAGTGCCACCATACAGCAGGGTGTTATGGACCAACAATGGCCTGCATGGGTACATGGCATGGTTGGCCCTGAGGCCACTGTGCCTGCCCATGCACAGTCCCTGGCCCAACAGTGGCCTGTCATGTGGCATCCACAGACGATTGATGTGGCACTGCAGGCTGGTACCCCCCAACCGTTAGCCCCCCAAGACATGTCCTTGGCTGACAGGCTGGTGAGCACGCCCAGCTCCTGCAGTCATCCATGGAGTACAAAGTGGTGCTCTGGGAGGCTATTCATAGCCTGTGGGTGCTGGTGGGTCTCATGGATGAGAATGCAGCCGTAAGGCATACCCAGGTGCTTGGTGAGTTGCCGCAACTGTGGACTAACATGCTGGCAGAAATTCACCTCATGGGGTGGATATGACCACTAGTCTTGACAGGATTGCACAGGCCATTGAGGTGGGCTGCACAGGCCTGGCACCTCATGCCCACAGGAGTTCCTGCTGCAGGACACACAGTGCCACCAGTACTCCCATGGTATGGTGGCACATGACCCCCTTATTGGAGATGCTATACCCTGCCAACCTTATCCCCAACACGCCTGGATCCCATTTGGTATTCAGTACCTCAACCACCACACGCACCTGGTCATGGTTGCATGGGTCGACAAACTTGGGGTGGATGATTCTCCCCTTGTGTCAGGTGGGCAACCAGTGAGGTTCACCTTGCCTGTGCATGGCTGCCCATGTGTCTGCAGTTGCTGCCTTGCCTGTGCGTGGCCACCTATGTGTCTGCAGTGGCCATTGTGGCAGACAGTGATGCCATCTGGGTAGAGTCAGCCTGCCATGTTGCCCTGCAGCCGTTGCTGCTTACACACCTACCTGGCACTGCCCAGGCCTGTGTGCAATGGCACACACACACACATATCTGTGGCAATCCTGTCCCTGCTGTCTGTGTGATTCCTGGGCTATGGGTATGAGGCCCACAGGAAGGAGGCAGAGGACACCACAGGGAAAGGAAGCAGCTCCTGGTGGGGGACTCAATTATTAGGGGGATAGAACTGGGGGGAGCAGGGAAAACTGAAGTAAGGTGCCTGCCTGGTGCCATGGCTTGGAGGGACAGGAAGCGCATCCTCAGGATCACTAGAACAGCTGCACGGGAGTCTGAGCTGGATGTCATTGTCCACCTAGGGACAAATGACTTGGCTCATCATGAGATTAGAGCAGTGCAGGAGGACTTTGTAGAGTTGGGGAGGGGCCTAAGACAAGTAGCACACAGTATCCTTCTCAGAGGTTCTGCCTGTCAATGGCATGGGTGAGGCGAGGGTACTTTGCACCATGCAGTTTAATGAATGGTTGAAAAATGGTGTGGAGCACAGGGTTTGGCTTTATTGGGGACTGGGGTTCCACCTGGAGGGACACCAGCCTATACTGGCAGGATGGTCTGCATCTGCCCAGGAAGGGAACAAGTCTTTTGAGCAATCAGTTTAAATGCTTCATTGGCAAGCTTTTAAACTAGTCAAGGGGGGGGGAGGCACTGATAAGCAGCAGGAAAATTGCTGCCTCTCCCTACAAAACAGGGTACTAAATGAGAAAAAGACAGAGGTAGAAAGGTCAGTCGGGGATGCTGCAACAGAAGGTAAAGCCATCAAAAAATGGAGAGCAATGAGTACCAATGCCCGTAGTCTGGGTAACAAGCTTCCTGAATTAGTGGCCTTGATGGAGGAGGAACATCTGGATATCGTGGCAGTCACAGAAACATGGTACACACAAAACCATGACTGGGACGTAAACATACCAGGATACACTATCTACAGGAGGGACAGGGAGGGAAAAAGAGGAGGAGGAGTAGCTCTTTACATAAGGGAAGGAATCAAAGCAACAGAACAAAAGGGTAAACAGGGAGGAGAAGAAGCACTGTGGGTAAATTTGGAGACAGGCAATGGCACCACAATCCGCACAGGTGTTGTATACAGACCACCTTCTCAGGGGGAGGAAACGGACAAGAAAATGATAGAAAGTATACTCAGAATGGCAGAAAAAGGGGAGATATTGCTGATGGGTGATTTGAATATGCCAGATGTTAACTGGAGTGCATTTGCAGCAGCCACTTCGAAGAGTGGGGTTATTCTAGATGCCCTACAGGGGGCATGCCTTAGACAACTAGTATTGGAGCCCACTCAAGAGGGAGCAATCCTAGACCTGGTTCTCTCAAATGGAGATGGAGAGAGGATCACAGATGTAGAAGTGGGTAGCCATCTGGGAACTAGCGACCATCGAACAGTATGGTTCACAATAAACACAGCAATAGAGTCAAGCCATACAAAGGCAAAAGTACTGGACTTTAGGAGGGCTGACTTTGCCAAAATGGGTGAGTGCCTAAGGAATGCACTAGCAAATGGGCAGAAAGGAGGGGTGGAATAACAATGGGGAATAATAAAAACTGCCATCACAGAGGTAACAAGCCTTTGTGTGAAGCAAATAAACAAAATAAAACAATGTAAGAAACCAATATGGTTCTCAAAGGAAGTGGCAGTGAAGGTTCAAGAGAAAAAGAAAGCATTCAGGAAGTACAAGGAATCACAGAAGGAGCAGGATAGAGAACTGTATTAGTTAAAGCAAAAGGAAGCTGGGAAGGCAGTCAGAACAGCAAAGGCCCAAACCGAGGAAAAGATGGCCAACTCAGTTAAGAAGGGGGATAAAACCTTTTATAGGTACATCAGGGAGCGAAGGAAGACCAAGGGAGGGATAGTGAGGCTTAATAAAGGGAGGAGGGTGGGCAGAGGGTGACTGTGAAAAGACAGAGATACTAAACAAATATTTTTGCTCAGTATTTACAAATGAAGAGGGGGAGGTACCTAAAACAAACAGTAGAAACACTCTGGATACAGAAGTTGATACCAGCCCATTTACAGAAGAAAGGGTTATGAAGGAACTCTTAAAATTGAAGGTGGACAAAGCAATGGGGCCTGATGGGATTCATCCCAGAATTCTAAAAGAACTAAGGGTAGAACTAGTGACACCACTGACTACCCTCTTTAACAAATCATGGGAGGATGGGGTGGTGCCCGAGGACTGAAGGAGGGCAGATGTGATTCCCCTTCACAAAAGTGGGAGCAAGGCAGAAGCAGGAAACTACAGACCTGTTAGTTTAACCTCAGTGATAGGGAAAATGATGGAATCACTTCTGAAGGAAAGAATTGTCGAGTATCTAGAGGCCAGAGG
This sequence comes from Neoceratodus forsteri, assembly GCA_016271365.2. Classification (NCBI taxonomy): domain Eukaryota; kingdom Metazoa; phylum Chordata; order Ceratodontiformes; family Ceratodontidae; genus Neoceratodus; species Neoceratodus forsteri. The sequence goes on along the minus strand of CM057455.1, from coordinate 1,161,126,042 downwards.
GGCACAGGACCCAAGGCAGCATGGATTCACTGTGGGAAGATCATGCCAGATGAATCTGATAGATTTCTTTGACTGGGTGACCAAAGTAGTAGATCAGGGAGGGGCTGTGGACATGGCCTACCTAGACTTTAGCAATGCATTTGACACAGTCCCACACAAAATATTAATATACAAGTTAGCCAGCCTGGGAGTGGGTCCCAAGATGACAGCCTGGGTAAAGAATTGGCTAGAGAATAGGACACAGAGAGTAATAGTAAATGGAGTCCACTCTGAAGAAAGGGGGGTTACTAGTGGGGTACCGCAGGGTTCAGTGTTAGGACCGGTCCTCTTCAATGTCTTTATAAGTGACATTGCAGAGAGACTGGAAGGAAAAGTATGTCTCTTTGCAGATGACACAAAGATCTGCAACAGAGTTGATGCACAAGGTAGGATGGAAAGGATGAGAAGGGACTTGGCAAGGTTAGAGGAATGGTCAAATGTATAGCAGCTTAGATTCAGTGCTAAGAAGTGCATGGTAATGCACCTGGGAAACAAAAATCCAGAGGAAGAGTACACAATGGGGGGTGAGATACCAACAACAACAAAAATGGAAAAGGACCTGGGGTAGTCATATCAGATGACCTAAAGGTGGGCAAGCAATGTGACAGGGCAGCAAGGAGGGCTGGGGGATATTGGGATGCATAGAGAGAGGCATCACCAGTAGAAAACCGGAAGTTATTATCCCTCTGTACAGACAGCTGGTGAGACCCCATCTGGAGTACTGTGCAGTTCTGGAGACCAATCTCTGCAAAGACATAGACAGGATGGAAGCTGTCCAGAGGAGGGCACTCAAATGGTGCAGGGTCTGCACCGAAGACATATGAAGAGAGACTTAAGGAGCTTAATATGTATAGCCTCGAGGAAAGGAGGGAGAGGGGGACATGATAGAAACTTTCAAGTACCTCAAGGAATCAACAAAGTCCAGAGGTAGCATCTTTCAAAAAGAGGTGTGCAAGAACAAGGAGGGCACAATTTGAAGATAGAGGGGGGGCGGCTCAGAGGTAATTTAAGGAAGTATTTTTTCACAAAGAGGGTTGTGGATGCATGGAACGGCCTTCCGGAGGAAGCTGTGGAGTCAAAAACAGTGGTGGAATTAAAGCATGCATGGGACAGTCATAAGGCAATTCTAGGGAGTGGGGGTAGGAAGAAGTAGGCTGCTAGTTAACTAGGATCTGCAGCTTATCCAGTAGGTAGGGAAATGGGCAGACTGGGTGGGCCAAGCGGTCCTTATCTGCCATCAAATTCTATGTTTCTGTTTGGGTCATGGTGTCATGGTGTGTGGCATGGGCGTGATGATTGCGGCATTGGCTGACCACTGTGCGTGTGTGCCAGCATGTCTCTCTGATCCATGCCATTCCTCCACATACACCTGTGTTTCCCCTTGGCATTGCTGCCTCTGCAGTGGATGCCTGTGCATGGTCATGTTTGCACGTCCTTGAATACCTCTGCATCTGTGCAGTGGCTGCCTACCTACCCATGGGGGTATCCTTGGGCCTCCCCCCCTCTGCATGTGTGTCTGACTGCCATGACCGGTTTCCCTCTGTCACTCACCTGTGGTCTCCAAGGTACTCCACCACAATGTGTCCCTGTGCCACCGTGCCGTAGTTGCTAGCTGTGGGTCCCTCCTGTGCAGGATCTGCTGCTCACCCTCGATCTGTGGATCCTCATCCTCCAAGCTGTCTCCCTCCTGTGCCTATACAACTATTTCATGGTCAATGGCCATGTTGTGTAACATGCAACAGGCTAGGAATATGCCACAGGCCTTGTCAGGGTTGTATTGTAGGGCACCACTGGACCTGTCCAGACATCTGAATTTTATTTTGAGCATGCCGAACACATGCTCAATGATATTGCATGTAGTGATGTATGCCTCGTTGTATCTCTCCTCGGCTTCATATGAGGTCCACAGTGTGGAGATGAGCAGCCAGAGGCACAAGGCACAGTGGGTAGGCACTGTCACCTGTGTGGTGGGGATGCAATTTGTTAATCACCAGCAGGCATCCACAGTACCCTGAAGGCCCCACCCTTGCCTGTATTTGTTGCCTGTGTCTGTCCACCCCATTGGCATGTCTCTGCTCCACACATGCGCATGTCCTGTCATGCCTCTCTGTGCCCTCCCAGCTGTTGGTTGCACACTGCTGGTACATGCACAGTGTGCCTGCCCTCTGTACTGTACTGCACAGCCTCAGCCCAGTCTGTTCATTCACCTTGCCACTTTCTTGTCTGACTGTGGTATTGTGCCATGCCCCAGGCGCTATTCTGGCCTTGGGGTGTGTATTACTACATGATCTGTCACCTGTGCCTGCTGTGTATCTACCCATGCCCTGTCACATCCCTGACACCCCCCATCTGTCTATCTGTTGGTCCCACTCCAGCGGGCTCCCTTGTTTCGGTGTTCCCCATGACTGTTGGCTGGTGCATTGGTCCTGTCACTGTCCCTCCCCCCGCACTGCCACCTGCAGTGCATGCTCTGTAAGCATGGGGTTCAGCCCCACTCACCCACTAGGTGTCTGCTGGGTATCTGCCTGGTCTAAAACAAGTGGCACAGGACCGATGGATGCTAGATGTAGGCATCATGTACACTCCCTTGGAAACTGGTGCAGACATTGCTGATTGTTGATGCGCCCTGAGGCATTGCACACCACCTGGCAGTTGACAGAATGGTATGCCTTTCTGTTCACTTACATGTCACTGCCCAGGCCAGGTGGTGCCCTGATTGCCACATGGGTGCAGTTAATGGCCCCTAGCATGCCTGACATGCTTGCCACCCTGTGGAAGTGCTGCATTGTTACTGTCCACTCTGCAGGTGTGCTAGAGAATGTGAACTCTGTAGCATGGGGCAGCAGGTCGGTGAGGAACTGTGTGAGGAGATGGGATGTGGCGGATTGTGTGTTGCCAGTGGTGTCACCCACTGGTATCTGAAAGGTACCCATGGTGAACAGGCACAGTGCTGCTGTCACCTTTGTCTCCACTGACATGACGTGACTACTGTGTGTTGGTGCCTGCAGGTCATCATGGAGCAGTTCACAGAGCTATCTCAGAATTGCGCTGTTGAAACGGTACCGGTCCAGTATCTCTGTGTCAGTGAGTTGTTCAACTGTGACACAAGCCCGGTACCATCTGTGTTGGGCATACCACCTATGGGCCCTTCCTCGCCCATGTTGTTTTTGTTGTTCTGCCCATCTCCTCACACCCCTCATGACAGCTGCCATTAGGAATGCAGACCCATCCATGGCTCTTGCTATTCAGCTTGCTGACTGTGGGTGACTTTCAAAGTTAGGCCACTTCCTTTTATTCCTGTCTTTGGGCAGTGCATCTTTTGGTTGCACTGCACTTGTGCCACCCATTTTGGCTGAATATGCCGGTGTGTGACACATTCATGGGAACACCCCCTCTCCATGCTCCACATACATTATATTTGCACTTTGATGCATCTGGAGATGTGTGCCGCATCTCTGTCTTATGAATATTGCACTTTGGTGCATTTTTTTGAGATGGGCAACACATCTCTACTTTGCGCCATGCATGTCATTTCAAAATCTGGGCCTCTATCTCTAACCATTGGCTGCCTTTTTTCTCTCTGTTGCTTGTTTTTCTTAGGCATTTATAGTTAGGATGATTAAATCCTGTTGCTGATTAATTCTGGCTGGATCTGATTAAATAAATGGAGGAGGATATATAGGATATATGTTTGATAAATGGATAATGTAATACTATATGTGAAATGGACATCATATGCAACAAATGTGGATTCCATTATGTGGAGAACATATTATTATTCTGGATGCTAAGGAACATTTGCTTAATGATGATTAGTCAAACCTGATCTAGAGTTTGTGACCTTTGAGTAACACAGTGGGTCCTATTGGCAAAGGTAAATACAGTATTACATTTTTTTAAATGTTTTATTTATTTATTTATTTTAGGGGGGACCGTAGTGAGGTCTCATTAAATTTTAATTTTATTTATATTTCAACAGGATGAGATCACTAGGTGAAGCATATTTCTGAACCCTACTGTATAATACACATTGTTGCAAATACCCACAAAGATAAAACTTTTAAGGCAAAAATAGAAAGGAATACATGTTGTACATATAGTACATACATAAACACTTACATTTCAGTACAAGCACATTCAAAATAATACCATTTGGAGAGAGATGATTCTGAAACCATGATTTACAGGCAGATTGCATAAGTAACAAACTCTAGCCAGAGCTGATAGGGCTGTGAAGAACTACCAAATGACCAAAGTTATTTTCTTGTTGGTGTCATATAGTGCTGTTTAGTCACAATCATCAAAAACTGCCATGCTGCTAAATTAGTCCTCTTGAATTTATTTAGTCAGAGTTAATGCTACCAGTGTGTGTTTGTGTGTGTGTGTGTGTGTGTGTGTCAGTGCTCCCAGATTAAGTTTGCCTTTTCCTGTAACTGCAGGGCAATTTTCCTATGTTTTCCTGTAGATTACATTATTTCCAATGGAAGCCAACTTCCTCTGTTTTCCCATATAGCTAATGCAAATATATGGGAAGAATTTCCCTGTAGATGGCTCCAAATTCCTGTAAACAGGAGTTCCTTACCATTTAGATAAAATATATGACATTCCCTACAAGCTTAGTTAAAAGAGAACTGCATTGAACCTGTGAGCAATGTTTCCTGTAGAAGCTTTTTTTTCATATAGTGGGTCCCCTTCTGTTTCTGCCCCACTTTTGCTGGCTTTTTAGTTAACCCATTGGATATTTATGGGTTACATATTTCTGAAAAGTGCCATCTAAGAATTGTATGATGTTATGTCCCCATGAAACTAAGAATTCTAAATTAGAACACAGATGCATTGTACCAACAATGTAAGTTCTTGACAAGTTCATACTGTTCTAAAATGGTCAATGCCAGCAGTGTGTGAATCAGAAACTCTCACTGAATTTACCAAAAGGCCAGTTCAGATTAAGCAGTAATAAAATGAGAACTGGTATTTTAAAAAATAACATCTACTTCTACAAAAATGCATGTTTGCTGATTCAAGGCAGTTCTTCTTTGAGATATTAACAGCCCAGTCTAAATTGTTCACTATTTATGTGACTGGCAGCATAGCCTAGAGGTTAGAGTAATGAGCTATAAATGAGCTTTGTACATCCTACATTCGGACATGGGTTTGATTCCCCACACCCTCCATTTCCATACTGTGTGGCTCCGATTAAGTCACTTAATCTCCCGAGTATTCCTGAGTTGTCCATAGAAACAGGCACCTATGCCTAGTTGACCTTTCCTGGTTACCAAAGGAAAAATATATACTGTATATGTATTTAAAAAATTACATAATTATTTTCCTTTTAGTTTACTTTTGAAACTGTCTGTCTGGAGGATGGAACTATAACAGTTTTACACTGACCTTCTGCTTCGTGGGAGGGCTCAAACAGTGTAGCTGAGCCTCAGACTGTAAATCCTTGATAAGAGATGAGCAGTCTGTGTCACATGGCCCATCCCAAAGCACGACTGTATATACACACACACACACACACACACACACACACACACACACACACACTTAAAAGCACTTTCCACTTGACATTTCTGACTCCAGAAACAGCAAACAAGCTACTTTCTATGTGTGCCTGGGCAGCTGGACTTAATTAACTCTGTCATGCTAGTTTATGCTTACTTTTTTGTTTATTTGTTTAAAGGGCAAGATCCTTCAGGCCAAAAAAAAGTGTTTGTATGTGTGCTCATAGGAATGAAATAGCTCAGAGACCACTGTCTGTAATCTGATACTGTAGAGGCTCAGTGTTTTAGACATCATATAATGAGTTAACCCATATATTACTGAAAGAAATAGAATACGTCTATTAGACTGAGCTGGACAGATGATAGAAACAATAGTTTAAAAATATCATTTTTTGGTAATAGCCTGAGAAGTTCTGAGGCACAATGCAGTAGCATCCCCCCTCCTTTCAGATGCCTTTAACATAGAGCAGCAAATAGCAAAAATCAGAGGGGGAGTGCACTGCTTTGTAGCTGTGGAGGAATACTTCCAAATGTCTAAAAATTGAATTCTATGAAAACCCATTTTAGAGCTATAGTCTGATTGATGACAGAAGGGCTGTAGACTCCACCCGCAGCCCTAAAAAGGGAGGAGATTGCAAGTTGAGGTGGCCATTTACAGAAGCTCCAGCCAGGATGTAACAGTACCTTGCAGTATTATTGCATAATGCTGCAGTATGCTGCAAGAAACAGTTTAAATCAATGGCAATTAAACCCTTTTGTCAAGTAGTAGTTTGGGACATGTCATTTACTGCAAGTTATTGCATTCCATCCTGGCTGGTTCCACTGTAGCGAAAGGACATTCTGGCATAATGTGTTCTGGCTCTTGGCACCACTAAACCCCTACTGGGTACTTGGCACAATTAATATTTGTTACTTAGGAATGTTAAGCTGTCAGTTAAATAACTAGGATCCAAATCATTCATGCATTTAATGAGGTAACTATACCAATCCTTTCTCTCCCAATTTCTAAGGTCATCCAATTTATTTTTGTAATTAAAACACAACCCATTCAGCTCACTTAAGTCCCAGACACCATTTGTTTGCTTCACTGTGGGCTACACAGCAGCTCACTCAGCCCACTTAAGCCCCAGATGCTAGCTGTTCGCTTCACTGCAGGCTACACAGCAGCCCACTCAGCCCACTTAACCCTCAGACACCTGCCATTTGCTTCACTGTGGGTGACACAGCAGTCCACTCAGCCCACTTAAGCCCTAGATGCTGGACATTTGCTTCACCATGGGCTACACAGCAGCCCACTCAGCCCACTTAAGTTCCATACACCGTCCGTTTGCTTCACCATGAGCTAAACAGCAGCCCACTCAGCTCACTTAAGCCCCAAACACTGGCTGTTCGCTCCATTGTGGGCTGCATAGCAGGTACAGAATTTCAGCTGCTGAGCACTTCTGGCAACCACTGTTTGAATTTGGCACCTTTTTACTTCACTGTCTTACTTTGTCTACCGAATTCCTTTTACTGTTACTGCCTTAGCTGGTGCTCATATTTGTATAGCCAGTGCTCTTTTTTGTACATTTATTTACTTAATTCTCTGTTTGACTGAATATGCTTTAAACTGTAAAAGTTCCTTAAACTCGCTTTTTGCTGTAATTTAACTCGCTTTTTGCTGTAAATTTCCTTAAATTCAGTCTTGCCTTAAACTGTATCTCTCAGCACTAATTCTCCCTCCCCATTCACTTTTCAGACTCCCACTCCTTGCACAACATCTAATCCCCCCTTACTTTTTGTCTTTCAGCCCACTCAGCCCACTTATGCCCCTGACCCCAGCTGATTGCTTCACCATGGGCTACACAGCAGGTACAGAATTTGAGCAGCGGAGCACTTTTGGCAACCACTGTGTTGCCGTCACCGCTATCACAGCAACTGCCCTGCCTTCCCCCCACCCTCAGCAGTCCTGTAATTTGTAGCCCCATAGTCACGTCTTCTGGTCATGTGACAGCAGGTTGCTTTTCTATCTGCCCACTTTCCCATTTGCAGCTTCTAACTCTCCAAGACTAGAGGCCTCTTTTATTTCCAATCTAAACACTAGATTAGCCCCAACCTTGGTCTATGCCCTCTGACACTGCCACCTAACATCCACAATCCTTAGCCTCCAGCTCATTGCTATCCAGCCCAGTGAAAATTGCTGCAGCTCTATTCAATCCCCCTAATCTCTTTCTGTCCCTGTTACAGATACAACAGTCACCCTTGTCCCTATCCATCCTCCTAATGTCGCCCTGCTCCTACTCATGCTATTTGCACCCTCTTTTCCCTCTTATTACTGCCATCCTCATCAACCTCCTCCCTTCATCCAAACTCCCCCTTCTTTTGCCTCCCCCCACCAAGATTTTGCAAGGCTCCTCCTTATTAGGCCTCTAGACTTCCCTCACCTGCTTCCACCCTCACCACATCCTCTTTGCAAACATCCCTTCTTCCAACCCCAACCTCTACCCATTAGCTCTCTCCCCCCTGAAGACTGTTGTGCCCTGACAATCAGGCTGACAGCATACTCATTCAATAACCTAAAGAAAAGGCACTACTCTAAGTTCCTCATACTCTGTTTTCTTTTCCTACTAATGGCTGGCAACGTTGTATTGAACCCCGGCCCTGTTACCCACCCCCCAGCTCCCCAAATGGCGGCCTTGGAATCTATTACCTAAACGCCAGGAGCTTGCTACTCAGAATGGACCACCTAAGGGCCTGGGTGTCTGTAAACTCCCCTGACATCTTACATGTATCAGAATCCAGGCTGTCATCAAAGACCCCCAACTCCACCATGGATCTTCCAGGTTACAACATATTTAGATAAGACAGAGCGAAAAGAGGCAACAGCATTGTGGCCTATGTACTGGATTCTCTCCCTTCTTCAATTGTACTCCAGTAAGTCATCCATTCATCCCATGAACTACTGCTCTTCAAACTGTCCTTTCCATTGGCCACCCCACCTTCATAGGAATTTGCTACTTCTCCCATAAAACCCTGCCCTCTGCCTTAAACTTCACCCTTGCATCCCTCACCTCTCTCACCCAAAAAGGTGAACTACTACTCCTGGGTGATTACATTGTGAACTGGTTCTCTGCCCAACCCAGATCCATCATCCCAGAAACTGGGGCACTAAACCTGGTCCAACTTCTATTGAACTGACCAGAATAAGCCCCTACTCCTCCAAACACTTCTTAATTGATTGGATTTTAACATCCCATCCTCTCAAATACTTATCTGCCACCACCCTACCAGATGTTTCAGCAACCACTGTATGGCCTACTGTTGTAGAGAATCCTGTCCCCCCCCACTCCCACTAAGTATCTGTGTCTTCACACACTCAAATCTCTAAACTCTAGTGCCTTCCTATTCATCCTCTTCCTGGCTGATTGGTCTGGTGTTTTCACTGCCCCTAACATGGACTCCACTCTCACATCCTTCAATACCACCTTTCTTAGAATTTGGTATCTGCATGCCCCCCTCAAAATGTTGTGGCTACTCCGCAAACATCTACACTGAATCTCTGATAAGCTAATCTCCCTATTCAAATCCAGAGACCTGGCTTGGCATACCTTCAAGTCCACCTAGTGCCAAGCTGGCCTACAATATTACAAAACACTGTGCAGTGTCTGCACGAAGGCTGTGCACACTGCAAAAGCCAATTTCTTTAGAAACAAATTGAATGATAGTAGGACATCACCAGCTGAATTCTGGAAAACCCTCCACCCACTCACCCACACCTGCTTTTCTCTTTAAATCTCTTCTTCACCACCTGTGCCCTTCCCCTTGCCCCCCAACACCCTTGGCTACATCCCCCCACACTCCTCTCTTGAACTCTGCTAGTGGGTTCTCCTTCCCCTCTATCACCATCATGAATGTCCTCCATGCTCTAAAAGCCCTAAACCCCTTCAAATACAGCACTGACAGCCTTGATCCCAGATTACTCAAGATCTATGCCCCTGCCATAGCCCCACTGCCTCCCACCTACTCAACCTATCTATAGCTCAGTGCACGGTCCCAAAAGCATGGAAACTGGCAAATATCATCCCCCTCCACAAAGGAGGGGATCCCTCCTTACCGGGAAATTATATGCCCATCTAGCTGCCCCCTGCTCTCTTAAAAATCCAGGAGAAGCTCATCTCATCCAGACTAAACACCTTCCTAGACACTTCCAGCTCTCTAAGCCCCTTCCAATCCAGTTTTAGATGCATCCACTCCACTTTCTTCTTCCTGCTCCGCCTCACAGAACATATCCAGTCTGCTATGGATAAAGGTCACCTCATGTTGACGATTTTCATCAATCTCGCCAAAGCGTTTGATTCTGTCTACCACAACCTCCTCCTGAGCAAGTTAACAACCTTAGGTCTCTCCCCCTCCTCCACAGACTGATTCATATCCTATTTCTCTGGCAGAAACCAGTATGAGCTGTAGGCCAAGTCACGTCCACCCACCTCCCCATTCTTTCTGGTGTCCCTCAAGGTTCTATATTGGGCTCCACTCTCTTCTCTATTTTTGTCAATGACCTCCCCTTCCTCTGTTTGCCTACACACATGCACATGTACGCTGATGATATTGTCATCTTTGTCTCAGGCCCCACCTTCACCTCTACCGAGGCATCCCTGCAGAAGACCTTTATAAATGCCCTCAAGTGGTTTGAGGCTAATGACCTGAGGTGCAACACCAAGAAAAAAGTCACCATGGCCTTTGACTCCCCCAGCGATTGTCCAAACTCTCAACTCCCCCTTCCTTCTTCTCTCTGGATGGCATGTTGATTGACACCATAAAATCATTTAAGTACTTAGGGGTCTGGCTGGACCCCAAGTTAGACTATTCTGAACACAATTACTCCATCCATACCAAAGTCCATCCCACCTCTTGACGCTTCACACACTGCGCTGTGTTTATCGGCAAGTACTGATTCACTTCCCTTCCCTCCTATCTCAGTGCCCTCCTCTTGCCTTCTCCCACATTGGGCTATGGCCTCAGATCCCGGGACTCTTGCACCTTCAAACTCCTGACTCCGTACTCCCAAGCTGGCAAAGCCAACTTCTCCTAATGACTCCCTGACCTATGGAATCATCTCTCCCAATCCATCCACCTTGCTCCCACTCTAACCACACTAAAACATCAGTTGAAATGTCTCCCACCACCCCTCTGCAAGTGCTCCACCCCCTGGCTAACCTTGATGACTCCCACCACTCCCCATCCCCAACCTAATCTTCTGTATCCCCTACCCTCCCTCCTCTCATATATATTTACTCTCAATTACCTCTCACCTGTACCAGCCACCTTCCAGGTACAGGTTCCCTTTGATAGCTGGATTCATTATCTTGCCTTCTCCTCTAATTGCTATTGCTCGTTGTAAACTTGTTTATCATTTTGACATATAGCACTTGCACCTGCACATAGCTATTTATAAGTCAACCCGTATTCCAGTTTGTATATATTGCCATTCCTGTTCTGATTATTGCAATAATTGCACCTATATTGTATACATGGTCAATACTGTATCCTGTTTGCTTCCACACCATATTACTGTTTTGCTTCATTACTGAAATTGTTGCAAAGTTCGCTACCTGATTCTTGTATAGCCCACTCCCCTTTCCACTGTGTCACTCCTGGAAATCAGCATTGGCTCAGTGTGCATATCCCGGTTACCAAAATTTTAAATAAATAAAAAAGGTTTCTCCAGAAAAGACATACTGAGCAACAGCTCATTTTCAGATGTGCCCAGAGAAGGAGGAGGTTGAGTACAGTAGAGTAAACAATACAATAGCTTCAAGAGAAAAAAACTGATTAACAGTTGTGTGCAACAGTAATTCAGAGTCAGATAAAACAGTGCAAACAAAAGAATGTACAAAGTACAGTACATTAACAGGTGGGCAAACCAATGATCGGATTCTATGCAAGGAAAAAACATTCAACAAGGTGCCTCAGGTAGGTAGAATTGCACTAGATCAGTACCAATAACTGACCCCATTAAGGGCGAAGGACCTTACTAGAGCATAGCAACACAATTGTGCTAGCCATTGGTGGAGGACAGCACTAAAGTTTGGGGTCAGAAGGAGTTGCAGGAGAGAGGTGTAAAGTCATGAAGAAGAGACTTGAGCTAGAAGGAGGGAGAGGCTGAGTGAATGAACAAGAGAAGGGAGGGCCAGAGCTTAGGGAAATGATATGAGAAAGCAGCTTGGCCAGCAGTAAGCAATAATGAACAATGGTGCTTTACAGTATGTTAGGTAGACCTACAATTCCTAAGACAAAACTGGTTACTCTGTAGTGCATTCTATCTATCTTCAAAAGTTCTTTTTTGTTAGCTAGGTGACAAATCAGGCTACCGTGATCAAAATGAGGAAGAAGAATAATAGAAGCAAGTTAGGCTTTTGTTTCTCTAGTTGGATTATGTGTATGTTTTCTCAGGACACACAAGTTTTGTGACACCTTAGAACACAATTTGCCAATATAGACTTCAAATTTTAATTCAGGATCTTCAGTTCAGTTCAGTCATTATATTAACTGACAAAGCAGCCTTTACAAAAGCTATAAATAACATATTAAAAAGCATTCAGGGGCATGGCTTAGTGCTCAATGAAGATGACCACTTAATTCCCTTGTTTCATTTTGGTGAAGAACTGAAGTGACAGAAATATGAGAAATGCCACTTTAATGTAGGAGAAAAATTCTCTGTACATGCACCAGAGTTCACTGGCAGTATACTGAGCTATTTTTAGAAATGCAAGGTACAAGCGAGTCTTAAGGAATGACAACTGAAAAGTTCTGGACTGACCACAAGGGAGCACCTTCATGCACCGACCTACAGTAACGAACTGGCAACCGGGAGAAACCCAGACCTGGGGGATGAAATCCCAGTGGGAGGAGAGTGGAGTGACCAGGAGCACAAAAGTAATAAGAACGGATTGCCCTCGCATCAGTTTGAGTATACCGGTGACCCCTTACACCCACTACCGCCAAAACATCATCAGAAAGTTTACTTACCAACAATTGGAAAGCAAAGATTCATGGCAGAACCGGAGCCCGAAGCCTTGGGCAACTAGATGGCAGATCAACTAGAATACATAACCCACAAGCTGGAGTCACTAACAGCTGATATGGCCATAGACAAAACAGCTGTGGCAGGCACCACAGAGAACATTAGGCAGTTACAAGATAGAATGAAAATGTTCAAGGCATTGGATAGGCTTATCATGGAGTTTCTCTGGGAAGGAAAACCTCCAAGGTTCAGCAAGGTGAAACTCAGGGCCCACTGGTCTGCACGGAGGTTAGGCCTTCCTGGTTTCATGGGTACTGGGTGGCATACAGAATGGCACAGGCAGTTAGATGCTTCCTGCCCCCATCCTATCTCACCCCAGCTTGTGCAGGCCTAGAAGCAGGTGTGGCCAGGGTAAGCTGATTGGGAACTCTGCTGAGACAAGCAGCAAAGCCTATGCAAACCGACTCTCTCATAATATTGGCAACCTGGAGAGCTTGGCAAGGCAAAGCAAGGCAAGTTTTATTTGTATGTCACCCATTCCCAGAGGCTCTGGGTGCCTCACAGAGAAAGCAGGCAATGGCACCAACACACATGTCTAAAGAACATAGGAATCCCCCGCAGTGTTACACTAAATTATGGGACACCATGAACAGTGCCATAGGGGGACAGTCCATCACCTGGCCATCTTGGATTGAGAAGGGTATCTGCACTATTGTGGAAATCTTGATCCCAGGCACAGACATCATGATGTTGTTCCAACAACTGCAGACCACATACCAACTTCCTAGAACAGATTTTTGGAAGTTCCTCCAAATCAGAGAAGCCATAAATGAGCTAAGGACAAAAGGGGTGGTCGGGGCTGACTGGAGATGGCTAGAACATCTTCACAGGCCAGGCAAGCTAAAAAGAATTGCAGGCAAGATGTACAGGCAAATCAGGAATGCCCAGCCGACCCACATAGGCAAGTGCAGAGGCCCAGGACCTGCAAATGGAGAT